>OX387266.1:59806854-61204773 GCA_947562075.1 Orthosia gracilis
CGTACCGGCGGCGCGCGTGATTGCACGCGTTGCGCAGTGCGCCGATCTCCGGCGACCACCAGTACACGTGGCGCTTAGCACGACCTTGATGGACTCGGGGCATTGCCGCGTCGCAAATTTGCGACATGGCCTCCTGGAACCACTCCGCCTCGACGTCGATGTCGACAGGCCTGTCCGGTGCTTGCACCCAGGCCTGTACCGTCGCGGCTTCCAGGAGAAGCTCCCGGTCCATCTGCTTAAGCGCCCACCGCGGACCACAAGGGCTCTGTCGGACCGGCGCGGCCGAGGTTTCGGCGGAGACGTCAAACTGGATGTACCGGTGGTCAGAGTACGTCTCCACCTCCTCCATAACGCGCCAGCCGACGACACGCGGCGACAGAGCGGGGCTGGCGAACGAGATGTCCACCACTGATGTACCCCGCATCCGCACCAACGTGGGGACAGAGCCCCGGTTCAGGACGGCCAGGCCTAGCTCCAAGGCCCAGTCCTCCACCATCCGACCCCGTCGGTTCGTGTACCGAGAACCCCAAGCCGTGTTCCAGGCGTTGAAGTCCCCGCAAACGACCACAGGGAGGGAACCGAACCCAGCGACGACGGGATTTAGCTCCATCAGGGAGACGTGGAGTTCGTCGAGAGATCTGTTCGGGGACAGGTAGACGCCTACCACAGCGATGTCCCCGAACCGTGCTGCCACGCAACCTCGCCCCCTCGTGACGGACTCGGGGGGCGGGGTACCGGCGGCGGCCGACGAAATTAACGTCACCGAGCCGTCCAAGTCCTGAATCCAGTCTCCACGGGGTTGGACAAAGTACGGCTCGGCGACGACGGCGATATTGATCGACCACTGCGCCATACTCTGGAGCAACAGATCCTGAGCGGCGGCGCAGTGGTTGATGTTCGCCTGGAGGAGACGTAATGGTGTCTTTATTGCGGTGGGACGGCTGATGGAGAGCTACCGTGACGCTCGATGTGGACGCTCGTGTTCAGCGTGCGGGCGCGCTTTAGCTGCGCGCACCAAATTATTGCTGCGGCTCAAAAAAAATAAGAGGCAGCTATGGCTTCATACGCCGTTCAACGAGCCCTCTAATATGAAGCGTCGAAGCGATGAGCGATTAGGTTATTACAGTCACGAATTCCACTCACAATAAATAATATTTAATGCACTTCACAGAAAACATTAATAGGTAGAAGATACAGTTTTAAAGGGTTTTTAAGATACTCTAGTTCCCTTGGTAATATATAAAATATCAGAAGATATGAAGGTGAGATTGTATAGTATTTATTAAAATGTAAATAGACTAATGACGTGGGTCTGCACAGCAGAAAACCACAAACGTTTGAATTTGTTTAAAACTAGGTTTTAGAAAAACGCACTGGTGGCTTAACTATTCTGCCACTACGTGTGGTATAAGTAACAAACTTACTACCTAAGCAATCCCTACTGCTAACGACTTGTTTTCACAGGCTTTATTAGTTTCGGCCAGTTTAACTTGTTCTGACTGCTCTAACATATAGGCTGGTTTTAACCTCTCTATTGAAATATTTACTTGCCTTTTGGGGAGTTGTATCCTGTAAACCTTGTTATCCCTACTTATGACGCTGTAAGGGCCATCATACGTTGATGTTAAGGGTTTCTTAAATGCATCGTTTCTAATGAATACATGCGTGCAACTGCTTAGATCTTTGTGAATGAACAGTTTCCGCGAATCGCTTGCGCTTCGTGACTTGGGAAGGAGATTGTTTATAGTTTCTCGCAATCTCTCTACGTACGTATTATCATCACCTCTGCTGCGCTAAGGCCTGTGTCACACCGACTGGCTGCTCGCAAACCGAACAAAACTGTGGGTAAGCCGTCGTCCCATGACTGGTTCTCTGATAACCTACTAGCCAAAGCTACCTTTAGAGAACGATGCCATCTCTGTATCTTTCCGTTACTTTGGGGATGGTATGGTGTGGTTCAGATCCTCTGGACTCCTAGTAACTTTAACAGATTCGCAAAAAGTTGACTCTCGAACTGTCTACCTTGATCGCTGGTCAGTCTACTTGGGCAACCAAACCTGCATATCCAGTTTTCGTATACGGCTTTCGCTATTGTTTCTGCAGTTATATTTTCAACTGGTATCGCTTCCGGCCGGTGTGTAAAACGGTCTATAATTGTGACACAATACCTGTAACCATGTCGTGTTGACCTACTATATCCACATGTATATGCTCGAATCGTTGGCTGGATTCAAATTTACATACTCCTGTTACTACATGACGACTTACCTTGCTTCTCTGGCACTGTATGCATGTTTTTGCCCAATTACCTATTTTTTGGTTCATACCAGGCCAAAACAATCTTTTAGTTATCCTACGAGTCGTTCTTACGCCAGGATGACTGATATTGTGTACAGAATCGAAAACGATTTCTCTAAACGTCGGTGGTACATACGGCTTTATATTCCCATTGGCAAGGCTTTATATTCCCATTGGCAAGGCTTTATATTCCCATTGGCAATGTCGCAGTAAACGCCTTTGCCAGCGTTTGTACTTGCTTTAACAGTACGTTGTTCGATGTGGCTCCACCTTGTAATAATTGTGTAATCTGCGTCTCCTTCCTGTGCTGTTGCTAATTCTTCGTAATCTATGACGGTTGGGCAACCGATGGTTTCGATACTTGACAAAGCGTCTGCTACCGGATTATCGGTGCCGCTGACATGCTTTATATTGCTAGTGTAATCGCTAATGTACAGCAACTGCCTAATTCACCTAGGAGTTTCTTTGGTTGAACTTATCTTTGAAAGTGCGTATGTTAGAGGTTTGTGATCGGTATGAATGGTTAAATTTCGGCCCTCTATCATGTCTTTAAAGTGCACGATGCACATGTATATGGCGAGTAACTCCCTATCGTATGTGCTGTAATTTTTTTTGTGTCTGATAACTTTTTGGAAAAAAAACCGTAGTTGTTGCCAGGTATCGTCAACCCTCTGTTGCAGTACGGCGCCTACGCAGATATTGGAGGCGTCGGTCATAAACGATAACGGAGCTTCAGCGACAGGATGAGATTGAGATAACGTTACGGCGCTTTGTACTGGCTTACCTTACATTTCTCGTACGCGGTTTACGCTTTGGCGTCCCATTCTATTTTAGTTTTATCCTTTTTTTTGAGTTGTGCAGAAAACTATTGAGATTTGAGATAGAAACTATTGACATTCTGCGGCTTGGGGTAAATGTGACCAGTAGAAATTTACCATTCCAAGGAAACGTCTCAGCTCCTCGACTGTCTCTGGTCGCGGATAATCCATGATCGTCTTTACCTTCTCGGGTAGGGGACTGATCCCTGCTGGTGTTACCTTGTAACCTAAAAAACCTTTAAATCCGAAAGAACTTTTCCCGACGTTTATGGTCAAACCAATACTGTGGAATCGCTCGAATACTTCCCTGACATGCTCTCTATGTATGACGTCATCTTTTGACGCTATGATGACATCATCAATATAAATGGACAGTAATGACTCATATTTATGACCTATTCTCTTTCCGATGTTCTCGGTTTCTTGCTTGATAGCGGTTTTTCCACATCGTCCGGTGCGACTTCAATAAAGAGATATATGTCCTATTTATATCGAGATGAGTGTAAACTGTTTTACCTGTCAATCCGTAAGTGAAATTTTGCAGTCTGGGAATCGTGTATCTGTCCGGTTTGTTTACCGCGTTCAGTCGCTGACAGTCTCCGCAAAGTCGTATATTTCCCTTCTTCTGCAAGACATGTAAGGGACTGGCCCACTGACTTCTAGATGGTCTACAGATTCCTAGTTCCTGCATAAAGCGAAATTCGTCTTTAACTTTTTGATACTTACCTGGTGGGAGTGGTCTCGGCTTCGCGTATAATGATGGTGCAGTTGTATCGATATGGTGCTTAACCGAATGCATTGGTAATGTTTCTTTAAATGATACAGGCTTAGTTATATCAGAAAATTCCTCCAACAAGTCAAGAAACGGATGCGTTTCCTGTATACTTTTGATTGTTGACTCCTTGTACTTTACAATGGAGCCCACAGTGTATAAATAAGTAACTGAATCTACTAACTTCCTATTATGTAAGTCTACTAATATTCGGTGCATTTTTTAAAAATCTGCACCTATTATTGGTTTATTTACGTCACAAATTATAAACGGCCATTTAAAACTACGCCTTAAACCTAAGTTAAGTTCTAATGTTATTTCGGTGCCGTTGGCAGCAAAAAGCTTATAATTATATTCATGGTTAGGTTTTTTAGAGCTAACTTTGGTTACTGGTATCACCGATACATCGGCACCTATATCAATAAGAAAATCCATATCATTTTTCGAATCCGTTACACACAATCGATGGTTTTCGTTAACGTTGATGCATGCTACCACCGCCTCGGGCTGCAACCTTTTCCGTTTTCCTGATTTTTCAACTTCGCCCAGTTACATGGTGACTCGCATCGCCGTGCTGACTCGCAATACCGAAAGTGGTATCGGCACAACCAGTCCGGATTGTGCCGTATCCGCTGCGGTGTTCGGGACCTTTGACGAGAACGGGAACGATTAGGCCTCCATCGTCCTCTACCACTTTGTTGTTGGCGCTGACCAATGCTGTTTACCTCGTTGCGCAGTGTCTTGAGCTCTAATGACATGTTCGTGAGCTGGTTTAGTAGGTCTAAGTTTACATCTACCATAGCTGAAGTTGGTGCTGACCTATGGGCATGTGTTGCATCTACTGCGGAAAACTCCCCGTTGTGCAGACTGTCCATGATCTTGTCGGCCATATCTGCAAGGTCTTCCAATTTGGTGTCTGCTTTATTGCGCGAACCCACGCTGGTAGCCGTGTCAACCATAGGTTTTTCACGGTGTCTCTCGCAGCTCCGGAGTTTTTTGCTAGTTCACTCATCTTGGCCAGCAGTTGAGATGGGCGTTGCTGTCTTAGGTCCATCTCCGAGACTAGTTTGTTAAACTGTGCTTCTGAGCTAGCTTGGTACGTCTTCAGAAGCCTATTCTTGAGAGCTGAGTAGCGCTGTTGCTCCGGTGGGTTGCTTATTATATCTCCCACTTGGCTCAGTTCCTCCCTTGCCAGCTTGCCTAAGAGCATGTAGTATTTGACCTGTTCACTTTGATGTTGTGGTCCCATTACGGCCTCGAATTGTGAGAACCATATTTTGGCATGTCCGACCAAAAAGAAGGTATTCGCGACGACAACCCGATGGCAGCTAAATCGCTCACAACTGTCGGTGTAGTTGGCTTTGGCTGCGTCATTGTGGCACTATTCACAGACACTTATTATACTTTGCACTTCCGTTCCCTACTCAAGGCTACGTCGCGCGTCGGGGTCATCGATGTTGAGTCCCCGGTGTGTCTTGGGTAGGGAAAGTAATTGATAGTCACGGATATAGAAGTCTCACATTTATTGTTCTCACTCAAACCGACACATTAAGTTCAAGCCTCTCAATCTATACACATGTTGTTACTGCCGCTGTTCGTAAGGGCTGCGCTCCCCCACACAAATGAATGCAGTTGTCGACTAAACATTTTGTCGCATCAGCTCCCACACAAAGAAAGAAAGAAAGAAAGAAAGAAAGAAAGAAAGAAACTTTATTTGCAAATATGGGTACAGTCATGCTTGATGTCATTTATAGGTTACAATGTTCAGCCATATTTTACCAGCGGCATGCAAATACATTCATTAAAATTTGATTAGAAAATTCAATATAAAACAAAAACATGTCAACCAACAATAATAGCATTAACATTCATTAAAATTTGATTAAAAAATTCAATATAAGACAAAAACATGTCAACTAACAAAAATAGCATTAGTGGTCAAGATTATAAAAATTACAATGCACAATTTAATTCATAGCAAGCAAACATCCAACATTATTATACCAACATTAGTTATATAAGATTCATACCGTGTGTTACTCTTTCTGGTTTAATTTAATTTATAACTACTCTGCTCTCAAAACGGCGAAGGGAAACATCGAGAGGAAACCGACATGATTTAAAATCAGAAATTTGAAGATATGTAACATCAATCAACACGCACTGGGCCCACGTAGTTTATAGGCTTAGGCTCACGCTATCTCTCACAGAGAGGATGTCTGTGTCGCAGCAGTTGGAAACGTTAAAATGGCGATGATGATGATGACACTTTCCATTCTTCTCCTTCTTCCTCTATTACCGAGTCTAACAACATTTCTAAATCTTGTAACATGACTTTGGCACTTTCTAATATAAACTTATGTGATTTTTCACTCATCTGAATCAGTCTATATCCTTGTTCTGCTTGGAAAAAAAAAGTCTGCATTGTTTCTAACGAAGTCTCTTTGATTACAAAGATAGTCCGTTGGTTTTCGAGAAATTTTGCAATATGTCCCAATCTTTCAATCCAAGTTCTCTCTATGCCATCGCAAAAAACTATGAATAGTTCACTTTTGTATTTTTGTGCCAATTCTAATCGGTATTTGTACTCCTCTGCTGGTATATTTAAAAATTTTGGTAAATTTAACACGTGATGGTTTATATTTTTTTATAAATCCCATCATTCTTTGAACCATAGCCCTTGGGTTATCTGTAACAAAAATTGTAGCTGAAGGTTGTTCATTAAATTTTATCATATATGGTTGGTACGTACAAAAGTGGTTAAGCGGTAGCAATATTAAGCCTGGCTCCATCCACCATCTTGGTATTAAGTCAAGATATTGAAAAATGATCGTGTAGGCTGTATGTCTGATATCATCCCCCTTAACAAACTGATGCTCATATGTTACGTGTTTCAAAAAATTCTCTATGCCCGTATCGTCCACCCGGTTTGAGGAACATAAAAGTCTCTTCATGGTATATTTTACGTATTTATTATCATCGTTCGGAAACTCGTGTATCGCATCGATCTTCACATTTTTTATACCGCTTTGCAATTTTATGAATAGTCTTTTTGATAGCTCCCCTAGTGACTCCCAGTTATCAGTGTATGTGTCGTTTGTATTATTTTCAGAAAATAATAAGTTTCCAGCAATTCCAGTGATTCCTCCTATTAAATAGAACATTCTACATTCAATGTCATAAAAGTTTTTGTCTATAGCTTGTTGCTGTGAAGTTTTGATGTTTAAATACAGATACTTTCTAAACTCATCTGCGTAGCAAGTAAAGACTCCTTTGCCCTGTTCTAAAAGCAAGTCGAAAATAATTTGTTCGCGGTCTTTAACGATCGCGCGCAGATCAGATTTAATCTTATAATTTAGAATATTGCGAACATTTCCATAGCTTGTAAACACTTTATTCAAAATGAAAGCCCATACAGATTTTTGCTTATCTACTCTAGTTTCTGTCTTCAGTAAATCGCAGATATATTGTACGGCGAAGTATTCAGTGAATGTCATATGTATGAAGTTCGGTACACCATTTGCTACACTATGTATGAAACCTGATTTTTCCGTACCTTCTTTAATCTTGTTTATGGTCTCTTTAATTTCTCTCAGTTCTTCAACGCTAAAAATCATGAATAAATCATTGTCATTACTGAAAACAGCGAAAGCACTTAATTTTTGATGTTTAGCAAGAAATTTAACTCGAACGTTTTCATAAATTTTTCTATTGTCAGGATTGTATAAATCAATTTTATTTTTCTCTTGAAAGCGTCTTTTAAGTATTCTGTCTATGTATGAATCGTAGACCGTGTAGGCATTGATATTTAAACTCCATCGGTCATGTACGATGCTTTCGTCTTTTATTCGATTTTGAAAGTTCTCAGCAAACAGGTAAAGATGTAAAGGACTGCTAAAGTCTACAAAATACCATCCGTAACCTTTGAACTTGTAATTATATTCCCAATTAAGTTTTTTATAGGTCTTAACAACAAACTCCGGACAGAGGTTTATTTCTTTGCTCACGTGAACTAGAAAATGATAACAAACGCTAAGGAAAGGAGAATGCTGATCTCTTTTTATGATACCATCAATAATATTACTGGGGTTCGTAATTTCCAAAAAACTGCAAACATTTTCATACTGTTTTTTCGTCAGGTCTCTTAACATAATATTGTATTTAAAAAACTTCTCCAAATACTCGTCTTGTTCAGACCTTGAAAAATTTTTTATTTCATAAATCTTTCCAAATTCTTCCTTTAGCCTTGATATTACTTTGTCATAAGGTCTACTCGTGATCAACATTTTATGTTTCTGCGAATAATTTCTGACCGTTGTAAATAAAGTTAAGACTTTATCCGTGTACGTCGGACAGATTTCATCGAAGCCATCAAATAAGAAAATTATTTCTTTTCTATTGTAATAGTCTAAAAACATTTTAAGTTCGAAAACAGTCCACTGATCGCTTGTACAAGATTTTAGTGTTACTACACCGTTTGATTCTTCCAGTTCCATTGAAAAATCATTGCTTCGTCTCTGATTCTCAGTCAAAACTTCACAAAAAAACTTTAAAGTCTCCAAATAGCCAATGTTTGTTTTATTATCTTGCCACCTAATAAATTTTTCAGAGTGCATCAACAAATTTATTCTTACTATCCACACTTTTGGATTCAGTTCTTTTGTTTTCAGTGACAAGTGAGTAAGTAGAGTTGACTTGCCCATACCGGGTGTAGCTGTTATTACTGCCACATCGTCGGCTATATCATTTAGTGTAAGTAAGTCAATATTTTCATTAGTTCCTTCCAAGTAACCGCTAACGCGTCTGTTGATGTACAAATATTGAATTTTTTCGTAATTTGAATTACTGTTTGTTTCGCCTAGACCAATCAGCTGGTTGTTCATGACTGTATTTAACACCTCTCCTTCAACAAAACCTATGGAATGTTCGTCTATGATCGAGTCTAAGCTCAATTCCACGTCTTGGAATACAACTGTGGCATTCTCTAAAATATGTTTTTGTGTGTTTTTACTCATTTGAATCAAGCTACATTTATCATCTATTACTACATTATTTGCGTGTGCAAAATAAGTTTGAATTGTTTCCACTAAAGTCTCTCTTATAACAAAGATTGTCCGTTTCTTTTCGAGTAGTTTTGCGATATCTTTTAACTTTTTCATCCAGTTTCTGTTTATGTTATTGCAAACAATAATGATTAGTTGATGTTCATTTGTTTTCGTCAATTCTATTGTGACGGTTTTATAATCTTTTGCTGGCAGATCTAAAATATATTCTAAATTAAAAACAAAATAGTCAACGTTTTTTAATGATTGCACCATTTTTGCAACTGTAAGTGCGCTGCTTTCTGTTATAAAAATTGTAGGTGCAGTTTGACCTACCAATTTGAAGCAATTCAAAGCTTTTTCGTTGAATATATAATCTAAATTGTTTTTTATTTTTATCATATAATTATTACTTAGGACCGACATAAGTGGTTTGTCTACTATTAGTGCTAAAGCGTCTTCATAATGTTTGCTTTGTTTTGTTAGGTGCGACGCCTCTTTTAGCATCCACCATGTTTGTATTAACTTGTGATATTGTTGAAAAACTGCTTCAACTGTTACTCGGACGTAATCCACCTTCAGACACTGCTGGTTTTCTATTTCATCTTTAAGAATATTTTCTACGCCGATTTCATCCGCTTGATTCGTGAAAAATAGAAGCTTTTTCAAGAAATCTTTCGCTAAATTCTCGTCATTTTCATCACTTTTAAATGAAAGTTTCGGAAACTTTTTGACTTTCACATTGAACTTGTATTCGCGCAAATTCTTAATTTTGCTTTGCAATTTAATAAATAACCTTTTAGAAAAATCTTCTAGTGACTCCCAGTTATCTGTAAACTTCATCAGTGTTGTGTTTTCTTCGGAAACTAATATGTTACCAACAATGCCAGCGATTCCTCCATTAAGTTTCAGAAGTCCGTCTCCCAGGGACTCATCTAAAGTAACGATTTTATCGGCACCTGATTTAGTGATTAATTTAGTGATTTCGTTATTCAGATGGTCCAGCCTCCTTTCGGTTCTACTCTTCTTAATTTTTATTGTTATATCTTTATTGCCAAATGCAACAGGCACTTTAAATTGACGTGATGTTAAAATTTCTTTCACCGGCAAATTAATATTGTTTTTACCTAACTTCCTTATTTTGAATATCGCTTTGTAAAGTGCTTTTTTGAATAAAATAATGAACTCTTCATTGCTTTCGAAGAACTCGTCGCGGAAGCTTGCAAGTCGGTGTTCGTCGTCTTCGTTCAGAGATTGAATCTCTGAAACTTCGATAGCTTTTAGCGCCACAAGGACATGGTAGCGCAATATGACATCGTCTTTCATAGGCAATATAGAATCATCTTCTTTACACAGAAACTGACCAATAAGTGAAGCTAACACAGTAACTTGATCTTTCAACATTTCTAAATCCTCATCATCATCACAGTCAAATGTAAGTTTTGGAAACGTTTTAACTTTATTAAGAAACTTATAATCGTGCAAATTTGGGATTACAGATCGCACTTCAGAGTACAGCCTTGTAGCTAGATCTCCTGAAACACCCTTATCCGCGAATTTCATGTATTTAGAGTTTTCATCGGAAACTAGAATATTACCAATAGTGCCAGCTAAACCTGCATTTAAGTTCAGGCATTTTTCTCCTATCGATTCATCTATTACTATAATGTTTTCTGCTGATGACACCTTGATCAAGCCCACAAATTTATTTTTCAAATTGTCTATTACGGATGCAATGATCACTGAAGGTTCGACGTTATCTTCTCTGCCTCTTATTGTCAAATCTTTATTGCCAAAGGCAGTTGGTACTTTAAAATTCAGTTTTTTTAGCATATCCTTCGCTCCTAATTCTATTGCTTCATTTACTTGTGACTGCAGAACATGAATCTTTTCAAGTTGTCGTTTCAAATCTTCAGACATCGATCCACTGACGAACTCTAATTTGAACTTTTTGTCATTAAACATGACAACATTTCCGATCAGACTGCTAAGCACCGTGATATCGAACGGTTTTGCAAATAGTTTTAAAAGTAAAGTATTGAGTTCCGCTTCTTTCAATTTCCGTCTTTTTAGTATTTCAATAAAGAGTGTATCTTTGAATAGTATTATATATTCATCGTTGTTGGTAAAGAAGTCAGTTTTAAAGCTTGCAACTCTATGTTCATCTTTTTCATTTTTAATGTTGATCTCCGAAACGTCTAGCACTTTTTGCACCAAAATTACATGGAACACTAACATCAGCTCGTCATTCATTGGCATAATAGGATCATCATTATTCTTTTTTTCATGTTCTTCCTCATTATCTATAACATTATCAGAAAGAAACTTTGCCAGTTGCACCGCAAGCGCAGCGAATTGTTCCTTCTTGATAATTTCGCATAAAAACACAACATCTTCTTTCTTATGACAAGGCTGCAAGCCTTCATCCCCAGTACCTATCCAACCATTTAATATTTCAGCAAAATCGCTTTTAAACTCCTTAGTATTAAGATCAGCTTTGGCAGTGGTGTACATTATGAAGAGACATTCTAGTTCTTGAAAGTTACCTTTAAACAGGACATCTTTGTTATCTGGTTTGAACAAGCGTCTTATGCGTAGGTAGCTAGAAAACCATTTAGCCAAGTCACGGTTCCTGTTAAGTGTAAGCTGAATGTTGTTGCCTTCTCTATGCTTTGCTTGTATGAACACTGCTACTGGTTTGTTTCCACCTTTAACCTTAACGGTGGCTCTAATACAGATGTCGTCGAAAGTTCCTATGTCAGATACATTGCTAGCTAAAGTATAGTCTTCGATATCGTCGTCGAATTTAGTTCGGTAATGTATGAGACTGATTAATTTCGTCTCATACAGTTGTCCGCGAATGCCGGAGGTTCCTTGACGTCTTTTGTACATCTTGTTTTGAAATATGATTAAATTTCAATAAATCTGCCTAGGCTTTTGTCGCTCGGCTTCCAATCTAACCAGATGCAGCGGAATACTAATGTTTAATATGGAACGAAATCCAATTTGTCCATGTCTGTAACTCGTTACTACTTTTCAAGGTGGGTTTTTGTGTTTTTTGAGGCCCGAAGGGATTTTTGTATGTAAAAGATATTTTTCTCCCCGCCACAGACTGACCTTTGCAAGCGTTGCTTAACCTTGAAGGTCTGTATTAATTAAGTAGCCAAAAGGCTTAGTGATTTTACTTAATTCACATAAAAAAAATGTCTGTTGGATTCTTGTGCAACTGTGATTTATAACAATCTATATTATCTAGCCTCCAGGAGTGCAGATATACAAACATGTACGCTGAGCGCACCATGGACAGATCACACAGCTCCCATCTTGTTGATATTTTTTACCATGAGATGATCTACTCCAGATAACGTAAATTGGGACGCCCACTAGTTAGGTGGAGTGACAATCTTCGCAGGGCGGCTGCCTCCAGCCAAATGTAATAAATTGTATAGATTGGAGAGTCCCGTGTCCAGCAGTGGGCTTCTGTAGGCTGATGATTATGTTTATGTGCTATTCTCAAGCAGATAGTGGCGATATGAAAAAAGCTTTACAAATTGCAGCTTTGTTTGCAAACCATTTTGGCTGTTCTTCTTTACGTGTGTCGTATCATCAGACAAATGAATTATTGGTTCACCATTTTGTTCTTCTACAATTTTGAAGATCTGCAAAATAATGATACACTTATTTAATAAAAGCGGATTTGGACCATATGCAGAGTGCAAATGATATTTAGAATGTGAAATTGAACTTTCTATACTGTGGAATCTACAGTATTAGGTACATTAAATTTTTGCCCTGCAAAGTTCTTAGATTTGCAATGCTATTTTTTTTAGCATTTAATTTTTGCATCATAAGTTAAAAACTGTACCGTTTACTTAAATGAAAATAAAATATGATTTAGAATGTGCATTTGAAGCCCTTCTTATTAATATGCCACATATAGTTTGAGTTTTCTAAGTGGGCGTGAATGGCTAAATCCGAAACTTTGAAGAATAGCAAAAAACACTCAAAGGAGTCATGGGCCCGATTTTAATGCAAACTAAAACGTGTTTTTTTCTTTTTAAGAAAATCAAAGGGTTCGATTCTTGGCTAGGCATATTGGCTTTTCAAAAATCTAAAGATGAAGTTTTAGTTTGCATCAAAATCGATCGTGAGAATCCTTTGACTGTTTTCGCTATTTTTCATACTTCGGTAATTGGCCATCCACGACACTATCATGTAATTGCAAGATTTAATACGATGAACAGTAGATTAATAAAAAAAATATTAGACACGTATTTTTTTCTTTTGTCACATAATCAAAATTTAATCACGATACAGTCAAAATTTTTTCTACTCAAAATTGACTATGATGCGCTTTATCTTTGTCAATTTTTGTTTATTTCATAAAGCATACCTATACGTTTCCAAAATTTTTTGATAATCTAACCGACGTACTAAATAGAATTATATTTTTTTTACCTAGGAATTACCCGTATTCATTTAATTACTTGACGAGTGTCTATCTTTAACACATTTTGGAAATGTTCCGTTGTCAACGTGGAATCACGGTTTTCTGAACGTTGGGTCAAATTTTTAATAAAAAAATAACTTTTTACAAAAAAATACTACCCACTTCCAAATAAAAAAACTACAAAGTGAAAAATAACTTTATTTTTGGAAGTCGGTGTCTTCCGTAGGTACCAATTTATTGCGTTATGGACACCGACTTCCCGACCGTATTTTTTTGTAAAATGTTTTTTTATTTTCACTTCTTAGTTGTACCTACCTTGCCCTTACCTAATATTTTTGGGAAACCTATACGAAGTCCTAATCCAGATGTGATATCTACCTACTTTACCTTTGTTCTTATTAGATTTTAGCAGGGAAGGCGTAAATGACGGATAGAATTGCTTGCCTAGTTTTGAATGCAGATAAATTAGTACATGATACGGAATTATCCAATGATCGTGTATCTAAGTATTGGACATTTCAAAGCTAATGACTTCTGTGAAGTTCGCTTTGCGCTGTGCAGTACTCCACCTCTCAAAACCTGTCACATGAATTCGCTATTGCGCAGTGGGTCGTGGAGTGTTCCGAGCCGCTTTAATGGATGACTCTACCTGTACCGATGTATTATTTGTTATTAGCGACCCGAAGACCATGAAAATGACACCAATGACGAAAAAGTTGGAAATTGTAATCGGCGCCATTTCATCCGTCGTGCATTCATGTTGCAACCATCAGTTAGGGCTTAGAACGCGTTATTTCGCTCAATGAGCGTTTTTAGAATTCCGTACCCAAAAGGTAAAAACGGGACCCTATTACTAAGACTCCTCAATCCGTCTGTTTGTCTGTCTGTCACCAGGCTATATCTCATGAACCGTAATAGCTAGACAGTTGAAATTTTCACAGATGATGTTTTTCTATTGCCGCTATAACAACAAATACTAAAAACAGAATAAAATAAATATTTAAGTGGGCTCCCATACAACAAACGTGATTTTTTTGCCGCTTTTTGCGATAATGGCACGGAACCCTTCGTGCGCGAGTCCGACTCACACTTGGCCGGGTTTTTCTGACATTATCTCATTTTACTACCAAGTGATCAGTTCATTTACCTCGTGATACAGCTGTACGGTGAGACAGTAACAGCGGGCAGTCGATCGCAATTGCAATAATGTTCTGTCTGCGCGAAATGACACCGGGTCGAGGTGAAATTAATGCACGGACTCTTGTGCGACGCGGCTGGCCGCACTCCGTCTTCTGAAAACCACAATAAATGTGCTAAGTTCAACTTAGTAATAATAACGAATACGAAATTAGTAACGAGTACGTACTGAGTAACGCGGTAGCCGGTTTCACCATCAGTCTTTCAACTTCTCACGACCCCCTTAAAGAGAACATCTCTTAAAGATCCACGAATGATAGCCCAATACCAACGGCTTAACGGGCTTTCCGAAATAAGGAATCCTTGCTATTTAAATATGGTTACCCAAGCATGAATCAGTCGGCTGCAAATCCTGATCCGTGCGTGCGGTAGTTACTTCTGTGGTTAAAGACAAAGAGGAAAAGACAAATGAGATTATGCCCCAAAGAAGAGGAGGCAAAAGCATATTGTGGTAACTGCATTTTAGCTTTTCCATTTCTTTCCAGATAAGTATGTTTTAGTTAGTTAGATACTAATCCTAGCAAGTCCCGGCAAGCGTATAGCCAACGGGCACTTATAGAATAGAATAGAATAGAAAACATTTATTCGACATAGACACAACACAACAACAACAATCACAAAGCAACAGAGAAGAATAGAAAAAAAAAAGTTCACTTAAGACCTATCTTAGGGTAAAAATTGCGAATTTATTAATTGTTAAGGCAATCCCAAAACCATCCAATTTAAATGGTATAGGTTGCAAGCACGACTGCTGATAGTTGGGCTGCTGAAAGTTGCACAGCTGTAGTCTACCGATACGATACGTATTTTTTGAGTTTAAACTAATTTTTGGATTTGTGTCTCATTTTACTATAGAGTGATTTATAAATACATTATTAAAATGAACAGAAGGTGGATCACGTGAACGAAGCCGCGGGCACAGCTCATCATCATCATTTCAGCCGAAAGTCCACTGCTGGACATAGGCCTCCTCCAGGCGTCGCCACATTGCACGGTGGTACCGCCTTAGGTCAAAAATTTCATAATCAGTCACCCCCACTTTAATTACTTATAACGATTTACCGATAAACAAGCGATCCAAAAATATAAATATGTCACCCATTTTACCTAATTATCTAGCACTTTCTATAAACCGCCCAACAACAAACTCGACATGAGCGAATGACGGGCGCTACTAAACGCTACAAACCACCTTACCATCCTCGCCGGCGACTTCAAGTCGAAGCACTCAGCGTGGAACACTTAATACACAAACGAGGGAGGGATACGACTCTTCGCGGACTCTGAAGCCTTCGGGTACACAGAGTCGGGCCCAGAAGTGCAAACAGAATACCCGGACAGAGCAGCACATATGCCAGTCGTGCTAGACATTGTAGTACACCGAGGGCTAAAATGCCAGGTCACACAACAAGTACTAGACGACGAGTTGCAGTCCGATTACCATCCTGTGCTCGTCGTCCTATCGGGTATGCCGACCCGATTAGTACCTCAAGCGCCACGACGATTAATAGACTGGAATAAGTTCACAGCTGCAGACGTCGACGCATTAGCCGAGGACGTCACTGCAAGCCTTGGAGGACGCAACAATGAGGCAGCAGCAGGGAAGAGTGCTTCAGCCGCCCCTGCCTGCTCGCATTCGCAAGCTAATTACACAGAAGAGACGCCTACGCAAGCAGTGGCAACAACTGCGCTGTCCTACCCTGAAGACCCAGCTTAACAAGTTAACGGAAAAAGTGAAGGCGCTCGGCGCTCTGAGAGCCGCGAGCTGGGAGGAACGAATAGACGCCGCGGAGGGCGACTGGCCCTCCATTCATAGGTTGTGCCGCCAATTAAATAACACCCCAGCTCCGGTAAGAGCACTTCAGAGCAGCGACGGGCACTGAAGTACGTAGCCGCAGACCGGGCGGAGGTCTTTGCCGAACACCTGGAGCGTCAATTCCAGCCGAATCCGACCACCGAGCACGAGCATGTCGCAGCGGTTGAGAAACACCTTGGGGAGTACTTCGCTACGTCGATAGCTCCCGATGAAGACGCCATCATTTTCTCGCCCGGGGCGGTCAGGCGCGCCATCTTGCGAACGAAGCCTAGGAAGGCCCCAGGTGCCGACGGGATCACAAACACAGCGCTGCGCCACCTGCCGCACCGCATGGTCGCGGCCCTGGCGCGCCTCTTTAGCCTGGGCCTAACAATAGGAGAGAGCTACAATTTAAACAAGTACAAGGCAATATTGCGTCGACTTCACCCAGCTATCGTCCGGGAGAGAGAGTTTTCATCAAAACTCGCTTAGACAAGACTTGGCAGCCTGCTACTATTTCAGCACGCACTCACCGATATTCCTATGTCGTTACTGTTCTATAATAAGTTGATTATCTGTGGGCGGTGGGGGTGGGTGTGTGTGTGTAGGTCTTTTTTGAAGTCGTTGTCCGTAACGGAATAAATAGGTACCTACCAAAGACACCGACTTCCAAAAATAAAGTTATTTTTCACTTTGTAGTTTTCTTATTTGAAAGTCAGTAGTATTTTTTTGTAAAAATGTTGTTATTTTTCACTTTTTAGTTGTACCTACCTAATAGGCAAGTTGTTTAGTAAGTTACCTTAACGCCAGAATAGATAACCCGAATATCATGAAAATTGAACATAACTGGTGAAATAAGAGATCTGCGTACCCCTTAAGAGCGTACTGGCGTGATGTTATGTTATGAAATGGTATAAACAATAAACAGACATGCGATTGCAGCAATCCCGAGAGATTCGCCGTTATTTATTGAAGAGTTCTGTCGTATATCTTAGGAATTCTTCATGAGATCTTCACCAAATTAAAATGGGGCCAATTTCGTAGCATACTCTTTCAAACAAAAAAAGAATTTTCAAAATCGGTCCACAATTGACGGAAATATCGGTAAAGAAAAAGAAAACATACAAGAAGTCGAACATAGAACCTCCTCCTTTTTGGTAAGTCGGTTACAAAAGATGAAGCATGTCATGAATTGTCATGCCTTGTCAATTTATTATTCTTGGTGATACAAGTCATTAAATGTTCTACAGTGAATTCTTATATATCTAATCGCGTTATATCACACACCTACTTTGATAAATCTATTTATAAATCTACTTTTGAATCGATAACAGGTTCTACACCTACTTCGCTCTGCACTGTTCTTCAATGGTACCATTGATCTAGTTAACTAAATATAATACCCATAGCATATTGGTCGATACAAAGCTAAAGAAAGCTGTGCCGTCTATTCCACCCTTTATTCCACCCCTCGAACCCACTGTCACATGAATTTGCTACTACGCAGAGATTGTTCTGAGCCGCCTTTAGCTATGATTCTACCTGCACCCATCTTTACGTTCGAAAAAAAAAGAAATAAACTTACCAACACTTTTGTCTTTTAATTAGAGACCCTTTCGAAAAATCACATTAAGTAATAAACGAGAATCCTCTTTAATGACACTTTTAGTAATATAACAACTTTTGAAAGTAATTCAGAATTACTCGCAAATTCAAACTTCGATCATAATGTGTATAGTTTAACCTCTATGTTATGATTCAAGCACAAACTTACTTTGTTTATCAAAATTTATTTATTATTACGTGTTCAACAAGGCAAATTATTGCCAGGACTAAAATAACGACACAAAATATGCAGTTTTAAAATAAAAATTATTTAAACATAACGAATGTTTATTATTGTTTGTGTCGTTTACTGTTTTTGCTGTATTTTTTTGTTTTTGATCTTTTACTGTTGAAATAGAATATCAGTAATATTATTGACTTAGAGCAAAAGCGCTTCCGAACGTGAGTTGGTATGTCAAAAACACATTTTTTTTTTGAAGATTATGGCCTGGTTGCTAAGACCTTTAAGCCAAGTCTTTTAGATGGGTAACACATTAACACAATATAGTATGTACTGCACAGTTATGTTAGCTTTGATCACTGACTTAGAGTAGGCTTTGATACGTGCACTGAATATGTTATTTTTTTTTAATTGTACTTTTAACATATTTGTAAAGCGGTATAAAACAGTTCAATTCTTTTAATAAACTTTTAAGCGGCGGCGGGCGGGAAGAACTATCATTTAAGTTTAGCACAACACTAAGATCACTCACTGGCTAACATAAGTCTGTGAATCAAAAATTTCTGACAACTGAAGAAATCCTACAAGGTGTGGATTAGGAAGCTGAATCATTATCAGTACATCAGACGAAGATTTTGAGCTCAGAGTAAATTATTTAAAGGTAAGAAAAATTTAAATAAATATTTTCGCTCAATAACCGAATTAGATTGGCGTAAGTAGGTACCTACATTCGAAATTAGTATATCTCAGAATACAGAACGTACCAAAAATTGCGTTCTTACTTTGAATGCGATACACCGTATCCAGAAGCACATGATAATATGTGTGCTAAGCAAAATCGATAATAAAAAGTGATTAAGTCAAGGCTCCAGAGCCTTGAACACCGTCGCCGAGTTACCAGCTTGTCGGTTTTTTATCGGTTACATTTCGGGGAGTGTGCGATGGAATTGCATGATCTAATTCCGGCCAGCCCGTTTCATCATCGGACTACCAGACGTACGGCGATGCGCCATCAGTACATGGTGGACATCCCACCCATACGCACTAAACGTTTTGAGAATACTTTTATTATGCGTACAGCTAAGGAGTGGAATCCCTGCCGGCGTCTGTGTTTCCCGATAGCTACAATCTAGGGATCTTTAAGTCAAGTGTCTTCTAGGCAAGCCTGCTCCACCGTCGACCACATTATCGCTTACCATCAGGTGAGATAGTCGTCAAGCGCGAGCCTATAACAAATATTAATAAAAAAATTATTAATATGTACCGTGTGTTATAAACATGAATAAACAAAAAAAAGAAAGAAAATAGAACATGCAAATCCCTTATAACAATTGAAATTTTACGTGTTACGAGCGCCACGGTTTTGATAAGAAGACAACTGGATGACGTCAAAAGACAATAGGGATGTAGCCAACTTCTTATTGCAGAATTGAGTTATGTATATGTTTGGTCACTCTCTACACTGTATTCTATTTCTTATCACAACTATAGTTAATAAAACAAGATATCGAAATATTTCATTGTTTTATTTATAGAGATATCGAAATATTCGGGCGCACGGTTGGCGCAGTGGTTGAGCGATTGACTGCTGCGCTGCGTGTCGCGGGTTCGATTCCCGCACGGAACAAATATTTGTATGACCTACAGATAGTTGTTCCGGCTCTGGGTGTTGTGTATGTGAGTTTATATGTTTGTAAACGCACCCACGATACAGGAAGAATATTCCTAGTGGGGGACAAAGTTGTTTAAAAAAAAAAGACAAAAATACGTCATTAATTTCATTTATCTGGTAGGTAATCTTATAAAAAATCATGTAAGTAACATTTATCGATACTACAATTACCCTCATCACTACTGTTTACTATATATTCGTTATTCATTTTTATAGCTTGGCGCTGGGGGACATATCGCGTTCGGTACCGCTTGGCACTCAAAAGGTTAATCATGATCCAGCCTTTGTTGTCCCCCCAGCGACGCCCTGAGCCGAGGTCCGACCCCGAGGTCCAAGGGGGGAGCCCTTAGCGTGGTCGCTTAGGTTAAGCTTACTGTGCCTGGCTTGAAGCTATTCTTTAGTCTCCGCAGGGATGACCTGTTAAGAATTTAGTAAATCGTAGGATTGTACTGTGAGAAGCCAGGTATAAAAAAAAACCATATATATCCATACAAATAGTTTCAATAAATTTGCAAATTAATTATTATATTATTTAAATAAAATGAAAATATCCAATGTTCACTGATATTATACTGTTACACAAATACTTTACATCTGCAATTATTAATTTTTCGGAATATTGACGCTAAATATTAATCAATTGAATATTGTATAAAAAAAAACAGCGTCCACGAAGTATTGCATTTTCATAAGCTGGTTACATAATCAACAATAAATTTTATAAATCATTGGATAGGTATAATAGTTTCTGGTAAAAGTGACTGTCAAAAAAAAAACACTTGACTTAAAGGCCTCAGTAGCCAGGTCATTAAATTGATCGCACAATAATCGTACAATTATTGCTGCTTGCTGTTCCTTACGTAATAAGCCCGCTGCGCGTTTAAAATTGTGCTTCAAGGTAAGCTCTCGGTAAGATTAGTACGACACTTCTGATGGACTCTCTATCTGCGTCTCCGTAAGGAAAAACAGCGCTGAAGTTGTAGCTCTATGGCTTTGTATTAACAAATACTTACTTTAATATAAATGACGAGACGGACATTTAAACACGTTCTAATGCAAAACAGTGCAAAATAAAACAAACGCAAAAGATCTTTAAAAAAACAATATTTTATTTATAAACAATTGACATTAAAATACTCTCTACTTAGACAACTTCGCGAACAATATTTTCGTAGAAATAACGTTTCAGGTGAAAACTGAAAAGCGTCAAGCGATTAATATATTCTAAAAAGTAAAGCCAACGACTTCAACTTGACCTATTTTTACCCGACTGACGAAGGAGGGTAATGTGTTTATCAGTCTATGTATGTATGTATGTTTGTTCCTATGTGGCGTTCTAGAGACCAAACGCGTTGGCTGATGTTGATGATTCTTACGTCAATCGATTCGTCTCACCCCTGCGAGTGTCACTGGCTACATTAAAATTGGAAAATATAAAAATGGCGGATTTCGGGCGCCATATTGAAGTGGCCCAAATTGTTTGGGGCATCAAAATAAAAATATATATTATTTATATGTTTAAATGTACCTAATTCTAAAAAAGATCACTAAAAACTTGTAAATTAAAAAAGTTAATTCAAAAAATCTAAAAACCCGACTGCTTGTAAAGCGAACTAAAAAGACGTAAACAAGAAGAAAAGAACAATTTTCCAAATCGGTCCAGGCGTCTTTGAGTAATCGGGGAACATAATACAAAAAAAAGATTTCGACGAATTGAGAACCTCCTCCTTTTTTTGAAGTCGGTTAAAATTCATAAAAGTTTAAAAAACACGCTTTAAAGAAAACCAAACTAAAAAGTAGAAAATAATTTTCAATCAATTTAAAAAAGAAGGTTTTTTTTTATTGTCAATAGGTTCGCGTTTGACCACTATCTCACCTGATGGTAAGCGATGATGTGGTCGACGGTGAAGTACGCTTGCCTAGAAGTAACCTATTCACTCTTGACTTAAAGACCCCCAGGTTGTAGCTATTTTATTGCAATTATAACGCATCAAAATGCCTTCATGCGCGGTAAAGTGGTGTGGGAAACATTCCAAGACATCTAGTTACAAAAAGGATGGCATAACTTTTCATCGGTAAGAAAACAGTACGAAAATTATTTTTGTTTTTATCAGATTATGAGACACCGCAGGGATCTAGTTAAAATGGTGGATGGGGTAAACGAGCACACTTTTGAGACCCGCGTTTATGTCTTTTGGAAAAGTCTCGCTCGTTCACTAGACAATTCTAATGCTTCTATCCCTTTCTCTCCTTTTGTATTTTTATCGTAAATATCTGTGCTGCTACTTTTAATAGCTGAAGTCGATATCGATAATAATAAAATAAAATTTAATAAAAAATGTATTAAAAAATATCTATCTACTTTTAATCGACTTAAAAAAAGGAGGAGGTTCTCAGTTCGTCGGATTTTTTCTTATGTATTATGTTCCAGGTTTACTCGTAGACGGCTTGACCGATTTGGGAAAATATTTTTTGTTTCTCTATGTCCCCGAGGTACACATTATTTTTGTAATTGATTGATTTTGATTAAATAATATAGTATTTTTCATAATCTTAAAATCCATTTTATCGATATCGACAATTTTCCCTTAATCGAGTTGATCAACCCTAACGATAGCCATACCTACGCAACTTACTTTGAACTGACCAATTGCAGCCCCGCGTTCTTCCTCGTCCCCCGCCCGGCCCGCGGTAGTGAGTCGTGTGCTTAGAAGAAATCGGCTTATAAGCTCTCTTTGGGTTTGTATGGGTGTGATTTACAAAAAAAAAATATTATAAAAAAGCGTGGTGTGCTTTCAAAATTACCACTCTTACCAATGTCAATATCAGATTATAACAATTAATATTAAGCACCCCACGCTTAGCAATATTTTTTTTTTTTGTTAGTCTCCACTAATATTCTTAACTTAATTAAAATAACTTTCTACTTTTTAGTTCGGTTTTCTATTAAAGCATGTTTTTAAAAATACCTATTATTTTTTATAGGTAACGTTTCGGGGAGAGAGCGATGGAACTGCACAATTTGATTCCACCTACTCTATTTGAAATAACGTTAGACATGTTACCAAATTTTTTTGCAGTCCGTTCAACCGATTTTGAATTCTATCCCGTAAACATAAGGATGACATAAAAAGCATAAACCTGTTACCAAAACCAACTGTTTACTACAGCTACCATTTGTCGTATTACCAACGCAATTGAAGTCAAAATCGGTTGAACGGGCTGCAAAATGGGCTAACTTAAACGTCTAATGTTGATTAGACTGAATCACTGTGAATGAATGAACTAGGTGTCAACTGCCGATTGTCCTGTGTGCACTATGAAAGTACGCCAAAGGACAATCCATCTGAACCAATTTTCAAATTTTAAATAGAGATAGAAACATTTAGATTGGTCATTGAAAAAGGATATAGGACAATTTGTATGTAATACCGGGACGGTCGACACATCATCGCTTATCATCAGATGATATAGTGTTCAAACGCGACCCTATCAAGAACAATAAAAAAAAACATAAAAGTATTGAAAGCAGTAGAAATAAAACAAAATTTCGAGTATAACCTTTATTAAGAAAACATCTAACCAGTCTATTTTCTACAATTTTAGTTCTAACACATATTAATATCACATTTAAAAATAGTTCTGACAACACAGATGAAAAACCGCATAATAAAATTAATATAATAAAAGCAAATTGTCAATTATGGAAACATTTCATATAGAAAGTTTAAATTTGGAAGGAAAGTAGAGGAAGAACAAAGAAACGATGGATGGATTGTGTGAAGATGAAATGGATAGAAAAGGGGGTGACTTCTGAGAGGACTACTGACAGACTGAGATGTATGGAAAAATACGTTAATTATACTGCGTAACCCACTAACACATAAGGAACCTTGCTGCCAATTTCTCCCGTTATTCTCTCACTGAATCAAGAAGAAAAAAAACCGCGTCTATACCGTTTATGGTTAAGTGACACTTCAGGCGAAACTTTTTTAATTTTTTAAATAATGACAGTTGTAAGTTTAAAAAAAATATTTCGTGGATAAGTTTTTTTTTATGTTTTGGCTTCGCACGGTTTGTGCATTTAGCCAGTGTCACGTTTGAATAGAAGTTCTCGTTTCTTTAGATTTTAGTCCAATGTCCTAGTTTTATCATCGTATTCAATCTATGTTGTCAGTATTAGCAAATAAATTCGCGGCTCAGCCAGCGGTTTGATTATTGCTATTTTTTATAATTAATATTTATGGTGCATTTCACAATAAAAATGATGAATAAATATTAAAAATCAATCAATTCAATTTGATTTATGATAATGGGCACTTATTTAGTATTTTTATAACTTAAAAAATATACGGGGCCGTTTTATTGACATGAATGGTTCCCGTTAAAAAAACAGCAGGATTAGAAAAAAAAATAAGTACCTACCTATTCACATTTTTAGACTTTTTAAGATTTCATATTTATATTTATTATTAGCAACGAATGGAAGAAAACTAACAGCCATTTTTCAAGTAAGAAACCTAATTAATAAATGTAAAAAAAAAATACAAAGAACACCGTTCTTAGAACAGATTGGCAAAGCCCTGAATACTTGACTAGAAGTTTAGGAACACACATAGAACAACATTATTCTCCTTTTAGCTTCACCGCGGTCGGGTAAATAGGTTTATTCTGTCTCTTCAAAGAAGATTTTTACGAATGTTCTTCGTTCAGAGTTCCACCAATCATTATTTCTAAGATATTAAAGCCAATAATAAATTATTACGCTACCAACTTTATACAAATAGAAAAAAATCAGGTCAAACTATATTAATTTGAGAATATCTTTTGATTATTATTATCCATCACATGTGCGAAGTCTCGCGTACTAATTTAAATTGCCTTTGTATATCATTTGATACTCTCAAATAAGTCAAAAACTAGAATTCAAAGCCAGCTTTAAATCTGTTATATTAATATTCCACGCTCGATCCATCCGATTATAGTTTTGGCGTTCTTGAAGGGATCTGGCGATATTCTGGATAGACTTTAAGAAGGCCTATGACTCGGTGCCACATACATGACTCATGAGGGTGCTGGAGTTATATAAAAATGTAACTCCACGCACCTTCCTAATGTCGTGTATGACGGTGGAGTTCGGTCCTTCGATATCCAGGATGTCGTCAAATCCAGGAGAACAGTGAGTGTATAAGGATCGAGCGTGGCATACTTCAAGGTGATACTCTGAGTCCACTGTGTTTTTGTGTTAAGATATTATTAAACATATTATTTTGCAGCAATACAGAGTGACTTTTAATTTATTGCCTGCCTTATCGTAGAAGATCGCCATTGCCAATGAATTAAAATCACTCTGTATTGCTTAAATAATGTATATACTGCCTGATTTTTTATCACCACCAATTTTCTTTTTCTGGTCTCTTTTACTGTACACAATTTTGCAAAAAACATCTTTTAAAACAGAAAAATACAACTGTTCAGTACATTTTTGTGGCACAACTGTAGTGAAAAGTTGGTTTTCTCTTCCAATAATAGATTTTTGGAAAACTCGTTTCTTTGATAAACCTAACACCTGGAAAAATATTTGATTATGATAAAAAAAAATAGTATGTATATTGCTAATAATTACAATTGGAGTCTAGGTTTAATTATCTAAAGTCTTGCTTATTTAATTTTGTCCATATTTTGTTTCACATAGAATTTATTTTGTTGTTATTTTTCAAAGTTTTTTTATTTAAAATAAAATAAAATGTTGCAAAACTTTTACCGGTACTAAATAAAATAGCTAAAAATAATTTCATATTCGAGTAAATTGAAGCAAATTTGTCAACTATCTCTGTCTTTTAAGCCTGTTAGAAAATGATCCTGATAAGTTTTAGCGTAATTTAGTCGGTACATTATGGTGAACACACATAAAAACAGGCGCCTTTTTGATTTGATATGTTGTTCTCTCCTTGGTCTCAATGTTGGAGGAAAAGCTGATGTTGGCTTATATCACTGTCACTCTCCAAATATCAGAAAATTACCTGAAACAATAGAAAAGTTCACCTAAATTACAATGTCAATAAACAAAATGTCGTGGTGGCCAAGACCTCGGCTCAAGTGCTTGAGGTCGTAGGTTCAAATCCGAGCAATTATACATATATGAATTGAAAACTACTTAATCGATTATAAACATTGTTACACCCAAGGAAAGTTACATTATTCCGGAGTAACGTGACAATTAAATTTCGATAAAAAAAAGAATTGAAATCACAACAAAAAGAAACCAATAATTTAACAAAAAGGTGTAAAAAAATTGCCTGTGGTGTCAAAAATTTCATTACTTGGTGGGCGCTACGAAAACTATTGATGATACATAAAATATGGGTTCTCTCTATCTGACAGAATTTTGATGCTCCGAAATTTATATTGCATAACATACTTGGCATAATCTTCTTTAGACGAATATTTTAAGGCATATTTTTTTTAAATATAACTATCGTATGGCCGAATGCTTATATGTCCGAAATTACAATGGCATGCTTTTAAGATGACTGAATTTTAGTTGGCATAATTTCACTTGGCATTTTATGAAGATGGCATAAATTCATTTGGTATTATTTTATGGGACAATATTATTTGATCTTCTAGAATCTAATTGATCTATTGTAAATGAGCACTTTTACAAATAAATGATGTAGATTTTTATATTAATTATTGCGTGCATTATTTTATCCTCTTTTTTATTTATTACGTAACGGTTGGGAAATTTGATAGTTATGGTCAGTGAATTAGTCCAAGAGCGAGCGAAGCGAGCTTAGGAGGGCAGGGCACCCCGACACAGATAGGTTAGGTTCGAAGGAGATGAAGGGAGCTGAAGTGAGCGAGCGAACTCAGCTCCCATCATCTCCTTCATGTTAGGTTACTTTAGACCCTGCAGACAAAAATAGGAGCCCCGCGCAATGGGGCTCCGTCGAGTTTGTTGTTTAAATACTAATCGTACTTACGTATTCTATATTAAAACCAATGTCAACAAGAAAATAATTGAAAAAAAAATACATCTTTTTAGTACCCGGCCCAATAAGTGATGGGCATTATTCAGATTCAGCCCGGCCAATTTAATAATTTAAATAGTTTTTATCATATTGCCTACTAATTTTAGTAGACCATATCTATAAAATAGATTTTTTTGAACTATGATTTTTTTATGGATATGATATGTATGCCAAAAAATGATTCTGACTTACAAAATTATGAGTTTTAATGTATGATAAATGAGTGTATGCCAAACGATTTTCTGCGAAATGAAGTTTATGCTATCCGTTGTTATGCAAAGTAATATAATGACTTAGTTCTGCTATAAAAGGTAGAACCATAAAATATTGTACTGGCTGTATGTCTAACAGTTATAGTTGAGCAACAATAACCCCCTTTTGTTCAAATTAGTCCGTTAACACACTAGTACAATGATTTTTTTTTAATATTCATATCGTGATTATGAATCCTTATCCAATAAAATATTAATTGTAATAATTATAACCGAGTGATTATGTACCTGTAAATTCCTCTTTTAATTCTTCGAATCGGACCATTCGTTTAGTAGTTACAAGATGATTATTATAATATAATAGCTGTACCCCGCAGCTTCGCTCACGTGATCCACCGGCTGTTGATTTTTTTAAATATGAATGTTGAACGGATCTGGATGAAATTTGGTGTTGTACTTCGTAGCACGACCATGAACGCATTCATTATATCTTTATTTGTTTTTTTTTTTAACTATTTATTAGAAATTTTATACCTTTCAATTATCGCAAATATACAGGTCGTGCTAGAAAGATTCCTTTCCAGCACGACCACGCTAAAATTCCAACTGGCATAGAAGTTGATGAAACGAGACGAGAGCAAGCCTAAAAATTTGTACTCATTATGTACTGCTATTTCATTACTGATAAATTGTCGTAAATTATTAGAAAAGCAAAAAAACATTTGCTACTACATTTTCGTTTTAGTAAAAGTGTGTTTGTTGGTTTATACTTCTTTCACGTCGAAAGAAATCATATAATTGACATTTTTTTACGGGGATAGTTTAAGGTCTGAGTACTTTTTTCCCGAAAAAACATCTTAATCCAGCATGTAAAATATTTTATTATCATTATGTACACGCGGGCGAACCCGCTGGTTGCCAGGTTGACCTGTATATCTGCGATAACTGAGATGTTTAAAATTTCTAATTAGTGGAATAAAATAGTACAAATTTCTAATTAGTGGTATAAAATGGTACAATTTGTCTAATTAGTGGTATAAAATGGTACAAATTTCTAATTAGTGGTATAAAATGGTACAAATTTCTAATTGTGGTATAAAATGGTACAAATTTCTAATTAGTGGTATAAAATGGTACAAATTTCTAATAAGTGGTATAAAATGGTACTAATTAAAAGGATTTTATTACCATCTAAAGTAAAATTGAATGCGTTCATGGTCGTGCTACGAAGTACAACACGAAACTTAGCACAGATATAGATTATAGTCTGGCATAGCACATAGGACACTTTATGCACGGCGTTTAATCCCGGTGTAATGTTCCCTTGGGATGATAAATCTTCTTTCTTTTGATCCAACTAATGCTGAGTTGATAACCCTTTCGGTATGGGCACGTTCAGCGCAATTTGTTTTTGCACTTCTTTTTTGTCTTTTTCTCCATGTTTGTTGCTGTTGTGTTGTGTCTGTGTCGAGTAAATATATTTCCATTCTATACTATTAAACACTATTCACAGGAGCGAAGCCGCTGGCGGAAATTAATGTTAGATAAATACTTACATCAAGCGATCATTCAGCAACTTTCCTGCAGTTAGGGCATGTCTGTTTCTCTTGGAGCCACGGCATGATGCATTCCGTGTGGAAATTGTGGGCACAGGGCAGGGCGGTCACTTCCTGGTTACGAAGCATCACGTCGAAGCAGATGGAGCATTCCTCCAGGGTCCATGACCGCTCACGACTGGAAATAGATAAAGCATTCATGAATGCATCGGCCTCTTGTGTTAGCCTAAGATCCCAATGCAAAAATTTACAGTTAAATAAATTATTTTTTGAAAAATCTTAATTTTCTAGAAGATACTAGAATAGATTGCTGCACGGTTGCCTGGAAATATCTTAATGCGATTACCTTGATTAAATAAATTTAAATTTGATAGTTAACCCCAAATATAACTAAGCTTTTACGTGAATACAACGTCATTTTAAAGAAAGTGGTGTAGAAAAATAATACTTATATATTTTTTTTAACTAAGTTAGTTAGCCGCAATCTGTGTGTTGCCAGTTTTTGTTTCATCGCAATCGGTTCACTCTATCAAATGTTAGATGAACTTAAAGTGATCTAGAAGTAAAATTATCACAACACACGCAATTCAGATACTCGGACAGTTGAACTCGATATTCGATAGATGGCGTCGTCGTCATTTTCCAAATGGCGGTGCTAAGATTCTCCGCGAAAGAATGGTGACCTTAGAAAAAAACTGGTAGGCAGGTAAGTAGGGTAGGGCAGGCAGTCAGTTAACTGGAGCGACGCCGCGCCGCAGGCACGGCTGGTTATTAATATAAAAAACAAGTTTTATCGAAAACAAAATACCTGTAGATTTTTACAGTGGGATCTTATACTAGGTGAACAATAACGGCAGCACGGGCACAAGGTTAAGCAACGCTTGATGAGGTCGGTCAGCGAATGGATGACCAGCGGATGGGGATCTATTATTTGTGTTGACTGCGGGAACATATAGTGCATCTGCGTTTGCGCACACACTTGTGCTCTGTAATATCACCCGCGCCGATGACTGGTCTCTGTAGACGGAAATTCGGTGTGGCGGTCTATTATGTAAGTCAAAGCCAAAACTGTACATGAGTCATCATCAGCCTTCTTAAGTTCCCACAGCTGGGTCACGGGCCTCATCTGTGAGAGAGGGAATCACACGGGCCCAGTGCGGGTTGGCGGATGTCACATATCTTCGAATGTTTGGTTCTAAGACACAATATTAAATAAGTTTTTAAACTGTCATGGTCACTAACATTATAAGCGGAATATTTACCATGTTTACTGTTTGTTTCGAGTTTTCGATATTTCGGTGCTGTTGCAAGCACCATGATTACGGATAAAATAAAAAGTTCGCGAGCGGACATTTGCGGAGCGGAGTTTCGTGTGTCATGAACAGAATCGAGTTGTGAGTGACAGTTGTAGCGGTGCTGAGCGCAAAAACCGAACAAGAAAGAGGGTAGACCGTTTTGTCTCCTCATAAACACCCACCCGCAATAACTTCAGTTTATCCGTGACCAAGGTGCTTGCAACAGCATCGAAATATCGGAAACTCGAAACAAACAGTAAACATGGAAAATAGCCCGCTTATAATGTTAATGTTAAGTATATTGTCATATTTTTACGCATCCAAAAGCTTCAGCTCGAATTATAAATACTGACTGCTGTATAGATTCGTAATTAAAAAAATAATTTATTCGTTACATTACTAACCCTACCCTACACTTATTCAGTAACTTGCTGACCCCCGGGGCTTCGCTCTCGTCAATTGGCTACCTACCTACCATACCTACTCTACCCACCTACCCTACCCTATCTACTCTACCCTAACTTCCCTACCCTACCTAATCATGTAATACAGTTTTCTCAGCGCACGCCAAAGAATGAATTTTATGTGCAACATTTTGCTACTTTGGGTTACATTATTGCAATTTTCATAAGAATCTCTAATTTTTATGGTCATAGTGGCTTCCACATAAAAGGTAGATATATGCTGTCAAGGACTTTTATTTAGAACTATTTAAGACAAACAATCCTACGGTACATAATATTTGTGTATCTCCAACGGTTTAGACAGCGCACGCGAAGATAGCTCTCAGAGGGCCGAATTTTTCCGACTTACTTGATAATTATCGTTATATTATGACCAAATTACAAAAAAATCATCATAAATTGTAGACTAAGTGTAATTCTGATTTATAACCTATATTACTGTAAAGTTTCATCCAAATCCGTTCAGGAGTTTTTGCGTGAAAGAGTAACAAACATACATCCATCCTCACAAACTTTCGCATTTATAATATTAGAAGGATTACTAGCTATCCGCCCCGGCTTCGCCCGTGACAAATTATTTACAAAAACTTTACTCGTTTCCCACTCTTTGTATTGCTGAAAACCGCATCAAAATCCGTTCAGTAGTTTTTGAGTTTATCGCGTGCTGACATGGTGGGGGACTTTGTTTTGTATTATGTAGTGTTGTTAAAAAAAAATGGTAAAAAAACTAAAAAAACACGCTTTAATAGAAAACCAAACTAAAAAGCACAAAATAGTATTCAATAAATTTGAATTAAGAATAGTGTGATTAACAAAAACATGTTTTTTATTGTAAAAAAATGTTGTGGTTTGGTTTTTCTATTAAAACGTATATTTTTGTTTTTTTTTTTTAAATATAATCTATTAAGAGGGTAGATAGATATGTCAGCTCGTAAACAACATCCACCCGCAAAGACTTTAGTTCTCGTGATCATGGCGCGGGCGCTTGTAACGGTGCCAAAATATCGAGCTCTCAACCAAAATATACATGGTAAATATCCCGAAACAAATAATAATTCTTATAATCTATTATTTATTTTTTACTTTTTCTAATCCTGAAGATCCTAGTAAGGATAATGTGACAAACTATTTAAATTATTGCATTGTCATTGGTCCTTGATAAGTGTGCAAAGTTTCAAATTAATCCGACGTTTTGAAGGGGTGAAAATCACGTTCAAAGATTCCGTTTCATAGATAAATACATATAAAACTAATAAAAGCGTGTTAAAAAGTATCGTATGAACTAATACAAACACTAGGCTTTGCCCAACCATACTGGGATTGGCTTCCAGTCTTGCCGGATGGATTTGAGTACATTACTCGCCAAACTTCTGGGTCACCCTGAAGTTGCGCAAGGCACGGCGCGGTGCTGTTTTTGTAAGACATTTACTACTGCGTAGCCATTGTAGCCAACTTCAGAGCGGCCAAGAACTTTGGCTAGAACTGTAACAGTATTTTAAGAGGAGCGACTGTCTAAACTCATCGTGTGGTAGTCTTCAAAATATTGCTTTTAGCGATAAGACTGCCCAGTGTCACCCTATGTAATGTTTCTTTCATCTATTTCTTCTGTACCTCACACCATATGTACGTGATAATCACCATTTCAGTCGAAAGATGTCCACTACTGAACATAAGACATTCACTCACTTGTCACCATATCGATCGATCGGCGTGTGCCTCCTGTATCTAGCGGATTCCCGAAGCCTTTATCAGAGTCTAGACGAGAAACATTCTATCAACGAAGGCTTCGCGATATTAATTAGAAAAACGTCTTAAGGTTGCCCTAGTCAATCATTCTTCCATACAAACGTAGTATGGCGATTACTCCACTGTTTGACGGTGTACGCTCAAAATAACAAATGATAACAATTTGTCTCATCATTATCTAGCCCTGTATGGAAACAAATAAGTAAAAAAATGTGTATTTGGAAGTTATGAGCGTCGAAAGTTCCATATTTCAACACTAATTTCAACGCATCTTTGGGCGGAAATAAATACTATAAAAAGAAGGAAAATTGCAAAACAATCACCATACAGGTATAGATTAGCAGTTAAAAAATGCTAATAATTTTATTTTAAACAAATACATTTAGTAGTTTTTTCATGATACTCATACTACCAAAGGTCTGTTTATAAAATTTGGCGCGCTCCTTTTCATTATACATCATCATCTATTTAATATTTTTATACCAGGAGTGTGTACGTTCGTACGCACTCTAGCTTTTTACTGCTCATCACAGCGTTTATCCCTTACGTACGTGTTATCGGATGAGATAGCATGCATTTTAACCGCGGCCACAAAATAGTTCGTGCCGCCGACTAGGGCAAACTTAAATGTACGGCATTGCCAAGCGCTACCGAAATGTCACGTGAACCTTTAAATTTTGGAATTTCGACCGTCATCATCGCTGATAAAATGACATTTTTGTCTAAGGCCTCAGGTCATCGGTCCAACTAGTGAGTGGTATACTGGTATATGTAAAGTCAAAGGTCAAAATCAAGTTTAATATTCGCGAGCGTCCGCGTTGACTGTTTTTATGCCAGCATGCGCAAGAGGGCGACCTCAATAGCGAGTAGAGTGCGGGGCAGCGGCAACAGCCTTCTTAGCGTTGTTGCCAAAAGGTTGGACGGGCCTTTCATGCGGCAGTGGCAGGCCTTACATGCACCCGTATACCGGGCTTGGGGCAGGTAAAAATTTTGCAATACTTATTATTTTGTTTTACAATTTATATAATTTTAATTTTTAATATTTTGTAATTTTTATAACATTCAACAATTGGCAATTTTACATTTGACATTGTTTTATAAATTTTCTGAATTTTTTATAATTTTTGGACCTTTTTAATTATTAGGTACTTAGTATTTTTGACTATTTAAATTTAATTATTCATTAATTTTATTTTGGGTTTTCATCTGTTTATAATTTAATGCATCATGTTTAACTATGGGCTGGAAGTGTCTGAAAAAAATAAAAAGTAATGTGCCTTAATCCATCACGCGGGCCCAGCAATAACCTAAAAAAATATAATAAAAGTGCAGTCTCTCCCTAATCTCAAATGTCTATTTTTTGTAGATGAAGTTAAACTATCCACAACTTATTTAATATGTTGTATAGTAATTAAAGTATAAATTATACCTACTAACCGTGAAAAGATGAAATTCTACTGCCTAAAAAATAATTATAATTTGTTTTGGTTGAGTGTGACTGCACTTTTGACCCTTTACTGTACAATATAAAGAGTTCACTATCTATCTTTACAACCCCATTTACTGGGTACAGATGTTCTATCTCACGACGGCGAGTTGGTCTTGGTTGTGTGTGTAGATGCACGTGCAAATTGCTTCTGTGTGCTCAGGCGATACTGAGCGCTCCCGAGCTTACGCACACAGAAACAATGTGCATGTGTTCGTTCACACACACGACTAAAACCAGACCGTCATCCGTCATCGTGAGATAGAACAACTGTAACACGACACCCCATGCCGGGTTTCTGGTAATCCACATCGTATGAGCTATTACAAATATACAAGTCTCATGCAACAAGAAAACAGTGTTACTTCAAAATTTTATGCTTTTTGAATTATATAGTGAAACATCCAAACATGTAACCAGAATACTTTTCTCTGTATGTCTTATATAGTTACGTAGCTTTTTGCCTGCGGCGTCTTTCCCGTGGCCCACCTCTCAAGACCCGTTATTTTTTCGGTGTAAAAGCCATATATGACACTTACCCCGAGTATTATCCCAGCTCAAAATTATCGAAGAATTAATGTGACAAATTGTCAAGCACGCGTTATCTGCTGTTGCAAATTCAACCAATGACAGCACATAACGCGTGTTTGACAATTTGTCAAATTAATTCTTCGATAATTTTAAGCTGGGAAACTCGGGGCAGGAATAATGTAGCTTTCTACTGATGAAAGAATTTTATTCAAAATCGGTTCAGTAGTTCTAGAGATTCTGCCTACAAACAAACTCACAAACTTTATAACATTATAAGTAAATAAACCTCATCATGCTTTATCCAGTCTGTAACGGCAAGGTGCAGCAATCATATTGATAAAAAAAAATATCTTCCATACAAGTTTTGATCATCTTTGTACGGAAAATCCTTTTTTTTAGGCCATTGTCTATAACTTCCTTGGAGAATATTAAAGACATGGACAGAAGCAGTTTTTAAAATATAATCGCACTTTTCCGTTACACTGATACTGGTTTTAAAACTAAACGCTGTATTAATTTTCCAATAATCTAATAATAAGTCTCACGGACGTGTTATGGATTTAAAAATGTAGCAAACCAAAACTGAACGAAACATCTACCATGCATTCAAAAATATTAGTAGAAAACGGTTATATTTGTTAATATAGTTTTCTTAAAAAAAAAAATCTTACAAAGCCTCTTGTCTTTTTATAGCATTGATCTCATCTTTGGTCCTGAAATTTATAAAATAATATTCTTTCAAACATCGAGTTTTAACACTTCAAAAGTAACTGTGCACCTGAGGCCTTAGTGCGAGTTTTTACTCAAGCCCAATCGCGTTAACGTAAACGACAATTTGTATTGAAACTGGATAAGCGCCGTCTGGTGACGGTAAGGAGAAACCTCTTTGTTTGTATACATTTTAACATAAGAGATCGTTCACGTTATCACGAGTGAGTACGTTAAAAAACTCGGAATACGACTCTCGCTATTGGCGTACGAGGAGAACGCGGGGAGCCACGCGGGTACTGCGGGAGTGGGCTCGGATTCCGGCGAGGTGCACAGTTATTTTGAAAACTGGAAAATATACAAAAATACTCATAAAATAAATAATAAAAAGCCACCCAAAACCTGTTGCAAAAATTAAAAGAACTGTCACAGGAAAGCACAACTAAAATATCATTCAGATGAATTGTGAACCTTCTCCTTTTTGAGGGCAGTTAAAATAATAAATTTAAGAAAATAAGCATATTAAAACCTAGGGACCTTGCTGATAGCGCGACGCAAATTAAATTAAGATAATATCTAGATACAATAATTTAAAAAGTTGTATAGATAGTTCAACTCATCTGTGCGCGCGGCGCTATGTGTGGGCACGGGGTCCCAGCGCTAACAAAGAAAATGTCAAATGTGTTGTGTGTCAATGTGTGTCAAATTGGTTCAAATAAATGTCACTAGATGGCGCGATATGCATAGAGTGTAAAATTAACATTTTCTAGAATTGATCATAAAAATTGTATGTTACCGTTTAATCAACTCTCCTAAGCACAAAATTATGAAATATTGGGCTCTTAATTCACATTTCAAAGATTATTTGCACGGATCACTTAAAATTTATTCCAATAGATGGCGCGGTTTTAAATTTCTGAGGCAAGCCACTCGATTTTTTAAATTTGTATTGTTTTGTATTTTGGTACAATGAAACGAATAAATAGTCTCGAACCGAGAAAAACCTTTTCTTTGCAAGTCGCTGCTAACACCATCTATAGCCGTGAAAAGGAACCGAACGCGATCGAAGTACTTATAAAAATAATCATCTTAATCAGACGATAAACGCTAGTTACGTCGGCACGGTTTTTTTATCGGATGAGGCATCTGTATGCTAGTATTATATTATCTGTGTAACCTTCTTTGCTGGGACGAAGACTGCGGCGTCACCGCCACACAAATGAAAGCTGTATAATTACAAGCGCACGCACACCACAGCGCACGCACACATGGCGCCAAGCGCAAAGATAACTTGAACTAACTATACTTCCTAATATTGCGCCTGTACTCCCTGAAGAGCATGGCAGGGGTGCGCCTACAGTATATTTACATTTAGCCCGTGTAATAAGGGATGAACATATTGCCATGATCATAATTCAGTAAAATATTGATGCGGTCGCGAATATCTTTTTTAAGTATTTCATACCTAAAACCTAATAAGTTAGCTATAAGTTAAGCTAAAAATTTGAAAAAAAACGAAATGAATTTTAAAGGCTTAAGGTGGGACTTCGCGCCGTGACGCGAGACCGGAGACCAAAACGGGAGAGAGACTGGAGACCACGGCCGAGACGCGATCTCCGCTGGTGCACGGTGGGGCGAGACCGAGACCATAAACTCAAATCGAATTACTCGTTAAAGTCAGTTATATTGTTGAAAATTACTAATCAACATTGTAATAAAAAGCCAAGTTATCATGTTACTATTGAAGGATGAAGAATACGATGATTTGTGACTACAATAAAACCCTTCGATCAACAATATCCAACTATATAACGGGTCACGTACAAAGTCAATGCTAAATGCCGTTCGCGTGATTAAATACTCTACATTTACAATACTTACTATGACAAACTGAACAAAATATGCGATCACGTCTAAAGTGAGCTGTTATTTACCGAGTCGAATTTCACGCACCGACCCTACATTTAGTTGGTGTTGTTGATCAAAATGTTCCACAAAAGTATTGAAATTTACCAAAGAACTAGTAGCACCTCCATTAGTCCATATAATTAACTTGTGCATAGTTGATGGCATTTTCCCGGACAAGCTCAAAAAAGTAATAATAAAACCCCTGTATAAAAAAGATGATAAAACAGACTTTAAGAATTATAGACCCATTGCAAAAATTCCAATTATTTCTAAAATTTTCGAGAAGGTAATCTATAACTCTTTATATGCCTATTTCGAAAAGTATAATTTATTTTGCACAGAACAAAAGGGTTTCCGTAAGAACACTACGATTAATATGGCACTATTTGACTTGCTAGCTAACATCATGCCGTCTGTCGATAAAAGAGAGCCAGTCTGTGCAATTTACACTGACATGACAAAGGCTTTCGACTATGTAGACCATGAGATTCTGTTGCACAAACTAAATAGTTATGGTATAAGAGGGAACATCTTAAAGTTAATAAAATCATACCTGAGTAATAGGCTTCAATGCACGGAAATTACTAGGATATGTCCTAAAACTAAATTAGAAACTATATATATATCTAAACCAAGACATGTAAAATATGGCGTCCCACAAGGTAGTGTATTGGGTCCGCCACTTTTTTTGATATACATTAATGACCTACCGAAAGCGACAACCAACAAAATGGTTCTTTTTGCAGATGACAGTACAGCTATAATAAAATGTACTAATTCAAATAATTATAATACTGACATTAATTCTTGCTTAAGTGACATTATACATTGGTTAGATAATAATAATTTGGTTATAAACCTGAGCAAAACCAAAGTCATGCATTTTTATCAACGCCGTGAAAACCCAAATGTTAGCATTTCCTACAAGGGCTGTGATATTGAAGAATCTAATAAGGCTAAGTTCTTAGGTATTACAATTGATAGCCAACTTACATGGAAACCTCATGTTGAAGAACTATGTAAGAAACTTAGCAAATCCGCATATGCTCTTTTCCAACTCACAAAGAAAGTTAACAGTCAAGCTCTTCTGACCGCGTACCATGGACTGGTTGCCTCTAATTTGCGGTATGGCATTATTTTCTGGGGGCAGTCCACTGATAGGGAGCTGGTATTTAGGCTGCAGAAGCGATGCATCAGGTCAATGTGCGGTCTTAAGACAACTGATAGCTGTGTTCTCTATTTCAAATCGTTAAAAATTTTAACCTTGCCTTGTTTATTCATAATGGAAACGGCTTTGTTTGTAAAATGTTATCCTCATCTATTTAAAAAACTATCAGAAGTCAGAAAAAATCCAACTCGGACACAATACATCAATCAGATATGTCAAGTTAAATGTAAAACCGCACTTATGAAAAAAAGTTTTTTTGGTATTGCCCCACTCATATACAATAGAGTACCTAATATTATAAAAAATATGACTACATTAAAATTTAAAATGGCGCTTAAAGAACTTTTGATTATGAAAACTTATTACACGATTGATGATTTTCTTAATGATTATACACTAACTGATTGACATACATGTACATTGATTTATTTTATTTTAATTTTTATTACTGTGATCAAGCTGACATTTTTAAATTAATATTGTTTGACATAAATTATTATTATTGCGATCCTCTCATTGACTTACTTTATTTTAATTTTTATTGCTGTGATCAAGCTGACATTTTTTTATTTTCTTTTTTTTATTATTAAGTTTGATTGACATAGTTATTATTGCGATCCTCTCATTGACTTATTTTATTTTTTTATGCTGTGATCAAGCTGACATTTTTTTATTTTATTTTTTTATTATTAATATTGATTGACATAGTTATTATTGCGATCCTCTCATTGAATTATTTTATTTTAATTTTTATTCTTGTGATCAAGCTGACATTTTTTTAAATAAGATTATATTGTAAATTCTAATGATCTGCCAATTAATTTTGATATACCTATTATTTGAAATTGTAAACCTTTGCATGCCCATGTGACGGTAAAATATGGAGAACTTTATTATAAAAACAACTATGTACTCTACCCATGTTTGCAAAGAAATAAATGATTGATTGATTGATTGATTGATTGATTGTTTGGAAGTCGGTCGGTTGTAATTGTAATAAAAGATAAAAACAAACCAAGACTGTCTACCAACAAAATATATAACACTAGAGGCCGAAAAAGATCAGTTTCAATGTTGTAATGGAATAATTAATGGTTATTTTATGATTTGATGACAATATGTACCGGCCGAGCGAGACAGCCTTGCGGTCTTCTTTCTCGCGTTTCTCTTGTCCGGACCCTCTCACGAACTCACGCCCGTACAACGCCTAAGAACAAGTAGCAGTTTCGGTCTCGCGTCTCGGTCTCCAGTCGCTATAACGGCGCGAACTCCCACCTTTAGAGTTTCATAAAAAAAATACAAAAACACTATGTCCTTCTGTACCTAAAACACTTACGTTCTTATATTACTGCCAATTATATGCCTGCGAATGGTATTTGCTATTCCATCATCAAGAAAACGAAACCAACGCCTATCGTTGGGGATTCCACTCGTATTAGTTGTGACGTCCCACTCGCTAAGTTCCGTTTCTGAATCGGATACATCTGACGATAAAATTTCAAGGGACATAGCTACAACAACCTCTAGTTCGGCATCTGAATCGCTTTCTGTAGTTTCATTGACCTCATCCATAAATGTCTCTTCAGAACTCGAACTTCCAGAGTTATCGGTTTCTTCAGCAAAAAATGATGATTCTTCTGATGTGTTCATGCTGGTGTCTGAGGTATCATGTTCAGATATTGTCGTGTAGGAGTCATCCGATTCAGACGTACGGCTGATGTGGTGAAATGAAAATTATGTTATGAAAAGTGAAATAAAAAGAACCGACTTCAAAAAGTTTGCTTTTTTAAACAAAAATCTTTGATTAAAAAAACCCCTCACTGAAAACAATTTAATCCAACAATAAAAAAAGAAAAGAATTAACCAAATTACTGCATATTTTTTTAGTTATACGCAAACACAGATAGTTAAGTCATACTTTTTGAAGTCCGTTACAAACAGAAATAAATAATAAAAAAAACATGAAAGTGGTTTTATGGGGGTTGATGTACAGTTAAAATAGATGAGATGAGATGAGACTTAGACAGTCTGTTAGTGCCTTTTCCCACGCCAAGGTTGCCGGGTAGCCGGTGCGAGCTTTCCGGCGGCCAAGTGTATAGCCGTGTACGTTAGCTAACACACGTACCCGGCGTACACGGCTATGCACTTCGCTGCCGGGTACCCCGCAAACGGGGCGTATGAAAACACAATCTCTACAATAATTTATTAGGTTCGTTTAGTCAGATGTCAAAGTTCACATTTTCTTCTTCTTCTTCTTTCAGATGTGAACGACTTTACTTTTTTGTTGTTTGGCTGTGACCATATGCTTTCTCACACTTATCCAAGACCGAAACAAAATTTTAAAATATAATCAGGTTGAGTTTTTCAAGTGCATGTGGATGTCATGTCATTACTTTCCAGAATTTAATACTTATTAGCGAAACTTTCAGATGCTGTAATAACACAGCGTAAGATATTTTATTTCATTTATTTGAAATCCAATGATGCAGTTTAAGTTTTTATCAAAATAGGGTCCGAGACGCCTCTGTATTTATCGCTATTCCTCATAGTTTCGGCTTTAGCCATCTACGCCCATTTGAAAAACTCGCCCTGTATAAAGGAACAAGTTTTTTTTTTAAATGCCAGACATTATCTTGGTGAATGCGATATGCTGCATCGCCTAACTGTGAGACATCGTTTGAGAGAGTTTAAACTAAACATGTTACACTTATCCAAAATATTTTGACACACCCTAAATCAGAAAGGACTAAACGCATAAGGAGAATGCTCATGGATGTATGGAATCCCGTACCATGCTGCATCTAAATAAAACTTTGTTTTTGTAGACTATACTGATCATATTAACTCCTACAAAAGCTTGTTATGAAAACAAAACCCGGGTTTCGGAGTTATTTTATAAAATCGAAAATAACCTAAAAACCAGGTCTATTTTGTTCGACGCTACCAACGACGTATTTTATATAGACACGTTACACATTGACGTTATAGTTATTTATTACACAAAATACCAAAATTCGATTCTATTGCATTCTAAATCTTTATGACTGGCTGTGAAAGGCCAACTAACCATAGACAAAATAATGATAATCTTTTAAATAAAGATTCTATTCTCTCTTTTTTTAATTAATGTAGAATCGGCAAAGTATATTTTTTACAGTGATCACTCGGTTATCATGACACTTTCAAAAATCAAGGTTCAAATCATATTATTATCATTTGAAACGGGACGTCATTTATAGGGAGTAAAATAATATCCATACTTTTAAATCAAAAATGTAAACTCCCTATTCAAAAATCAAATCCCTGACGCGTAATGTCATAAAACATTGTGAAACTAATTACTATACAATTTTGGTTTGATGCGTAAGACTTTTTGGTACCACTTTTGGTGATTCTCCTTTGTGGCTTAATTCAGAAGTCTTGGCAGTAAATACCTTTCCTATTAAATATTGTATAGTAGAGAGTAGTAAAAACATTAAATAGAGGTAAAATAACTTTCGTTTCGGAAGTTGGTGTCTTTGGTACCAACCTATTTTTTTTTGTCGTTTTTTTTAATGTTTCGCTCGTACCTAAGTCTGTTATTTTTTTTGTGAAAAAAAGATCCATTCAGCCGTTCTGGTATTTATAAGTAACAAACACACATACATCCAGCCAAACTTTCACATTTATAATATTAGTAAGATAATATAAGCCTGCTGGTATATTCCAATAAAAAAACATTTATTTATTTATTTATTTCAATCACTTACAACTATTATTACAGGTAGAAACCCAATGCAACAGTGAAGCCTACTATTAACAACTTATATTCTAAAACTAATTTTATATAATGTTATCCTTGTGAATTCACTCAGTGGTCAACATTACACATTAAATATTCAAAATGTAATGGAAACATGCAATCATGTTTTAAAAAAACTGCTTTTGACCATGTAGGTATATGAACAACTTTCAACAAGAAAGTCAAAGCCAATTCTCAAACAAATAATTGAATCCCCCATACAAATTTTGCCCACATAACAACTCATGGGAAATCACATTTTTTTTGCATACTTCAACAAAAAAAAGGAGGTAATCAATTCAACACTATGTATGTAATATTGACATATTTTATTTGGGCTTCTAAACAGGTGTGCCTAATTTCATAAGTATAGGTATTTGTGTTTTTATGTATGTATGTTTTGTCCACGCATTTCTTCAAACTACTAATTGGATCCTGTTCACTCTTTTTGTGATGTATTGAATATCTCTCTGAGATATCTATATGAGAGGGAATGGGCCGTAATCCACCACACGGGCCCAGTGTGGGTTGGTGGATGTCACATCTCTTCGAATTTTTGGTTCTAAGACATGGCAGTTTCCTCACGATGTTTTCCTTCACCGTTTTGAAAGCAGTGTTGATGAAATAATTTACACAAAGTAAAGCGCCTGCCCGGGTTCGAACCCACGACCTACAACTTGTAAGTTGCGGTCGATGCCACTGGGCCACCACTGCTCAATATCTCTAAATTTAGGGAATAGAGCAAGTTTACTTAAAATCGGTCTAACTATTTTTAAGATATGGAGCATTCAACCAAAATCTTTAGCGACAAACAGCATGAAAGTGTAAATTTAGTTATTATGGGTATTTTCTTACGATGGGTATTTTCTTATGACTTCAAAAGCAAAATACTACAATGTTCAAAACAATTCTCGTTACAGAAGTCTGTGTCTAATGATAATAACAAGAGGTACCAAAGACTTCCGAAACAAAAAGCTATTTTGAACTTTTTAGTATTTTGCTTTTGAAGATGGTTTTTTTTTTTTGAGAATTGCTCATTACTTTGGTCGAGAAAATTGTTTGTATACATGGTCAAAGCGGTTTAAAAAATATGAATGCACCTTACCATAATACCTCTTAGAATAGGCATGATTTTAAAAGTATTTTCAATAGGTAGGCTCTTCTAAAAATTTTTTTTTACGAGTACCTACTAACAATATTTATAATCTAATTTAATTTGGCAATCAAATATTGTATATCAAATAATTACATAGTGAGTCAGGTTTTAAAGTAAAATCCTTGTTTTGTCTTGCTTAGATATTTTATATCATACTATCTTACTTCTTACTAATCTTCTTACTAATATCTTACTTCTTACTAATATTATAAATGCGAAAGTTTGTATGGATGGATGTATGTTTGTTACTCAATAACGCCAAAACCGCTGAATGGATCTGGATGAAAATTGGGACAGAGATAGATTACAGTCTGGAATAGCACATAGGCTACCGGGATAGCTTTTTATACCGGGGTAATGTTCCCTTGGGATGAAAAAATAATTATCACGCGGGCGAAGCCCCTGGCAGAAGCTAGTGGTAAAATAAGATTGAAAAATGCAGCTTAAAATAATACTGATTCTAAAATTCTACATCTACCTTATCTATTACTTACCAGTTGCAATCCATTTTGCAAAAGTTATTTGAAAAAAAAACTTTCTCCTCTAAGAAGGCACAGTGCCGACACAGAAAATGGAGTAGAAAGCATTCGAATAAATAATAATTTAGCGAAGGTAACGTAACAAATTTGCGACTTCCTACCGTGCAACGCGAAATCGTGCCAAGCTGACGCATTCAAGCTAAAATTGTTTTTAAAACAACACTCACAAGGCTTGTTGTTGTTCACAGGTCCATTCGCTGGACGAACCTTCGCCACTTGGGTTTTCTTGTCTTTTGTTGAAGAAGTAGTAAAGAGCTGCGCCAACTCCGACGCCAATCGCCGCGGCTGCAATACCAAGACCACGGCTTGGGCAGCTGTTTTTCTGACGATCTTCCTCGCGGACACTCATTTTTAAATTAATCTGAACTGCGTATTTGTTGTGAACACTGAAAATGGAATTATTTTCGTTTTGGACTGGTTGTCTTGTCAATGTCAAAGTTGAAAGCTGACAAACCGTCACGTTCCGATCCAGAAATTAGAACGACTTTAGGTATTTAACCGACTTCCTTTTTTAAGTGTTCACGTTGTTAAAAAATAAAAAAACTATTTAGAAGACAGAATTAAACCATTTTACAACTTTTCAAATGCTATTCTTCAATTTGATTATTATTTATGTACTTTTTCATAAAAATGTAAACTGGTAACCAGTGGTTAACTTTGGCATAGAATTGCAGTAGGTGGCCTTGAATTTGTTTTGCGTTACGTCCCATTCTACGCTACTACTTTTTATCGACTTTATAACTGGAAATAAAAAAATGAATTTTAAAAGAGCCTAAGGCATGATGCTAGTCGTTATTGTTCTTGTCAGATTGTTAATCGTTTCATCCTACATTCTAATCCTACATTTTAACACACTTTTTTTCATTTTAACCGTTTGTTTAATTTTTCTTGTGTGAAATGGATTTAATTTAGTAGTCATAACTTCAATAACTTTTTTTTGTTTTATGTCAACAAAAGTAAGTTAGGTATTCTGCTTTCTTGTCAGGGGATTCACGCTTCACGCCGAATTGGCGAATCAAAATAAAAGAGGAGAAGCAAGGACGAGATTATATTTTATTTTGCTGCATTCTGGTCAAATATTCTTTGTCTCATAGTCATAACTATTTTGAGACAAAAAGAAAAACAAATTGGCAAGTCTTCTTTATTGAGTCTCCTTGGTAACGAAATGTTAATATAGGTAATGCGTTTGCAAGATTTCTTCGAGTAAGCCTTCAGCTGTTTTATTTACACGTAAGTACAAACTTTTTCTTATTATTTTAATGTTTTGTTTTATGACCTAACTATGCGTAGGTGTAACTAAAACCAAGCTATACTAGTAGGTATAAAAGTGCTTTTAAAATAGTACGTAACTATGTATCGAAAATAATGTATTTCTTGACATATTTTGGTACTAGTAGGTACCTACTTACCTATCTACCAATTGGCCATGTATTTTCATCATCGTCATACATAGATCAAAGTTGTTTTCGTGATTATTGCCAATTTTAACATAGTTCGGTAGGAACGTCTTAAGACGCAGTAGAGGTAAGTAGGCACCCACCATAAACAAATATAGTACAATAATAGACAGTGCGTTCCATTTAGATACATTGTACAATTACTTAAGGATAAGTGCCTAACTAAGTAGCTTTTAAATAATTATGGTTTTTGGAAGTAGATAAGTAACTTTTTTTTACTCTTTTGATCGCGATATTATTGATTGTACCTACACCAGAACGAAAAAAAAAAATGCGTGTTGAAAATTCTTGCCCTGTAGAGTATTAGAATTGTTCACTATCACGAATAATAAAAATTGAATGTTGAGATAAAAATGCAAATCACAAGTACCTGATCAGTTTTAATTACAAAGCCCTGGGATCTTAGCCGCGTGAAAATTTTCGTTAATTTGTAATTTTCGTTAATTCGCCTGTGATGGCAGGATGCAATTTATTTTTTTAATGTTTGTAATAGGTACTTAATCTCTTCTCTGGCCTTATTATCTGCATTTTATTTTATGATTATTATTTAGATAAATTCGGATCCGTTTTTTAAATATTCGCAAAGGCGTAAAAATATGAATCTAAATACTTAGATTAGAGATTCCAACTTAATGGCAATTCGGAACACCATGCGAGCGGATCTGTGCACAGAAAAAAACCTGCCAAGTGCAAGTCGACTCGCACACGAAGGGTTTATTTATTTATTTAATACTTTAAGCAATCATAAAAGTACAGAGGCGGACTTAATGCCTTAGGCATTTTCTACCAGTCAACCTTTGGGTGATGGAGAAACAAGTAGTGGTAGGTGCAATTGTGATAGTAATTTGAATATACGGCCTAAATATAAGCTATAAATAAATACAATTCAATTATAAAATAAATACTAAAACAAATAAACTAAATACAGGTACCACTTAACAATTATTTGAAAAGGAAAAGGGAGAAAAATAAATAAAAAATATTAGCGCTGTGACGATACTACTGCCAACTTCTTACGAATGAGTTCGCGAACTTTGGCTTTGAAGGTCAATCGGTTGGTTGCCATCCTGATTTCCTGGGGGAGAGTATTCCACAGAGAAATAGACTGAATGAAGAAAGAACAGTGAATGAAGTCAGTGCGGTGAGTAGGACATTGAAGAAGGCGGTTATTTGATGATCGTAGATTTTTATTGTGGCTGTCGCAGATGTATTGAAAGTAGAAATGCAACGGATAGTAGTTTGGCCGGATACCGGATATTGAATATCCGGCGGAACTTAGCCGTTTGGTGTATGGCACACACATATTTGCGTAGGCGGCGCGCGAACGATCGGGTGTGACCGAAATCTATCTTTCAGCACCTTGCAGCAGTGTGTACAGCGAAAGACTTTTTTCTGAAGCTCGCCTCATTTATGAAGTGAAGCGAAACCGCTTGCTACCTCTCAATGCAGAGAAATTAGTATTTATTCACCATAATTTGCCCTTAGTGCAGTATGAGTACTAATTAATTCATTAATTTTCTTTGTATTACTTCATTGTGTCCTTGTTCCTTTTTATTGTGTGATTAAAAAATTACAATTTAAACTACTTATATTTCTTTAGTGATACTAAGACTTACTAAATAAAGCAAATAATTACTTAAAATATTTTTTTTTATCCAGTTTTTTTTGGACTCGGCGGGATGCCTATCCGGCCGAATAGTAGTTTGTTATCCGGTATTCGGCCGGATAGTATTAAGGCCGCCGGATCGGCCGGATACCGGATAGTTACCGGATATCCGTTTCATCTCAAATTGAAAGTAAGGGGTCAGATAACTAGGGGAATTTGGAGAGTCAAGAAATGAGTACAATGTATTTAATGCCCTTTGCTCTCTACGCTGGCGTATGGGAAACCACTTTAGAAGCGACCGATGCGCTGAGACATGATCATATTTACGTAAATTGAAAACAAATCGTATGCAGTAATTTAGAAGACGGTCAAGTTTGTTGAGTAGATCTGCATTCAGGTCATAGTAGCACACGTCACCATAATCGATGATAGGAAATATTAGGGTCTTGGTCTTTGTGTTCGATGGTAAAAAGTTCCGTACTATTATCGCAAAAAACTGCAAAAAATCACGTTTGTTGTATGGGAGCCCTACTTAAATATTTATTTTATTGTTTTTAATATTTTTTGTTATAGCGGCAACAGAAATACATCATCTGTTCAACTGTCTAGCTATCACGGTTCATGAGGTACATACTGGTGTCAGATAGACAGACGGACCGCGGAGTCTTAGTAATAGGGCTCCGTTTTTACCCTTTGGGTACCGGCCACGTGCGCGAGTCCGACACGCACTTGGCCGATTTTTCTTCATCTACGTTCATACACGCCCGCCGGTTTTGAATACTGCGCACCTAGCCTTTCTGAAGAACATCACCAATAGGATTTATTTTTTATTTTTTAAATAGTCTCGGGCTTGACCACTATCTCACCGATAAGCGATGATGTAGTCGACGGTGAAGTACGCTTGCCTGCCTAGAAGAAACGTAATCACTCTTGACTTAAATACTATAATATAATAGAGCTATCGGGAAACACAGACTCCGGCAGGGAATTCCACTCTTTAGTTGTACGCATAATGAAAGTAATTCCAAAACGTTTAGTGCGTATGGGTGGGATGTCCACCTGTACCGATTGCGCATCGCCGTACGTCTTTTAGTCCGATCATATGGTAGATCCTTGTATGTCCATCTGATTGATTGCTTGCATGTTCCAGGTCACCAAAGATGGAAGTGTTAATGAAAGGTATAGTGATTGGGGCAGCAGCGTTGGTGGCAGCTGTCACCATAGCTGTTGAATGGTGGCAATATCGACAAGTGCCCAAAGCACATGCAGCATACGGCCAGCGGAAACCAAAGAGTGATTGATAATAATGTAAGTATAACATAAAAAAAAACATTAACATATTTTTTTTTAAAACAAGCTTTTTCGTATTCTTTTCAGCAAACCCTTTCATTTGATACTCATATCATGGCAGTGCATACAAAATAACTAGTCCGCCATCTTGGGCCGTCTGCCAAATTGGATTTAGAATAACGTTGCTTAGCTAACCATACACTGTCATCCAAACTAAATGTGTATGCAAAATTTCATCTTAATCGATGGAGGATAACTGCTTTAAAATTCAGTTGCAAGATTTGACCCGAACACACTTACATACATACATTGCAAGTTAAAAGCTTGTAAAAATTGGAGTAATAGGTACCTGTATTCCCCGAAGGGTTAGGTTAGAGAGATTTAAAATAAAAAGTTGTCTGACCGTCAATACTTAAAATATTTATATAGTTCAGCAGTTGGGAACGTGTTTTTTAAACGTGTTTGTTAAATTACTGATTTTTAGAATGGCTCTTTGGGCTCTCTCCAGTTTTAGAAAGAGCGTTTTTGGAGCACCACCCCAGAACGATATGCAGTACCTAATTTAGGAGAGAGGCATAGCGCAAAATAAACCGGTTTCAGGGTGGCGTAGGGTTTTGAAGATGTAGATTAGTTTTCTAATTCTATTTTGTAGAAGTTCAATGTGAACTTCTACAAAATAGAATTGTGTGTTCAATTTGGAATGAAAGATTATTATCAACTGTTATGCCTAAATATTTGGTATTTTTCACTTGTGTTAGTCTGGGACAGCCACATGTCTGGTTAGGGGACACAGAGCACAAATGGGCGATAAGTGATAGTGAGGGCGGAGGTTGGGCAGACTCATGGAACGAAAAAGACATGTAGTTTGTTTGTCAGTGTTGAGGGTCAACGAATTGCCAGCTAACCACGTTTTAATGTCATTAAAACCAGTCTGCGCCTTACTAAAGACTTCCGGCCACGAGTCACCAATGAACATAAGTGCTGTATCGTCCGCAAACGCCGTTACCTTGATGTCATCTAGTTTTATTTGACAAAGTTCATTCATGTATACAAGGAACAGCATCGGCCCGAGCACACTACCTTGTGTGACTCCGAATGTTATGGGAAGTTCACTACTCATGTGATTATCAATTGTAAGACACCGAGTTCTATTATTTAGGTAATCACTTTAAATCGCGAGAGATTGAGCCCTAACACCGATCTTTTCTAGTTTGAAAAGCAACAGGGGAATGGAAACTGTGTCAGATGGCTTAGCAAGGTCCAGGAAAATAGTGATGACTTTTTTCTTAACGTCCAGATTTTTGACAATACAGTTGGTAAGGTCTAAGACTGCATTTGAGGTGGACATGTTACGTCTAAAACCATACTGGTTTGGAGATAATAAGTCTTTGTCTTCCAGAAATTTAATTAAACGTTTATTTATAATTTTAGACAGTATTGTTAGTACAGCTATTGGGCGGTAATTTGAGACACAGCCTCCACTCCCACTCTTTTAAATAGGATGGATTAAGACCTATTTTTTTAAATAAGGGAAACAGGTTTAATTTTGCCTGCGAGATTCTTGCCAACGTTTACAAAGTAATCGTAAGCTTGATTGACTGAGATCACAGGGGATGATGACGACTGTAGTAATTTAGTGGAAGAGGTTTTGGCCTTAACACAGTTTGTTACCCTCCTTATAACCTACCAGATTCGCCTATTACCTGAACCAGCCTCTTTTAGCTCCTTTCTGTCATATTAACTCTTTACTTTTTTTAGTAAAGAGAGAATATGACATGTTTTTTTTTACTCTGAGTTTTTACTAAGCAAAGAGACCTTCCGTCATCATAAATCGTAGTACAATGCAAGAAGCCAGTTTGTTACCGTCACTCTGAATTTTTTTTTGTGTTAGTTTTAGTATTTTGTAATGATTGTTGACTTTCGCGTTTTTTTGTGGTCCCATAAAAGAGGTTATCACAGTGAGATTTTTACAGAGTAACGCAAAAGGCATCATCTGAGTTCGCTCGTTCCATCGCAGACCTCGCTTTGCCTCAGGCGAGATCGAGGTCAAGAGCAATTTTTATTTTTTTACTTCGCCACGCTATGAATTTCTTCCTGCATCGTGGGTGCGTTTACAAACAATAAAGACGAAACAATAAAATAAAAATAAAAAACGAAATAAAGAAATGTAACATCAGCTTTATCAACATTTCGGCCATAAATTATCCAGAGCTGGATAATTTATAGGCAATCCCTTTCTTCTGCCATTCTTCCCGATTACGTGCGTGAGGGACGCAATGTGAATTTTGGGGCAGTCTGAGGCCTATGGTACAAACGCCCATATATTTGACAGGACATGTCAAAAATCCTGAAATATTTTATATGTAACCTCAAATGACTTATAAAATGAGTACAACAATTTACGTAAGATTTGTTTTGTTGCAGATGCTGTGCTTAACTTGGAGTTAGATTTAAGCTATCCATCCATCCCATATTTTTATTAGTATTATCAAAATGGTAAGTAAATAAGGTGCATGTTGTACCTTCATGGGGACTGCTGACAATCAATCTGCCTAGCATTTTCCCAACTATATTGGGGTCGGCTTCCAGTCTTACCGGATTCAGCTGAGTACCAGTGTTTTACGTGGAGCGACTGCATATCTGACCTCCACTACCTAGTAACTGGGTAACACGGTACCCCTTGGCAAGACTGGTGTCAGATCTCAGGCTTCTGTCTATCCGTAACGACTGTCAAAGATCTTCAAATGACAACCGAGACCAACGATTTATCGTGCTTTCCGAGGCACGGAGGAAACCCGGTATGTTGAAATGGTCACCCATCCACGGACCGACCTCGTCAAACGTTGCTTAATCTTGATGATCGACCAGTGCGGCTGTTATTATTTAGCCACGAGCTCCTCATGGGGACTGCTGACGCTGCTGTAATATCAATACAGTACCTATAATTACAACAGATGCTAGGGATTGACATTATCTACAGAATCGAACGGCAGGTGGAATGACATTTTAACAGAATGGACTCGTTCTATTCCAGACATCTCACCGTGAAGAGCAGCGGCAGACATGCACACTTTTCATTCATCTGACATTTCACAACAAGTCGAAAGGGATGGCTTGATAAAACCAACAAGAATAAAAGAGACAGCTAGTGTTTGTCACGCGTGTGAATGAAAACAAACATTATACTGGCCACCAATGTATTTACCATCTCTTTCTTTTTCTAACCTCCAAATATCAGAATATTAGCACAAAATAAATAATAAATAGTAGGAAAAAAATTAAATAAATTTGTAAATTGAAGTGTATTGCGTACTTAGATATGGTATGAGATCCCTTCTGTTTTATTTACTTTGGTATCATAATTGGTACACTTTCTAAATACACACGATGGAATTTTTTTAATTTTGTTTTTGTTTCAACAAAGCGTATCGCTCTTCGCCATGCGACATATAGACTAAAGACTATACGTCCCAATTAGGACGTATTCGAGTCTTCAAAATGCGCGCGCTCATAACATATCTGTTGACTAGAATATCATTGCACAGTACCTATTGCTATGTTATCAAATACCTATAATATAGACCCAATAATATAAGGATATGTAGAAATTTTGCTCAGTAGGTACGTGATGGTTTTAGATATATAAAATTCTTCACTTACAATATCAAAGTTCGATGGATCTAGGTTAAGCTAGGCTTGCCGCGGTCGGTCTGTAAATGGGTGACCTCTCATCCGGCCGAGGCTTTACCCTGGGATCGACTTCTAGTCTAACCAGATGAAAATGAGTGTAAGGCCGTTTGTTCACGACGCGACACACGACACCGCAAAATGTGGTCACGATTCAGAGATTCATATATTTGTATAGACCGTTTGTTCGTTGCACGACACCGCCACACGCGACACGATTTTCATACGGTTTTTCGGCTATGTCGTCGATGTCTCACGGTTTTTTTTGCGGTGACGATTTAGCGGCTGAACAAAGCCGGTATTAGCTTGTTGACGACACGACACACCGCGCCGCACGGGTCTCGCGTGTTTCGTCACTCATGCGCTTATAAAACAATACAAGTGCACTGCAGTGTCGTTGCAGAATCGTGTCAAATGAACAAACGAACGGCCGACAGACCGTATGCAGTGTGTCGTGTCATCATGTGTTAAAAATCGTGACCGCAAATCGTGTCGTGCGGTGCCTCGTGAACAAACGACCTTAGACCTTATTTCACATGGAGCTACTGCCTATAATATGACCTCCACAACCAATAAATTTTGTTTTGTCTCGCAGCGTAACGGATCAAAGCTATTTATAAACCAAAAATGTTAGTTATTAGTTTGTAGTGTTATTTATTCATTATTTAAGCTTTTAAGTTTAATAATAATAATAATTAATTAAATCATTTTTTTATATTTATTAATGTTTTTTTTGTAGTTTATTTTATAAAAATATTTAAAAATGTAAAGAATAAGAAAACTGTTAAATAAAGGAAATAATAATAATAAATTTATTTATTGTACAAAAACTGTAACACAAAGTTAATAATACACTAAACATTTGTACAAAAGGTTGTCAGTATCAGGTTGAAAAGCTGGCTCCTGAACTAAGTATCTCAGGAGTCAAAGTAACCATTGAATGTTATAATTTAAATGTGACTCAGTGAATGATACCGTATTTATCAACATACAACAGATTGCTTTATGAAACAAAACCAATTGATTACATGCACCTTGATATTTTCAAAATTAATAGTCTCCAAGACCTAGTGGTCCACCAAAACCAATGAGACACACAGTCTGCTCATTAAAATTTATTATTTATGTATGTACTTCCGATAATGCATGCCATTCGCAAAAATATTACTATATTACCTACCTACCTAAACCTTAAACATTTTACCAGAGGGGTAATCATAAGCTCTTAGAGTAAGGTTATTTTGAGTGTGCGTAAGAGACGGATGTTTACAAGGGTTCCCTATCCATTTGCATAAAATTTTAATACCTAATATATCTTAGCATAATTTTGTTTGGCATAATTATATTTTCGCATAATATAATTACACATAACAGCTTACGCATAATTTTTTTAAGCATAATTTCTCTAACCATAATAATGATTAAGCAGAATATTCTAAAGCATAAATTTATTAAGCATAAAGTTCTAAAGCATAACTTTTTTAAGCATAATATCCTAAAGCATAAATTTATTTACACATACAGCATGCAAGCAAGCATGCAGCAAACAAGCAAGCATGCAGCATGCAAGCAAGCATGCAGCATTCAAGCAAGCAGGCAACATGCAGCTGGCAGGGTTTCTGTCTCGGCTCCGGCGCTGCGGGCTTCCGGCGGCCCCACGCGTGCTAATCGTCGCAGACGGCTTTCGCTCACCGCCGCGGCTGAGGCTGGCCGGCGAAGCCGGCCAACAAGCCGAAGCTCGCAGCCGCCTGCTCCTCAGCCCGTGGGCCGCCTCGCCCCTACACGCCTACGCGATTTTAAATTACACTCTAGGGGTAGGACAAACAAGACTACGTATAGTCGGTTTTGCAGCAATTCGGTTCTGTCACTAACTTTTGTTGCGCATCATATTAAATTTTTAACCAACAATTTTATTTAATTGTTACAGAAACTATAGCAAATTGGTTTGATCAGAATTATGTATGGGGCACTACAAGTTCACCACCACCATTTCCGCCCAAAGTCTGGAGTACGTATCTACTAGAAAAGGAAAATAGACCTAGGACACAAAATCATGCAGAGGCATGGCACAATAGATAAAATCCAGGATGGTGTTTTCCCACAAAATGTGCAATTTTGTGGGAAAACACCATCCTGGATTTTATTTTTTGGCAAAAAAGATCGTTCAAGAAATAAAACATCAAACCATTGAAATAGATAAACTGGATGTCGGAACATCACTTATACCAAAAAAAAAAGAAAAATACACGGACAAAACCAAAAGAATTGAAAAAATTATTACTAAAAATGATGAGTATACTTCTAAACTAGCATATTTACAAGAAATTGCTAAAAATATACACCTAAAATAAATAATTATACATAATTAAGGACCACTGTTTCAATCAGTTAACTTCTATCTGAGGAATAACCGCCATATTTATTTCTCATAATAGAAGTTAACTGATTGACATATTTTTGTATACAAAAACTGTCAAAACATCTAGTATACTCGTATTCTTCAGATAAAAGTTATCTCGCGATTGAAAAATCGTTTAAGTTACATAATGTTATAAAATAAATAAATCATTTGCATGAAAATTGTTTTTGTTATTTATATTAATTGTATGCCTAAATATTATTATGCTATCATTAGGCCTACTAACGTTATGCTAATAGTCGTTAGGCCTACTAACGTTATGCTAATAGTCATTAGGGCTACTAACGTTATGCGAATCAAATTTATGCCAAAACAAATTAGTCTTTAAGATGATTATGCCAACATAAAATGTATGCCTAACAAAATTATGCCGAAGTATTATTATGCCAAAACAAATTGTGCCAAAATCGTTATGCCGAAGTATATTAGGATAAAGAACATTATGCGAAAAGAAGGGATCCCGTTTACAAATCATATACATCTGTCACTTACACACAGTCAAAATAACCTTACTCTAAGAGCTTATGTTTCCCCCCTGAAACTATCCTGAAGCAATACTAATTATAAGCTTTAAAACCAATGTTCAAACGTAGAATATACGTTTTTCTTCTTAGTAAATAAATATGTTATTATCTTACTGTTGTTTTTTTATTTATTTAACCTTAAGGTTACACTAGTCACTCATTCTTCCATACAAACGTAGTCTGGCGATTACTCCACTGTTTGACGATGTACGTTCAAAATAAAAAATGATATCAATTTGTCTCATCATTATCTAGCCCTGTATGGTCTGTAAACGTCTGTTTATAAAATTATGCGCGCTCGTTTTCGTCCTAAATCATCATCCATTTGGATACAAATTTGCAAAAGTGCTAATTCGTAAGCGAACTAGCTTCTTAGTGCTCATCACAGCATCTATCTCTTTCGCACGTGTTGTCGGATGAGATAGCATGCATTTTAACCTCGCGATCGCGCACAAAATAGTTCGTGCGGTCGACTAGGGGAACCTTAAGGGTCGATTTTTTGTCGCGATCCTTCAGTAGCGGTATAATCGCAAAAACATTGCGTGCTAACGTGGGTTTTATAACCTCATCTATATAACTGCGATGCTGCATCGCTTATATCGCGATTCAGCAACGACACAATCGCAATACAGTATTCTGCCTGTTTATGCCTTCACAGCCATCCAATCGACTGGATTAGTCTACAATTGCCCTAAACCGAGAGGTTTGGAAGGAACAAAAGGGACGCCTTTGCTCCCCTGCACTACACTGCAGTATACTTAGCGCGTTATTAGCCATGTCGAAGCGATGCTAAATTGATAAAAAGCGATCGTATCGCTACTCTCGTGTATTGCGAATGCGTCAAACGTGACCACCCTACTTCTGAGCAGAGCCCTTCGACACTGATAGCGCGACACTGGAAATTTAGAAATAAAAAAAGCCGGCCAAATGCGAGTCTGACTCATGCACGCTGTCATTTCGACGTCGATTTTCAAGGCTCTGGGGCTTCGACTCAAACAGTGCATCGATTCCGATGAACCTCTTGGCCCGTCTGTCAATAGACTCTCGTGCGTCAAGCTGGTACTTGGCAGGTCCGTCCTAGAGGTGAAAGCAGTCTTCCATGCATGGCCGAATTTGCGCGTTATACAAGTTTATAGATATTTTCTTCGTCGGCACGCTCTTGGCAGAGCGGTCGTGGTGATTATGCTGCAGTGAGATTTTGGGATTACATGACTAGCCTCACGATGCGACCCTTTGTGGTGGCTGTGACTCGTGTGCATTCATGCAATGGGCCGCCTACTGCAGACTTGATCTGGTCGGTCCATCGCATGGGCGACCGCCCGAACGTTTGTCGGTATTCACCATACCTACAAGGAAAGTGGAATTTTAATGATTCGCGCACAAGACCGCTCTCGAAGTGAGCCAACCGTGTCAGAGTTTGCTTCGGTCTGGTTTTTTTACCGATTTCAAAAAAGACGGAAGTAATCAATTCTACACGTAATTAAGTTGGAATTGCACAATATTAACAATGTTATTATGTATAGGCTTCTAAACACGTGTGTGTATGTACTGTTACGAGCTGGGGTTCAGAGATAAATTATTTAAAAAGCAGACTTCAATTAATCACGCTTTATTACAAAAACACTTCTTAAACAACTGTATTACTTCGCACTATTTTCCTATATCTATAAATTCAAGTCGAAAACTGATCAAAACCAACCATATAATTCGGCGGCAGAAGAAATTGTAGTAGAATCAGACGATGATGAATTATTAAAAACCCGTTATTACTTTATTTTATTATTACTTAACAATACTTATCAAGTACATAACAAGTGTTAAAAACCCGTTATTACTTTATTTTATTATTACTTAACAATACTTATCAAGTACATAACAAGTGTTAAAAGTCTTTCTATACATTAGCAGTTGACTACGGAATCTATACATACTTGAAACTTACTTATTGTTTGCTTTATCGGCATAAGATATCTCTAGCGTCCGAGCGAACCTTCGGCTTCGGCTTAGGCTGTCTTCAGCCTCGGTAAAAATATACTGAAGTTTTGCGCGACACCGAAAGTTTCTATAAGTGCCGAAATCGGACGAACTGTAACAAATGTTTGCTTTCGAAATGCTTGAAATGAGTTTTGCACTAATGGTTCCATTATTAAAGTACTCGGCTTCAAGCAGAATCTAACGGCTGTAGTTTGGGTGCGAATTCTTCGGTTCCTTTGTCATGTTTCTGACGAGGCAACGAGTCTATTGAGTGGCGACTCCATTGTGGTCCAAGGTAGAGTGGAAGGAACGAGAACGCGTGGCAGGTTGCTCATACAATGGACCAACCATATAAAGTCTGCAATAGGCGGCCCATTGCATGAGTGCACACGAATTACGGTAGACAGAGAGCGATGACGTCGCATCGTGAGGCGAAACATGTCAGCCCGAAATCTCACTGCAACATGATGTCCACGATCGAAAAAGACATGGTCATACTCCGTTTGTGGTGGCCAGTCACCCGGGTTAGACAATAGCAACTTAAAAAATAAAATAAATGCCAATCTTGAACCAAATTTCTTCAGGTAACTTTCGGTTTTGGCTTCAGCCAAAGATTGTGGAGACAGCCGATTAATCGGTTTCGGCCAGAAGTCGAATTTCGACCGCACACTACATATATCGATACCCATTCGGTGGCAGTGTTTGCGGGGTTTCGTTTGCTAATTTACTTAAACATGACATAGCATGACGCCTGTATTCCCGAAGGGTGGACAGAGGAGCACCTCCTGTATACCGACATTGCCTGCCTTGATGGTCTAAAGTCCCCGTCAAGAGAAGCTATAAATTTTGTAAACAAAGAACTTCTATTAGGTTACGTAGCGAGAATTCAATCAACAACAAATAATCCCAAATTCAATCAACTCATAGTAAAATACGTGTAATATGAAACTAACCATCAATTTCACTTGGTCGGGTTATATTTTAGCGATATAAAGCGCTGACGTCTAATGTTTTGTGATACTGGAACGCGTCTGACTCATGACGCGTTTCATTACACAATTTCTCCTCATTTACAAAATGAGGAGAAATTGTGTAATCAGTTGTAATCATAAATCACTTCTCGTGTAATTTCGGGTTTGGCTGCTAATCATGTAATCAGCTCCATAGTATCACAATTATTATTTCAATGTTACCAAAAATAAATAAGTATGATTTGGGCATATGTGTTGATGAGAGAGTATAGATGGACACAGAGGGTGACAGAATGGATCCCACTAGAAGGCAAAAGAAAGCAAAGGAGGCAGAGAAAGATGGCGAGATGCATTTAGGTAACGTTGTGGACCGAACTGGATGCAGAAAGCGTGTGGTAGTAACGTGTCGAGTGATAGGGGAGGCTTACGCCGCAGAGGCGACTGCTACTAATAGCAATGGCAAACGGTTTAAAAAGAAACAAAAGAAGTAGCAGATTGAGAAGAATAGATAAAGATTACTACCTAAGTGTTTTATACTAAACTAGCTGACCCGGCGAACTTCGTTCCGCCTAACAAATTTCTAAAATAAAAGATTTTTTCAAAAATAAACGGAGCTATTACTCCTTATTACATCAGCTACCTGCCAATACAAGTCCCGTCAAAATCGGTCCAGCCATTTCAGAGATTAACCGGAACAAACAGACAGACAAAAATTGTAAAAATGTTATTTTGGTGTATGTATCGTATATATATTCATATACATGTAGTAAAAAACGCTTATTTCAATATTACAAACAGACACTCCAATTTTATTTATATGTACCTATAGATAAGTTTTAAAAATTGTAAGTAATGGAATAAAAGGCGTTTTTACTTTGTATTTTATTTAAAGAGCTACAATGTGGTTGGTTTTATTATTTAATAAAACGCAATAATAAAACGTTACAAAGATATTAGGGGGAGAACTTATAACATGTGGGCAGAGCCACGGGTTGCTAATAAAAATAATATAAAATAGTATAAAATATTATTGACAACATAAATCTTTTTGTGAATTGAAAACAGGTCCCACCTATCAAAATAGGTATGAGTCATGTTTGTATTCATTTTCTTTATTCTGATTTATTGGCACTTCTACTTCATTTTATTTCACACTTGAATCCGAATAAGACCAGTGAAATAGATTTTAATTTAATAAATATTTTTAATTTCACTAATAAGAAACACAATTCCGCGGTCTAAAACAAAGATAACTTTTGCGACTAACTTCTTTTCAAAGTAAATATTAAATCATAATAAATTGCAATTTATTTGGTCCTAATAAATACTACGTATATTGAATGAGCTAGCGTACGTCGTTCGTGGACTGTCTTTAAGGTAAGTCTATACAAGATTTATATTATCTTGCTTTCATTTGGTATGTCCGGTAACTACAAATCCATTTTTCACTTCCTGGCATCCGATTCAGCTGAAACTTTCCGTAATTATGTAATTTAGGTAATATTGAAATAATAATTATGATACTATAGAGCTGATCTCATAATGGAACTGGAAGGTGGCCATAGCAACTCCTTAACCAGACAAAATAGCACTATTGCGTTTGAGTTCATTGGGTGTCTATTGACAAGTAATAATTACATTTAGTACCGCAGTTCAATAAGCTTGCGAGTATAGATAGACAGGCAGTCTACTCTAGTATTGTGAAGAGGTAAAGTTTGCAAGTTTAGATGTAAGAGATAATCTTCGAAACTCTTCATTCGATTCTGCCTCGTTGGTCTAGTGGTTACAAGCGCTACTGCCGAGCATTAGGTACTGGGTGTCGATTCCCGTGTCGGGCAAAGTTTTATTCGGATTTTTCATCTAAAATTTCCCAGTAGCATCCTGGATTTCATGGATTTTGGTCCGTGCCCACTCGACCCGATTAGACTCGACCCGAAGAATAATACTAGATTTTTTTAACTATCAATTCATGTGTGCCATTTGTACAGTCAGGCAAAGTGATATTTAATTCTAAATAACTTATTAATTTGATATATATAGAATGATTAATATTCTGTTATGATGCATAATTTATCCCGGTAGTCATTGATTTAGAATTAAAAATGTGCTTTATTAAGATAGCCTCTACCTCGCTTAAACCGGTTTTCTGGTTCTAACTAGAATTTTGATTATTTGTAGAAAATTGTTTATTTTTTAATTGTTGTTAAGTTAAGTTTTTAGCAATACAAAAGTAGTGCTAAAAATTTAATTGCTTTAATTGTGTTGTTCCTACCGAGTAATGTCTTTCTTTTCTTTCTCTCTTTTAAAAAAAACGTTGCCCCACACTAGGAATTTCTTCCTGTATCGTGGGTGCGTTTACCAACATATAAACTCACATACACAACACCCAGAACCGGAACAACTATCTGTAGGTCATACAAATATTTGTTCCGTGCGGGAATCGAACCCGCGACACGCACCGCAGCAGTCAATCGCTCAACCACTGCGCCAACCATGCGCCCTCTGTCTTTAAAATACCTAATGTTTATTTTTACAATTTATAATTTAGTATATCGTATTTTTATTTTATTTTAAGTTAGTACCTACTTGTTAACGTAATAATTATAATCACGTATAAAGACTGATCCAATAAATACCACCGTGTCACTTGCTATAAGATTGTAATGATAATTAACAATAATCTGTGATTTTACTACAATGTTACTAAAAAGGATAAGTACTTACTTGTATAATTATTGATTTATTTATACAAATATTATTTAAATTTTACATTCTCTGTGGTGCAAGCGTTAAATCAACACTTTTCTGCCTGACTACACATCGATTGTTTTACACCTATCAAAACAGAAATATGCAGGTATTATTTTTCGGATCGATTCTAATCGGGTCGAGTGGGCACGGACCCATAGCAATAGGCTCACCCCTTATTACATGGGACTTGAACATACATAGCGATATGTGGGAGTATTATATGTACACCCCTGCCCAACCCCTCGGGGAATACAGGCGGGATGTTATGAACATGCTCATACGATATCAACATTTCTTTCACTGATTGAAACCCACAAAGTATTGCTGAGTGGGTACTTTCGGAACGAAGTTCCTTAACGCGGCTTGCGGTAGCAGTGATTTGGGTGAAGTTGTAACGTCACAAAATGATGAGATAGGCCATGATGGCGAAGCCGCGGGTGTAGTGCGATTTATATATTACCTATTAGCTTTTGTCCGCGACTTCGCCTGCAAAGCATTAGTGCTTCGAATTACCTATTGCGCAATAGTATTGTAGGTGGGTGAGCTGCCTTATTTTTGAAATTATTAGTTCACCATACACACTTCTTCCACCTTTTCCACCCCATGAAGGATGAATTCTTTTCTTTCTTTGAGCAGCGGTGGCCCAGTGATATCGGCCGCGACTTACAAGTTGTAAGTCGTGGGTTCGAGCCCAGGCAGGCGCTTTTATTTGTGTAAATTATTTCATCACTACTGCTCTCTAAACGGTGAAGGAAAACATCTTGAGGAAACCGGCATGCCCTAGAACCAAAAAGTCGAAGACATGTATGTGACATCCACCAACATGCACTGGGCCCGCGTGGTAGTTTACGGCCCATTGTCTCTCACAGAGAGGAGGCCTGTCTCCCAGCAGTGGGAACATTAAAAGGCTGGTGTTGAAGGATGATTTCAGGCATAAAACTGTCCTGTGTTCTGCCCAGGGTTTCAAACTATCTCCATACCTAATTTGATCTAAATGGTTCAGCGGCTTAAGGTGAAAAGGTAACAAACAGACAGTTACTTTCGTATTTATATATTAATATGGATAATAATATCATTTTGAAGATGCATAGGTACCTATGTTCAACCAGTCTGACATTTAAGACTAGTTTCTGGCACGTACGTCGTTGGTCTGGTAATATTACTTAAGTTACTTTAGATATTCTTGTTTTATGATGTTTATTTATAATTATAACGATAGCCACCAAATACGACTGTGACTTTCACCTTGCTAATTTAATTTTACATTCGGCTCTAAGCAAACAAGGAATTTCGCATGATTCGTGGGTGCGTTCACAAACTTAGGTATAGACTACTATCACAAAATTACAGCCAAACCCGGATTAACTATCCATAATAACGTACATATATTTAATCCGTGCGGGAGTCGAACTCGCGACAAGCTGCCCTGTCTTGTCAAAAACAAAACCGTCGGCAGCGTCAAACACGCAAATAATACTTTGTGGGCACGGTTGGCAAAGTGGTTGAGTGATTGACTGCTGCGCTGCGTGTCTCGTGTTGGATTCCTACATGGAACAAATATTTGTATGACCTACAGATAGATGTTGCGACGTCTTGTGTTTGTGCTTTTATATGTTTGGAAACGCACACAAGATACAGAAAAAAACCTAGTGTGGGCCAAAGTTTTAAAAGAAAAATATTGTTAGAATATGCGCGCGCGTTTTTGGAGCTTTCAATAAAATTACGCAATTTAGGATCCAGAAGAAAAAACTGTGACAATCTTTAAGTAAAAGATAATAAATTAAAAACATGTTGTTTTTATTTTATTATTAGCGTTTAACTAATATCTCAGCGCTATTCTTTAAAATCAAAACAGATTAAATAAAAAAAATCAAAACCGATTAAATAAAAAAAATATTTTCTACCCATTTTCCATTCCTTCACAAAGTGATTTAATTCATTCATTTAAATAATATGGTAGGCTGACAGCTAATTGGGGAATAGGGGGATGGCGTTGCTCGCGTCCATAGAATTAACCACCATCTCCTTGGCCCACCCTACACGTATCCCCCGGGTGGTGCAAAACGAGCAACAATGCCGAGCCACGGTCGACATTTAAATAATCCGTTAATTGGTGTCCAGTGGCTATGAAGACCCAAATACCTTCGAAAAGAGTGGCCATAGTGTCTTGGGAAAGCGCTTTGAGATAATTTCCCAACCCCCTTATTTATGAAAATGTAGAATAATGAGAGTATAAGTATTTGTCACGCGATCCGGCTAACACCCGTAGCCCTCCGGTATCCGGGCCGGTGGGTGGAGTCAGATGATGAAATGGGCTGGGCGGAATTAGATCATGCAATTCCATCGCACACTCCCCGAAATGTAACCGACAAAAAACCGACAAGCTGGCAACTCGGCGACGATGTTCAAGGTTCTGCCCAAGTAGCACAAAACTGCATTATAGGATGTCACAAAGGGTAACATCGGTAACTTTAGCATTTATGAAGATTTATTACAGTACACTCGAACTGCAATAGCGGAACATTACGCTATCGCCTGTATAATAATGCTTTTATGCGTCACGGAGACAACGCTGTGATGTTGCAAGCGTTAATATAGGTCTGCAGTTCAGTGTTAGTACTGTAAGCTGCAATTAAGCATTTTTATGGACTTTAACTCAGCTATATTCTGAATTGAAGGCCACAAGTGTACCCTTAGACCGCTTGCATTTTAAGAAAGAACATGTGAGCTACTATAATGCAATCAGTTATTCTGTGACTTCAATTAACAATAATATAATGCGTCTTGCTGCACATAGTTGAACTTTAGTTGTGTTAATCAGCTTGTTACACGAAATCTTATAATAGCACTTATATAGCCCACATGATCACTGTGGGCGAAATTATACGATGCTAAATTACAGCAAACTGCTATAAATTAGCTCACATGTAACCCATGATCCCGGTTAGAGCTGAATACTTGTACTAGCGTCGGCAATAATCTACTAATTCAGTTAAGTAAGATATTGTAGACTTATCTTTTCAGCATCCCAGTTTGCAAAAAAAAAATTACGAAAATCGGAGGAGTGTTTCTTGGGATGATGTAGGTAATCAAATAACATAAAAGGATAGACACAACAGGCGTATAATTTTGTAAAATAAATCCACGGATCAGTAGAATTCCTGCAGAGACTTTACTGGTTCACTGATGATTACCTACAATAGTTGCGTACATGTTACCCAATATCAAGCTTTAAATGAATCTGTGGCTGACTAGTTTCACACAAGAACTACTCGTATCAGCTCGTTACTGATTTATGTACCAAGAGTGGATACTTGAACAGCCCATACCACTTAATTGTGTTTAATACAATGCACATCGTGCACTTTGCTTGTCTGCCATTTTTTTAGGTTCTAACCTATGTAATATACTAAATTAACAATTTTTCTTTGTTTAGTCAACGAAAATAACAACTGGATTTGAATAGATAATCTAATTATTTTATACGTCAACAGCTTATTCTCAAATTATAAATGAAAAATAAAAACATTTATTATTTTATAATATGTCATCAACTTATTTTATACTATAATTTTCAAGTAAACAGTGATATTTTGAGAGCGCGTGAAAATTTTCGCCTATATTCATACACTATTTGACAATAAACTCTCTTTCCCATTCGAATTTCACGCACACGGAGGAAAAAGTAAGGTTTTTTTGTACCAAAAACAATATTTGTCTATGTCACATAAAATATTTAACACAAACAACATATCAAAATAATAAGGAGTAGCGTGAAAATTTTCACAATTTTGCCACTTGTGATTTTTCAATTCCATAGAAGCGTTAAAAATATTATGGTGTGTACCTTGTGCTGAAAAATAAGTGACAAGAACTCTATTTTTATCGGCCATTGTGCTATATAAAAGGTAACACATACTCTAATAATCAGTCAATGTTCAGCTCTTGGGGCGACTGTTACCTTTAATAATGCTCAAATAATGCTGATATAATGCAAATAGTTACAGTTATTCAGCTAACAGCTGTTTAATTTGTGCCCAAATCAGAGTTATATCAGCTGAAACAGCGCCTCTAATGCTCTTATTCAGAAGGCTTGTACAGCTTAGGATTATAATGTGGACAGTGATTCAGCTAATATACAGCACTTCTGTGCTACTTGGGTGGAGCTTTGGCTTAACCAGTGTCTCATCGCCGATGAGCTGTTTGGCCTGCTTTTCGATTGACTTTAGTGCATCATACTGGTATTTGTCAGATCCGTCTCAGAGATGAGAACAGTACTCCATGCATGATCGAACTTGCGCTTGATATAAGCTGAGCAGCTGTTCTGGCATGAAGTATCTTTGCAAGGATCCCCAGCTTTTGACCCATGCCTTTGACCCAATAGTTATTTTGTTTATGTTCGGACATAGCAGATTCCAGAATAACAAAATGGAAGGATTGTTTTTGCAACCAGACGCATGGCCATGCGTCATCGGTACATGGTGGACATCTCACCCATACGCACAAAACGTTTTGGGGACACTTTCATTATGCGTACAGCTAAGGAGTGGTATTCCCTGCCGGAGTCTGTGTTTCCCGATAGCTTCAATCTAGGGGTCTTTAAGTCAAGAGTGAATAGGTTACTTCTAGGCAAGCGTGCTTCACCGTCGACCACATCGTCGCTTACCATCAGGTGAGATCGTGGTCAAGCGCGAGCCTATTGATAATAAAAAACATAAAAAAAATGTCTGTGGCAACATGATCTAAAATGGTGTATGTTGTCCAAGTTTGTCTTGTGGAGTAGTCCTTATCTATTTTGTTTAAGATTTCGTTGCCACATTCTTCGAGTCCTTATAGGTGTTGAGTTGCACATGTGTTCGGATTCAGTAGGTCCAAGTTAAAATCACCGAACACAATTGATCTTCTTCTAGATTCCAGTTGCAAGGTATATCTTTCGAGAAACTCTTTGATGTTCGTGTTGCTTGGTTTGTAGATACCTCCAAAATGCAACGCATATTTCGGAAGATCATCATCATCATCATATCAGCCGAAAGACGTGGACATAGGCCTCTCCCAAGCGTCGCCACATTGACCGGTCCCGTACGTCCCGCATCCAGCGGATCACCGCTACCTGCAGGTCATCGGTCCACCTGGTGGGAGGCCTTCCAACGCAACGTCTTACGGTTCGCGGTCGCCACTCCAGAACGTTTCTGCCCCATCGGCCATCCGTTCTGCGATCAATGTGCCCTGCCAACTGCCACTTAAGTTTGGCAATTCTTTGGGCTATGTCGATAACCCTGGTTCTCTTGCGGATCTCTACTTTTCTCATTCGATCACGCAAAGATACTCCGAGCATAGCCCTCTCCATTGCCCTATGGGTGACTGTAAGCTTTCTGATGAGGCCAATTGTGAGCGACCACGTCTCAGAGCCATAGATCATCACTCGCAACACACACTGCTCATAGACTTTCGTCTTGAGACACTGTGGTAAGTTGGACGAGAAGATACCGCGCAACTTCCCGAAAGCTGCCAAACCGAGTCGGATTCGACGGTTTACCTCTTTCTCGAAGTTGGCCCTACCCAACTGGATCGTTTGTCCTAGGTAGACATAGTCGTCCACAAATTCAAGTGTAGAGTCTCCAACCTTGATAGGAGTGGGTGTAACATGGGTAACGTAACATCTCCAGTCCATAAACTTGAAGACATCCTCCAGTGCAGCTTTGAACAGTTTCGGAGATACGACGTCTCCCTGTCTCACACCTCGCTGCAGAAGGATGGGTTTCGGGGTCTGATCCTGAAGTCGAACTGACATGGTGGCGTTTTTGTACAAACACTTCAACACCTCGATGTACCGGTAGTCGATTTCACACCGTTGGAGTGACTGCAGTACCTACAGCCCAAGTCTCGATCGAATCGAAGACTTTCTCGCTGTCCACAAACGCTAAGCAGAGGGGCAAGTTGTACTTCGGTCTTCTGTATAACCTGCCGCAGCGTATGTATGTGGTCTACGGTGCTAAAGCCTTTTTGGAATCTGGCTTGTTCGGAGGGCTGCAAATCTAGACATATAAATGATAAAACTATCCTCCTTTCCCAACCCATTCAGGATTACTTCTGGGATAAAACTATCCTGTGTCCTTTTCAGGGTTTCAAACTATCGCCTACCTAATTTCATCTAAACGGTTTCAGCGGTTTAAGGTGGAAAGGCAACAGACAGACAAGTTACTTTCGTAGTTATAATATATAAGTATGGACAGTGGTGTCTCATCCCATACAAAGAAACCGTGCCGACGTACTGTACTGATTATACTCACACCACGGATATAGATAGTGATCTATCTATCGCCGTGGAACGAAACTGAACGCGATCGATTTACAAAAAAATATCGGTATAATCAGATGAAAAACGCTAGTTACGTCGGCACGGTTTCTTGATACGGGATGAGGCATCTGTATGCTTGTAATTACCTGTGGTATGGATAATAATATAATTTTAAAGTTGCATGGGTACCTATGTTCAACTAGAATGACCTTTAAGACTAGTTTCTAGTCTCTGGCACGTACGTCGTTGGTCTGGTAATATTACTTAAGTTAGTTTAGATATTCTTGTTTTATGATGTTTATTTATGAATATATCGATAGCCTCCGAACGCGGCTGTGACTTGCCACTTGATAATTTAATTTCACATTCGGCTCTAGGCAATCACTAGGAATTTCTCCTGTTTCGTCGGTGCATTTACAAACATAGGTATAAACCCATACACGAATTACAGCCAAACCCGGTGTAACTATCTATAATCCGTACAGATATTTGATCCGTGCGGGCATCAAACCTGCGACGAAAAGTGCAGGAGCCGGTCGGTCAACCACTGCTCCAACTGTGTCGTCAAAAATAAAAAACTTTTTTACAAAAATTACAACCGACTTCCAAACAAAAACACTACAAAGTGAAAAATAACTTCAATTTCGGAAGTCGGTGTTCCTGTTTACGTTTCTTCATTTTTTGACACCGACTTTCGAAATTGAAGTTATTTTTCACTTTGTAGTGTTTTTGTTTGGAAGTCGGTTGTAATTTTTGTAAAAAAGTTTTTTATTTTTCACTTTTTAGTTTTGGTACATAATGGATCAGTTCTATAGGCTAGGTACCTACGCGTATAGTGCCCAAAGTGAAGCTAGAATAGATTAACCCAATAACATGAAACTTAAACGAAACCAGTGCAATGAGAGTATACCAGGGTGAACTGTTCACACCTGCGTACCCCTTAAGAACGTACCAGTGTGATGTTATGTTATGAAATGGTGTAAACAATAAACAGACATGCGATTGGATCTATCCAGAGTGATTTGCCGTCATTTATTGAAGAGTTCTGATGTATTTCTCCGAAATTCTTCATCAGATCTTGATGAAAATTAAATGGGACCACATGCCAAGCACCCGCTTTCAAATTAAAAAAGAATCATCAAAATCGGTTCGCCCAATAAAAAGTTCTGAGGTAACAAACATAAAAAAAAAAAAAATACAGTCGAATTGAAAACCTCCTTCTTTTTGCGAAGTCGGTTAAAAATCCGTCGACAGCGTCAAACACGCAAATAATACTGTTGAATTGTCAAAATGAAAGCGTGCGCGCCTTTTTGTAGCTTTCAATAAAACTACGCAATTTAGGCTCCAGAAGAAAAACTGTAGTAATCTAACAGTAAAAATATCATAAATTAAAAACTTGTTGCTTTTTAACCGATTTCGCAAAAAGGAGGAGGTTATCAATTCGACTGTATTTTTTTTTATGTTTGTTACCTCAGAACTTTTTATTGGGTGAATAGATTTTGATTATTCTTTTTTTATTTGAAAGCTGGTGCTTGTCATGTGGTCCCTTTTTAATTTTCATCAAGATCTGATGAAGAACTTCGGAGAAATACATCAGAACTCTTTAATAAATGACGGTAAAACACTTGGGATAGATGCGCTCGCATGTCTGTTTATTGTTTACACCATTTCATAACATAACATCACACTGGTACGCTCTAAAGGGGTACGCAGGTGTGAACAGTTCACCCTGGTATACTCTCATTGCACCGGTTTTGTTTAAGTTTCATGTTATTGGGTTCATCTATTCTGGCTTCTCTTTGGGCACTATACGCGTAGGTACCTAGCCTATAGAACTGGTACATTATGTACCACAACTAAAAAGTGAAAAATCAAAAACATTTTTATTAAAATTACAACCGACTTCCAAACAAAAACACTACAAAGTGAAAAATAACTTCAATTTCGGAAGTCGGTGTCAAAAAACGAAGAAACGTAAACAGGAACACCGACTTTCGAAATTGAAGTTATTTTTCACTTTGTGGTGTTTTTGTTTGGAAGTCGGCTGTAATTTTTGTAAAAAAGTTTTTTATTTATTATTATTATTGATAGGCTCGCGTTTAACCACTATCTCAACGCTATTCTTTCAAATCAAAACAATGAGCATTGAAAACACAACATAGGAACAGATTTCAGGATTTAAACTTTTCTGCTCTATCCATTTTTAGCTCACAATGTGATTTAATTACATTTATTTAAATAACATGGCAGACTTACAGCTAAAAAACTAGAGCAAGGACAATAAATTTTACAGTCCGCCAATTACAGGTCTTATCTGATAAAATACTGAATAATGTTGTTTTCTTTGGACATTACAGGTAATGTCCAAAGAAAACAACATTATTCAGTATTTTATCAGATTTAGTTTGGAGGTGATCGGTGTTGGTGGTGGTCAGGGTGGGTGTGAGGTTTTTTTTTTTTTTTATTATTTATAAGGGGAGAAACAAACAGTGACACATTACATTTTATATCATATAGTAAAACAAAAATAAAAATCGACCAAATGTGTCACCAACCACATTTCCCACGGAAAACACATTAAAAAAAATGCATGCAATTTTAACCTACAACAATTAAAATTATAAAAAGCTCAAACATCAAAAAAAAAAATATTGAAAAATAATTAGTATATATAATAAAGTTTTAGGTAATGATACAGTGCACTTTATATCTAATTGTGATATCTTTCTATACCTACCTGTATTATGCAAATAAATAATTTGATTTGATTTACAGTAGCTAGCAAGCGCAGTAGAACGCCATATAAGAAAATAGTACGATACGCGAAGCGCCATCTGTACATAGTGGACATCCCACCCAAACACACAAACGTTTTGAGAATATTTTCATAGTGCGTACAGCTAAACAGTGGAATGCCTTGCCGGAGTCAAGGTTTTCTGATCTTTACAACCCGGGAGACTTTTAGTCAAGAGTGAATACGGTTCTTCTAGGCAAGCGTGCTTCATCGTCGACCACATCATCGCTTACCATCAGGTGAAAAAGTGGTCAAAAACTTGAAGCTGATTTGTTGCTGAAACCATTTCTTCAAAACCACAAAAGCCTTCAGATTATTTTTTTGGAACTCTGGAAATTGTTACTTAAAGAAAACTTTTCGTGTGATGATTCTTGTTATCAACATGACTTAAGTTTATAAGTACTTAAGCTTGCTTAAGTTTATAACCAAACTTATAAAAATACCGGTTTACCTAAAGAAAAAATCGTCTGCGGTTTGTGCATACGCAGTTAGATATTCTGATGTAACAATTACCCATATCTAGATCCGAAATAAATTACCTATATCCTTACTTAGCTGCTAAACATGGTCAATAATAAGTACCTACAGCAAAACCACCGTGAACGGTCAAGTTCTCAAATAACGTGTTACACTAGCTATAGAACATTTTGTGTCCTCCATTGTGTACAGTGAACAAAAATAAATATGTTTATTTTCCTTAGCTCATTGTGTACTCATTTTATCAGCAATATTTTAAAATATCGCTGGATGCGACACGCACAGGATCGGTCAATGTGGTGACACTTGAGGGAGACCTACTAGTATGATCAGCAGTGGACGTCTTTCGGCTGAAATGATAATGATTTTAAAAGAGCTGATTTACTGGTGTATTATTTCGATTGGGATATTTTTCAGTTCCGATCAGATTTAAGTATAGCTGTCTGTTTTTTTGAAAATTTATATGAAATTATGACGTTACTTTGGTTTTGGTTAATATGTTTGCTGTTTCTGTTCAGGTATTTGTTGTGCTTTTTGAATTCATAACGGCACTAGAGTCACTGTTGTAGCTGAACACGTTTTCGCACTGTACTCGTTTGAATTTCGACACATTGTGAAAAAAAGAGGGTCACGTGTATGCCTCTGCACGCTGAATGTGACTTCAAAGGCAAATAAAATTCTGCCCTGACATTGTTAAAGCAGACTTAAGAATGAAGTAGATTCTTGCATTACAAATCAAATAGATATAGCGAAAAAAAAAACATCTTAAAAATAATCTCGGTCAAAAGTATTGAAGTTAGCACATTTATTCTGGTTTTCAGAAGACGGAGGGCAGGCAGCTGCGTCGCAGAACAATCCGTGCATGAAGTTCGCCTCAACCTGGTGTCACTCCACGCGGACAGAACATTATTGCAATTGCGAACGATTGCACGCTGTTACTGTCTCTCCGTACAGCTGTATCACGAGGTAAATGAACTAATCACTTTGTAGACAAATTAGATATGTTAGGTAAACGCTCATAAAGCGAAAGAATGCGTTCTACCTGATGCAAACATAACGCGAATTTGCGACGGACAAAAACAGCGCCTTACATTTTTATTAAAGACTAGCTGACCCCCGGGGCTTCGCTCACGTCATTTTTTTATCTTTCGTAAAAAATATTTTTTTTTTTTAATAAAAAATTCCTATGTTACTTCTAATACCTGCAAGAATATATGTACAAAGTTTCATGGTGATCGGTTCAGTAGTTTTTGCGTGAAAGCGTAACAAACAAACTTACATTCACATTTATAATATTAGTATGATTTTTATTTATGACTAGCTGACCCGGCGAACTTCGTTCCGCCTAACAAAATTTCTAAAAAATAAGATTTTTTCTAAAATAAACGTAGCCTAAGTTACTCCTTATTATATCAGCAACCTGTCAATAAAAGTCCCGTCAAAATAGGTCCAGCCATTTCAGAGATTAGCCGGAACAAACAGACAGACAGACAAAAATTCTAAAAAGTGTTATTTTGGTGTATGTACCGTATATATATTCACATACATGTAGTAAAAATCGGTTATTTCAATATTATAAACAGACACTCCAATTTTATTTATATGTATAGATTACAATTTGAAATGTTTTCGTTATGGGGGTAATTTTCATGGTCTTCGGGTCTCTAATCAAATCAAAAAAAAAAAATCAAAAATTGGATGGTTCCGTATCATGTACTAATTTTGTCTACATTAAAAACTGTGAAAGAAATTCTGTCTGTCGTTTACGGTTTCACTGCTATGACTCAGAAACAATCTCGATGAGTGAGCTTGAAATCTAATAAGGATAAAGGTAATGTGGATATTAAATCTGGATTAGGATTCCGTATAGGTTTCCCAAAAATATTCAAGAGGAACATAAGAGATTTACATTTCGGGGACCACAAAAAGAGTAGAATTTGAAAATTGGGTAGAAATATCCTTACTTATACTAAACTTCATACTAATATTATAAATGTGAATGTAAGTTTGTTTGTTACGCTTTCACTCAAAAACTACTGAACCGATCATCATGGAACTTTGTAAATATATTCTTGGAGGTATTAGAGTAACACAGGATACTTTTTATATATAAAAAAAAAATTACGAAAAATAAAAAAATCGCGGGTGAAACCGCGAGGCGCCAGCTAGTAATATTATAAATGTGAATGTAAGTTTGTTTGTTACGCTTTCACGCAAAAACTACTGAACCGATCATCATGAAACTTTGTAAATATATTCTTGGAGGTATTAGATGTAACACAGGATACTTTTTATAAAAAAAAAAATTACGAAAAATAAAAAAATCGCGGGTGAAACCGCGAGGCGCCAGCTAGTAATATTATAAATGTGAATGTAAGTTTGTTTGTTACGCTTTCACGCAAAAACTACTGAACCGATCATCATGAAACTTTGTACATATATTCTTGGAGGTATTAGAAGTAACATAGGATAATTTTTATTAAAAAAAAAAAATACGAAAGATAAAACTTCACTGCGAACGAAGCCGCGGGTAAAAGCTATCACTAGCTTTTACCCGCGGCTTAATAAAACAACGTTGTGGTTTAAAAGAAGATGGTAGTGATGAAAAATTTAAAGTACCTATGCTAAGATGGTTGACCATGTTGAGAGGATGAATGAAAGGCAACTAACAAAATGTATAAGGTACAAGGCAGACGTGAATGGAAACTCCGGGAGGGGACGCCCTAGAAGGACATACATAGACCTTATCGGTGAAGTTCTTAAGGGCTTCTTTAGTGCCGTAAAACGGTTACTTTCTAAAGCATACTCCTTAGTAACGGCTAGGTTAAAAGGTTTGAAAAAAAATATATTTATTATTGTTTCATGAACATTATTTTTAAACATAGTTTTTTCGTTTAACAAATAGTTTTGCTTTAAAAAAATAATTAGCAACATGATATTTTTCGCAACTTTTGGAAACTCCTCCAAAACGACTTGGATGTTCAAAAATATTTTTACACAGAAAAATTGATGGCTGGAATTTCTTCATAACTGACATAGCATTATGTAAATCTATATAAATAAAAAGACAAGTCCTGACTGACTGACTCATCAACGCCCAGCCCAAACCCTTGGACCTAGAAAGCTGAAATTTTGCACAGAAGTTCTCTTTATAATGTAGACAAGGAATAAGGAAGGATTTTACGCAATTCAACCCCTAAGGGAGTTATATAGGGGATGAAACTTTGTATGAAACTCTGTGATTTTTAATTTGAAATGAATGAAATATGGCATTTAGCTTCTAAATATAAAATAAAAAATACGTCTCTAAGGATTTTTTTAATTTCATCCCTTAAAGGGGTAAAAAAGGGTGTTAAAGTTTGTAAGAAAAATAAATTGTTTATTATCAAAATTACTTGAAATTTAGTATTTCTGCTCTTCAATACAATCAAAGAAACACGTGTTTAAAGACTTTTTGAATTTCATCCCTTAAAGGGGTAAAAAAGGGTGTTAAAGTTTGTAAGAAAAATAAATTGTTTATTATCAAAATTACTTGAAATTTAGTATTTCTGCTCTTCAATACAATCAAAGAAACACGTGTTTAAAGACTTTTTGAATTTCATCCCTTAAAGGGGTAAAAAAGGGTGTTAAGGTTTGTAAGAAAAATAAATTGTTTATTATCAAAATTACTTGAAATTTAGTTTTTCTGCTCTTCAATACAACTAAAGAAACACGTGTTTAAAGATTTTTTGAAATCCATCCCCTAAAGGGGTAAAAAAGGATGTGAAAGTTTGTAAGAAAAATAAATCGTTTATTATCAAAATTATTTGAAATTTAGTATTTCTGCTCTTCAATAAAATTAAAGAAACACGTGTTTAAGGATTTTTTGAATTTCATCCCTTAAAGGTATAAAAAGGGGTGTTAAAGTTTACAAAAAAATTGTATGTCATAAAAATTACATGAAACTTATTATTTCTGCACTTCAATATAATTAAAGAAACTCATGTATAAGGTTTTTTGAATATCAACCCCTAATGATGTGTTAAAGTTTGTAAGAAAAATAAATTATTTATTATCATAATTACCTAAAATTTACTTTTACTGCACTACAATACAATTAAAGAAAAACGTACTTAAGCCTTTTTTTAAATTTCATCCTTTAAACGGGTAAAAAGGGGTGCTAAAGTTAAAATGAATGATTACCTACTAAATGTGCTCGGGGGTAACAAGTTTTCATGCCTCGAATACCACTGATACCCTCTGACTTTGTCTTTGAGTTTCAACGATTACAATGCCCCCTTAATGTCTGCTTTGCAATGATCATAAATAAATCTCAGGGTCAGTCATTATGGTTGGCAGGCATAGATTTAAGGAAAGATTGAATCTCACACGGGCAATTCTACGTTGCCTGTTACAGAGTCAGTACTAGCACCCTGGCCATTATAGCACCAGACAGAAAAACCACCAATGTGGTATACAAAAACATTATCCAAAATCGTTCTGATTTACAAAGTATTACATTTATTAAAAGTAATAAGTACAGCCAATGAACATCGGGTGATAACTTTTACGCCAAACTGTCTTAATTTTCTATCGTGTCGGTAGCAGGATCCAGAAATTGCAAGCAAAGTGTTCTTTCACTATTTGTACCTTCCCGTGGAAATCGATTTCACAAGACCTCCAGAATGAAAGTCCAATGCTCTAGCTATTAGAACACGACGGCAGTTCAGTTTATGCTTTTATATTAATTTACATGTAATTTATGTAATTCAATAAAATAATGAAGTCGAGCAAATTTTGTAGTCTACGCGAACAATGACGCGGGCGGAAAGGTATGTTTGGATATTAATTTGCAATATCCCGCCAGAACTGCAAAAAATGAAACAGCCAAAATCGTGTAGTCCACGCAGGCGAAGCTGCGGGCAGAAAGCTAGTCTATAATATAAAAATGAATCGCAAAATGTGTTGGTAAGCGCATAGCTCAACAACGCCTGTACCAATTTTACCAATTCTTTTTTTTAAATGTTCGTTAAAGTCCAAGGATGGTTTTTACGGCGAGAAAAATTCGAATAATTTCCGGGAAAACCCTAAAAACAGCCCTATTCTTTTTCCCATACAAACGTTTTCTAACTAAACTGACATTTTCATGTGATCTGACGTCTGTCTGTCTTTAGGGTAGATAGGAAAGAGTAGGTAGGTAGGGTAAGGTAGGGTAGGGTAGGGTAGGATAGGTAGGGTAGGGTAGGTAGAGTAGGGTAGGTAGGGTAGGGTAGATAGGGTAGGGTATGTTGGGTAGGGTACGGTAGGTTGGGTAGGGATCGGTAGTTACGAAAGCGAAAGGTAGGATAGGGAAGGTAGGGTAGGGTATGTAGGGTAGGGTGGGTAGGGTAGGGTAGGTAGGGTGGGTTAGATAGTGTAGGGTTGGTAGGGTAGGTAGCCAGTTGCCGGGAGCGAAACCGCGGGGGTCAGCTAGTCAAATAATATTTTTCAAACAAAACTGTTCAAAAGGAGGTTCAATATTGATATTTTGGCATCGAGCGGGCGCACGGCCAGTACTGTTTAACATTGGGGCGTATACATCGCCTTAAGAAAGGCCAGGAGCGCAGTACTCATAACCGGCGTACGTGTATGACTAGATGTATGAACGTGAGTAAAGCAAGAGAAAAATGTCAGGATCGCAGCAGGTCTGTAGTTTTTGCCTACCCCCATGGGCAAAAGGCGTGAGTTTATGTATGTATAAATCCCCATATTAATAATGGTCGAGTATAGTTACGTCAAGCTTAAATCTAAACCAAACCATGTAACCACCACCGTCTAACTATGTGAAAGAAAACTCCAAAAATATATTTCAAATACTTTAATTTTATGAGATACACGTATGTTAACACTTAGTTTACAACTCACTGCTCGAGAGCTAACGGAAAAACCCCATTTTACAATAGTATTATGCAACTAGTGAATAAAGGACGGATTTAAAGCGAGGGCCATAGATGAATCACGAACAAGTGAAGGATTCTAAAAAGTGAATCACGACCGTAGGGAGTGATTCATGATTATTGAATCACGAGCATAGCGAGTGATTCAAGTGTTAGAATCCTGAACGTCGCGAGTGATCCATGGCCCTCGATATAAATCCGTTTTATTCATGAGTTGCATACTATATTTTATACCATGACTACGAGAAAAAGAAGGATTTAAACAAACAGCACAAGGAATAATAATAAATAAATAAATGGTTTATTACCTTCAAAATTTACAAAAAATGAGAAACCTCAGGGTTTCACATTTTTTGTATATTGAAGCTGAGCTAGGTTACAGCACCTGTGTTTCAGGGGCCAATGACCACCTCCGTTACGTTACATAATTTTAAATAATTAAACACCAATGCAATTGATATTAGAATTACAATCCAAATAAGTATTCACTAAACATCCTCGACCAAAATCAAAACCATTATTAAAATCCTAAACATAAACAAACTCAAAATTAAATCGACGAAGGAGTTTGAAAATCGAATATTCTTTGCACAAGAAGTTTGTATCGAGTATTTTATGCGCAAGGAGGTTGTGTAGCATTGAGATGGAGTTTGAATGTTTTGGTGTGTTCTAAATTCAAACACCAAAACAGTGATTAAAAGTGCTTTTTATTCACTGTTTTCAGTGAATAAAATAAGCTTTTTAGAGGGGGAATGGTATAAAGAATATATCATTTTCTGCTCAAAAACCGTGACCAAAAAGTGCTGGCTGCCGCGCGAATGTAGTCAATTGATGGACTTTTATTAACTATAAATTATAACTTGTTCAAAATAGTTTAATTAAAATGGTTGGATGGTTTTAGTTGTTTTCGTGGTAATTTCAATATATTAAATCATATATAATATTTAAACAAATTATCAGTGATTAATTATAATAAAGTAAATATATTATATTCTATCAGTACATAGAATTGAACTACCACTAGTCAAATTGAGTACTAATAAAGTCTTTAAATGTCTGTTTTTACATCAGATGACGTTAAAATATTTCGATTTATTTTGTAATTGCTTACTCATGTAACCAAATTTATGGTTAATGCTTAGATGATCTTAGTTGTAATTTAACTCCTAATTTATTTAAAACACAGATCACCGGTGCATTTCTTTTTCATAATTTTGTCTATTAAAGTATCGAATGAAACCAAGATTTATCGACAATGTCTGACACATTTCAAGCCAAAAACAAGAACAGACTTGAATCTGCCGAATCCGAACCGAATAGACAACAAAGGGGGTATTTTATTTATGACTGGCTTTTACCCGCGGCTTCGCTCGCAGTGAAGCCATTAAAAGAAAAAAAAAAGTATCCTATGTTACTTCTAATGCCTCCAAGAATATATGTACAAAGTTTCATGATGATCGGTTTAGTAGTTTTTGCGTGAAAGCGTAACAAACAAACTTACATTCACATTTATAATATTAGTATAGATAAGAAAAAGTATATTTGACCTAAGGTTCGGAAACTCGTAATCCCAGTTTGACAGCGTGACAGATATTGATTAGGTATTTCCACAATTTGTTAAAGACAGACTCAAGTCTTGTCAAGTAATTACGGTTTATGGGTTATTAAGGAAACGAGTTTTTACTTTATCAAATAAATAAAAAAAGACAAAGATAAAGTGCATCAAATTTCAGGAGTGTGACGTCACTATCGTGTCCAATATTTTTTATTAATCTACTGTTCATCGCCATGCGTCTTGTAGTCTGATGATGGAGCGGGCTTAGGAGAAATAAATCATGCAATTCCATATAGTGTCGTGGATGGCCTAATACCAAATTATAAGGAATAAATAAATAGCGAAAAAAATCAAATAGTGATTCCAATTTTGATGAAAACTAAATCCACACCATAAGATTTTTCATAAGCCAATATTCCTAGCCAAGAATCGAATACGTTGATTTTCAAAAAAAAACACGTTTTAGTTTTTATCAAAATCGGGCCCACGACTCCTTTGAGTGTTTTTCGTTGTTCTTCATAGTTTCGGATTTAGCCATTCACGCCCAAATTGTTAAACCCGAAACTATGAAGATCTTGGAAATTTTTCCCTGTATGTGTTATATTAATTAGAAGAGCTGCAAATGCAAATTCTGAATAATATTTTATTTTCGTTTAAACGTAAAAACTGTACGTTTTTGACTTATGATGAAAAATATTAAAAAAAACTTTTTTACAAAAATTACAACCGACTTCCAAACAAAAACACTACAAAGTGAAAAATAACTTCAATTTCGGAAGTCGGTGTTTCTGTTTTCATTTCTTCGTTTTTTGACACCGACTTCCGAAATTGGAGTTATTTTTCACTTTGTAGTGTTTTTGTTTGGAAGTCGGTTGTAATTTTTGTAAAACAGTGCTTTGTTTTTCACTTTTTGGTTGTGGTACATAATGGACCAGTTCTATAGGCTAGGTACCTACGCGTATAGTGTCCAAAGTGAAGCTAGAATAAATTAACTCAATAACATGAAACTTTAAAAAAAACCAGTGCAATGAGAGTATACCAGGGTGAACTGTTCACACCTGCGTACCCCTTTAGAGAGTACCACTGTGATATTATGTTATGCAATGGTGTAAACAATAAACAGACATGCGATTGTATCTATCCCAAGTGTTTTACCGTCACTTATTGAAGAGTTCTGATGTATTTTTCCGAAGTTCTTCATCAGATCTTGATGAAAATTAAATGGGACCACATGGCAAGCACCAGCTTTCAAATAAAAAAAGAATAATCAAAATCGGTTCACCCAATAAAAAGTTCTGAGGTAACAAACAAAAAAAAAATACAGTCAAATTGATAACCTCCTTCTTTTTGCGAAGTCGGTTAAAAAAAATATGATTGCAAATCTCTGAACTTTGCGAGGCAAAAATTTTATCTTAATACTGCAGATTCTACAGTATAGAAAGCAGATTCTAAACAACATTATTTTGCACTCTGCATTATGTTCCGAAACCACTTTCAAATAAGTATATTTCCTCTTGTCTATTACCTTTCCTTGTACTTCTACATACTGTCTATGTTTCTTATCCAACTCTTTCGTCGCAGATCCGCTGAAAGAAATTTCTCTAGAAATAAGCAGCACCTTTGTGCTCTTCTATCTTTATATGTACAAATTCTCTTTTAAGTGTTTTGTGTGTAAAATTGTACACAAATAAATAAAAATATTTTATTTTTTCCAGATCCTCAAAATTGTAGACGAACAAGCTGGTGAACCGCAATCTCATTGCTATTATGATATCAGACACACATAAAGAAGAACAGACAAAACAGTTTGCAGATAATGCTGTTGTATCTGTGTGCTGGAAGTCTGTTAACTGGTAATATTTTTTTCATATGGCCACAAACTGCTTGATGATAGCACATCAACATCATCACCAGCGTACAGGAGCCTGCTGCCCACTGCTGACACAGGCCTCTCCAATCGCATGCCATTTAATTCAGTATTCAGCGAGTCTCATTAGGCTGCAGCCAGCCACCCCGCGAAGATCGTCGCCCGAGCCTGAGAATCCAATTTACGTTATCTGAAATAGATCATCTCGTGGTACAAATATAAGCAAGTCGGCTAGGTGGTAGCTTGGTAGTCTGTCCATGGTGGTCCCCGCGTACTTGTTTGTATACACTCCTGGATGCTCGATAATATAGATTGTTATAAATCACAGTTGCACCAGTCAGCCACATCCATTTATTTATGTGAATTAGATAAAATTACTAAACTTTAACACCCTTTGCATCAATCCAGACCTTCAAGGTCAGTCCGTGGACGGGTACTTTTACTTACAAAGACCATTGCGTGACTCTTGAAACACAAAAACCCGACTTGGAAAGTAGTAACGAGTTTTCTAGTTACTGACTACCCAGTCAGTAACTGGACAGCTAGATAACTTGTCGCTTCATAGTAAACACTCGTATGCCGTTGCAACTGGTTCGATAGGAAGCCGACCGACGAAATGCTAGGCAGATTGATTGAAGGTAACTCATATTTCAAATCTAAATGTACAAAAAACGTCCAGGGACCTCTGGCTTACGCGGGCAACTGTATGAGACAAAATTAATCAGTCTGATACATTACCGAACTAAATTCGACGACGATATCGAAGACTATACTTTAGCTAGCAATGTATCTGACATAGGAACTTTCGACGATATCTGTATTAGAGCCACCGTTAAGGTTAAAGGTGGAAACAGACCAGTAGCTCTGTTCATACAAGCGAAGCATAGAGAAGGCAAAAACGTACAACTTAAGCTTAACAGGAAACGTGACTTGGCTAAATGGTTTTCTAGCTACCTACACATAAGCCGCTTGTTCAAACCAGATAACAAAGATGTCCTGTTTAAAGGTAACTTTCAAGAACTAGAATGTCTCTTCATAATGTACACCACTGCCAAAGCCGATCTTAATACTAAGGAGTTTAAAAGCGATTTTGCTGATAAATTAAATAGTTGGATAGGTACGGGTGCTGAAGGCTCGCAACCATGTCATAAGGAAGAGGATATGGTGTTTTTATGCGAAATTATCATGAAGGAACAATTCGCTGCGCTTGCAGTTCAACTGGCAAAGTTTCTTACTGTTTGTGACAAAGATAATAAGGAAAACGAAAATAATGATGGATCTATTATGCCAATGAATAATGAGCTGATGTTACAGTACCATGTAATTTTGGCCCAAAAAGTGCTAGACGTTTCGCACATCAAATGTAAAAATGAAAAAGACGAACATAGAGTCGCAAGCTTTCAAAGCGACTTTTTTACCAACGGCGATGAATTCATAATACTATTCAAAGATACACTCTTTATTGAAATGCTAGGAAAACGGAAATTAAAAGAAGTGAAACTCAATACGTTATTGTCCAAACTATTTACTAAACCGCTGGATATCACGGTGCTTAGCAGTCTGATTGGAAATGTTGTCATGTTTAATGACAAAAAGTTTAAATTGGAGTTCGTCAGTGAATCGATGTCTGAAGATTTGAGACGACAACTTGAAAAGGTTTTTGTTTTACAGTCACAAGTAAATGAAGCAATAGAATTAGGAGCGAAAGATATGTTAAAAAAACGGAATTTTAAAGTACCAACTGCTTTTGGAAACAAAGATTTGACAATAAGAGGCAAAGAAGACAACGTCGAACCTTCAGTGTTCATTGCATCCGTAATAGACAATTTGAAAAATAAATTGGTGAGTTTGATGAAAGATTCATCAACGGAAAATATCATAGTTATAGACGAATCAATAGGAAAAGAATTCCTGAACTTAAACGCCGGTTTAGCTGGCACAATCGGTAATATTCTGGTTTCCAATGAAAACTCTAAATACATGAAGTTCGCAGATAATGATGTTTCAGGAGATCTAGCTTCAAGGCTGTACTCTGAAGTGCAGTCTGTAATTCCAAATTTGCAAGATTACAAGTTTCATATTAAAGTCAAAACGTTTCCAAAACTTTCCTTTGACTGTGAAGATGATGAGAATTTAGAAATGTTAAAAGATCAAGTCACTGTGTTAGCCGAACATATGGGTCAGTTTTTGTGTAAAGAAGATGATTCTATATTGCCTATGAACGATATCATGTCACGTTACCATGTCCTTGTGGCGCTAAGAGCTATCAAAGTTTCAGAGATTCAATCTCTGCACGAAGACAACGAACACCGACTTGCAAGCTTTCGGCACGAGTTCTTTGAAAGCGGTGAAGAGTTTCTTATTTTATTCAAAAGAGCGCTTTATAATGAGATACTGAAAAGAAGAAAGTTCAATAAAAACAACATTGATTTGGTAGCGAAAGAAATTTTAACATCACGTCAATTTAAAGTTTCCGCTGCATTTGGCAATAAAGATATAACAATAAAAATTAAGAAGAGTAAAATCGAAAGGAGACTGGATCATCTGAAGTTACATATCTCTAAATTAATCAATAAATCGGGCACCGATAAAATCGTTACTTTAGATGAGTCACTGAGAGACGGACTCCTGAAACTTAACGGAGGAATCGCTGGTATTATTGGTAACTTATTAGTTGCCGAAGAAAACACAAAACTGATGAAGTTCACAGATAACTGGGAGTCACTAGGACCACTTTCTAAAAGATTATTCATGAAATTGCAAAGCGAAACTAAAAATTTGCAGGAATACAGGTTTAATGTGATAGTCAATAAGTTTCCGAAACTTTCATTTAAAGGAAATGAAGATGACGAGAATTTAGCGAGAGATTTCTTAAAGAAACTTTTAATTTTCACGAATCAGGCGGATGAAGAGAGCGTAGAAAAGTTTTTAAAAGAGGAAATAGAAAATCATCAGTGCCTAAAGGTGGATAACGTCCGAGTTACAGTTGATGCAGTTTTTCAACAATATCACAAGCTAATACAAACATGGTGGATGCAAAAAAAGGCGTCTTATTTAACAAAACAAAGTAATCATTATGAAGATGCTTTAGCGCTGATAGTAGACAAACCTCTAATGTCGATCCTTAGTCATATTTATATGATGAAATTAAAAACCAATTTAGATCACACATTCAACGATGAAGTCTTGGCTTCCTTAAAATTGGAAGATCAACCTCCAGCTACAATTTTTGTAACAGAGAGCACCGCACTTACCGTTACAAAAATGGTGCAATCATTAAAAAATACTGACTATTTTGTGTTTAATTTAGAAAATATTTTAGATCTACCTGTAAAAGATTATAAAACCGTCACAATAGAATTGACAAAAACCTATGAACATCAACTTATTATTATTGTTTGCAATAACATAAGCAATAATTGGATGAAAAAGTTAAAAGATATCGCAAAACTGCTCGAAAAGAAACGGACAGTCTTTGTTATAAAGGAGGCTTTGGTGGCAACAATACAATTTTATTTCGTACAAACAAATAATGTAGTAATCGATGAAAGAAGTAGCTTGATTCAGATGAATAAAAATTCTCAAAAGAGTATTTTAGAGAATGCCAAAGTTATATTCCAAGACGTGGAATTGAGCTTAGACTCGATCATAGACGAACATTCCATGAGTTTTGTTGAAGGAGAGGTTTTAAATAAAATCATAAACAACGAGCTGGTTCTTCTAGGCGAATCAAACAGTAATTCGAATTATGAAAAAATAAAACATTTGTACGTTGACAGACGCGTCAGGCGATTATCGGTCAATACCAAAAAGTATTCTGATACGTGGTCTGATACGGGTTCTGATACGTGGTCTGATACGAGATCTGATAGGTGGTCTGATACGTGCTCTGATACGTGCTCTGATACGTGCTCTGATACGAGTTCTAATACGTGTTCTGAAGATGGATACATACTAACACTTAATGATATAGCTGACGACGTGGCAGTAGTGACAGCTACAGCCGGTATGGGCAAGTCAACTTTTCTTACTCATTTGTCACTGAAAACAAAAGAACTCAACCCAACAGTGTGGATAGTAAGAACCAATTTGTTGATTCATTCTGAAAAATTTAGCAGGTGGCAAAAGAATAAAACGTACATCGGTCATTTGGAGACTGTAAAGTTTTTTTGCGAAGTTTTGTCTGAGAAGCACAAGAGGGACAATGATTTTTCAATGGAACTGGAAGAATCAAACGGTGTAGTGACTCTAAAATCTTGTACCGGAGATCAGTGGATGGTTTTCGAACTTAAAATGTTTTTAGATTACTACAATAGAAAAGAAATCATTTTCTTATTCGATGGCTTCGATGAAATCTGTCCAACGTACACAGATAAAGTGTTAAATTTACTTACAAGAGTCAGAAATTATCCGCTGAAACATAAAATGTTGATCTCAAGTAGACCTTATGACAACGTAATATCAAAGCTAGAGGTACAATTTGGAAACTTGTTAAAAATAAGAAATCTTTTAATTCTGGAACAAAACAATTATTTGCGGCATTTTTGGCAATCCAATATTATGTTAAGAGACCTGACCAAAAAACAGTGTGATAATTTATGCAGGTTTATTGAATTTATGACAGGCGATTTTATTAATTTTAATGATTTCACAATAGGAAATAATCGGAGTCTATTCCTTAACGTTTGTTTTAATTTTCTAGATCACTTGAGGAAAGACATTAAAAAAAACGTCTGCCCGGAATTTGTTGTTAAGATCTGTAACAGTTTTAATAGCAACTATAATTATGAGCACCGCTACTCTCACTTTCAAGCTATGATTAGTTTTGACACACCTTTACAACTTTACTTGTTTGCTGAGTACTTTCAAAATCAGATAAAATACGAAAGCATCATACCTAACCATTGGAGTTTAAATATCGATGCCTATACGGTCTACGATTCATTCATAGAAGCAGTATTTAAAATACGCTTTCAAGAGAAAAATAAAATTGATATATACAATCCTGACAATAGAGACATTTATGAAAACGTTCGAGTTAATTTTCTTAATGAACATAAAAAATTAGGAGCTTACGCTGTTTTCTATGTAAATGATGACGAAGAAATTATTTTTAGCCACGAAGAACTGATAGAAATTAAAGAAACCTTAAACAAGATTAAAAAAGGTACGGAAAAATCAGGTTTCATACATAGTGTAACAAATGGTATACCAAACTTCATCCACATGACATTCACTGAATACTTCGCGGTACTACACATCTGCGATTTACTGAAGACAGAAACTAGAAAAGATAAGCAAACCTTTTTATGGGAATTCATTTTGAATGTAATGTTTTTAAGCTACAAAAATGTTCGCGACATTCTATGTTATAAAATTAAATCTGATCTGTGCGCTATTGTCAAAGACCATGAACAAATAATTTTCAATTTGCTATTAGAACAAGGCAAAAAAGTTTTTACTTACTACGAAGAAGAACTTAGAAAGTATCTGCATTTTAACATCAAAATATCACTGCAACAAGCTATGGAGTATGAGTTAAATGAATTTAAGTTGAGAATGTTCATTTTAATAGGCGGAATCACTGGTATTGTTGGAAACTTATTATTTTCTGAACATAACACAAAGGATACACCCACAGATAACTGGGAGTCACTAGGGGAACTATCAAATAGACTGTTCAAAAAATTGCAAAGCGGAATTAAAAAGTTTCCGAGACTTCCATTAAAAAAAGATGTAAAGAATAACTTAAAATATACCCTAAAAAAATTTATATTTTCCAAGAACCAGACGGGCGATATGGGCGTAGAGAAGTATTTGAAACACGAAATAGATGATCTTCAGCGTGGTAAGGTTGATGATATTAGACATACTGCCTACACGATCATTCTTCAATATCTCGATTTATTGCAAAAATGGTGGAAGGAGACAGGTAACCAGGTAAGTGAGACAAGATGTTATATTCAGCGTGACTACCCCACGCACAAACGTTTTTTGATGAAATTTAAAGATCAACCTTCAGCTACAATTTTAGTCACAAATAATATAATGAATACGCATTTCATATTGCATCGACCAATGCTAGACTATAATATTCCCCTTTTTGTTATGGATTTAGAACTTGTTTTAAATTTACCAGCAGATAAGTACAAAGACCTCTGTGAAAAATATGCAGTAGCATTCGTCTCTCAAAATTATGATAACATAAACATAAGTAATATCCAAACATTGGAACGAATAGCAGATTTTTTTAAAAACAAACGATTTATCTTTGTTATAGCAGAGACTTTTATGGCAACATTACAGACTTATTTTGTACAAGCAAAAAAAGAATGTAGCTTGATTCAGATGAGTGAAAAATCACATACGTTTATATTAGAAAGTGCCAGAGTCATGTTAGAAGATTTAGAAATGTGCATAGACTCGATCATAGACGAAGAAAGGGAAAGGCAAGTGTTAAATACTAATCCTTACTAATATAGCACATAAATTTAAAAGTGAATTTGTTTGTTACGCCCAGATTTACGTTAATAACGCATGTGCCTAGAGATCGACAGCCAGAATTGATTGAAATAATCTTTATTATAGCGAGCGAACCCGGAGGCAAAAATAGGGCTAGTATATAAAAAAAAAACAGAAACGGTAACACACAATATGAATCATAGAAAACTAATGTAGGCATAATACTGTTAGATGCTTGTACTAGGATAATCCTGTATCACAGGCGGCAAGAACTCTCAGAATATGATATTCGTGTCGTAGGTTACATTTAACAATATATATATTGATGTGAAGTCTTCAAATTAGTGGCTAGATTATAATTACTTTGAAAATAAATTAATTTAAACACTATTAACTAAAGGGCTAGGTTTAATAAAGTCATTTAGAGTCAAAACCAGCGAAACAAACAGTAATGCAACTACGAATATGTAAAACATTTGTACATCAACTGACGCGTTCATGGCGTCAACAGCTAAACGCCGTACAATGTCTGAAGACAGACTAGAGAAGCAAAAGCCTATACGGGATTTCATTTTAAATGCCATGTTAAACTTCACTTACACACACACTAGACTTAACGATTTTCTATTAAAGAAGTCTTTACTAATGAATTTATATCGTAAGATAGTAATATCTGTATGGATATGGCTACGCCTCTTTCTGAAACCTTACCCAAAAGCGTAGTCATATATTCCCCTACATTTTATACTTCATACAAAGGTTAACTTGTTTGTAATAGAAGAACACATATTAAGCGAAGACACTGAAGACATATTAAGCGTTTTGAAATAATCAGATTTTCGCGTTTGACCTTGTGGAACCTTGTCAAAGACACAATTCGCATATGACCACTTTTCCTATTGTATTTATCCATCTCCCTCTCAATACGCAGAGCTTTTACAATACTGTGATTGTAACTGCAATTTTATGTTTTAATTTTAAGGGTGTGAGCCTGGAGTTCTATCATACAGGCCCCGTGCCCAGTATAGACTCCAGCTCTCACAAAGGTTTGAATCTGCATGTAACGTAAACTCTATGTACCAAATTGTACCTTTTTGAGAGAAATAAACATATTTATTATTATTATACGTAATTAATAATTAGGCTTGCGCGTCCAATATAACAATGCTTTCAGGATGTTGTTGAGACTGGCCCGTTACTGTAGCGCGTCTGAGATGTTTGCGCAAACCCGTCAGACGGTTTCTACGCATTTATACGTAAAAAAACAGCGTCGCTACTGAGGAGAGTGAGGGACAGACAAAACGTCATCCTGAAAACTGTAGCTGAGAGCTTCGGCTCTCCGATTGTGCAGCAGTTTGTGCGGAGGTTGATTGTTACTAACACTAGGTAATAAGTTTGTGCTATGCTACTAACATTAGGTAATAAGTTTTTAATTGTCTCTAACACTAAGTAATAAGTTTTTATATGTTACTAACACCCTATGGATATTTGCGTCCGAAATAAAGATATTCTATTCTATTCTATTATTAGATATTATTATTGTAATGTACGTGCGGTCAGTTGAAAATTACTACCGAGGCGATATTGCTAGCCCGAGCAGAAGCCAGAGAGAAAGCAGAGCCTGTAATTATCAAAGCGCACGTATGACACACATACGACGTTTTATAACATATTTGCGAGGAAATAAATAAAACTCGGACTTTCTTAAACGAATAAATCCGTAAACACTTGTTAAAGCAGTTAGACATTTTTTAACAATTTGTAAAATTGATTATCATGTTGCCAGTTGACATTTTTTATGTTGTCAAGTTATTATTTTTCGTTACAATTTCACCATTCTCTCTCTCAATCTCTTGAGTGAAAGTAGGAGAAACGAGACCACAGAGTTCTGCAGTCGGTGGCGGCGACGGATGCGGCTGCTGCGGCGGCGACGATGGTGGATAGTACGCGTGTGTGCTCATAGATGGTCGAGAGTCAACACTTGGCTCAAAATTTATATTCCTTGTAATCCGGGAGCTAATTTCTTCTTTATTTCTCAACGAGTCATGCCCTCGGCTAAACTATTCCACCGCCACCCTCCGTGGAGTTTTAGTGTCAATAAGTTCGCACCTGAATCGGCGAGAAATGTCGCCGAGGACCTTCTGAAACTGTGCCCTGTGTATTCATGTGGATCATCTAAATTCAGAGAGTGGCAATTTGTTTCAGCATTGCTCCAAATTTATTTATGCCAATGGGTTGGCTAGTGCATTTTCCATTTTGAAAATTTTGAAAAAATCTGTTAGACATCGCTTTTGTTGAACGAAGCGCTTCGTATTTCTTCACTATGTAGTGAAAAGGCCCCTGTATTGTAAACGATCTAAAAATTTTATATTTTTGAGAAAGTTCCATGAAATAGGCTAAAAACACACTTTCTGAAAATGAATTTGCTTCTTTGCTTGTTTTCCATATAATGAAATTTTGATACGCTTGTAAGTATCTATCGGTCGATTTTTCGGGCAAGAGGCTTATCGTAGCCTTTTTCGCTGCCTCTGAGACTTCTGGCGGTGTCGAATTAATAAATTCATCATTGCTTGACGACATTTTCAAATAAAAACAATACAGCGAAAAGAAAAAGCGCGCGGAATTTTAAGGCAAAGGCACAAAAACAGCCAGTATTACTAATAAAGTAAATTAATATTTTTGTGTTTTGTTACAGATGGTTGTAATTTATAGTTAAAATTAATTAAATTAAAGAATTAAATGTTAATTTATTATATTTATCTCCCAAAGTTAATTTTATTCATAAAATGTTGACCACTTTGCTGACATAAAAACTCTTTGCTAAGATTTAAAAACATACCGTTCGTTTTAGACGAGCATCTTGATAAACCGTGCGTTTTACCTTATTAAAAAGAAACTCGTGCGTTTTACATTACAATAACGCACAAGTACGTAATGAGATACAATACGATATTCAAATTGGTGAAATAAGAGATCTTTTACGAGCAAAGTGTTATAAAAAGTATTTTTTATCGATTCTCCAGGTTTATTAATCTAGAATCAGTCCAAAATTACAGTCCGCTATCCGCTCCTTATTTGAGTTCATTTAACCACTACCTTCATACACATATATTACACCTCACCACTGATTGCACTTTGAACTTCCCGATTTTACTGATGCTCATCGTTACAGCTTTATGTTCTTACGGTCACCACAATAAAACACGCAGGTTCTTTATCTCATCCTCGTCCAGACACATAGGAGTGCCGGAATGCTGGGATACGGAGCCAAAGAATAAAACAGCTGATCACGCTTACACATATATTGCGACTGACAGATGTCTATACAAACTTACTCCGTTACATTTGTATAGCCCTACCTACATGATCTTAACATAACTCATTAATAATATTATGAGGGGAAGTCCTTCATACACACTCATTACAATTACGTTACAAACTTTGTCAATATTATTCAGTTTAAAAGAGGGACTAGCTGAACATTATCTACTTATTAAAGAAACAGTCTATAGATTAGTTGAACCCTTATACAAAGAGAATTTATGAATCATTTTGGAAAAGATAGTTCTCACGTGTAGCTGGCGGTAGACTCAATGAAAATGCCGAGAGTATATCAGTCCGCTGGATAAAGTTGGTCTCACCGAGGTGATCCGTCCTGGCTCTTTTTACTTGACAACGGCGTAGATTTCATCGATTTCTAGAGCCGGTTAGTGGATGGGTGACCAGGACCATCTGTTACATACTGATACTGTTACGTACCTCAGAAAGCAAGTTATGCAGTTGATCCCTGCTTGCTTTGGACGTCGTACGATACAGATAATCATAAGCCAGAATATCTGACACCAGTTTTGGTAATAAACACCAAGGGTACCGTGCTATCCAGTTGCTGGGTTGCGGAGATACTCCATGTAAAATACTAAAAGATAGTTACCTGCATCCAGTTGGAATACAAGCCGATCCCAACACATTGGGAACAGGCTAGACAGGTTGATTCAGTGATAGAAAATAGGTAAAGTCGAAGCTGTTGCCGTTGGCTTTTTATAATTTACAGTTGTCCCACGCGGCTTCGCTTCCGTCAACTGGCTACCTACCTACCCATTTACCCTACCTACCCTACCGTACCTACACCACATACATGAATGTTGCGTAACTTTAACCGCTTACGCGCACGCAACGGAAGCTCTCAAAAAGAAATATTTTTTTTCCGTTTTTGCAACATTTTTCATTTATGCTCCGCTTCTAATGGTCGTAGCGTGATGTTATATAGCCTATAACCTTCCTTGATAAATGGACTATCCAACACAAAAAGAATTTTTCAATTCCAACCAGTAGTTCCTGAGATTGGCTCGTTCAAACAAACAAACAAACAAACTCTTCAGCTTTATAATATTAAGTATAGATTAGTATATTAGTATAGATTAATCGCTTGACGCTTTTTTAGTTTTTATCGAAAAGTAATTTTTGTGAAAATATTGTTTAAGTAAAGGCGGAACCACACTTACGTGGCGTGGCGTGTCGTGGCGCCTTCCGACGCAGATGATTGGTTACAAAACTCGTTGCGTTATGACGTAGGCTGGAACAGAGCCGTTTGATTGGTGGATTCCGCGCCACGCCACGCCACGGCACGTAAGTGTGGTTCCGACTTAAATTGTATTACTCGTAGTAGTAAGTATTTTTAGTTTATAAATAAAATGTTGTCTTTTTAAAGATTTGTTTTATTTTGCACTGTTTTGCATTAGAATGTGTTTAAATGTCCGTCTCGTCACTTAGGTATATTTAAAGTTAGTATTTGTCAAGACCAAGCCATATATGATGGGCCGTGTTTATATTTTTTTTACCAGAAGTTACCGTACGTTTAAGCACTGAATAACAGGTCGTTAATTCAAAATTGAGAGGCAAAATGTGTGCCTACCGTAGGGGAATACGGGCATGATGTTATGTTTGTGTTAAATTCAAATTTAGAATCTGGATCAGTGTTTAAACAAATATACGCTAAAATTATTTCTTTTATTGAATGTTTTTTTTTCTTAAGCTAAACCGGCAAACGTTGTTTTGCCATATAAATCATTTCAAAGATTCCCAAAAATGTTGCACGCATTGATTATAATAGTATTTTTAATTGTCGTTTAATAATGGAATGGTTTAGTTTATACAGGTAACACAATGATTGTTGTAGGCGGGTGCTCGGTGACACGTATTGAATACTATTGATTTATATGAGTTCACTTAATTAACTGGGATCATTAAATGTGAGAACTATCTTGAGCAAAATGGCACCAACTTACCCTACCCTACCCTTCATACCTGCTCTACTCGACCTAAATACCCTACCCTACCTATCTACCCACCTAACCTATCTACCTACACACATGCCGTACCTAGAAACCTACCTGCCCTACTCTACCCTACCCTGCATACCAACCTACCCTACCCTACTCTACATACCTACCTACCTTACCCTACATCCCTACCTACCTATCAATACTTTTTTTGGTCTTAAACCATCTTGGCATTGCACTTCTAATGAAATCAGTTTGGGGCATATCGGTTGGATGGTTTCAAAGTCTATAACGGACATAGGTAGAAATATTTTTTATGTTTTATATTTTATAATTATAGAATGAATTTCAGAAAAATCGACAACGCCATCTACTGGCAATACCAGAACCAGCATACAACGCCATGTCAATTTTTGTTTGTGCTTTGTTATCATTTCTGTCATGTATCAGAGTTGGCGCTGTGCTCGCAAAATGTATGGGAAAATGTTTTTTTTTAATGGACGAGAAGATACCACGTAACTTTGCGAACGCCGGCCGCCCAGCCGAGCCGGATTCGACGGTTGACCTCTTTCTCGAAGTTGGACCTACCCAACTGGACCGTTTGTCCCAGGTAGACATAATCGTCTACAACTTCGAGAGTAGAGTCTCCGATCTTGATAGGAGTGGGTGATACATGGGCGTTCACCATGACCTTGGTTTTGTCCATGTTCATTTTAAGACCCACTCTTTCGGAAGCTTTACTGAGGTCAGCGAGCATTTTACTGAGGCTTTTCATGGTCTCAGCCATGACCACTATGTCGTCGGAAAACCGAAGGTGAGTGATGTACTTACTCGCCATTAACGTTGATGCCTAGGCAATCAATCCAGATTCAATCCAGAACCTTGAATTCATCCTCCAGCGCAGTAGTCTACTGCAGTCTCTCCAACGGTGCCAGATCGACTACCGGTACATTGAGGTGTTGAAGTGTTTGTACAAAAACGCCACCATGTCAGTCCGTCTTCAGGATCAGGCCTCGAAAACAATCCTTCTCCAGCGTGGCGTGAGACAGGGAGAAGTCTTTTCTCCGAAACTGTATAAAATGTTACAAGAAAATACCTCCCCACATTCTAGAACTGAATAAGACTAAATTTAAAACTTGTATAAAATGCACACTATGCAGGCAAGCTTACTATAAGTTGGGGGATTACATTGCTGATAAAAATGCTTGGCTCCATGCCGGTCCTGCTCCGCAGCCTAGGTCGCAATAACAAGTGATGGGCAGAAAAGTTTTGAAGTATTGTTGGACCTGCTGAAGCTGTGTGAATATATTTGTATTATATAAACTCAATTTCTTTTAGTATTATATGACTGCACAGCACATATGTGAGTACTATATTGCGACTGTAAATCTACCATTCACTGTACCTACTCATATGTGTCGTTCGTTGACTTCTGTGTGCCCTGGCAGTTGAGTGTGTCATGCTCTCTCTAATGTCTCTCTGATGGTGGCACATGTGTTGGATCATTCGGCTCCCTTCATGATGGTTGAGCTGAGTGGTGCCGATCCATGCGTCATGTTCGTGAACGGGCGCCATCAATTGGGATTGATCTTAACTTAGCTGCTTCGGCCTGCTATTGTATAATTGTTTGTTATTCTAGACGCTTTTACGTGCACGTCTTTTTACATCGTTCACACATATATGTATATTTTCAACAAGAATGATAAAACCAAAAACTTGTTATTAAAACTGACGGAAAAGAGTAGCCGTGGAGTGCAAATTCTTCTCCATTGCGACAAACTGACGCTTGCGAATTGCAACTAGTCATCTTTTTTTTTGTATGACAATTCAAAAGCACCTATTATAGGTTTATTTGAAATAAACTATTTGATTGTGATTTTGGTTAACTACGGAACCCTATGCTGTGCGTAGTTTGTTTTTAAATCAATCAAAAATAAATTAAACTGTAAGTTGTAAAAACATTTATTTAACGATAACATTAAAATAATTGAACACTTCATTTCAAACTAAATTCAACTCCAGCATTAAAACTAACGATATATTTTTAAGAAAAAGAAAATGTATGCAGATGCGATGGGTATCGAATGAAAATGAAAAAAAAATCTACAATTTTATTTCAAGTAACAGCTGGCTGGCAGTGTAATTGAATATTTGAAAATAAAATTGAACGTATTTTATTTTGGTTTTCCAATGTTAAAAGTCTTTCTATACATTAGCAGCTGACTACGGAATCTGTACATACTTGAAACCAAATTTATCGTTTGCATATCTCTAGTGTCCGAGCGAACCTTCGGCCTCGGCCAGAATATACCGAAGTTTTGCCCGACGCCGAAAGTTTCTATAAGTGCCGAAATCGGACGAACTATAATAAATGCTTGCTTGCGAAATTCTTGAAGTGAGTTTTGCACTAATGTGTCCATTATCCAAGTACTCGGCTTCAAGCAGAGTCTATCGGCTGTAGTTTGGGTGCGAATTCTCCGGTGCTTTGGTCATGTTTTCGACGAGGCAACGAGTCTATTGAGCGACTCCATTGGTCCAAGTTAGAGTGTAAGGAAAAAGAACGCGTGGCAGGTTACTCATGCGATGGACCGACCAGATCAAATCTGCAATAGGCGGCCCATTGCATGAGTGCACACGAATCACAGTGGACAGAGAGGGATGACGTTACATCGGACTTGGTCATATTCCGTTTGTGTTGCCCAGTCACCCGAGCTAGACAATAGCAACTTCAAAAACAAAATAAAAAAGAAGTTGAAAATCTTGAACCAAATTTCTTCGGGTTACTTTCGGTTTTGGCTTCGGCCAAAGACTGTTGCGACAGCTGATTTATCGGCTTCGATTAAGGTTTCGGCCGCACACAACATATATCGATACCCATCGTGTTTGCGGGGTTTCGTTTGCTAATTTAAATTTACATAAACATGACGCCTATATTCACGAAGGATGGACAGAGGTGCCACATTGCCTGCCTCGATGGTCTAAAGTCCCCGTCAAAAGAAGCTATAAATTTTGTAAATAAAGAAATTCTACTAAGTTACATAGCGTCAATTCAATCAACAACAAATAACCCCAAATTCAATTAACTCATAGTTAAATACGTGTAATATGAAACTAACGAGCAATTTCACTTGGTTGGGTTATATTTTAGCAATATAAAGAGCTGTCGTCTAATGTTTTGTGAAACTAGAACGCATCTGACGCATGACGCGTCAATAAAATTTATTGTTTCTCGTGACGGGGTCTTTAGTGATCGCAAGCACTGCTGCTGAGCAAAGTGTTATTGGGTTTTTCCATCTATAATTTCTCAGATGCAGGAGGATTTATGCGGTTGATGGCAATAGGCTCGCCCCTACTACATGGGAATCAAACATAACTGACGCAATGTGTGTGTGTACTTCTGGTATTACGATATGTCAAGATTTCTAAAATAAACTACCCATATTGTGTTCTAATCGAACATGGCGGGTCCAAGCATCCAAGTTTTGGAAATCCTGAAAATAGAATTGAATAATTAGATGTGGAATGAGAAAAATGTAGCGAAAAACGGATGGCAATACTAGTAGAGGAAGACTAAAGAAGCGATGCATGGATTATGTGAAGGATGGTATATCTAGAAAAGAGGGGATGCCGAATACTCCCAGAAATATGGGAGAAGCAGATATGTTGGACCGATCTCAAATCAATGAACTGTTACATCTTTCTGACACTCCAGGGTCCTCTCTTGATAAGGTAAATAACTACTTTGCTGGTATTGGTGAAAGCCTTGGAACTAAAATAAAAACTGTGTCCACCACGCCTACAATTTCGCCAACGAATTCAAGTGGTTCTATGTTTCTCCTTGAGTCTACGGAAATGATCTGAGTCTTAAGTCAGACTCCGCCACCGGTTGGGATGGCATTCCCATTAACATCATCAAGTCCACGAGAAGTATATTGGTCCCAATCATTACACATGTCTGTAATTTTGACGGTCGCAGAGACGACGTTAATAACTACAGATCTATCTCGGTTCTTTCTGCCATGTTAAAGATCTTGGAACGAATTTTAAACAAGAGTCTCGTCAGTTTCCTCGATCTTAATAATAATTTAGCCCCCAACCAATTTGGTTTCCGGAAGGGTATGAGTACTGAAGATGCAATAATGGCTCTGTCTGACTACGCAGTTAGGGCTATTGACAACAAGCGAAAGTGTCTTGGTATCTTTCTTGGTTTATGTAAGGCCTTTGATACCGTTTCAGCGCCGGCCTTACTGAATTAGATGAAGGACATTGGAATTCGAGGCTTGTTGCTGGATATATTTAGGGACTACTTGAGGAATCGCACTCAAGTGCTTCTTATTACATACGGTGTGCCTTAAGGTAGCATATTGGGTCTCACTCTATTCCTTATCTATATAAATGAACTCTGTAAACTTTCCATTCAAAATTGTAAAGTCATTACATACGCCGATGATACTTCCCTGCTTATAGATGGAGTAGACTGGTCCCAGTGCTATCGGAATGCCGAGAAAGCGCTTACACTTGTAATGGAATGGTTGAGTAACAACCTACTAACACTTAACGTCAGTAAAACGGCAATGTTTGTTCAAATTTGCTATGAGGTCAAATTTATGCGCTTCATCTTCCCTTACTCTTAAAGCCAACATATGTACGTCTTCCACCATTTGTGATTGTCTTGCAATATCTTGACTAACATCTCAATTGGCATAAACACCTAGACATACTTTCTGGTAGAACTCGAAGGCTGATTTGCGTTTTAAAAAAATTACGCAAGTCTGCTGATAGCGATACATTGAGGGTGGTTTAATTTTCTTTTGTACCAATCTTGGCTTATTGTATACCAATCTTGGCTTATTGTAAACCGATCTTGGCTTATTGTATTCCAATCTGGAGTAGAGCTACTGAGAGCTATTTTATCCGACTTGAACGAGCACATAGAGCTGTTCTGAAGGTTCTGTTCTCTCGGCCGCTAAGATACTCCACAGTACAGCTATATGCAGAATCTAAAGTTTTAACTGTCAGGCAGCTGTATGTCCTTCAGCCAATGCTCCGTAAGCACCATACTCGTCCATCCTCAGAGCCAACAGGTAGAATTAAATACACGGTATTTCCTCAAGAGTTGCATAGAACTTCGTTTGCCAAGAGACACTATTATGTCACCAGCACGAAACTTTACAACCAGCTTATTAAAGTGCTAAAATTTATCCCGATACTAAATATCAGTTCAAATCTAAGTTACAGGCATATATTCTAAAACTAACGTATCGCAATACTGAGGATCTTCTTTTGGGAAATTTTGGTTATATAAATAATAGTGCTGTTTTTTTTAAGTTAAATTACGAAAATTGTTATACTATTTACTTACACCCATAGTCACACACACTCTTTCTCAAACATACACATACTATCAAACACTCACACACATAACTCCAGAAAAATTACACCAGAGACATGCACTACACTACTCATTTAGTGTTTTTTTTTATTTGTTTCTCTTGAACTTGCCCGAATGGATTATTGTGTATAATGTGTGTCCTATTTTTCTTTAAGCACACCACTTTGAAGGCACACTGGCTTTTACGATACAGTTACATAAACCTAGTTACGTCATAGTATACGTCAGGGTTTTTCACTCTGGAACACCAGCTTTAGCCATTTTTAGATCAAAATAATGGAATGCGTTTATGGAGAAATAAAGATTTATTTATTAATGCTATCTCGTTTGAATCTAAGGGCGCTGGTGTAGAGTGAGGTCTTCAAAGAGTCGAATTTCATAGAATTTTGGCTTTTAGCGCGAGTTTATTTACTAGGTACTTTATCTACACTCACAACGTAATGTTCCAATTATGAATTCAAAAAATATTCTATAAACACGTACTTTACATCCGTGGATAAAAAATTAAAAAAAAAAAACAACTATTACAGTGCAGCATTTTCCTTCGATTTTCAAACAACTGCATCATAAAATAACTTTTTAATTTTTATAGCACACTTTTACTTTTTAATTTATTGGCGCTTATGGGCTCCTTGATTTACTGTCGAAAAGTAGTGTCATGTCTATGGAGGCGCGCGCTGATGAGAACTTGAATTGCCCGCCATATCACATATTTTTTTCCGTTTCCACTTTTTGTTTTATTCCAAATGTATGAGTGAAGATAAAATAGTGTATGCAACGGCATATAATTGGGTATAAAAACACTCGCGTGTTATTATTATCAAATTCGGCTTCGCCTCATTTGATAAACCCACGCTCGTGTTTTAATAACCCCCATTATATGACCATTGCATAAACTACTATTTTATTGTTGTAAATATTTTACTAATTTGATAGATTAAGATAGGTACTGGTTTTACCAACCACTGCTTATATAGTTTTATGTTTCGGATAATTTTGCGCGAAACTGTGGCATACTCGATTTTGTATTTTATCTTACGGCATTAGAAATGATTTTAATACAAACTTTGTTTCCGTGTACGCGTACGTACATATATCTATACTAACTGTGCCACGCGGCTTCGCTCCCGTCAACTGGCTACCTACCTACCATTTTCCCGTTTTTGCAACATTTTTCAATTATGCTCCGCTCCTATTGGTCGTAGCGTGATGTTATATAGCCTATAACCTTTCTCGATAAATGGACTATCCAACACAAAAATAATTTTTCAATTCCAACCAGTAGTTCCTAAGACTAGCACGTACAAACAAACATACAAACAAACTCTTCAGCTTTATAATAATATATTACTAGCTGTCCCACGCGGCTTCGCTCCCGTGAACTGCCTTCCTACCTACCCTTCCCCACCTACCCTACATACATGAATTTTGCGTAACTTTATCCACTTACGCAGCGCACGCAACGAAAGCTCTCAAAAAGGAATATTTTTCCCGTTTTTGAAACATTTTTCATTTATGCTCCACTCCTATTGGTTGTAGCGTGATGTTATATAGTCTATAGCCTTCCTCGATAAATGGACTATCCAACACAAAAAGATTCTTTTCAATTCCAACCAGTAGTTCCTGAGATTAGCGCGTTCAATCAAACAAACAAACTCTTCAGCTTTATAATATTAGTATAGATTATAATGGACTGGCGAGTACGCCAGTGGCGCAAAGTGGTGGCCACAAAAACCCTCATTGGGAGGAAAAGAGAATAGAATAAACTTTATTGCACAACAAAAAAGTTACACATCTCTTTTACAAGAAACTTAATTCAATGGTTGTCTAATCGCTGACAGCGATATCTATCAGACAACCTTTGGATAGACTGAAAGAACTTCATGTAAAAAGCAGGGTATTCTGCGGTGTACACATTAAAATATTATTTTTTAAATTATTGACAGGCTTGCGTTTGACCACTATCTCACTTGATGGTAAGCGATGATGTGATTGCCAGTGAAGCACCCTTGTCTCGAAGTAGTCTATTCACTCCTGACATAAAGTACCATTGGACAGACGCACCGGACCGGTCGATTTGCCCACACTTGTGGGAGGTCTATGTCCTGCAGTGGACGTAGTTCGGCTGAAACTATGATAATGATGATGATGATGATGGTGATGGCGATGATGATAATGATGATGATGAAGGGCAGTAGAATGAAGTAACCTTACATCGTCACAATATTGGCAAGGGAATAGCTCTAAGCCGTGGGACGCTACGTGGTCTCTAAATTTTTCAGCATTATCGAAGGATACGCCACATGCATCGCACATCCAAGCTGATTCTTCCGCTGTATCTCCTACAAAATAAAAATGGCTTGGCTATTAGGGTTATCGTACATGTGAATGTATGTTACCCTTCAAAGACAAAATTATACAGTAATATACATGTTTATACAGGATGAATTCTTCTAATGGGCTTGAATGGCCAAATCCGAAACAATGAGGAGCCCGAATTTGATGACAACTAAATCTGCATCATGGATTTTTGTAAAATCAATATTCCTGGCCAGGAATCCAAATCCAGGAAGTTAAACTCAAAAGTACCCAAAAACTGACCTTGGTAAGTACTAAATAAAGGTACAGTCAACATTAATGCGCGTGATGAAGGTTCGATTCCCAGATCAGAAACAGTTTTTGATTTTTATTTTTATTTTTGATATTGTGTCAAGTTTTTATAATGTAAATAATTAAAAAAAAAATGTAACAACCTAAATTTTTTTTATCTTGGTAATCAACTATAATTGATCTAATTAACATATTTTTTACAACTGAAACGATACCAAAGATTTCGCCAACCCCTATTATTTTTATCGTGCATGAACATTTAAAATCATAATATTAATTTGCGAATAATCGACAAATATCAAACAATTATAAATTAGGCTCGATGACAAGAGATTAACATTGAAAAAGGTTATCAGAAACCCAAAACTGCTGTAACATTTGGTTAATTCGAGATTTTTCAGTGTTCGGAAAATGAAAGTAGAATTAACCGGCGATTATTCGTCGATTACGTTAATAGCCCGATAATCGAGAGCTGGGAAACCGGGTGTTAGTCAGTTTTATTTTCCTAGTAAAAGTTCCCATTAATTATCAAAAAATTAAAGAAATATTTTTTAAATCACTTTGTCGGATATTCTAGGTAAAAATGAGCCATGGTACATCTATTTTCTTAAAATCACTCAGCAACCATCGCATTTCCTAATAGCTTTGCTTCTGAATTCAATCATTTGAATTTAAAATCATTTACTTTATTGTTGTTTTGTTTTGATTTCCGTGTGAATTATATAGAGCAGTAAAAATAGCAGCTTTCCTCACAATTTTTTAAATAAATAATGTTATGTCAAAAGAATATTAACAACTCTATATACTTCCAAGTTGATTGAGAGCGTCCGGTCTGCACCAAGTGCAATGTGCAACTGATAGAAATCCGACGATTGACTAAACACGAAGTTTGCCGAGGGAAATTAAGAAAATAGTTGCCCTCATTATTACCCATGTTTTCTGAGGGCAATCTTTTCTTGTTGCTCTATATGACTGAGATGACTCCTCTAGATGTACTGTTATACTGATTGTAGTTGGAAACATCGAAGGCAAAATCGTTCACTAACAAGATGTACCAATCAATTGAAAGACTCATCGTACTCCAAACTCTACAAGGTTACTTACAAGGAACGCGTTGTACAGAAACCGGTGGAGGCGGAACATCCGCTTCAGATGCAACCCTGATCCTCAGTAAAAATAAAACCGACTAAAAGAGAGTTACCACTATAGATAAACAATTCATACCTTCGTCTTTGGTTTCTAGTTCAGTCTTCAAAGCTTCATCGATGATAATAGAAGATGTCGCCTGAGATTCAACTTTGATCTTCTTTGATTCCCTCGGCTCAAAATATGGACAAGCTAAAGACCGTAAAAGAAGATTTCACTTCTCAAATATACAATTAATACAGTGGGCACTGAACAACTGACGCGTTTATTTTAATACTTACGTCCATGTCCTACATGGGTCTTGTAGAATGTCACAAGCACCCGGTCCATCGTTTCTGTGACGATCATATGTGCGGGACACGCTTTGCCCGTCTTGTATATCTGTCTCTCAGGGGCTGGCCGTTTGCCTTTGCCCTGGAATCACGAACATAACATCACGCCGCATTCCCCGAAATGTCGAGAGGTGCACCTATAGTACACTCATATTTCGCTAGTTATGTTTAAGTTTCATGCTCCCTCTCTTCACATACTACGAAGACTATACTATACAATACAATATTACACTATACTTCACTATACTACCCTATACTACACAATACCACACTATACGACACTATACGATTCTATACTACTCGTACACTACACCACACTATACTACCCTATACTACACTATACCACACTATACTACTGTGAACTACACTATACTACACTAAACCTCTCTATACTACACTATACTTCACTATACTACCCTATACTACACAATACCACACTATACGATTCTATACTACTCGTACACTACACCACACTATACTACCCTATACTACACTATACCACACTATACTACTGTGAACTACACTATACTACACTAAACCTCTCTATACTACACTATACTTCACTATACTACCCTATACTACACAATACCACACTATACGACACTATACGATTCTATACTACTCGTACACTACACCACACTATACTACCCTATACTACACTATACCACACTATACTACTGTGAACTACACTATACTACACTAAACCTCTCTATACTACACTATACTTCACTATACTACCCTATACTACACTATACTACACTATACTTCACTATACTACCCTATACTACACAATACCACACTATACGACACTATACGATTCTATACTACTCGTACACTACACCACACTATACTACCCTATACTACACTATACCACACTATACTACTGTGAACTACACTATACTACACTAAACCTCTCTATACTACACTATACTTCACTATACTACCCTATACTACACTATACTACACTATACTATACTACACTATACTATACTGTACTATACTATTCTATTCCACGTGTCGACAACCTCGTGTGTCGCCGTTTCTCTTTCTCAGCGTTCACGAGGTTCTCGTCAATCGAGATGGTAACATCGATTATCATTGTGCGGCGCTCTAATCGGTCTTTCACCACTATACCTGTATTATTGGTAACAATATTCTTATCAGTTTTCCTATCATAATTCTAAACTGCCTCGAGGCAGTTTAGAAGTTTCGTTGGTATTCGGTCGCAAGCGCCACTGCTGAGCGTAATGCCCGTGTTCGAAACCCGGGGTTTTTCATCTGGAATTTCTCAGTCCGGAGTCAAAAATTGTGCCCAGTTGATGGCGATAAGCTCAACCCCACATGGAACATCAAACATAACTAGTGAAATGTGGGTGATGGGTGCACTTTTACATAAACATTCGGGGCATACAGGTATATATATTAGAGATGTTCTGACTAGTCGGCGACTAGTCGATAAAGCCGACTATCCGGCCACTTTCGCTGTCGGCGACTATTCGGCAAAGGGCGCCGACTATCCGACGGCTTATTACTTTGCATGTATTTCTAAATAAAATGTATGTAAGAGGAAAATAAACCATAAAAGAGACTTTCTTTTTGACATGATTAAATTTTAACAATAACAGTATTGTCTTTATTTTTTTAAGTACCGCTCTGACTCGTGCAAAGGCAAAAATCAAGAAACAATGCGAAGTAAACAAAACATGTGGCGACGCGATCACAGGTGGTTGTTGCGACTTGCGCACGAATCATCTGTAAACGAAGCGTCACAGAAATTGCTGAATACCACCGAAACCGAGATCGGTGTGGCCGACTAGTCGGCCTCTTTACAAGCGACTAATCGGCTAGTCGGCCAAAGTCATAGTCGGCACATCTCTAATGTATATGTATTTTGTTCCACTTTTTTAACGTTTTCTTTTTCTTACCTGATACACATAGACTCCTGATTGGCTGCACATATAATGGGACCTAACTCCCTCAATAGTTTGCTTGCTAGCAGTAGTCTTCCTAAATCTGTACTTGGTTTCCTCCTGAATCGCACTTTTGAATATCATGAAATCTGTAATTGTTTCGAACTCTTGAGGTTTAAAGGAACAAATAAAAAGAAAGAAAGAAAAAAGGAGAAATAAACAAAACCATTTGTTGCCAACTATAATCGGAATAATCTAAGAAGTCCTATTTTACATGCCGCCATAACTGCGAGCATCAAGATGATAGGATCAAGTCCCCAATTAAAAATGTGTCCCATTAACGTGTTTGTATTACATATACTATTTGTAACCTAAACAAGACATTTGTGCCTGTAAAGGTGTAAAAAGTATGTCAAGACATCCCTGGTTCCGCCACTTTGACTCTGGAAGCCGTACTGAGAGGCAGGTAATTCACACTCGAAGACTTACTACATATATACAGGATATATAGCCAATTTTCATTACAATTGTAAGTGCCAAATTAAAGTTATGTGATTAAAACATTGGTCTCGCTAATTTGATGATTGTCTTTGTACGTAAGACGGTAAGAAATTGAAAAATCAAATTCATAATCCTAAATAATTACTATGTTACCCATACACTGTAACAAAGAGTATAATTCGTAAGCATCAAGTTTAATTATTCATCATCATCTTCCTGCCCTTGTCTCATGTTACTTGTGGTCGGCGCAACACGTTTTCTTCATCCATACCATCGTATCCCCCGTCACGCTATCACTGACTCCCTTTTCTTTCATATCACTCCTCACACAGTCCATCCATCTTTTCTTTGGCCGTCCCCTCCCTCTCCATCCATCCTCATTTATATTCATAACTCTTTTAGTAAAATGCGTTTCATCCCTCCTCATCAGATGGCCATACCAGGACAAACGGTTTCCTTTCAACTTTTCTGTCACTGGCGGCACTTTCAAACTTCCTCTAATATACTCATTTCTCACTTTATCCATTCTCGTCACTCCGCACATCCATCTCAACATTCTCATCTCTGCTACATGCAATCTCTTTTCATCCATCTTTTCAATTCCAATTCAAATCAAGTTTAATTATTATTAAGTATTTTTTTATAGCTGTCATGTCCGACTTCTTAGATTATCACGACCTTAAAACTTTTTAGCCCTATCGACCATCTGTTCTGCGACAATGTGCCCTGCCCATTGCAACTTAAGTCTGGCAATTCTTCGGGCTAAATCGGTAACCCTGGTTATCTTAGGGATGTCTTCATTTCTGATTCGATCATGCAAGGATATTCCGAATAAAGCACTCTCCATCGCCCCGTTTTCGGACGTAAGGACTGGCCATCTGTATCCTCCGACTGCACAAAATTATTTTCTTCTTGTTTACGTTTTTTTAACTGACTTCGCAAAAAGGAGGAAGTTAACAATTCAACTGTTTTATTTTTTATATTTGTTACCTCAGAACTTTTTATTGGGTGAACCGATTTTGATGATTCTTTTTTTATTTGAAAGCTGGTGCTTGCCATGTGTCCCATTTAATTTTCATCAAGATCTGATGAAGAACTTCGGTGAAATAAATCAGAACTATTCAAGAAATGACGGCAAAGCTCGGGATCGATGCAATCGCATGTCTGTTTATTGTTTACACCATTTCATAACATAACATCACACTGGTACGCTCTAAACACAGGTGTGAACAGTTCAGCCTGGTATACTCTCATTACACTGGTTTTGTTTAAGTTTCATGTTATTGGATTAATCTATACTGGCTTCACTTTGGGCACTATACGCGTAGGTACCTAGCCTATAGAACTGGTTCATTATGTACCATAACTAAAAAGTGAGAAATTTTTCCCTTTGTAGTTTTTGTTTGAAAGTCGGTTGTGTTTTTTGTAAAAAAGCTTTTATTTAGTTCGCTTCTTAAGCAGTGAAAATTATAACTTTTTAGTCACAAATTTTGTTTTCGAACTACATTTAAACATTGGTAGATATTTTTGGAATAACCCCTCATTTTGATAACCTGCACGATGGGTTTGGATGAAAAATAATCCGGAGCCCAAATATGGCGCCCACAATCCGCCTTTTTGTAGCCAATAACACTCGCAAGGTTATGACGATTCGATTGAAGTAAGAATCATCAAAATCAGCCCACGCGTTTGTTCTCTAGAACATCACATAGGAAAAATTATGGACATAGACTGATAAACACATTACCCTCGCATCGCGCAGTCGGGTAAAACTACTAAAAATCTCTAACATAACTTACCGTCCATGTTATGAAACTCTAGCTGTTCCACTTGTTCGTGGACGCGGTGAGAATGCAACAAATGAGCACTAAAATTAGACCCGTAGCTTACTCTCTCATCGCAAAGCGGGCATATGAAGGCTTTGCGTTTTTCTACCTGATAAACAATTTATTAGAGATTTATTTATTTATTCACACATACATTTGCTTTTACAGGTAAGATCCTAGCTAAGTAGCCAGGCTAGCTAGGTAGGGTACCCACCCGGTGGGTGCCCGCATTTTCGAGGCGGAGGGGCTCAGTAGCCGTGGGCACCCACGGTGAAGCGAAATGGAGCGCTAGTCAGGACTTTTGCCGATAAGCCGACGACGTAGCGGTCAACAAGTAGACTGCGGCACGGGGTCGCCACCGTCTGATGATGGACACGTTGGGGCCGCAGGGGAGGAGGAGTGTCGGTATAGCGTTGGCCGCTCTCCCTATCCACTGCGGCCGTAAAGTGGTAGGTTGCGGTGCCACTGTCCTGACCCTTCACAGGGGGACCAAGGGTGTCATACACGGGGTCTTCTGGCGCCCATGTGCTAGTTTGGTACCTGGGGTGGTCACGGCGTGCAACGTGTTCTGTTGCGCCGGCGATAGGGATTTTTACTCCCCAAAGGAGGGTCCTGGGTGGGTTCACGGATGTACGCTTACGCGTGTCCGTGTGCCCGCCATAAGCGGCACAGGAGGACACCGTGTATTTTAGTGGGTTGGATTCCCACATATTTGCGCTATCACACCGTGGTAGCGCAATATGCATAAGCATTTCTCCACGCAAATAAAAAAAACCTAGATTGGGTAGGTAGAGTAGGCAAAATTAAACAAAATAACGTTAAAAAACAACTTTAGACTAATATCATTAGACGAACTAGAATTTTATCCGCCAGTCCATCAACTTATTTTTAGAACACACTGGCCACCTTTAAAAAAAACTGCAATAAAAAAAAAACAATATGTATAGCGAGCGGCCAGGCAGCGCTTGACGATAATATCCGAACTACGCCGGATGGAACCGAACGTTCCGATAGGGAACGCTTTTTCGTTACGTGACGATTTGTACTAGGCAACTCCTACCGCAAGACGCGTTAAGGAAACTCGTTCCAATAATAATGATGATATATAGGGGGATGTGTGTAAGCAAAACTCACTGGGTTAATAATGCTTATAACGTTCAATTACCGGAAACAACATTGATATACCAGTATAGAAAACAAAAAGAACTTAAGAATAAATATGGTGAAAATACGGAGGGGGACCGATCGCCGACTTGGTTACGGGGAGTGAGGGGTGGGTCTGAGTGGTGGTGCGGTTGCGAGTCGATGTAGTGCTCTCTAGGCACGCTAAAGGTACAACTAAAGCAATGTATGAGAAAATAAAAAGCTTTGTAACTAAATACAATTTAATTGTGGGGGGTCAGTTTGGTTTTAGGAAAAACAGTTCAGTTTTCTTTAGTGAAACTAATTACCGAAGATCTTAATAAAAAAATGTCTACTTTATCAGTATTCTTAGAAATGAGCAACGCATTTGATTTTGTATCACACGAACGACTACTCCACATGCTCGAGAAATATGGCATAAGAGGCAAAGCGCATGATTGGCTCGAAGTTATTTTTCTAATCGCCAACAAAGAACTGTTATCTCTAGAATAGACAATGATACAAGGATGACATATTGGTCAGAACCAAAGACTAATGGTTATGGCGTCCCCCAGGGAAGTGTACTGGGTCCGCCACTATTTATATTATATATTAATGGTCTCAAAAAAAAAATGTATCCAATTTGCTGACGATACTACACTGACGATAAACAAAACTAACATAGAAATTGATACTAACAGTAATACCAACAGCAATTAGACATAATAATGCAATTCTGCAACCAGAACCATCACCTTTATTTTTAGGTATAGTAATTGACAACAAATTGAACTGGAAGGAACATTTAGAAAGACTACGCAGTAAGCTTGATAAGTTTGTATATGCTCTTCGCAAGTTAAGACCGTGTCTAGTAAAAAAACACGATCCTAGTTGCTTATCATGGGTATGTTTCATCGGTATTGCGTTACGGCCTAGTCATATGGGGTAATTGTGAAAAAAAGTGGATGTGGAAAGGGCATTCATAGAACAAAAAAATGTATCAGAGCCATGAGTGGAGCAGAATATTTACCGCATTGAAGGCCATTATTTAATTCTCCCTCTCCCAAGTCTGTATATTTTTGAAGATAGTCTATTTGTAAAAAAAATCCTTCATTTATTTCCATTTAATGAACATGTTTCCGAAAGACTGAACCGGGAAATTACTAGTACCTGCGCAGACATTGCAATTATACAGTAGAAATGCCAGTTGGATGACAATTAAAATTTATAACAAGTTACCACCTACCCTGAGAATATTCCAATTAATAAGTTTAAATGTAAAATGTTTGCTTAGCTACATGTGTTTTTATTCCGCCAATGAATTTTTTAATCAATTTTGATATTGTAATTAAAATCTATATAATGATATTAGTACTTTGACATTATTATGAATTCTTTAACATTTTAGTTTTTTATTTTGGCTTTATGATTTATATTTTGACAGGTTGATTAATTTTTTGATATTGTGATTTAGTTTTTGACATTATGATTTATTTTTTTACATTGATTTACTTTTTTATATTATTGACGTTATACAAAATTTCATAAATTTATATAATATTCTAATAATAGAAGTTTAGTTTTGATTTGCATATTCATTATTTTAAATTTCTACACCAGCAATGGTAGTATGCATGAAACAATGTTAAATGTAGCATCTCAATGTACCATATTCTGAGAAATAAATACTTACTGACAACAATTTTAAAAGTTTTACCTCAAATCCATGTGCCTTCCATAGATGTTTGTTAAGAATCTGCTTCTGACTAAAATCTCTATTACACATGTGACATTTTTTCCGTTCCCTCGGTACGTATTTCGGGGTTTGTTCGTTGCAAAGTTTTACTAAAAGAAAGATTGATGAATTTACTATACAATAGCGACATTCCAATTGAATTTTATCACACCGATAAGTAGTTTTCACTAAGCGAAATAGCAAATACGTTCAATGCAATGCAATTCGACCAATACCCACTTAAAATTTTCAAAGAAAACCCGTGTCAAAGTCAAAGTCAAATATTTTTATTTTGACTAGGCCATTAACGGCACTTTCGAACGTTAAAATTAACAAGTAATAAAAACTGATTCTACCGTGCATTCGGAAAAGTAGATTGTTATGGAGAAGAACGCTTAAGAAACTCCACACTTACTCTTTTAAAAAAAAAAAAGCTTTTACAATAATAAATTCATATACGTGAGGACGATGCACCTAGCACTATTATACTACATGTAAGTATTACAAGCACTAACAGGTAAATTCCTTCACTTGAAAAATAGGAACATGGTTCTCACATACTTACAAATATTGTAAACATAGGTAAATTATCTAATTAAACAACAACGGAACAGTGTGCAAGTCATATTTTTTTTCAAAACAGAAAGAGTATATTATAAAAAAACTTGATTTAAATTGTATCGCGCTATCAGGATCGCGTCATTCCTTAGGACGTTAGATAGGTTTCAGATTTACAATATAAAAACGAATTGATTTATATTAAGCTTTAATTTGGAAAGTTTACCATACAAACTTCCATTATCGCTTCCACCCACTAAAGGATGATTTCCGGGATAAAAACTGTGCTTTCAAGGGTCTCAACATACCAATATATCATGGGAATTTAACGCGATGATTTCGATTATTTATTTTGAAGTCCTCTCCACGGAACGCTACTTTTATTCAAGAATTGTGCGCGAAGCGATTGAAATTAAAGAAACACAAAACGTTCAATCGGGATGACGGTTACAAATTATCCGGGGCGTGGAATCCAGTGATTCAAAAAACATTACCTCGTGTAGTGAAGTCGGCGAACTTACAGAATAAGGACACGGTCAGTGTTGTGTGTAGAAAGAAAGAAAAGAAAAGAAAGAAAGACAAAATGTTTATTTGTGACCCGCACAGGAGACACGATATAAGCAAAACACAAGCAATAATAAAAAATAAAAATAAATAACCCCGTGCGAGACCAAACGGAGCCAGTAAACCGAGATACCAGTCTGCCAGGGACCACGGTCGTTGCAACATGGCCGAAACGTCGGGTGCAATAGGTAAATATATAATCGAAATCATCGCATTAAATTCGCTTGATATATTGTTTTACAATCATGAAACGCGAAAGTTTTAAAGTTAATATCTATATACCAAATTTCATCTAAATCGGTTCAGTGGTTTAAGCATGAAAATATTACAGACAGAGTTACTTTCGTTTTTATAATACGAAAGTAACTCTGTTTGTTCGCCCGCGTGAATGTCGAAAATTATCCCGAGGGAATATATTCCCGGGATAAAAAGTATCCATAATGCTACTCCTGGCTATAAACTATTTCTTCGATATTTTTTATCCACATCTGTTTTATCCACATCTGTTAAATAAGTAACAAACACACTCACAAACTTTCGCTTTTATAATATTATTAAGTAGGATAGTGTGACTAGCTTCTGCCAGCGGCTTCGCCAGCGGGAAAGTCGAAAATTATTCCGAAGGAACATATTCCCAGGATAAAAGTATCCCATGTGCTATTCCCGACTATAATCTATCTCTGTGCCAAATTTCATCCAGATCCGTCGAGCCGTTTGAGCGTGAAGAAGTAACAAACATACAAACACACACTCAGAAACTTTAAAATTTCAGTGTGATAGTAGGAATTGATGGATATTGTGAAATATAAATAGTAGAACTAAGTATGATTGGTAGGCTGTTAGTACTTACGTCCATGCTTCATCCGGAGATGAGTAAAACAAGCTTTTTTACTGATATAAATATTGTCACAGAAATGACACGGATACTTCCTGCCGTCTGAGTCCGATTTTACGCCATGACACCTAAAAACGAAATAGCAATATATCTTTGACAGTCGATACGGTAGCAACGTAGCCCTTAGACTATTGTGTTTTCATGGTCCTCGGAACGCGTCACCACCGGGTTCCCAAATAACGGTAGGAGGGGTTCACATCGGTGTCGGGTTGACGATGAAATACCTAGGACTCGTCCTCGACAGCCGGTGGAATTTCGTGGAACATTTCCGACGTTTGGCACCCAGACTGGAGCGGGCCGGGGCTGCCCTCAAGCGACTCCTGCCCAATCTTGGGGGTCCAAACGCCTCCTGCCGGAGGCTCTACGCGGGCGTCATGCGGTCCATGGCCCTTTACGGCGCACCAGTGTGGGCGCGTTCCCTGAGGCGGCGACCAGCCCGCTCGTTGAACGCGTCCCAAAGGGTCATGGCCATCCGCCTGGTCCGGGGATACCGCACGGTCTCCGGTGAGGCGGCGAGCCTCCTTTCCGGATTGCCGCCATGGGATCTGGAGGCAAAAGTCCTCGCGCACATCTGGGAGTGGCGCGAGGAGGCGAAACGCCGGGGCATAACTTCGCTGCCATGAGAAATCGCGGCTCGGCGGATAGAGCTCCGGCAGGATCTCATGGCGACATGGAGAGAGCGACTGTCGCAACCCAGTGCTGGGCACGCCACAATTGCGGCGATAAGGCCCCTCTTTGAGGAGTGGCTTGAGAGGCGCCACGGCGTCCTCACCTTCCGCCTGACGCAGGTCCTCACCGGACACGGTTGTTTCGGGAGGTTCCTGTTCAGGATAGGGCGGGAGGAAACGCCCGGGTGTCACCATTGTGTGGGTCGCCCGGAGGACACGGTGGAGCATACGGCGGCGCCCGCTTGGGCGGAGCACCGCCGTGTCCTCATGGAGGCGATCAGCGGTGGCGACCTCTTGCGTCCGGCCCTGGTTCAGGCTATGGTACGGAGCGAGAGGGCATGGGAAGCTGTCACCTCCTTCTGCGAAGCAGTAATGCTCGCAAAGGAGGAGGCAGAACGCGTGAGGGAGACGCAACGGAGACGCCCTCACGCCCCTAGCCACCGCAGGAGACGCCCTGGGCGTCGGGAATCGCAAGCCGATTCCCGGCCACCGTAGGCGCGGGCTTGCGGACGGCGAGTAATGGGTAGCTCGCCGTCTGATAAGGACCAGGCCCGAGTCGACGGCGCGTAGTGTTCCACGCGCGCCTCAAAGAGATGTCAGCACAACTGACGGGGTCCGCTAGGGCCGATGCCTGTCTGGGTCGCGGATAAATTTGAAAAAGAGTTACCGCGGCCCTGGCACAAGCAACTGAAGGAACACGGGTGGGTTTTAGTCAGTAAAAGTCTGACACGCCCTTCCGCTTCACCCAGAGCGGAAGAAGTCATTGGATGATTTCCCACCCAAAAAAAAAAAAAAATAAAGCCCTTAGACTTTGGCCTGGAAATACCTACGAAAAAAAGGTGCCTACCTAAACCTTAAAATGTCACTTAAAATGGCTTCCGATACTAGGGTTGTTTTGTTTGAATCAAGGAACACACACAAAAAACTCAATAATACAATAAATAAACAACCATTTGACAGCAGGCCTACCACGAACACAAGCACAAAAATCGTCACCTAATATGGCGGATATGGCACTTACCTACAGCTGTCAGTACGTCAAAACAAAATGTTGCCATTATGAGCAACAACTGAAATATCGTTGTCTCTTTTATCAAATACGATTACAACATTGGAAAGAATGAAACAACATGATGTTTCACATACTGTATCGTATTTCACTCATTGTATAAGCTAATGTATAGAACATCGCGGCGCCTCCATATTTTCCTATCTCAATGACGTAGCCATGGAAGCCAGAAGCCATAACCGCTAAGGTACGCGGGGGGCGTGGTCAAAAACCAGTTGATTGCGCGGCGTCATGACGTCAGCGGTCTGGCGCGTTTACTTATGACAGATTATACTCGTCTAGTGTTGTCATACATCGAAGTTTTTTTATAACCTATTTGCTCGCGTTTGACCACTAACTCGCCTGATGGTAAGCGATGATGTGGTCTACGGTGAAGCACGCTTGCCTAGAAGTAACCTATTCACTCTTGACTTAAAGACCCCTCGATAGTAGCTATCGGGCAACAAAGACTCCGGCAGTGAATTGCACTCCTTAGATGTGCGCACAATGCAAGTATTAGCAAAACGCTTTGCGCGTATGGGTGGGATGTCCACCATGTACTGATGGCGCATGGCGCATGGCCCACCATGGTCCGATGATGGAAAGGGCTAGGCAGAATCAAATTGTGCAGCTCCGCCGCACACTCCCCGAAATGTAACCGTTAAAAAAAACCGACAGGCTGACTAAATACTAGAGCTGTACGGCTTAAAATGCCAGTACTTCAAACTTTGTTTGCTTGGTGTCTAGCCCCGAGTTTCTCAGCTCTAAATTATCGCAGAAATAATGAGACAAATTGTCAAGCACGCGTTATCTGCTGTGATTTGAATGAAATTTCAACAGCCACCAACAGCCAACCAACCAACCAGCAGCGGGCCGGCACTAGCCGGGGATTGCGGAAGTATCGTTGTTCCCGCGACCCCCGGCGTAGGTATGAGATGGAACACCGGGTTGGTTTTTAGTCAGTAGGATTCTGACACAAACATTAATTTGAATCAAAAATAAAATACTCCATATTTTTGCAGTGGGATCCCATTCTATAACATATTTTCAATGAAGGAGCTCATCCGGGACGTACATTAATACTACTAGTGGAGTCACGCAATCGGACTAACCATTTAAGTAAGGCGCCGCTTCACTTTCAGCATTTCGCTTCGACTCTGTGTCATATCTTAACTCTAAGACCAGTGGCGTAATAATAGGGTGGTAGAGTGAGCAAAATGCCACGGACCCTCGGTCTAAGAGTTCATGAGCACACGAGAGCCATTTATTACGAAACTTTATAAGGATTTATTTTTCTTTCAATATAACACCTACGCTCTTTACATTAAAAACAAGATAGAATTAACCAAAAATGTACACAGTAATTATAAATATGCTGGTAAGTATACAAGGGTATACTTTTTATTTGAGTTTTTTTTTTGAGTTACAAATTTACGGTTTTCTAATTTTTTCCTTTACTTGTACTATAAGCCGACTTGTACGACAATGCTTCGTGCCAAATATCATGATTGTAGGTCAACGGGAAGTACTAGATTTATGAGTTTTATTTATTTTCTTCCAAGGAGTTTGCAGACCAGAGTATATTATATTAGTTTCAACTTGATACCTCTAGGTGGTTCAGAGAAAAAGGTCTTGATACACGGACAGACAGACAAAGAAGTGATCCTATAGGCCATAGGGGTTCCTTTTGAGGAGAGAACATATTCAAACCCCGAATACTATAATTACGGTACTGCCTAAGTCTACTTTCAAAATTACATACTACAGATAGGTATCCCACTAACCTATTATGATGATCAGCCGGATCCCTCAAGGCAACTCCGCAAAGCGAACATTCTCTCAAAGGCAGGCCAGTCCTGGGTTCCAACTCATGCACCGTGCGTATGTGATCGTGAATATCATCTACAGTTGGTAGCTGAAGATCGCAGTAGATGCAGGTTGTCTCATCCAAGGCTTGGATCGCGTGTTCTTCATCTAAATCTTCTGCAGTGAGTAAGGTTTCATGTAACAGACTGTTTTTTCAACGAAGGTGGCAGAAATTTATTGAAAACCCTTATTTCGCTAGCTATGAATGTATAAACAAATTTTTAAAACTTTTTTTAAATTTTTATTTTTCTGCTTATCTTGCATTGCCATTAAAACCAAACGTGTACGCAAAATATCAGCTCAATCGGTCGGGAATAACTTTTAAAATTCAGTTGCAAGATATGACCCACACAACAAACTATCAAAGCAAGTTAAATAAAAGCTCGTTAAATTATCGACCACTATGTTATTTAAAGTCCTATGATAAAACAACGTGCTGTGCGCATCTTTAATCTCACCGCCTATCAGTCTGCAGCCCCAGGGCCGTGGCCACATTGGCCCAGGGGTAAATACGCTACTGGAGCGACTATATAAACATAACTGGAAAAATATGGATGACTGTCTTTTTCGGGGAAGCTGATGGCAAGGGATAGTGGAGTTGAGTCGAAGCGAAACGTCAAATTCGCCAGGAAATGCTCGAATTAACGCGGTCTTCGGGTAATCAACCGGAGCTGTCCACTCCCAGGCCGAATGCTCACGAGTTTTGTTAATTTTGATGGAAATATGTGCATTCCGTTGTAGAGTTAGGCTTCAATATGCCATGCCTTGTAAATTTTAACACTGCCGCGTCGTTTCGCTTCAGCTTTGCCTCATTGTTTAACCCTAATTCTTACCATCAATATCATCATCATCACCATCAGAAGTTGAAGGTTTCAGAACGATCAAATTCTTTCCATCATCTGGGGTGATGCATTCAGCTTCTTCAAGTATAGACTCATCTAAGTACTCTTCATCTGAAAGCGATTTAATACAGAACATTACTGCCATTTTCGCCCGGTAGATGGCTTACTGTGTTATCACTACATCACTATCACTACATAATAATTATTAAAAAACAGAGTCCCCCGCCGTGTCCGTCTGTCTGACTGTTCGCGGTTAACTCAAAAAATACTAAAAATATTTTCATTCGATTTTCACCAATAGATAGTGTTTCATGAGGAAGGTTTAAGTGTATAATTTGTTAAGGTTTTGTGTAAATTTGTTGAAATAATGACGATAATTGTTAAAAATTTCGGCAAAAGTCAAGCCGCCTGGGAAATTTCATCGAAAAAGCAGTCTAATTCGTTTGAGATAATACAACGAAACAGTGTATGGTGAGATATTCCTCTTTTATAGTTCTTCAAACTTATGCGACCCTACGACAGAAAAATCGTGTAGGCATAATAATAATTATGCTCTACTACCCGTGCGAAGCCAGGACTGGTCGCTAGTAGAATTTAAAAAAAGAAACGGCTTCTATCTTGTCTATGGTTAGGTGAATGATTCTAAGATTATTCCGTGTTTGAAATAATCGTTTATGAAAATAAAAAACAAAAAAAGTATGATCCACATAGTCTTCACATTCACAACAATTAAAAAAAACTTAAAATAAAATAATATAATACTTTTAAAAGTAAATATTCTTGTCATTGCAAGAAAACCAAACAAAAACAAAATTCACGATGCAAAACATAAAAAAAAAACAAAATTAATTGGTGCAGCTCAATCCCTTGCCTTTTTGTCCTCAACGTTTGCTTGTGTTACAGTTTGCAGTCTGCGGACACAAGTAAGAATAACTCCCATAATATGGCGCCCAAAAGCCGCCATTTTCTATTGCCCAATTTTAATGTTGACACTCGCAAGGTTAAGACGAAGCGATTGACGTAAGAATCATCAAAATCGGCCTACGCGATCGGTCTCTAGAACGCCAAATGGGCTCAAACATACACAGAATGATAAACATTACCCTCCTCTGTGTCACGCAGTCGGGTAAAAATTGAGCAGACCAGCCGGTCGATTCCGTAGACATCTCAGCATGATAATGTTGGAATGACCTCTCACCACGAGCTTACTTCACTTAAGGGCCTACATCCGCTTTAGTGCCGTAAAACGGTAACTTTCTAAAGCATACTCCTTAGTAACGGCTAGGTTAAAAGGTTTGAAAAAAAAAAAATATTGTTTCATGTACATTATTTTTTAATCATGGTTTTTTCGTATAAAAAATAGTTTTGCTTTAAAAAAATAATTAGCAACACGATATGAGCTTTGATTGTATTTAAAATTCATACGTTTCACATCATCTAAATATCAAATTTCTCAATTCGTTGGCATCTTTTTTTATTTTAACCATAGATTTCATAAAAGTTTCTTTACTTAGAGTTTTCTTGCAATCTATTCTATATATATGTTACGGCTAATACCCGAAGTGCGGCTACACCTAGTATTAGCCGGAGCTTAGGGCACCCCGACTAGTAGGTTACTTTAGACCCTGCGGACGGAAATAGGAGCCCCGCGCAGCGGGGCTCCGTCGCGTGGCTACACCTAGCCGCACTAATACTAGGTGTAGCCGCACTTTGGGTATTAGCCGTAACATATATAAAAGAAAGTCGTGTTAGTTATACTATTTATAACTCAAGAACGGCTGAACCGATTAGGCTGAAAATTGGTGGGGAGGTAGCTTAGAACCAGGAGACCGACATAGGATATTTTTATCCATTTTTTCTTTTTTTCATATGTTCTTCATTACGGTCGGCCAGATCTCTTTATTACTTTTACCATTATTAATTAGGATAGCGTAGGTAGGGTAGGGTAGGTAGGGTAGGGTAGGGTAGGTATGGTAGGGTAGGTAGGGTAGGTTAGGTTGGGTAGGGTAGGTAGGGTAGGGTAGGTAGGGTAAGGTAGGCAGGGTAGGGTAGGTAGGGTAGGGTAGGGTAGGTAGGGTAGGTAGGATAGTGTAGGGTAGGTAGGGTAGGGTAGGGTAGGGTAGGGTAGGTAGGGTAGGGCAGGTAGGTTAGGGTAGGGTAGGGTAGGTAGGGTAGGGTAGGTAGGGTAGGGTAGGTAGGGTAGGTAGGGTAGGATAGGTAGCCTAGGATAGGTAGGGTAGGGTAGGTAGCCTAAGGTAGGTAGGGTAGGGTCGGTAGGCAGTTGACGGGAGCGAAGCCACGGGCACAGCTAGTTGTTAAATAAAGTAAATTTTCAAAAAAAAGAACCTGTATTTTTTCATAGCTATTATTCGGTGGGTGAATATTCGTAAATATCGGTAATTAACTCTTAATATTTATTAGACCAAATTGGCTGTGACATACGAACAGACAGAAACACGAGTGATTAATTGGTGTAAAGATTTTAGTTTTTCATTCGGACGTACGAAACTCTAAAAATAACCTCAGTTATACGAACTTGGTCTGCAACCCGCTTTACAACATACCTTTAACATTCTGCAGTATCGCCAAACTCTTGGTGGTCTGTCCCTTGAACAATACAGACTTCTCCAGATTATCTACGCAGTCGGAACAGATGTATTTCAAATTGGTTGGCACCTACGAACAGAAAATATTGTTAATATGTCCACTTTAAAGCTAAAATGGCATTGGGCAGGGCACATTGATCGCAGAACAAATGGTCGATGGGGCCGAAAAGTTCTGTAGTGGTGACCACGCACCGGGAGACGCAGCAACCGCTGACGAGACAACTTAGAAGCGTTTGCGGAAGACTGTCCGGAGAAGGCGGTACACCGGTCAGATGGGGAAGTACTTTGCCCAGGAGTGGGACGTGGGACAATATAGAAAACTTAAAAAAAAGGCCCGTTTAATACACGGGTGCCGGCAGGACCATACGCAGAGTGCCGCATCTCCAACACATCAACTTGGAAAGTTTTCTTTTGCCCATTCTTACACAGATACCTAGAAAGTAGCGTAACAATAGGTTGGCAGAGCGAGCCAAATTTTACGCCTTCCAGTCAAACGAGGCCTAAGAGCCCGTGAGAACAAGAAGACCTTACCTAACATTTATCACAAATCTATACTAATATTATAAAGCTGAAGAGTTTGTTTGTTTGTTTGAACACGCTAATCTCAGGTACTACTGCTTGGGTTGCTTTTTCTGTTGGATAGTCCATTTATCGAGGAAGGTTATAGGCTATATAACATCACGCTACGACCAATAGGAGCGGAGCATAAATGAAAAATGTTGCAGAAACGGGCAAAATGATTCCTTTTTGAGAGTTTCGATTGCGTGCGCTGCATAGCGGTTAAATTTACGCAACATTCATGTATGCGGGGTAGGTAGGATAGGTAGGTAGCCAGTTGACGGAGCGAAGCCGCGAGGGAAGGCTAGTTTAAAAAAAATATTATTCATTTAATAAATTTAAGTTAGTTAATAACTCAAGAACAAACACGAGTTTCGCACAGTTTTTTAATCGTTGGCCAGCTATCGGGTTACGGTGTTCACACTATAAGCTGCCGGTCCGACGTAATGTGTACACCACTGTCGTTAACCACTGTCCGGATCGCCACAAAGCTGTTGTAAATTGGTTTCTGTGTACAATGGACGATGACAATGTTCTGGTTGTTATGTGGTAAAAACAGTGAAATTAATAAATAGAAAAAAAAGAAAATGTAAGGTTCATCCAATCTTTGCGGAGCGTTATGATGATATTGGAACAACATGGTCCGTGCGCACTATGTATGCGTGAGCCTTGAGCATCCGGGTGAAGCTAAACTCACACACCGGGTGAGTTTAGCTTCGCCCGGATGCTCAAGGCTTTTGGGGCTACATGCGCCTTAATAAGCGATTTAAGAAGTGATGAACTAAAGTTCTATAAATACTTGAGAATATTTTGAATTCGTTCCTTTGATGATTTTATTTTTGCGAAAGTTAAAGAAAGCATAAGAGCACAAAATACAAGATTCAGAGATTGTATTACGCTACGAGCCGACAAGTGTGAACGTCCTAACTTCTGTCTTCCACAAGAGAAATCAAAACTTCGAGAAATCAAATCTATATTAATTTCGTCCTCCATGTTTATAAACGTGTCCTCCCTGCGTGCACGCCGGCGAAACTTCTGGCGAGAGCGGGTGTGTGAGTGGCGGGCGGGTGACTTCGCCTCTACGAGCCGACAAGAGTGAACGGCGCTATACAAAGCAGTAAGTCAATATTATAAATATCCGACCAGACAGAAATCGTGGCTGAAGGTCCGGTAAAAGTGTCGTCGCCGACAGTTTTATCGGGTCGCCCTAATGTGAACAGCGCTATTGAATTACATATGCCTACTTCTTTCCGACAGCTTTGTCGATCCGGTAAAACTTACTGTCGGTCCGACCTAATGTGATCCCGCCCTAAGACTGACTCCCTTTTCTCTTGGGGAAATGTTATAAATTGAAGGTAATTTCGAAGTCCTACTAAACCTTACGCTGCAGCTGTTCCGTTCTTTCACTCCTTCATGCCACTATGTCCTCGAGTGCCCGAAACGTATAAGTATCCACGCGAGACAGACACAAGGCATTCAACCGGTTAATAATTAAAAAAAAAAAAATACAATTAAAAATCTATCTTTTTCAAAACAAGCTTTTTTCGTGTTCTTCTCAGCAAACCTTTTCATTTGATACCCATAGCATGGCAGTGCACAAAAAATAACTATTCTGCCATCTTGGGCCGTCCGCCATGTTGGATTTAGAATGACGTCACTTAACTTATCATGCATTGTCATCCAAACTAAACGTGCAAGCAAAATTTCATCTAAATCGGTGGAGGATAACTGTTTTAAAATTCAGTTGCAAGATTTGACCCGAACACACAAGTTGCAGCTTGTAATAAAAGAAACCGATTTAGCTATCAAACAGTATCGAGGCAAATGACTTATTTTTAAATCAGTAAATCTACTGCAATAAAGGCAATTGTTTTGTAATTCTAGCTAGGTAATATACGTTTTTATCATAGCGCGATCTCGTGAATGATGGAAGGAATGGGGGAGGGTTTTGCCCAGGCGTGGGTTTATGGGACAGAATATTCCAGCAAAAAAATGAAATATACCTAAATAAAACAAACAACGAAAAATGTTACGGATTAAAAAAAATATCGATATTACATTGATAAATTATATAATATAGTGTGTACTTAATAACTCCATGTCTGTATTTACCTCTATGCACTTGTGTAACAAGCAACGAGTCATTTCTTGTATTGAAAACAATGATCATTACGATGTTTTTTGAAATAAGCATGTTATGAATGAACGAAATTATAACTAATTAAAAAACTAAAGAAAAAACAAAGAGAAAATAGGAGAAAATATTGTAAAATTCGATACGTATAAATTTTGTTTTTGCTTAATATTTCATAACAAACGATCCAATTATTCAATATTCCTTATTTATAGTGTCACTATAAACTAATTCTTCTACAAGCTCAGGTTGAAAGTAAAGCATATTTAATTACTTTTTAGATTAAATCTATTTACTACATACTACAATAATAAAAAGCTTTGTATATAACCTTAATATCAAAACAGGTTTCAAACATTTTCGCGTAAGTCTCCGTGTTCTCCGCGTAAACAGCAAATAGGTCGCATAAATCATTGGTGTTCATGCAACTGATGCAACCTACAAACTCTTCGTCCTCCATTTTCTGATAAATTTTTATTTATTTACAAACTAAGGAGGCCGGCCATGTTTTGCTATTAAAATTCAAATGAAAGAAAATGAACACTGGAAAAAAACAATTGAAAAGCGCGGGTTTAAGTGATGGGTCTCACTGTTTTTGCTATATTAAATCGATCGATTTAAAAACATTCTGTCAAAAGAATTTAGTAATCTATGGAAAGCACTTGATGTGTGTCCCAGATCTATACCTACATTATTTTAAGATTTCAATTTAAATAAATTAAATTGAAGTGTATGTTTTTACGATGTAGGCTTTAAAACAATAGTTTTTAACGAGTTCCAAAATGCTTATGAAAGTATAATAAAACACATTTTTATGTAACTTAAGCTAAATTTGTAAAATTAAAAATACTCTTAAGTTTAACGAGTTTCACGCTGACGAAGTTGCGGAGAAGAAACTAGTTAGCAATAATAAATAAAAGTTGATAATCATTAAAATCATCAATACTACTCCTTGAGTTTAAATTGCCCGATGGAATGATTAATATTAACTTGTTGAACTATATATAATAATTCTGTAAAATATTTTAGTAGGGCCGACTTTATAATGGTGGCGGCCGAACAATTTTACTAAATACTGCTCGCCTTATTTTGGAATATTATATTTTTAGGCATTAGTTAGTAGTTTTTGATTTAAGTGTAAGCCTTAATTAATTACTTTATACACTGTGTATATTTTATCTATGTGAATTTACTTAACTACAAAAAATAACTGCAAATGTAAATCTTTATAAAATTGAAACTTTGCTGGAGCTCCATACTAAAAAGAAAACAAGGTAATTAATAGGTTTTTATAAATAGACATGTCAACGTAAAGATGTTCGTTTTCTAACCGGCTTCAAAAAGAGTTAGAATTTAAAAATAATAATATTAATCATTAATAGACTCTCGTTTGTGAATAAAACTCACTCAATGCAAAAGGACATCACTATATGCGGCATTCAAATTTAGAATGTATTTTTGACATGTTCAGCATGCACAAACGAGATACCATACTTCAATTGTGTTGGCTAAAAAGAGATAGCAAGATCGGGTCAAAGATCAACTGACATTTATAATGACAGCTGACAGAACACGATTACACTCAATTCCGATGTTGCCAACGTTTGCTTTTACCCTTTGATCTTGGTAAATTATCTCTTTTTTTCAATGTTTCAACTGTTCAAAGAATATTTATAATTCTGATAATGGACCAATTTCTAGAATGAGTCCGTTATTGTTCAAACTCAAACTCATACGACATTTCAAAAGCGGAGACGAGTGAGCAATTAACTGAATAATAAATGAGTAGGTGCCTAATTGTACTTAGTTTAAAATAAAAAAAATACTTTGCCATTATCACATTGAAATACATTATAAAATATACATTTGTAAAGATACATAATGTAGAAACATATAAAGTCTATCTCAAGAACCCAATCGTACAAATAAGCAATTTTGAGATCATACACTAGCAACCAAGTCAGCTGGTTTTGAAACGTATCAACAAACGTCAATTCAGTTTTATTATTATGACAACAACGATCGAGTTTATCTGTTAGTCAACTGTTGTGTTTATTCAGACAATATTAATCTTTGAGTTAGTCGCGTCTCGTGCGATATCAGACAAAATAAGTATTATCTCTATACGTCTCGTATTCCTTTGTGTATATAATGATACCAGTGCTTAGTCGCATAATTCAGTGCAGTTCTTAGCGTTAGAAAGTTATACTGATATTAAAACCTGTCTTAGCTGCGGGAAAATACTATGCCGTACGCGTTCAATGACCTGTGCTCGGTGAAACAATAACACGAATTATTTCTAGACTGAATGTGAATTTATTGTAACAAAAAAAAAAATGAAATTCAAGATAGACAGAGGGCTTCTGCCCATAAAGGCTCACTTCTTTTTTTTTTTCGCAGGTAAGTTATTTTAAATCAATTCTATTTTTAATTTGGAGACTAAGAACTTCTACTTCTTCTTCTTCTCTAAAAATGTTATCAATTCAAATTGATTGTTTGATAAAAGGGAAGATATTTTTAACAATATGAATCATTCATAATATTTTTTTTTAATAATTTTGATCTCCTTTTTCTTATAACTGAATTAATGTGCGCTTTGTTTGGCATGAAAACAAATAGCATGAAAATAAGTTATTTATACAATTGCCTATCAACTTGGTCAGTTTACACTATCGTTTACATATCATAAATGATTAATGAGCATTTTTTGTATGTAATATGTACCTACGTTATCGCATTATTTGCTTCTAGGTACCTATTCATAATTTTATCATCAATGCAATTTTTAATGGGAGTAGCTCCTTTTACAGTTACTATAAAATTAACTTAATACTAATAAGCCAAAAGCCATGCCTGTTGTTAAAAAATGAAGCACTTTCACTCACATTTATTTCATGACTACAGAATGCCGCCTGCTATGATCCTTACATAGTCCTATTTAGCTTCATTTATGTTCATACCCCTAACCTCTTTAATAATAATAATACGAACCTTGAGAAAAATAAGCAAATCAAGTATCTTGACTTGGCTGGCGAGGTTATCGAAATGTGGGTTGTGGACTCAGCGATCATTGTACTGACAGTTATTTCAGACAATAGCTTAATAGCCACGAGTCTCGACCAACACCTTAGTAGGATCTAGTTAGGCCAAGGGCCTAATCCAGAAAGCAGTAGGTACTGCTGGACACAGCTCGTATTGTTAGGAGGTTCCTCTCTCTTGAGCCCTGACCGCCGGTAGCTTGGACCCTGTTCCCGATACCGTTGGGGCTTCATCTATACTAATATTATAAAGAGGAAAGATTTGTATTTTTGTGTGTAACAAATAAACTTAAAAACTACTTGACCGAAAAAAAAAAATATAAACATGAAGTCGAACATAGAACATCCTCCTTTTTGGTAAGTCGGTTAAAAATAAATATATACAAATACAATTTATTTCAATTTCAACATTCCTTCAAATCCATGGACATTGCCTAGTCTGTCAATCAGTCATAGAACTGTTTCAAAATTGCATGTTGCTCGATAACATAAGTTGCATTAATCAAAATAATGATAAATTGATAATATGAGAATGATAAAGTAATATTAGGCAATTAAACAGGTAGGCATAATAGTTTTGTAATATGTTAAAAAGTTTCATTAGTGTAGTTTTTGTCAGCGGCTTCACCGGCGCGTGGAATTCGATATTTTTCCCTCGAGAAAATACTACCTACCCGCTGGAATAAAAGGTGTCCTACCTCCACCTTGAAAACCCACGAACACTCGCCACCTGGACGTGAACTGCAGTGGCCTATATGGAAAGCATTCAATCGATTGCGTACCCGCATAAACTGCAAACCACAGACATAAATCTAACTAGATAACGCAAGTCCCTCGATCTGTATGAAATCCAAGCGTGACACTTTTTCACACACAGTTAAAAAAAACAATTTTACTTGCCAATGAAAGAAAACATTTTCAATGTTTCGGCCCACTTTTTCTGTACAGTTTCAGCTCAATATGGCATAAATAATTTTTAAATAAAATATTTTTTCTAGATTTCGGTGGGTATCCGGTGCCGATAATCAATCAATCTGCCTAGCCTTTTCCCAACTATATTGAGGTCGGCTTCCAGTCATACCCCTGCCTGTCTGACCTCCACAACCCAGTAACTGAGTAACACGGTACCCCTCGGCAAGACTGGTTTCAGATCTCAAGCTTCTGACTACCCTTAACCCGGTGCCGATAATGCTAAATTGAAATCTCAAAGTACGATCATTGATCATAATATTACTACGTTTTTTGATACGCGAAGTACATACAATCGCGTCATCTAGTTAGATTTATATCTGTGCTGCAAATACTATTTGGAACAATGGGGTTTTAAAGACCTATTAGTTTTATAGAAATAAAAAAAAAACAGTAATATTGCCGCGATTTTTTAAACTTGTTTTGTTTATTCTTCTACACGAATATAACAGTAGTCACAGGGGGTATTTGTGTCTCTGAAGTTAGGCTTTGCAAACCATTGCGCAAGAAACAGTTTGTCGTCGAATACTGCATACAGTAAGCGAGGACGATGATGCGACAAACGTAAGCGAGTGAAAGAGACAGTTATACAATGCTATCTTCTACTTCAACATTGACATAAAATTAGCAACTGCGCAACGTCTTGCAGCAAACTTCAGAGACACAAAGATCCACTGTGAGTATTATATCGCTAGACCGAAGAGGCAGAATCTGGCAATTAGTGTGGAGTAAATACACTTCATTGTGCATACAGCTAAGAAGTGGAATTCACTACCAGAGTTAGTGTTACTTCTAGGCAATCTTAAAACATCATCAAAGTCAATGTCTTTACATATTTAAATTAGGCCATTATGCGGTACTTTTGAATGTCAAAAACTTTTTTTTTTTTTTACAAAATAGCAACTGCGGTCTTGCAGCCAACTTCAGAGACACAAATATCCCCAGTGACTACTGGAGGAAAGATTTGTTTTTGTGTAAGTATGTGGGTTTGGGTTCTGTCGGATTGGCCACGGTGACGAAGCAGCGAGGAAAAGCTAGTTATTTTCATGACACCTCGTCTTTGCTTAGAGATTCCGTATTATTGCGATCTCGAACATCCCTGCAGATTGAGGACCTCTTCACTCAAGTGTTGTTTCCTCCTCTATGTTCCGCGATTAGGCCCGTATGACGTCAACACACTAGAGACTAGACCTAGATTTACAAATAAGACCGAGTGCCTTGTTACGATCCACCGTACACCGAGACTCTTCCGCGCCTCGGGCAACAGAAAAAAATTGGTAGAAAATTCACGTTTGTTGTATGGGAGCCCCACTTAAATATTAATTTTATTCTGATTTTAGTATTTGTTGTTATAGCGGCAACAGAAATACATCATCTGTGAAAACTGTCTAGCTATCACGGTTCATGAGATCCAGCCTTGTGACAGACAGACAGACGGACAGTGGAGTCTTAGTAATACAGTCCCATTTTTACCCTTTGGGTACGGTACCCTAAAAATACATGTGCGATCAGGAGACCGTTGTAGAAACGAGGTTCCTCACGCAATATTTTACTTTTTGCTGTTCTGCTTGAGTCTTGATCCTCGTACATATACACAATAAAAAAAATATTTAAAAATAACAAAAAACCCGACTGCTTAAGAAGCGAACTAAAAAGACGTAAACAAGAGGAAAATCATGCTGAGGATACATAATATGCGCGAGCTGGCTGACCAAAACCAGATGTAATAATATAATAAAACCAGATTTTTTAAATTAAAAACCAGGTATAATAAAACCAGAAAAAAAATAATTAAAAATAACAAAAAACCCGATTGCTTGTCGGGTTTTTTGTTATTTCTAAATATTTTTTTATTTACAACTTTTTAGTTATTTTTTATTTGAATTAGGTACATTAGAACATATAAGTATTACATATTTTTGTAATCACCTCTTAAAACCCATTATTTTGATACCCACACGATAGGTTAGGGAGAGAAAAAAAATTTGGGCCCCCACAATATGGCGCCCAAAATCCGCCATTTTTCTATTTTCCAATTTTAATGTAGCCAGTGACACTCGCAGGCTTAAGACGAATCGATTGACGTAAGAATAATCAAAATCGGCCAACGCGTTTGGTCTGTTGAACACCACATATAAAACCACCCCGGTGTTCACTATCAGCACATAAAAGGTGCCCGTGACCTCTAAAAAGGCTACCCCAGAACCCCCTCTCTGCAAAGTTTGTTAGGGCAATCCTAGCTTTGCTGTCTTAGAAAATCCTCGTATGTAACAATTTTGAATTGCCAAAGCACGAACTATCTTCGCGCAGCTGAGACCTATTTGGCAATCGCGATAACTGACCCGAAGGTTCAAACTCAAGACCTTCAGATCCAATGTCAAATTTGTGCTGTAACAAAGGACATTTCACGCCAAATCCAGGACTTCTTCAACCGATGCCTTCGTTGCGTCCTCGGAATATACTGGCCCGAGACCACCTCTATCACAGAGCCGTTGGAGAGATGCCACCAGAGCCCTATCGACAGCCAGATCAAGCGTCGTAAATGGAGATGGTCAAACGCTCCGGAGGGATTCTGATCACATTCCCAAACAGGCCATGGAATGAAATCCTCAAGGAAAAAGGAAGGGTGGCTGTCCCCGTCAAACCTGGCTACACACCGTATTGGCTGAGGCGACGGGCATCAGAATAACGTGGGGCGAGGTGAATCGTGATGCTCAAGACCGGTCGCGATTGAGGACTACTGTGGACGTCCTCTGGTCCTGGGGTCGTAGGATCTTAAGTCAAGTATGTCAAAAGTCAACCTGACCTGGCAGCTGATAGTTAAGATAAGATTTTATTTAGATAAATTAGTGTGTAAAACTATCATATATCAGACTAGCTGTCCCACGCGGCTTCGCTCCCGTCAACTGGCTACCTACCTACCCATCTACACTACACACACGATTGTTGCGTAACTTTAACCGCTTACGCAGCGCACGCAACGGTACCAGTAGTTCCTGAGATTAGCGCGTTCGAACAAACAAACTCTTCAGCTTTGTAATATTAGTATAGATATAAGATTTTATGTGTAAACAGGTTACAGGAAATTATGCCTATTTCGATTTACATAGCACAGCACCTAAATAGAATTTGTTGACTATATTCGACCGTAGTTGATCGTGACCCCTGATTCAAGGCCCCTTCACTTTGACACCTATTTCCTAATTTAATGACATAATGGCTCTCGTGGATACGTGGACTAGATTGCGTTCCCGGTGACTCATAGATAGTAGACACCAGATTCTGTCCGTCGTCTGTCACACGGGTTTTACAGCCAAATGGTTGGCGCTACAGTATTCAGATTTTCACAGCTTGAATCTTGTTTACCCGAAGTAATGCAAATTGTTAAAAAATATGTTTTATACCATTCCCCCTCTAAAAAGCTTATTTTATTCACTGAAAACAGTGAATAAAAAGCACTTTTAATCACTGTTTTGGTGTTTGAATTTAGAACACACCAATATACATTTGACCTCCATCTCAATGCAATACAACCTACTTGCGCATAAAATACTCGATACAGACTTCTTGTGCAAAGAATATTCGAATTTCAAACTCCTTCGTCGATTTAATTTTGAGTTTGTTTATATTTAGGATTTTGATAATGATTTTATTTTGGTCTAGGATGTTTAGTGAATACTTATTTGGATTGTAATTCTAATATTAATTGCATTGGTGTTTAATTAATTATATTTATGTAACTTAACGGTGGCCCAGTGTTATCGGCCGCGACTTACAAGTTGTAGATCGTGGGTTCGAGCCCAGGCAGGCGCTTTACTTTGAGTAAATTATTTCATCACCACTGCTCTCAAAACGGTGAAGGAAAACATCGTGAGGAAACCGGCAATGTCCTAGAACTAAAAAATCGAAGATATGTGGCATCCACCAACCCGCACTGCGCCCGCGTGGTGGATTACGGCCCATTCCCTCACACAGAGAGGAGGCCTGTGTCCCAGCAGTGGGAACATTAATAGGCTGATGATGATGATGATGAACTTAACGGAGGTGGTCACTGGCCCCTGAAACACAGGTGCTGTTTAGGTAACTCAAACTCAAAGGCTCAGCTTCAATTTACAAAAAATGTGAAGCCCTAAGGTTTCCCATTTTCTGTAAATTTTGAAGGTAATAAACCATTTATTTATTTATTATTATTCCTTGTGCTTTTGGTTTAAATCCTTCTTTTTCTCGAAGTCATGGTATAAAGTATAGTATGCAACTCTTGAATAAAACGGATTTATATCGAGGGCCATGAATCACTCGCGTCGATCAGGATTCTAACACTTGAATCACTCGCTATGCTCGTGATTCAATCATCATGAATCACTCCCTACGGTCGTGATTCAGTTGTTACAATCCTTCACTTGTTCGTGATTCATCTATGGCCCTCGCTTTAAAACCGTCCTTTATTCACTAGTTGCATAATATACTATTATACCATTCCCCCTCTAAAAAGCTTATTTTATTCACTGAAAACAGTGAATAAAAAGCACTTTTAATCACTGTTTTGGTGTTTGAATTTAGAACACATCAATATATATTTGACCTCCATCTCAATGCTATACAACCTCCTTGCGCATAATATACCCGATACAAACTTCTTGTGCAAAGAAGATTCGATTTTCAAACTCCTTCGTTGATTTAATTTTGAGTTTGTTTATATTTAGGATTTTAATAATGATTTTGATTTTGGTCATGTTTAGTGAATACTTATTTGGATTGTAATTCTACTATTAATTGCATTGGTGTTTAATTAATTATAATTATGTAACGTAACGAAGGTGGTCACTGGCCCCTGAAACAAAGGTGCTGTTACCTAGTTCAGCTTCAATTTACAAAAAATGTTATAGCCTGAGGTCTCTCTTTTTTGTAAATTTTGAAGGTAATAAACTATTTATTTATTATTATTCCTTGTGCTTTTGGCTTAAATATTTCTTTTTCTCGTAGTCATGGTATAAAATATAGTATGCAACTCTTGAATAAAACAGATTTATATCGAGGGCCATGAATCACTCGCGTCGCTCAGGATTCTAACACTTGAATCACTCGCTATGCTCGTGATTCAATCATCATGAATCACAACCGTAGGGAGTGATTCAGTTGTTAGAATCCTTCACTTGTTCGTGATTCATCTATGGCCCTCGATTTAAAACCGTCCTTTATTCACTAGTTGCATAATATACTATTTATGTTTTTAAGAGGGGCTCCCATGCAGCAAAAGTGAGGGCGTGAAAAAAAAATGTCAGTTCTTTTTAACAAAATTTTGGATACGCTTCCCAATCGTCCCATTGACGTATGAACTTGTAATTTGGTGATAGTGTTTATTATTACTACGTATGTTTTAATTACGAATACCAATATATTGATAAATCAGATTATTTTTTTTGATTAATCAAATTTTTAATTTAGCGGTTTGGTACGGAACTCTAAATGTCAGAAGTCCGACACGCACTTGGCTGGTTTTTTAGTTTCACCCGTCCGGAGTTATTGCAGTTATTGGAGTGTGTTATAAGATATTTTCTTTCTGTCTTTTCTAAACTACTTTACTAACTTAACTAAACTCCGAAACGACTGGACCGATTTTGGTGATACTCTTACTGGGAGATAGGTGATAATAATATAAGGAATAGAGTAACCTTGGCTACATTTATTTTAGAAAAAGAATTAGGGTCCCGTGAAAATAAAATTAAAACCCATTATCTTTTTAGATTTAACGAGTGTGAAGTCGCGGGCGACATTTTTAAATTTGTTTAAGTAAGTGAATTTATTTACTTGTTGATATAGTGTTTAACAATAACAAATATATACTATACACTCTGAATGAAAGATTGAGAAATCAATACATATAATAAATCTGTAGAAAAGTCGATTTTGTACATCGGAAATATTTCCAAAAAAATAGCCAGGGTGTTAAAGGATAACCAACAGAAACCATTTCCAGCATTTTTGAAATTTTTGTCTGTTTGTCAATTTAGTTGTGCACGCATCACGTAAAATGTACGAAACCAATGTAGATAACTTTTATACATAAAAATTGTGCGTAACTTGAGGTATTATTTAGTTTTTGCTTCATCGCAATCGGGTCACTCTATCAAAAGTTAGATGAATTTAAAGTGTTTAAGAAGTAAAATATCACAACATATGCAATTCAGATACTCGGACTGTTGAACTCCATATTCGATAGATGGCGTTGTGCATTTGGCGTCATTTTCCGAATGGCGGTGTTAAGATTTTCCGCGGAAGAATGACCCTAAAAAAAAATTGTTCAACTCTTTTTTAAAGTGATTGTCTTCTGCTTAACCGGGTGCTCCTGTCGAGACTAAGCTTTATTGCCTCCAGCCAGGCATTCAACTCTTCAAGTCGAATCAACGACACATGTACCTTCAAGGGCTATTTCAAGTGTGGCTAGAGTAAAATAATAATTCGGGACCCAATGCACGAGATAAAAAAATTACGTTAGGTCAGATTACAGACCTAAGTCTGTAATCATACTACTAATGTCAATAATGACGTTGACGCATGTGCAATATAGTTCGTAATTTCGCTTCTTTTAGTGCCCGTCTGAATAGCCTTATGATAAACGCGGTGGCCTACTACGCTCAAGGTTGCAAGTTCCAGTTCCAGCTAATAAATAAAATAAATAAAAAAGCCTTTATTTGACCAAGCTATTATCTACATTTCATCTGAGTTACTAAATTAATTACTTGCTAGTTGCTAGGTAAACCTAATTATACATTTTCTTTAATTTACGAATAACTATAAATACAAATTAATTATTTCTAGTTATCTTATTAATAATAATATTATGCATTAAGCTAGGCCCCCAGATTGGGTGAAGGCCTCCTCCAATGCTGCCCATATTATACGATGCGTACGTAAGTGAGTGAAAGAGGCAGTTATACAATGCTATCTTCTACTTCAACATGGACACAAAAATAAAAACAGCGCAGGGTTATCTTCCAGATAACTTCAGAGACACCAAGATCCGCTGTGACTTCTATGTCTCTTGACATGACTGATGTAAAATTTGAGAATTCTGACTACCCATAACGATTGTCCAAGATCTACAAAATTCTGCCTTGGTCGTTGGTTTAATATGCTTCCCGAAGCATGGAGTTCTCTCAGTCTGTAGAGATCGAATGATCCTCAGATAAGGGACTCCGTCCGACCACCAAGTGACGCCAGAGAAGACAGTGATCACATGCTACCGTGCACAGTAAGGCTCATGGGAGACGTATTGTTACAAGATAGGGCAACGCCATCTAGTGTCGAGTGGAAGAACTAGAAGCGCCATCTAGTATTGAATAGCGGAACTAATCTTCTTGAAAACTCGTGTCGAATGAAATTTTCCAGAATGTTCATTCTGGAAGTTTCTAGTCGCTTCGGGAACAAGAGTTCGAAAGTCGATTGTTCTGGAAGGAATTTTGTCGAATAACAGTATGGAACGTTCCAGAAACATCTTTAGTGCTATATAAAGAGCGGTCGGGTTCGTCGTGAGTCAGTTTCGATTTGGAAGCGACACAGAGAAAATAGTTCGAAGTAATAGAACTGTTGAAGAAGTGTTATTGTAATAAAGTGTGATTAATTGAAGTCTGCTATTTAAATAATTTATCCCTGAACCCCAACTCGTAACAGTTTAGTCTGCTCAGGGATGTAACTCAACAGATATTGCACAGAGGGGGTACCTGGGTGATCAAGCGGTAAACACCCGGACTCCGTGGTCTTTTCCTGAAAATTCCAGGCGCCTTTAAAATTTTTAGGATGACAAGTCGACACCGGCTATCGCTGAAAACCAACGCTGTGGCTCTGTCTTGCATGCGAGTCCCAGCATTATGCTGAGCGATGACCGTTTTGCGTTGTTTTTTTATGGTATGCGTCGTGCCTGGCACAAATAAACGATTTTCTTTCTTTCAATAAAAAAATAAGATGAACATCCACGGGCCAGCCTTGGTAAGCGTTGAAAATCAACTGGTATGACAGTTCTTATTTAGCCTCGCATCCCTCAATCCATTGAAAATATTACAGCCTGATAATGTCATGCAGTGTATTGAAGCGCAGTGTAATTTGAGCGTTATCAAATTGATAATAGATATAGTTCTTATCAGAGCACATAACGACATGTAATTAACTGTTATCAGTCTGTTGGGTTATCAAACAATTGTTTAGATATTATGGCAGCTTAGTCTGACAGAAATTGGTTTTTACCTAATGTATATAAGTGCAGGGATTAATGTCATCTTAAGGTTCCCCTAGTCGACGGCACGAACTATTTTGTGCGCGAGGTTAAAATGCATGCTATCTCATCCGACAACACGTGCGAAAGAGATAGATGCTGTGATGAGCAGTAAGAAGCTAGTTGGCGTACGAATTAGCAGTTTTGCAAATTCGTATCGAAATGGATGATGATTTAGGACGAAAACGAGCGCGCGAAATTTTATAATATAGATGTCGGGTTTAGTCAATAGTACGGACGTCAAAACAAATCACGAGCACGCCACCTGTCGGCAAATCAAGAACAACTACGCTGTGGCGCGCTTTCCCTAACGACTTGTGTGGTGGGGACATAGAATATAAGAGTTGAGTACTGACCGCCCTAGAGCTTAGACGTTGTAGAATCAGTATCGATCCGTAATATTAGTAAGCAAGATTGTAACTGTGAACTATTTAAATAAACCCAGTGTATCGAATAATTTGTGTTATTTGCACAACTGTACCCATCGACCTGCCCATACACGATGTCTTAACCTAAGGTAATATCATCCTGACTTCCCGATGGTTTGCATCTATCGGCCAGCCCTGACGCGACATAGATATCATGGAAAAAGGACTAAATGTATATTTACGAAATAAAATTATTTGCATTGTTAAATTACTAATCCATGCCCGTATGGAGGCCGTTTTTCAATTTTCCTTCTTATGGTATTTATTTCCGCCCAAAGATGCGTTATAATTAGTGTTGAAATATGGAACTTTCGACGCCCATAACTTTCAAATATTTTATTTTCTTACTTTTTTGTTTCCATACAGGTCTAGAAAATGATGAGACGAATTGACATAATTTTTTATTTTGAACGTACATCGTCAAACAGTGGAGTGATCGCTAGACTACGTTTGTAGGTAGAATGATCGACAAGTGCAGGGTTGGCGAACCTTTATTAGAAAACGCACGTTTTCTAATAAAGGTTCGCCAACCTAAAGGTTTAAATTATATATTTTTATAAATGTGAAAATGCAGTGCCGGCAAAGAATCTTAAACTGGTGACTTAATAAAAACAATTCTACCTATTAACTCTTTATTTGCAACCTGAAATTTATTCAGCAATTATTTTATTTACAGATTTATGTTTTTTCGATATAAAATTAGAAGTCGATGTCATGCCTGCTGTTTCAAATGCTATATAATATTGGCGTGCCCGTAAAATTTTGTCGTGTGCCACCTCTGGCACGCGTGCCTGGTAAGTGTGCGCCGGCCACGATTCATACCATAAGAACAAAAAATCAATAGGAAATACTTAAATACAAATAGATAAAGAGTATGCGTCACAATCACAAACATGTAAAACGGCCATCGCTCAGCGTAATGCTGAAACTCGCGTGCGAGACAGCCACAGCGCTGGTTTTCAGCGATGGCCGGTGTCGACTGGTTGACGCCGAACCAATGAAACCTTAGGGGCAAATGACGGAGCGAACAGTGAACACCTTATTTGTTGATTTCACACTAGCTTTATTTAAATATGAGTGGGGTAACTTTGAATGATTGATTGAGATTACTTATTATTACTATTTATATTCATCATCATATCAGCCGAAAGACGTCCACTGCTGGACATTGGCCTCCCCCAAGCGTCACCACATTGATCGGTCCCGTGCGTCTCGCATCCAGCGCATTCCCACAACCTTAACCAGGTCATCGGTCCTCTAAGTGAGAGGCCTTCCAACGCACTGTCTTCCGGTTCGCGGTCGCCATTCCAGAACTTTTCTACCCCGTCGGCCTGGCGGCCATCTGTTCTGCGAGCAATGTGCCCTGTCTACTGCCACTTAAGTTTTGCAATTCTTCGGGCTATTTATCTTACTTAATATTATAAATGTGAAAGTTTGGATGGATGTGTGTTAAGATGTATGTTTATTATGTGTAATCACGCCAGAACGGCTGAACGGATCTGGATGAAATTTGGCACAGAGATAGATTATAGTCTGGAATAGCACATAGGCACAGACAATATAATACTAGCATACAGATGCCTCATCCCATACAAAGAAACCGTGCCGACGTAATTAGCGTTTTTCGTCTGATTAATATGATTTGTGTTTGTACATCGAACGCGTTCGGTTCTGTTTCACGGTGATAGATAGATGGTGTTAGCAGCTACTTGCAAGTAAAAGGGTTTACTCGGTTCGTGAATATTTTTTTCTTTAAATACTGTGAAGGTTCGTTTTATAGTATTTTTTTTGCACGTTTTTACAGATTTTTTTGCACCAAAATGCAAAATTTAACAATCGAGTGGAATGCCTCAGAAATTTAAAAATGCGCCATCTATTGGCATCTATTTTAAATGATCTATTCAAATAATCATTGAAATGTGAATTAAGAGCCCAATATTCCTTAATTTTGTACTTAGGAGAGTTGATTAAACAAGAACATACAATTTTTATGTTCATTCCAGAAAATATTAATTTTACACACATTCAATATCAGATAGGTGCATATCGCGTCATCTAGTGAGATTTATTTGAACCCAAATTTTCTTTTTTAGCAATGTGACCCCGTGACATAGGCTACTTTTTGCTCCTTACTCCTTCCTTTACTTCGCGCCTTTTGCTTCGTTCATACATCTAAACACCGTTTGAAAAAACATTAAACATGTTTCCTAATCTTTTTACAGTCCGATCAACCGATTTTGTTTTTTTGTTATCTATCCCGTAAACATAAGGATGACATAAAAAGCATAAACCTGTTACCAAAACCAACTGTTTACTACAGCTACCATTTGTCGTATCACCAACGCAATAGAAGTCAAAATCGGTTGAACGGGCTGTAAAATGGGCTTTTTTAAACGTCTAATGTTATCGCAAAAGGAGTATAGTCATACACGCACGCTGGTTGTGAGTACTGTGCCTTTCTGAAAAACATCACCAATAAGATCCGGGTAACGGTGTCCTTCTTGGTCGTCGCCTCCCAACGTTTTCATTCACGTCTGCCTTAGCTGAATTTATTTATTCTGAAATCCCTGTCTAACGGTTAAGTACATAATAACGATGTGTTATCATAATTATATCTACTTATAACACTAAGAGTTTTACAATGTCTCTCGTCGAATACTGTTGTCATCTGCGCAAAATGGCTTGCAAACAGTGTACTAAGATTATGGACGTGTTTGAAAAACCTTGAATAAACAGTTTCTGCCAGATGTTAACTAATAACAAAGAGCTGTTGTATGTTTGTTACAAGATTAATATTGCCTTGCTTTTGTATGTCACACACACTTCCTGGCAATACTTGGTATTCGATTAAGCTGAAACTTAGAGTACTTATGTGTAAAATTCAGGGCCGCGCCGACCCCTGGAAGCGCCTGTGTGCGAAACCTATGAAGCGCCTCTTTTTTTCGACATTTATATTTTTTTAATTTTTCAAATTTCCACTGGTATATTTTATTCTCCAGTTTTATATAGCAATATAAGTTTTTTTCCTTTTTTGGTTTAAATCCTTCCACACACTATCAATGCTTTACGTATATAGTTGAGCCAAGTGGAAAATACGTAGAATTGAAAATAGAACAATATGTAGGTATAAAAAAAGAATACCATGTAGTATTCAAAATTTTATTTATACCATTCTCCCTCTAAAAAGCTTATTTTATTTACTGAAGACAGTGAATAAAAAGCACTTTTAATCACTATTTTGGTGTTTTAATTTTAGAACACACCAATTTATATTTGACCTCCATCTCAATGCATTACAACCAACTTGCGCATAAAATACTCGATACAAACTTCTTGTGCAAAAAATATTCGAATTTCAAACTCCTTCGTCGATTTTATTTTGAGTTTGTTTATATTTAGGATTTTGCTAATGATTTTGATTTTGGTCTAGGATGTTTAGTGAATGCTTATTTGGATTGTAATTCTAATATTCATTGCATTGGTGTTTAATAAATTATGTTACGTAACGGAGGTGGTCACTGGCTTCTGAAACACAGGTGCTGTTACCTAGCTCAGCTTCAATTTACAAAAAATGTGAAGACCTGAGGTTTCTCATTTTTTGTATATTTTGAAGGTAATAAACTATTTATTATTATTCCTTGTGCTCTTGGCTTAATTCCTTCTTTTTTTCGTAGTCATGGTATAAAATATAGTATGCAATACTTGAATAAAACGGATTTATATCGAGGCCCATGAATCACTCGCGTCGCTCAGGATTCTAAAACTTGAATCACTCGCTATGCTCGTGATTCAGTCATCATGAATCACTCCCTACGGTCGTGATTCAGTTTTTAGAATCCTTCACTTGTTCGTGATTCATCTATGGCCCTCGCTTTAAATTTATTCACTAGTTGCATAATATACTATTATTGAATTAGATGCATTCGATGCATGGAACATAGAATATTATAGAAAAAAATCAACATATTGTTTTGGTGATTATTGATCATTATATCAACCTCTAGAGTTTACTATTGTTAATAGCACCTCGACAAACGTCTAGTTTATTTTAAAAATGATTACCTTATGAAATAGTTTTTTTAATTAATAATAACTAATGAAAATTTACATCATTTATCAATAATCGTTTGACAAATACTTTTATCTATATTAAATTATTCTATGATTTGTTTAAGACTGAGCAATACATTTTCAAAGTCAGAGGACTATACTTTTTGGTCTATTTTTACCTTTTACTTGTAGGTACCTACTCTTTATAAAGTAAGCTAACGGCCGATTTCCCCACAGAAACTCATCCCGATTAGTTCAACTAAACTCAGTTTATGCAAATACAGCGTTCTGATAGTTAGTTTCCCAGCGGTCTCAACCAATCAGAACGCTGTATTTGCATAACTAAGTTTAGTTGAACTAATCGCGATTAGTTTCATTGGTGAAATCGGCCCTAAGCCCCGTCAAAATCGGTGCAGACGTTTCGAAGGTTAAGAAACAGACATACAGACCAAAAAATATGTTTTCGTTAACTATAGCATAATCCTTCGTAATGCGTTTGGTGAAAAGCTTGTATTTTGACTATACAAACAAACAGACACTTTTATTAATTTGTATAAGAAATCACTTAAAGCACATAATACTGCTTAAAGCATTTTTGGATCAGTTTTAACACCTTAATCGATAGAATGACTGATTTCTGTTTGGAAACTTGGCCGGTAGCACCGTGAAATATTTAAATCGGGACATCCCCTGGTGACCCCAGCCCACTTGCGTCGCATCGCTTCGGGTTGCGTTCATAAGCTCATCCACGGCACGGCTATCGTAGCGACTGCGGCGGTTCAAATATTGTAAAATTAAACCAGAATATTGTCTTGGAAGACTTGTATCTACTTACTTATCGATACTTAACTGTAAAGAATATGTTTTTAAATGACAAAAATAATTTCAGCAATTGGCGCTGGCAATTCATCCAATTCATCCCCTATTGCCCTGGCGCCTGTGTGCGCCGCACACTTCTCACACAGGGGCGGCGCGGCCCTGGTAAAATTAACATTTTGTAGAATTGATTATAAAAATTGTATGTTATGTTTTGATTAACTCTCATAAATACAAAATCAAATATTGGTCTTTAAATCCACATTTCAAAGATGGATCATTTAAAATTGAGTCCAATAGATGGCGTGGTTTTAAATTTCTGAGGCAACCCACTCGATTTTTTTAATTTGTATTGTAACACTATTAAACAACTCGTCACTGTATTTAAAGAAAAAAATAGCCACGAACCGAGAAAAACCCTTTTACTTGCAAGTCGCTGCTAACACCATCTATAGCCGTGAAACGGAACCGAACGCGATCGAAGTACTTATAAAAATAATCATCTTAATCAGACGAAAGCTATAGTTACGTCGGCACGGTTTCTTTGCATAGGATGAGGCATATTTATGCTAGTATTATATTATCTGTGGTATGGTACAGTGGAGCTGGTTGCTTGGGATCTTGATAGAAACCAATGTTATGTGTGTGGCGGGAGTAGCTATACACGAGTACTTAGAAGAGAGAAAGAAGAAAAAACCGACCATGTGCGAGTCGGACTCGCGCACATTGGGTTTGCAAATATAGATACAATAATACATACGCAATATGCTAGTTAAGATATACATAAATACATTACATCCATACTAATAATTAAAATTCGAAAGTAACCTATTCACGCCTAAACCACTGAACAGAATTTAATGAAATTTGGCAAGGAGATAGGCTACGTCTTTTAGGAATCCTGAGGAAGGACATAGGCTAATTTTCGAATTAAAAAAATATTTGTATGGTAGGATAGGGTAGGTAGTTTGGTAGATAGAGAAGGGTAGATAGGTAGTTAGGGTAGGTAGGATAGGTAGGTGGGTAGGGTAGGTAGGTAGGATGGGGATGGTAGGTGGATAGGGTAGGTAAGTAGGACCCCGTCAACTACCTACCTTACCTACCCTAGGTTAGGTAGGTAGTTGTATTCACAATAGGGTAGGATAGGTAGGGTAGGGTAGGTAGGGTAGGGTAGGTAGGGTAGGGTAGGTAGGGTAGGGTAGGTAGGGTAGGGTAGGTAGGGTAGGGTAGGGTAGATAGGGTAGAAGAATGTTTGGTGTTTTTATGGCAAAACAAAGTTTGCCGGGTCAGCTAGTTATATCTATAAAAGACACACAATATAGGTAGGTACTAGATAGATGATAATATACATCAGTTAAAATTGAAATCAAAATAAATAAGAAAAGTGTAAAGGAACGAAGGAAGGAAATGTCACCCATCCACGGACCAACTTCGATAAGTGTTGCATAACCACGAAGATCGACCCGTGCAGCTGTTAGCCACAAGGTCTTCAATGATGTGTCATTCATATCGATGCATACATAAATTTTATAAATAGCTCTTACATAACAACACACTAGGTATTTAATATAATCAATATAATCTATCTAGGTGCATACAGTCATAGTACTAATATTAATTGACACACGCTACTTCAATACTGTGCATTTACGCAATGCATGTCGCGCCTCATTTATACGACTCCGCTCCAACACCGCTCCCGCAACGGAGATGACTGTCCACGCGCCGACAGCTGGCAGGCAACCAGCTGTCCACGCACCGACCGATTTCACCTTCCTTTTTCGACAAGCGAGCAGTCTGCGCTTACAGCGAGCTGTCTTCTAAGTTGTGTTGTAAAAGTATGTGTACAGAGTGCGCCCTGAAGCTCACATTTCAATGAACATTCTTTTTCCGGGTCGGAGCGGTGTCGTATAAGTTGGCTACAGCTGTTTTTAAAAGTAGAACTCACCGAGAGTTTGTACAATATAAATTAAATATTGCCATTTAGTAGTAACGTACTTTAAAAATCGTTTGCATAATTACTTATTGTGATTGTTACACTCTGGTTTTTAATTTCGTGGCCTAAAATATCATGTTTTGGGTTGCCACTTTAACGAAACATAAAAATAATAACAATAAACATAAAAACATAAAATTGTATCCTGAGTGATCGAAGTTCATCGAAAATGTTTTATTTCACGGAAAATAAAACAATTTTAAGAAACTAGTGCTAACTAGAATTTATTTAATTTCTACTCATTTATGACTGACTACATTCTATTGATTGCATTTTATTTTATTATTAATTACTTTATAATATTATATTATTTAAAATTTCCACGGTTACATATGCATGCCCCAAGTTAGACAAGGATGGCAGGATGTGCTTTGAACATTTATTCCTAATGGGGATGTGAACTGCCATTTTTCCACTATAGGTGGCGCATCGTCGGTATGGCAATTTAAAGCTGTCAAATCCATTCATTTTAAAATAGGTACAGTACAACTATTTTCTTAATGTCCCTCGGCATCCTTCGTGTTTCGTCAGTCGTCGGCTTTCTATCAAACTTCTTAGTTGATTGAGAGCGTCCAGTCTGCATCAAGTGCAAAGGACAACTGATAGAAAGCCGACGACTCACGAAACACGAAGTTTGCTGAGGAATATTATGAAAATACTTGTACTGTACAAAGGTGATGGTTATTTCTAAAAAAAATCCTTCTAGCTTGTTATGTATTATTAACAGTATTGTGTTCTTCTCTTCCCCAGCCCTGGGCCCCATCTTACCCCAAATCAATGTGTTCGGGCGGCAACTGGGGGTGTCCCCATCAGTGATGGGGATGGTTACCGCTGTGCTTCCACTGTTGTGGGCAGCTGCCAAACCTGTCTTCGGGTATGTCGTCGATTTTTGGCCGGTAAGCATCTCTTTTCTAAATAAGTAAAAAAAACTTTTTATAAAAAAATACAACCGAATTCCAAATAAAAACACTACAAAGTAAAAATTACTTCAATTTCGAAAGTCGGTGTTTCTAGTTTTGTTTCATCGTTTTTTGACACCGAGTTTCCTCGGTCAAGTACCTTTTTAAACACCATTTACATGAAAAAAAACATAGTCGAACATAGAACCACCTCCTTTTTGGAAAGAAGGTTAAAAACAAAGATGCTGTCCGCGGCACTTCTGTTTCTCCGCTAAGTTCTAAACAACGCAACGTTTTGATACAGTTTTTACTAATAGAAAAAGCAGTAAACAAAGAAGATTTTTGTATATTATTTGTCTCGTGCGAAGCCGGAGAAGGTCGCTAGTTGACTTATACAGGTTGAATATTTCAAGTGGGTGTGGATGGCCAAATCCGAAACTGGGGAATAGCGAAAAAAAGAGTCACAAGGTCGATGTTGATGAAAACTAAAACCGCATCATTGGATTTTTAAAAAATCAATATTCTTAGCCAGGAATCGCACTCGATGATATTGAAAAAAAATGCTGTATTATTAAACCATTCGATAGTGTCGCTAATTGAAGTCATATTTTGAGCAGTTATCATACGGCAAACTGAAGGAAAGATCTCATTTTAAGAAGGGGCGCCCCCAAGCGTCGCCACAATGACCGATCCCGTGCATCCAGCTGGTTTTCCCATCCTGTCATTTCTTTTTTTAGCTTTGTAATATTTTTCTTTATTTTCAGGCGCACAGAAAACTAGTCTTCATGCTACTAATAACTATAATGACAACATCATATTGTTGTCTATGGTTTCTACCGATGCCAGACCAAAGAGAAACAAAGAGCACATCACTACTAGAGTCAGTCTATCGACTTAACGACACGATACATTTAAAATCTTACACGAACAGCACTTTAGACCTAGAAAAATACAAATGTCATTGGAACTGTAGTGTGGCGGGTACTTTTGACGTTTACTTGTCAGATGGTCCATTCGTTAACACAGTATACATAGACAGTGAAGTGTCAAACTCATCCTGCTTCAATTTGTCTATGGGTTTGGACGGTTTTCAAAATGGCGAAGTGACATGTATTCCTAAAGAAGACTGCAATTTACTATGCTATGAAAATGAGTCTGATATACATGGTAACAAGTCTAGGAGAAGCATAGAGAATTCTATTAATGATAATTCTGTAGTTAGTTTAAGTAAGAATGTCAGTCGGGTAGCAGAGACAGTCGAGACAAAAAGTGACAGCTTTTATATGACTGCGCCATTTTGGGCGTTCGTTATTTTGACCTGTATTGGTACAGTCGCTTTCAATGTTGCAAACTGTATCGGGGATGCCGTATGCTTTGATGTCTTGGGTAAGTTCTTTTTTTTTGTATACCTTTAATTTGAGTTGTCTCTTTTGTAAAAACGTTGATAGTGGTCCTATTCATTAATCTGTTTAGAAAAATAAAGAAAATAATAAGTGTAATGACTCATTTTTATTGGTTGACTTTCGAAATACAGCATGAAAGAGCAGGTATTTCCAGCAACCCACTAACGGGCCCTTTGGCATGCGTTACAAAAAACAACAGCTTCCCGCATGTGGGCTCTGACGACTAATTGCCTGCATGTGGGACCCATGGCATGCGTTACAGTAATCGCACCCCGCATGCGAGCTCAATCGACTAATGACAATGGTTGACATCAATCGTTGCCTGATTTCCCTAAGGCAAACGTTACAGAAAACTCCTGATGCCCGTATGTGAGTCCTATCGACTGATGACAACGATTGCCTGCATATGCGCCCTATGGCAAACGTTACAGAAATCTCCCGTACTCCGCATGCAAGCCTACTTCAGCTTCCTTCATGCGAGCCTATCGACGAATGACATCGATTGCCTGCATAAGCGCCCTATGGCAAACGTTACAGAAAACTCCAGCTTCCCTCATGCGAGCCTATCGACTAAGACAACGATTGCCTGCATATGCGCCCTAATGCAAACGTTACAGAAATCTCCCGTACTCCGCACGCAAGCCTATCGACTAATTATAACGATTGCATGCATATGCCTCTATTGCAAACGTTACCGAAAACTCCAGCATCTCGCATGTGAGCCCTATCTACTAATAAACATGATCCCATGCATATGCGCCGTATGGCAAACGTTACAGAAAACTCCCAGCTGCCCGCATGCAAGTCTATTGACTAATGCCAACGATTACCTGCATGTGCGCCCTATATAGAGATTTCTGAAACGTTTGCCACGTTACAGAAATCTCCCGCACCTCGCATGTCAGCCTATCGACTAATGACAACGATTGCCTGCATATGCGCCCTATGGCAAAATTTACTTTAAACTGCAGCTTCCCTCATGCGAGCCTATCGACTAATGACAACGATTGCCTGCATATGCGCCCTATGGCAAAATTTACGTAAAACTGCAGCTTCCCTCATGCAAGCCTATCGACTAATGACAACGATTGCCTGCATATGCGCCCTATGGCAAAATTTACTTAAAACTGCAGCTTCCCTCATGCGAGCCTATCGACTAATGACAACGATTGCCTGCATATGCGCCCTATGGCAAAATTTACGTAAAACTGCAGCTTCCCTCATGCGAGCCTATCGACTAATGACAACGATTGTCTGCATGTGCGGCCTATGGCAAACGTTAAAGAAATCTCCCGTACTCCGCAATTAAGCCTATCGACTAATGACGACGATTGTCTGCAAATGCGGCCTATGGCAAACGTTAAAGAAAACTGCCGTACTCCGCAATTAAGCCTATCGACTAATGACAACGATTGTCTGCATATGCGGCCTATGGCAAACGTTAAAGAAATCTCCTGCACCACGCATGCAAGCCTATCGACTAATGACAACGATTGCATGCATATGCGCCCTATTGCAAACGTTACAGAAATCGCCCGCACCCCGCATGTGTGACCTATCGACCAATAAAAATCTGCCATGATGATGTTTGAATTTGATGATGTTTGAAGATGCTAAAAAATGTGATGTTTGAATTTTGCTCTCAGATCTCTAAGGCCCATTTGCAGGAATAACTTAACTCAGAGTTAGTTGCTAACATGAGATTGAATTGACAGTTTGTTATACAATATTGCCAATTTAAGTTCGTGCTAGCAGCTAACTATGAGTTAAGTTTTTCGTGTAAGTGGGCCATATATCGCACGCGTGAAGGTAGCAAAATGTCCCACGTGAACCTTACATTTTTCAGGGAAAAACCTATAGTAGTAACAAAATCATTCCATGAAAACTATATACAGGGTGAGATTTTCAAGTGGGCATAAACTAAAACTGGATCATTGGATTTTTGAAAAATCTATAATCCTAGCCAGGAATCGAACACGTTGATTTTAAATTGGAAAACTCAAGCATTATACTTACTACATTCAGCATTATAATAATTTTGATTCCGTTTAGATTATTCTCCAAAGATTTTTTCATGTCATCAATTTTATTGATACAAGTCTTTGTAAAAAATCTACAAAGACGATTCGATTCCTCGCTTAAAAAAATATTTTTCAAAAATCCAATGTTGGAATATTTTTTTTTTTCAAAATTGGCCTCGGGATTCATTTAAGTGTCGCAAGCATCGCTAATTCCCATAGTTTCGGATTTGACCACCCAGGCCCACTTTAAAAACTCAACCTGTATATGTCATGGACGAAGTGATTAATCAAGGCATTATGTGTAATGTCCGGACAATATGAATGAAGTCAAATCAAATCGGGCTACGCAATGAATATTGATTTAATTATTTATCACAACTCTTTCATTATCAGTCTGGTCTACGTAACAGTTGGGCAATCGAATATTTCTATTATGGTACATTAGTATCGTTTTTTAACCGACTTCAAAAAGGAAGAGATTCTCAATTCGACTGTTTTTTTATATGTTACCTCGGCGCTTTTTACAAGGAGAACCGATTTTGATGATTAGTTTTATTTTATTTGAAAGCTGTTCTCATGTCCCATTTAATTTTCATCAAGATCTGATGAAGAACTGCGGAGATAGACAACGGAACTCTGAATATTTGATGGCAAATCTCTCAGGATTGCTGGAATCGGATGTCTGTTTATTGTTTACACCATTTCATAATATACATCACGCCGATACGCTCTAAAGAGGTACGCAGATGTGTACAGTTCACATTGGTACACTCTTATTTCACCGGTAATGTTCAAGTTTCATGTTATTCGGGTAATCTATTCTAGCATAACTGTGGGCCCTCTAATATGTAATACAACTAAAAAGAGAAAAATAAAAACTTCTCCAAAAAAAAATACAACCGACTGTCAAATGAAAACAAAACAAAGTGATAAACAATTTCGGAAGTCGGTGTTTTTGTTTTTGTTTTTCTTTTTTCTTTTAAATATTCGGTCAGTAAGAAAAATCTGTGAAAAAGTTATTTTCATAACAAATTATTATATTTGGTCAGCAGGATTATACAATCGGTAAGCATAACATAATATTTGTATACGGTGCCGCTCTTTGATTCTTGCATATTTGCTCTATTTTTTTTGACCACTATCTCGCCTGATGGTAAGTTACGATATTTCAACGAATTAGTCAAAGAGCGAGCGAAGCGAGCTCAAGAAGTTCAGAAAGCACCGACACAGATAGGTTACTTTCGAAGGGGATAACGGGAACTGAAGTGTGCGAGCAAAACGAGTGAACTAAGCTCCCGTCATCTCCTTCATGTTAGGTAACTTTGGACCTTGCAGACAAACATACCTCTCCGTCGACTTTGTTACTTAAATAGTAATCGTACTTCATTCATTCATTTATTTATTCACAAACACTTAACACTGTGTCGAATATTGGTTACATAATTACAAGAATTGGTGGAACATAATTACAGTAAAATTATCACTTGAAAATTAAAATAATCATTTGAAGATTAAATAAATTATTGTAGCTAAATGTATATTGATTTAAAAATATTTACAAACAGGTGCAATTTCATATTAATCTAACAAATAAGTTGCAAACCATTATAATGAATGATAATTCAAATATTTAAGAAAAAAAATGCTTATCTACTATACCGATTTAATAATAAAAATCTATGTCAACATTAAAATAATTTATTAAAACCTATCAAAATGATGGCTATTATTCAGTAAGCCCGGTTAATTTAGTTTTTAGCGTATTGCCTTCTCATTTACCAAATTGTCTGGGGCATTATGAATAATGCCATATTGATCACTTAGTCAATAACATACCCGTACATATTATAAATGTATTAATATATATGTCTAACAGATCGACCGTGCGGTCTGTATTACTTATTTATATCATTAACGATTAATAATTGCTTGTAGGTCCAGACCGTGGCTCTAAGTATGGCGCCCAAAGGGCTTGGGGCACTGCCGGATACGGTTTGACAGCGTTACTGGGTGGATGGTTGATTGACACAGTTTCTGGAGAGTATAAAGACTTTACGCCCGCTTTTGTTGTGGCTATGGCAGCGACGGCCGTTGATCTCTATAGTTGTAGGGCGCTAACGGTGAGTAATTTTTTTTTTCCAGTTAATCAAACTTTTTGAAAAGAGCTTTTTAATTGACCATGAATTGTCATCCATCCAAACCAAACGTGTATGAAAAATTTCATCTTAATCGGTTGAGGATAACTGCTTTTAAATTTAGTTGCAAGATTTGACTCATACAGAACAAACACGGAATATACGCACACGGAAATAAAAAACAACAACAATAAAGTACTTAGTTCTGAATTCAAATTATTATACACGATAAATCTAATCATTGATGGACATAGAAATTAGTATTCGTTTGTATTCGGCAATGCGATGATTGCCGAGGGGCATTAAGAAAATAGTTGAACTGTATTTCTTAACTGTCTTTTACTCTGTGTTTATTGCTGTTGTGATGAAGTATTCCCGTTTGAGCACCTATTTTTAGAGCACCTATTCTTTGAGCACCAAGCTATTATACTGATTGGTGATCAAACGGGCATACCTTTGGTGCTCAAAGCATAGGTGCTCTAAAAATACCCCGTTTTAGCACCTATTTTTGGAGCACCTATGCTTTGAGCACCAAGCTATTATATTGATTGGTGCTCAAATGGGAATACCTTTGGTGCTCAAAGCATAGGTGCTCTAAAAATACCCCGTTTTAGCACCTATTTTTGAAGCACCTATGCTTTAAGCACCAAGCTATTATATTGATTGGTGCTCAAATGGGAATACCTTTGGTGCTCAAAGCATAGGTGCTCTAAAAATAGATGCTCAAACGGGAATACTTCGTCGTGTTGCGTCTGTGTCGAATAAATGTATTTCTATTCTTTTATAATATTATTTCTACAGCTACCCGCATTATCTAGTCCAGAGGATTCGGGCAAGGCCTTGCGCGATGTGCTCAGGATACCTAAAGTAGTGGTGTTTATAATATTCGCGGTGGTTGCTGGCACGTTCGATAGTTTCATCATTTATTATATGTTCTGGTAAGTTCGCTATGATTTTTTGACCATAATATTATATGGACGTTGCTCAGCTCATACTTGTATTATACAGCAGCTGTCTTCAACGTCAACCTAAGATCTTTATGTAAATACCTATGTTTCACAAATAAATATTCTGATTCTGATTCTGTCTTCGCCCGCGCGAAAAGTGTTTTAAAATCCCAAGAGAACATGTGCTGTTCCAGACTATAATCTATCTCTGTACCAATTTCATTCAGATCAGTACAGCCGTTCTGGCGTGAATGAGTAACAAACATACATCCATCGATCCAAACTTTCGCATTTATAATATTAGTTAGATTAGGTTCTGCCAGCGGTAGAATATTCCCGGGATATTATGTATTCTCTGTGCTAAATTTCATCCATATCCGTCCAGCCGTTTTCGCGTTAAGAAGTAACGAACACACACAAACTTTCGTCTTTAAAATATTAGTGTGCCGAAGTGTTATTACAATATTACAATTATAAAATATACGCATATACCATTGAGATAGGAAATACATGGAGGCGCCGCGATTTTCTATACATACATTAGCTTATATAAATATGAGTGAAATACGATACAGAATGTGAAACATTTATTTATTTATTTAAACTTCATGTACAATGGTGATACATAGGCGGACTTAATGCAGCAAGGCATTCTCTACCAGTCAACCTTTGGGTTAAAAACACTGACATACATTTAAATAGATAACGCAAGTCCCTCCATCTGTATGAAAACCAAGCGTGCTACTTTTTCACAAACAATGTTAAAACAAATTTACTTTTCAATGAAAGAAAACATTTCCAATGCCTCGGCCAACTTTTTCTATACATTCTTTACAGCTCAATATGGCATAAAAAGGCATTTTTCTAGATTTCGGTGGATTTCCGGTGCCGATAATGCTAAATAAAAATCTCAGATTACGATCATTTGTCGTAACTTTAGTCCGTTTCTTGGCACGCGAAGTATACATATACAGTTGCGTCATCTACTTAGATCTATGTCTGGGGTTAAAAAGGACGCAACAGTGGTAGGTGTACAAAATAAAAAAAAATATGAACAATAATTGAAGTCGGATTAATAAACTACCCAACTTATTAAATACATAAATATTTTCTAAAACAATAGATTAATAAATATTATAATAAATACCAAATACTTAATGAAACTGAAATTTAAATATAATAACTATGACGAAGACCGAGTTATGTATGAGAGGACAAATAATATTTCCGGATTCTACGCTTGAATGAAAATTCGGCTTATTGGACGATTCGCACGAATTTAACTCGCACAAAACGTGCGAATCAACTCCTTTAAAACATATTATTTTTTCTGTAGTCGATTCGCACGAATTTGATTTATTGGCGTGCGAATCGACACCCTCACAAATATGTAATAGGCTATTCGCACACATGTTGTTTTTTTATGTAATGCAGTTAAGATAAAGTACACTTGAGCACAGAAGTAGTAAGGTCAAATATGTTTTACTCGTAATAGATAGAAAATAAAAACACAATCTATAATCAACAATATCTGTATTAAAATTAAAACTTAGTACTAAACATCTTCTAAGCTCGTGGTTTGAGGATTAAAAATGAGCAAATATCGATCACAGAATAATAAATAAGTGTCACTAACAAACTACTACTCCACTAACCGCGTAATAAAAAATAAAAGTACCAAAAATTTACATTTTTTTTTACATTACACAAACATTTACTTTTTTAATAAGGTAGGTATATATATAATTAACAACTTTTTCTTATATTTATTATTGACGAACATCTGGTACAACAAAAACATGTTTTAATGTTTTTCAGAAGTGTACCTAAAATACACAGTTCTCATAATTATAACAATAAAACTTTTAATCATAAAACTAGAACTAGGGCTATAATCACAATTTGAATCACAGATTTTTCTTTAAAATAACGTATAAAAGTGACTAAACTTTTATATACAACTAACAAATCAACAATAATAAATCAAGTCATAACAATAATAAAATGCTTACTTCTAATTTATATATAACAGGTTAAAAAATAAACTTACGAGAATTATAAAAATAGAGATTTGGCTTTAATCACAATCAAAATCACAGTCGTTACCTTTTAGGAATAAAATAATCAGTTATATATGTATACAATAAATATTACCAGCAACTAATTTCGTAATTTTTCAATACAAAGTTGTATATTAATTCGCCACGATTCAATTGGCTTACGATTTCTTCGATTCTTTTTTGAAGTTTTATTCTCTCAGGACTTTTAATTGAAATATACTGATTTTTATTATAAAGGGTTAAATAATAATTGGAATAAAGATTCCAATTATTTTTTAAAAAAACATTGCAATGTTTGGTTTAGGTTTTACCAATCTGTTAAAACGCGAGTTCCATGATTCGATGGCATTATTTGTTTTATGACACACATCAAAAAATGACCATTTGTTTGAGAAATAAGCATTTTCATCTAACCAAGTACGACCAAATAATCATTAAATTGAGTAATTGTCTTTTCAGGCTCATTTTCTGATTCAATATATAACCAGCCATCTGACCTATATTCTCGAGGTACATATGCTAGAGCCATGCAACGTTTAACATGCATTTTATTAATTAATGATTTATTCATACCTAACTTCTTTGCATTTCTCCATAAAGACTTTTGGAAATGAAATAAACAACCTTGAATACGTGCGTCAGGAAATATTTTTTCAATAGCACCCATCGCACTTTTTCAAAATCTGTGGTGAATATACGTGGAGAAAATTGAGGAATTCGACTTTTTATAAGGTAAAAAAAAATTTCGTATGTTTTTTCTTGTTTGTTCGATAGTAAAGCGTATAGCGGCTGGTAAAATATTTGTATGTTCATGGGTACTTCCCAAATCTATAAATGTAACGTGTATACTTGCAAAAATGGTGGTACGCAGTTTCATCGCAGAAAACGCTTTCTGCTGTTTCAATATATTTTATAACATTTTGGTTTGCAAAAAGTGTAATTCTTGTTTTCTTATATCTATAATCAGCAAACTTCAAATCTTCGTAGTATGGAGGAATAATAAGATCTGTAACTTTTTTGAATCTCAATTTTTTTATCTGTAGTGATATGTTTCTGTGTCGATAGAGTCTTTTCTTAATATTTTTAAAATCAGGAACTTTTTGTATGAGATCATATCCAGCACTATGCAAGTCCGAAAGCATTTCACCATAAATTTTTGGTATAGTTGTGAGCTCTTTCTCCGATCGTTTAATGCATTTGTCTAATTGATACTTCATTTCATTTTCTATGACGCTTGGTTGGCATGAATGAGGTTCTTCTTTTGTTAACAGGAGATCATTATTTGTATGTAAGAGTGCTTTACAACGTTGTCTATTGACGCACCTCCAGACTGTAACACCATTTTTGTTCTTGCGCTGCTTATTATATCTATATCCATGCCTTAATAGTAGTTCTTGACCTCTTTCTGATTTTATAAAACCAATGTCAGCCCTTACATCTCTAATCGTCGATGGTTCTGCCGCCATACTTAGGTATTTTTAAGAAGCTTTCTATTTTGTCTGAAAATTAAAATAAGTATCCATTGAGATACTAATTAAATCAAGGAGCTTTTACCAGAATTACTTTAATCGCATTAAACATTATTAAGATAATTAACTTCTTTGCTGAGCAGATAGTAAATAAAAGTTGTGCATAGTATCCATCATCATTTATGCAATACTAAAAGCAAACTTATGTTGACTCATTTTTGTAATCGATGTTTTGGTGACGCTTCCACTAGGTGGCGTCACTTGCTCTTCAACGACCACAGTTTATAATTATTTATTATTAATATGCAGTATTAAATACAAACCGGAGTATAAAAAGCTTTTTTATATTAATATTTGAACTATAGTAGATCGTTATAAAATATATTTTTATAGGCAATAAATATTAAATTAAAAATTAAGAAAGATTTCTCATAATTCTCAGTCGCTTAGAATAAAGGGGTTAATAATTACTTATATCACAGTTAATACTAATAATTCTATTACTTACATGCTTAACGCCTGCACATTACTTTGATGTCCTTCCAGCACACAACACTGTGTCACATCACAATAATTATCTTAAATTACCGTCCGGCACGTGTACTTTCTACATTTACAATACAAAACTAAACCAAATGTAGACCCATGACCAACCCGAGTGAGCGTGATAGCATATATATAGCTTTCTCTTTCATTTTTTCCTGTAATAGGCGAATTTTGCGGTCATGTTTATATTGTTTTGTATTAGTAAAAATGTAGATATGCCACGTTTTAAGTAATTATTATTATCACTTATTCCATACAGATCTTTCTTACTTTCAAGTAAATATCTGCTGTTTAAACTTCGATTATTTTTTATTTTTATTTCAGTGATGGCTGAATACGACTGTACTTTAATTTTTTTAAACCTAAAAATGAAATGTGTGCGAATAGTCTACTACATATTTGTGAGGGTGTCGATTCGCACGCCAATAAATGAAATTCGTGCGAATCGTCTACAGAAAAAATAATATGTTTTAAAGGAGTCGATTCGCACGTTTTGTGCGAGTTAAATTCGTGCGAATCGTCCAATAAGCCGAAAATTCACTCTCAGCTTTTTTGATGTTTTTTTTTTTTTTTTATTGATTTTAGGCTTGCGCTTGACCACTATCTCACCTGATGGTAAGCGATGATGTGGTCGACGATGAAGCACGCTTGCCTAGAAGAAATCTATTCACTCTTGACTTGAAGACTCCCAGATTGTAGCTATCAGGAAATACAGACTCCGGCAGGGAATTCCACTCCTTTGCTGTACGCATAATGAAAGTATTCCCAAAACGTTTGGTGCGTATGTATGGGTGGGATGTCCACCATGTACCGATGACGCATCGCCGTACGTCTTGTAGTCCTATGATGGAACGGGCTAGGAGGAATTAGTTCATGCAATTCCAACGCACACTCCCCGAAATGTAACCGAAAAAAAAACCGACAGGCTGGCAACTCGGCGCCGATGTTCGAGGTTCTGCAGCCTAGATTCGACCAGTACTTCATTGCCGATGAGCCTCTTGGCCCGTCTTTCGATCGACTCAAGTGCATCCAGCTGGTACCTGGCAGATCCGTCCCAGAGATGAGAGCAGTACTCCATGCATGATCGAACTTGCGCTTGATACAAGTTTAGCAACTGTTCTGGCGTGAAGCACCGTCTCATCTTCACGTAATCGGCACGGTCACACCTCGGAAAGAAGGAGCCGGGTGGAATTGGCTCCTTTTAGCGGAAAAAAGACACGCCTGGGTCTTAGCAGCATTGAATCTGACCAGATTGGCATCGCCCCATTCGGAGACTGCCCTCAAGGACAGATTCAAGCGCCCAACCATGGCCTCCCGAAGAGACCGGATCTGAGGTCCAGTAGCGCGCGCGTCGGACACGTATCTCTCAGCAACAGTGCTATCGTCCGCATACCCAAAGGTGCCGGGTTTTAGCAAGTTATTTATGTGCAGCAAGAACAATGTTGCTGAGAGTACGGACCCCTGAGGGACCCCGGCATTAATACCCAGTAGGTCAGAAGAGCGGCCATCAATAACCACTTGAATGGACCGGTCCCTCAGGAAGTCTGCAATCCAATCGCATAGACCACTGGGCAGACCGAATGATGGAAGCTTACCAATAAGGCTTTCATGCCAGACCCAATCAAATGCCTTCGAGATGTCGAGGGAGACGGCAAGCGCTTCCCCGTGCTTCTCGATGGCCTCACTCCAGATGTGTATGGCATACGCTAGAAGATCGCCAGTTGACCGATTTTGGCGGAAGCCATATTGGCGGTCACTGAGGATGTCGTTAGCTTCTAGGTATGCCAGGAGCTTGGAGTTGAGCACTCGTTCCATACTCTTGCAGAGGATGGACGTTATTGATATGGGTCTGTAGTTGGCCGGGTCAGCCCGACTGCCCTTCTTGGGCACAGGCTGAACGTTAGCTTGCTTCCAAGCATTCGGCACTTTTCCCGTCTCATACGAAAGGCGAAACAGGCGTGTCAGGATCGGAGACAGTTCAGGCGCACAGGTTCTGAGAACAATTGCCGGAATCCCGTCGGGGCCACTAGCTTTGTTCACGTCAAGGTTGCGCAGCACCCTACGAACGTCCTTTTGACGGATGCGAATGTCCGACATACTCGTGTCGCATCCATCCGGAGGAGGAGGGGGCCGCGCGTCACCAGAATCCAGACGTGAAGATTCCGAAAAAAGAGAGGCAAACAAGTTAGCTTTCTCCTCAGCGGAGTGGGCCAGTGACCCGTCGGGCCTTAGCAGTGGTGGTAGTGAGGGACGGCAGAAGTTCGATTTAACCGACTTAGCCAGGGACCAAAACGCTTTACTACCCGCTGGGTATGAAGCAAGTTTGGTCCCAATACGGCTTATGTGGTCAAACCGAGATCGCCGCATCACCTTTTTGCAGGACTTGGCAGCCCTATTGTAGGCGCTCTTCCGCTGACCCATGTCGCTTGCTTTGCGTGCCCGACTGTCGACCCATGCCAGGTACGCCTCGTGTTTAAGCGTGTTGGCGCGCTTGCACTCGGCGCCAAACCATGGCCGGTCAACGCTAGACATTGCTACGTCAGAGAACGGAATGTAGTACTCCATTCCCTGACGCAACACATCCGACACGGCGTCCGCGCACGAAGAAGGATCAGCCAAAAAGAAGCAAGTAGGCTGCCAAGGATAAGATGCGAAAAAAGAACGCATCCCATCCCAATCTGCTGACTTGTACCGCCAAACCCGCCGAGCGCCTCTTGGGCTGGGATCGGGTGGGGAGTGAACGGATACAGACTTCACCAGACAATGGTCGGAACTACCCAAAGGTGAAGATACCGACACCGAGTAGCGGTCTGGATCTGTTGTCAGCAGAAGGTCCAAGCAATTGGCTGTGTGCGAATCAACATCCGGCACCCTCGTTGCCTCCTGGACCAGCTGGGTGAGATTTAAAGCAAGCGAAAGCTTTCTCATCTCACGCCCAGCATGATCAGTGAACTGGTACGGGAAAAGCCACTCCTGGTGGTGGTACCTACTCTGTGAGCCTGGTTGTCTCCTGATCGCCGCTGTGCGAGCGGTAGACACAGGCGTAGACAATTTTATCAAGGCCCGTGTCCACCATGGCCCACAACACAGAGAACCTAGAGTCCTCAAGGTTTCGGAGACGCCGATAACAGATGTCGTCTCGGGCGTACATGCATACACCCGCGCGTTGCTTAAAATTGTGCTCCAGGGTATACCCTGGGTAAGTTAGGTACGGTACTTCCGATGGACATCTGATCTGCGTCTCCGAAAGGAAAAAGAGAGCCGGCTTATCAGTCTCCAGGTGATGATGGACTGCTATGAGGTTGGAGTGCAAACCTCTGATGTTCGTGAGGTGCACTTTGAGTGGGAGGGGGTGCAGCCGCTGTTCAACTTTGAACTTTTTCTCCTTTTCATAGTTTGATGCGAGTGATGTGAGGTGAGGAAAAGGAAGTGAGATGTGGTTCCACGCTGCTAACCTTCAGACACGCACTGAAGGGACGCTATCATTGGGGGACTAGTCTGGAGACTGCGGGGACGCCCGAGCCCCCCCGGGAATGTCCATCGGGCCCTCCCTTCTGGTCGCCAACCAGCACGATGGTGCATTCCGGGATTTTTCGTCAGTTGGCGGGGCAGCCTTTCGTGTGGGGCTGGCACACTACTTGGGCCCCCAACTACCTGCGGTCGGCCAGCGGTGCACCGTGCCTCGGATCCCGCTACCCTCCGCGACCAGCCGCCCGATACGCCCCTAACAGCGCGCGTCAGGCTGGTCTGCCTGCAATGGAACCGCCACCTCGACCCATCTCCTGAACTGGCTACACCGAGCATCGCACCGGAACACGGCTAGGCCTTTTGGCGGTACTTCTTTGCCCGGTGGGTGGTCGCAAGCCTTCGGCCGAAGCCTACCACCAGTTATTGTCACCTGATTGGCACCACCCGGGGACCACGTGTAGGGTATCGAATAGGGTACTTTCCTACGGACGTGGGTGACTCGGCCCCCAAAAATGTCAATGGGAAGCACGTTCCAGAGTTTTATAGTTGAGACAGTGTATTAATTATTAGTGATAGAAACTCGGTGCGGTGAGAAGGAATACGGAGAAGTAAGTTTTTGGAAGCTCTTAGGTTAAGATCGTGAGAACTGCCCAACACTTTAAAATATTGTTTCAAATAATCGGGAGTACAAGGATCAACAACGTCGTTTGATTTCATTCTTTCTAATTTAGTAATCGTATTTGATAAAAGAGACAACAATACTTGAGTTGTTGCTCATAATGGCAACATTTTGTTGTGACGTAGTGACAGTTGTAAGTAGGTGCCATATCCGCCATATTAGGCGACGAATTTTGTGCTTGTGTTCGTGGTAGCCCTGCTGTCAAATGGTTGTTTACTTTTTGCACTATTGAGATTTGTGAGTGTGTGTGTACTCCTTGATTGACACAACCCTAGCATCGGCAGCCATATTAAGAGACATTTTAAGTTTTAGGTAAGCACCTATTTTTTGTAGGTACTTCCAGTCCATACTATTTAATATGTCTGTGGCATATACGGAGTCAAAAAGGACTCCGTGAATGCCATGAATGAAAAGACAATTTATATAAAAATGTTGTCAGTCTGTCTGTTTGTTCCCGTAAATCTCCGAAACGGCCATACCGATTTTGACGGGCCTTTTACTGGCAGATAACTGATGTTGTAAGAAAGGAGTAAGGCATATATTTTTATTTTATAAAAAAACAAAACCCATGTTATTTTTTTCAGTTTGACGCGGACGAAGTCGCAAACAATAGCAAGTTTGAAATGATAATGCTCTAATTACTTGTAGGTTCCTAGAAGAATTAGCAGAGAAAACAGGGCATACAGCGAAGATCAAATTGATTGAAGGAGTAGTGGTGGCTGCGGAGAGTTTTGTCGGAGAACTACTGTTTTTTTTCTTCTCTGGTAAGTGGCTTTGGTGGCCCAGTGATAAAATTCCCACTATTGGGACATAGCACAGCACCCATCACGCGGGCCCATTGCGGGTTGGTACATGTAACATGTCTTCAAATCTATTTCGTATTTTTGTTGATTTCAGGTAAAATAATAAAACGTTTTGGGTACGGAACAACTCTGACGGTCTCCCTGTTCTGTTACGGAATCAGAATGATGTGTATCTCCTTCATACAGAATCCGTGGCATCTCGTGTTTATCGAGGTAAGTTAACCCATCATCAGCTGAGAGACGTCCACTGCGAGCCTTCCCCAAGCCACGGGCACCCAACGCGACGAAGGAAAATTTGGTTCAAATTAATTGCACTAGATGGCGTGATAAGCTGATCGATTTGTTATTGAGTTATGTGAAATATTAAGATTTTCTAGAAGCGGTCATAAAAAACGTATGTTCTTGTTTAATTAACTCTCCTAAGAATCAAATTAAGGAATATTGGGCTCTTAATTCACATTTCAAAGATTATTTGAATGGATCATTTAAAATTGATTCCAATAGATGGCGCGGTTTTAAATTTCTGAGGCATGCACTCGATTTTTTAAATTTGTTTTGTAACTCATTTTGGTACAGTGAAACTGTAAAAACTTGCAAAAAAATACTTGAAAACAAATGGTCGCTGTATTTAAAAAAAAAAAAAAACAGTAACCGAGTAAACCCTTTTACTTGCAAGTCGCTGCTAACACCTTCTATATCCGTTGAACGGAACCGAACGCGATCGATGTTCTTAGAAAAATAAACAGATTACTCAAACGAAAAACGCTAGTTACGTCGGCACGGTTTCTTTGTATGGGATGAGGCATCTGTTTGCTAGTATAATATTATCTGTGCCCAAGCGTCGCCACACTAACCTGAATTTGGTGGATGCGAGATGCACAGGACCACTGCGTGCGTGCGTCTCGCATCCACCGGCTTTCCAAAGCCTTGACCAGGTCCTCGCCCCATCTAGCCGTCTAGGTGGAGCGACGACCTGCCTGAGGCCTTCCAGCGCTGCTGAGTCAGCTCAAAGAAAACAATCCATACTAATATTTTTATTAATTATCTTTCTTCTTACTAATATTATAAATGCGAAAGTTTGGATGGATGGATGTATGTTTGTTGTTTGTTACTCAATCACGCCTGAACGGCTGCACGGATCTGGATGAAAATTGGCACAGAGTTAGTTTATGGTCTGGAATAGCATATAGGCTTTTCATCCCGGAATAATGTTCCCCTGGGATAAGAAAGATACTTTCCATGCGGGCGAAGCTAGTAATATAATAAATGCAATACTAATTCCTCCTAGCTCGTTCCATCATCGGACTACAAGACGTACGGCGATGCGCTATCGGTACATGGTGGACATCCCACCCATACGCACTAGACGTTTTGGAAATACTTTCATTATGCGTACAGCTAAGGATTGGAATTCTCTACCGGTGTCTGTGTTTTCGATAGGTAGCTAAAACCTAGGGGTCTTTAAGTCAAGAGTGAATAGGTTACTTTTAGGCAAGCGTGCTTCACCACTTCATCGCTTACCATCAGTTCAGATAGTGGTCAAGCGCGAGCCTATCAAAAAAAATTTAAAAAAAATGCGAATGTAACTCTGTCTGTATGTTACCTTTTCACGCTTAAACCGCTGCGATGAACAGATTTAGATGAAATTTGGTATGGAGATAATTACAGACCCTGGGAAGGACCTAAGATAGTTTTGATCCCGGAAATCATCCTTAAGGGGGTGGAAAAAGGGGTGTAAGTTTGTATGGTGAACTAATAATTTCTCAAAAAAGGCGACTCTCACACCTACTACAGTATTATTGCGTGTTAAAAAAAAATTACTATTCATACTACGCAGACGAAGTCGCGGGCAACAGTTATTATTCCATAATTTTGTCCGTGGTAGAGTTGATTAAACAAGAACATACAACTTTTATGAACAATTCTAGAAAATCTTAATGTTACATAACATTTTACATTCAACAACAAATCGATGCATATCACGCCATCTAGTAAAATTTATTTGAACCAAATTTTATTTCTAAGCGTTGGGATCCCGTTACTGAACTAAACTATTCGTTGATCATAATATTTTTATTCCGCAGGGCATAATGCAGGGTCCAACGTACGCGCTGTGCTACTCCACCATAGTGGGGTATGCAGCGCACGTGGCTCCCGAAGGGTACTCCGCCACCGTGCAGGGCATCGTGGCGGGCATGGATGACGGAGTTGGTGAGTGCCTCATCAGCGTCTACCAGCCTCCTGCCAGCTGTACAGGGTGGCTGCCAGTCTCACCGGTTGCCGCTGAACACCAGTGTGCTACATGGAACGACCACCTATCTTCGTCTTGTTACCCAGTGGAAACCCAATACTGGGTAGTTGATACCCGGTTACTGGGTTATAGAATCCATTTTACTGTGTAACTGAGTACTCAGTTGTCAGAGACCTGGGCTTCTAAGTTACTGGGTTGAATCCTTGAAACCCTTAAAAACTTGGTTTGTGAAACCCATTTACGGGGATAGGGCAACTAGGGTTACTGGATTGGAGAAAACGCAGTTACTGGGTTGGACCTGGTTATGAACTGGTTGTTACAAATCGACCTCAGCCAGCGTTGCATAACGACATCGCAAGTATGTATTTTTTATATAAAATCCGCTCGTCAACCGTTGGTCTAAGCTGTCTTTTGCAAGCCGGAACCAACGCTTAACCTACTTTCCGAGACACGGAGAGGTGTCGATTTGTAAGAGGTAGTCAACTGGTCACCCATCTTTAGACAGATCTTGTAAGCGTTACTTAAACTCGAAAACAAACCCGTGCGGCGGTTACTCAGCCATGTGCAGAAACAAAATCCTAATCATATTATTTTTGTGTTGCCTCGTGTAACGCGCTCAGCAGAGCAAAGGCCTCTTCTCAAACAGAGAAGGCACTAGCATTAATCACCACGCTTGCTCAAATCGAGTTGGCGATTTAAGACTTATATACTTTTTCATCCTTTCAGGTTTCGCCATAGGTTCCTTAGTAGGAGGCCAGCTCTACAGCTGGTTGGGAGGCCGGGCTTCCTTCAGGGTGCTAGCAGTGACCGCAGTCATAGGCTCAGGGCTCCACGCGATACTCTTCGCGTTAGTGTCCAGGAGTGACAAACGAAGAGGTGGGTACTTCACTATTAAGGCCAGTGGCGTATTTAAAGATTTGGTACCTTGGGCCAACGTAACATACCTATTCAACTAATTAGTCTATTCAAAAGCCTTGCTGTAAGAGTAATAAGAATTCGGTATGTAAAGTAAAAATTAACCCACGCCGATTCTAAAATCATTTCGAGATTTTAGGTTTGTAACCCTTTTTTTTATTTCTTAGAATTTTAATAATTTCACAAAAATACTTAAAATAACTTGACTTTTACTTGACCACTAAATGACGTCATAACGTATCCTATAAAGGAAACTTTCATTGTCTCTTGTATTGAAAAATAATTAAGGTCCACTTGCATGAAAAACCCAACTCAGAGCTAGTCGCCATCATGAGGTTAAATTGACATTTCGTCATAAAATACATAATGATGTCAATTTAACCTCGCGCTAGCAACCAACTGCGAGTTAAGTCTTTCCTGCAAGTGGGCGGTTGTTTTGTACGTGTCAAGCGTCAATGTCAAAGTCAAGTCCTATGCCATTGAGCATTGACATCAGCACGAACAAAACTTTAGAAAATAACGCCCGCTTGGATAAACGAAATATTGAAATTAGTTGCTTAAAACAATTAAAACTATAAATCAAAAATATATAAAAAATACTGAATTATGTAATATTAAGCCCGCCTTTATACATAAGCTGTTATATTGAATTTGTATCTGTTTTTAAATATTGTGTATAATAAAGAATAAGAATATTAATACTCGGCCTAGGGTTGGCTTTTAAAAAATACTCCGAACTGACTGAAACTTAAATAGCTCGCAGTTGTAGTTACTTAAAAAGTATGAGCTTGGATTATTTTAGCGTTATTGTCCTCTGCGAAATTTCGGTAAACAACTGGATTTGATCCTACACCAGGAGCGTAGCTATCGCAGTATCAGCCGTATCAATGATACGTGGCTCCAGAACTAAATGAGCCCCGACGTGTGGAAACAAAAGTTCGTAAAATGTTATCCATAAGCGAAGAATTGCGAAGTCTTTTTAATAAAGCCACGAAGATGACAGCTTAGGGTATTCGATTAAGGTTGCTTCAATTTGCTGTATCGCTACGGTCACTCTTTCGCTATGAAAACTCAACCTGTCCCAGGATTCTCGCATTGCTCGTTCTTCGTCCTCGTTCCTCATGACCGTTTAACCGCTCAGGCCTGGCTGGTACCAATTGGTACCACTTATTGGTACAAATTGCAAATTGCCGGTCCTGAGAGGTTAACTAATCCAAATCTAGAAACCAGTCTCTTATTTTATTAATAGTGTAACAAACTTTATCTTCCGTTTGGTCTTTGCTGTAGTCGAGTAAAAAAGGCCCCCAAGAAATTTTGAAATGGGGCCCCTTAGTGCCTTGCTACGCCACTGCCCTACATACACCTACCTACCCTATCAAGAAACACAGTCGTGATAATATTGACGTTCTCTTCTCTCTTCTTACAGCTGAGAAGCAAGTATCGATGCAAGACGCGACTTCAGAAGAAGGCCAGAAGATGCTACAAGAGCGCAGTAGCGCCATCTATAAAGATACAACGGTACCACTGAACAGTATAGAGAAGATTGTTAGGTAACGCTCATAGATGGCGCTAGTTAATTTTAGATTTATCTCGATAAGTAAGAAGGATTTTTCTATTAGAATTATTTTATATATTTTTAATAATGGTTTGCGGGATTCATGAATAAAAAACAATACTCTGAAAAAACTCACATTTTAGACCGTACTAGGCTTATCTACGCGTCAGCGGAGCAACGAGACGCTACACGACCAAAATATATAGTTTTTATGAAATTGTATGAAATATAACGCATTAGCGGCACTGCGCGACAAAGTAGACCAACTTACCAAGTTTGACATCGCGTATTTTGCTATCGCTAGTGCGGTATAGCAAACGGCGCGACACTGCAAGCTATTGCAAATCTAACGTGTTTGGTGTGTGAAAAGTTTTTACCCGAATGTCGGAGGGTAATGTTTTTCGAGCGTATATATGTATGTATGTCCATTTCTATAGAACGCTCTACAACCTAAATGACTTGACGGATTATGACATATGAGGTGTCTTTTGATTCGTCTCAATTGTGGCAGTGACATAGGCTATATATTTTTTTAAATCCCCTTCCTCCAAAAAAAAGAGGGTGATGCAATTACTTCTTTCGTTGTCATAACAATATGGGTATCAAATGAAAGCTACTAAAAGAAACATACCAAAAAAAAAAAATCTTGATTATTCTTCTGGATATTAGAAATATATGACCTCCAAAAAATCTCCCGAAAAATGAGCATAACATGAATATTACCAGAAAAAACAACGTTTTGAAGGAGATGTTGGGGGTTAAGGGTAAATAAATTGCGTATTTTTCTGTGTACAGGTAGTTTTTTTTACAACTCATTCATAACATTATACAAGTAAGCACAAAAAGCGTTCTTCCATCTTGCTCAGAAGTTTCCGATCGACTGACGAGCAAAAATTGCTGCGTAGTGTCGCGCCAGTGTGGTTTAGCATATTTTGTCGCGTCGCTCCGCTGACGCGTAGTTACGCCTAGTGCGGTCTGACTTAACTAACACCAAAGACCTTATACGTATTTCTTACTACTAGACTGTGTACCAAAAATTTTTGTTTAGCTAAAATGAAATCTATCATCATCCACCTAGGTTAGATATTTCCTTATAAGCGGTAGCTAATCAAAAGCGGTCCTGGCGAGAGGGTTTCCGCTGGTAGTGTGTCCTTGTCTGACTTCTTGCAAGCTCAAATAATCATTGGGTTTGGTAGAAATGGTAGAAAATTTAAAAAAAATCTTTTTTATTTTATACCAAAACAAACGATTCATAGACTTTGAAACGTATTTAAATTTATCTACAGTTCCTATAATTAATCAATTCGTTGTATTTAAAAAAATAATTATTTAATACTTATTAAGAGTAGTACTTTTATATATTTAGGCCTGGTAATACTAAATGTAAGATGGTGGTGTGCGGAGTTTTTGCAGTTAATATGATTTGCAAATTGATTCCTAGAGGAATAAAATTGGCGTAGTTTTGTTTCTCAACTGTCGACGCAACTGGACAATATGTGAAATCATTGAGATCCTTTGAGGTATATTTAGCTGCCGGTATTTCAAAGCATCGTCTAAAGTTTGCAGGATCATCTCACGCCTCTCCTTCATGAGAGTAGGATCACTCGCTTGAGAGTAGGATCAGAGAGCTTTTTGTTCCTATCTATAAGATGGGTCTTGAAGAACGAGACTTGAGGAGACTTGGGATTTGAGGATTATCGAGTCCTCCCCCTCTCTTCGAACTTCAGATAACCCAATAGTACTCCATCATAAACTGCTCAATTCCTCTTCGAGTTTGGTGATCTTTTCGTCGGACCGAAGTGTGCGCGTGTTGTACGTTGCCAGGTCCAGTCGTCGGTATTTGTTGGGGTAGCCAGATCTCGTCCGGGATTCTTAGCACCCCTTGCCATACCGTAAAGTCGACCGCTACCGTAGTCGAGGGTAGGCAGGCTGCCGGGTACTATATTAAACTATATTTTATTTGTGCTATTCATTGGGAGTGCTTTGCAGGCGGGTTGGCGATCGCAGTATGGTTGTTACAAATGCACAGAGAACGTTGCTGCCCATTCTCTGGTTTGTCCCTTACTCGCCTCTTATGACACCCACGGGAAAATATGGGATGGTGAAATTATTTACGCCTGACATCATACGGAAAATGTTGTAGATTCCAAAATACTTACACTATCGTTTTTATAATCAATTTGTCCCGTGTTCTGTTTGGTCATGGTCACCTCATTAGAAAGAGACACACTACCAACGGGAGCCCTCTCACGCGGACCGGTTTTTGCGCCATAGTGCACAGTCTAGTAGTAAGAAGTATAAGGTCTTTGACTAACACATGCTGTTAACAAGAATGGCGGCCAGCGCTTAGCGATGATATCCGAAGTACGACGAACAGGACCGAACGTCTCTAACACATGCTGCTGCACAAATATGGCGGCCAGCGCTTGACGATGATATCCGAAGTACGACGAACGGGACCGAACGTCTCGAAAATATTTTTCGTAACGTGACGATTTCTATCAGGCAACTCCTACCGCAAGACGCGTTAAGGAATTCCTTCCACAGACTTTTCACAATTTTTATCCGACTTAATAAAAAAAAAACTTCAAAAAATCAGTAGTAATGCGTTAGTTTGCTTTTGAAGCAGTCGGGTTTTTTTGATTTTTTGAATTAACTTTTTTATTTAGAACTTTTTAGTTTTTTTTTTTTCGGTTTAGTTACATTTAAATATGTGTAAGTGTTATGTATTTTTGTAGTCACCTCTTAATACCCTTTATTTTGTAAACCCACACGATGGGTTGGGTAGATAAAAAATAATTGGGCTACCACAATATGCCGCCCAAAACCCGCCATTTTTCAATTTCAATTTAGCCAGTGACACTTGCAAGTTTAACTCGAATCTAATGACGTAAGAATCATCAAAACTTGGCCAACTCGTTTGGTCTCTAGAACGCCACATAGGAACAAACATACATACATATACTGATAAACACATTATCCTCCTTCGGCAGTCTGGTAAAAAAGAAGATTATTCTACTTACCTTGTAATGAAATATCAATAAAAACTAACAAGTATATATTGTTAATCAATTTTCAAACTTTCGTCTGGGGTCGTACCAAAATTAAAAAAATATCCCGGATTTTGTGAGTTTGTTCCTACGTGTAGAGTAATCTCTAGAGTTACTACACCAAATCATTCACCATTTGAAAGATATTATAGGCTATGAATTCTTACGACCCAGACAAAGCCGGGGCAGGTCACTAGTTGGTTACGAAGACATCGTAGGGAAATCAACATATCCTAGATCCAGATTTTAAAAACATGTGACATCCACCAACCTGTACTGGGTCTGCGTGGTGGATAACGGCAAAACCCTCACATAGAGAGGAGGCCTGTATCCCAGCAGTTGGAGCGTTATAGACTGATTAAATGTGTCATGAAATCTTGAACCGGTTATCATCATAGCATTTGCAATAAAAAATAAATATAATCATAATATCATTCGAGATAATTTCAATCTATAGCCACTCAGGTATACGCTTACCGCTGTGTATTTTAAGTCGATTTTATGTTACCACTTGTATTAACGGGACCCTAAAAAGTATGGGGTGCAATGGATTTTGAACTTTATGATGTAAGACATAGAGTAAATTGATCAATAATTAATTTAAATAAAGAAAAAACTGTGAGTTTGCAAATTTATTTTAAGAAAAGACGTTTTTTACCGAAGACCATATTGTTATTAGTCTTAAGATTTCTAATAATTGTGCCATTTTTATATTTAAAAGAATTTTATTTGTTTATAAATGTACTACAATTTATTCATAAGATTTTTTAATACGAATTTAGTAACGTTTAAAAGTAATGCAAACACAAATTAATAAAATTGGTGTATCTGTATTTAAATATCAAAATAACAAAATTTTATTGTATGCTTGTGAAAGTATATACGGTACTTTTAACAAATATGCAATTTTAAGATTTTAGTCTGTTTGTTTCGGGTAATCTCCAAAACAGCTGGACTGATTTTTACGAGAATTTTATTGGTAGATAGCTGATGTTATAAAGAGTAACATAGGGTTATTCGTATTTATCGTTTTTAGAGGCTATCCACTGGTGAAAAAATTATTTATATAAGTATTGACGTTCAAACAAAATTGTCATCTCATGCTCAACCAGGGAACAGTCTCAGCAGAGCCCAACTATGTCAAGAAACTGTTCAAGTCAAGAGTGAATAGGTTACTTCTAGGCAAGCGTGCTTCACCGTCGACTACATCGTCGCTTACCATCAGGTGAGATAGTGGTCAAGCGCGAGCCTATGTATAATAAAAAATGATAGGGTCGACTTCTAATATTTTACATGAAACGACTGCCTATCTGGGCACTGACTATAAGCCCTTAGAGTAAGATTATTTTGAGTGTGCGTAAGGGACAGATGTATAAATCTGCTTATGGTCACCCCCTGGTCGTTTAATTCTATCGTTATGAAACTCAGAAGAGTCAATAGAATCTATTAAATTGCTAGAAGACTCCTCGTAAAAAACAATAAATGTCAAAAAGAGTTAAATTAGAGAAAAACAAGTTTCTAATTTTGACGGTTATGGAAACCTAGGCTTTTGGCATCCGCGCTTGCCAACTGTCAAAATTGACAGCGTGGACATTCAAAGTTCTTACGATTGACGAACACACATAAATTGAGCTCAAACACAATGGTGCTATCTTTTCAGGTTGAGGCTTTAGTATGCCCACTTTCCGCCTCAATTATAAGACCAGCTCCACGGTACCATATAATTTAAATGTATCCATAGTTACATAAGTACGCCAAGTTTCACCTTTATTGGATGCGGAGGAAGTGCTTAAAACATTGATTACTTTATAAGTTTTAAAGCTGGCATGGTCACAATCATTAGAATTAATATTTGTTTCGGGATATTTACCATGTATATTTAGGTTTTGGTTGAGAGCTCGATATTTCGGCACCGTTACAAGCGCCATGATCACGAGAACTAAAGTCTTTGAGGGTGGGTGTTGTTTACAAGCTGACATTTATCTGTCTACCCTCTTTCTCACTCGTTTTTCGCGCACGACGTCTACTACCAGAACTCGTCTCACTAGTTACTCGACATTGTTCACGACAGACGATGCTTACTGTATCCAATTTTGACACATGTTCAGTAGTTTTACGACCTTTACATAGTTGAACCACTGGATTCCAGGCTCTCGACAAATAAAACCCGTCGTCCCTATTGAAATTTTTGCACTAATTGGTTATTTCAATTGTTTCCCGAACCATTCTAGTATGTAATGGCGTTCAGTCGAGATAACCTGTAGGTCATGTAACTCGATCCAGTGGTTTGGCTCTGATTCGAGAAGATGTTTTGCTATGGCCGATTTTTGCGTATCATTGTTTTTCACTGCCCTAATGTGTTTCTTGATTCGGCAAGCAACGGTTCGCTTCGTCTGTCCAATAGATTGCCCACAGCTACAGATAATCTTATAAAGGCAAATATCCCGAAACAAATAGTAATCCTATTGATTACTATATTCCATTTGAAATAACATTAGGCATTTAAATAATCGCATTTTACAGCTCGTTCAATCGATTTTGACTTCTATTGCGTTGATGATATGACAAATGGCAGCTGTACTAAAGAGTTAGTTTTGGTAACAGGTTTATGCTTTTTATGCTATACTTAAATTTACGGGATAGAACTCAAAATCGGTTGAACTGATTGTAAAAAAGGGTTGTAAATATTTCTAAAGTTATTTCAAATGGAGTATTTTTGCTGGCCACAGACGAATTTCCAGTGGAGTCTTCATATGTATAATATAATTTTTATAAACTGATTGAATTTGTATTCGTTCGATCAAATTACGTTTAGAACAATTTTCGTTTTTAGTGACATTTGCAATAAAAAACCTTTTTTAATATATTTATACAAAAAGTACACCACGTAAGAATTTATTGTATACACCTAACATGGTTCTTATTCAGATAAATAAAAAGATAATCAAAATATTATAATGGTTTTATTTTCACTTACAATAGTATTACATTCGAAGTAGATCTTCAATGAAACGCTTAGGACTAAGGCTTAAAACTATGAAATAATCTTATTTTGTACTATTTATATTGGCCACGTGATAGATTAGGTATAGAGGTACAGTCGACACCAAATTTACTTCATAGACAAAAGAAACTTAGTCTAGCACTTTGAGTTGGCGCCAATAGAATAGAAGAGAGACTCCTTTGGTCCGTTGTGCGTGGGGATACCGGCTAAAGTAGCCAACCTAGCTCCGTCCAGAAGCACAGAAGCTTCCTGGGGGCTTCACAGGCTTCGCGGAGCGACCTCACCGTTCCGAGGATTTCTTCACTTTGGGAAACCACGGCCTCGCAGTCCAGGATGACGTGGGCAGCTGATTCCTCGGCGTTAAAACAGCCCCTGCAAAGTGGGCTGTCTGTGGCGCCTATGTTAAAAAGATGTTTGTTGAGAGGGGTAATTGTCCCTATGATTATTCTGAGGTTATTTCTACTTAGGCTAAGAAGTTTTTTGGTTAATCGCGCGTTTACATTCGGTAGGGCCGTTCTTGACTGTCTACAGTCTGTAGACCGTGACCATCTGTTGTTATGCAGTTCGGTTGATTTGGGGGTACGGGCCTAGCACTATCATCTCAGAACCTCTCCTTGCAAGTTCATCCGCGGCATCGTTGCCTAAAGACCGACCATTGTCCCTTAATCCACTGTAGGGTGATTCGATTGCATGTCGATATGCTCTCCAGGGCAAGGTGGCATGCAAAGATTAGTTTGCTGTTGGTTTGTTTGTTTTCTAGGGCTTTGAGCACTGCCAGACTATCGGAGTAGGCGCCAAATAAACAATCATACAAATTAATTAACTAAAGCGTAGAATCATTGTTTGTTTGTTTGGCACCGCCTCAAATTGCTAGAATAATAGTTTATTTATTGCATTTCGTTTTTTAGTCAGTACTATGCACTTTATAATAACTCTCCTGCAGTAAAACTGTAACAAACTTAACGCCTAAATAAATTGTAAGAGCCATAAAATGATACTTGGCTTAAAAGAATACTTTTTCTTCAGGCGCTTTTCTGATGTAAACTTATTAAACACTTTTTAAGGTTCCGTACCTCCAAAGGAAAAACGGATTCCTTCTAGGATTACTTTGTTGTCCGTCCGTTCGTCTGTCTGTCTGTCAAGACCCTTTTTCTCAAGAACGCGTGGAGGTATCAAGCTGAAATTTATATCAAATACTCGGGGTATACTGTCCCTTAAAGATGTGAAAAATTCAGCAAAAGCCAACGCAATCAAAAGATACAACCGTTTATGCCGCAAATTTCCGAAAGTTTTCTACACTCGCAAGGGAATCAAAACCTACAGGGTACTTCCCGTGAACTCAGAATCTTAAAATTTAGTACGAAGCAACGTCTTATAGCACAGATAAAGGAAAAATTGCGAAAACCAAAATTGCAAAAATATTTTTAATAATTTTAAACGTACTACCCATTTCCTTATGAACGCGTAGAGGTATTAAATTGAAATTCATATCAAATACTCAGGTCTATAATACCTTTAAGCTGAGGTTTGTACGGAACCCTCGGTGCGCGAGTCCGACTCGCACTTAGACGGTTTTTTATTGAAATTAGAGTTTCAAAAGTATAATAATGATTCAAACGTAGTCGTACTATATCGTATTAAAATTTGGCTCAGTTCAAGATCACGCATAAGTTTTTCATTAACTGAATAGTGGTCCCGCGATTTTGTTGTTAAAATAGCGGGACCAGGGGGGTAACCATAAGCTCTTAGAGTAAGGTTATTTTGATATTGCGTAAGTGACAGATGTATACAAGTCATATAAATCTGTCCCTTACACATACTCATAATAACCTTACTCTAAGAGCTTATGGTCACCCTCCAGTTTCTTTATAGAATATTTTGAAAGTTTATGAGTAGAATTTTACTATCAAAGTTATATAAACAAGTTATATACTATCAAAATTTAAAAAAAAGTATGTTTTTTTAATTCACTTGATATTCAAAAAACCTGGCTCCCGTCATCTTGACGTTCATTTCGTTTATGGAATTCGTTATCTTTTAAATTGGTCCAATATTGCAGTAGGAAATAGGCGAGCGCCTAACCTCGGTTTATGAATTTTTACTATGGAAATTCAGTCGGATATCTGCGACCGCATTTCCTCATAAGTTTGAATCTACCTGTAATGTGAAGTATTGTTAAAATATTCACCAACAATTTGATGCAAACTGTACCTCTTGAATTTATTTTCAATTCCAATTGACATTGGCGGTCATAAAACGTGCGAGTAGGATAGCTGTATCTCTCATCTCGCTCCCTCTTTTCATGACCGCAACTGCCATGACCGCTGTCTTTTCAATTAAATCATATACGTAGAGGAATGAACTGAGCAATACTTTAACAAAATTGAGAAGTCTGCAGAAAGAGACAAAGCTACTGTGCGGCCGATATATATGTCACTGCTAGTCCGTTAAAATACAACTGGTGGCGGCACGATCGCTTTGTCTCTTTCACACTTTTTCACTTTACAGCCTAAAATGAAGGGTCTAATGCGAGTTTTTATTGTATAAATACTCAATCCTTTCGCTTATGTCTAATTTTATAGGAAAAAGGGGTATTCCATTATTGTCACCAGACAGCGCTTATTCAGTTTAAGTACAAACTGATGTCTACGTTATAACACGTTCGAGTACATTTAAAAACTCGCACTGAAGCACTTCCGAGGTAAGTGGAAATTCGCGGCAAGAGGGTTTTATTAAGCGCCGTGAAATACGCGTCGCTGAGCCTGTCCAGATGGCGCGATTTACGCGCGAGCGAACTCACGCGTAGTCTTACGTGCGTTCCCGAGATACTCATACTAGACCTGCATACATTCCGTCTAGGTGCTCTCGCGCGTTTCCCCACTCGCGCGAGTCGAGATATTCGGGCGCCATTGCTTCGCTGACTGAGCGAAGCAATGGCGCCCGAATAATAAGGTGAGTCGTACTTCACTTCACGGCAGCACAATTGCTCAAATTGTATCAAGCGCGAGTTCGAACATGCATGGAGTACTGCTTTCAAATCTGGGACGGTTCTGCCAGGTACCAATTAGATGCACTTGAGTCGATCGAAAGACGGGCCAAGAGGATCATCAGCAATGAAGTGTTGGTCGAATCTAGGCTCCAGAAGTTCGAACATCGGCGCCGAGTTGCCTGCCTGTCTACTTTTTATTGGTTACATTTCGGCGAGTGTGCGTTGGAATTGCATGAACTAATTCCTCCTAGCCCGTTCCATCATAGGACTACAAGACGTAGGTATTTTGCGTTTTTCCCGATGGCCTCAATGACATCGCTAGGCAATTCGTAATTGAAGCATTTAATTTTCAAAACTTACAATCTGTTTCTAATAAAAATTATGGCGTTAAGTAGTGGACTGGCTTTTTAACCGACTTCGCAAAAAGGAGGAGGTTCTCAATTCAACTGTTTTTTTTTTATGTTTGTTACCTCAGAACTTTTCTTTTTTTTTTTTCGATTTTCGATTCTCAGAACTCTCCGATTTTGATGATTCTTTTTTTAATTGAAAGCTGGTGCTTGTCGTGTGGTCCCATTTAATTTTCATCAAGATCTGATGAAGAACTTCGGAGAAATACATCAGAACTCTTCAATAAATGAAGGTAAAACACTCGGGATAGATGCAATCGCATGTCTGTTTATTGTTTACACCATTTCATAACATAACATCACACTGGTACGCTCTAAAGGGGTACGCACGTGTGAACAGTTCACCCTGGTATTCTTTCATTGCACCGATTTTGTATAAGTTTCATGTCTTGGGTTAATCTATTCTAGCTTCACTTTGGGCACTATACGCGTAGGTACCTAGCCTATAGAACTGGTTCATTATGTACCACAACTAAAAAGTGGAAAATAAAAAACTTTTCTACAAAAATTACAACCGACTTCCAAACAAAAACACTACAAAGTAAAAAATAACTTCAATTTCGGAAGTCGGTGTCAAAAAATGAAGAAACGAAAACAGAAACACCGACTGCCAAAATTGAAGTTATTTTTTACTTTGTAGTGTTTTTGTTTGGAAGTCGGTTGTAATTTTTGTAGAAAAGTTTTTTATTTGTTTCGTAATTTGCTTTTGCAACGATGCTCATAACACTGAAAATTCTTTCTATTTCAGGTATTTTTTGAAATTTCCGTCTCAAATAAGTGTTGCCAAATTCCGCATTGAAAAATCGCCGAAAAACGCTAAAAATGTATTAGTCGCTAAGAGCTCTGAAAAATCGCCAGATCTAGTGACAAAATCACCAAGTTGGCAAAACTGATCTTCACCATGTACCGATGACGCATCGCCGTAGGTACTCATTTAAAGATCTATCATAACCAACAACATTTTCAGCGCAAACTGTGGATGATGAAGATATAATATTTCATAATCTTGAATTTTAATCAAGTCTGTTTTTTTTTCACTTTTTACTGTTACAAAATTACATTTTTTTTAAATTTGAGACATTTAAAGCACTTAATTTTAATTAAAAAAATTAGCGAGTACTGGTGAATTTTTTTTTTCAATCCAAATTGCCAAAATATGGCGACATTTTACACTGAATCTAGTGACAAGATAATTTTTGAGGTGGCAACACTGCCAGTCAGTAGTACGCGCGAGCCCGCGGCGACTGGACGTACATTGATTGAATCCCTTCCATCAACTCGCGCGTAAAAAATGGCATACACACACAATATAAGATAAACGCGCCATATGGACAGGCTCTTACGCGCTCGTATTGTATCTCGAACGCTTAAGCGACGCGTTCCACACTGACGTGACGTAGCGCGGGATCCACCAATCAAACGACTCTGTTCCAGCCTACTTCATAACAAAACGAGTTTTGTAGCCAATAAACTGCGTCACACGTGCCTTAATTACACGGCGCTTAGGACCTTCTTGCCGCGAAGTTCAGCTCAGAACTCTTCCTCTAAAGTTGTTGCACACTTTTATCAACTTGGAAATGAATACTATATTTTTATAAACTTAGTAAAAAAAACTTTTTTACAAAAAAATACTACCGACTTCCAAATTAAAAAGTACAAAGTGAAAATAATTTTATTTTTGGAAGTCGGTGTCTTTCGTGGGTACCATTTTTTTGCGTTACGGACACCGACTTTCAAAAATAAAGTTATTTTTCACTTTGTAGTTTTTTAATTTGGAAGTCGGTAGTATTTTTTTGTAAAAAAGTTTTTTATTTTTTGCTTTTTAGTTGTACCTACCTAATAGGCAAGTTGTTTAGTAAGTTACCTTAACGCCAGAATAGATTAGCCGAATATCATGAAACTTGAACATAAAGGGTGATATGAGAGATCTGCGTACCCCTCAAGAGCGTACTGGCGTGATGTTATGTTATGAAATAGTATAATCAATAAACAGACATGCGATAGCAGCAATCCCGAGAGATTTGCCGTTATTTGTTGAAGAGTTCTGTTGTAGGTATATCGCCGAAGTTCTTCATCAAATCTTCACCAAATTAAAATGGGACCAATTTCGATACATACACTTCCATACAAAAAAAAAACAAATTCAAAATCGGTCCACAATTGACGGAAATATCAGTGAACATAAAAAAATAAAAAAACAAGAAAAAAACATTCATGAAGTCGAACATAGAACCTCCTCCTTTTTGGTAAGTCGGTTAAAAAGGGTAACAGCCCGACGTTTGTTGTCGGACTGTTGAAAGTGTTAAAATCGCGCCGAAAACGCCGCTTGCTCTAGTTGATACGATGACGATCCATTTACGAGTTGAAATGAGTGTAACTCCGTTCCACAGCCGTCGCAGTCCATTCCTCTAAGTCTAAGTGAATGAATTCCAATAGATATTTTATCTTAGTAGTCGGTAGACGGCGCCTTAGTAGCGAGGTAGTCGAGGGCGCGCTGTATCGCGGGCGGGATTGGCGGAGGGGTGGGTATGTGGTCACCGCGAGCCTCGAAACCGTTCTCACCGGCTGTGTAGAGGACGTTTATCACCTGGAATGAAGAAATAAACATGTCTTTTGAAAGGATTACACAAATACACACTTCAAACTTATAAAACCCCTCTTTTTTCGTTGGGGGTTAAAAATATAGGTACACGTAAGTGGTATTTAAAATTTGTATTTAAATTTTTCTTTTGACCTACGTACGCGTACGTGTCTCCTTAGTAGACACGTGCTCGTACGCATCGTTTCTGGCGCAAATCAACTCTTTCTCTCTGTATTTATTTCTAGATAACAATGATGAGGATGACTGATGGATTATCAAGACATCGTGAGGAAACCTGCAACGTCATTGCATATGTGAATTCGGCAAAGGATTTACCCCATGACCCAGCTCAAAATTATCGCAGAATTAAGGGCCTACATCCGCTTTAGTGCGTAAAACGGTAACTTTCTAAAGCATACTTCTTATTAACGGCTAGGTTAAAAGGTTTGAAAAAAAAAAAAATATTGTTTCATGTACATTATTTTTTGAACATGGTTTTTTCGTATATCAAATAGTTTTGCTTTTAAAAAATAATTAGCAACACGATATTTTTCGCAACTTTTGGATACTCCTCCAAGACGACTTGGATGTTTAAAAGTATTTTTACACAGAAAAATTGATGGTTGGCATTTCTTCATAACTGAAATAGCATAATTATGTAAATTAAATAATATTTTGCAAACAAAACTGTTCAAAAGGAGGTTCAATATTGACATTTTGGCTCCGAGCGGGCGCACGGCCAGTACTGCGTTAACATTGGGGCGTATATGTCGCATTAATGTGACTAATTGTCAAGCACGCGTTATATGCTGTGATTGGTTGAATGAATTTTCAACAGCCAATCACGGCAGATAACGCGTGCTTGATAATTTGTCACATTAATTCTGCGATAATTTTGAAACTCGGGGATATTCTCTTTAAATAATTAGGTATTGCCAAAAATTGTTGGACACTTTCATTGGTGAAGATACTGTTTTCGAACGAGTGCAATAATTTTTGGTAATACCTAATTATTTAATGAGTATCTGTCATATTCTTTCATGGTCTCAAACCCTATGCGTTGCCGAATTCACTTACGCAACTAGGCTGCTGGAGTTATACCCTCAGTTTCCCAGCTCAAAATTATCGCAAAATTAATGTGACAAATTGTCAAGCACGCGTTATCTGCTGCAATTGGCTGATGAAAATTCGTTCAACCAATCACAGCAGATAACGCGTGCTTGACAATTTGTCACATTAATTCTGCGATAATTTTAAGCTGGGAAACTGAGGGTTTGTTAGTTAATTTTTAGTTTGTGCTGCAGATTTATTAATTCGGTCATCCTTGCACTGGAACGCCTTGCAGCAAGAACACCAGTTCTTGCTGCAAGGCGTTCCAGTGCAAGGATAATAGATAATAGACTTCCAAATAAAAAAACTACAAAGTGAAAAATAACTTTATTTTTGGAAGTCGATGTCTTTCATAGGTACCAATTTATTGCGTTATGGACACTGACTTCCTAAAACAAAGTTCCTTACGCTCTTAAGGGGTACGCAGATCTCTCATTAGAGATCTGCGTACCCCTTAAGAGCGTACTGGCGTGATTTTATGTTATGAAGTGATATAAAAATAAACAAACATGCGATTACAGCAATCCCGAGAGATTTGCCGTTATTTATTGAAGAATTCTGTTATTTATCTTCGAAGTTTTTCATCAGATTGAAGATCGGATCGTCATCAAATTAAAACGGGTCCAATTTCGAAACATACTCTTTCAAACAAAAAAAGAATTTTCAAAATCGGTCCGCAATTGACGGATATATCGGTGAACATACATCTATATAAAAAAAGATTTTTTGAATTTCATCCCTTAAAGGGGTAAAAAAGGGTGTTAAAGTTTGTAAGAAAAATAAATTGTTTATTATCAAAATAACTTGAAATTTAGTGTTTCTGCTCTTCAATACAATTAAAGAAACACGTGTTTAAGATTTTTTGAATTTCATCCCCTAAAGGGGTAAAAAAGGATGTGAAAATTTGTAAGAAAAATAAATCGTTTATTATCAAAATTATTTGAAATTTAGTATTTCTGCTCTTCAATAAAATTAAAGAAACACGTGTTTAAAGATTTTTTGAATTTCATCCCCTAAAGGGGTAAAAAAGGATGTGAAAATTTGTAAGAAAAATAAATCGTTTATTATCAAAATTATTTGAAATTTAGTATTTCTGCTCTTCAATAAAATTAAAGAAACACGTGTTTAAGGATTTTTTTAATTTCATCCCTTAAAGGTATAAAACGGGGTGTTTAAGTTTACAAAAAAATTACATGAAACTTATTATTTCTGCACTTCAATATAATTAAAGAAACTCATGTATAAGGTTTTTTGAATTTCAACCCCTAACGATGTGTTAAAGTTTGTAAGAAAAATAAATTATTTATTATCATAATTACCTAAAATTTACTATTACTGCACTACAATACAATTAAAGAAAAACATATAAGCCTTTTTTTAAATTTCATTTTTTAAACGGGTAAAAAGGGGTGCTAAAGTTAAAATGAATGATTACCTACTATATGTGCTCGGGGGTAACAAGTTTTCATGCCTCGAATACCACTGATACCCTCTGACTTTGTCTTTGAGTTTCAACGATTACAATGTATGCTTTGCAATGATCATAAATAAATCTCAGGGACAGTCATTATGGTTGGTAGGCATAGATTTAAGGAAAGATTGAATCTCACACGGGCAATTCTACGTTGCCTGTTACAGAGTCAGTACTAGCACCCTGGCCATTTTAGCACCAGACAGAAAAACCACCAATGTGGTATACAAAAACATTATCCAAAAGCAGAACCAAAGTATTACATTTCAACAGTGACGCGGGCGGAAAGCTATGTTTGGATATTAATTTGCAATATCCCGCCAGAACTGCAAAAAACGAAACAGCCAAAATCGTGTAGTCCACGCAGGCGAAGCCGCGGGCAGAAAGCTAGTAAAAAAATAAAAATACATCGAACATAGAACCTCCTCCTTTTTGGGGAGTCGGTTAAAAATCCGTTCATCCGTTTAGGAGCTATGATGCCACAGACAGATACACAAATACACACTTCAAACTTATAAACACCCCTCTTTTCCCTCTTTTAAAAACGAAGTAGAAACAGCTTACCTGCCCATCCGGCGCTGTATACTGATACTGTCCCTGCACCAACAGGCTCGGTTCACCGGTGCTGCCCGGCTCCAAGCTGCCTTTCTGCTCGTGGAAGATTCCACCAGCTGTGGATCGAAAATGTTTAGCATTTAGAACAGTGGCGTAATCCACCACGCGAGTCCAGTGCGTGTTGGTAGATGTCACATGTCTTTGAATTTTTTATTTTTGGGATATGGCGGTTTCCTCACGATGTTTTCCTACACCGTTTTGAATACAGTAAAGAATATCAAATGAACAGTCTACGAATTGTGACTCAAACCCCATGATGGCAGACGTGCAATACGACCACTAGACCTACAAGACAGTCTTAAAAATGTTCACTGTCTATCTGAATTGCGTATGAAGTGATATTTTACTTCTTGGACACTTTAAATTCATCTAACTTTTGATAGAGTGAACCGATTGCGATGAAACAAAAACTAAGTAATACTTCAAGTTACGCACCATTTTTATGTGTAAACGTTGTCTACATTGGTTTCGTACATTTTACGTGATGCGTGCACAACTAAACAGACAAAAATTACACTCAATCTTCCTGTCCTGTTCCCAAGCATGTTGGGGTCGGCTGACAAAAACCAGATGCAGATGTACCATTATTTTAAATTTAGCGACTTTGGTACAATCCCACTGCACTATTCCCAAAGCACTGCAACTCCTGAAAGCCAGAATCAACAGTGGCGACCACCAGAAAAGCGCCGAGACATTGAAGCTTGACGAAGTCCCGAAGAATGAATTTAATTGTTTTGGATCCCGCAACGAAGTTAATCAGAAAGAATAACGGAAAAGGAAAAAACAATAATTAAAAAAATCAAAAAACCCGAGTACATATCCGCGAGCTGACCTACACCAGATGTATCCACCGACTGCACCGCATGATTTTCTTCTTGTTTACGTCTTTTTAGTTCGCGCTTCTTAAGCATTCGGGTTTTATTTTTATTTTTTTATTCACTTTTTTTATTTATACGATTTGAGTAATTATTTTTTTCGAATTAGGTTCTTTTAAACATAGCTATAAGAGTAATATATTTTTGAAATCACCTCTTAAACCCTTTATTTTGATACCACACAAGATGAGATCGGATGAAAAAAAATTTGCCTCCCAAAATATGGCGCCCAAAATCCGCTATTTTCCTATTTTCCAATTTTAATGTAGCCAGTGACACTCGCAAGGTTAAGACGTATCGATTGACGTAAGAATCATCAAAATCGGCCAACGCGTTTGGTCTCTAGAACGCCACATATCAACAAACATACATACACACATAGACTGTTGAACACATTTCCCTCCGTCGGCAGTCGGGTAAAAAGAAACACATGCAATTCCCACTTCCCTCCATATCATGCAGTAGACAGAACAAATAAGGCCAATAGGCACAAAGTTTCGTTTAGAACTGGGATAAGCCAAGTTGCTTAGCGCCACGGATCAAAATTATCATTAATATAAATGGGTCCTAACCACAGACATAAATTTAAATAGATAACTCAAGTCCCTCCATCTGTATGAAAACCAAGCGTGCCACTTTTTCGCAAACAATGTAAAAACAAATTTACTTACAAATGAAATAAAACATTTCCAATGCCTCGGCCAACTGTTTCTATACATTCTTTACAGCTCAATATGTAAAAAAGCATTTTTTAGATTTCGGTGGATTTCCGGTGCCGATAATGCTAAATGAAAAGCTCAGATTACGATCATTTGTCGTAACTTTAGTCCGGGTTTTTGGCACGCGAAGTACATACAATCGCGTCATCTAGTTAGATTTATGTCTGTGGTCCTAACATTGCAAGCTGTTATATTTGATTTTAATAATAGGTATGGCAAAAACGCTCGAGCGCACGGAAATTTGTTCTAGTATGCAGCCTGTACATTATCTATACATATAAATAAAATTGGAGTGTCTGTTTTTAATATTGAAGTACCATCAATATAATAATAACCGTAATAATAACCGTTTTCTAGTACATGTATATGAATATATATACGGTACATACACCAAAATAACATTTTTTTGAATTTTTGTCTGTCTGTCTGTTTGTGCCGGCTAATCTCTGAAATGGCTGGACCGATTTTGACAGGACTATTATTGACAGTTAGCTGATGTAATAAGGAGTAACTTAGGCTACGTTTATTTTAGAATATTTTTTTTATTTTAGAAATTTGTTAGGCGGAACGAAGTTCGCCGGGTCAGCTAGTTATCCAATATAATATTGCGTTCATTCTGCCAAAGAATGCACTCTCTTAAGATATGATGCGCAGATTGTACATATTCGCAGTCATGGTTATATCAACGAAATTAATAAATAAAACTTTACATGTTTGTAAGGCCCATCGATAGGATCCATCGTCATGAGGTCCATCGAAGTCCTGTCGAATGATCTCGTCGTCTTTCTGACACGAAGAGAATGTGGCTACAGCCAGGACCTGGAACAAATAAAGACAAGAATTGTGAGTACTTAGTAGATCTCATGGAAGCCCTTGCACTCCTCGGTGTTCAATCTTACTACATTATTATATCTTACTAATATTATAAATGTGAAAGTTTGGATGCATGTGTGTGTGGATGTATGTTTGTTCATCAATCACGCCAGAACGGCTGAACGTATCTGGATGAAATTTGGCTCAGAGATAGATTGTAGTCTGGAATAGCTCAAAGGCTACTTTTATCCCGGAATAATGTTCCCGTGGGATAATTTCGAATAAAACGCGGGCGAAGCCGCTGGCAAAAGCTAGTAATATTATAAATACGAAAGTTTGGATGTATGTATGTTTTTTACTCAATCACGCCAGAATGGCTGAATGGACCCGGATGAAATTTGGTACAGAGATACATTATAATCTGGAATACCACATAGGTTACTTCTCATCCCGGTTTAATGTTCCCTTGGGATAATAAAACACATTTCACGCGGGCGAAGCCGCGGACAGAAGCTAGTAAATACTTAATGTTTCGATAAATACGTTTCCTTTCTTTATATATATTCAAATTTTTTTAAAAAAAGCCTACACTGAAAAACAATATTCGACCAAGTCGTCACGCCAGCGTATCCTAGGCCATCCTCGGCGAAGAAGCCCGTCCTCTGGCTCCCACTGTGTAATGATTCAGGCCCATCTGTACTGATGCATTTCTATCTGATCGTCATCATCATTAGCCTTTCTGTTTTCCCAACGCTGGGACACAGGCCTACTTTCTGTAATTGGGCGTAATCCACCACACCGGCCCAATGCGAGTTTGTGGATGTCACATATCTTCGAATTTTTGGTTCTAGGACATGCCGGTTTCCTCACGATGTTTTCCTACGCCGTTTTGAGAGCAGTGGTGATAAAATTATTAACACAAAATAAAGCGCCTGTCTGGGTTCGAATCCATGACCTACGACTTGTAAGTAACTTGTAAGTCGCCACCACTGCTCTTATTCTACCTGACACAGGTGTTTAATTCATTAATAGTGAACTAGCGGACGTCTCGTGGTTTCACCCGCGTAGTTCCCGTTCCCGTGGGAATACAGGGATAAAAAGCCTAAGTCATCCGGGGATAGTGTAGCTTCCCAACGGTGAAAGAATTTTTGAAATCGGTTCAGCCGTTTCGGAGTTTATAAGGAACATACATACATACTATCTCTTTTTTAAAGATAAATAGATTTGAATTTAGAACCTTCTAATCAGTTGTCAAATAGCTCAGAGATAAATAAGGTCCATTGGGCCTACAATGTCATCATAAACTCGATGTAGGTAAGCATTGCCTTTTTCGTACCATCTCCGGCGACGACCTTTTGTAATACCCAAAATATTTCACAAAACGTTTTTATTCATTAACACCCAATCCGTCCGTTTATAAATACGATTAGCATGTATTATAACCATAGATTCTATGATTATAACCCTATCTTGCAACTGAGAAAGTACTTATAAGTTATGCAACTATTGCTCAACAGTTGCTTGAGTTCGATGCTTAAAAGTGAACGGCGTAAGTTGACAGGTGATGTCAAACATGTCAACGATTTGTCAAGATGGTATTATTGAAGTGTTCAATAGGTAAGGTCAGCTTATACCGGGATGCGAAGCTGCTCAAGATCCATGATCAAGTGTGAAGTGGACGTAGTCGCGGGCAACAGCAAGTATTTTACTATAACTTGCTTTATCCCGCGGCTTCGCCCGCGTTTAGAATGTTTTATCGACCAAAGGGAACGCACTGCCGGAATAAAAACTATTCCATGTCCTTCCCAGGCTCTTAAACTATCTCCATACCAAATATCATCTAAATCGGTTCAGCGGTTTAAGCGTGAAAAGATAACAGACAGATAGACAGAGTTACTTTCGTATCTATAATATTAAGTTAGATTGCACATGTAGGCTTCTCCACAGAGTTTTTAATTATGGAACACACTGGCCGGCTAAGGTGCGCGTAACCGTCAGATTGCTAGGAGACACGAAAACAGATACATCGAGATAATATGTACTACGTACTAGAGAAGCTATCCTAAGCAAAGGACATGCTCCATTTTGACAAGAGCTTAAACTAAAGTTCGCTGCAGCGCTGAAACAATAATTAGTCGTCAGCAATACAGTATAAACACGCAGCGCTAGAGCACTTCTAAGGTATAATTTTCTCGCGATCAAAAAGACGGAAGCGCCGTGATTTTCATAGCGCTTACGCGTTTCGTTCAACATTCTGCAACAACTTGTCACTCAATAGACTAAACTGCTGACTGACTACATAAGTGGTACCTACATAGTTTTATACCTAACAAGCTTCATTAGAATTCACACATTTTTTCAAAATTTATTTTTTGTTGAATTAACCTTAGGAAAGTAATAGAAACTTTCTTTTTCTTTATTTAGGTACTAGCAGTCCCCCGCGGCTTCGCTCCCGTCAACTGGCTACCAACCTACCCTTTTTTTTGTTTCGGGGTGGAAAATCCTCATTGGATGTCCTCCGCCATGGGGAGCGAAGGGATCTGTCAGACTCCTACTGACTAAAAAGCACCCCGGTGTTCCATCAAACACCTACGCCGGGGTCACGGGAACAACGATACTTCCGCAACTCCCGGCTAGTCGACCTCGGGTTGAGGGGAGTGAGGTGTTTGACTGCCCCCGCGACGTCTATTAGGGGCGCGCGTGGAGCACTACGCGACGCGCGGATGACGAACGTCCCCGAGTCCGTCGCCCCTGGACCCATTTAGGAGGGCTGGAAGCAACGACGATATAACCACCAGTGGTTATATTCTCTTTGGCTGGAAGAGAGCGTTATCCGACCTCCGCCGACGCCCGGCGCGTCTGCTGCGGATCGGGGGAGCGGATGAAATCTCCCTCTCCCTCTCAGCAGCCTCCTGCGAGACGACTGTTTCGCAGAAGGATATCACTGCGTCCCAGGAGTCCTCGCTGCCGAACATATAATCGACTACGGCCGGCAGCGACAGGTCACTGCCTACTTCAGAGATGAGGGCACGGCGCGGCTCCTCCCAAGCGGCACACTCTGCCAGCGTGTGCCGCGCCGTGTCCTCCCGACAGTCGACGCAGTGGTGACACCGGGCGTCCGGCTCCCTGTTTATGCGACACAGGTACTTCCCGAAGCAACTATGAGCGAGGGTACCTGCGTCACCCGAAACGACAGGGAGCCGTGCCTCCTCCCGAGCCAGCACTCGAGCACTGGCCGGACCGCCTCGATGGTAACAAGGTCAGCGGTAGGGCGAGAAAGCTTGTCCCGCCATTCCGCCACCAGGACCTCGCGAAGCTGAGACTGACCCTACCTATCTACCCCAATTTGTTAACTATTTATTTGAATAACCACAGTCAGTTCCTTTTTGAATATATATAAGATTATTATGTTGCGCTATAAAAAGAAACGTCAGCTTATTCTACCTACACTTGTTACACAAATTGTCACACCTTAATTTTTAGTCTTTATGACAAATGAGGCAACATAGAATCCACCAAATATTTTGTTCAAATTCAATTTTAAAATAATTATCTAGTTACTAGTTATTTCTTTGCATTTCGCCGTATTAGTTGAATTATAAGTGCAATATTTTAAAACACACGATGGCATATTTAATGCGTCTGAACGTTTTTTCGTTTAAAAACAAATAATGACATAGGCGCTCAAGATCTAGCAAGCAACTGAGTGACGTGCGGTACGCACACCGCATATGAACGGAACACAGCAGTGATGTGTGGCGACTTCTTACATTAATACCTCAATGACGTCAGACTGGAAAAAATGTAATGAAGTACTTAATCCACATTTTTACTATACTGTTTCCTTTGTATCGTGCTGTGAACCCTTTAATATTGTGTCTGTGCTTCGTATGAACAATTATATGTGTTACGTGTTTGTGTGTATTCGGTCAATACAAATCGCCAGTACCCACATTGACTTTTATTGCGAAACCCCACCTACACCATCTCGCGTACCTAAACACACTGCAACTGAATACGGTCGCAAATAAATACTTTAAAAGAATCAACTTCGTAACCCACTAGCTGTGAGCCGTGAGAACTCGATGGCAAGCGGTTGCGACAACCGATCACATAATACAGTCAATGGTGTGGCTTTTTAATAGTTTTATGTATATTATTTATGTTAATTTTGCATATCTGAGTGCCTTGATAGTCTAGTGGACTGGAGCACGCCTGGTGATTCTAACTTCTCAAGTTTTCAACACAAATTTATATTAACTACTAGCTGTGCCCGTGGCTTCGCTACCGTCAACTGCCTACCCTACCCTACCCTACCCTACCTTCCCTACCTTCCCTACCTACCCTACCCCAACTACCCTACTCTAACTACCCTACTTACCTACCCTACCCTGCCTACCTACCCTACCTACATACTTACCTTACCTACCCTACTTGCAAACCATATTTTTTGAATTTTTTCTTTCATATGAACCTGTTCCTAACAATAACAAACACAACAAAAAAAGATTTAGCGAAATCAGTCCAGCCATTCACGCGTGATGCCGTGACTAAGGGAAATAGGGATGCATTTTTATATATGTAGATAAGTTCAGGTTTACGCACGATGTTTTCCTTCCCCGTTGTCAGCGATGTCCAAGATAAACTTAGATAAGTTTGGAAAATGCCGTTCTGAGTATGATAGCAAATAGGTTGGACTGTCCTTATGTGCGACACTGTTGTGACAGACAAGTTAAATATAGTGTCGCACGTAAGAGACTACTGTAATTAATATGATTATTATTGAATATTAATATGAATTTATTTGATGTGTTGTATATATATTGTATTTATTTGTTTGTATTTATCTATATGTAATTTGTATTTATTATTGAATAATTCAAAGATATTGTCTGGTATGTGTTTAAGACCTGAAATAAATTAATATTATTTATTTATATTTGTTCCGTGCGGGAATGGAACCCGCGCAACGCAGCACAGCAGCCAATCGCTCAGCCACTGCGCCAACCGTGCAAATTGATGCTATTGGATGTCAGCGATGTGTTTGTTGATATTCAACTTATTTACATAACAGCATTAAATACCACAACAAGTTAATTTATATCAATTTATGGAGGAAATGTCGTAATATGATATAAATCATAATATTTTATGATGATTATGTAAATAACAGTTACCTTACTGGGTGCCATCAAATAGTTTGGCTATCTATTTAGTGGGTATATTGAAAATACGGGTCTTTCCCAATAGTCCCATTGGCCCAGTACCACAATGGGACAAATGGGATATTATGTTCCACTTGTCCACTGGGACAACTGATACCAACATATTTTTTATATTATGTCCCAATAGTCCCATGGGACAAAACAACTACACAACAACAACAACTGGTACAAAAGTTCACTGAAAAAAGATTGGGACTTTTTCCTTAATAGCAACAGGGGGTTAACATAAGCGCTTAGAGCAAGGTTTTTTACATTGTGCGTAAGGGACAAAACGGTAAAAAATAAATCGGAATTAAAACTAAAAAAGTATTGTAACTTTAAATTTGCTTCCGTGGAATCTCCCGATCATGGGAAATACTCTCATTCAGATTGTTAATGATCATGCATCGTCGATAGTCGCTCATCAGGTCAACAATATTAGTTTTTTTTTTAAGTTACTCTACGACGTAACAAGATGGCGTTGACGTCGAATTAGAAGTCTTAACACTTTTCACACGGCCGCGAGCAGCAACTACTCAATCAATATGAATGATTAAAATGGCCTTTAGATTTGTAGATAATAATTGAACAAATATCTAAAAGTGAACGTTTATTCTCGATCATAATATAATTTGATATACCTAACTTTCTATAAGTATGTTTAGTTACTTGTTTTATAGGTCGCGACCTTACGTGAACTTTAGTTAGGTGTATCTATCATACTAGCTTTTGACTGCATCTTATATACTAACTAGTCAATTAACATAATATTTCGACTGTATCTATACTAAAATTATGATGCTGAAGATTTTGTTTGTTTGTTTGAACGCGCTAATCTGAGGAACTACTGGTTGGAATTGAAATACTCTTTTTGTGTTGGATATTCCATTTATCGAGGAAGGTTATAGACTATATAACATCACGCTACGACCAATAGGAGCGGAGCATTAATGAAAAATGTTGCAAAAACCAATGCGCTTTTACCAATAGAGACGTCATACTCATTATAAAGAAATAAAAACATGGTGAAATTTTACTATAGCTACCTACATAGGACCTATGGAATTTGGAACTTTATTTCTATCACTGAGTATTTTAAAAGATTACAGAGATATAAATAGGACCCCATTGTCTGAAAGGGATAAACATACTGTTCAAACGTACGTCCGTGTCGCGGCCAGACGCAAGACGGACTGAGTTCACTCAAGCTGATTAGCTTGTGTTTGTATTGCCGCGCAGACGTCGGTAAAACGTATCTACCTCAGTTTATATATAACATCATTGGCAAAAACGGGCAAAATTATTCCTTTTTGAGAGATGCCGTTGCGTGCGCTGTGTTAGCGGTTAAAGTTACCGACATTCATGTATGTAGGGTAGGATAGGTATTTAGCCAGTTGACAGGAGCGTAGCCGCGTGGGACAGATAGTGTAATAATAAAAATGGTACCAACAAACTGCTCTGGTGATGAAGCCGGAAGGTAGGCACCGGAACACCGTAATAAAACAATGTATCCCAGTCGTGTTTAGTCTTGTTGTAATTGTTATGAGAAGCCCTCTGGCTATAAATGATTTTCATAGTAAAATAAGGTACCAAAGCTAAAATGATTAAGATAAAGATCTTTTTAACAAATTAACTTAACCGAAATAAAAACAATACAAACTGAAAAATAACTTTATTTTCAGAAGTCGGTGTCAAAACCGAAATAAATAGGTACCACAGACACCGACTACCGAAAATAAAGTTATTTTTTGCTGTGTAGTGTTTTGTTTTGGAAGTCGGTTTTATTTTCATCTTTTATTTCAAAAACTAGTTTTAACAAGCATACCCAATTATCCTTTAAATTGTTCTTGTAATAAAACCCATAGCATTATTACAAATGCGAAATCGTGTATTTTGTTTGTCTGTCTGTTACGATTTCACGTACGTTTCGGTAGTAATTTCCTTGAAACTTGAACTTGATGCTAGATATACAAGTGTAACGGAAAAGTGAGATCATATTTTAAAAACTGCTTCTACCCTTATGATTATATAAACAACTTTCTCCAAAATTGTCATAGCCAATTCTCAAAAAAAACGGCCAAGTGCGAGTCGGACTCGCGCACGAAGGGTTCCGTACCATTATCGCAAAAAAAATCACGTTTGTTGTATGGGAGCCCAATATTTATTTTATTCTGTTTTTAGTATTTGTTGTTATAGCGGCAACAGGAATACATCATCTGTGAAAATTTCAACTGTCTAATTATCACGGTTCATGAGCTACAGCCTGGTGACAGACAGACAGACAGACGGACAGTGGAGTCTTAGTAATAGGGTCCCATTTTTACCCTTTGGGCACGGAATTCTAAAAAACATTGGATGTTCCATACAAAGTTATCGTCAGTTGACCAATATATGTACGGGAGACACATTTTTTTCCACGCAACAGGAGGAAGAAGTTTTCATTATAGATAGGAATTAACTAGCTTCTGCCCACGATTTCGCCCGGGTGAATTTTTTTTACTAACCCTAGGGAATATTACACCGGTTATTAGTATGGATACGCTATAGAGGAGCTCGTGGCTAAATAATAACAGCCGCACGGTTCGATGTTCAAGGTTAAGCAACGCTTGACGAGGTCGGTCCGTAGATGGATGACCATTTTCAACATACCGAGTTTCCTCCGTGCCTCGGAAAGCACGTTAAGCCGTTGGTCCCGGCTGTCATTTGAAGATCTTTGACAGTCGTTATGGGTAGTCAGAAGCTTGAGATCTGACACCAGTCTTGCCAAGGGGTACCGTGTTTCCCAGTTACTGGGTTCTGGAGGTCAAATAGGCAGTCGCTCCACGTAAAACACTAGTGCTCAGCTGAATCCGGTTAGGCTGGAAGCCGACCCCAATATAGTTGGGAAAAGGCTAGGCAGTGATTTTGATTAGTATGGATATGCGAGGAAGGTTTGTGCACCTATATAATATGTCCCGTGCGAAGCCGGGGCGAGTCGCTAGTAGGTCTTATTGGGAGACAATTATAAAAATATCTATTTTATCATATACAAAACAGTTTTTCTAAAATTTTTAACGATCGTCGTAAAATGATTTAACTTAAGTTTTTTTTGCTTACTAACATAACATAGGTAGGTATCTACTTAATAGTTTTATTACAACGTTACTGTAAAAGTTTAAAATTGCTTTATTGAAGGCCAAATAACGTACCGATTATTACACTAACTTCTACCCGCGTCTTCGCCCGCTCGAAAAGTGGTTTATTATTCCTGGAGACATTGGACATTGGAGTACTAGGCTGTATCATCTCTGGGTCGGATCTGCCAAATAACAGCTTGATGAACTAGAGTCGATCGAAAAGCGGGCCAAGAGGCTCATCGGCAATGAGGCACTGGTCAAATCAAAGCTCCAGAGCCTTGAATATCGTCGCCGTGTTGCCAGCTTGTCGGTTTTTTACGAGTATCGGATACATTTCGGGGAATGTGCGATGGAATTGCATGATCTAATTCCGCCCAGCCCGTTCCATCATCGGACTACCAGACGTAAGGCGATGCGTCATCGGTACATGGTGGATATCCCACCCATACGCACAAAACGTTTTGGGGACTCTTTTATTATCCGTACAGCTAAGGAGTGGAATTCCCTGCCGGAGTGAATAGGTTTTTTCTAGGCAAGCGTGCTTCACCATCGACCACATCATCGCTTACCAGTGTATGCATTATGTACCACAATTTTAGTTGTGGTACATAATGTACCAGTTCTATAGGCTAGGTACCTACGCGTATAGTACCCAAAGTGAAGCCAGAATAGATGAACCCAATAACATGAAACTTAAACAAAACCGGTGCAATGATAGTATACCAGGGTGAACTGTTCACAACTGCGTACCCCTTTCGAGCGTACCAGTGTGTGCGATTGCATCTATCCCGAGTGTTTTACCGTCATTTATTGAAGAGTTCTGATGCATTTCTCCGAAGTTCTTCATCAGATCTTGATGCAAATGGGACCACATGACAAGCACCAGCTTTCAAATAAAAAAATAGTCATCAGAATCGGTTCACCCAATAAAAAGTTCTGAGGCAAACAAAAAAAAAGAAAAGAGTACAGTCGAATCGATAACCTCCTCCTTTTTGCGAAGTCGGTTAAAATAGTGTGATTCGTAAGGATTACTATAGAAATTTATATTATATGTTTCAACAAGTACAAGTGAAATATTTTTATTTTTATATAACTTTATTTGCATTTCTATTTTTACGCTGACACCAAACCGGCGAATAATTTGGTCCAATGAAAAAGTTAATTAATAAGTAATTTATAATCCATGCTTAATTTTTTATTAAAGAAATCTGAGAATTTGGACGGATGTTGCTATATCAAGATAGAAAATAAAACAAAGGCTATTAAAACAAATTGAATTAATTTAAAATCAAGATATTAGAGATTAAAAATCAAATGTCAAAAGTCGGCAATCGAAATTTGACATTAGGATCTAGAGAAGGTGACATTCTATCAGTGAAAAGTCAACAAGAAAATGAAAAAAAAAACATGCTTTTTTATTAAAAATTGCATTGTCACGCGAAACAAATGTGTGTGCAACATTTCAGCTCAATACGACACTGGGAAGTGTGTCAAATTTAACTTGCAAGATTTAATTACAGACACCGGGAGATCATCCTCAGCCATTTCATGTTCCCACTGCGGGGACACAGGCCTCCTGTCTGTAAGAGGAAAAATGTGACGTAATCCACCACGCAGGCGCAGTGCGGGTTGGTAAATATCAAATGTATTCGAATTTTTGGTTCTAAGACATGCCGGTTTCCTCACGACGTTTTCCGTCACACCGGGACAGGTAAAAGTTAATAATAGCTTGTATAAATCTATGGGTTTGGCTACCCCAATCGAAATGTCACGTGTTGAATCCCTTACATTTTTAAATCGTCGCCATCTAATTTGTCTATGTCACAGATAATATAATACTAGCATACAGATGCCTCATTTCATTGACAGAAACGGTGCCACCGGGAATAACGAACTATTTTTGCCGACTTCAAAAAAAAGGAGGTAATCAATACGACACGTATGTATGTAATATTGCAAAATATTCACATGTTACTTTGTATGGGCTACTAAACACGTGCGCCAAATTTCATAAGTGTATGTATGTATGTTTTTCCACGCATTGCTCCGAAACTACTTTTCGTATGGAGCATACAACCGAACTCCATAGCGACAAACAGCACGAATGTGTAAATTGAGTTATTATGGTTATTTTGTCAACCCTTTAGGTATCGTAATATTTAAATTGCAAATTGTTAGTGATGATGACTGTACTAAAACTAAAAAGAGAAATTAAAACTTTTTCACAAAAAAATTAACTGACTTCAAAAGCAAAACACTAAAAAGTCCAAAATAACTTTCGTTTCGGAAGTCGGTGGCGAAAAATGATAAAAAAAGAGGTACCAAAAACACCGACTTCCGAAAACGAAAGTTATTATACACTTTTTAGTGTTTTGCTTTTGAAGTCGGTTATTTTTTTTGAGAAAGAGTTTTTAATAAAAGCACATCGAACTCGCCCCCTGTTGAATGGGAATTAAACATATCTGATATCTGATGAAACGTTGGTGGGCTATAGGTATGCACTCTGTCTAACCCTTCGGGGAGAACAAGCATGGTGTTATGAATTAAGGCGTAGATACCCCTCAGTACGGTAGCTGATTTTAAAATGAGAATCACGTGTAAACAGCCAGTCGTAATTTTTTGAAAAATATATGTAACATTAGACGTAGTGTACTCGTAGTGTAATTAATTTGTAAAGTTATGTCTAACACGGACAAAAAAATCGCAATCGCACCAAAACCGCCGGGCGTATTTTAATGAAATTTTCACCATCTCAAAGACAATTTAGTTATCTACATTTTGAGCTATGGCTTTTTTTATAAGTCATGAAATAATAAGGAACGTACAAAAAAACTACTGTATTTTGTCTATCAAAACAAAAAACTTCTGATCGCGCGAGTGTAAAACGAGTGCGCATTTTGTTACCCCAAGGTCGTTGGCGACTATCATTGTCTTAAGGGCCTACATCCGCTTTAGTGCCGCAAAACTAAATAATATTTATTATTGTTTCATGTACATTATTTTTCAAACATGGTTTTTTCGTATAACAAATAGTTTTGCTTTAAAAAAATAATTAGCAACACGATATTTTTCGCAACTTTTGGATACTCCTCCAAAACGACTTGGATGTTTAAAAATATTTTTACACAGAAAAATTGACGGCTGGAATTTCTTCATAACTGAAATAGCATATATAAATCAAATAATATTTTGCAAACAAAACTGTACAAAAGGAGGTTCAATACTGATATTTTGCGAGCGCGCGCGGCCAATACTGCGTTAACACTGGGGGGAATATATCGCCTTAAGTCATGAAAGAAAGAAAGGAGAAAGAAAGAAAAAACGTTTATTTGCGCCAGGCACGACGCATACCATAAAAAAACAAGGAAATTTAAAATACAAATACAGAGTATGCGTCACAACCACGCAAAACGGTCATCGCTCAGCATAATGCTGGGACTCGCGTGCAAGACAGAGCCACAGAGCCAGAGTCATGGTGGTAAGTTCATCATTATCATAAGCCTGCAGCACTCCACTGCTGGACAATAGACGTCTTCAATCGCACGCCATTCATCTCGATCCTCAGCAACTGTTATCCAGCTGCTACCACCCATCCTACAAAGATCGTCGCTCCACCTAGCCTGGGGCCTTGAACTTTAATTTTATCATCCGGTCACATTCCCACAGTAGGGCAAAGGCCTCTTCTCAAACAGAGAAGGCACGGCCACTAATTGCTACGTTCTCTCAATGCTGGTTGCCGATTTCAAACTTATATTTCTTGCAAGTGTAGGTTTCTTACGATGTTTACCGTTACCAAGATGTCCAAGATAAACTTAGAAGATACATAATGAATTGAAAAAAATCAGATTTGTACTTGCCCGGCTTTGAATCCACGAATACAAGTGCGAGAGGCGAGCTCTTAGCCACTGAGCCACCACCACCGCCGCAGCTTACGTTTGCTGATTTGCTTATGTATACTTGCCACATTTAAATAATTATGCATGACATGAGAAACATGTATACAATGTCCAAACAATCACGACTAGATAAAAGTAACAATGAAACAATAAGGCCGCCTCTAAACTATTTAGGTAATATTTAATGTTAAATGACAAATATATCAAATTGTTTTAATATGACAACACTTGCCATTCACGATTCAACTACATTGCATTGTTTTGTCAACGTATCCGAACTGATGACATTTTGGCGGCAATACTGCCATGTAGCTGTCAGTTATGTCAAGGTATTTGCCCTTTTAAATTAGGAACTTGCTGAATGGCCGCATATAGCAGGAACTCTTGGCTTAATAATAACAGCCGCACGGTTCAATCTTGATGCACTTGAGTCGATTGACAAAGGGGCCAAGAGGCTCATCGGCAACGTTGCACAGTTCGCGTCAAAGCTCCAAGGCCTTGAACATTGAAATAAAGAAAGAAAGAAAGAAAACCAGTTTATTTGGCACACACAGATACACACAATGTAGTTACAAATAAAAGGGAACTTAATTTTAAAACAATTACATACATACATAGTGCAACATCGGCGCCGAGTTGCCAGTCTAGCCCTTTCCATCATTGGAGCACAAGACGTACGGCAATGCGCCATTGGTACATGGTAGACATCCCACCCATACGCTCAAAGAGTTTTGCAAATACTTTCATTGTGCGTAGGTAGGTAGGTACAGCTAAGGAGTGGAAATACCTGCCGGAGTCTTTATTTCCTGATAGCTACGACCTAGAGGTTTTCAAGTCAAGATTGAATAGGTTACTTCTAGGCAAGCGTGCTTCACCGTCGACCACATCATCCCATAACATCAGGGGAGTTAGTGGTCAAACACGAGTGTATCACAAATAAAAATCTATCTAATGTATGTATGTATGTTCCTTATAGACTCCGAAAGGGCTGGACCGATTTCAAAACTTCTTTCACCGTTGGGAAGCTACATTATCCTCGAGTGACATAGGCTACTTTTTATCCCTGTATTCCCACGGGAACGGGAACTACGCGGGTGAAACCGCGAAGCGTCCGCTAGTAAAAAATAAAATAAAAATCTATGAAGTAAAGCAACATTTGCCGATATCCCAGTCCGTTGATGGGTGACCACTCACACGTCGAGACTCCTCGTGCCTCGGACAGCACTATAAGCTCTGCTCGGTCTGGCTGTAGTTTGAAGATCTTTGACAGTCGTGATGAGAAGTTAGTTGCCAGTGTATCTGACACCATTCTTAAGCCAGCGGGTTTTGGTTTATGAAGTTACTGGGTTGTGTAGGTCAAGTATACAGTCGCTCCTTGTAAAATAATGGTATGCCGTTACCTATGGTTAGATTCGAAGCCAAACCTAACATACAAGGGATTGATTGAATGGCGCGCGGTGTGGATTAAGGCCCGTTCTCTCTCACAGAGAGGAGGCCTGTGTCCCAGCAGTGGGAACTTATATGCCTGGCTGGAGGCTATAGTTTAGTCTTCACAGGATCGCCCGGTTAAGCAGAAGCCAATAATTTGGACTGACCTGCGAGATGGTACAAAAGAATAAAATAATATTTAAAAATTACAAAAAACCCGACTGCTTAAAAAGCGAACTAAAAAGACGTAAACAAGAAGAAAATCATGCTGTGCAGTCGGAGGATACATCTGGTTTTGGTTAGCCAGCTCGAGCATATGCAACGTCTTTTTAGTTCGCTTTTTAAGCAGTCGGGTTTTTTGTTATTTTTAAATATTTTTTTTATTTACACCTTTTAAGTTACTGTTTTTTAGAATTAGGTGCATTTAAACATATAAGTGTTATGTATTTTTGTAATCACCTCTTAAAACCCTTTATTTTGATACCCCACACGATAGGTTTGGAAGAAAAAAATTTGGGCCCTCTCAATATGGCGCCCAAAAGCCGCCATTTTTATATTTTCCAATTTTAATGTAGCCAGTGGCACTCGCAAGGTTAAGATAAATCGATTTACTTAAGAATCATCAAAATCGGCCAAATCGTTTGGTCTCTAAAACGCCACATAGGAACAAACATACATACATACATAGACTGATAAATACATTACCCTCCTTCGGCAGTCGGGTAAAAACAAGAAGGCAAAATTACCTTTGTATCCCACTGAAAGGCAGAGAGGTTGAAACCGCAAATTTTAATTGGAAGTTACCCTGTCTGTCACCTTTTCATGTCTTAAAGATTGAACCGATTTAGATGAAACTTGAAGTTGACACACCGGTAGACCAATATTATAAAGAGGAAAGATTTTTTTGTTTCTTTGTACCGAATAGGCTCCGAAACTACTGGACCGATTCAAAAAATTCTTTCACCTATAAAAAGCAACATTATTCCCGAGTAACGTAGGCTATAAATTACTTAAAAAAAATAGAGATCCTTATGTTAATTGCAATATTGTAACCCAAAGTCGCAAAATTTTTCCTACAAAATTCCCCCTTCCTCCTGCATTCTATTATTTCCTGGCGTGCGCTGCAAAAACTATTGATGATACATAAAAATTATGTACTACATGATTAAAGAAATCATTATTAACTACAAAAAAGTCTGCGAGAAAATATATCTCACTATCATAGTTAAGTCACAATAGCAGCTTTTGTGATCTAATATTTAATTAGATCGCTGGTAGAAACAAAAGTTGGTTACATTCGTCTTGTAGTATTAATTCTTATTTAAATATATTAATCCAGGATTGCATTCTTTTTAGCCCGGCAATATGTGCTCTTGGGATAATTTCCGACTTTGACGCGGGCGAAGCCGCTAGCAGAAGCTAGTTACGTATACATTAATCTATCACATTAAATCTAATTACAACAGGTCAAAAATCTACCAGCGGCTATTGACCCCGCTGTCAACCAATCTCAGCTGTTTATACGCACTTGAAAATTTATCACATTATTTTTTTTATTAATAACAAGCTTTTGATTAACTTGCCTTGTTAGTTAGTAAGTGCGGGTCAAATGTCAAAGACCATGCAAGGTTAGCTTAACTTGTTTAACTTTTCGTGTGTTTAAGACGTGGATCCACGCGATACACGGTGGCTTTTCTATTGTTTCGGTAATTACGGACACTTTTTTTTTCAATTGGCTTTGGATATTTTGGGTGTTAGGTTAACGACTTTTTCGGGTTCCGTACCCGAAGGGTCCCAACGGAACCCTATTGCTGTCACACACGTGTCCGTTTGTCTGTCCGTCATCTGTCACACGGGTTTTACGGCCAAATTGGAGCAAGTCTACTGTCTTCAAATTTTCACAGTAAAGATACTTTGAACCAAAAAAAAAATTGATAATTTGTTATTTTTTATAAGTTTAAGGGCTCCCATACAGCAAAAGAGGGAAGAGAAAAAAAAATGATCTACCCCATCGTGTGGGGTGTCGAGTTAATAAATACTGTATTTTTTGTTTAAAAAATATCGGTAATCAAACGAATGAGAAGCCACCAAACTCAGCTTTTTTTTACAAAAGTTTGTTTCGATGTATTTTTTAACTTCCCATTGATCTATGAACTTGAAATTTGGTGATAATGTTTATTATCTATACTTATAACATTATAAAGCTAAAGAGTTTGTTTGTTTGAACGCGCTAATCTCAGGAACTACTGTTTGGAATTGTTTTTTTTTTGTGTTGTATAGTCCGTTTATCGAGGAAGGTATATTACATCACGCTACGATCAATAGGAGCGGAGCATAATTGAAAACTGTTGCAAAAACGTGCAAAATTATTCATTTTTGAGAGCTTCCGTTGCATGCGCTGCGTAAGCGGTTAAAGTTACGCAACAATCATGTATGTAGTGTAGGTAAGGTAGATGGGTAGGTAGGTATCCAGTTGACGGGAGCGAAGCCGCGTGGGACAGCTAGTTACGTATATTTTACTAACAAATTCTATATTACTTTATTGATAAATGAGATTTTTTTTTGAATTTCCCTATTTTATCCAACACAATTTTGCGGTTTTGGTACGGAACCCTAAATGTGCGGAGCCCGACACGCACTTGGCCGGTTTTTTTTATCGATCGACCATTTTATTTATTCGTATTGTATTTGTATATAATAGTTTTGATTCAGACGTGTTTTCGAGTGTCCCCGATTCTCTACCGCATTCTTTAACTTTGAAACTGACAATTATAATTATTCGAAATTGCAACATTGAAAATCGGTTTCACGCATATTTTTTTGTTGCGTTTGTTAGCCATATTGCTAAATAGGTATTGAAAAGTTGAACTATCACGAAGAGTCGAAGAAACATAGATTTAATTAATGTTCAATTAGTACCTATCTATAATATATAATGTTTAATTAGTATCTAACCTATCTTGTGTAGATAGTACTTACCTACATAATCTTAGTAATAACATATCTTGCAAATATTACAGAAGTGAAAGTTTAGATGGTTGGATGTATGTTTGTTACTCAATCACGCCAGAACGGCTGTCCGGATCTGGATGAAATTTAGCACAGAGATAGATTATCAGTTATCACAGAACAGTTAAAAGAGGTTATATTCTGGAATAGCACAATTTTATCCCGGTATAATGTTCCCTTGGGATAATAATAAGTTAGTTACAGTGACTGTACGTAGGGGACACGATAGGTATGAGCGTGGCGAGACGGGGGAAGGCGACTGATTGACCAACAAGATAAAGCGCCGTAGCCGGCCGCTTCCCCCTTGCACCTCATTCCCCCCGCCAAACAGACCCAAAAATCGACTTATGCGATTCAAGGTCAGCGCTCTTAATCCGCGCCGATATCATACTCACAGTGGATCTTTCTGTCTCTGAAATTGGCTGCAACACCCTGCGCAGTAGCTATTTTTGTATCAATGCTGAAGATGAAGATAGCATTATATAACATCCTCTTTCATTCGCTTACTTTTGTCGCATCGTCCTGTCTCGCTTACTCTATGCAGTATACTCGATGACAAACTGTTTCTTGCGCAATGGTTCACAGAGCCAACTTCGGAGACACAAAGATCCGTTGTGACTAATATACCTGTATCTCTAAAACGTAAGCATAAAAACCACTAGCTTGTTTCGCAGCTGCCATTCTCTCTCTCTTCTCTCTCTCATCATCTTTGAATTGATTCCCCAATGCTGGGGGTCGTGACCACATCACAGTTTCAAAACTTTCTATATATTTGATTATGTTTCTCCAATTGCTCTACTTTCAGCAACATGCAGGCATACATTGGGCCCTCAGGTGTCCGCGCGCTGAACATCGGTCAAATGTCCAAAAAATGGCGCAGAATGGCGCCATTTTCGCAATGGGCGCTGTGTCAGTAAAACGCCGATTTCTCGGAAGTTTTGTATGGGAACCATGTATGAAAACTTCTGCTGTTAGAATCCCTATGAAATAAGCTATCATATTTCATATCCGACTTACTGACGCATTTCAAAGCCAAAAAAAAACCAGATCCCTTTAACCAACCACCCTGCCGAATCGGCGGGGATAATTTCGACAATAAATATAATGGCATTGGGCGGATCCACAGACCACCGGTGTATTTTTTTTATTCATAATTATCTATTAAAGTATCGAATGAAACCAAGATTTATCGAGAATATCCGACATACTGACACATTTCAAGCCAAAAACAAGAACAGACTTGAATCTGCCGAACCGCCGAATGGGTGGACAGTATAGTGCCAGAATGACTTATGCCGATTCGGCGGATTCATACATACAAATCTACATAGCTAACTTAAACATAACATAAATTCCTTTGCAAAGCGCAGGTAGGCAGTAGGGCTAGATACATCCTATTCTAAAATTTGTGAATCATCAATTGACATTAGACGTACAAAATAATTGATGTGGTTGTAAATTCAGAGTGACAACTTCGTGAGATACAGACGGATTCACATTCTAAGTTCTAAACATATGTAGCTGCCTGAGAACGACGTGAACTATAATTCCACAATGTAAGTATTACCAAAACATAGTGTTTATGGACGGGATATCCAACATGTCCCGATGGCGCATCGCCGTACGTCTTGTAGTCGGATGATGAAACGGGCTACGGCCACGGCCGTGGTGAGTGGCCAATATTTTTACGACTCTAGAGCAGGGGTTTCCCATTACTTTCATTTGTGGTCCGTTTTTTAACTGACTTACCAAAAAGGAGGAAGTTCTATGTTCGACTTCGTGTTTGTTTTATTTTTTATTATTTTTGTATATGTTCACCGATATCTCCGTCAATTGTGAAAGAATATGTTTCGAAATTGGTCCCATTTTAATTTGGTGAAGATCTGATGAAGAAATCCGAAGATAAACGACAGAACTCTTCAATAAATAACGCCAAATCAAATCAAATCAAAATCAAATCAAAATAGTTTATTTCAAATAAACCTTAAAGGTACTTTTGAATTGTCAAACAACAAAAAAATATGACTCTAGTTGCAAATTCGCAAACGTCAGTAGATCTCAATGGAGAAGAATTTGCAAGAAACTCCACGGACACTCTTTTCCATCAGTTTCAATTACAAGTTTTTGGTTACATCATTCTTGTTAAAAAAAAAAATACATATATGTGAGAACGATGCAAAAAGACGTGCACGTAAAAGCGTCTAGAGTAACAAACAATTTCAACATAAAAATGCAATGACAGGCCGAGGCAGCTAAGTTTTGACCAATCCCAACTGATGGCGCCCGTTCACGAACATGACGCATGGATCGGCACCACTCAGCTCAACCATTATGGAGGGAACCGAATGATCCAACACATGTGCCACCATCAGAGAGAAATTAGAGAGAGCATAACACACTCAAATGCCAGGGCACACAGAAGTCAACCAACGACACATAGGTAGATTTACAGTCGGAACATAGTACTCACACATGTGCTGTGCAGTTATATAATACTAAAAGAAATTGAGTTTATACAATACAAATATAATTCATACAGTCTTCAGCAGCTCCAACAATACTGCAAAACTTTTCTGCCCATCGCTAATTGTTTTTGCGCCCTAATGGCTGCGGAGCGGGACCAGCAATCTGTCAGGATTGCTGCAATCGCATGTCTGTTTATTGATTATACCATTTCATAACATAACATCACGCCAGTATGCTCTTAAGGGGTGCGCAGATCTCTCATTTCACCGATTATGTTCAAGTTTCATGATATTCGGGCGTTAAGGTAACTTAATAAACAACTTGCCTATTAGGTAGATACAACTAAAAAGTGAAAAATAAAAAAAAACTTTTTTACAAAAAAATACTACCGGCTTCCAAATAAGAAAACTACAGTGTAAAAAATAACTTTATTTTTGGAAATCTGGTACCTACGCAAGACACCGACTTCCAAAAATAAAGTTATTTTTCACTTTGTAGTTTTCTTATTTGGAAGTCGGTAGTATTTTTTTGTAAAAAGTTTTTTATTTAAATGATATGACCGTTGCGGTCCGTAAGGTTTAAAGCCATAAACCCCTCCCACGACCTTTACGTGAATTTACTTTGAAATTGAATTAAAATTGAAAATATAAACTTAAGTATTTAAATATAGATTTAATACCAATGAAAATTGTGATGAGCTGATTCGTCCGTTGTCGAATCGATGGCAATCATACAAAGAGAAATGATTTAATTAAGTACCTACTCAAACACAGCATATTATATTGTACAGTTTACTTAAGGTCCACACAAGACAGGTCGGCGCGGCGGTCCGGATCCGGACCCCGTTCCGTCATTTGGTGACCCCTTGTCTTAAGCCTCAGGATTTCCAGGGGATTGGTCATAAATTACCTGCCTCGGCCTGTTTTTAATTACCTATTTCTTGCATTTTTTTTTTTTTTTTTTTTACTCCAGACGCTTTTACGTGCACGTCTTTTTACATCGTTCTCATATACATGTATTTTTTCAACAGGAATGATGTAACCAAATAATTGTAAAGCACTTTTTGTCAAAAGAGTAAGTGTGGAGTTTCTTGTCAGTTCTTCTCCATAAAAAGCTTGTTTTGCGAATGGACGGTAGAATCAATTATTACTATTATTCAATTTAAAAATTTGAGGTTTAAAAGTGCCTCGATTTTGATGTTTTGGATGACTCAAACTCTACATGCAGCCGTATTGCGTAAGTGAATACGGTAACGCAAAGAGTTTGACCGCTATCCAATCGACCAATCATATGCCAGATGAATGACGCGATGTGGATTTCCGTCTGTGTGATTGGTCGATTGGATAGCGGTCAAACTCTCTGCGTTGCCGTATTCACCTACGCAATACTGCTGCTGATGATTGTCGGAATGCCAAAATGTAAAGGATCGATTCCGTGACATTTCGATAGCGCGTGGGATTCCCATACATTTGTGACATTTTATCAATCTCTATCGAGTCGTTTTTGTTGATAGAATATCACTTGTCTAAAACTTCATGATTCTAAACAAAGTGACCTATAGCGATTTTCAAAAGTCCAAAAAGTTTGTATTCGCCGCCAGACAGTTTCTGGGTTGAGTGGAGTTGAACGTGTCAAACCCTAATTAAATGCCAAAGTTTGAAAGGTTTTCAGATTAGAGATTAACAAATCTCAACTTCAAATTCTTAATTCAGAAATCGATGTAGATCGTTAATAGGTGCCATGTCTGGGATTTTAGGAAATAAATCATTGCCGTCGACTAGAGGAACTAGTCGACGGCACGAACTATTTGTGCGCGAGGTTAAAATGCATGCTGTGATGAGCAATAAGAAGCTAGTTCGCGTACGAATTAGCACTTTTGCAAATTATATCGAAATGGATGATGATTTAGGACGAAAACGAGCGCGCGAAATTTTTTAAACAGACTTTTGGGAGTCTAGATATCATGAAAAAACGACTAAATGTATGTTCAAAATAAAATTATTTGCATTGTTGAATTACTAATCTATACCTGTATGGAGGCCGTTTTGCAATTTGCCTTCTTCTTATGGTATTTATTTCCGCCCAAAGATGCTTTAAAATAAGTGTTGAAATATGGAACTTTCGACGCTCATCACTTTAAAATATTTAATTTTTTTACTTTTTTGTGTCCCTACAGGGCTAGATAATGATGAGACAAATTGATATCATTTGTTATTTTGAAAGTACATCGTCAAACAGTGCAGTAATCACTAGACTACGTTTTTATGGAAGAATGATCGACTAGTGTAACCTTAATTTCAATTATTTGACTAGAACATTTCAAGTACGTCCCAAATTACCAAATTATTCGAAAAGTTTCAAGTACAGTACAAACACTTATATTTAAAATGGATTCGCCCATCGACCTTGCTATCAAAGTAACGCTTCGTTTTACGTAATCAGTGGGTAAACTGTTTGCCCACTTGACATTATAATAAACGCTAAGTTTCTTACGAGATGTGCCTTTTTCAACTCATATGTACTTTCTAAGTTTGTCTTGGACATCGCTGACAACGGTGAAGGAAAACGTGAAGAAACCTGGACTTGTAATTATTAGTATAGGTATGTGCTCCTTCCTATCTACATATTATTTTCTGGGGTCATTCTTCCGCGGAGAATCTTAACACCGCCATTCAGAAAATGAAGTCAAATGCACAACGCCATCTATCGAATATGGAGTTCGACTGTCTGAGTATCTGAATAGCGTGTGTTGTGATATTTTACTTCTTGAAGACTTTAAATTCATTTAACTTTTGATAGAGTGAACGGATTGCGATGAAACAAAAACTAAGTAATATCTTAAGGCGCTGTACTTAGTCAAAATAGGCTTCACTAAACAGTTTTTTAGCCAAATGTATACATATTAGAGCAGCTAAAAAAATATATGTTAATCTTGATCATATTTATGGGTGGACCATTGTGTTAAAAAAAAAATATAAAATAACCATTTAAATTGAAATTGTAGCAATTATAACTGTATTATTTATAAACAAATCTTGATATTAATAATAACAGTGATGTAATATACAATAATAAAGGGAACTGTTGTTTTTATTTATCGATTGGAATAAGATATTTGTTAGGATTAATGTATTTAATGATAAATAACTCGAACGAGTCGAACGAAACGTCGCGCCATCGCGGCGTCTTTTCGCTTCTCTTTCATTTCTACGCGGAGTCGTCTATTCACCGCGCCTTAAGTTACGCACAACTTTTATGTATAAAAGTTATCTACATTGTTCTCGAACATTTTACGTGATGCGTGCTCAACTGAACAGATAAACAGACAAACCGACAAACAAAGAAAAATTCCATAAATACTGGAATTGTTTTTTGTTAGTGATCTTTTAACACCATGGCTAATTTTTTTACAAATATTTACGATTTAAAAAAACGACTTTTGTACAGATTTATTATATATATTGATAATGCACATCTATACTAATATTATAAATGTGAATGTAAGTTTTTTTGTTACGCTTTCACGCAAAAACTACTGAACCGATCATCATGAAACTTTGTACATATGTTCTTGGAGGTATTAGAAGTAACATAGGATACATTAAACAAAAAAGAAAATATGGCTTCACTGCGAGCGAAGCCGCGGGTAAAAGTTAGTAAGAAATAAATATGCGAGTCACTTGAATAGACAGATCACAATTATTTTTTTATTAAACATTCACTGTACCTAACTAATACTGTAATCAAAATATTACGAAATGTTGTATTAATCTTGGAATTGTACGAATTTTAACATTGAAGAAATCACGAATTCACGTTCTGTATGTCTGTCTATTTGTTAGTGCGCTTATTATTCGAGAACCACTTGTGTAATTGAAGTAATTTTTATTTGATGGTCGTTAATCTTCTTAAAGCGTAGGTATGTTATCCCCAATGTTAACGCGGTACTGGCCGTGCGGCTGCTCGGTGCCAGAATATCAATACTGGACCATACGAAAAAAACATGTTTCACAAATAATGTACAGTACCTGGACGATCGAGCTCTGCTCGGATGAAAATCTTGTCGAAGGAAACTTACTCCAGTCCAATGAACTCCGTCAACATGACAGTGGAAAAAAGCCCTCGGATTGAGTCAAGCTTGTGTCAAGAGGAGGAAATGACTTAGAATATAGTTTAGTCTTCTTGAAATTTCCTCCAGACTTTTATCTATTTATAGGCATTCGAAATACAGACTTATTGTGGGTCCACACTACGCAGACTTTCATAAACTTCTACAGAATTTTGTCTGTTCAACATACCAGTACAGACAAATGTCGGTGTATCAGAAAGTCAGGAGGAAGAAGTGTAGTGTGGACCCACAATTAAGCACTTTAAAACTGCCTCACATCATCATCAACATCATCATATCAGCCGAAAGACGTCCACTTCTGGACATAGGCCTCCCCCAAGCGTCGCCACATTGATCGGTCCCAGCGTCTCGCATCCAGCGGATCCCCGCAACCTTCACCAGGTCTGCAGTCCGCCTGGTGGGAGGCCTTCCAACGTAACGTCTTCCAGTTCGCGGTCGGCACTCCAGAATCTTTCTACTCCATCGGCCATCCGTTCTGCGAGCAATGTGCCCTGCCCACTGCCACTTAAGTTTGGCAATTCTTCAGGCTATGTCGGTAACCAACCAGGGTTACGCAAAAGCTTTGCGGATCTCTACATTTCTTATTCGACCACGCAAGGAAACGCCGAGCACAATCTTGAGAACCTGCCTAACGCTTATTATTATTCGGCATACATGACCCCTGACACACATGGATCGCCATTTTATTAACAAAAAAAAGTAGGATGTTAGCTTTCAGAGTTCAAGGTGACTTGCATCCAAGATCCTAGAAAATCTCGAAACGGTTATGGAATACATAACTTCACGCTTCTAATACCCGAAGAGTACGGCAGAGCTGCGCCTATTCTACACCCCACAGTTATGTTTTAAGTCCATGTTATAGAGAACGAGCACAGACATAAATCTAACTAGATAACGTGACTCTCGTCCTCCATCTAGTTATCGGATCGAGATCATTCCATTTTATTTGATTAGGTATCCCTCAACTTAGGGAACAGAACAAGTTTCATCAAAATTGATTCAGCAGTTGTCATGATATGGAACATATAACCGAACGCCTTAAGGAATAACAGTGTCTCAAAACGACAAAATTTAAAAAACTTTTTTACAAAAAAAATACTATCGACTTCCAAATAAGAAAAACTACAAAGTGAAAAATAACTTTATTTTTGGAAGTCGGTGACTTCGGTAGGTACCAATTTCTCACTTTGTAGTTTTCTTATTTGGAAGTAGGTAGTATTTTTAGTTATTTCTACCTAATAGGGAAGCAGTTAAGTAAGGTACTTATGATGCCAGAATAGATTACCCGAATATCATGAAACTGAACATAACCGCTGAAATGAGAGTGTACCAAGGTGAACTGTACACATCTGCGTAGAGCGTGCTGGCGTGATGTTATGTTATGAAATGGTATAAACAATAAACAGACATGCGATTGTAGCAATCCCGAGAGATTTGCCGTTATTTATTGAAGACTTCTGTTGTTTAACTCTGAAGTTCATCATCAGATCTTCACCAAATTAAAATGAGACCAATTTCGGAACATACTCTTTCAAACATGAAAAGAATTTTCAAAATCGGTACACAATTGACGGAGTTATCGGTGAACATACAAAAAAAAAAACTTACATAATGTCGAACATAGAACCGGAGGAGGTTCTATGTTCGACATTATGAAAGTTTTTTTTTTTTTTTTTGTTAAGTAGTTTAAAAATAGGAGGTACCTGCCAAAGACATAGAATTCCGAAACGAATGTTATTTTCGCTCTTTTCAGTGCTTTGCTTTGGAAATCGGGTTATTTTTTGTGAAAATGGTTAGATTTGTTTGTACCGCACACTCAAAAACTACTGAACGGCTTGTAATGTCGTTTTCAGCAATAGAAAGAGTGAGAAACGAGGAAGGTGTCTTTGTCACGGGCAAAGACGGGGCGGGTCGCTAGTCTGTAATAAAAAATAACGTAAAAATGACAGCCGGGACCAAAGGCTGGGAGTCTCTTAATACAGGCATTTTTTGCCTAAAAAGAGGTTCCAATCATAAGTTGTTGTTTTGATTTGGTTAAGAAATAAACAATTTTGATTTTTTTTCTCCGAATTCCGTGACGAGAAGCACGCCAGCCGTTGGTCCGAGAGCTTGTGGGTGGGTGACCAACCTCGGCAGCATAGCATAAACTGGAAGATCGACCCTTGCGCTGTTATTATTTTACCACGAGCTCCTTAGTTCCGTTATGTTCGTGGATAATATTTAAATGAGATTCTTGTAACATATTGTTTTAACCTTTTTCACACAAATATAATTAAGTCTGTTTCAAGGTAATAAAAACTATAAAAATATTTTGTTATTAAATTAAAATTATAATCATGTATTGTTAATATGTTAAGTGTCATTCCTATGCAGATTACTAAACATAATGTTAATAAAAATATATTACTTTACCCTGTTTAATGGCAAAGTGCGTTCCTCAGTAGACGCGGTGGCCCAATAGCTAAGAGCTAGCCTCTCGTTCTCGAGGTCGTGGGTTGAACCCGGCAAGTACCAATGTACCTTTTTCAATTCTTAGTTTATTTTGGAAAACGCTGACAACGGTGAAGAAAAACATCGATAGGAAACCCGGACTTATAGTTTACTAGCTGTCCCCCGCAGCTTCGCTCCCGTCAACCGACTACCTACCTACCCTATCCTACCTACCTTCGCTACGCAACCCACCTACCCTACTCTACCCACCTACCTACCTACCCTACTCTACCTACCTACCCTACTCTACCTACCTACCCTACTCTACCTACCTACCTATCAACCTAACTACCCTGCCCTACACACCTACCTAACCTACCTACCCTAACCTATCTTCCCTACCCTACCTACCTACAATTTATTTATACATCATGTAGCCTATGTCCTTCCTCGGGATGCCATCTATCTCCTTGCCAAATGTTATTGAATTCCGTTCAGTGATTTAGGTGAGAAAAGGTAACAGACAGACAGACAGCGTTACTTTCAAATTTATAATATTAGTATGGATTTAAGTTTGAAATCGCCAACCTGCATTGAGCAAGCGTGATAGTTAATGATCTTGCCTTTTTGCCTTGCTGTGGGGCAGTATCAGGGTAGTCATATTTTAGTTTTTATTTTTATTTTTTACTAGTTGTGCCCCGCGGCTTCGCTCCCGTCAACTGGCTACCTACTTGCCTACCTGCCCTACACTATCTATCTACCTACCCACCCTACCCTACGTACCAACCCTAGCTTACCTACCTACCCCACCTACCCTACACTGCCTACCCCACCTACACTACGCTACCCTACCTACCTTCCTATTTTTTTTTTTGGTTTTATACCTTCTCTGTATTCTAGCAAACAAAACGAAAAAAGAATGATTCAGATCGGTCCAGCCGTTTTTGAGTTTTAGCGAGACTAACGAACAGCAATTTATTTTTATATATAAGATAGGCTCACGCTTGACCACTATCTCACCTGATGGTAAGCAATGATGTGGTCGACGGTGGAGCACGCTTGCCTAGAAGTAACCTATTCGCTCTTGACTTAAAGACCTCTAGATTGTAGCAATCGGGAAACACAGATTAGTTAAAATTTATATAGAAAGAAAATAATAACTTCAACATTGAAGTCACATTCAAATTGAACCATGACTTTTCAAACTAGATTTTCCAAATTAATTTGTGGAATAAATAATATGAATTAATTATATAAATCAGTTATTTTTCACAGTAGCTTTTTTCTATTTTTACAACTTAGAATCCTATAAAATTTCAATATTGACGAAACTAATTATGAGATTTTTTTGTTTAAAACACAATTTTTGCAATAACGTCATTAGAATATTTGATAAAAAACTTGAATTAAACAAGGTCATATAGTTGATGGAGACGATTTTTTGTGAGACTATAGTTTACGTGTGGCTTCGCTTAAAAAAACTATCAAATACTAAGCGCCACTTGCCCCAGTCGAAGGCAGGAACTATTTTGTGTCTATACATCTGGTTTTGGTCAGCCAGCTCGCGAATATATATCCTCCGACTGCACATCATGATTTTCTCCTTGTTTACGTCTTTTTAGTTTGCTTTTCAATTAGTCGGGCTTTTTGATTTTTTGAATTAACTTTTTTATCTATAACTTTTAATCTATAAGTTACGACAAATGATTTAGCATTATCGGCACCGGAAATCCACCGAAATCTAGAAAATTGCCTTTGTATGCCATATTGAGCTGTAAAGAAAAAAGAATATATAGAACAAGTTGGCCGAGGCATTGGAAATGTTTTCTTTCATTGGTAAGTAAATTTGTTTTTAAATTTTTGTGAAAAATGGCACTCGTTATCTATTTAAATTTATATCTGTGGTTGTATGTGTATTGGGTCGATGAAGCGAAGATCTTAAGTCACTTCTTAGCGCTGACGATGTGACGATGTTGCCGGCGCGTGGACCGAATCTATGTCGCTGACACTTATCTATTGCCTGTTCACGGTTGAACAGGAGTGAAATCATCACAAACCGACAGACAGAGTTACTTTCGCATTTATACTGTATTAGTATGGAAGATTGTCCGATGTTGCGACATACAGACATTCTAGAATATGATTAGTAAATACGTAACTAGATATCTAAGTAAAATCATGATGCTATACAAAATTAATGCAAAAATTATACTTAAGTTTGTGTTTAAGTAATGCCAAATATTTCTTAACAAAGCTGGTATTTTAAACTTGTTGGACAATCAATTTTTTTAACTAAGACATTATTAATACATTTAATTATTTAAAAGATAAAAAAATACCAATATTAATTGGTTTATTATTAAAAACAAATAATATTTATTTTTATTTGACACAAAGATTATAATACCACAGATAATATAATACTAGCATACATATTCCTCATCCCACACAAAGAAACCGTGCCGACGTAACTAGCGTTTGGAGTCTGATTAAACTGATTATTTTTTGTAAATCGATCGCGTTCGGTTCCGTTTCACGGCGATAGATAGATGGTGTTAGCAGCGACTTGCAAGTAAAAGTATTTACTCGGTTAGTGAATATTTTTCTTTAAAAGAACCCTAAAAAATGATTAATAGATACCGACCACAAATACGAAAAAAAACACCATCTCAAAAAAAATATGTAATTATCTCCATTTCCTCCTACGGCTTTCTTTAAAGTCAAACAATAAGGAAAGTTCTAAAAACAACTTAATTTTCGATCGTGCGAGTGTGAAGCGTGTCAAGAAGCTCATTGGCAATGAAGCACTGGTCGAGTCAAGCCTTGAACATCGACACCGAGTTGCCAGCGGTCAGACTGTCGGTTACATTTCGGGGAGAATCCCTCTCTCGCAGAGAGGAGGCCCTGTGTCCCAGCAGTGGGAACATCAAAAAGCTGATAATGATGGGATAATATTTTTGTGTTCACCAAAAATCTAAAGGTACATCTATGTATGCATTTCTAAAATATTGATCTTAAACCCGTTTAATTGTTTTACTATAATTAAACTACTCGGCCAACAAAATATGTTACATCAAACAAATTCCAAATTAACTCCAAGATATAACACTTTTTTATTGTAGCGCGCTGCAAATATTCTATTGTAACAATAAGTATTTTATTCTTCCCCGAAAAATACTGATCGTGCACCAAATATTCCTGCTCGGGAGCTTAGGGCACCCCGACACGGACAGGTTAGGTTCGAACGAGATGACGCGAGCTGAAGTGAGCGAGCAAAGCGAGCGAACTCAGCTCCCGTCATCGAAGTACTATACATTTTGCAGTGCATTATCTGAAGTAAAACTAAAAAAATAAATGCTTGTTTTTAAAATTAGGTGTATTACTATTTTTACAAATTTGCAACAGTTGTTAAATAGATGCTCGTTATGACATAATTATTTTAATGAACATATTTTGGTGCACATTCAGTATATTTGGTGGAACACAGGCAAAATTAGGTAAATGAAATGGGAATAAATTGAAGTACTTTTAAATACCATCCATAATGATGGTGATGATTTCGGGGACTATGCGATGGAATTGCATCATCTAATTCCGCCTAGCCCGTTTCATCATCGGACTACACAAGACAAGACAAGAGTTACGGCGATGCGCCATCGGTATATGGTGGACATCCAACCCATTCGCACTAAACGTTTTAGGAATAAGTACTTTCATTGTGCGTACAGCTAATGGATTTCCTTGCCGAAGTCTTTGTTTCCTGATAGCTACAACCTGGGAGTCTTTAAGTCAAGAGTGAATAGGTTACTTTTAAGCTAGCGTGCTCCCGCACCGTTCACCGTCGACAATATCATGGTCTAACATCAGGAGAGATAGTGATCAAGCGTGTATCAATAATAGTAAAAAAGCGATAATGCGTTTTGTTCAAGGTTGTTGGCGACTGTCTTCGTAATAAAAAATCATTCAACTTTATCTAAGTGTCAATTTTCATTGAAAAACCGATAATATAGAGTTTTTTAGTAGAACATTAAATAATTATTCTAATACTATTAATATTCTGAACTAATTGACCTGTAACCCCTGGCAGCTTAACAATGTTGAATGCTATCGGATTTAACGACTTTGCCAAACCAACAGGGCTTAATTATTAAACCTAATCTATAAACCAATACTTGAAAATTAGTTTTACGACTCAATCCTTAAGAACCTTTCAAATCATTAAATAACATCATGCCTGTATGTATACACCTAAAGGTTAGGTAGAGTTGCACATATACGTAACCACAGATAATATAATACTAACAGTTCCTCCATGCTTGACCACTTTTTAGGGTTAAAGGGGTAAAGGGTAAATACGGGACCCTATTATTAAGAATCCACGGTCCGTCTGTGTCTGTTTAACCGTCTGTCACCAGGCTGTATCTCAGGAACCGTGATAGCCAGACAGTTGAAATTTTCACAGATGATGTATTTTTGTTGCCGCTATAACAGCAAATACTAAAAACAGAATATCCTATTTCCTATTAATTATAACATCATAATTATATTATATTATTATAATTATATTATCCTACAATACTATAAATGTGAAAGTTTGTGAGGATGGATGTATGTTTGTTACTCTTTCACGCAATAAACTACTAAACGGATTTGGATAAAACTTCACAGTAATATAGGTTATACATCAGAATAACACATAGGCTACAATTTATAATGATTTTTTTGTAATTTGGTCATAATATAACGATAAATATCAAGTAAGTTGCCCTCTGAGAGCAATCTTCGCGTGCGCTGCCTAAGCCGTTGGAGATACACAAATATAATGTACTTTAGGATTGTTTGTCTTAGATAGTTCTAAAAAGTCCTTGACACCATTATATCTACCTTTTATGTGGCATCCACTATGACCATAAAATAGAGATTCTTATGAAAATTACTATAATGTAACCCAAAGTAGCAAAATGTTGCATATAAAATTCATTCTTTGGCGTGCGCTGAGAAAACTATTGATGATACATAAAAAATATGTACTACATGATTAGGTAGGGTAGGGTAGGTAGGATAGGGAAATTAGGGTAGGGTAGGTAGGGTATGGTAGGTAGAGTAGGGTAGGTAGGGTAGGGTCGGGTAGGTGGGTAGAGTAGGTATAGTAGGTAGGGTAGGTAGGTAGGTAGCCAATTGACGGGAGCGAAGCCCCGAAGGTCAGCTAGTAAATATTATAAATGCGAAAGTATGTGAGGATGGATGTATGTTTGTTACTCTTTCTCGCTAAAACTACTAAACGGATTTGGGTGAAACTTTACAGTAATATAGGTTATACATCAGAATAACACATAGGCTACAATTTATAATGATTTTTTTGTAATTTGGTCATAATATAATGATAAATATCAAGTAAGTCGGCAAAAATTCTGCCCCCTGAGAATTATTTTCGCGTGCGCTGCCTACACCGTTGGAGATACACCAATATAATGTACCGTAGGATTTTTTGTCTTAAATAGATTTAAATAAAAGTCCGCGACAGCATATACCTTTTATGTGGAAGCCACTATGAACAAAATAGTGAACTTTAAATACAATTAAATTGGATACTTTTTTATAATGCACATTTTAGAATATTTATCAAAGTTTTATCTTAATCGACACATTTGTCGCTTTAAATATTTAATGTAGATAAACTTCGTCTTTTACACTAAGTAATTTGAATGCATAGTTTAAAAGTTATCACGATAAGATTGAATGGAGCTCGAGCGACATAAATACGCGCAGCGGGTAAAGCAGGGAAGCGGTACGAGGGGCGATGTGATTCAAGCAATGATGCGTCATTGGTTGGATCACATGCGGGCAGACGTCGTTGACGGTTGTGTTCATTATTCGTATTTTCTCTACAGCAAATTCGATTTTTACATAATAATCCTTGACTGACACGAACAGCAAACGAAAGTAACCTTTGTTGGTCCCGTTTGTAAATCAGTGTCATTGCATGTTTCATGACTGTGCTGATCTGTTTGTGATGAAATTTGATATGGATAATATCAAGCCTCGGGAAGGACATAGGCTACTTTTTATCAACACACCACACAAGCGAAGTTTATAATAAAACTGTAACTTGAGTGACTAACACATCCAGCGGTCGACGCACAACCGAAACCACTGAGCTTAAATGAGCACTAAGAAAGGAATTTCGATAATTCTACCTCCAAGGGTTTCTCCCTTAATATAATAGGGGTTCAAAGATTGTATGAAATCCATTAGTTTTGAAGTTAGACATCTGAAATTTCGGATACGAGTAGAACTTACAGTTAAAAAACATATTATATATTTATTTAAAATGGTTTGTCACGAAACTTTATGTGGCAGACCAAATTCCACGCGAGCGAAGCCGCGGGCAAAAGCTAGTAATAAATATTTAAGTGGGGCTCCAATACAATGATTTTTTGGCGTGTTTTGCGATAATTGTACGGAACCCTTTGTGCGCGAGTCCGACTTGCACTTGGCCGGTTTTTTAAGTATCTACTTTCTGGCATCCGAATAGAACTACTGCCTATCTGTCCTCCATAACCCAGTACTGGGTAATACAATACCGCTTTGGCAAGACTGGCGTCCGGTTTCCTGGCTTCTGACTATCCGAGGCTTAATGTGCTTTCTGAGGCACAATAATAGCCCAGTAGAAATCGACATCAAAATCGCAAATCAGTAGTTCTAAATTTATTGTACCTATGTTGTATGGGCCAGTTGGGGTAGTGTTAATTGGCAATTTCGAAATACGGGTGCTCGCTGCGCACCACGAGAAAAACTACGAAATTTTGGGGTTAATTTTTTCTCTAAAAGTCATAAACTACGCGTTTTTCGACAAACGACCTTTTTAAAGTTCATTAAATTTGCCACAATTTAAGCCCAACTGCAGCTCTGAAAACCGTACAGGGACCAAGCTTTTCGCAAAAGTTTGTCTAATTTGCAAAAGACATGAACGGAATTTTTATAGAGCTGTGCCCTAACAATAAATATTCGTGTACATTGACATACAGTACGTCTTATTAAAGCTTAGAGGTATGGATTTACAATAGTATAAATTTATGATCAGAGAAGGATAAGATCGTGATAAGATCAAAGTAAGAATACACCACAGACTAGACTGCACCAGTGCAGTGCGCGCGTGTACAAACTAGAAACTACAGATAACTATATACTAGTCAGAGAGTACAAACGTCAAAATGACTAAGACGTTCGGATGCACACTCTGGAATATTTTCAATGTTTTCAGCATTATGACATGCGCGGCAGCTCGAAAAATGTTTAATCTTTTGTTTGTTTTTATTTAAAATTTGCTCGAAAAATAATCGTACAACCTTAACTTTTATTTTAGAGGTCTTGCAATTGTTTTATATTTTAATCTGACCTTCAGGCGTAGATACTTTAGAAACAGTATGTTTAAACGTGTATCCAGACACAAATGCATTGCATAGAAACACACATATTTTTTGGATTTTTTTTTGTTTGTTCTAGACATATGTACTTAATTGTTGAGATTAATTTTAATTTATTTTACAAGGAATTTTTCACATATTAATTATTTCTGTACATTTATGTATTCAGATTGATTCGAAGGCAGAATCTGGATATGTCCTTTGAATTACCACAACGCTCTACCCCAACTGGCTCATACAAAGTACAAAAAATCCAGAACTACATCATGCTTTGCAATTTTAGCCTTTTTAACCGACTTCGCAAAAAGGAGGAGGTTATCAATTTGACTGTTTTTTTATGTTTGTTACCTCAGAACTTTTTATTGGGAGAACCGATTTTGATGTTTTTTTTTTATTTGATAGCTGGTGCTTGTCATGTGGTCCAACAGTCATCAAGATCTGATGAAGAACTTCGGAAAAATACATCAGAACTCTTCAATAAATGACGGTAAAACACTCGGGATAGATGCAATCGCATGTCTGTTTATTGTTTACACCATTTCATAACATAACATCACACTGGTACGCTCTAAAGGGGTACGCAGGTGTGAACAGTTCACCCTGGTATACTCTCATTGCACCGGTTTGTTTAAGTTTCATGTTATTGGGTTCATCTATTCTGGCTTCTCTTTGGGCACTATACGCGTAGGTACCTAGCCTATAGAACTGGTACATTATGTACCACAGCTAAAAAGTGAAAAATATAAAAAACTTTTTTACAAAAATTACAACTGACTTCCAAACAAAAACACTACAAAGTGAAAAATAACTTCAATTTCGGAAGTCGGTGTTCCTGTTTACGTTTCTTCGTTTTTTGACACCGACTTCCGAAATTGAAGTTATTTTTCACTTTGTAGTGTTTTTGTTTGGAAGTCAGTTGTAATTTTTGTAAAAAAGTTTTTTATTTAGTTTTGATTTCTACGGGGCTCCAAAGAAATCTCGGTAAGTTAAGATGGTCGAACATCCACGGATCCACATCGGCAATAGATGCTTAACCTTGAAGATCGTCCTGTACGGCTGGTATTTATCCACGAGCACCTCTTGCCTAAAGGCCCATTAGTATTCCTATCACAGCTGACGAAAACGACAAAATTATGCATGAATGGATGTACAAATATCTTCGCATCAATGAATTCTAATTTATTTATCAATCATAACCATATTTATGAGTTTGACGCGTCTTCAAGTTCAAATATTTAAAAAATTATGATATGTTTTAGGTAATTAATGCTTTGTTAAGTTGTAGGTTGTTGGTTCGAATTCCAAACTAGTAAATCAAATTTTACTTTGTGTAAATTATTTCATAAACTCTGCTCCCAAAACGGTGAAGGAAAACATGGTTCCACATAATGTTTTCCTTCAGCCGGCATGTCCTAAACCAAAAATTCGAAGACATGTGACATCCACCAACCCGCACTGGGCCCACCTGTTGGATTACGGCCCACTCCCTCTCACAGATAGGCCAGTGTCAGCCTCTACGGCCAAAGCTTTTCATTAGATTTTCTATTAATTTTCCGAAATTTGTCTACTTAGTTCTATTTATAATACGACTCTATTTATCTCTGCCAGTTTCATCGAATATGTTATGTTTAAAAGTTGGTTAAAATCAGTTCTTAAGTTTCTGAGAAACAGTGATAGAGAAACACACACACTTTTAAACCAAAGGCAAATAAATCGTCTCCTTTTCGTCTTGCGAGCGTGAAAACACAAATATAAAATCACTTCGTATTCCTCGTTGGGTTAACCATAGACTTATAAAAGGCTATTTGTAGAAGGTATACCCCTGCCTAGGTATCAGGGGGCCGACCACCGACGGGCCTATTGCCAATTGCCCTCAACCGGGTACAAATCCAATTTCCGGGCGGCTACTGAAAATTCCCAGATGGTTCAGAGAATCGAACCCAAAACTTTATGCTCTGCAGTGCGCTTTGCACTAGATACACAAGTTATAAAAAATAATGTGAACACAAAAGCAACTACTACTGAAACTATTTCACACATTTTTTGTATAATTTTTAGGCAGATGTTTCTGTCTATCAATGTCAAAATCATCATCACTACATTATGTATTTAATAATCAATACATATTTATAAATCGGACGCGCCTTTGAACTCAAATATTTGACGTTTACACAATATTCTTAATATGCATTAGGGTCAGCTCACACCGAGAGGCGATGCGCTCATTAAAGAGAGCGACAATATAAAACTTTACTAGAGGCCACCCGCGGCTCCGCTTGCGTGGGACAGGCACTAATGTACTACCCAAAAAATCCTACCTTTCACGCAAATACTATTGTACAGTTTTTCATATTTTGTTCAGTTATATAGCTTTTACATCAGAATGATATATTATTCTGATGTGTAAACTTCATCGCAATAGCATGCGTAATAGATTAACAAAATTCCATTATTTTGATACATTAAAGGTACTCACTGACATTAGAGAGAGACATCGAATACACCCCGTATATTTTAAAACTAGCTGTCCCACGCGGGTTCGCTCCCGTCAACTGGCTACCTACCTACCCATTTACCCTACCTACACTACATACATGTTTGTTGCGTAACTTAAACCGCTTACGCAGCGCACGCAACGGAAGCTCTGAAAAAGGAATATTTTTTTATTCCCGTTTTTGCAACATTTTTCATTTATGCTCCGCTCCTATTGTTCGTAGCGTCATGTTATCTAGCCTATAACCTTCCTCGATAAATGGACTATCCAATACAAGGAGAATTTTTCAATTCCGACCAGTAGTTCCTGAGATTAGCGCGTTCAAACAAACAAACAAACTCTTCAGCTTTATAATATTAGTATAGATTTAGATTTCAGATTCTCTCAAGAAAGAAGAGTTTTTTTTGTAATTTTTGCCGTAGTAAATAAAGTTCTTTATTGTATTTCTATTTTAAAAATTACGCACAGTGACGCATCGCTTCGCTTCTCGGTGTGAACTGACAACACAATATTCATAATTTATTATTTACTATGCTCTTTTTTGCCTATTAAGTTGTACTACAGCGCACGGAGTCAACTCAACGGCCACTGTTAGAGACGACATTGTCAAAACCATCCATAAAAACCGGCCAAGTGCAAGTCGGATTCGTGCAAGAAGGGTTCCGTAACATTATCGTGAAAAACGCCAAAAATCACGTTTATTGTCTGGGAACCCCACTTAAATATTTATTTTATTTTGTTTTTAGTATTTTATGTTATAGCGACAACAGAAATACATCATCTGTGAAAATTTCAACTGTCTAGCTATCACGGTTCATGAGATACAGCCTGGTGATAGACAGACAGACAGACAGATGGACCGTGGAGTCTTAGTAATAGGGTCTCGTTTTTACCCTTTGGGTACGGAACCCTAAAAACCAAGCGTGTCAGTAAAATTGTGTCCAATCAATGTGCGTCAAGAGCATGACAGCAACACGCGGCGTTTGCATCACACATTTTGCCGTGGAAATCTTCGGCAATATTGTTCATTCCGTCTGTTTTATGTTTGAACACACCTTAAGTGTCACCGTTTACTCATAGAAATTGATCAATATAAACCCGTGACCATTCTGACTATCGCTATCGCAGATCGCATCCTACGGATTCCCACAACCTTCACCAGGTCATCGCTCCACCTAGAGTAAGGCCATCCAAAGTTGCGTCTTCGGGTACGCGGTTGCCACTCCAGAACTTTTCGGCCTCATGGACCATAAGTAAGTATATGTTTATAAATTAATATTAAAAAACAAACAATTTAAACATACGACTATTTATTTGTATTTAAGTTTTTCCTTTTCAGGGTTCCGAACCCAAGGGTCCAAACGGCACTCACGTGTCCACCTGTCCGTCGTCTGTCACACAATATCGTTCCGAAGAATGTTTTAACTTCCCATTGACATAGGAACTTGAAATTTGGTGATAATCTTTATTATTACGTATATTTTACTAAGAAATACCAATATATTCTACATTTGGTACGAAACCCTATATGTGTGAAGTCGACACGCTCTTGGTCGGTTTTTAATAAGATGGCTTGTCTAATCGTTGCCTGATTCCGAGCTCTGTGAGTTGAGGTCAATCAATTATAATATTGATTAACTGTGAGATGTATGCTCCCTAATGACTGTTGTTTCAACGCCTGATCGTAGGATTTAAAAAATAGTCATACCTAGGAAGATCTGATTTGAGTTTGAGTTCCTAAAAATAAAAAAGGAACCCTTATAGGAAGGTCCTTTTTTCCGCTTTAAAAATCAGCAAAGTTTATTTTGTCCCTTCGTTAGAGCTATGTCGGCGCTTTCATTGTTTATGAAAATCAGTAGGTAAGGTTAACTAATAATTTTGTTGAATGTAACTGTTTATACGGAACCCTTGGTGCGAGAGTCCGATTCGAACTTGGCCGGTCTTTTTTCTTCACCATACAAACTTTTAACCCTCTTTCTAACTTAAGAATGATTGATCGCAGTTATTCATTGGATATACTTAAATATAATATACTTAAAAGGGATGGATGTACAGACCGACAGACTTTGCGTTACATATTATGTAATACATCCATACTTCACACTAATATTATAAAGGCGAAAGTTTGTGAGTGTGTGTGTGTGTGTTTGTATGTTTGTTACTTCTTCACGCTCAAAAGTCTGGACGGATCTGGATGAAATTTGGCACAGAGATAGATTATAGTCTGGAATAGCACATGGGATACTTTAATTTTAATCCCGAGAATATGTTCCCTCGGGATAATTTTCGAAATTCACGCGGACGAAGCCGCTGGCAGAAGCTAGTATTATCATAAATGCGAAAGTAAATCTGTCTGTTTGTTACTTTTTCACGACTAAGCGGCTGAATCGATTTAAATAATATTTGTTATGGAGATAGTTTGAGACCCTGGGACATAGGATAGTTTTATTCCTTGTTTATTTATTTTTATTCCCTTGGGATAATAAAACATTTTTCACGCAAGTGAAACTGCGGGTAGAAGCTAGTTTATAAGTATAATGTTAGGACAAGGATTTAACAGTCATGTTTCTAAATTACAAATTCTTACAATCCTATGCATATTAGTGTAATGAGTAACCATAACTTAAATTGCTACAACATCATTAACTAACAACACTGTTTCAAAGTTTTACACATTTGAATATTATCTATTTATTAAAACTTTATGCACAAGTACAAAGGCGGACTTAATGCCTTAGGCACTTTCTACCAGAGAGGCGATGAGGGCTGGTTCGAGACGGCAGCAGCGCAGGAAAAGAATCCTGAACTCCCCGAACGACTTAAAAATTCAGTATCCAATCCCCCAAACGTCCCTGGATACCTTGCACTTGGTAATGCACACGTACGCACGAATCGCAAGCGTATTACGCAAGAAACAGCAATCATCGCGCGATCTAACGCTTTATGTCATAAAAGTCGGAATTAACTACAGTGTGGGTATAGTAGGTCCTACACAATCGTTTGCTAATCGCTCGCTGTTTGCCAAAGGAATTTATTAAAAACAAAGCCGAACTTCTGCATTGAAGAGCAATTGCTCAAAAATCACTATCGTTTTGCTCTTGCAAGAAACGTAATAAGTCTTTCTCAAGAATCTGAAATATATATATATGTTATATATTATATTTCACACTTATATTATGAAGGCGAAACTTTGTGAGTGTACCTATGTGTGTGTTTGTATGTTTGTTACTACTTCACGCTCAAACGGTTGGACGGATATGGATGAAATTTGGCACAGAGATAGATTATAGTCAGGAAAAGCACACACGATACATTTTATCCCGGGAATATGTTCCTTCGGCATAATTTTTGACTTTCACGCGGGTGAAGCCGCTGGCAGAAGCTAGTCCTTACTATAATCCTTACTAATATTATAAATGTGAATGTAAGTTTGTTTGTTACGCTTTCACGCAAAAGGAACTGAACCGATCATCATGAAACTTTGTAGGTACATATATTCTTGGAGGTATTAGAAGTAACATAGGATACATTTTATAAAAAAAAAAAAATGTCTTCACTGCGAGCGAAGCCGCGGGTAAAAGCTAGTAATATTATAAAGGCGAAAGTTTGGATGGATGGATGGTCGTTTGTCACTCAATCACGCTAGAACGGCAAAACGGATCTGGATGAAATTTGGCACAAAGATAGATTATAATCTGGAGTAGCACATGTGCTTTCCATCCCGGTATAATGTTCCATTGGGATAAGGTAATAATACTATTCACACGAGCGAAGCCGCTGACAGATGCAAGTTTTTTTTATATTTACTTATGAATTGTTTAACATTTCATATAGAACTGAATGCCGGGTGTGACACGGCATGAAAGTAAAATTAATGTAAATTAGTGGAAATAGATTTTAAATTATTGTTTATGGTGTAATCTCGGATGACAGATTGAGAAATGATGTATAAAATTGACATAAAAACATCTTACAGATAAAATATGGATTGTGGTATATTAAAATATAGAGTGCATACTAATTCCAGGGACAGCTTAATTTTATCGTAAGCTGGGCTAACAGTAAGTTACTGTCCTACTGCAGAGTAACTTCTTCTTCTCATTCACAGAAGGCAAGAATATGAATGCGCCACGATGGCGGTTTCAAACTTATTGTTAACCTTAAGGGCCTACATCCGCTTTAGTGCCGTAAAACGGTAACTATCTAAAGCATACTCCTTAGTAACGGATAGGTTGAAAAGTTTCAAAAAAATAATATATTTATTATTGTTTCATGTACATTATTTTTTAAACATGTTTTTTTCGTATAACAAATAGTTTTGCTTTAAGAAATAATTAGTAACACGATATTTTTCGCAACTTTTGGATACTCCTCCGACTTGGATGTTTAAAAATATTTTTACACAGATAAATTGATGGCTGGAATTTCTGCAAAACTGAAATAGCATATGTAAATCAAATAATATATTGCAAACAAAACTGTTCAAAAGGAGGATCAATATTGATATTTTGGCGCCAGTACTGCTTTAACATTGGGGCGTATATATCGACTTAAGTCTGTGCTTTCCTCAAAATGTTTTTCTTCACCGATGTCAGCTATGTTCAAGATAAATAAACTTTACCTACTTAGAAAATACATGAGAATTGAAAAAGTCACATTGGTAATTGCCCGGATTTGAATCCTTAAGCATGAGAGGCGATGTTTTAACCACTGAACCACCACGCCATTAGTTAAGGCGACAAGACGCAAAACCCCGAAACAAAGAGTAGGTTAAATGCGCTGCATGCCTTTTGAATTGCTCGGTGATAACATATAGTTTCGCTTTAAAAAAAAAAATTAGCAACACGATATTTTTCGCGACTTTTGGATACTCCTCCAAAACGACTTGGATGTTTAAAAATATTTTACACAGAATAATTGATGGCTGTAATTTCTTCATAACTGACATAGCATATGTAAATCAAATAATATTTGGAAAAGAAAACTGTTTAAAAGGAGAACTTGCACGAAACACTTAACTCAGAGTTTATTGCTAGCACGAGATTAAATTGACAATATTGTAAGAAAACCTTTCAATTTAAGCTTGTGTTAGCAACTATGTCTGAGTTCAGTTTTTCTTGCAAGTAGGCCAAATAACATGCCTGTACCTATTTGTTTAATGGGTATATAATGTGAATTATACTTATTGCATTTACTTATAGCGTACTTATATGTATGTATTAATATCCATTTTAATATCGTTATTGCACCTAACACTATTTGTCCCTTCATCGCCGAAAGGTTGACTGGTAGAAAATGCCAGAGACATTAAGTCCGCCTCTGAACTTTTGTGTAGTTAATTAAATAAATAGATGCCACAGACACACACGTCAAAATTATATAATTTCTCTTTTTCCGTCAGGGGTTTAAAAGTCTAGAACTTTTACAATTACTCTAAGCGTGTGATGAATACCTACTGATAAGTGATACATCTATCGATCTTAGGTAATTTAGTCGCGTTCCCATTATAAGAACACTTTTGTATGCAGGCAGCGTTTATCTATGATAGATTTAAAAAAAAAACATTTGAAAATCTAGTCTCGTCCATCGTATTATCCAGTTTTAGAAGGTACATAATCTTATGTACATACAATAATTTCGCTGTTTTAATATACTAAGTTTTCTAAATTTATTTCGGTTGTAAAATAATTTTAAATAATCAAAGAAAATAGCTGTAAAACTACTGAACTGGGAATCAAGCACATGACACCCGTGATGACTGCTTCGTTTTAGTAGAAGTGTCTACTGTCCTAAAAAAATCCTTTTGCATATTATTGAATTTTATTTAATAATATTAAATTCAAAAACTTACCACAAATATAGTAGTTCTAAAATGCATTTTTCTCGAAGAATTTTCGTTCATAAAATTAAAAATATTTGTTCACCGAGTTTAAAATCTATTTCACACAATAGGTAAAAAGTTACAAGAGCAATGACTTAGAAAAATAACAAAATTTAAAAAGTAGCACTCGATAATTCCCGCCAATTTTTGACAGTTAATAATTCGTTTGGAAATGGACACTCTTCCGTGGCGTTCACAAAGCGACTGAGTGCAAAGAGGTTGTATACTGTTTAGAGCTTTAGTGACCTTCGACCTATTGGCTACACAGCTGTTCAGTGTTTGTTTTATTAGAAAGGGAAAGACGTTTCATTATGTAAGGATTTGAAGGTGCGACATTTTGTTACTATTGATGCAATTCGAAGTGATTCGTAATGTTAACACAAAAAATATATAGAGCCTGTCTAAAAAATAGGTCGGAGTTTTTTTCGTGAGCTACGCTACTTGGTCTTTATAGTGGTCGTCAGTGAGACTAGATTAGCTCGTACAGTCGCACTGGTCGATATTTCAGGTTAAGCAGCGCTCGCCGAGGTCGGTCCGTAGATGGATTAAGGAGACAGCACGTTAAGCCATTGGTCCCGTCGTTATTTGAAGATCTTTAATATTCGTTACGGTGCGGTTCGATACAGGACTTCGTCAAGTTTCATTGCCTCGGCACTTTTCTGGTGGTCGTCACTGTTAATTCTGGCTTTCGGGAATTCCAGAGGTTTGGGAATAGTGCGGTGGGAATGACCCAAAAAAAAAACGGCCAAGTTCGGGTCAGATTCGCGCACTAAGGGTTCCGTACCATTATCGCAAAAAACGGCAAAAAAAAAACATGTTTGTTGTATGGGCCACACTTAAATTTTTATTTTATTCTGTTTGTAGTATTAAAATGTGTTGTTATAGCAGCAACAGAAATACATCACGTTAAGCCATTGGTCCCGTCGTTATTTGAAGATCTTTAATATTCGTTACGGTGGTCAAAAGCCATAAAAAATAAGACACTAGTCTTGCCGTACCTATCTGTAATCATGCCATGTAAACTCCTGGTACTCAGCAGAAGCCGGTTAGACTGGAAGCCGACCCCAATATAGTGGGGTAAAGGCGAGGGAGATTTTGATATGTCTGAAGAGGAACGCAGGCCCAGGGGTAGCGGCCGCGACTTACAAGTGTAGGTCCCACGTACGAACACAGGCAGATGCTTTACTTTGTGTTAATTATTTCATCACCTCTGCTCTCAAAACGTTGAAGGATTACTGGAATGTCCCAGAACCAAATACGAAGACCGCCAACCCACACTGGGCCCGCGTGCTGGATAACGGCTTATTCCCTCTCACAGAGAGAAGGCCTGTGTTCCAGCAGTGGAAACATTAAAAGGCTGATGATGATGAATGAGATGGAGCAACTGCCTAACTGACCTCCACAACCCGGTAACTGTGTAACACGACCACACCTACGGACAAGGCTGGTGTGCGGTGTCAGATGTTCTGTCTATTGACTACCCGTAACGTCTGTAAAGGCCTCATCAAAAATAGACAGAACCGATAGCGTGGCGAAGCGGTTTTTATTCTGTAATGTATCGTATCATTTGAATCTAGCCACAGAAAAGGGAAAGCGAACCGATTTACAAAATAAAAACGCTTCGCCACGCTATCGGCTCGCTATCTAGCCAGCACAGCCTGGACTAACAGCCTTTAGAAATATAGATGTGTTTAGTACTTACTGAGGTTTTGAGTTAAACAAATAAAATTATTTATAAATAAAACTTTTTTTGTATTCTTCTCAGCAAAACCTTTCATTTGATACCCATATAATGGCAGTGCATAAAAAATAACTAGTCCGCCATATTAGATTTAGAATGACGTCACATACAAACTAAACGTGTATGAAAATTTCATCCTAATCGGTGGAGGATAACTGCTTTAAAATTCAGTTGCTAGATTTGATCTGAACACACATACATACATACATTGCAAGTTAAATAAAAGCTTGTAAAATAAAACAAATAATTTTGGCACGTCCGTACTTTATATTTACATTTTATTTACATTTATACTCATATATTAACAGTAATAAAAATAACAATACAATACAAACACATATAATTGCTTATAAAATAACCGTCAGTAAAGCAGAATTATTGCTATATTTAATTAATATTTTGTAATATTAGATACCTAAAACCTGTAAATTATATCCAAACAAGTGGATTTTTCTCACGTAGCAACCCAGGGTCTGAATTTGTGTCCGGTTGATGGCAATAAGCTCGCCTTCTTTTTACAAAGGTATAAATTAAGGTATTCTATATGTGAACCCCTACCCAACGCTTCGGGAATTACAGTCGTGAATATAATATGTATGTATATTCAAACATTTCAACAATTCTATCTCAAATTACCGTCCATTCTACAAAACATATACCAAACAGTCATTAAAAAAAGCCTTTTCAAATGGCAGTAAGCAAATACAATCTAAGAAAAAAATATTGATACAATTCCTTAAAAAATATAATAAAAAACAGCTAAAAAATGGTGAGGTCGTTTACAGTTTCTTAAACTAACTTATTAACTATATTATGAATACGATTATTTTTAGTTTACAATCACACAGGGTAAGCACATACCCTTTTTATAATAAAAAAATAATTATAAATATCACACTATAGTTTTTTAAATAAAATTAAAATGTTCCTTTGTCTATGATAGATTGAAAACGTAAGGATAAAAATAAACAAGTTGCAATAAATCGCTAACCCACCTTGAGCAAGCGTAGTGCATTATGTTCGTGTCTCCTTTGTATGAGAATCTGAATTCATAATAAGCCTATAAATGTTCCCACTGTTGGTACACTTGCGTCCTGACTGGAAAAGGGGGCCCAGACAAAATACATTCCGCACACGCTACGGAACTGAACGTGAGCGGCAACAAAGGAAATTCACGGAAAGAAGGTCTTAATACGCACCAAAAAGAACTATCAAACAATATTTTATATAAAAAATTGCATTGTCACGACAAACAAAATTGTGTGCAAAATTTCAGTTCAATCGGACTCTGGGAAGTGTGTCAAATTTAAATTGCAAGATTTGATTACAGACACCGGGAAGTAAATAAAAGCTTGCAAAATTTACTTAAAAGGCAGTGTTTCTAGCTTGGCAGTGCGAAAAGAGGTTACAATTTATCATAGACAAGAATCTCTAGACAAAGTGTCATTTTACTAACGATAATAATTGTCAAAAAAGTCCACATGCGCAAACAAAATTTTTTTGGACTTGTCACAATCGTAATCGTTGATAGCATAGTGTCCCTTTGCACAGAGCCCTAGGAGACATTAAAGGCACTATGATGAGTATAAAATACAATTCAATATGTCGACACATCCTACGTACATTTATCCGAATCTTCTAGAAAAAGGATTATGTTTTACATATTTATAATACAGTTACAGTAATCCCCAATCTTAGGAAAGGATAGATGGACCCCCTTTTCTCCTCTCTGTGAGAGGGAATGGGCCGTAACCCATCACGCGGGCCCAGTGCGGGTAGGTGGATGTCACATGTCTTCGAATTTTTAGTTCTAATACATGCCGGTTTCCTCACGATGTTTTCCTTCACCGTTTTGAGAGCAGTGTTAATGTAATGACTTACACAAAGTAAAGCACCGCCTTGCTGTGTTCGAACTCACGACCTACAATTGGAAGTCGCGGCCGTTAACACTGGACCACCACTGCTCTAATCTCTAAACTTTTTGGCCGGTCCGAAGTTGGCTACAATGGTTGCGCAGTATTAAATCTCACACTGAAACAGTAATGCGCCATGCTACGCACAGCGGTCAAGAAGATTGAGGATAACTGTAACATACTTATACAACGCAGGTTTACGAATTTGGACAACCTTTTGCGTTTTGCTCAATTTAAGAGCAATTTAAGAGAATTTAAGATATTATTATTATTTTTCGTTTTTTTTTTTATGGTATGCATCTAATTTTGGTGCTAATTTATTTTTTCTTTCGTATACAAATGAAATCGTTAACGTGCTTGTGGCTTCTCGGTACGCAAAGAGTATTTTGTCTTGCAGTGAGTCAGATATTATTATTATCACTTTGAACAAATTCTTGACTTCTACGTAGAAAGTGTCGCATATACTTAACTCAAAGTTCACATAACAATAATTATATAGGCACGTAACAAAAGTCCTTTAAATTATATATTGCTGAGCAGCCAGATATTTTGAAAGGTTCGCGCTTGACCGCTATAACACTTGACAGTATATACCAGTGGTCACCAAATGGCGGACCGCGGTTCGGAGCCGGACCGCCGACCTATTTAGTGTGGATCTTAAGAAAACAGTACAATAGAAAATGAAAATTAGGATCATCGAGATCCTCTATTTGACATAGCAAAAAAAAAATAATTGCATATCAAATTAAATGGTACCTCTCGATTTATCATAAAACGAATGTAATTTTTGGACATTTTGCTTTGGAAGTCGATTTATTTTTTTGTGATTTTTTTATTAAAATTATTTTTTAATTTTATTTTTACAAATCGGTACTGTTTCATTCATGCACCGGAGCTCAAACGACCAAAATTTGACGGTGTATATTTAGTTATTCTGGCTGCTAGCTAACACTGTTAATACAAGATAATATAAACTCACAACACATTATCTAGAATATAACTTTGAATACATAATAACTAGGATAAGGTGACAAACATTTATGTCTGGCCGTAAGGTAATTTATAAAATAAAAAAAAGCTGCGAAGTTTACTGTCATCAAAAAAGGTGCCTTAAAATTTTGAGTATCCAAATATTAGGTATCGGCGGATCTGAAGTTCGCTTATCACTGCGCAGTACGCCTCCCTTCTCCGAGACGCTATTAATTTTGATATAGATTATAAAGGTCACCGCACATCTGTGGTATCGGCACGTAAGTTGGCAAGAGTCGTTAGATGCGCAGAAGTCGTTTTTTAGGTATCTTTGGTAGTGAAGCGGGGCGGGGGGAACGTTTAGCACCGTTCCGAGCGCGCGATTGGTTGGTCAGTTGACACAAGGATCGACCGACCATTCGCGTCGCGTCCACGTTCCGTTCGCTCTATATTGTTGGACCGCCAGGGTTCCGTGAAAAAGCGGCGTGTCGTTCAGAAATGCTCGCCGCGGCGCGCCTACAGTCACATACAGCAAGCCAAACATAGCGAGCGCGAACTTAGAACTCGCGCTCGCACGCAGCTACGTCCAAAGTACAACACAATGACGGGCCCACAGCTGTAAGCCCCGGTGTGGCACCCGCGGTCAGAGAACAGGGTTCCGTGACGGTGAACTTAATGCCTTAGGCAATCTCTTACGTCGACCTTTGATCCTTTATGTGGTTGCAATAAGGGTGGTTTTCATTGCCTTATTTTCTTGATACTGTATATAATTTATTAACTTGTAATTTGTTAACATGCTTTTTAAATTTGCATGGCGTGAGCCTGATTATGGCGATATACATTTTAATTTTTTAACACCTGTAAACCTACACATATTCTGCAAATAAAATATTTGAATTTGATATACGATTGCCTGCCATAATAAAACACCACACGGCCGTCAATTAGTGTTGTCACCTTAATTAGAGCTATTCAAGCTTAATTTATACATTACATTTTTTTTGGTATTTTTTCCAAAAATTTTTGATATCCTATCTAAGTCGCCTTATAAAAAAAATATATCCTAACTACATAATTTAGTCGTATTTACATAATACTCGCATTTACATACAGTTTCAGTCATCTTTGTCCTATCATTATCCCAATATATTAGTGGTCAGCAAGTCTTCTAAGCTTTGGTCTCTTGATCTGAACGCACAACGCTGCGATATGCGGTGTATTCTTATCGTATCAAAACAATTATAAACTATGTAATCATCGCTTCCACGAAAGTGATGAAGGCTTTAAGTAAAGTCAGTCAAGACCGCATACAGGATACCGGGGCATTAAACCCTTGAGTGCCGAAAACGTGGATCCACGAGAGACATAATAACTTAATTGTTTCGGTAATTACGACACAAAACGTAGTGCGTGAAGCGTAGTGCGTTTCGATCAAGAGACCAAAGCTGTCCATCTTTGTGAGCTGCCATCTCAGTCTCTCAGTAATCACCTCTTTTTAAACATTTTACCGACATTCTCAAACGGTGAAACGGAAGCGTGTGATCATATTTTAAAAACTGCTTCTACCCATGAACAACTTTCTTCAAGGAACTCACGGGCATTACCCAAAAAAGGGGGCCTTCCATACAAATTTGTCGTCAGCTGATCAAAGTTTGTATGGGCACGCTAAGAGAGAATATTTGGTTCAAATAAATCTCACTAAATGGCGCGATGTGCACCGATTTGTTATTGAATTGTGTGTAAAATTATCATTTTCTGGAGTAGAACACAAAAATTTTATGTTATTGTTTAATCAACTAGCCTAAGCACGAAATTATAAAATATTGAGCTCTTAATTCATATTTCATTATTTATGTGAACGGATCATTTAAAGTTGATGCCAATAGATGGCGCGATTTTAAATTTCTGAGGCATTCCACTCGATTGTTTAAATTTGTATTGTAACACATTTTGGTGCAATAAAACTGTAATAACGTGCCAAAAATACTATAAAACAAATCGTCACTGTATTTAAATAAAAAATATCCACGAACCGAATAAACCCCTTTACTTGCAAGTCGCTGCTAACACCATCTATAAATCGCCGTGGAACGAACCGAACACGATCGATGTACAGAAGCAGTTTTTAAAATACAATCACACATTTCCGTAACGCTCAGTATTTAAACTTAAATATAATTACAATGGGACCAGCCATTTATGTAATATCATTATTTTTATACATTTTACACGATATATTTACAAAACTTAGAAATAAATTTGATTAGATCTTGCGGTTAAAACAAAACGTATTTTTTTTCAATTTTATTATTTATTTATTTATGAATTCTTTATTCTAGTATGGCGTGTTTTTTATTAGACGAATAACTTAAAGATTTTTATTTTTAAATTGTTCTACTATATTCCATTGCATATTTACATGTAAGTTAAACATAGCTGCTTATTTTTTATATATAATTAATATCACGTTTGACCGCTATATCTCAGGCGAAAACAGGGGGTCTACACCACAGACATAAATCTAACTAGATGACGCGACAAGTAATCGTAATCTGAGCTTTTCATTTAGCATTATCGGCACCGGAAGTCCACCGAAATCTAGAAAAATGCCTTTTTATGCCATATTGAGCTGAATGAGAAGAGCTAATGAATGTATAGAAAAAGTTGGCCGAGGCATTGGAAATGTTTTCTTTCATTGGTAAGCAAATTTGTTTTTACATTGTTTGAGGAAAAGTGGCACGCTTGGTTTTCATACAGATGGAGGGACTTGCGTTATCTATTTAAATGTATGTTTGTGGTCTACACCCTAAGCGCGAACTCCGTAACTCGGATTTCGTTACGGGCGTTTCCTACTCCGAATCACCTACGCATGGATGATTCATTCGGCGCCCTAACTAAGCATGAATGCCAACACAATTTGACGGTTGTTCATACTCCGAAATTTCGGAGTACTTTCAGACGGGGCCCGTAACTTTGTTGACAGAGATAGAGACAGTAGATCTCCAGGATCGAAGATACTGCACGCTTGCTTAGAATAAAGACTTTGAAAACTCTTCCAGTCAATAAAGTTGAGTATGAAAACGCTTTCGCGGTAGTATACAATACACTGGCGTAAGTATGACATCCAAAATGCATGAGGTTCCATTCCCGGATCGGGAAAGGGTGATATCAGGTTTAGTCATCTAGAACTTCTTAGTAGCATCCCGGAGTCTAAACTTGTGACTGGTTGATGACATTAGACTCGCCCCCTATAACATGAACTGATGAAATGTGGGTGTTTTATAGGTGGACCTGCGTAACACTTCGGGAGCATACGTGCGTGATGTTATTTAGAGATGCTTTGAAATCTTCTTAGCGCATAGCTGTGTGATAGTCTCTTTAAGTCTTTAAGTCATATAAGGCCAGGCCACCAAGACCAAGGCCTGCATGATGGTAGAGCTGAGTGGAGCTAATCTATGCCTCATATTCGTGAACAGGCGCCGTCAGTTGAGACTTTTCATAACTTAACTGCCTCGGCCTTGTTTTAATTATTACGTTTTTGAATTGTTTGTTTTACTTGCACGAGCACGTCTATATACATCGTTCTAACATATATTTAATTTACCAATAAGAATGATGTAAACGATACTTTGCAATAAAATTTGACTGATTGAAAAGAGTGTCCGTAGAGTTTCTTGCACGTTCTTCTCCATAGAGATCTACTGACGCTTGCGAATGTGCAACTACCTTCATTTTTGTTTGCTTGACAATTCAAAAGTACTTTTAAATGGTTTATGTAATTGAAATATATTATTTGCGTTTGAGTTAGAACTGTAAATTATATCAGTATTTTATTTACAGAAATACTACGTCTAAACTACTTTGAGCATAGTTTTTTTTAATACAAATCCTGCCTGAGATTAAGCATGGTCTGTATTTACAAAACGTTCCTGGGTTCTGAAAGTAAATCAATCTGTCTAGCCCTTTCCAAATATAATGGAAGCTTCCAGTGTAATCGGATGCAGCTGGATGTCAATATTTTCCATGGGGCGACTGCCCATCAGGCCCCCAAGCCAAGTTACAAACGTTTCGTATCGAACCTCTTTGAGCTAAGAAGACTTCAAAGCATATAAAACGAAGACAGTGACATCCACCAACATGTACTGGGCCCGCGTGGCTGATTAAGGCCCATTCCCTCTCTCACAGAGACGAGGCCTGTGTCCTAGCAGTGGGGACATTAAAAGGATGATGATCAGGTCAGATAGGCAGTCGTCCTCCAGTAAAATTTTGGTACTCAGCTACATCTGGGTGACTGGAAGCTGATCCCAACATAGTTGAGAACACGCAGGCAGACTGACTGAAATACTTTCAGTAACTTTTTGGAGTAGCTCAAACCTTAAAGCACCGCGTACATTTTCGATACAATATAGAACCTTACTTACTTCAAAAAATGGTACATATTTTAATGAGCGAATTCCAATAAACCACACGAATTTTGAAATTAGAATTTAATGAATTCTCTCACTGTAATGTGAACCTTTTTGTGTAGTGAATGAAGTTATTTATTGGTTGTGTTATTATTATTGTATACCTAGCTGTTTTAGTGAACCTTTTTGGTCTCGCACGGGATTCTTTTTTTGAATTTTTGTTTATATTTTTTTCTTGTATCTGTATTTCCTGTGCGAGACACAAAAACAATGTTTTTATTTAAATTTTAACTTTTAGTAGTCAATGTTATTATTTTTTTATTTAAATTTTAAAACGCAACGCGGCCCAACGTGAATTTTAGCTAAATAAAGCCTATATCGCATAATATTAATAGTAAGTTACCTTACATAGTTATGTGCTAACCTAAAGAGTGGCATTTCTATATGGGTTTAAAACTAATATAAAAGTTCTATGCCAAAAATGTTTGCACAGATCTACATAAAAAAAAATAATTTCTGGTTAAAAATAAAATATAATTCTATTTAGTCTGTTAGTTAGATTATCCAAAAATATTGGACACGTATTTGTTGCTTTATCAAATCAATAAAAAAATACAAAGATTAAGCGCATCAAAGTTTCAGGAGTGGGGGCTTGTGACGATACTTTTGAGTAAACAGTGTACTAAAACGTAGCGTCACGAGAGATTGTAACGCCCTGTACGAGTTTATTTTTTGTTTACGTGGCACAAGAAAAATACGTGTCCAATATTTTTTTATTAATGTACCTACCTGACGGACTACAAAAATATCATATTGTCGAATTTATCAAAAATCATCGCTTGATAACGGTTCGTCCGATTTGTCTGTTTTTCTTTTTTAAATCGTCTTAGGGAATTGCCCAAAGATATTACTTTCATTTGTATGAAAATCCCAGTTCTTAATATTTTGAGAAAACTGAGAGCTATTTCGTTTGAATTCGCCGCTAGGGGCGCTAATGAAGAGTGAGATCTTCGAAATGACATATGTCATTCGAAATGTCAATGTCTGTCTGAGATTCACAACGATCATAGATAAGTGAGAGACAATTCTTTGGGTGAATGCGGTCTAGCGGAGGGTACCCTGGAGCTCTTATTTTTACCTGTCCTCGTTCAACTATTCCCCTTTACGAATTACTCCCTGATAACATTCCCCGCCCAATTAACGTTCCGTTCCTACTATCTATACCCTCAGTTTCCCAGCTCATAATTATCGCAGAATTAATGTGACAAATTGTCAAGCACACGTTATCTGCTGTGATTGGCTGTTGAAAATTCATTCAACCAATCACAGCAGATAACGCGTGCTTGACAATTTGTCACATTAATTCTGCGATGATTTTGAACTGGGAAACTGAGGGTTAGTCCCCAGCAGTAAAAATTATTTATAGATTTATTAATGTTTACAAAATCCAACTGTTACTAAGATTTCTGTTTAATACGGACACCAAATGAAAGTAATTGGTGACCCCTGGTCTAGAGCCTCAGATCAGGGCGATTACTGGACTCACGGTGACCACTGCCCTGAGAAGAGCCGAAGACAGAATGGCGAGCAAGCAGCTCGTCAGTGACTGCGTCAAAGCTTATCGAGATTGGCACGACCTCCAGTAATGAAGACAAGGCATAAGACCAAATTGCCCGAAAAATTTAACTCAAGGTTAGTTGCTAACACGAGGTTATTTATATACAATATTTTATGGATAAATAGTCAATTTAACCTCGTATTACTCACTCGAGAGGTAAGTTTTTTGTACATGTGGACCTAAGTAGATTTATTTATGAACATTGTGAATATTTTAAACTATGTCAGATTAAGCTACAATTGTATCAACCACTGTTTTAGACAGTTTTGTCTTTTTAAATTTCCTATTTAAGTAATTTTTTCACCAACTCATTTTTGTGTATGATTTTTTTTCCTACGCTTTTTTTTTGACATAAAACCTTAATATTACCTGTCTCAAGATTTAATATTATAAGTTGAATCCTCTAAGGTTGTCCAGTCTTCTTTGAAGGTCATCCACGGTGTCCTTAGGAGCTGGTTCTGTGGTCGACTTCCGTCGCTCACCGCCGGGAGCCATTTGGAAGCCGGTGAGGGCTGTCGACTTCCCTGGACTTTCGGTACTGGAACAAGAATGGAATTGTCGATTATGTTGCTGAATAATAAAAAATCAAATCGTTTTGGGAATACTTTCAATGTGGGTACAGCCACAGATAATATGATACTAGCATACAGATGCCTCATCCCATACAAAGAAACCGTGCCGACGTAACTAGCGTTTTTTATCTGATTATACCGATTATTTCCTGCAAATAGATGGCGTTCGGTTCCGTTCCACGGATATAGATGGTGTTAACCGCGACTTACACGTAAAAGTTTTTACTCGATACGTGAATATTTTTTTTAATATGATACAATACAAATTAAAAAATCGAGTGGGTGCCCCAGAAATTTAAAACCGCGCCATCTATGGGATCTATTTTAAATGATCCATTCAAATAATCTTTGAAATGTGAATTAAGAGCCCAATATTCATTAATTTTGTGATTAGAAGAGTTAAATAAACAAGAACATATTTTTTATGATCGTCTCTAGAAAAACTAAATATCACAAGACTCATTTAATTATTTATTTGTGAAAGGTAGCTTCACAGCTGACAGTACATAAACATAACAATTAATACACCAAACATTACGCCAATTACGAAGTACACAGAAAAATATTAAAATAGTAAGCAGAGAGTGACTCGAATTAATTTACATTAAACGGTTTGGTGTGTGCCTGTGTGCTCATCAAAGCTTATCCCCCATCTAGTGCAAATTTAAACCAAATTTACAATTTTCTTTGTTCGCGTTGGGTACCCGTGGTGCAGCTAAGAAGTGGAATTCCTTGCCGGAGTCCGATTTTCCGATAGCTACAACCTAGGGGTATTCAAGTCTAGAGTGAATAGGTTACTTCTAGGCAAGCGTGCTTCACCGTCGACTACACCATCAGGTGAGATAGTGGTCAAACGCGAGCCTTTCTATAATATAAATTGTTTTAGATGGTGTAGGCAGAGGAATCGCACTCAAATTTCGCCAGATATTTGAGAAAATCCTGTAAATATGATGCAATATAATGGCGAATCGATAATCCGGACCGCGCTTATTAGGTGATCGCTGTACTCTGGAAGGCGCTGTGGCGCAGCTATTGAAAAAAACTGACAGCTGGGAACAAATGCTTATGGGCCAACCTCAGCGAGGCTTGGGGGAGGCCAATGTCCAGCAGTGGACGTCTTTCGGCTGCAATGATGATGATGACTCACCTAAAGTACTCAGTGCTAGCTGCCAAGCCACCGTCCACATTACTGTTGTTGTCCCGGTTGTTGTAGAGCCACACTCCGCCGCTCATCTTGTGGTCTCTCACTTGGAAGTCTGTGTTGTACAGCCGTGGGGGAGTCGAGAAGTCCACGTTGAGCTGTTGACCTGTTAACAAAAAAAAAAAAAAAAACAATATAACAACACACCTGAATTCTCCGAAAGGTAAGGTATGGGGGTATTGGAAATGCTTTCTTTCATTGATAAGTAAATTTGCTTTAACATTAGTTGTGAACACAGTCGCGCGCGACACTTCGTAGCGAGCGGATGCTTTACTCTGTTAACGATATGAGTGTTTTTTTTACTCATACCCTCAAATTACAATATAATAAAAATGAGTAATAATTCAGATGGAGATAGTGTACCGAGTTTAAATAGTGATGAAGAATCAATTGTGTGTGAGCAACAAGTTTTAAAGGAGGTGGAATGCAGTAATAAAGAAGACAAAATACAGAGCGAGATACCAATTCAAGCCGTTAGTAAGGAATATTCCTGTATACCAGTAGCCGAGAAAAGAATGAGAGAAGATTGCGAAGAAAATATAGATGACGAAGAATTTATAACAGTGAGAAGAAACCCAACACGGCTAAATCGTAGTTCCTCGATGATCTATGATATTAACCGTACATTGGAAAACAATTATGAGGTTTACATTTCCTCTAAAGAATGCCTACCAAAACAAATTGGTCTTGCCAAGCTCTTAAGATCCGAAAACATTCTGGGCATTACAAAAATTAAGTATAAAAACTCGTTTAGAGTACGAATACAATTTGAAAGCCGACAACATGCTGAGAAACTACTGTCTTGTGAAAAAATGAAGGATTTGGGATACAGGTGTCAATTTGCTCAAGAAGTTAATCTATCGTATGGAGTCGTCAAGAATATCGAATTGGAGGTGGATGAAACAGAACTGACAGAAATATTTCGCTGTGAATATGATATTGTTTCAGTGAAGCGATTGAAACGATTCACGGAAGAAGGAAAATGGGTAGAGAGTGAAACAGTTCGCATTTGTTTTAAAGGCCCTATGGTACCCCCGACGGTTGAGGTATATGGCTGCAAGTTTAAGGTGGAGGCATACACATTCCCAGTAACACAATGTTCGAACTGCTGGCGTTTTGGTCATCTATTACGTCAGTGTCCTAGTAAAAGGCCTATATGCCCAAAGTGTGGTGGATTTCATGCGAACTGTGAAACAATGCAATATCGATGTATCAATTGTAATGGTACACACATGTCCTTCAATAAGACTTGTCCCATTTTCTTGAAAGAAAAAGAAATACGTCGAATTATGTCTGCTATGAATTCTACATATAAAAAAGCACTTGGTATTTACCTTAAAGAGAGAGAAACAGAGAAGAATATGACTTTACAATATAGGAATGAAAATGATGAACACGAAATACAGTCAAATATAAGTAAAGAAAACTACACAGTAAATGATTGTCAACAAACCCCTTCCTTTAGGGACGTTTTAGTGGGGGAAACCCAAAAACCAAAGTCACTAGATCATGAAAAGAAAAAGACTACCCAAATAAATATGACATCAGTAAGAAAGAAGAAAAAAGAAAAAAATGAGCATGAACACAGTGAAAATATGATTATTGAGGAACAGTGTACTGAAAAGGAACCTATAGGAAGTCAGAATGATGAAGAGCAGAGGCAGTATGATGGAGAGTCTAATCGGAATAAAAACAGTCAGGAAAATTATTCGTTTTGGCAGTTAATGAATCGGATTAAAGACATCATCCTTTCAAGAAAAAAGTTAGATGAGAAGATCACTGAAATAGTGAAATTAGTTTTCGAAACTCTAAAACACTTTTTAGCAGAAACAATGAAAGGTGGAGAATGGTTAAAGTACCTTATTAAACTATTCGATGGATAGTCCCCAGCGTGAGCCAACTTTAAACATACTACAATGGAACTCACAAAGCCTGAAACCAAAATTAGTAGAATTTGAATGCCTACTACTTCAAGAGAATTGTTAGTGAAACATGGATGGAGCCGGAATCTCACAGCCATATTAGTGGTTATAATATATTTAGAAGGGACAGGTGTGACTCATACGGTGGTGTAGCAATTATCACTCATCACTCCATAAAGACACAAGTATCGTCTTTCATACTGAATAATACAGGTATAGAGGTACTACATGTGAAACTGTTAAACTTTCCCTACATTCAAAATATTGTGAGTATATACTGTCCATCTACTGTTAGAACTACTTTGTCAGATTGGGATTCCCTTTTTAGTGCGTACTCTCAAAGATCTATAATAGCAGGAGACTTTAATGGTCATCACACCAATTGGTCTTATAAAAATGACCCTAGAGGTATGCAGTTATTTGATTCTTCCTTAGATAATGGTTTCTTTTCTTTAAACAACGGTAGACCCACAAGGATTAGACTGGTAAATGGCGTGCTCCAGGAGTCTTCACCTGACATTACCTTTGTCTCTTCAGATATTGCTACAAATTTTAAATGGGACATTACTAACGAAACATTGGGTAGCGATCACGTAATTATTAAAATTGTATTTAAAGTATCAAATGGGTGTACAAATCAAAATTCCGTTAAAAAACGAAATTTTAAAAAAGCTAATTGGTTACTGTACAAACAAACCCTAGAACAAACATTTTTATATGAAAACATAGTGGCATTAGATAGTGTTCAGGTAAAATATGATATCTTTGTAAATGGACTTAATTCTGCCGCGGAAAAAAGTATTCCTTTGGTCAAGATATGTACTGACCCTTTGTCTAAATTTAAACCGAAGCCTTATTGGAACGCTGATCTATCGAAAGCAGTTGCTAAGAGAAGGTTAGCGTTATCGAAATTTAGGCGGAACCCGTCTCCTTGCAATTTAGATATTTTAGAAAAACATACCAATGACGCAAAACTATCTTTAATTCGAGCCAGGTCACAAGGGTGGAGGGAATTTTGTAGCAGTATTAATGAATCAACCTCGGTTTCGGAAGCTTGGAATAGATTGCGATGGATGAAAGGGCATAAAAGATCAAAATTTTTTGCTTCAAAGCAACAAATTGAAGATTTATTATGTAGTCTCGCGCCAGATTATGTCGTTCCTCAGATGCCAGTAATTGATTCTAATAATAAATCCCTAGAAATTAAATTTACTACTCAAGAACTTGATAAATGTCTTAAAAAGAAAGATACTGCACCGAGTGATGATCAAATAACGTTCTCTATGCTTTATAATCTTCCAAAATCAGCAAAATTGTATCTATTAGAAATATATAATTTGATTCTAGAAACTGGTAATATTCCCATCCAATGGCGAGATATTAAAATAGTACCGATTCCCAAAAATTGTACAGGTTCAGACATTCCCTTAAAGTTAAGACCAATTTCTCTAATTTCTTGTACATGCAAAGTATTCCATACTTTATTATGTAAAAGACTAGAATGGTATGTGGAAAAAGAAAAATGTTTATCAGTGAATACTGTTGGATTTAGACGTTCTCAGTCATGTTTGGATTGTTTGACTCGATTAGTTTGCTACATCCAGATGGGTTTCTCTAAGAATTATCCTACGCTGGCGTGCTTTCTAGATATAGAAAATGCGTACAACAATGTGACGGTAGATAGTGTTATCCAAGCCCTTAACGGAATTAACGTCGGAAAGAAAATATGCAAATATCTGTGGGAATTCTTGTCAGAAAGGCACCTCAAAAGCACATTCGACGGTAATGAAGCTAACTTCTTGGTTAGATGGACCAGCAAAGGCATTGGCCAAGGTGACCCATTATCCCCTTTGATTTTTAATATAGTTACCCATCAAATTTGTCACAACATTACTAACGTTATAATATCACAGTATGCCGACGACTTCGTCCTCTATACTAGTCGTAAAAATCTTGCTGATAGTGCTTTAGAAGTACAAAGTGCGATTGGTACAATTATTAAACTATTAGGACAGCTAGGTCTAGAATTATCAGGTAATAAATCGCAAGTCTGCCTGTTTAGTAGAGGGAGAAGGAGGCAACAAATCACCCTAAACATTAATGGCTCACTAGTAAGTCAATCTGAATATGTTAAATACCTGGGAGTATGGATGGATAGAAGCCTACGCTGGGGAAAGCACATCAATGAAACATGGGGGAAAACTCAAAGGTTTTTAAGTATACTAAAAGTTTTGGCTGGAACAGCATGGGGTATGCACCCTAAACATCTTCGTAGGCTGTACATAGCCTTAATCCGAAGTAGGGCTGATTATGGAAGTTTTCTTTTCGATAACTGTGCAAAAACACACACAAGTAAATTGGACAAGGTACAAAACCAAGCAATGAGGATAATTGGTGGTTTTATACGAACTACTCCCATCCATGTCATGGAGTGTGAATTGTCTATCCCTAATCTAGCTCTAAGAAGAAAATATCTAGCAATTAAATACTGTTTAAAATTGCAATCTTTTGATAATAATTTAATATTAGATCTTTTAAATAGTTTAAGGAGCCACACTTCTAATACTTATTGGCGGAATAAGAAAATACCGTTACTTGTAACGGTATATAACAGTACCAAAGACGAAGTTGTGTCATCTAGTCATCCCTTAGAAATGTTCAGCTTAGATACATGGGTTTCAAATATAAACGTAGGAGACAGTATTAGAGATACCTTAGATAATATGAAACTATGTAAGAAATCATATGATAATAACATCCTGAAAAACATAATAATGGAAGAATTACATACTAAATATTTTGGATGGCTAAAACTATATACGGATGGTTCTAAAATAGGAAATGTTCTTGGTGCTGCCTTTTACGATCCGAGGCACAATATTAAAGGTTTATTTAAAATGTGTAACAGTAATATATGTATTATGACGGCGGAGCTCGTTGCAATATCGAAGGCTCTTACATATTTACAAAATGAGGAAATCGATAACAATAGGATTGTCATTTTTGTAGACAGCAGAAGTGCTCTGCAGCATATAGTTCGATGCGCCTCTGGCCACAGAGGTGTCTCGATAACATATGCTACATTAAGCCAAATATGGTATTTCACAAGCAATAATATTGATGTGATATTGCAATGGGTTCCGTCACATGTGGGTTTACGGGGGAACGAGGAGGTGGACCAATTAGCAAAGACTTCTGTTGTGGACGGTATTGAGCTGAATATTACTCCGAGCTACTTTGAACTTCTGCCAAAATACAAAATTGAATGCTCTAATAATTGGAAAGAATATTTTAATAAAATGTCATTAGAAAAGGGAATTTGGTACAAGACATTGCAATGTGAACCTCCTCGTATTCCTTGGTTTGCCAATATTAAGCTTAATAGAAAGTTTGTAATAATAGCGCATAGATTACGGTCGGGACACGTTCCTCTCAACAAGTATCGGCACTTAATGGGGAAAAGTTACAGTCCCAACTGTGCACAATGTGATGTGATGGAGGATGTCCATCACTTGTTGGTGGAATGCGTCAAGACCCGAGCTGCTAGAGAGGTGCTGATGAATACCTTTAAAATTAATTTGATAGATGTTGGCTTTGTTCAAAGTATATTATCAGAGCCTGTTTCGAATGCAGCTATTTTACTTTACAAAATAGTATATAAGATTTTTAAGTCGGAATAGCGTTAAAATCCTGTATTAGTTTATGATGGGGCTGGCGTGGTCGTATTGTGATCAAAAGCCCCTAAATTTATAGTAGATAATAAAAAAAAAATAAAAAAAAAAAAAATTAGTTGTGAAAAAGTGGCACGCTAGGTTTTCATACAGACGGAGGCACAAGCGTTATCTATTTAGATTTATATCTGTGATCACGACTCATTCCCTACAGAGAGGAGAACTTCACGCACAACTGACCAAATTGGCAAAGTAGAAAAGGGGATCAATCTGTCCTATCCTACCAGCCAGTTACTGTTTCCGTTTCCTCACGATGTTTTCCTTCACCGTTTTGAAAGCTGTGGTGATGAAATAATTTACACAAAGTAAAGCGCTTGCTTGGGCTCGGCCCCACGACATACAACTTGTAAGTCGGGGCCGTTACCACTGGACCAGCACTGCTTGCGCCCATTCCCTCTCACAGGAGGCCTGTTTCCCAGCAGTGGGAACATTCAAAGGCTGATGATGATGGTACAGATAAGCAGATTGATTTCTTACCAGGGTGCAGTCTTTCATCCTGTCGCAGCTCTCCGAAGCCGCCCGCAATGTCAGTGAGGGTACACTGCTTGTTGCTAGAAGACCACACCTGGCCACGGAGGCATTCTCCCGTTGGTGGGTACCAGGCTTTCGAGGGTTTCGGCTTCGAAGACTTGGGTGTGGAAGGTGGTTTCTCTGCCGGAGCTGTGAAAAAGAATATTAATGAAAGTTGTGGGCTAGCTTCTGCGAGCGGCTTTGCCCGCGTGAATATGGAAAATTAGCCCGAGGGAACATATTCCTGGGATAATCAGTATTCTATGTGCTATTCTTGACTATAATCTATCTCTGTGCCAAATTTCACCCAGATCCGTCCAGCCGTTTTAGCGTGAAGAAGTAACTGTGATGTCTGTAAATAGTGGGTACTTTTGTTACTTGATTTTGTAATGCATACGTCAGGACAGTCTGCGAACATATGCCGTACAACTAAGTCGTGGTTTTATTCCAAATATCCTTCAGTAACAAACACACACAATCACAAACCTTCGCCTTTATAATATTAATAATGTGACTAGACTCTGCCCGCGGCTTCGCCCGCGTGAATAGGGTTTTATCATCCCAACAGAACATTAAACCGTGATGAAAAGTATCCTATGTGCTATTCCAGAATATGAACTGTGCCAAATTCATCCAGATCCGCTCATTTAGTGTGATTGAGTAACAAACATACACGCATACATCCAAACTTAAGCATTTATAATATTAGTAAGAAGATCATAGTGTGTTGACATAAAGTCAGAATACACTCTAGTCTATCTGCTCTCTGGTGCAGACGTACAAGGAGACCCGACCCTAGCTAAGCTGGGAAGAGTGTTGGACAAAGAAGACACTATATCTACCAGGTGAACAAAAATAATATGAAACTATCTTATCGCAGGCTAAACAAATAAAAATTATAAGTTTGACGGCTCGAACGTAATTGTTTTAAGAGCCGAAGTAGCCCAGTAGAAATCGATACTAAAAAAGTTGATCCAAAAAATCAAAAAACCCGACTGCTTAAGAAGCGAACTAAAAAGACGTAAACAAGAAAAAATCATGCTGTGCAGTCGGAGGATACATATTCGCGAGCTGGCTGACCAAAACCAGATGTCATAGACTGATAAACACATTACCCTCCTGTTAAATACAGGCATGCAGACCCCAAAGCCAACAGCCGAACCCTGGGGCCCATAGCAATGTTGCGATTCTTGGATCCTATCAGGTCTATACCCGCGAAACCGCGATACGCGGCAGCGGTAGCTAGGGGTCTGTTCTTTGAGATACTGGTTCCCGTCAACCAGGTGGAAAATGGTACGATGGTATAACTTACCCTTGTCCTCGTGGTGGTCTCCTGGTCGAGGGTTATATGGAGAAAATATATATAATAAAGGAGAATGAGGGATAACCGACGTCTTCTGAACCGGCAGCTCCGGCCTCCACCAGGAACGTGGTCGACACAAAAAACCTCGCCGCGCACGAAATATACACAAATGCAACTGCGAAGCACAATACCAATCGCGAATGGCGAACGTAATTTCCAATAACAATGGATTGATTATTCAACAATTATAATAAAATCAAACGAGAACCCGACATTACGTCCAGCCATGTCAAATCACAAATTTTTAGTCTAGTGTCAACTGTCAACTCAGCCCACAGCTGTCAAAATCCATGACAGCGAACTGACACAGTGTTACAACAAAATAACAAAAGGAGGAATGAAACGTTTGGTTCGAAACACCTCCTTCGGCAGTCGGGTAAAAGGGCTAAAATCGCAAAGCATAATGTAGTTCTGCTTAATTGGTATGTTGTATGGGCCAGTTAGGGTAGCGTGAATCCAAATTTGCAACTGCGAAATTCTGGGCCATTTTCACTTTTTGCTCTAAAAATCATAAACTATGAGTTTTGCGACAAACAAAATTCTGTACTTTCTTAAAGTTCATTAAATTTGCAACATTCAAGCTCTGAATACCTATTTGTGTATATAGTACCAAAGGAAAAGGCATCAAATCATGTATCAAAGACATTTCAGCCCAGCTTTCAGGCAAATACAAGTTTCCCTTCATCCCTTCTTACATATTATGCAGTAAGGAATTTTGATTGCCAAAAAAAGGCATTGTTTTCCATTTTAGACCAAAACGTGAAAAAAGTTACAAGATTTCGCAGTTTTTCGCGTGGTGCTCAGCGAGCACAAATTACTCAAAGTTGCAAATTTGGATAAACGGTTTACTAGTGATAAGCATAAAATATACTGTCATAATTTACATTGGCATAACGAAATTCAGCATAATGATCATTACGCACTCTTAGGCATAAATGTTTTGCCATAATGTATATTGCCACAAATAACATTATGCTTCATTATTTCCTTTATTCAGTTATTTTCTTATTATCTACATTTTTTAATATGTTTATACAATAAATTTCAAAAATATAAAAATAGAGGCCCACCGTAACGGGAACAGGGTCTACACTACCGGCGGTCAGGACTCCAAAGAGAGGAACCTCTGAACAATACGAGAATACAATACAATTATGCTTCATTATTATTATGCCAACATATAATAATAATGAAGCATAATTTTATAAAGCATGTTATAAACGAATAATGATCATATAAAAACAACTCCAAATTTTAGTCAAACAAATTATACCAAATGTTAGTTAATGTAACCATTGCATTATCCCAAAGTATTATTATGGCACAGTATTATTATGCTAATAAATGTTATGCCAAACAATATAATGCCGAAGAATTTTATGCCAAGAGGGGAGCGAAAGCTTTGCTTGCGCGATGTAAGATTTTTGTGTTAGGTCAGGTCATTAGTTCGTATGTGTAGATGCCACTACAGCTCCATATTTATATACAGTTGTGGTCATATAATTAGGAACGTCTGATATTGTAGTCACTTTTAGTTAAACAACTTTTTGTAACCTTTGTATCTAATTACTGATAATAACTTTAGACAACATAGATAAACAGCTATATAAGTCACAACGGATCTTTGTGTCTCTGAAGTTGGCTCTGCGAACCATTGCGCAAGAAACAGTTTGTCATCGAGTATACTGCATAGAGTAAGCGGGATAAGACGATGCGACAAACGTAAGCGAGTGAAAGAGACAGTTATACAATGCTATCTTCATCTTCAACATACAAAAATAGCTACTGCGCAGGGTCTTGCAGCCAATTCAGATACACAAAGATCCGTTGTGAGTATAATAATCTAATAGGCTTTAATACCACATACGAGATACGCAATATACTTTAACTTCAATTAGTAATCTAACTATGCTCCATTTGAACTACCTATTCGAAACTGCCTAGCTGTGGAGAGATAATTCGGAACGATTAAAAAATTACTTCATTTAAAACTGTATGAAGAATTTATTTTAAGAAATAAACAACACTTATTAAATATGCTTCATGACTGCTTACAAAACTGAATATTACTATTTTGTAGGATGAAATTTGCTTACAATAACTGCTCTGCAGCGATGGGGAATGGAATCTATTAAGTTTTTACCACAGACATACATTTAAATAGATAATGCAAATCCCTCCATCTGTATGAAAACCAAGCGTGCCACTTTTTCACAAACAATGTTAAAACAAATTTACTTATCAATGAAAGAAAACATTTCCAATGCCTCGGCCAACTTTAACTATACATTCTTTACAGCTCAATATGACATATAAAAGGCATTTTTCTAGATTTCGGTGGATTTCCGGTGCCGATAATGCTAAATGAAAATCTCAGATTACGATCATTTGTCGTAACTTTAGTCCGTTTTTTGGCACGCGAAGTACATACAATTGCGTCATCTACTTAGATCTATGTCTGTGGTTTTTACACATTTCAACAAAAATAATGTCCAAGATTCGACAAACACATCATACAGATCGTTGAAATTTCTCGCCCGTTTAGTAGCCATTCTTTTTAGGGTTCCGTACCCAAAAGGTCCAAACAGAGCCCTATTGTTGTCACTCAAGTGTCTGTCTGTTCGTCGGCTGTAACACAGGTTTTATAGACAAAATTTGAAGACACCAACCTCTTGGTTGGAGCTACAAACTTCAAATTTTCAGAGTATAAGCACCTCGTTGACCCAAAACCATACAAATTTCCAAAAACAAATTTTAAATGTTTTTAAGAGGGGGTCCCATACAGCTTAAAGGGGGCGCGAAAAAAACCTTTGACTTACTCCATCGAGTGGGTGCAATCGTTGTTTAAAACTAGTCGAGTAGATAAATGTTGCATATTTTGCTTAAAAAAATATCAGATTTATTACAAAACTAGCTGACCCGGCGAACTTCGTTCCGCCTAACAAATTTCTAAAATAAAAGAATCTTTCTAAAATAAACGTACTCTAAGTTACTCCTTATTACATCAGCTACCTGCCAATAAAAGTCCCGTCAAAATCGGTCCAACCATTTCAGAGATTTGCCGGAACAAACAGACAGACAGACAAACATTGTAAAAAATGTTATTTTGGTGTATGTACCGAATACATATTCATAAACATGTAGTAAAAAACGGTTATTTCAATATTACAAACAGACACTCCAATTTTATTTATATGTATAGATGTATAGATTTTGTTCCGCAGAATTTTTTAACTTCCCATTAACCTATGAATTTCAAATTTGATGATAATGTTTACTATTACGTATATAAACAACAAATACAAATATATTGATCAATCAGAAATTTCCTATTTTTTCCCTATTAAAACCAACTTGTTTTTTCAACGGAACCTTTAATGTGCGAACTCCGTCACGCACTTGGCCAGTTTTATTTACTTCTCTCCAAAGATTTTCGATTGGATTTATTCACTGAATGAGCAGTGTGTTTAGGGTCGTTATCATGTTGAAATGTCCAGACTACAAACGTCTCCTCAGCTTGAAAAGCATAGTCAACTCAAATATTTTCCTGTATTGAAACTGGTCTAACACGCCTTCAATATTTTGAACCGGCCCAACGCTATGCCCTGAGAAACATCCCCAAACTCTTGTTTCCACCTCCATGCTTGACTACTTTTTAGGGTTCCGTACCCAAAGGGTAAAAACGGGACCCTATTACTAAGACTTGACTTATTTATTACCTATATTCTTGCAAATACATAAATTTCATTTCATTTCAAGACTCCGCGGTCCGTCTGTTTGTATGTCACCAGGCTGTATCTCATGAACCGTGATAGCTAGAGAGTTGAAATTTTCACAGATGATGTATTTCTGTGGCCGCTATAACAACAAATACTAAAAACAATAAAATAAATATTTCTCCCATACAACAAACGTGATTTTTGCCGTTGTTTGCGATAATGGTACGGAACCCTTCGTGCGTGAGTCCGACTCGCACCTGGCTAGTTTTTTTAGACATAAAGGTGCTCAAATCCAAGATCCTGGACACCCCAAACGTTTCCGAACTCCTTTAACACAAAATCAGTGGAATTGTGTAGTGTTAGCATGTACTTGGAACGTACTCGTACTTACCACATATTTTGTGTAGAGAGAATTCAGTAACTTCTCCTTTAAACTCTTGCTATATTGAGTACACATATGTCAAGCTGCCAAACTCGAGAGTTTTGTTTGGTTGGCAGTTGGCCAATTCTGAGTTTGAGTCGAGTTTGAGCATCTGGAATAAGTTCTAAGCCACGCTAGCCGAAGTCGGTCCAAGAATGAGTAAACATCCATTACGAGTACATACGAAGATTCCTCCGTTCCTCGTAAAGTACGTTAATTAGCTGGCCGGAGATTAGAGCAGTGGTGGCCAGTGGTAACGGCCGCGACTTACAAGTAGTTGGTCGTGGACTCGAACCTTCGAATCGAGGCAGGCATTTACTTTGTTTAAATTATTTCATCACCACTGCTCTAAAACGGTGAATGAAAACAGCGTGAGGAAACCGGTATATCTTACAACCAAAAATTCGAAGACATGTAACTTACATCAACCCGCACTGAACCCGCGTGGTAGATTACGGCCCATTCCCTCTCACAGAGAGAAGGCCTGCACGCACAACGGACTAAAAAAAGGGGGCCCATCTGTCCTATCCTGGCCTCCGAGATTATTTGATAGTCTTTATAGGTAGTCAGAAACCCAAAGCCTGAAAATTTACAAAGGAGTATCGTGTGGAGTAGGCCAGACGTGTCGTGTCGGCGTGGTGGACCGTGTGGGCTCGTGAGAGAGCCGATCCCGCTCGGAGAAGGCAACCATCCCGATGCCTAAAACGCCGAAACTCTATCAAAGCAGGCGTGACTCCGGGGCCGTGGACGGTCAGTTTGGGGACTCTGTCCACCCACCAAGTGACTCCAGGAAAGACGGTGGCACAGTGATCACGTGCTGCCGTGCACAGCGAGGCTTAGGGGAGGCGCTTTTTCAGTCTTCTCAGGGATGTGCCCTAACAGGCGTTGCACAGAGGGGGTTCCGGGGTGGTTTGTTGAGACGTCACGGGGTTCTACGTGCTAATGGTGATCACCCAGGTGGTTTAGTGAGGTAAATTTCCATACTCCCTGGTCTTTTCCCCAAAGTCCATGCGCCTTCAGAAGGTTGTCCCCACTAACAAAAATAAAAAAAGGTCAGACAGGCAGGAGCTCCTTGAAAAATATTGTTACTCCGATGCATCCGTTTTTATCTGGAAGTCTATTCAACATAGTTGGCAGGCTGGCAGATTGCTTGGACTTTGGACCGCTGGATGCTTAGATGACTTTTAACCACTTGGTAAACCAAGTTCCAGCAAAGGACGTCTTTGAGCTGAATGGTGGGATACTCACCGATCTCTGGTTCAGCTACAGCGACCTCCTGCCTCTCCCTTACTCGAAGACTGGCATCATCAATACCCAGTTCGATTAGTTCCGCCAACATTCGTCTCTTCGTCTGATTCACTATTCTATTGCAATAACACGGTAACTTACGGATTTTGAGCATCCAGTATATAAAAGCGACCAATGGATGGGGAATCTAGACCCCTCCGAGCACGTTAAGCCGTTCTCCCGGCTATGAAAACTAACTAAGTGGTCTCTCTTAGCACAGGTAATATACACTACATGTACTATATGTACTAGCATACAGATGCCTCATCCCATACAAAGAATCCGTGCCGACGTAATAAGCGTTTTTTTTAATTTTTTTTTCGATGGACTCGTTTTTCGTCGAACTAAACCGAAAATTTTACTAAAAGTACATCAAATGCGGTCGATTCTCTTCCAAGCGATAGATGGTGTTAGCTCGGTGACTTGCAAGTAAAAGGGTTTACTCGGTTCGTGAATACTATCTTTTTTAAATATGGTGACGATTTGTTTTATAGTATTTTTTTTTGCACCACTTTACAGTTTCATTGTACAGAAATATGTTAAAATACAAATTAAAAAATTTGAGCGAAATGTCTCAGAAAATTAAAACCGCGCCATCTATTGGAATGATTTTTAAATGATCCGTTTAAATAATCTTTGAAATGTGAACTAAGTACCCAATATTCCATAATTTTGTGTTTAGGAGTGTTGATTAAACAAGAAAATACAATGTCTATCAATTCTAGATAATGTTAATTTTACACAAACTTCAATAACAAATCGATGCATATCGCGCCATCTAATGACATTTATTTGAACCAAATTTTCATTCTGAGCGTCGGCCCTTAGTAAGTTTTTCTGCTTTTCGAGTTTCTGAACTACTGCGATGTGGAGGTAAGATAGGCTCCATGTAAAACAATGGTATTCAGACTGATCCCTCCTTCAGCTACAGCGACCTTCTGCCTCTCCCTCAGTCGAGGAGTGACGTCATCAATGTCCAGTTCTAAAATTATCTACAGCATAACATATATGGTACCTACTCACCGATCTCCATAATATGATCATGCCCTCTATAATGTCATCTTTCTCTGTCAACCTAGGGTTTGCTGTAAGAGAACTCAACATTGAGTTAAGCTCGCCTTTGTACATGTACTTTATTATCACACTGTATGTAATGTTGTTTTTGGTGTACAATAAAGAATTAAGAATTAAGAATGATCATCATATCAACCGAAAGACATCCACTGCTGGACATCGACCTCCCCAAGCGTCGCCACATAGATCGTTCGCGTGCGTCTCGCATCCAGCTGAACCCCGCAACATCCACAGGTCATCGGTTCACCTGGTGGGAGGCCTTCCAACGCAACGTCTTCCGGTTTGCGGTCGCCACTCCAGAACTTTTCTGCCCCATCGGCCATCCGTTCTGGAAGCAATGTGCTCTGCCAACTGCCACTTAAGTTTGGCAATTCTCCGGGCTATGTCGGTAAACCTGGTTCTCTAACGGATTTCTACATTTCTGATTCCATCACGCAAGGACACTCCGAGCAAGGCCCTTTGCATTGTCCTTTGGGTGACTGTAAGCTTTCTGATGAGGCCCATTCTGAGCGACCACGTCTCAGAGCCATAGGTCTTAACTGGCAACACACACTGGTCATAGACATTCGTCTTGAGACACTGTGGTAAGTTGGTAGAAAAGATACCACGCAACTGCCTGAACGCTGCCCAGCCGAGTCGTATTCGACGGACCTCTTTTTCGTAGTTGGCTCTATCCAAATGCATTGTTTGACCCAGGTAGACATAGTCGCCCACAACTTCGAGTGTAGAGTCTCCGACCTTGATAGAAGTGGGTGTAACATGGTCATTCAACATCACTTGGTTTTGTCCATGTTCATCTTAAGACCAACTCTTTCCAAAGCTCTACTAAAGTCATCGAGCATCATAATGTGATGTATGGACCAACCCCCATATCAAACATTTTTTTAATATAGGCGCCACAGACAGCCCGCTTTGCATCAGCCGCACATATCATTCTGGAATGCGAGGCCGTGGCTTCTCAACCTGAAGAAATCCTCGGAACAATGAGGTCGCTGTGAAGCCTGTAAAGTTCCCGTGGTGGAAGTCGAAGCTTCTGTGCTCTTGAGCAGATCTAGGCTGGCTTTGTTAACAGAACCCTCATGCACAACGGACCAAATGGGGGCCTAAGTGCGTTAAAGAGAGTCCCCATCATCACCACTCACTGTTTGAATGTGTTATGTCAATAAATGAAATCACTACATGTAGTAAAATAAAGTCCCCCGCCATGTTTGAACTCGATAACCTCAAAAACTACTGAACGGATTTCAATGCGCTTTTCACCAATAGAAAGAGTGAGAAACGAGGAAGGTTTTTGTGTATAGTTTTTCACGGCCGAAGCCAGAGGGGGTCGCTAGTTTATAAAAATAATTCACTCGAAATTACTTTAAGAGCGCGTACTCAATTTGCGACGAAAACTTCATGTTTTCGAGTTTTTCCCAGACCTATATCGGAATGATGGGAAAAGATTAATCAAAGAATATTACGGATTTAGAACTTTAAGTCTTGATTTAGTGAACTACAGAGTAAAAATATAATTTTTAATGTTAGTACTGTAAAGAGAAGACAATCCCTTCATGGCGTTTTACAAAAGTAGACGTCAGAGTGATCTTTCAGGACGAATACAACCATTGTAATGTGCTAAAATCTTTTATTTTATGCGTTTGTCCAACAGAATATATAGTCTCAAAGTGCATTACGTAGCCTAATTGCGAAAATATTGCTATTATATATCAAAAAAACAATATTAAAAAAGTACAAAATTGGCTCACTTTAACATTTTTTTTTTACCAGTATTTAAGGAGAATCATAACAAATAAATTTATTTTATGAAATAAAGGTTATTGTTCAATATGCGGTTTTTTTTCAGTTAGTTTTATGTACGCATTTATTTTGCGCGATTATTTTAAAAACACTATAAATCCTCGCGCACAATTGTTTGCTGATCAGTGCGTGCCGGGTCCTCCCAGCGACAGGACGTATCACTTTTTCCCGCCACCCGCAGCTCGCTCGCGTAAACATCGACAGCGTAGGCGACTCATAGCGCGACACGCCAGTATTGATACTTTGGCAATTTTTATTATTTGGTAAGTAATTTCGAAAAACGTTATCTACAAATAATATCATTATTTAAATATCAAATGGCGTAATCATAAATAATAGTCACAATTTTACATAAAGTGTTTTTTTTTTCAGAAATGGGTAATAAACGAAAATTATTTGGAAGTAAAAAAAATAAAACGTTGGCTTTCGCCAGACAAGCAAAAAGGTGAGTTAGCCTTTATAGGCTTTTTAACCGACTTTAAAAAAAAAATAGTTTCTATGCGAGCATAGAACTATATATATTTTTTTTGTATTTCTTCACCGATTTCGCCGTAAGTTGTGAGACCGATTTAAAGAAATCTTTTTTTTATTGGAATGCCTATACTCTTGAGGCAGTGACATAGTTATCAAGTTAGCATTTGATGGTGTGATTAGACTAGAGGAATCGAGGCAATTCTTCAAATTCTAAAGGATAACTATAACGATTTTGGTGATTTCACCAACAAGTGAATCGTTAGTCTTCTGAAAATACCATTTAGTACCGGAACTACGTAATAAGTCAATGTATCTTAGCCGTTTTTAGGCTACGATACTTTGTTACTTTCCCCAAGATAGGGTAGCCATAATTCGTATTGACCGAGAATAGTGATTAGTCATACAGTTACACTTACATTGTCCAATAGATGTGGGCATTATATATAGGTACTTAACGGTCATTATTCGTAGTAACCTAACTTATCAAATTGTCCGTAACATATTAGACGTCTGCGATTCTCAATTTAATTTTACAATTTATTTATTTTTGAAATTATTAAAACCAATATTTTTGAAACCAGGGTGTAAAAAAAAAATTGTGTTCCAGAATGATAGAGACGATTATGGTGAAAGTTGCCAAAAACCGGATATGACGCCAGAACAATACGAGATTGCGAAGAGTTTGTTTTTGAAAAATTTGAAAAGCTTGGTAAAAAAGCGGCATGAGGTTGAACGGGACACAGTTTTGCAAGCTGAAAGTGCATTATGGCTGGAGTTACGAAGATGCCTCTTAACAGCCTCATCCTTTAGCAAGATAGGTACATACATTTTACGAAATATAAAAATCATCCTTGAAGATTAAGATAAAGACTGCTAAGTCGAAAGTACTAACATGACATAATATCAACATTGTACTTATACTTAGTTCGCAATAAACGTTTTGACTGAGTATAATTATAATTTACAGTAATTACTTTTAAGGTTTGCAAGAGGCGATGTAACATCAGCTTTGCACCACTCGTCAAGTCTCTCATCTATTCGTATTCATTGAATCGCGTGCCAGCCATCGAATACGGCAAAAACGACGAAAAAACTGCTATAGAGCAGCTGGAGCGTCAAGAAAGTATCGTGGTGCAAAAATGCGGACTTTTTATTGACCAGAAACATTTTTTCTTGGGAACGTCTCCAGATGGTCTGTTCGATGAAGGAATCATCGAAATTAAATGTCCCTATTCGGTGCCAAACATGAATGCTGAACAGGCCGTCATAGAAAAAAAAAAAAATTGGAAAGTCGATGGATCTATAAATACCAACCACGACTGGTACTTTCAAATCCAAGGACAGCTCCATATCAGGTGAGAATCAATATCACTTCAGCTCTCTAGTCTATTATAAATTGTATGTAGTCCACAACATGTCCTTTGTTTGCTTCTATTCTTTAATTTTCTAATAAATTAAGCTATTGGACTTTTATGAAAAATGTCTTTTGCCCGAGATAATTGACCCCAGGAAAAGTCGGTCAATGACCATCAGAGATGTACGATATTAAAATAAAAAGATCTAAACTTCGTTTCATTATAATTTTACCAGTAATTATACGCACGATAGTCTGTGCTTAGACGGTTGTAATCCAGCGTCCCATCCAAGGCGGCCTTGCGTGTTGCCATACGTCTAAACGGCGGATGTAATCCAAATTTTGATTTGACCTTCAACCTCCTTGGTCACATTCTGTACAATATTTCTTAGGTATGATTTACAGAAATCCTCATTCTGACACAGTCATCAAATATAAGTTAACCAAAATTCACAAAAGTGTCTCATGAATGATAAAATAAAAAATTTGTGACCTTTAAAAAAAAATTTTGGCGGCCTTACCCAAAAATCAAATTCTTACAATAAAATATAAAAGTATCAAAACGATTCATTTCTAGCTCCGGGCTTACGCACACTGACGAACCATTGTAGTGTGCGTCAATACTTCGCCGTTCTTGCAATTTTGTACCTACGCTAAATCGAATACACGCTCTTAATACTTGTACAGTACATCAAGTCGTGATGGTTTTAGTATAATAAAAACAGGCCAAGTGCGAGTCGGACTCGCGCAAGGGTTCCGTACCGTTATTGCAAAAAACGGCAAAAAAATCACGTTTGTTGAATGGGAGCCCAACTTAAATATTTATTTTATTCTGTTTTTAGTATTTGTTGTTATAGCGGTAACAGAAATACATCATCTGTGAAAATTTCAACTGTCTAGCTATCACGGTTCATGAGATACAGCCTGGTGACAGATAGACAGATATACGGACAGTGGAGTCTTAGTAATAGGCTCCCGTTTTTACCCTTTGGGTACGGAACCCAAAAAAGGAAAAGCGTATAAGGACCCTCTGCACGGTTCAGTTTCAGATTCTTTATATGTAAACATAGGTTACAGATACTCAGGTATGTGTTTTAACAAGCTTTTATTTAACTTGCAATGTATGTATGTGTGTATGATTGTATGTATGTGTGTTCGGGTCAAATCTTGCAATTGAATTTTAAAGCAGTTATCCACCACCGATTAAGATGAAATTTTGCATACACGTTTAGTTTGGATGACAATGTATGGTTATCTAAGTAACGTCATTCTAAATCCAATATGGCGGACTAGTTAATCTTTTTTGCACTGCCATGATATGGGTATCAAATGGAAGGGTTTACGGAGAAGAATACGAAAAAGGCTTGTTTTGAAAAAGTTTTTTTAATTAATAATTTTATTATTAAGTTCTCTATGCTTTGCCATTAGGCGTACAAATGTTAGTATCAATTTCAATTATTTCAAAATTCATTTAACAACATCATATAAAATTATAGGAAGAGTTAGTATTGTATCAATTAATGTAATATTTTCTTGAAAATTAATTAATTTACAATAAAAACTACGATGTCAAAGCATGTATCAATTAATAAAACATTTAAGAAATGTCAAAAAAATTAGAATCATAAAGGATAGTGTCAATTAATCATAGTTTGATGTCATAGTTTGATACATGATTGTCAAAATAAGTAATTAATCAATTAAATATTTTCATAATGCCAATAATTAAATCAAAGAAATACAAAAAAAATAAACAAATAATAGTGTTAAAGGAAATGTTGATAATGCCAATTAATTAAGTACAAAATTAATAAAATGTATCCAGAATGTCAACAATAAAAACTTACAGTGTGATGTCAATTACGTAAATACCCAATAAATGCAGGCATTTCAAAAAAAGATATGTTGACTTAAAGCATATATCTGAAGGAGAGATTATAGTAGTGGTGGTTAATAAATCATAAAGCAACGTGCTTATTATTCATATCATAAAGCAAATGCTATCGTGGCATTCACTTGGCGCTATTTGCTGTAACGCAGTATCGCGCGAATCGCGCGCTACGTAAGAACGTAAATATAGCAAGAAGCAGGGGGCGCCAGGTCGGCGGCAGCGGCGCGACGGTGCGGCTGCCAGTCGTCACATGTTAGCGATTGCTATCCGTCGCACGCGTAATTTAAACTTTTAAATGCGCCTGTAATTGCTTTACATACTAACAAAAAAAAAACAAATGAAATCTCTATGACAGTGAGGTTTGTGGTAATAGAACCTATTTATGGGTTAAGCTCGCCTTTGTACATAAGCTGTCCTACTGTATTTTTTATGTTTGTTTCGTGTACAATAAAGAATATGAATATGAACAAACTTTATTTCATAATAACACTTAATCAAATTATAGACAGTCCTAGGCCTGGAAAGTATGAAAGGAAGTTCATTGTTTATTTTTTACTGCTCCATTTTATCGTATTAAATTCATAAACGCGATGTTATATTTTTATGCATGCTTTCTGTCCAACGCTTGGGTTGAGCTGCGAGTTAACAGTCACTGCACTTGCTTTATTCGTGCCCACCCCGCGTCCGTGCGTTATTAAAAAGCGCGCTATAATAAAGCGTGTAAAAAAAATTGCTTAAAATATAAAGCTTATAGCATTAAGCAAGTTATTTTTATATTGCAACTTTCAACACTTCTAGAGCAACTGTCATCCAAATAGTCCTTTATTGAGTAGAAACCACAGACATAACCAACCTAGTTGTGCCAGAAAGCGTTTTATACCATTAAAGATTATGTTGAGGACAAAAAGGCTTGGGATTGAGCTGCTCCAATTAATTTTGTTTCGTTTTATATTTTGTACCGTGAATTTCGTTTTTTTTCTTGCAATGACAAGAATATTTACTTTTTAAAGTATTACATTATTTTATTTTAATTGTTGTGAATGTGAAGACTATGTGGATCTTTTTTTTTATTTTATATTATCTAAGTTGGTTTTTAATCATGGTCTGGCAGTTTGAGTAGTTTGTGCGGCCTACCCGAATGTCCTTTCTTTGGCATTGTTCGTCGAATCGTTGAGCTCCTTAAATTCTGTGTGGAGCTGCACAGTTATTCACAAATGCGTGCACTGACTGGACAGGTCCACTCAATCTGGCTGGTTCTTTCCTCAAAAGACCATTTCAGACATCAGTCTACATGGTCTTCACATGATCTAACCAAGATTTTGTCTTTAAAAGAGACTGTGATCTCTGAGTTTTCTCGGCTTTTCTTCTCATAGTAGTCAGATAGAAAACGCCGACCTCATCTAGTTTTATAAAAAATATGATCGACATGTAAAAGTGTTTGTACAAACCAACTTACAGAAATGAAATCATCTAAATCGAAGCCAGAGTTGCAGGTCGCGCTGCAGAGATGGCGTTAGCAGTCGCTCCTTAACACTCACCGATCTCTCCTTCAGCAACAGCGACCTTCTGCCTCTCCCTCAGTCGAGGAGTGACGTCATCAGTGCCCAGTTCGTTCAGTTCCGCTAACATTCGTTCTTCTCCGTCGAACACGAAGTCGCGTTCGGAGAGCTTGCGGCGAGGCTGCGATGATGGTGGCGAGGGGAACTTCGTGGCTGGAAATGAGAAATTCAATTATTATTTATTTAGTACTAACTGTGCCCGCGGCTTCACTCCCGTCAACTGCCTACCCTAGCCTACGTCACATATCCTACCCTACCTACCTTCCTGACCTATCTACATACCTTCGACGACACGGTTGGCGTAGTGGTTGAGCGATCGGCTGATGCGCTGCGTGTCGCGGGTTTGATTCACGCACGGAACCAATATTTGTATTGCCTACAGATAGTTGTTGCGGATCTGGGTGTCTTGTGTACATGAGTTTAAATGTTTGTAAATGCTGGGTGTGAGAAATTATAATAATAATAATACAGTGTTTTTTTATTTTATTTTTATAGAATAATATTTAAAAATATAAAAGTATGTTTATAAAATAAATAAATGGAATAATACAGTAAGAAATTCCTAGTGTTGGGCAACGTCTTTATTTTTTATTTTTATATTAAAAATAAAATAAAATAAATAAAAATAAAATACCTACCCTACCTACATAACTTTTTTCTTCCATAAGAATGTTCTCCTAACAAAAACAACAAAAAAATAATTACCGAAATCGGTCCAGCCGTTCACGCGTGCTACCGTGACCAAGGGAAATAGGGATTCATTCTTATATATTGTCATGGACCAACTGATTAATATTTGCACTATGTATAATGTAAGTAATATTATTAAGTTGACTGACAGCCCTTAATTCTTCTCCTATCGTTCAGTCCATCCAAAGGTTGTATGTAAGAGATTGCCCTGTGCGATAAGACCGCCCATTGTACACTTTGTTTGAAAATATTTGTTCTGTTTGTATTTTTTTATGGTGAGTAAAGAATATATAATAATGCCCGGGCATTATGAATCTAGTCAAGTCTAATCGGGCAATGTAATGAATACTGATTTAAAATTCTATATTTATCACATCGTCTGGTCGTTATGAATATTGCTACGTAACGGTTGGGCAATTCGATAATTATGGTCAATAAATTAGTCCAGGAGCGAGCGAAGCGACCTCGGGAGCTTAGGGCACCCCGACACGGATAAGTTAGGTTCGAAGGGGATGACGTCATCTTCTTCATGTTAGGTTACTTTAGACCTTGCAGGAAGAAATTCCAAATTTTCTTTCTTAGCAACGAGACCCCGTGGTATTTTCTAATGCACTCCACTGAATAGGTACGATCCTCATCTCAATTTACCTACTTAATTGTAAGTAAAACACTACAAAGATTAGAAGCAATTTAGAGCATTTAATATACACAATATGTAACATTTACGTATATGTAACAATCTATATTGGTACACTAGTAAATAAACTTAAAAAAATTAAAACTGGTTATAACGTTTATGTCCCAAGTTCTAAGAATTTAAAAAGGGAATATATATCATATTAACAGCCAATTAAAACAAAAAATATCCCAAGACATTATTTTTTTTTAGCTGTACAATTCTCATAAAAGTCTGTCGTTCGCCTTTCTCAAGTAAAGCGACCCACACATTGTCAATGTCATAGATGATATTTATAGTCTACTAGCTGACCCCGGGGCTTCGCTCCCGTCAATTGGCTACCTACCTACCATACCTACTCTACCCACCTACGCTACCCTACCTACCCAACCATCCTACCTTACCCTACCTAATCATGTAGTGCATATTTTTTATGTATCATCAATAGTTTTCTCAGCGCACGCCAAAGAATGAATTTTATATGCAACATTTTGCTACTTTGGGTTACATTATTGCAATTTTCATAAGAATCTCTCATTTTTATGGTCATAGTGGCTTCCACATAAAAGGTAGATATATGCTGTCAAGGACTTTTATTTAGAACTATTTAAGACAAACAATCCTACGGTAAGTTACATTTGTGTATCTCCAACGGTTTAGGCAGCGCACGCGAAGATAGCTCTTAGAGGGCAGAATTTTATCCGACCTACTTGATACTTGTCGTTATATTATGATCAAATTACAAAAAATCATTATAAAATGTAGCTTATGTGTTATTCTGATGTATAACCTATAATACTGTGAAGTTTCATCCAAATCCGTTTAGTAGTTTTTGCTGCTTTCGCAATTATAATATTAGTAGGAATGTTCCCACTGAATCAGTATCTGGTAGACTGTTGATGATGTACTGACCTTCTCTCCTGTGTTCCTTCCCGGGCGTGCCCCCAGAGGGCGCGCCGGCTCCCGCTAACAACTCTTGGAGCTCCTCCTCTAGTTCAGCTGCGTCGAAGTCATCGATGTTGGTGCTCAGAGCTTTCTCTACTTCGCTGTATTGGTCCATTACCTGCAGAAAGAATATATTCACCCTGAATTCTGAAAAGCCTGATCTTACTATTTTGAGTTAGATCATTAAACAAAGGAAAAAAATTTTTAATCGTTTCTTTTTATCCAATTTAATCATCTAAATTATTATTACATAAAGGGAAATTATTAACCGGGCGAAAAATATGGTGTATAAGCGAATATTATACTAAGTAAGTAACTATTTATCCGGTTTGAGTAATACCTTTTAGGTTTTTGTGAGCTGCGGTGATAATATTGTTATTGTTATCCTTTAATTTTTCTTTTGAAAATAGTTGAACAACCATCGAGGCGACATCGCTGTGCAGCGCGAGAGTTCGGGTGTATTCGTGTTTTCAAAGAATTAGTCTAAGAGCGAGCGAAGCGAGCTCGGAAGCTTAGAGAACCCCGACACGGATAGATTGGGCTCCGACGACAAACTTTTATTTTCAAGTCGCTGTTTTAAACATTTGTATTCGCCCAATGTTTGTCGCCCACTTTAATTTGAATTTATTTTCGGTCGTTTAAATACTATCCCTATATTAATATGGCTGGATTTTGATGTACTAACCTCCTTCAAATCATCCATGGTATCGTGTACAGCATTTTCTTCCATATCATTACCCTTGAGGTTGCGTTTCATCGCTTCCGAGGTTGTTCTGAAAACCACACACGTATGTACATTATATTCTAGTCCAACTCACATTTCATCGAGTTGTCAGCTTGTCAGTTTTTTATCAGTTACATTTCGGGGTGTGTGCGATGGTATTTAATGATTTAATTCCGCCTAGCCTGTTCCGTCATCGGAATACAAGACGTACGGCGATGCGCCATCGGTACATGGTGGACATCCCAGCCATACGCACTAAACGTTTTGAGAATATTTTAATTATGCGTACAACTAAGGAGAGGAATTCCCTGCCGGAGTCTGTGTTTCTCGATAGCTACAACCTGGAGGTCTTTAAGTCAAGAGTGAATAGGTTACTTCTAGGCAAGCGTGCTTCACCGTCAACCACATCATCGCTTACCATCAGGTCAGATAGTGGTCAAGCGCGAGCCTATCTATAATAACAAACAAAAAGCATAATTAAAAACTGTAACCCAACTACGGTTCATTTTCTTCGCCTATCTTACCCGGGCCAGTGGTGTCACATCCCATACAAAGAAACCGTGCCGTTGTACTGTACTGATTATACTGATTATTTTTTGTACATCGATCGCGTTCGTTTCCGTTCCAGGGATATAGATGGTGATCTATCTACGCCGTGGAACAGAACCGAACGCGATCGATTTACAGGAAATAATCGGTATAATCAGATGAAAAACGCTAGTTACGTCGGCACGGTTTCTTTGTATGGTAGTATTATATTATCTGTTCCCGGGCCACAATAACGAATAGATTGACACCTTATTGATCAAAATTGGATGATTAGTTTAGGCGCTACGGAGGAACATATGTAAATACAAATATACATACATACATAGACCGCTAAAATCATAACCCGTCCTTTTCGCTTTGCCGTCGGCTGGTATGAAATATATTTAAAAAATTGTTTTCGATGGTGTAGGCACAGGAATCACACTAGAACTTCGTCAGATATTTAACAATGTTTGTAATCTGTTGTGACACGAGTGCAACTCATAACATAACATAAAGGCCTCCCTCATCTGTTGCAGCAACTGACGCATGTTCTCTAGCGCGTTGGTCTGGTCCAGACTCCGCGCGGTTTTTCAAACAGATAATAGAAAAACAACAGTAACTTTAAGTGTCAACAATAGTCACCTTGTCGGTATCTCCCTCATCTGTTGCAGCAACTGACGCACGTCCTCTAGCGCGTTGCTGCAACGGTCTAGAAGTTGCGCGGTATATTCAAACAGATAATAGAAAAACAACAGTAACTGTAAGTATCAACAATCACGACGTTGCGTTATCGTGAACATCCCTCATGTGTTGCAGCAACTTACGCACGTTTTCTAGAGCGTTGCTGCAACGGTACCAACGATGCGCGGCATAATCGAACAGATAATAATAAAAGAACAGTACCTGTAAGTGTCAACAATCGCCACGTTGACGTGAACCTCCCTCATCTGATGCAGCAAGTGACGCACGTTCTCTAACGCGTTGCTGCAACGGTCTAGGCGTAGCGCGGTTTTGTGTTTGCGGCGGAGATGGTTTTTAGCCTAGAAAAAGTAAAAAGAGTTAAGGTTAATCTCGGAAGGAAATAATTTCATAGTTGTCGTTTTAAAATTACAAAGCCAAGTGCGAGTCGCACCGAAGCACCGAGGGTTCCGTACAAATAGCCTACATTCACCAAAATAGATAAAAATTACTAAAGTTCATAAACAATAAAAGCTCCGAATATTGCTCTAACGTAAATTATAAAGTGGATTGAGGGGCGAAATTGATTTTTCCGTTGGAAAACTCTTGTCCGCATGCATCGACATAAGTCCCCGTCATTTTACCGACTGTAAATAAGTTAGTAATGTTTTTTTTTACAAGCTCTTATTTAACTTGCAATGTATGCATGTATGTGTGTATGTATGTGTGTTCGGGTCAAATCTTACAACTGAATTTTAAAGCAGTTATCATCCACCGATTAAGATGACATTTGTGCACTGTCATGATATGGGTATCAAATGAAAGGGTTTGCTGAGAAGAATACGAAAAAGGCTTGTTTTAAATAAGTTTTTTTATGAATATTTTTTTAATTATGTACAAATTTACGGTTTTCGGCTTTTTAGGGTTCCGTACCCAAAGGGTAAAAACAGGACCCTATTACTAAGACTCCACGATCCGTCTGTCTGTCTGTCTGTCCGGCTATCGCCAGGCTGTATCTCATACATCTTGATGATGTGTTTCTGTTGCCGCGATAACAACAAATACTAAAAACAGAATAAAACAAATATTAATGCGGAGCTCCCATACAACAAACGTGTTTTTTTCCGATAATGGTACGGAACCTTTTGTGCGCGAGTCCGATTCGCACTTGGCCGGTTTTTTTCCTTTTGAGGAACGGAACCCTAAAACTATTCACAGTAAAATGTTTTTTATGAAAAAGAAAGAGTAGCCTACACATTATAATAATGTCCACTCTAATTAGGGTTGCCATTTCAAAAATTGAAAAGTCCTGACAAAATCTGGACTTTGAGAAAATAAGTCAGTTTTTATATTAAATGTACCACACGTAACTTTTGTTCATCCGTGTTAGTTGTCCGGTAAACCAGATTTTTTATTTGGTACGGAATCCTAAATGTGCGAAGTCCGACACACACTTGGCCGGTTTTTTTATATTTCGAACGTCCTGTGCGACTTAATAAATTAAAACGTTGTCTTCCTTTCGTTTCAAAACCATATGATTTAGATTAGAAGAAAATTTAACTTAAAGATTTGTAAAACCGTCTCTTTTTGACGAATCCGCTTTTCTTAAATTGACCATTTTTTTCACGACGCGACACACGACACGACCAAATGTAGTCATGATTCAGAGCCCCATATATTTGTATGTTCCGTTTGTTCATTGCACGACACCGCACCACAAGCGACATGATTTACAAACGGTTTTTCGGCTATGTGGTCGATGCCGCTATGTCGTCGAGACTTTTTTTGCAGTGACCATTTAGTGGCTGTACAAAACAAGTATGAGCTTGTTGACGACACGACACGACACACCGCACCGCACGGCTCACGCGTGGTCCGTCACTCACGCGCTTATAGAACAATACAAGTGCACTGCAGTGTCGTTGCAGAATCGTGTCTAGTGAACGAACGGACGACAGATCGTCTGTAGTGTGTCGTGTGTTAAATATCGTGACCACAAATAGTGTCGTGCGGTGCCTCGTGAACAACCGACACCTAATCCAGTGATATCTACGATAAAACTTTGAAAGTACATATGAATTTTGTGAAATATCATATTGGTACTTGCCAGGATTTGAACCTGCAACCGCTGGAAGCGGACCCATCACGACATCCCAATCCAAAAAATAATAGGATAGACCTGAAAGAATTTTATCAAAAGAAGAATAGATAGAATTACTTTCGATTTTGCAGCAAATTATATCACAGTAGCTTTTGCCCGCGGCATTGCCCGCGTATAAGTGTTATATCATCCCAAGGGAATACCTTACCTATGTCCTTTCCGGGGTCTCAAAGTATCTCCATGCCAAATTTCATCTAAATCGGTTCAGTAGATCCAGAGATTACCCCCTACAACCTCCCAAACCTAACCTCTTTATAATATTAGTATGGTCTAGTGGCCCGCTTACTATGTATCTATAAAAAGCAGAATGATAGCAATTTTCGTGCAATAATTACTCTTCAACACAATAACAATTTTGCAACAGTACTGCCTTTATGGAACAATTAAATGAAATCATTACTAAACCTTGCATTTGGATTTTAAGTTTTCATTAAAGAACTTTGTCACAAGAGTTTGAGAGTTTATGTTAGTTCCAGAGCTTGCCACTACATTGTTTTTGGCACTAGAATCGTAGCAATAATTGCATATTTACAATCAGCGAGCGAATAGCAAACGATTTTTAGATAATACCGATTTTTATGATGTTAAGCGATTGATCGCGCGATGATTGCCCCATTCTTTCTTATCGCAATTTATACGTAACTAGCTTCACCCGCGTGAAAATCGAAAATTATGCCGTAGGAACATATTCCCGGAATAAAAAGTCCTATGTGCTATTCCAGACTATAATCTATCTCAGTGCCAAATTTCATCTAGATCCGTTCAGTAGCTTTTGCGTGAAAGATTAACAAATATACACACTCACAAAAATTGCCTAGGTCATAATAATGGTGGAAGATTTTTTTCAAATAGGTGTAGTGGTTCCAGAGGTTACCCTGCACATCTGAACAAACTAACAAAATTCGTGTGCACTCTTTATAATTTTACTAGCGGACGCCTCGCGGTTTCACCCGCGTAGTTCCCGTTTCCGTGGGAATACAGGGATAAAAAGTAGCCTATGTCACTCGGGGATAGTGTAGCTCCCAACGGTGAAAGAATTTTTGAAATCGGTCATGTAGTTTTTTCGTTACATACAAAAATACAAAATTTTCCTTCTTGTAATATTAGTATAGACTAGCTTCTGCTAGCGGCTTCGCCTGCGCGAAAGTCGAAAATTATTCCGAGGGAACATATACCCGGGATTAAAAGTGTATAATATGTGGTACTCCTGACTATAATCTATCTCTGTGGCAAACTTCATCCAGATCCGTCCAGGCGTTTGAGCGAGAAGAAGTAACAAACATACAAACACAGACACACAAAATCACAAACAGCTGTATTTCCCAAAGTGACAGTCGGGTGTGACTGGTACACCCACCTTTCTTAACCCAGTCAGTATGCTTAAATCTCATGTACAGTTAAGGGTCAAAAGTGCAGTCACATTATACCAAAACTGCAGGGGCATTTTTTTTTTTGGAAGATTTGTTTCAACTTTTCACAGTTAGTGGGTGCAATCTATACTATAATTTCTATAACAATACATCAAACCAGTAGTAGATAATTTAAATTCTTCTACAAAAACTTGCCATTTGAATTTTGGGAGAGTAAAACTGCATTTTTGAACCTTGACTGTACCTAATTAAGCCATTGGAAACAAGACGCTGCCGCCACTGGGTGTTAAAGACCCGTCTGATACCCAATGTGAGTATGGTGATGTGCAGAATATAAAACACATGCTGGCGTGCCCCAAGTGCCAATATACCTGGACTTTAGAGGAACCTAATGAACGCCGCTAACGCTTCAATTGATGTGGCCAACTTCTGGGCCCAAAATATTTGAAGAGTTTTCCATCAACTAGACTCGAAAAGATCTACATATCTTTTACAACTAGGCCATCATGGGTCATAAAGAAAGGCCATCACAGGCCATGAAAGGCCATGATGGCCCTTTTTGGCAAGCAGCTATTACCAGCCACTCCGCCGATTAAGATCCCCTATACACATCAGATTTACTTTAGCAGGTATAGGATTATACTCACCGCCAACTTATTGCCAACATTAAAAGTGAGCCTATAAATAACAAAAAAGTCCTCATCGTCGGCCTGTGCGGTGGCGACGTCTCTCGTCAGACGTAGCGCTTCGCCCTTTAGCCGGTTCTACGCGCACTCTATGGGCAGACCATCATAGGCCATAGAGGCAGGCCATCATGGGTCATAAAGGAAGGCCAACATGGGCCATAACGGCAGGCCATCATGGGCCACTTTGGCAAGCCATCACGAGCCACTCCACCGATTAAGGTCCTCTATACACATAAAATTTACTTTAGCAGGTATAAGAGGAGACTCACCATCAGCTTATTGCTAACATTAAGAGAGAGCCTATAAATAACAAAAAAAAAACCTCATCGTCGGCCTGTGCGGTGGCGACGTCTCACGTCAGACGTAGCGTTCGCCCTCTAGCCGGTTCTTCGCGCTCTACGGGCAGGCCATCATGGGCCAAAGAGGTAGGCCATCATGGGTCATAAAGGAAGGCCATCATGGGCCACTTTGGCAAGCCATCACGAGCCACTCCTTTGACTAGGATACCTATACACATCAGGTTTACTTTAGCAGGTACAGTAGGATATTCACCGTAAACTATAGGGGCCTTAGGGGCAGGCCCTCATGGGCCAAAGTGGATGGCCATTATGGGTCACTTTTGGGGTAGCCAGCCACCAAGGGTCACTTTTGGGGTAGCTATCATGGGCCACTTTGGCAAGCCTTTCTTTGCATCTCATTTTTCCTACTCCTCCCTTATTTTTTTCTGATAAATTTCGTTGCGGGATCAAAGACAGTTAAATTCATTCAACGGGACTTCGTCGAGCTTCATTGCCTTGGCGCTTTTCTGTTGGTCGCCACTTCTGATTCTGGCTTTCAGGGGTTGCAGTGATTTGGGAATAGTGCCGAGGGAAGGTCCCAAAAAATAAAATAAAATAAAAAGCCATTCTGGGCCACTCCAAGGATCAGAGTCCCTTTCTTCAACACATCAGCTTTAATTTAATATGTTAGGATACTCACCGCCAACTTGTTGCCAACATTAAGAGCGGCCTTAGCGTCAGCCTGCGCTGTGGCGACGTCTCTCGTCAGACGTAGCGCTTCGCCCTCTAGCCGGGTCTCGGCACACATAAGCTTTACTAGGGCTTCGTCTGTCTCTGTCACTGGTGATGCTTTCTTGTCGGGTTCGGCTGTGTAAAAGACAAAACAAATTATCATTTGGCAGTCTTTAAGTCAGATTTCACCGAATTAATTCGTCAATAAAAATTCTTAATTTCTCATATTTATTTTATTTTAGCATCCGGTATGCAGTCCCCAGAACAGAATTTTTCGGCCTCCGTTCTGCAAGCAACGTGACCTGCATATTGCCACTGGAGTATAGTTTCAATGTGACTCACCAAACTTAACGATATCCCTCTTCTTGACAGTCTGTCCGACGGATACCAGGTAGCCGAGCAGAAGTTCAAACGTCTCCCGTCCCTGTGTCCACTGGCAGCGGCACAGTTGTTCCTCGCAGTGCACAGCAGCGCGTGATCACTGCCCCACCGTCGTTCCTGGGGTTAGTGACTATACAGCTATTCTACTCACCTAGCTTAACGACATCCCCCTTCTTGACAGCCTGTCCGACGGACACCAGGTAGCCGAGCAGCAGTTCAAACGTCTCCCGTCCCTGTGTCCATTCGCAACTACGTAGTAGTTCCTCGATGGTGCCCATGCGTTCGACACCAGCGGGGAAGTTCTGGAGGAGTTCTGTGGCTTGTTCCTGAAAGGTGAACATGTATTTTTTGGTATAATGGAATAGCATTCACGGGTGGCGATACTATTTGAGTATGTTCAGCCCGCCTTGGGACGTTAGCCTTTCCACTACTGGTTCTACACCTGCCGGGCGAGCACAACCTACTTTGATAGGCTTGAGTCACATTTTTATCACAGTTTGGGAGCAAAAACCGTGATAAAATATGTGACTCAAGCCTAACACGGAGGCCGCGCTTTCCAGTTCTGGCGAAATTTGTCTAGTTCACCCTAGACCAAATTTCAACCACAACGGCCAATTTCTACGGAAACTAGTCATGGGCACGAGAGATATTATAATGCACAAGTTTGTGCGCAAACACAGGTGCAGTCTCTGTTCGTCTAGAACTACAACTCGATACGACCGGACAAATCAGGCCGCATGACCAACCGCTTAAAGTGCTTTCCGAGACGTGGGGATGTCACACCACCAACTGCCAAACTGCGGTTTGCTATTGAGAAATTCCTAATAGAAAACTGTGCCCAAACTGGGTATCGGACCTGAGAACTCACGGTTCTAACAACTATTTAGTTCTAAAAGTAGCTTAACCGTCCTTTGAACTTCTATACAAGGCCATTTATTAGTGCTAATAAAGTTTGAAAACTGTACCCGGATTAGGTAAGAATATTAATTTTTAATTTTTTTTAATAATCGGTATGCTCACATTTGACCACTATCTCGTCTGATGGTAAACGATGATGTGGTCTATGGTGAAGCACGCTTGCCAGAAGTAACCTATTCACTCTTGGCTCATGTTACCTGTATTTTGTATTTGTGTCAATAAACTAAACTAGCACTAAGATATTCATAAGGCGACCTATGAATCGTTTGCAAGAGCCCTCACGCCGTGCGTTTCTAGAGACATATGACGCCAGATAAGGACAAAAAATCAGAAAATCCTGCATCGTGCAGCAAAATTTTAGGCTCGATTTCAATATTATGGCGTTGGCACAGGGTCCCAGCGCTAATAGCGGTGAAGGCCCAGATGAAATATCTGGGCCTAGTGCTGGACAGCAGGTGGCGCTTCGGCCCGCACTTTAGCGGGCTGTCGACGCGCCTGCTGAAAGCCGCGGACGCCCTCTCATGGCTCCTCCCCAACCTCGGGGGGCCGAGCGGACGGTGCCGGCGACTGTATGCCGGCATCCTGCGCAGCATGGCCCTGTATGGGGCGCCCATCTGGGCGGACTCCCTCCAGAGGAGGGAGAATGCAACCGCCATCCGCAGGCCACAAAGGGCCATTGCACAGCGGGTGGCGAGGGCCTACCGCTCAGTGGGCTTTTCGGCGGCGTGCGCTCTGGCCGGCACCTCTCCCTGGGAGTTGGAGGCATGGGTGCTCGCCAGAGTGTACGATTGGTCGGTGCGGCGTAGGGCGCTGGGTGAGCGCCCCGCCATGGAGGAGCGGGAGGCCGTGCGGCGGGAGGCGAGGGACGCCATCGTCCTCCATTGGGCGGAGGACCTCGCCACCGCCGCCTTTGGACGCTGGACGCGCTCGGGCCAGTCCTGCAGGGCTGGCTCGAGCGGCCACATGGTTTCCTCTCGTTCCGTCTGGTGCAGGTGTTGTCCGGACATGGTTGTTTCGGAACGCACCTGCACCGGATCCGGAGGGAGGAAACCCCAGCGTGCCACCACTGCGGTGCGGTGGAGGACACGGCGCAGCACACCTTGGGGGTGTGCTCAGCTTGGGCTGGGCTGCGCTGTGCCCTGACCGATGTGATTGGACAGGACCTCTCACTTCCCAGCGTGGTTTACTCCATGCTGGGGAGTGAGTAGCACTCCATGCTGGGTGGCGGTTGCCTCCTTTAGCGAGGTCGTGATGTCGCAAAAGGAGGCGGCGGAGCGGGCGCGGGAGGACGATCCTCTCGCGCCGCCGCACCGCAGGCGAAGAAGGGGTGGGAGAAGGCGGTTGTACGATCGTCTCCTCCCACCTCCTGGTGGTGACTAGCGGGCGACAGGCGCGGGGGCGCCTTCGCTCGCATTGCACGAGTCACCACCCCCGTCGGGCGGGAACGGCCGAGCACTCGCGGTCGTCGGCGGGGGACTGGACGTAAAGGCTCTGCCAGTTTGGGTTATTTTAGTGGGTATACCGGATTCATTCCGGGGAGTCCCACATACCCCCCCCATTCCCCCAATGGGTGGGTATGCGTAATGCATTTTTTCCCAGCGAGATCAAAAAAAATAATAATAATAAGGGTCCCAGCGCTAACAAAGAAAATTTGTTTCAAATAAATGTCACTAGATGGCGCGATACGTATCGATTCGTTATTGAACTGTGTGTAAAATCAACATTTTCTAGAATGGAACATAAAAATTGTATGTTCTTTTTTAATCAACTCTCCTAAGCACAAAATTATGAAATATTGGGCTCTTAATTCACATTCTTTGAAATGTGAATTAAGACCCCAACATTTCATAATTTTTTGAACGGATCAATTAAAATTGATTCCAATAGATGGTGCGGTTTTAAATTTCTGAGGCATGCCACTAGATATTTTAAATTTGTATTGGAATACAATGAAACTGTAAAAAAATACTATAAAACAAATCGTCACAAAATAATCACGAACCAAGAAAGCCCTTTTACTTGCAAGTCGCTGCTAACACCATCTATAGCTGTGGAACAGAACCGAACGCGATCGAAGTTATTATAAAATAATCACATTAATCAGAAGAAGAACGCTAGTTACGTTGGTCTGAGGAGGGATGAGGGATCTGTATGCTAGTATTATATTATCTATGCCATTGGACAATAGCCCAGACCAGACACAACATCCCTGCTCCGCATACATCTATACGTTTACTGTGACAGAATAGTACAGAATAATCATAAATGTAAGAAAAAATAATCTAACTTACTTGTAAGAAAAAATAATCTAACTTACTTGTAAGAAAAAATAATCTAACTTACTTGTAAGAAAAAATAATCTAACTTACTTGTAAGAAAAAATAATCTAACTTACTTGTAAGAAAAAATAATCTAACTTACTTGTAAGAAAAAATAATCTAACTTACTTGTAAGAAAAAATAATCTAACTTACTTGTAAGAAAAAATAATCTAACTTACTTGTAAGAAAAAATAATCTAACTTACTTTAACAGCAGACTCCAACACAAAGCGCTGCGTAGAATCAATGCTAGCTTTCGGCAGACCATCGTTGTCTATGGCTTGTCTCGTTGGCATGAACGAAGCCACGGCTGTGAGGGCGAAGGCCGCTGGTCGGAAGGCCAGCCTGGCGCCCCATTTGACCCAGCCTTCGGGGCCGTTGTGCAGGATTTGTTGGTATTTGGAGAGGGGACTTAGGTCGCCGTTGCTGTGGAGAAATAATTCATAATTAAAAACCGGCCAAATGCGAGTCGGACTCGCGCACGAAGGGTTCCGTACCATTGTCGCAAAAAACGACCAAAAAAATCACGTTTTTTGTTTGGGAGCCCAACTTAAATATTCATTTTATTCTGTTTTTAGTATTTGTTGTTATAGCGGCAACAGAAATACATCATCTGTGAAAATTTCACTTTTATTTTTGAGAGAATTATTAAAGTCTGTTAAGCAGTTTTTAAGTTTATCCATTACAAACAAACAAACAACTATTATTGTAGACGTAGATTTGGTTTGGACTTTGGAGATAGTTTGAGACCCTGAGATGGACATAGGTTTATTTTATCACAGGGATGGAAGATTGTATGATGAACCTAAAAGATTTGACTATTCAAACTACACAGAAGCAAGCAAAAGCTAATCTATCTATCTATATCTATATATAAAAGAGAAAGTATGTATGTATGTTCCTTATAGACTCCGAAACGGCTGGACCGATATCAAAAATTCTGTCATCGTTGGTTGGGAAGCTACACTATCCCCGGGTGACATAGGCTACTTTTTATCCCTGTATTCCGACGGGAACGGGAACTAGGCGGGTGAAACCGCGAGGCGTCCACTAGTACTATGTAAATAGTACGGCAAGTTGGTTTAAAAAGCAGTTACAAGAGAGTGATGAATAAGAGCAGAGAGGAAGGGTACGGTATGCCACTGTAGGGCAAGGTGGATTGCCGGGCAGTGTAACAGTAAAATTGACATAATCTATACTAATATTATAAAGCTGAAGAGTTTGTTTGTTTGAACGCGCTAATCTCAGCAACTACTGGTTGGAATTGAAAAATTCTTTTCGTGTTGGATAGTCCATTTATCGAGGAAGGTTATAGGCTATATAACATCACGCTACGACCAATAGGAGCGGAGCATAAGTGAAAAATGTTGCAAAAACGGGCAAAATTATTCCGTTTTGAGAGCTTCCGTTGCGTGTGCTGCGTAAGCGTTTAAGTTACGCAACAATCATGTATGTAGTGTAGGTAGAGTAGGGTAGGTAGGGTAGGTAGAGTAGGGTAGTAGGTACCTATCTAAGGTAGGTAGTTAGCCAGTTGACGGGAGCGAAGCCGCGTGGAACAGCTAGTTTTAAAATAAATGTCATTGGCACTGGTTATACTAATTACTCTGTAATGTAGAATTTTTAAACAAAATCAGCTAGAGAAGCATGTTTTACGTAATTTCATAGTTTTAATTACGTAAATTGGTATTAATTTTAATAACCATTGGCTAAAAGATAACAAACATGTGGTACTGTTTAATACATAATTTTGTTTCCTTCCCTAGTGACACTAAATCTATTGTTTTATATTCAGATTTCTAATACTGCATGTTATGTTGCTGCACTAGAGCAATGGTGGCCCAGACTTACAAGTTGTAGGACGTGGGTCTGAACCCAGGCAGGCTTTTTACTTTGTGTAATTAATTATTTCATCACCACTGCTCTCAAAACGGTGAAGGAAAACATCGTGAGGAAACAAGGTGTCTTGGAATCAAAAATTCGAAGACATGTGATGTACAACCCGCACTGGGCCCTTATGGTGGATTACGGCCCATTACCTCTCACAGAGGAGGCCTGCACCCACAACGGACCAAATGAGAGTCTATGTGCGGCAAAGGGGTCCATTCATCCTATCCTATGTTGCTGCACATTGAAATAATGTAAAATAAGGAAACAGCAGGACTCTTGACTAAGTAGAAACAGTCACACGGGGCGATCTTCAAGAAGATTTCCTAGTGGAACATATTTTGACGATCTTTTTTGTGAACATCATATCTTTCTAAGGTTTTACTGTGTCAGGGTTAGTCAAACAAAATATAAATTTTAACCATAACCATTATGACTCAAATATGGAAGATTTACAGTAAAAAAAAAATACAACCGACTTTCAAATTAAAACACTACAAAGCGAAAAGTAACTTCAATTTCGGCAGTTGGTGTTCCTGTATGCATTTCTTGGATTTTTGACACCGCCTTCCGAAATTGAAGTTATTTTTCACTTTGTAGTGTTTTTAATTGGATGTCGGTTGTATTGTTTTGTTTAAAGTTTTTTATTTATCACTTTTTAGTGGTACATATTGGACAAGTTCTATAAGGTACCTATAATGCCCACAGAGATGCCAGAATAGATAACCTGAATAACATGTAACTTGGACATAACCAGTGGAATGAAAGAGCTCCAAGGTGAACTGTACACACCTGCATACCCGTTAAGAACATACTGGCGTAATGGTATGTTATGAAATGGTGTAAACAATAAACAGACATGCGATTGCAGCAATCCCGAGAGACTTGCCGTCATTTATTGAAGATTTCTGTTTTATACCTCCAAAGTTCTTCATCAAGTCTTAACCAAATTTCAATGGCCCCATTTCTGAATAAACTTCTTTCGACCCAAAAAATAAATATCCATTTATATATGATGGAGTTATGCCTAAAAAAATCACCCGAATTGAAGACCTCCTTTTTGGGCAGTCGGTTAAAAATCATCTATAGGAACATTCTGTTGGCCCAGTGGCTAAAACCTCACCATTAGTGCACGTACGAATGTGAATTTTTCAAAGTATTTTCTAATTTTATCTTGGAAATGTCCTTGGAAAAATTAACACACTTTACTTACAATTTTGAAGGAAAACATCATGAGGAAACCTGGACAAATTGTTAGTATAAGTTTGTGCTTCATTGGTGAAAACACTGAAAGGTGTTCCAGTTTGTATTATTCGAAGGGAACATTATACCAGGAATAAAAGTGTCCAATATTTTAATCCGGGTTCTGGTCTATCCATATGCCAATCCATTTTGCTATCAAGATGTGAAAAGGTACCGGACCATGTTACTTCTGCATTTACTATATCAGTATAAATGGATTGGGTTTCCAAAACAGCTGATATTTTCAAAGAAACAGTTAATTGACTGTCACCATTCATACGAGATAAAAAAAAACTAATAAACTGCTTTATAACCTTGACATATTAGTTATGTATTTATGCTAATACATATTTAATTTATTATGTACTTCTGGTTTTGTTCTTCCTAATAAAAATACTCTTATGAGATTCCACTCCAGTTGCTAAGAATATCTAATGGATAATTTCAATAACAATTTTATCTACACTCACAACATAATGTTCCAAAAATGAATTATAATTTTTTTTTATAACTAGTAACTATACTTTTTTCATGGATAGGTAAAATTAAAAAAAAAACCATTTCAGTGCAACAATTTCCTTCGATTTTCAAACAACTCTATCATGAAATAATTTTATAGCACACTTTGACTTTTTAATTTATTGTATGTATAGGCTCATCGACTTAATGTAGAAAAATAGTGTCATTGTCTATGAATGCGCGCGCTGTGCTGTCATGCACAATGAGAATCTAAATTTCCCGCCGCTTATTTGTTCCACTTCCAATTTTGTTTTATTTCAACTGTATGAGTGAAGATAAAATAGTGTATGTAACGGCTTATAATTAGGTATTAAAACACTTATAAGATAATATTATCACACTTGTGTTTTAATAACTCCTCTTAACTGTTGCATAAACTAATATTATTTGCCTAACCACAAAACCAATGAGACAGTTACTTCAAGCAGGTACTTAACGCATAGTTTAATTTAATGGGTATTGAACTGCTAGTGGATAAACTTAATATTTCGAAAAGCATCATAATGCAGACATAGTCACGATTATTTGCGTCATTTTGGAATAGAATTAAAGCATAAGCTTTGTAAATTTGTACAAGAGGCATAATAATTAGAAATAATTATCATAAATTAAAATTATTTTATTTGTCTTTGTTTACATTTAACATTGTGCACAAAAATGCCACGAAAACACGGCAGAATGAAAAATTCTATTGCACAAGGAGAAATGAGACCGGCTGGGGAAGCTAATGAAATAAAAAAAATACCCTTGCTTACCGAAACATTTCTTCGACCACGATGTCCATGCATGCAGGAGTGCGTCCTCTTCGACTGAACGCGGTCTTCGCGTCCGCAGCAGACACTATAGGATCCTTCCGACTCCTGCACCACTGCCGCAGCATATCCGACCAGAATTTCATCTTCATATCCCAGGATTCTGGATTAGCTGTCTTTAAACGAAAAGGTGCGAACAGCGCGTTCATACGAACGTCGTCAGACCAGCACTGGGGGAGGTCACCCTCCGGTATTCCACAACCTGGTAGACCCATTATTTATAAACAAATCTATTTTGACGGTTAACTTTTGATTTTTGTTGTTAGAAAACTGTGATTTTTGTGATTTAAAAATGGGTGACTTCCGCACACAATGGCGTGCGAAAATTTTTGACGTTTCGGGATACCAGTGCAATAAACCCTCAAATAAACTTCATTCGCATGAGAAAATATTGCCATAATAAGAAACCATTTAAGTAAATAGTAGTCCGGAAAAATTAGACAAAAATTCGCACACAGCTGAAAATTGGTAGGATTGTTCCAAACACCATCATAAATGAAATCTAAAAAGTCCTCATCGATCAAAGATCACAAAAACGGGTTTCTCGCTATTTTCAGCAAAACTGTAAGTTTAATCACAAAATTAGCCCAGACAAAAATTGTAGATCAGAATTGTAGATTGTAAGAAGTTTCGGCGAAATGCATGGATACATACAAACATACATACACTTAAGAAATTTGGCACACAAACAGATTTTTGGTGGCTTCAACCAAAGCGTTCCATTACACACTAAAATATAATTGTAACAGACAGTTGTTTACTCATTTTATTCATAGCCAATTTTTTGCAAAGCGGCACATTGATCGTGCGTGTTTTGTCCACAATTTGTGGCTAAGTATTTATTACAGAGCGTCAAGTTATAATAGCTATTTTTTTTAGGCAGTCTATAGACAAAATTATTATTAGAATGCTTTTGCAACACACAGTCAATGTATTATTGTCAAAGAGTTTTGTTATTTTGTATTGCGTTCAAAGGATTAGTTACAGGGTAACAAATCAGTTTATGTGATGTGGGCTGAAATGATGATGATGATGATGAAATCAGTTTATCTAGAGAATTTCGGCACATAACAATAAAAACATTGATAACATCTCACCAAACTGAAAATAACAAAAACAGTTTAGGACCTGTTAAATAAACCAGTTTTATCATTTTGAATCAATTTTATTTTTGACTAGCTTTTACCCGCGACTTCGCTCGCAGTGAAGCCATTAATAAACTATTTTTTTTAATGAGTAGTGTCCTATGTTACATTTAATACCTCCAAGAATATATGTACAAAGTTTCATGATGATCGGTTCAGTAGTTTTTGCGTGAAAGCGTAACAAACAAACTTACATTCACATTTATAATATTAGTATGATACAAATTTCGATTATTCCTAAAATAGTCTAGTTCTCGGTTATTCCATGGATCAATAAACCGGCATTTTTACCGACTTCAAAAATAAAAGGAAGTACTCAATTCGACACGTAAGTAATATTGTTGGAAATGCCAAATATTCACTTAGGTTACTATAATTAAACATGTGTTTCAAATTTCATAAGTGTATGTTTGTATGTTTATCCACGCATTTCTCCGAAACTTCTTACCGGATTGTGACCATTCTTTTTTTAATTGGAAAAGTGCAGTTTTCGTCCAAATCGCTTCAGTAGTTTGCAGGCTATGGAACATACAACCGAATTCCTTAGCAACAAACAGTACGAATGTGTAAATTGAATTATTATGGGTATTTTGTCAGTCCTTAAGGTATCTTACTGTAGAACTTGCTCACTTTTTAGTGATAGTGTACTAAAACAAAAAATACGCGTATTTTATACGCGCTTGCAGGTAGAGCTCACGGATGGCCGCGTCGCATGCGACGAATATCTCGGCGGCGTCGCGTACAGCATTGTGGTAGTTGTGGCCAACTCTTCCTGCAATGCTCCTTCCACGGTAAAGGCGAAACCGTGGCGTGTCGTGGCGCTAAGTGTGCACAGTAAGCTGGCGCGTGGCGCGCTGTGCCGCTATTTCTGAAGATTACGCATCGAAACTTTGCACCGTGTACCGGTTTTTTTTTTTTTTTTTTTGCACCGTGTACTATCACTTGCAAAAGTCGATAAGAATTCTCAAAATGTATTAGTTTGACGTTTAGTTTGACTTACGACCTTCTATTTTCAAGTTTTCGCCAAGAAACGATTGAAATTCACAATTTCATCAACTTAGCATAAGTCAAGATGGCCCAGTGTTATAGAGCACACAGATTGAAGCGCAAATCAGTGTGCCGCAAGTTCAAATCCCACGCAATTGTTGACTTTTTGTGAGTTCTTACCCGATTGGAAGTTATGGATTAGCATTACATATTATATTAAATTATTCTTTAACTTGTTCACACATTTCTTAGAGTTAGAAAGGTAGATCACAAAAAAACTAAATAAAGAATTTGATTTCTGCGTGGTAGACATGAGTTTTGACTTGACCGAAATGAAATGTCGTTTGGTTGTAGTTGTTGGTTAGTGACGTGTGGTTAACAGTATTGTAATATTCGCAAAATGCAGGCTAATATTAGTATTGAAGTGAGGGCGACTATCATTGGGCTGCATAAAAGTGGTCTTAATAAAACACAAATATCTGAAGAAACTGGACTGAATGTGAGTATAATAGCTATTAATGAATTGTAACTTTATAAATTGGTTATTGGATTTATAAATGCATTTTTATTTTAAAATTATATTCAATAACTATGATTATTAACATTTTATTTAATGAAAATGAAGTCAAGTAGGTATAGCTGCCTAATATATATTTTTTTTATTTTAGAAAAATACTGTAAGTCTTTGGATAAAAAGATATGAGGAAGAAGGTAGCCTTGCTAATCGAAAGAGAAGTGGGAGACCGAAGCTTATTAGCGAGGCGCAGCGACGACATATGGTGGACGTATACGAAACGAATGGTTTCGCACCAACAAGACATTTTGCGGAATTAATGACACCTCGATGGATACTGTTCGCCGTGCACTTCACGCTGAAGGCGTGCATCACAGAAAACCTGCTAAAAAGCCGTAATATCCGTGATTATTCGTTAACAAACACTGTATTATATTGTGTTTACTTTCGTTTAAAACAGCTATATCTTTTAACTTGTGCCATGGCCTTATCTTAAGAATGCAGTGAACTCGTTACAATTTTGTTGACAATAATCATGATTCTATTTTGTTTTTTATTCTTCTACCCGCACTGTTCTAACATAATAGTTCAATTTATTTTTCTCATCTAATTGACGATTATCTTGTGAGAACTAAAGTTCTCTTAACAGAAATTGAGGTTTAGTTTCAATCTTCTTTTCGTCAAGAAAATGAACAATTAAGCTATGACCTCAATACATTCATTATGACGTTATATAAAAATAAAATGTTTAAAAAGTCTAAATCTTATATCACTTTTCAATAAATAACTGGATATAAACAATTATATTTTATTTTATTAAAATTTTAATATCCTTTCATTGTTACGTTATTTATATTATGAATGGTCTAAGTGGGTATACTTCCAACAAACAATCTTACACGTAACACAGATAACGGTTACAAGATAACTTTTTTGTCTAGGTAAGAATTCGACGTCACAATTCTAATAAATGTTTAATTTGTAAATATAAAGAATAAACATTTTTATTAAACACGTCTTTTTATTTCCACCTTACAACATCGAAAAGATGTAACAACTAAATAATTGCAAATTACGAATGTGATTCTTCTTGTGGTTAATAGATCATATTCGTAATTTGCAACTATTTAGTGCAAAAAATGCAATAGTATTTTTCATAGAATTATAAAAAACAACTACACTATAAAAAAAAACAACTGTATATTAATATAGATTGGGAATTTTCAAAGTAAGATATAACCGCAACGGACCGACCATGATTTGAACTCGGGCTACGTTATTTGCGAATCCAACACTTAGTTCATACGGCTACCAGCACATGACATATTTGCGCGAATTTTATCAATGCAATGGTAAGAACAAGTCGCCTCTGTGACTGTGTGATGCGTATTCAATGGCACAGAAATATAATAATGATGTTTTTAAGCTCAGTGCGACGACAGTTCCTTAGTGTGTGTTATCTGTGGAATGTGGATACTCATACACGCGCACACATACGCACGGAAGTATCGTGCTCACTCGGTTCGTAGCAATGTAATCTTTAGCGTTCTTATGGACTTTTGCGGCCTCACTGTACCTAGACTTACATAATGTTTTCTTCGGATTCGGATGGTAATTTCGATGAATACCTTCAATTTATTTTAGTACACTTGCCATGTTTTCTCTCCACCACCCTTGGTAGACTGGTAAACAATGGCTCAGGCTTTAAGTCCGCCTATGTACCTTGAATTTGCATGAAATTTCAATAAATAAATAAATTACTCCAAGCAATGAAACTTCTTGATAACAAAAACAAAAAAAGAAGGCACGGCAATTTCTAACCAAGCAGCATTTCAGCATCTTAAATGCGTATCTGTTTTAATTTTTTTTTTTTTTCATTTTGACAACTCAACAGAAACAACAGAACAACAAAATGCATTGCATGCATTGATTGCATGTGTTACGCTGTCGAGTAGGTGGAATTTTTTAATATATGAAGCAATTAATGCAAGGAAAGCGTACCTCGCGGTATTCTTTGAACTTACACAATTAGGGTACTTATTCACATGATCCGTATACTCCCTAGACTTTTTGCATACAAAACGGTACACTTACGTACCTACAAGTTCACTAAGCTCATCAGTCATTTTCAACACGCAGCTCACAAGCGTCCGCTAGGAATTCGCGTCGTTGAATGGTGCGCCACGAGCCAGAGCCACGCGGTTACAGAGCATCTTATTATACTGGTGTAGAAACACATTTGACTGGCGTGTCGTGTCGCGCCATAATCCCCTTCACCGCTCTGGCGCAATCGATCGCGAGCAGTCCGCGCCACGCCAGAACGCGCCACGCTACGTCACGACACTCAAACGTAGCGCAAACGATACCTACTATATGTGTGAAACTGATAGGCTTATTTATTTATTTGATATTTCATGCACACAAACGTACAGAGGCGGACTTAGCTTACTTAACGCCTCAGGCTTCTGGCACGACACGCCACGCAAGTATGTTTCCGCTATACAACGTAGCGACTCCCGCGCGAGGCGTGCTACGCCGCGGGCACGCGCAAATATGAAAATACGGCGATACACGCTACTGTCCCCAAAGCGGTGCTCGAGGTAAAACCTCCTGCCCAGCATTGCCAGAATGTAATTTTTGTTACATTTTACGTTACTTTTAACCTTCTCATGTACCAGGCCTCAAAATGTAACTTTTACGTTATTTTTAAGACTTAATAAAAATATTGAAATAAACACATCAACACGGTCTAGGGATATTTCATACTCAATTAAATAACTCGAAAATTACTGGCCGCATTGGAATCTTCTAAACACCGATTTGTTTGTAATTTATCTCAGACTAATTACAAAATCAAATTTTTGAAAATTCTTTTGTTTCGGTGGCATAAAAACGTCTTGATGTGTAGGAGAGGGAATTTTCATTTGTGCGAAATTTAGAAAACAATACGAATTACGTTTAGTGACAGTTTTTTTTTTCATTTTTAAACGAAAGATAAAGTTAAAATTGAGGTATTGTAGCGATGCAACGCCAACATTTGACGAGGGCGGAGATGTTACGAGCTGTGGGAATGCTGGAAGCTGGGTCTGTTCAGCGTTATGTTGCTGAGGCCATAGGGACCCACCAAAATGTAATTTCAAAATTGTGGACACGCTATCGTGCCACAGGTGAAGTAGCGGAGAGGCACCGGGGGCCAAGTCGTATCACTACCCCCAGACAAGACCGATTTTTGCAAATTACTGCGCGAGCTCAACCAAATGCAATGGCGACTCAATTGGTCCAAAGGCTGCGAGTGGAACACCAAGTGCTTATGAGTGACCAAACTGTAAGAAGGCGACTGCATGAAAGCAATCTACGCTCTCGTAGACCACTCCGGGTCCCACCTTTACGGAGAGGTAATCGTGGACGACGATTAGAATGGGTTCGGAACCACGTGGACTGGGGCCGTGAGCAATGGTCCAACGTGCTGTTCACGGATGAATCCAGGTTCGGCTTCCATCCAGATTCACGAAGGACGCGTGTTTGGCGAGTTCCTGGACGATGGAGCCGTCTTCAGAACCCTCAGGAAGTTCACCCATACCAAGGAGGAACAATTATGGTTTGGGCAGGAATTCGTCTTGGAGGACGGACGGATCTCGTTTGGGTGCGGGGCAATATGACGGCAGAACGATACGTCCAACAGGTGCTGGGGCCCGTAATCTTGCCCCACAGAACACAAATGGGCAAGATTTCCTGCTCATGCACGACAATGCCAGGGCACACACGGCGAGAACGGTAGCAGCTTGGTTACATACACACAATGTTAGGGCCTTAGACTGGCCTGCTCAATCGCCAGATCTAAATCCCATTGAGCATGCGTGGGATATGCTGCAAAGAAGAGCTCTGAAGGAAGTTCCTGAAAATCTGGCTACAGAAGATCAACTTTTTGCGCACCTCAGAAGGACATGGGACAATATTCCGCAGCAAGACATTGACAACCTTGTTCTGAGCATGCCGAATCGTTGCCGATGTGTTATGAACATCATGGGCGCTTTCTCAGACTACTAACTTCAAGTTTATAAACACAAATTAAATGATTTTTCTATTTTTTTCAGTTTTTACTCATAAATTAAAAGTTAATTCATATACGGTTTCCGTCTATGCTTCATTTTTTTTACATAAAATCCTGAAATTTTAATCGAAGTATCTTAACCATTATTAAAAAATGGTAGAATATTAAATAACGTATCTTTTAAATATATACATGCCATATAAATAATTAACACATTGATAGTAATTCGCTTTTTTAAAAATATCCCTAGACCGTGTTGATGTGTGTATTATACAGCAAAAAAATAATAATTGTGAAACTGTAAACATCTAAGAAACTTTTCGTTCGTCGTGTTGTCGCACCTGTTTTTGTGAAATACAAATTGACGTATTGCATATTCACTCACGTGTATTTCTAAATCTTCCATCCCGCGTACTCCAGCGAGCGAGTAAGCGTAAATGTCGTCTTCCACATATAACATATAATATAATATCTAATAACTTTTCTTTTAACTTGACTATCTGCCACTAGCAGCACTGAAATAATTCCAACATCCCGTCGCTTGCAACACAAAGAGAAACGTCAACAAATTCTTTTCGGACATTCCGCAATTTTTGGCCATTTTTTATCTGTGTTGATTTGTGTGGTCTAGTCTACGTTCGTGCAGCGTTCTCAGTTCTTGTATTGTGAAACGGTATATTCCCAATTATCCACGTTTTTTACTAATAAATTGTTTCAAGTGAACCGAGAACACAACCTATTACTCTCTGCCGGTAAGTTTTTGAAACGAATTTAAACAAAGTTATCGATGAAAATCTCATCTGATTATGTGTGACTTGGTTGGTAACGAAACACATAATGTTGAAGTATCATCTTTTAAGTGCAAATTCCGCTGTTCAATGATGTTTCATGTTTTAAATATCTTACTCATCGTTTTTTATGGGAGTATAACACCAAGACGTAGTGTTAAAATAATGTTTACCATTGTTATTTGTTCAGTAAATCGTACTTGAAGTTGCAAAACTGGTTTTGACAATACTAGTTCAAGTAATTACTCAGTACTTTGAGCTCTGTCGTGTAATTTCTTAGGGTATTTCAGTGCGCAGTTTAAAAAGAATATAACCTTGGCCTGTGGATAAATTCCTGAAATGTATAGTTACATAGATTTTGATAGTATCTTTTTTATTTAACTAATAAGAATCTGGGTGGACATGTTCAAGCCATTTTTGTTTTTAGCGGTTTCAGCAGAATTATCTAATTCACTTTAAATCACAACTTTTGTAACCTTTAATAATTTCAGTTTTCTTATTAGAATTACACCTATTTCTACTTGGTTTCTTTCTATTTGTATAAATCTTCTTTATTTGCCAGCAAATATGCGCACAAATCTGTGAATTTAATAATTGTGAAGAATAAGCTCATCTTTAATAAAAATTATTGATAAAGCTTACTGACCTAACATTTTTTTTTTGCTCTTTTGGCTTCGCACGGTTTGTGCTTTCGGCCAGTGTCACGTCAGGATCTTTATCTTCAAAAACGTATAGCCAGTTTTTTTTGGGTTTACTACTCGTCTGTGCCCCCTCTGCTGTGTTGATTCTGACTTCCATAGACAAACATAATATTTTAAATAGACATTAATTAGGCTTATTTTGGTGGTAATAAAAATGTGTAAGTAAGTTCTATATCAATTAAGTATGTCTAGATCGAATTTTATTTAAACTGTATGAGTCTGAAATCAGATATTAAGAAAAAAAAAGGTAAAATTCCATGAGAAAAAAAAATGTGGAACTGGAAAAGAACTTTTAGAGCCCATGCAAAAATCCTATAAGTAGATAATAGTTGATTGTTGCATCGAGCGCAATGTGAATTATTAATGATGGAGGGTTATGTTTTAAATTAACACAAGTGCATTAATTACTCACTTTAGCAAGGTGCATAGTCTACTTTTCTTTCAATTACCATAGATTGTTATCTGTGGTACTTGAAAGAAACGTAGATACCAATCTACCTACCGCGATAAATATACCTACTCATAATAAAAACTCAAGTTAATGAAAACAAAGTTATCCCGCAACTTTTGCAGTAAAAGAACCAAGTGATTAATACGGCATTATTCATGATACCCAGAAAGTTTGAAAAATACCCAATATGACCAGGCAGTTTGCTAACAAATATTGAAATAGATAATTAAATTGACCGGACTTTCTGAATAATGCTTATCACTTATTGGGTACTTGGGTGGGATAATAAAAAAATATGTGTTTCATTTAATTATTTTAATATTGACATCGATTTTAAGTAATCTGTATGGTAGGTAAGTACGATTACTATTTAAGGTTACACTAGGCGCTCAAACAAACGTAGTTTGGCGATTAAGTAGTTCAAAATAAAAAATGATATCAATTTGTCTCATCATTATCTAGCCCTGTGTGGCAATAAAAAAGTAAAAAAAATATATTTGAAAGTTATGAGCGCCGAAGGTTCCATATTTCAACTCTAATTTTAACGCATGTTTGGGCGGAAATAAATACCTTAAGAAGAAGGAAAATTGCAAAACGGCCTCCATACAGGGATAGATTAGTAATTCAACAATGCAAATAATTTTACTTTGGAAAAATACAGTTAATCGTTTTTTCATGATATCTAGACTCCCAAAGGTTTGTTTATAAAATTTTGCGCGCTCGTTTTCGTCCTAAATCATCATCCATTTTGATACAAATTTGCATAAGTGCTAATTCGTACGCGAACTAGCTTCTTACTGCTCATCACAGCATCTATCTCTTTCGCACGTTTTGTCAGATGAGATAGCATGCATTTTAACCCGGCGCACAAAATACTAGACGTGCGGCCGCTCGATGCCAAAATGTCAATATTGAACCTCCTTTTGAACAGTTTAGTTTGCAAAATATTATTTGATTTTCATATGCTATTTCAGTTATGAAGAAATTCCAGCCATCTACTTATTTTTCTGTGTAAAAATATTTTTAAACATCCAAGTCGTTTTGGAGGAGTATTCGAAAGTTCCGAAAAAATATCGTGTTGTTAATTATTTTTTTAAAGCAAAACTATTAGTTACACGAAAAAACCTTGTTTCAAAAATAATGTACTTGAATCAAAAATAAATATATATTTTTTTCACACCTTTTAACCTAGCCGTTACTAAGGAGTATGCTTTAGAAAGTAACTGATTTACGGCAGTAAAGCGGTGTAAGGCCCTTAAGATATTTTTTTGACAATTTGTATGACTTTGGGTCAACAAGATGCTTATACTGTGAAAATTTGAAGATTGTAGCTCCAACCGTTTGTCTGTATATCTGTGTGACAGATGACTGATAGACAGGCAGTTTAGGGTTCCGTAAGAAATGTAAAATATAAAGGTATTTGTTAGAAAAATATACGTGATAATAAAAATTATCACCAAATTTCAAGCAAGCAAAAAGTTTGTGACAGACGACGGACAGACAGACGGACACATGAGTGACAGCAATATAGCTCTGTTTGGACCTTTCGGGTACGGAACCTTAAAAAGCTATTTAAAATTTAAAATGTTAATCTTATAACTTATCTAAGCAAGTAGGTATGTGATATGAATAATAAATAAATCACGTCATCGTTTAATCTTTGTTACAACATATTATTGTAAAATGCGACATCACTGTCACCCAGTTGTTGGAACGCGAACTGTTAAGGCGATATAACGTCCCAATGTAAACGCAGTACTGGACGTGCGGCCGCTCGATGCCAAAATGTCAATATTGAACCTCCTTTTGAACAGTTTTAACCGACTTACCATAAAGAAGGAGGTTCTATGTTCGACTTCATGTAGGTTTTTTTGTTGATTCGCTTTGGAGGAGTATCCAAAAGTTGCGAAAAATATCGTGTTGCTAATTATTTTTTTAAAGCAAAACTATTTGTTATACGAAAAAATCATGTTTAAAAAATAATGTATATGAAACAATAATAAATATGTTGTTTTTTCAAACCTTTTAACCTAGCCGTTACTAAGGAGTATGCTTTAGAAAATTACCGTTTTACGGCACTAAAGCGCATGTAGGCCCTTAAATCAGTATCCTCTGACTGCACAGCATGATTTTCTTCTTGTTAACGTCTTTTTAGTTCGCTTTTTAAGCAGTCAGGTTTTTTGATTTTTTCAATTAACTTTTTTTATTGTTCGCTTCTTAAGCAGTCGGGTTTTTTGAATTTATTAATTCATTTTTTTTCATTGTTCTTTCATTTGTCAAGTCTGCTCACAGATATTGTGATTGATTAATAAAAATTATAAAAAAAAAATCACAGATGTTATAATTTGATATTGGAATCATAGATTATCTTCACGTTTCTATTTAGACGCGGAATGAATAGCATTATACGATTAATTCCACATTTCACGTTAGTTTGGGAAGATTAGGTATGATATGAATGAGTTATTTAAGACGACAACAGTCGCCAACGAACTTGAGGGAACAAAACGCGCACTCTTTTCACACCCAAATATCAGTAGCTTTTTATACTTCTCTTATTAATCTAAGACTTAAAAAAAGCTTGAGATAAATATGTACGTATAGATGCTTAAAATGTCTTTGAGATGGTGAAAATTTCATTAAAATATTTCCGGCGGGTTTGGTGCGATTGTCGTTTTTTTATGTCCGTGTTAGACATAACTTTGCGAATTAATTACTCTATATTATTCGAATAAAACTCATTATTTTCTTTGATCAATTTATTAAGAAAATGGTCTAACATAACATGTATTTTTCCAATAAATTACAGCATGCCATTTAGACGTGATTCTTATTTTAAAATCGCTACTCAGAGGTATCTGTGCCTTAAATTTATTTTAGCTTCGCCGTAGTCGAGTAAAAATTAAGCCATGCGCATTTGTACTTGCATACGCGCCTTGGTAGAGTTGGTACTTTTCACAAAGACATTAACTACTGGTTATCGGATATAAAACAATCGCTAATCCTGAAGATCCTGGTAAGGATAATGTGACAAACTATTTAAATTATTGCATTGTCATAGTTCGTTGATAAGTGTGCAAAGTTTCAAATTTAATTCGATATTTTGAAGAGGGTGAAAATCACGTACAAAGATTCCGTTACATAGATACATACATACTAAGCTATTGAAAGCGAGTTAATAAAAGTTTGTAAAAAAAAAACCATTAGATGGCCCGTTGTTAGTCACCAAGAAAAGGAGGCAAACCATATTATCTAGTACAAGCAACACTTGTACATTATCTTACTTTCAATCTCTTCTATTCTTATACATATCTCATGAATTTATCAGTCAACATAGATTAAGTAAAGACAAATATTCAGACGAGTCATTTCTTTGAATTTGTTTTTCATTCGAAATTAAGTGGCAGGACACGTTACTTGCAGAACGGATGGTCGATGGAGCCGTAAAGTTCTGGCGTTGTGACCGGGTACCGGAAGACGCTGCGTTGGGAAGCTGCCCACTAGGTGGGTTGCGGGAATCCGCTGGATGCGAGACGCACGGGACCAGTCAATGCGGCGACGCGTTTCGACTGACGTCTTTCGGCTGATATGATGATGGTGATCATACAAACATGAACTCACGCCTCCCCATGAGGCGGAAGGCTACAGAACTCCACCTGTTACGATCCTTACATACTCCTTTCGCTTCGTAATCGTTCTTACGTCACGCACGCTGGTTGTGATTACTACACATCTGTTGTGATATTCTGTAATAATATCACCGTGGAAACCAATGTGGAGTGCGCATAAACTGAGCTCTCAATCCGTCCAATAAAAGTGGAATTATAGTTCTTTACAAGCTACTCCTAACCTAAGTTTTCACGGTAAGCCCCCTTACGCACAAGCGGTTAACCGCGTAGGCGGCTAACCGCCTTTCTATTTTAATATGCAACCGCTTGTAATCGCACGTCACAAAATTAGACCGCGGCGGTTGACCTTGGCTGGCAGCTATCTTATACGCATTGGTGGTTCATGGGCAGTTTAGTTTGAGGCGAACCGCCGTTGGTGGTCAGCCGCTATTTCAACCGCGTTAGGCGACTGGGCGCTCAAATGAACCGCCTAGGCGGCCAACTGCCTAGACAGACTGATCTTTCTGAAGAATATCACTAATAAGGACTGTTTATGTTTTTCTTGGGTGTCCCCTGCCGTCTTTGTTCATAGCATAACGTATGCAGGCTGTAACGTTTACACTGGTGTGACACAGGCCTCTCTGTGAGAGGGGATGGGCCGGAAACCCTAGAAATGATATCAATTTGTCTTATCATTATCTAGCCCTGTATGGAAACAAAAAAGGAAAAAAATAAAAAATTTCAACACCAATTTTAACGCATGTTTGGGCGGATATAAATACCATAAGAAGAAGGAAAATTGGAAAACAGCCACCATACAGGGATAGATTAGTAGTTCAACAATGCAAATAATTTTATTTTGAAAATATACATTTAGTCGTTTTTCTTGATATCTAGACTCCCAAAGGTCTGTTTATAAAAATTCGCGCGCTCGTTTTCGTCCTAAATCATCATCCATTTCGCTACAAACTTGCAAAAGTGCTTATTCGTACGCAAACTAGCTTCTTAGAGCCTGTTCAGACACGGCGGAAACTGCGCGATTACCACGCGGTAATAGCATGGTTATCGAACGAATTTAAAGATGCTCCTGAAAATAAGAACTGCGCGGGTCCAGAATCGCGCGGAACACGCGCGGTGCCCGTCATGTCTGAATGTACGCTTATTGCTCATCACAGCATCTATATCTTTCGCACGTGTTGTCGGATGAGATAGCATGCATTTTAACCCCGCGCACAATATAGTTCGTGCCGTCGACTAGGGGCACCTTAAATAAAGTAGGTAAAGAGTCGCAGCTATTTTAAGATCGCAAACGTGTTTTACAAGAGTTTAAGGGCCAAACTTGTTCTTTTTTTTACTGGGTATTTTGATAACGTTATCAAATTTTGTTATTTCGACGAGCACCTCATCCACTAATCTTTTCTTCTTCATGATAAGATTGACCTATTTCATGACATCTTCTTGATGATGGTATCCACTAGATCTATATGTTGTGCCAGAAAGCGTTTTATGCCATTAAAGATTACGTTGAGGACAAAAACGCTTGGGATTGAGCTGCTCCAATTAATTTAATTTTTTTTTTTTATATTTTTCACCGTGAATTTTGTTTTTTTTTTTGGTTTTCTTGCAATGGCAATAGTATTTACTTTTTAAAGTATACTATTTTTTTTAATGTTGTGAATGTGAAGATATGTGGATCATTCTTTTTTGTTTTTAATTTTAATTTATCTAAGTTAGTTTTTAATCATGATCTGGCAGTTAGAGTAGTTTCTGCGGCCTACCCGATTGTCCTTTCTTTGGTATTTTTTTTTTTTTTTAGAAAAATTCTTAGGTATTGATCGTCGAATCGTTGAACTCCTTAAATTCTGAGCTGAGCTACACGGTTATTGACAAATGCGTGCACTGACTGGACAGGCCAAAGACCATTTCAGACATCAGTCTACAGGGTCTTCACTTCATCTAGCCAAGATTTTATCTGGAATTTAAAAGAGACTGTGACCTCTGAGTTTGTTTCGGCCTTTCTTCTCCAGAGTAGGCAGATAGGAAACGCCGACCGTAGTTTAAAAAAATATGATCGACATGTAAAAGTGTTTGTACAAACCAACTTACAGAAATAGAATCATTTATACGTCTTCGCTGGCTCCTTCACAATGTCCTGTCTTTACTACTGCAAATGTCATATTCTTTAATCTTTGTACCATAGATAAAATCAAGACCACATGCGTAATGTACAACATTATATAAATCGTATGTTTTTATCAGTATCGTATTGTCATTCAATCGGAAAACATCTTTTACTTCAAATAATCTTTTGCTTCAGCGGAAGTAATTATAATTTCAAATCTGTTTTTTTAATTGTACATTTTAATGTAACCATAGAGTTTGGTTTGCTCCTTCATTTTCTACCATTCTGGTTTGAAAAGTTGGGCGGTATAGTAGTGTTCTTTGTTAAAAGTGCTTGTATAAAAAAAGTAAATAAAAGTTTAGGATTTTTAGGTAAGTAAAGTAGTACCTAAGTATGGTTTTTAGGGTTCCGTACCCACAGGGTAAAAATGAGACCCTATTACTAAGACTCCACTGTCCGTCTTTCTGTCTGTCTGTCACCAGACTGTATCTCATAAACCGTGATAGCTAGACAGTTGAATGTCCACAGATGATGAATTCCTACAAATACTAAAAATAAACGATTAGGTGGGACTCCCATGCAACAAACGTGGGCGCACGGTTGGCGCAGTGGTTGAGCGATTGACTGCTGCGCCGCGTGTCGCGGGTTCGGTTCCCGCACGGAACAAATATTTGTATGACCTACAGATAGTTGTTCCGGCTCTGGGTGTTGTGTATGTGAGTTTATATGTTTGTAAACTCACCCACGATACAGGAAGAAATTCCTAGTGTGGGGCAACGTTTTTTTTTTAAAGAAAGAAAAAGAAAAAAAATCGTTATGTTTTTTGCGAAAATGGTACGGAAACCTTCGTGCGCAAGTCCGATTCGCGCTTGGCCGGTTTCTTACGTTATGGTTTTAATTTGTACTCAGATATTACGACGAGGCTTTTAAAGGGCCATACAATATTTCAATTTTGTTTTTTATTATTGTTAGGCTCGCGTTTGACCAAATGACCACTATCTCTCCTGATGGTAAGCGATGATGTGATCGACGGTTAAACACGCCTGCCTAGAAGTAACTTATTCACTCTTGATATATTTGCATCTTGTATACTCTCATTTAATTGGGATGTTAAAGCCCCTTTTAAATAATTAGCATGGCCTATGCGTATCATAATCTACTGCTTTTCCTGCAACCGTATTGCGTATGTGCGCAAAAAGTTTAAACTCTATCCAACCGACCAAATCTGCCAATCACACAAAACGGAAATCCACATTGCGTCATTCTTCTCGCATGTGATTGGTCGATTTGGTCGGTTGGATAGAGTTCAAACTCTTTGCGCACTTACGCGACACGGCTGCAGGTTCCACTATTTAAAGTCGATTTTGCTCACTTTCAAACGCCAAATAGTTCTCTCTTGGGTGGTTCTGTGCGCCTCATATTCTTCGTTTCGATGATGTTCTTAATTCAAATTTTCTTCGACCAGTAAGTACTCAGCCACGTCACTAGCCTTAGCGCTGGCCTCACAAAGTTCTCGCGTAATATCTGTATTCAAATAATCTCGTCTTCTAAGGTCAATTCGCGTGTTTTTAATTAATTTTTGCATCCTAATCTCAGTAGACAGTAAGGAGGGAAGTGGAAACAGTTTTTCTTACTCCTCCGCTGTTATTTTCTACGATGTTCGACTTCATGTATGTTTCTTTTTTTATTTATGTTCACCGGTATCTCCGTTTTGAAAATTCTTTTATTGTTTGAAAGAAAATGTTTCGAAATTGGTCCCATTTTAATTTGTTGAAGATCTGATGAAGAACTTCGAAGATATACGACAGAACTCTTCAATAAATAACGGCAAACGACAAAGTGAAAAATAACTTTATTTTTGGAAGTCGGTGTCCTTAACGCAAAAAATGGTACCTACAAAAGACACCGACTTCCAAAAATAAAGTTATTTTTCACTTTGTAGTTTTCTTATTTGGAAGTCGGTAGTATTTTTTTGTAAAAAAGGATTTTTTTTGCTTTGTTATTTGTTCAATCTGTGGAAGCCTTTTCATGACAGTCTAATAATAATTAAAGGTAGAGTTCTATTTTACATGACTTTTTAATGAAAATATATTATGTAAAAATGACCTATAAAAAAGAAAATGAAATAAGGCTTTTCTATTCCCAGACAAACATGCTAAATTAAATAATTTGGCTGGTAGGAGTACATTCATCTTTGTTTTTTTTTTCATACGTTGCCCAACACTTGGAATTTCTTCTCTATCATGGGTGCGTTTACAAACATATAAACTCACATACACAACGATACAAATATACATGTCATACAAATATTTGTTCCGTGCGGGAATCGAAACCGCGACACGCAGCGCAGCACTCAATCGCTCAACCAATGCGCCAACCGTGCGCCCATCATTGTTTGTAGGTACATGTGAGTTTATATTTATGTAAACGCACCCACGATACAGGAAGAAATTCCTAGTGTGGGGCAAAGTATTATAAAAAAAAAACCGTGAGGAAACCGGCATACCCTAGAGCCAAAAATTCAAAGATCGAGCCACCAATCGAGCAAAATCTAACTACAAGTTCAAGTTTCCTCACGATGTTTTCCTTTGCCGTTGTCGGCGATGTCCAAGATACACTTAGAAAGCACATATGAATTGAAAAAGTCACATTGGTTTGGTACTTGCCCGAATTTGAACGCACGAAAGGCGAGGTCTTACCATAGACATAATAAATAGTATTGACTGGAAATACCTACGAAAAAATGGTGCCTACCTAAACCTTAAAATGGCTGCCGATGCTATGGTTGTGTGAATCAAGGAACACACACACACACACACACAAATCTCAGTAATACAATAAGTAAACAACCATTTGACAGCAGGCGTACCACGAACACAAGCACAAAAATCGTCACTTAATATGGCGGATATGGCACTTACCTACAACTGTCACCACGTCACAACAAAATGTTGCCATTATGAGCAACAACTGAAATATTGTTGTCTCTTTTATCAAATACGATTACTACATTGGAACGAATGAAACAACACGATCTTTCACATTCTGTATCGTATTTCACTCACATTTGTATAAGCTAACGTATCTATAGAACATCGCGGGGCCTCCATGTTTTTCCTATCTCAATGGGTCTTACCCACGGGGCCACTACGACATTTTAAAGGAGAACCTGCCCCATACTATTCTGTCTTTGACCCTTATTCTGATGGTGATTTTCTCTTCACCCTCAGGTTCATCACAGTATGGAAGCGAGTCGGTGACAGTGACACTTCAGGTTTATACATGAATACCTGTTTTGTAGCAGTCTGCAGCGGTGGACTACGCGCGGTATGTTGTTAGGTGAGTCGCTTTTGTTAATTTATAATGTTTTTTTTTTGCTATGAAAACCGCGAAATCCGATGCGACGATAAAGTACTATGGGGTGTCAGAACTCTTGGTGCGACTGCGAAAAATGGACAGATGTATATGACTTATAAAATATAAAGATATATTTATTGCATAACTGTGTACATTAAGTTCTTATTAATAAACATTACATTTTTAGTTTCAACAGTCTACCCAAGTCGGATATGCAATACTATTTAGAAATTGGGTACTTACAAAAATTATTTTTCATCAAAAATCTCATGCAGATTATAAAATACATTTTTAATTGACATTGTTTTCAATTTATTTTTAAACATATTTCCATTTAATTGCTTAATTGCTGGCGGTAACTTTGTTTTCAATTTATTTTAAAATATATTTCCATTTAATTGCTTAATTGCTGGCGGTAACTTATTGTACCTACACACGAATAGCGGTAACATAGGAAACTTTATAATACATCATATTATTAATAGACGGTAAATTAATGTCATATTTATATTGTTTCCGAATGTTTCTTTTTGAATTTGATTTGAAATTAAAATGTTGCATATTATTTTTAGCAAATAAACATAATTCCAGTATATAAATAGCAGTCAGTGTCAGGAAACCCTCCGTTCTGAAGACATCTCTTAATGATTCTATACTATATATATGTTATAAATTGTCTTCGTCTGTACCCTTACGCACAATGGGTAACTTTGCTCTAAGAGCTTCTGGTACCAACCAGCAGCAGTATTGCGTAAGTGTGCAAAGAGTTTAAACTCTATCCAACCGACCAAAACGACCAATCACATGCGAGATGAATGACGCGATGTGGATTTCCGTAAACAAAAAGTATAACTACTCTAAACAACATTCACTAAACGTTTACTAATTTTTTTGTTTTTTATTCATAAATAAAACTGTTCGCTCCGTTACTTTGCCACTAAGGTTTCATCGGCTCTGTCTCGCACACGAGTCCCAGCATTATGCTGAGCGATGACCGTTTTGCGTAGTTGTGTCGCATACTTTGTAGTAATTATATTGTTCTTTTTATGTATGCGTCGTGCCTGACGCAAATAAAAAATTTTTCTTTCTTTTTTGTGTGATTGGCTGATATGGTGGGTTGGATAGAGTTTAAACTCTGCGCACTTACGCAATACGGCTGCAGGTGGGACATAAACAGTTCAGTTTGAAACTCATAACTGTGTGAATCAAATTCCGATGCCATTTTCACAAACTTTAATAATATCAATGAATGACACTTATCTGAAGCGCGCTGTTTGATTAAGGTTCCCCTAGTCGACGGCACGAACTATTTTGTGCGCGAGGTTAAAATGCATGCTATCTCATCCGACAACACGTGCGAAAGAGATAGATGCTGTGATGAGCAGTAAGAAGCTAGTTCGCGTACGAATTAGCACTTTTGCAAATTTGTATCGAAATGATTATGTTAAATGATTTAGAACGAAAAAGAGCGCGCGAAATTTTATAAACAGACCTTTGGAAGTCTAGATATCACGAAAAATCGACTAAATGTATATTTTCAAAATAAAATTATTTGCATTGTTGAATTACTAATCTATCCCTGTATGGAGGCCGTTTTGCAATATTCCTTCTTATGGTATTTATTTCCGCCCGATGCGTTTAAATTAGTGTTAAAATATGGAACTTTAGACGCTCATTACTTTCAAATATTTTATTTTTTTTACTTTTTATTTCCATACAGGGCTAGATAATGATGAGACAAATTGATATCATTTTTTATTTTGAATCATCGTCAAACAGTGGAGTAATCGCTAGACTACGTTTGTATGGAAGAATGATCGACTAGTGTAACCTTAACAACTTCGGCTCGGTGCTGAGCGTTGAAAACCCAACCCGTTTGAAACCAACCGTTGAAAACCAAACCAGTGCAATCATATTTAGGTATTCAAATTGGAAGACGATGCTTTGGAAGGCCTCCCAAGTAGGTGGTCTTAAGGTTGCGGGAATACGCTGGATGCGAGATGTACGGGACCGATCAATGTGGCGACATTTGGAGAAGACTTATGTCCAGCAGTGGACGTCTCTCGGTTGGAATGATGATGGTGAAAACCATCGCTAGCTCATCTCGTACTCGGATTGTACCCTTTTTTTACATAAACAAATTTCAATACTGGCATCTTAGAACAAAATGATACAACATTTTAAATCATCATTACATTGTCTCTAGATATTTTATATTTGTAAATTCATGACGTAAAGGTTTTGGCAGGGGTTCTTAATATTACTAGATATTAGTTGTTTCGAATTACTAAAGTCTACGTCGCTCATAGCCCGAGATACTTCCTGCAAAATCACTCACGGCACCGACCATATCTAGTAATAGTTCTGCACTAAAATCCTAGATGGCGTTGTAACACAACGAACAGATAATAGTCTATTATAGATTCATGTATCGTCGATACTAAGGTCAAGTTCATCAGCTGATAGTTTATATAAACTTAAATAGATGGCGCTAGTTGATGGCAATAACGTTAAACAAAATAGAATGGGCACGCAACACCTCCAATCACTAGTCACTTTAAAATTTAAATATTCCTTTTTTTATCAATAGGCTCGCGCTTGACCACTATCTCACCTGATGGTAAGCGATGATGTGGTCGACGGTGAAGCACGCTTGCCTAGAAGTAACCTATTCACTCTTGACTCAAAGACCCCTAGATTGTAGCTATCGGGAAACACAGACTCCGGCAGGGAATTCCACTCCTTAGCTGTACGCATAATAAAAGTGTCCCCAAAACGTTTTGTGCGTGTGGGTATTCCTATCTATACATATAAATAAAATTGGAGTGTCTGTTTGTAACATTGAAATGACCGTTTTTTACTACATGTATATGAATATATATGCGCCGCATGTTATTTTGGTGTATTACCGCATATTATGCGGTAATACACCAAAATAACATTTTTTACAATTTTTGTCTGTCTGTCTGTTTGTTCCGGCTAATCTCTAAAATAGCTGGACCGATTTTGACGGTACTTTTATTGGCAGGTAGCTGATGTAATAAGGAGTAACTTAGGCTACGTTTACTTTAGAGAAAATCTTTTATTTTAGAAATTTGTTAGGCGGAAGTTCGCCGGGTCAGCTAGTAGAGAATATAACTTATCATCAAAAGGTTACAAAGAAAATTAAAATGTTACAAAAGTTTGTTTTTAAATGAAATGCTTTAGCACCACTTCCCGACAACTTCTATGATATCTAAAATTAATCTTTCTATCACGATTCACGCTAATACTATAGAGGCGAAAGTTTGTGTGTGTGTGTGTTTTTATGTTTGCTACTTCTTCACGCTCAAACGTCTGGACGGATCTGGATGAAATTTGGCACAGTGATAGATTATAATCTGGAATAGCACATAGGATACTTTTTATCCCGGGAATATGTTCCCTTAGGATAATTTCCAACGTTCACGCGGGCGAATACTTTTTATTCCGGGGATAAATAATTTTCGATATTCACACGGGCGAAGCAGCTGGCAGAAGCTTGTTATCCTTACTAATATTATAAACGCTTTCACGCAAAAATAGGTTCAGTAGTTTTTTGCGTGAAAGCGTAACAAACAAACTTACATTCACATTTATAATATTAGTAAGGATCTGGGATGTTATCTCCGTAACTGTAAACGAAACTATCGGATATCCAGAATAAAAAATATTAGTAACGATATAAAAGATTCGGATAATTTCATATAGGGGCGGACTCTAAATAAGACGTTATGACAGGTTATGCTGCTCGACCGAGCCGACACAATAGGCGCGAGCGTCATTTGCATGTTTATTTATTATAAAAAACTAATATTCCTAACCGAAACTAACGGATAATCCGAAATAATTTAATATCCTGCTAACTGTATCCGAAACCGATATTATTTCTATATCCGTATCCAGATCTGAAATTTCATATCCATATGGCCATAACATACCTCGCTCATCCCTGTTATATATACCTATTTATGACATAATTAATTTTAATGCAGTAGGACTTATGTGGATATAGGTCAGCATTCGTGCTGCCTACTGAAAACGATGCAGTCAGAATCTTAATCACTTTAGTACTTGGACAATTTGGAAGAGAAAGCTGCTTATTATACCCTTGGGTATAAAGTCAAACTAATTGGTCTTGAGCGACCACTACTGGGGACGGCTATTGGCATCATCTACCATAGAAACCAAGCGTTTCAGCCAGTGTCACATTTAATTCACAGAAACAATTTTATTACTATTGGTAGCCTCGCGCTTGACCACTATCTTTTTATATTTTATTATTTATAGGCTCGCGCTTGACCACTATATTTCTAGGGTTCCGTACCCGAAGGGTCCATACGGAACCCTATTGCTGTCACTCACGTTTCTATCCACCTATCCGTCTGACGTCTGTCGCAAAATTTTGTTCCGAAGAATTTTTTAACTTCCCATTGACCTATAAACTTGAAATTTGTTGATATTGTTTATTATTACGTATATTTTACTAACAAATACCAATATATTCTACATTTTTGGTACGGAACCCTAAATGTGGGCAGTCCGACACGCGCTTGTCTGGTTTTTATAAATATTTTATTATTGATAAAAATAAATGTTTTAAATATTTTTATGACTGAGATTCCACTTTCTTGGTTTCAAACAAAGCATCGTTTTTTTTAAATAATTATTTAATATATTGGAGTACCTACTAAAATGCTAAAAACAATTTTTAAATAACGTGAAAATTCCCTTCAAAGTTTTGTTTCTAAACAAGCCCGCGTTCCTTTTTACCCCGTTTGACTGAAGTGGTCAAACGCGAGCCTACCATTAAAAAAATAAAATAAATTATGGTTTTTCCATATTATAAGTACACTTCTGCCCAATCCTTCCTTACATGTTATATCCTCTTCCCCAGTTTCCACCCCGAGAAGGCTGAATCGTGTGACCGCCTCCTTACGTGCTCTTTTGCGGCTTGTGAGAATTACCCTTTCTTTTACCCGACTAACGTAGATCACCCTACGTATAGTCGCCGGCATGTAACTTGGCAAGAGTTGTTATATGCGCACGTGTCGTTTTTTAGTTCAGAGCGGGTGATTGGTTGCTCAGTTGACACAAGGATCGACTGACCAATTGCGTCGCGTCCACGTTCCGTTCGCTCCATAAGGTGATTGGTCAGATCGCGTAGGTACTATGTGCGAACTACGCCAAAACCTTGACAAGTTACATGCCGAGGACTATACAGTACTTGCCCATCTTCTTGGCCGCTCTGAAGTTGCCTACAATGGCTGCGAAGTAGTAAATCTCATACAAAAAAACAGCAGCGCGCCATGCCAGGCGCGTCGGAAAGCCAACTTCTGAGTGGCCAAGGAGATTGGGGAGTACTATATGTAGACGGTGTAGCTTTTATCATCGTAGTGTGTATTTAGTCGGACTACAGGGGCCTGAATCTTCGTCAAAACTATTGGTTCAATGAGTTGAGTGAGTTCATGAGGGGAGCTATACTGCCGGTCTATTTTGTAAATATCTCACCTTCTGCTTGAAGTAAACTGTCATTCCGCCTTGATTGTATGGATTGAAAGCTCAATTCAAGATCACTTAACCTAAGATTTCACGGTGAGATTTTTACAGTGGGCTTAGTGCGTGTTTTTACTCACGCTGGATCGCGTTAACGTAAACGTCAATTTGTATTGAAATAGAGGCCTTAGTGCGAGTTTTTACTCACGTTCAATCGCGTTAACGTAAACGTCAATTTGTATTGAAATAGAGGCCTTAGTGCGAGTTTTTACTCACGTTCAATCGCGTTAACGTAAACGTCAATTTGTATTGAAACAGAGGCCTTAGTGCGAGTTTTTACTCACGTTCAATCGCGTTAACGTAAACGTCAATTTGTATTGAAACGAGATAAGCGCCGTCTGGTGAAAGGTAAGGAGAAACTTCTTTTTTGGTATACATTTTGACATACGTGATCGATTACGTCATCACGATAGAGTACGTTAAAAAACTCGAAATAAGCACACTGGATATGCGGCGTCTGGTAATAGTGAGAAAAACCTCTTTTTAGGGTTCCGTAGTCAACAAGGAACCCTTAAGGTTTCGCCATGTCCGTTTGTCCGTCCATCCGTCCGTAGCTTAGCTCAGAGACTCTTAGTACTAGAAAGCTATAATTTAGCATGGATATATATATATTAATAATTCCGACAAAGTGGTGAAATAAAATCATGATAATTTTTTTTTAGGGTACCTCTTGTACACGTTTTTTTTTTTTCTTTTTTCGTGTATCTCATGGTGTGGGGGTATCGTTGGATAGGCCATTCATAAATATTACGGGTCTGTGAAAATCATTATTCAAATCAGGGATCCGTTTGCGCATAATGAAACTTTAAATTGCTAATTTTTTTTAGAGGCAAGTTTTGACCACCCCCGTCCCCCCCCCCTGCTAGCTAAATGGTTGAATTTGGATATTTGTAAAAAAATCATGGCAGTAGTATTTATAACGAAATTAAAAGGAAAACTATCACAGCTAAGTAGGCTTTACAAGTTTACGAGTAATAGTCGACCAACTTATAAAATGTACTTGGAAAAGTAAAAATTTTGTATATTGATTGATGTGTGGGGACAACAGTTTTCGAACGGCAAAGTTAATTTGGGCGCTTCGTTTGAGCAATGTTCGGTGCTTTCATTGTTTATGAACGTTAGTAATGTTATCTATTTATTTTGGTGAATGTAGCTGTTTATACGGAACTTCTGTGCGCGTGGCAGCCTTGCACTTGGCCGGTTTTTTGTGTAGAAATTGACGTAAGAGATCGTTTACGTTGACGCGACCGAGCATTAGTAGAAACTCGGCTTATGCCCACAGAAAAGCACTACAGGACGAAGAGCACTATCCCCATTGCACAGCTGATTCATGATGGCGGTGACACAATATGTATAGTAGGGCCCCAGTATATATTTTAGATTACATAAATATTTTGACATAGCATTTCAAATAAAATATTCTAAATATTTGACTATTGTATTGTATTTTCATATTTGCATAGATTATTTTTTTGAATCGATTACTTAATTTGATTAATTTAATCGAGATAAATATAATAATCGAAACGAAAAAAGTAACGGTAATAAAATTAATCCTTAATAGTTAATTTGATAAAACAGATCAAGGTATTTTTAGATAAATCTAGCCACGATGACAATTCTTATAGTTTACAAGGTTGAAATGTAACCTTTGTCCAGCAGTGGGATAATACATGCTGACAGTAAAATATGAGAGATCGATTCCTCAAAACTGGTCCAAATTACAACAATAATATTTATTTCTGTTTCGAGGCAACTTTGTTTGACATTTACTTATTCAGGCTATTAAACCCTAAAACAGTTGCGTGTATAACCCAATTACTGATTTAAACGACAATGACCCCCAAGGGGTTAATCGCTTTTTATCAGTGCCAAAATAATTCGTCTACTCCAAACTTGACGACTTAAATTAATAAATACATCAAGTAGACAAAAACAAACGGCCGAAGCGAATTAGCAGTCGGTGTCTTTGGTAGGTACCATTTTTTTTCGTTATGGACACCGACTTCGAAAAAGAAAGTTATTTTTCACTTTGTAGTGTTTTTAGTTAGAAGTCGGTAGTATTTTTTGTAAAAAATGTTTTTATTTTTCACTTTTTAGTTGTACCTATTAAGCAACTTGCCTTTAGTGAGGTACTTATATAGCCAGAATAGATTACCCGAATGCCATGAAACTTGATCATAACCCGTGAAATGAGAGTGTACTAAGGTGAACTGTACACATCTGTGTACCTCTTTAGAGCGTACTGGCGTGATGTTAATTTATGAAATGGTATAAACAATAAACAGACATGCGATTGCTGCAATCTCGAGACATTTGCATTTATTTATTGAGGAGTTCTGCTGTATATCTGCGAAGTTCTTCATCAGATCTTCACCAAATTAAACTGGGACCAGTTTCGAAACTAACTCTAACAAACAAAAAAAGATTTTTTTTAAATCGGTCCACAATTGACGGAGATATCGGTGAACAAACAAAAAAAAAAAAAAACTTGAAGTCGAACATAGAACCTCCTCCTTTTTGGAAAGTCGGTTATAAAGCTTATAACATAAAAATTAGGCCCGCACAATATGGCGCCCAAAATCCGCCTTTTTTTCCTATTGTCCAATTTGAATGTAGTCACTCACAATTTTAATGTAGTCGCCAGTGACACTCGCAAGGATCATCGGTTACCATGAGGTAAGGTAGTGGTGCGAGCCTATCAACAATTATAAAAATGTCATATTTGAACCCACGACCTTAAACACGAGAGGCTAGGTCTTAGCTATTGGGCCACCACGACAAGTATTAATAATAAAATTATTATTGAACATTTATGATCAGCTGTAGCATACTGAATGATAATAGTGATAATACATATAGATAGTGAGGTCGTAAGTCGAACAGTTCATACACATGTGTCAAGCACGTGCTTCGAAACGGGATTACACTGGATAGCTTGCTGTGGACAGCATGTGTTTAGGGTGTGGGTACTGTTGACTTGAAGAGAGAAGGATATAAGCCAGTAAAAAGACTCTTTTATAAAAAAAATACTACCGACTTCCAAATAAAAACACTACGAAGTGAATAGTGAAGATAAATTTTTCACTTTGTTGTGTTTTTATTTGGCAGTCGGCTGTAATTTTTTGACCACCACATTACGAGCACCAGCTTAAAGCTTAAAAAAGAATCACCAAAATCGGTTCTAATAGAACCTGTTGGATTCCTTTTTTAAGCTTTTGAATTGATAAACCTCCTCCTTTTTGGGTAGTCGCTTATAAAACGTTTTCCCAAACGATTATAGTTACTGATGGTAATGTATTTTTTGTTTGTCAGCTACTGTAATCGGAGTTGCTTTTGGCTTAATGATGACCACTTTAGCTAGTTCAAGATCACAGTTTCTGTTGTATACTTAGATGACTTTTTTGCTAACTAAACTTACCAGGGCCTTCGTCTGGTGTCTGGTGTCATGAACCAAAAGATTGCCAAAAGATTAAGAAGGAAATCAGCTTAGCGTTTTTAACCCCTGACGGAAAAAGTGTTTGTGTATTTGTGTATCTGTGGCACAGACATAAATGAAAAAGGTTTTGTGTATCTATGGCACAGACATAAATCTAACTAGATGACGCGACTGTATGTACTTCGCGTGCCAAAAAACGGAGTAAAGTTACGATTAATGATCGTAATTTGAGCTTTTCATTTAGCATTACCGGCCCCGGAAATCCACCAAAATCTAGAAAAATGCTTTTTCATGCCATATATTAGCTGTAAAGAATGTATAGAAAAAGTTGGCCGAGGCACTGGAAATGTTTTCTTTCATTGGTAAGTAAAAAATGTTTTAAAATTGTTTGTGAAAAAGTGGCACGCTTGGTTTTCATATAGATAAGGGACTTGCGCTATCTAGTTAGATTTATGTCTGTAGTCTGTGGCATCATAGCTCTTAAATGGATGTACTGATTTTGATTTAAGGTGACTTTGTCGAGATTGTTCTTGTTTGATGAAAATCGGTTCAGGCGTTCAAAAGATATGGGCGTTTTACTGTTTGAATCGGGGTATTTTCGGCAGATTTCGTGTCATAATTACGTGTTCTACAGAACGTCGATCGAAGCGTGTTTACTACAAGATACATTAGTAAGTGAAAATTTTAAGCTTATATGTAAAAAAGTCTGGAGTGTTTTAAATTTTGTGGGCTTCCATTCTAACCGGATATAGACTGCCTTTCTGGCCTCCACAACCCAGTAACTGGGTAACACAGTACCGGTTTGTAAGATTGGTGTCAGATTTTCTAACTTATTTAATCATGAAGTGTTAATTCTTTACTGATTAACGGTACCTAAATGAAAAAATATGGGAAAACATTTACATCTCGCCTATATGCTATATATTAACCTATTATTGGCTTATCTTCTGTGGAGGTCAAATAGACCACAACCCAATAACTGTGTCATAAAAATACCTTTAAAAAAATACTGCCGACTCCCAAATAAAAACACTACAAAGTGAAAAATAACTTTCTTTTTGGAAGTCGGTGTCTTTGGTAGCTACCATTTTTTTTCGTTATGAACACCGACTTCCAAAAAGAAAGAAATTTCACTTTTTGGTTGTACCTAATGGGCAAGTTCTTTGGTAAGGTATCTATGCCAGAATAGATTACCCCAATATCATGAAACTTGAACATAACCGGTGAAATAAGAGTGTACCAAGGTGAACTGTACACATCTGCATACCCCTTTAGAGCGTTCTGGCGTGATGTAAAGTTATGAAATGGTGTAAACAATAAACAGACATGCGATTGCAACAATTCCGAGAGATTTGCCGTCATTTATTGAAGAGTTATGTTGTATATCTCCGGTGTTCTTCATCAGATCTTCACCAAATTAAAATGGAACCAATTTGGTAACATACTCTTTCAAAAGAAAAATTCAAACTCGGTCCACAACTGATGGAGAAATCCGTCAATATAAACAAAAAAACCTCCTCCTTTTTGGTAAGTCGGTTAATAAAATACCTTTTGATAAGACAGCTGTCAGAATTTCAAGCTTCTGACTATCCGTTACGACTGTCAAAGTCAAAAATGGTCACCCATCCACGAACCTCGGCAAGCGTTACTTAACCTTAAAGATCGACCCTTGCGACTTTTATTGATCCTCCGTAATTTTTGACATCATCGTGAACAAATACATAATTATTATGTTAAATAATATAATGTGATCAATCTTCATCTCTTTGGCAATCGTTAATTCTTAGCTGGTTTCCCTTTAACCGGGGTCACTAAACTAATTCTTTTACTGTCGTACTCTGAGACGTTAGGTAAATTACCCTCGTTTCAAAGCAATCACCAAAAGTAAATATCTATTAACACAAAATCCTATCTCACTAATCTTTATTGATTCACACAAAAATATGTTTTATCTACACTCACAACGTAATGTTCCAAATATGAATTAAAAAAATATTGCATAAACGCGTACTTTATATTCGTGGATAGGTATAATTTAAAAAAAAATAACCATTACAGTGCAACATTTTATTTCGGTTTTTTCAAAGAACTGCATCATAAAATAACTTTTTAATTTATATAGCACACTTTTACTTTTTAATATATCGACGCATATGGGCTCATTGACTTAATGTAGGAAAGTAGTGTCACTGTCTATGGAGGCGCGCGCTGCGCAGTCCTGCGCAATGACAAACTAAATAGCCCGAGATACCACATATTTTTCTATTTCCACTTTTTATTTTCTTTCAACTGTATGAGTGAAGATAAAATAGTGTATGCAACGGCAAATAATAATAACACTCGCGTGTTTTTATTATGACATTCGGCTTCGCCTCATGTGATAAACCCACGTGTTTTAATAACCCCTAGACCATTGCATAAACTACTATTTCCTGCGGTTTTTCCCCCGTGGCCAATACCACAGCATCGTGCATTTTCTGGGATATAGGATAGTGAATGATCGTATCGGGATTTCGGGATCTGCAGCCTAATTGAGTAACAGTTTCTATCATAATCCAAAGCAATTTGCTAATACTTTTGAAAACTTCATCTGCTCGATAACGTAAATCAGGCAGTAAATGTTGTTGAATTTTCAAAATGAAAGGCATTTTCATTGATTCAATCGCAATTAGCAATTACCCCTCAGTTTTTCCAGATATTACCTTTTACAAACATAAGCAATCACAAAGGTCATTGGGCATCTTGGTCTGTTAACCATACCCATGGCGTACACAAATGAAATTTGTATGTATATGGCTCTGATTTGCTATGTCATTAATCACATAGACGGGTTGTCGAAAAAAAAAAAAAATTATCGTATACGATATGAGTGAATTTTTCAAGTGGGCCAAATCCGAAACTAAGAGGAAAAGCTTCAAACACTGGAAGGCGTCTCGGGATCGTTTTGATGAAAACTAAAACTGCATTAGGGGATTTTTTAAACTCAATATTCTTAGCAGGTATCGAAGGCGTTGATTCTGAAAAAAAAAAAACGCTGATTATTACACGAACCGAAAGTGTCGCTAATAAGGATCAAATTCTGGAAAATAAACACGGCAAACTTAACCCTCACCTCAATTTTAAATAAATGTACATACGAAAAGTCGTTTGAAAAAGTTTGATTTTGAATCAAATAAATATTATGCAATAAAAAGGTCACATTATTCTCTTTAGTTTAACACTATTTTGGTTAAGGTCCTCCACTTTTCGCAAAGCGTGTCCGATTATGCCCAAAGGTCATCCTTTTAGATTTGTTGATTTTTTGCTGTTTTGATAAATTATACTTAAGTGACATCTCTGAGTGCGGCAGTTAGCGTTGAATAAAGTTCGCGTCTCACTAATTTATTTATTTACGTTTTTATGTTAAAATAAACATACATAATTTATGAACCAGTCTTGTTGACATTGTCCCAGTTTGCAAAAGCTCTCAGTTGCGTAAGACTAAGATCAATGTGATAAAGATCATCTAAACATGCCTAATAATATAAAAAAAATATATCTAAGAGAGTCGTAGGGAGAACAGCACAATCCGTAAATACAAACCGCATGCGCATCCGTCGCGACGCCCCTGTAAAACCCGCCCTGATCTAGTTCAAACCAGCCCGCGAAATGCTGAGCTAATTCAAAATAGACAAAGTGGAGTCTCTTGTCAGTTCTTCTCCACTGTTGGTATTTTCCGAACTGATGGTAGAATCAATAATGTCAAAATCAAAAATCTAAATCAAAATAGTTTATTTCAAATAAACCTTAGAGGTACTTTGGAATTGTCAAACAAACAAAGAAAATATGACTCAAGTTGCAAATTCGCAAGCGTCAGTAGATCTCAATGGAGAAGAATTTGCAAGAAACTCCACGGACATCAGTTTCAATTACAAGTATTTGGTTACATCATTCTTGTTGAAAAAAATACATATATGTGAGAACGATGCAAAAAAACGTGCACGTAAAAGCGTCTAGAGTAATAAACAATTTTAACATAAAAATGTAATCAATATCCAGCCTGTCCTTTTGCTGTCCCTCCCAGCAACGCCCTGACCCGAGGTTCGTATCGCACAGGGGGTAGCCCTCAGCGTGGTCGCTTAGAATTACAAATTAATGCCATGCAGAGACTAATCTAGGCCTCCACTTATATAAGTTTAGCCCGATTAAGCAGTAGCCAATCATTATGATTGAGCTGTGAGAAGTAATTTAGGAAAAAAAAAATGACTAACTTATGACAGTGGCTTCGATCGCGTGAAAGACGAACATTATCTCAAATGAACGCACTTCCGGAATAAAGAGTTCTTCTCCAAGGTCTTCTCTCTCACGAGGCAACAGATTTCAAATAAAAAAAGAATCGTCAAAATCGGTTCATAATTGGCGGAATAATCGCGTAATAAACATAACAAAACATACAGTCGAAATGAGAACCTCCTCCTTTTTGAATTCGGTTGAAAATAACTTCGATTGACATCTATACTATATGTTATCAAAATATCATTGAAAAGTGGGTGTGTCTCCATACGCCGTCGTGTCGTGCCTATTTGATTACTACAACACGTATTGTTGATATCATGAAATTGATCAAAATATTTGCATAGCAATCATAGCACTAATGTGCATGTCAATTGATATTCCCAATGGCATTGATGAGACTGACGCACTATGAAAAACCCATGTGGCATTCTTAATTATAATATGTTTTGACCAGAACTCGGCCACGTCGACAGAGTAAGGATTAGCCTCGTGAGGGTCTTTCATAGTGCTGTTTTTGTTGTACAGAGAGCACGATAAGAGCCATTGTTTGGCATCGCATCGGTTTCAAAAACTAAAAAAGTTTAAGTACTAAAGTCACCGACTTCCGAAAAGAACGTTATTTTTCGCTTTGTAGTGTTTTGTTTTGGCATTCGGTTTAGTTCTTTTTTAACAGACTTACCAAAAAGGAGGAGGTTCTATGTTCGACTTCTTGTATGTTTTTTTTATGTATTTTCACCGATATCTCCGTCAATTGTGGACCGATTTTGAAAATTCTTTTTTGTTTGAAAGAAAATGTTTCGAAATTGGTCCCATTTTAATTTGGTGAAGATCTGATAAAGGACTTCGAAGATATACGACAGAACTCTTCAATAAATAACGGCAAACCTCTCGGGATAGCTGCAATCGCATGTCTGTTCATTGACTATACCATTTCATACATAGCATCACGCCAGTACGCTCTTAAGGGGTACGCAGATCTCTCATTTCACCGGTTATGTTCAAGTTTCTTTATATTGGGGTTATCTATTCTGTCGTTAGGGTAACTTACTAAACAACTTGCCTATTAGGTAGGTACAACTAAAAAGTGAAATATAAAAACATTTTTACAAAAAAAATCTACCAACTTCCAAATAAGAAAACTACAAAGTGAAAAGTAACTTTATTTTTGGAAGTCGGTGTCCGTAACGCAAAAAAATGGTACCTACGAGTTATTTTCACTTTGTAGTTTTCTTATTTGGAAGTCGGTAGTATTTTTTTGTAATAAAGTTTTATCTTCTCTGGGATCAAAGTTCGCAGTCAGTTTCGCATGCCACCATCTCACCTGACGGTAAGCGATAATGTGGTCGACTGTGGAGCACGGAGTCCCAAATAAATTTACTTATTAATTTATCGTATGACACTATCTATGAGTAATTTTCATACCTAATGTTATATTTATATACCTTCTCTACACAGGTACTAATCAAATTGTTGCCAATCCTCCTGTATACAAACATTACATCATCGATCATCGCATGTTGACAAACTGTCTTATTCAGGTGACCTCACGGTTTTTATCAGCCTAGCAGCAAACTGAATATAGTAGTCACAGCAGACCTTTGTGTCTCTGAAGTTGGCTCTGCCAACCATTGCGCAAATACAGTTTGTCATCGAGTATACTGCATAGAGTAAGCGAGATAGGACGATGCGACAAACGTTAGTGAGTGAAAGATACAGTTATACAATGCTATCTTCACCTTCAACCATGACACAAAAATAGCTACTGCGCAGGGTCTTGCAGCCAATTCAGAGACACAAAGATCCGTTGTGAGCATTATAGAACATGGCATCTTCTTGTTCTGTTGTATCTGTATGAACTATGTCAGAATTATTCGTTCTGTGGTAAAAGTATTAGTCAGTTAGCAAGGTGGTATAGCGGCTGACTGCTCAGGGTACATAATCGCGAGCTGACTGCTCGGGGTACATAATCGCGAGCTGACTGCTCGGGGTACATAATCGCGAGCTGACTGCTCGGGGTACATAATCGCGAGCTGACTGCTCGGGGTACATAATCGCGAGCTGACTGCTCGGGGTACATAATCGCGAGTGGACTGTTCGGGGTGCATAATCGCGAGCTGACTGACTAAAACCATGTTTTTCTACCGACTGCACAGCATGATTTTCTTCTTGCTTACGCCTTTTTAATTCGCTTCTTAAGCAGTCGGGTTTTTTTATGTTCTAAGGTAACTTTTTAGTTATTTTATTTTTCGAATTACTTTTAAATATATAAGTAGTATATATTTTTGTAATCTTCTCTTAAAACCCCTCATTTTGATACCCCGCACGACTAGGTTTGAAAAAAAAGATTGGAGTCGCCACAATATGGCGTCAAAAATCCGTATCTTTCTTTTTAAAAATGTGTTCCCAGTGACACTCGCAAGGTTAAGACGAATCGGTTGATGTAAGAATAATCAAAATCGGCCTATGCGTTTGGTCTCTAGAACTCCACATAGGAACAAACATACATATATAGACACATTACCTTGCTTTGCGTCGCGCAGTCGGGTAAAAGGTATGTGATTTAGAATATAAAAGAAGAAGCCAGGAATGTCACTAGAAGCAGTAGCCATTACGTTAAAAGCGTTGCTCAATCAACGTAACAGTGTGACATTGAATTTGTAATGAATGCAAATGATTATTATTTGGCGCGGACATTATTTTATTATGCGGGCCTCGGAACTGCGCGAATGTAAATGAATGAAGCCTGCTACTTATTTGTTTAACATGAGGTTCATGGCAAACTTTTTCTTCTCCGTGTTGATTATTACATGTTCAATGCTTAATTTACACTTGTACTAGCTGTCCCCCGCGGCTTCGCTCCCTTCAACTGTCTACCTACCTACCTACCTAACTACCGCCCCACCTGCCCTAACCTACCTATCTACCCTACTCTACCTACCCTATCCTTCATACCCTAATTTACCTACCTAACATGTCCTACCTATCCTACCCTAGCTTACCTACCTTAAAAAAATATGTAGTTAAGCCTACATAGAATTTTTTTTGAGACCAAATGTAGCCTATGTCCTTCCGCAGGATATCATTTATCTCCTTGCCAAATTACATTGAAATACATTCAGTGGTTCAGGCGAAAAACGGTAACGGACAGAGATGCAGAGTTATTTTCGAATGTATAATATTAGTGTGGATGTTGTGCTTCGACCAAGACTCAGTCACGTCGACAGCCCTAGCTCTGGCCTCGTAAAGGTCTCTCAGTTGTTTTTGCAAAAGGAGCAGGACAACAGATGGGGCATCGCTTGCGGTGTGATCAGTTTATACCACAGTTGTAGCTAACAAGAAACACAGACTCCGGCAGAGAATGCCACCCCTTAGCTGTACCACAGATAATATAATACTAGCATACAGATGGCTCTTCCCATGCAAAGAAACCGTGCCGAACGACGTAACTATCGTTTTTCGTCTGATTAAATCGATTTTTTTTTTGTGAACACAACCCGCTACGATTAAGTAATTAAGATTAATCTCATAATATTTTATTTCATATCACGTGGCGAATGTAATTCTGCGTCGTCTAAGCGTGAGTTTCATAACTCTCCACGTGTTCTTATCACTGGAAACTATCTAGCTATTAATTAACAGTTTTAATTAGGAGTTTATTTATAGAAACACCGCGATTTACGATACTTTGGTACGTCTGCACTCTAGTCAGCCCCGGTCTTCCAACTTTTCCGATTCCTTCAGTTTTATAGTAGCACGGGGTTTATATAGTTAACTGGTTTTCCCCGGCAGCTTCGCCCCCATCAACTGACTACCTACCTGTCTACCCTACATACCTATCCTACCCTATCTACTTACCCTACCTACCATTCACCTTACCTCCCTACCTACCCTGCCCTACCTACCTTGCTACCTACTCTACCTACCCTACCTATACTACCTACCCTATCTACCTACCTATTTCTTTTTGTTTTTAAACCTTCCCTGTATTCTAGCGAACAAAACAAAAAAAGAATTATTCAAATCGGTCCAGCCGTTTTTGAGTTTTAGCGAGACTAACGAACAGCAATTGATTTTTATATATAAGACTAGTTGTCCCCCGCAGCTTCGCTCCTGTCAACTGTCTACATACCTACCTGTCCTACCATATCCACCTACCTACCTAGTCTGCCTACCCGTCCTACCTATTTTTTTTTATTTTTAAACCTTCCCTGTATTCTAATGAAAAAAAGAAATATTCAAATCGATCCAGCCGTTTTTGAGTTTTAGCGAGACTAACGAACAGCAATTGATTTTTATATATAAGAAGATTATATATAAGATGTTAGTCTGAAATAGCCAAGTCAGAGGCCTGTGGGGTTCCCATAGGCGGCTTTGTTAAGGCGATATATACGCCCCAATGTAAACGCAGTACTGGCCGTGCGCCCGCTCGATGCCAAAATGTCAATATTGAACCTCCTTTTGAACAGTTTTGTTTGCAAAATATTTTTTGATTTACATATGCTATGTCTAAAAAAAAAATCCAGCCATAAATGGCTGGATTTTTTTTATAACTGATGAGGCACTTCGTCCGTCTGATGATCTACTAGGGAGGTATCTCGCTATTGTCTATCTTGACGGGGCGGAGTGTCTCAGCACAGGGGCATTTTGTACATTGTTGAACATAATATGTGTTTAGAATAAGATTTTAATTATATTTAAGTACTAACACTAGTTTTCTCTAAGTACTTGTATACTAACCTTTGGATCCAGTTGTCCTTAATAAATAATTTTGAATAATAATTTTTTTGAATAATAAATTTTTTTGTGTAAAAATATTTTTGAACATCCAAGTCGTTTTGGAAGAGTATACAAAAGTTGCGAAAAATATTGTGTTGCTAAATATTTTTTTAAAGCAAAAATATTTGTTATACGAAAAAGTTATGTTTAAAAAATAATGTACATGAAACAATAATAAAATTTTCTCAAACCTTTTAACCTAGCCGTTACTAAGGAGTATGCTTTAGAAAGTTACTGTTTTATGGCACTAAAGCGCATGTATGCCCTTAACTCTGACACCAGGGGTGGCCACGTCCTCACACGACAGAAGATAGTAGCACGCATCTCAAAACAAAATTGATTATAATTAAGGCATAACTTACGAAAAACAACTATATGCCAGCTCCTAACGAGTTTGACCTACACCGAGTTTTATAATATCAACTAGCTGTCCCACGCGGCTTCGCTCCCGTCAACTGGCTACCTACCTACCCATTTATCCTACCTACACAACCCTACCTACACTACATACATGATTGTTGCGTAACCTTAACCGCTTATGCAGTGCATGCAACGGAAGCTCTCAAAAAGGAATATTTTTCCCGTTTTCGCAACATTTTTAATTTAATTTATTGGTCGTAGCGTGATGTTATATAGCCTAAAACCGTCCTCGATAAATGGACTATCCAACACAAAAATAATTTTTCAATTCCAACCAGTAGTTCCTGAGATAAGCGCGTTCAAACAAACAAACTCTTCAGCTTTATAATATTAATATAGACAACACCTATAAAATTTTGATAGATGTAAAATTTATAGCCAATTAATCTGCTTTAATGTGTTAGGGTCAGGATCTTGTCTAACTAGATGTGGTTAACGATCAGTATACAACGGAGGCAAAGAGTATATTATTAAAAAACTTTTAACAAAAAAAATCTTTGGTACCTATTGTTTCCCGTTTTTCGACACCGACTTTCGCTACACAGATCGAAAAATAACTTTCTTTTCCGAAGTTTTGTTTTGGAAGTCGGTTTGAATTTTTGGTTAAAAAGTTGTTTTATTTATCTCGTTTTAGTTTTGGTAGGTATCGCCAATTACCGTGAATATCATTTATAGCCAAAGCACAGCTCATTACAATTCAAATAAGCCCAAACACGACCAGGATACATTGTTTCCAGTGCCTACCTTACGGCTTCATCATCAGATCAGTTCGATGGTACCATTTTAATCGGAACCGTTTATTTATTAGTATTTGCTTCATCATAATTTGTTAACTATTCGAGATATCTTATACCGTGACAAAATTAGAATTAAGGAGTTCCACTTGCCATCTGTGGTCTTCTTCATCAGTTCCACTTCACCAAATGATACTTTCTGACTGCAAATGATTACATTGTTGTTGAAAATACCAAAATCGCTATATGCATGCCTATAATATTTGAAGAGTTCCCTTGATTTCTCTAGGATCCGATCATCAGATCCTGACCTGATGGCCATGGGACCACCTGTGATGCCTTTCAAACAAAAGATGAATTTTTCAAATCGGTCCAGGTGTCTTTGAGTAATCGGGGAACATACATAAAAAAAGAAATGATTAAGAAATACCGAATTGATAAACTCCACCTTTTTTTGAAGTTGGTTAAAAAGTGTGGATAAAATAAACAGAATGTACTTAAAAATAGTTCATTCCTCCAAAGAAACATTTCTAAGTTGAAAACGATATAATATGTAGGCAACTCGTGAACAGTTGGAATACATCAAGACTTGAACTTGCGACCCTGGTTGTGACGTCTTGCTGTCAGTAGGACGATGCTACCGCTAAACGAAGTGTACTCAATGTATATTAAATACTGTCTAACCTCTGATTACTGAATTAAGAAGTTGAAGTTCAGTTTTTACACGACTGCCCAAAAAAGGAGTGTTATGTTCCCAGGGCTAATGTATGTGTGAGTTTCTTTATTCCACCATAAATTCTAAACGGCTAAACCGATATCAATGTATGTGGTATCGTTAGAAGCGTTGCGTTATCCCGGGTAACAAAGACTGGTGAAAATTTAAAAAAATATAATACGGGAGCCATGGTTCATAAAAAAAAACGGATATTTCTTATACAAATTATAATAATCTTAATTAATTATATTAATCTTCTTCTTTATACAAATTTTACCACACAATCATCGTCCATATCTTGCTTAGTACATAACAAAAATAAACAGTAGTATTCAATATGCATTCGATCACTAATAACATACTCGTAACAAAATAAATATAGCAGTAAGGTACTATACAATATCCCATGGAAAAAACTTATAAAAATAACGTGTGCGTATGCAAAAATATCGTTTTATCACTAAAAGGTATGAACTAAAAAAATAATAAAAAAAGCACTCCTGCCTTTTCAAAAAGTGTTTTTTTTTATTGTAAATATGCTCGCGCTTGACCACTATCTCACCTGATGGTAAGCGATGATGTGGTCGACGGTGCTAATTAAAGAATTTATCTAATAAAAAAATTTTTACAAAAAAATTCTAACCGAATTCCAAATAAGAAAACTAAAAAGTGAAAGATAATTTTATTTTTGGAAGTCAGTTTCGTAGGTACCATTTTTTTGCGTTATGGACACCGACTTCCAAAAAAAAAAAGTTATCATTAAAATTGGATAATAGAAAAATGGAGGATTTTGGGCGCCATATTGTGGGGGACCAAATTTTTTTTTCTTGCACACTTAATAAAACCTAAAAAAGCCAAATATCCTGTGGGGTATCAAAATAAAGGGTTTTAAGAGGTAATTTCAAAAATGTATAATGAATATTTAAAAGAAATAAGTATATATAATCATCTAGTTGTGGTCAGCTAGCTCGCGAATATTTATCAAAATCAAAATAGTTTATTTCAAATAAACCTTAAAGGTACTTTTGAATAGTCAAACAAAAAAAAATATGATTTTAGTTGCAAATTCGCAAGCGTCAGTGTAGATCTCAATGGAGAAGAATTTTTAAGAAACTCCACGTCCACTCTTTACTATCAGTTTCAATTACAAGATTTTCGTTACATCATTCTTGTTGAAAAAAAAATACATATATGTGAGAACGATGCAAAAAGACGTGCACGTAAAAAAGTCCTAGAGTAACAAACAATTTCAACATAAAAATGCAATAACAGGCCGAGGCAGCTAAGTTATGACCAATCTCAACTGATGGCGCCCGTTCACGAACATGACGCATGGATCAGCACCACTCAGCTCAACCATCATGAAGGGAACCAAATGATCCAACACATGTGTCACCATCAGAGAGAAATTAGAGAGAGCATGACACACTCAACTGCCAGGGCACACCGAAGTCAACGAACGACACATAGGTACAGTGAATGGTAGATTTACAGTCGGAACATAGTACTCACACATGTGCTGTGCAGTTATATAATACTAAAAGAAATTGAGTTTATACAATACAAATATATTCATACAGTCTTCAGCAGCTCCAACAATCCTTCAAAACTTTTCTGCCCATCACTAATTGTTCTTGCGCCCTAATGGCTGCGGAGCAGGACCAGCATTTAGCCAAGCATTTTTATCAGCGATGTAATCCCCCAACTTATAATATGCTTGCCTGCATAGTGTGCGTTTTATACAAGTTTTAAATTTCGTCTTTCGTCTTATTCTCCGACTGAACAGCATGATTTTCTTCTTTCAGTCGGGTTTTGAGATTTTTTGAATTAACTTTTTTTGAGAGCTTCCGTTACGTGCGCTGTGTAAACGATTAATGTTACGCAACTATCATGTATGTATGTAGGGTAGGGTAGGTTGGTAGTGTGGGGTAGGTAGGAAGGCCAGTTGACGGGAGCGAAGCCGCGGGGACAGCTAGTTAATAGATAAATGGGCTTCCCATAACACAATATTGCATGAACCATTCACAACATGACCTAATGCTCAACCCAATATGTATTTACAATCGTCACTCCATCGCGTTGATAGCTGCTTATCGCCGCGCGCGCAGATTCCAAATACGAATTCCTGACAGCAAATCAAATACCTCATTCAGTTCATGACCGCCGTGCGGTTAACGCGTGCTGTGTAAATGTCCGCGGCAGACTTACGTATTGTCATTGAATGTTGGTGGATATTATTCTATTATTGCATATTTTTAAATACTATTGTTGATTCGGTTATAAGAAGACTGTTGAGTGGTATAGCGAATCTCTGGGATTTGGATATCGAGGACGACTGAGTTAAAATGCTGTGATAAACTAAGTAAACTTAAATTATTTATTTATTTATTCAACCTGTGATAATTAGTGTTGTATTTGTGTTACTTAGTTAAATAGTTAATATTGATTTAAAATGACGGAACAAGCTGGAGTTATTACTATTCATCAAGTAAGTGTTGTTTTTTTTTTTATAGTGTTCTGGTTTATATTCGTAGTTTGCGCGATTTACAATGAATTCTGTTCACTCTGCGACTTGCCTAGGTGGGATCGTGGATTTGCGTATTTTCCCTTTGAAAATTCTCCAGGTCTAATCCTTACTTTTTTTAGAACTTTTAAAGAGGATCAATTCCATCATACATGATTTTTGCGTAACTTAAACCGTTTACGCAGCGCACGCAACGGAAGCTCTCAAAAAGGAATAATTTTGCCCGTTTTTACAACATTTTTTAGCTATGCTCCGGGTCTTATTGGTCGTAGCGTGATGTTACATAGCCTATAACCTTCCTCGATAAATGGACTATCCAACACAAAAAGAATTTTTCAATTCCAACCAGTAGTTCCTGAGATTAGCGCGTTCAAACAAACAAACTCTTCAGCTTTATAATATTAAATATAAGTATAGATGTATGTATGTATGTATTATTTTTTATTACCTCGTACCTATCAAACCTCTTTACGAACTTTTATAATTAAGACATCGTTTGATAGGTCTTGGCCGCCCAAGTGTCTCAGATAAGTGCCGTTAAAAAAAGTACATGGCGGATTTTGGGCGCCATATTGTGGTGGTTGATTTTTTTTTTCTTCGAAACCCATCGTGTGGGATACCGAAATAAAGGGTTATTAGAGGTGATTACAAAAATATATAACACTTATATGTTTAAAAATCATTCGAAACAAAAAAGTATAACTACAAAGCAGTAAATAGAAAAAGTTAATAAAATAAAAAAACCCGACTGCAAAGATGTAATCAAGAAGAAAATCATGCTGAACAGTCGGAGGATACATCTGGTTTTGGTCACCCAGCTCGCGAATATGTATCCTCCGACTGCAAAGCATGATTTTCTTCTTGTTGACATCTTTTCTGTCGGGTTTTTTATTTTAATAACTTTTTTTAAGAAAATTTTAATTGCAACTCCGTCAAATTGCGTTGCATCGCGTCCATGTGAACGAACTTGAAACGTGTTTATCATCAAATGTAATCAACAAAAGTGAGCAGCAATATTTTTTCCAATATCAAAGTTGTTTTTTTTTGCTTTGAACTATTTCGCCGAAGTTTGGACTAAAGCTTGCATTCCTTGGTGCAAGCTTTAGTACAAAGTCGGCAATCATCCCAAGAGAACATATTCCCAGAATAATGTACCTAATTTCATCAAAATCGGTTCAGTGGTTTAGCGTGAAAAGGTTACAGACAGGCAGAGTTTCTTTCGCATTTATTTTTCGCGACCGAGCTCTTCTCTCACGACGTTTTCTAAAAATGAAACCCAGCTAGATCGATTTATCGCCCCCGAAACCCCATGCTTACTAATTTTCATGCAAATCGTTGGAGCCGTTTCCGAGATACAGTTTATAATATACAAGAATTGTTCGTTAATAGGCATGGATAGTACAGATAGGCTCGCGTTTGAACACTATCTCACCTGATGGTAAGCGTTGCGGTCGTCGATGCAACACGCTTATCTAGATATTTCTGCATTTATCTGTAGATTCATGTTCAGTATTTGAAATTCATTTAAAATAGCCTTTTAACTGTATGCGACACTGTGTCGGTTTTATTTTAATAGCCGTAGACAATGACCTTTTGTAGATTCAATGTCATGTTTAAATCTATCGTAGATTGAGTGCACGCGGCAATCGAAATTTATAGAGACGATTATTTTTCTTTTCGTGGCGATGATAAGTGTATGTTGCCATTAATTTAATGAATTCGGCCCAGTAGGAAGCCACCAGTGCCAGAAAAGCAGGTATTCGAAAAACAAAAAAAACTTTTTTAACAAAAAAATTAAATCGACTTCCAAAAAAACCACAAAGCAAAAAATTACTTTCTTTTCCGAAGTCGGTGTCTTTTGTACATATTGTTTTCCGTTTCGAATAACGGGAAACAATATGGGTGGGTTTTAAGTCAGTAAAAGTTTGACACGCCCTCCCGCTTCACACAGAGCGGGAGAAGACATTGGATGATTTCCCAGCCACAAAAAAAATCCTTCAGGCATTTCTTCCGCAAATAAGCTAGTTTGCTGCGACAAACAAAGAAGCGGCAACCTTACGATGTAGTATTTACAGTGGATGCCCAACATTGGACTGCTATAAACTCAAGTTGATGTTTTTATTGACCTAAGGGTCAATTTCAAGATAGTAACAAGTCTATGTCGTCAAACTTTATACCGATAACATCATACAGACAGACGGTCACGTTTATGTATACAACACTTATCTTTTTCCGCGCCCGTGACCTTTTTTGTTGTTTATTGGGGCAAACCTTCAAAAGGCGCCTGGCATTTTGGGGTAAAGACCAGGGATTGTAGGTATTTTACCTCAATGAAACCACCCCGGTGATCATAATCAGCACCCCGTGACCTCTCAAAAGACCACCCCGGAACCCCCCTTAGTGCAACGCCTGTTAAGACAACGACAGTCGCCAAAGACCTTGAACAAAACGCGCATTCGTTTCACACCCGCGCGACCCAAAATTTAGTAGATTTTTTGCACTTTCCTTATGATTCTATGACTTAAAAAAGCCTCAGATCAAAATGTATATAATTAAATTGCCTTTGAGATGGTGTCGATTTCATTAAAATACGCCGATTGTGGTGTTTTTGTCCGTGTTAGACATAACTTTACAAATTAATTACACTATCTTATACGAATAAAACTCAAAATTTTCTGAGATCAAATTTTTAAGAAAATGGTCTAATGTGTAACATATATTTTTTCCAAAAAATTACGACTAGCCGTTTGGACGTGATTCTCATTTTAAAATCTCAGACAAACTCAGGGGTATCTTCACCTCAAGGCACATCCCTAGGGAGTTCTCACAAAATCATTTGCTGAGCTCACAAAATCATTTGCTGAGCCCTCTCTTGTCAGTTCATCTGCCACTTTGTTACCATGGATTACTTTGTGCCGAGAGACCCACATCAGTCTTACCCTGTTATGCTTCCCAAGCCTGTTTAGGGCTTGGATAGCACCCAGAATAAGTCCGGCATCCACTTTTTGGGGCTTTGATTACAGCCTGACTGTCACTAAGAATATATATGGATTTACATCTTGTTCCTTTATCTATATTCTCTTCAGCACAGGTTAGTATGGTGCAGGTTATTATGGCATATGTTTCTGCTTGGAATACAGTTGCCATGTTCCCTAAGCTTTTACTACCTTTCGCGTTTATTCGCGCTCCTGTACCTGATTCCATTTTGGATCCATCAGTGTACCACACCAGACTATCTTGTTCTGGTGGATCGAGTCCTTTCGTCCAGTCCTCGATTGTTGGGATTTGGACCTTGAAAGGCCTTTCAAACACAAACTTAAATTGCATTTTATCGGATATCATGCTTGTTACCCGACCCAGGTCTTCATTTCCATCGAAATTTATATGGTTAGTCTTTGACTTAGAAGCATCCCACAGTCCAGCAACAGCAAGACGATGTAATGTCTTCCTTGCCTCGAATTCAACCAACATATGCTGAGGAGGGATATTGAGGTATCTCTCAATCGCTGCCGTAGGTAAGTAGCACCCGTGATTCCGAGTTCACACTGTTCTTTGTAACCTGGTGAGTGGCGCTTTGCACGAGGCAAGTTTTGTTCTTGGCTTAGCTTTTGTGCTTGGCAGTGGAATCTTAGTAATTGGATCCCGTTTTTACCCTTTGGCTACGGAACCCTAAAAACTACTGAACGGTTTCATGCGGTTTTAACCAATAGAAAAAGTGAGAAACGAGTAAGGTTTTTGTATAGAATTTATCACGGGCAAACCGGGGGCGTGTTGCTATTATTTATATTAATTAACCGACCAAAAAGGAGGAGGTTCTATGTTCGACTTCATGTATGTCTTTTTTTTTTTGTATTTTCACTGATATCTCCGTCAATTGTTGACCGCTTTTGAAAATTCTTTTTTTGTATGAAAGAGTATGTTTCGAAATTGGTCCCATTTTAATTTGGTGAAGATCTGATGAAGAACTTTGAAGATATACAACAGAACTCTTCACTTAATAACGGGAAATCTCTCGGGATTGCTGCAATCGCATGTCTGTTTATTGTTTATACCATTTCATAACATAACATCACGCGAGTACGCTCTTGAGAGGTACGCAGATCTCTCATTTCACCCTTTATGTTCAAGTTTCATGATATTCCGCTAATCTATTCTGGCGTTAAGGTAACTTACTAAACAACTTGCCTATTAGGTAGGTACAACTAAAAAGTGAAAAATAAAAAACTTTTTTACAAAAAAATACTACCGACTTCCAAATAAGAAAACTACAAAGTGAAAAATAACTTTATTTTTGGAAGTCGGTGTCCATAGCGCAAAAAAATGGTACCTACCTAAAAAAGTTTTTTATTTTATTTAGGCGAAAGTAACTCGGTCTGTTTGTGTCATGTGATAGTGTGATTAGTGAGATATTTGGCATGGCAACGATGCACTGGTCGAGTCATAGCTTGCGAGCCTTGAACATCGACGCCGATTTGCTCGCACTGCACAATTTGAGTACGCCTAACCCTTTCCATCATCGGAATAAAATACAAACGGCAATGCGCCATCGGTAAATGGTAGACAGATCCCACCCTTACGCACAAAGCGTTTTGCGAATTCTTTCATTGTGCGTACAGCTAAGGAGTGGAATTCCCTGCCGGAGTCTTTGTTTCCTGGTAGCTACAACCTAGGGGTATTTAAGTTAAGAGTGAATAAGTTACTTCTAGGCAAGCGTGCTTCACCTTAGACCACATCATCGCTTACCATCAGGTGAGATCGTGGTCAAACGCGAGGCTATGGATATATATTTTTTTTTTTTACTTATATATATTTGGGAAATAGCTAGACAGATTGATTTTATCATCATATATATAATCACGTGTATGTCATACGAGTATGTTTACTTGTTAAGTTATTATGTTTGGCTGAGACAGTAAATACAAAGTGTCAACAAATAATGCCGTAAGTGGGGTTTTGTTTTCCGTGTTCAGTCAGTTTGTTGTCTGTGTATAAAGATACTTAGCAACTTGCCTGAGGGCTCGCAATTCCATTTATATAAGCAATTTTTAATCCCCGACGGAAAAAGAGGGGTTTTATAAGTTTGACGTATGTACCTGTGTATTTGTGTATCTGTCTGTTGCATCATAGCTCATAAACGTATGAACCGATTGTTATTTTTGTTTTTTTTTTTGTGTGAAAGGTGTTTTTATCGAGAGAGTTCTTAGCTATGTTTGATGAAAATCAGTTCAGCCATTCTGAAGTTATGGACGTATTTTATATTTTGTATAGAAATTAAAGTATAGGTTATTCCTACTAACCGCGAGAAGTTGAAGTTCAGCTGCCTACAAAAAAAAAATGCCTTTTCCGTTTTTGTAGAGTATGACTGCACTTTTGACCCTTATAGTACATTATTGAATATAGTATTGCGTTCATTCTGCCAAAGGATAAAAAGGGCAAGAGCTGTGTGATCTGGTACCACTCAGCTATACACCCCGTTTCATGCACCATCGCACCGCCTGGCTATTAACTCTGGTGGCATCCTTAACCCCTTCCTAGTCTTTGAGCAGGGAAGAAGTGCTGCTTAGACACATTATTTTGGCCATTTATTAATACCCAATAATGTGACAATCCACACAATATGCATTTATGTAATACATCGAAATGCGGACGTAGTTAAGTCGTAAAAATTGGCAGTTTATCAATATTATTGGTTGCTGAAAATCACGTGTCATGAATGTGTTAATCAGACTAACAATTTAATTATTAAGACCAGTACAAATATTAGTTATTGCATCGTTTATGACTTACTAGCTGCCGCCCGTGGCTCCGCCCGCGTTTGATTAGTACTTCCCCAATATCCTTATAAATTATAGCCTGTGCTATTTCAAACTTTAATCTATCTCTGTGTCAATTTTCATCCAGGTCAATACAACCGTTCTGACATGATTGAGTAATAAGGTTACATCCATTTATCTAAACTTTCATATATCTTTCGCGTAGGTTACTCTGGATAGTCTAGAGGACTGCCCAGAGGGGTGAAAATACGGCTGAAAACTTGAACTTGTCACTAAAAATCTACTAGCTGTGCCCGCGTCGCTCCCATCAACTATCTACCCACCAATTTTTTTTCTAGGATTATTCATCCGCGGAGAATCTTAACACCGCCTTTCAGAAAATATCGTCAGATGCACAACGCCATCTACCGAATATAGAGTTCAAATGGCCGAGTATCTGAATTGCGTGTGTTGTGATATTTTAATTCTTGAACATTTTCATCTAACTTTTGATAGAGTGAACCGATTGCGATGAAACAAAAACTAAGTAATACTTCAAGTTACGCACATTTTTTATGTATAAAAGTTATCTACATTGGTTTCGTACATTTTACGTGATGCGTGCACAAATAAATTGACAAACAGACAAAAATTTCAAAAATGCTGGCAATGGGTTCTGTGTTATCCTTTAACACTCTCGCAATTATATTTGGAAATATTCTCGATGTACAAAAACGACTTTTCTACAGATTTATTATATGTAGGTAGGTTTTGATGAAAATTAAGAAAGGTTTCAAAAACCATTTGCGTGCTATTCCGAATCGAATGAGAACATGTTCATATTTTTCCGAGACTGCTGACAAAAGTTGAACAAAAACAGCATTAATTTGTTGATTAGACTAGGATAGTAAGATTATTAAGTAAAATGAGTGGAGATTGTTTTAACATAAAGGGGTAGGCAGAAACTACAGAACGCCAACTGCTACGATCCCTACATATTTCTTTTGCTTCACTCACGTTCATACATCTAGTCATACACGCAGGTCGGTTATGAGTACCGCGCTGCTGGCCTTTCTGAAGAACATCACTAAAAAGATCCGTGTATGTCCTTCTAGGGCGTACCCTCTCGGCATTTCCACTCACGTTTGCCTTGTAAAGTTACCAAAAAAAACAAGTCTCTACCAAAATAAAAAAAAAAACAAGGCCTGAAATGTTTAATTACAAATTTGTATTTAAATTAATTTGAAATAGCTTCACAGTTTCACACAGTAGCTGATTATGATAATAATATATTAATAATGGAATCTTCTCACATAGAACTTCGACGTGACTCAGTTAATCTTGTTTAAAAAAACCCTATTGTTTATAAATTTATTAGAGGAGCTCGTGGCTTAATAATAACAGCCGCACGGGTCGATCTTCAAGGTTAAGCAACGCTTGACGAGGTCGGTCCGTGGATGGGTGACCATTTCAACATACCGAGTTTTCTCCGTGCCTCGGCAAGCACGTTAAGCCGTTGGTCCCGGCTGTCATTTGAAGATCTTTGACAGTCGTTACGAGTAGTCAGAAGCTTGGGATCTGACACCAGTCTTACCAAGGGGTATAGTGTTACCCAGTTACTGGGTTGTGGAGGTCAGATAGGCAGTCGCTCCATGTAAAAACTGGTACTCAGCTGAATCCGGTAAGACTGGAAGCCGACCCCAACAATAATTAGGAAAAGGCTAGGCAGATGATGATGATGTTTATAAAAATAACCTAATGTAAAGTCTCCCGCCGCATCTGTACGCGATAAACTCAAAAACTACTGAACGGATTTTCATGCGGTTTTCACCAATAGATAGAGTGAGAAATCAGGAAGGTTTTTGTGTATAATTTGTCACGGGCGAAGCGCGAAGCGAGTTGCTGTTAAGTTATATTACACGTAAATTTCTTTTGCGATATACTGGAGTCCGTACTAGGGAATCCCTGTGTTACGAATCGCCAGGCACTCACCCTAGGACCTAGAGTATAAAAATGCACGGTTCTTTTGCTATAGATCACAAGAGCGAAGACGCGGGTTAAAACACTTATTCAAAATAAATAATTGTGTTAGCAGTGCTCATAAGTAGGATTGTTTTACACGTGCAAATAATGACCTCTTTATTTCAATATGTGCCTAAGAAAACACGTGATCCGGTACTCGGGCAAAACGGTATTCCCCTTAGCCAGTTAAAACCTACAATTTATGTAAAACCCAAGGGCCGTAAAATTTCCATAAAAATAAATTATACTGTTGGCTATTTTAATGTCCCTTATAGGATTGTTAGATCAAAGGGCCCTTCTCATACAGAGACAGAACGAACATATTAATCATCACAACTGCTAATAGTGTAAGTTCAAAGAATAGCGCTAGGTATGCTTTTCTTGCATTCATTGCTTCATATGATCAAAAATCCGTCTACTCGACAGCGTAAAACACGCAATGAATATTGTTGAGTTGTATCCTAATGAAAGGGAAGGACTGTGGATCGTGCTGTCAAAACAGATACACTATCTTGGACAACACAGACTGATTCCAAATTAAACTTAGAAAGTATAAAAATATGGCAGGTCGCTGATAGAGTTAAATAAATAAAAATCTTTAATAGCCCAACAGATTCAAAAATCATTGGCACGCTATTCCGGATCGAATGAGAACATGTTCATATTTTGCCGAGACTGCTGACAAAAGTTGAACAAAAACAGCATTTGTTGATTAGACTGGGATAGTAAGATTATTAACTAAAATGAGTGGAGATTGTTTTAACATAAAGGGGTAGGCAGAAACTACAGAACGCCAACTGCTACGATCCCTACATACTTCTTTTGCTTCACTCACGTTCATACGTCTAGTCATACACGCAGGCCGGTTATGAGTACCGCGCTGCTGGCCTTTCTGAAGAACATCACTTTAAAGATCCGTGTTTGTCCTTCTAGGGCGTACACTCCCGGCATTTCACGTTTGCCTTGTAAAGTAACCAAAAAAAAAACATACAAGTCTCTACCAAAATAAACAAAAAAACATGACCTGAAATGTTGTATAATAATATGGCAGGTCCCTGATAAACTTAAATAAATAAAAATCTTTAATAGCCTATCAGAAAAAAAATGCGGTAAACCAAAAGATTTTGCGTCATACTTTTATGACGTACAGCTAAGAAGTGGAATTCTCTGGTGGTCTCTGTGAGTTTATTTCCTGATATATATATACAGGCAATCTGTATGTTCTGAGTGAATAGGTAACCTACTTCTAGACAAGTATGCCCCATCGACGTCGACCAAATCATCGTTTACGATCAGTTGAGATAGTGGCCAAAAAATAATGTTCGGCGCAAACGGACCACCGACCACCGCCACCGGTGCGGTGGCTGTCGCGCGCTACTGCCACATTTGTAACAGTGGCAAAAGTGCACGACAGCCACCGGTGTTCGGAAGTCGCCACGTTTCTATTGCTGTATAGATAAGAGTGGAATGTGAATCCCAAACATCGATCGTATCGATATCCATTGTGGCGTCGTCGTGCTCCATGGTGACGCGTGCGACGCGTATGATGCCTAACGCCTAACTGCGCGGGGATGGAGCAGCACGACAGTGGCGGGTGTCTGCGTCTTGTATGGTCCGCAGCGACCACAAGTGTCGAGTCATGGACACTGCTGTAGCAATTGGCCGCCACCATCTAAACGTGTGCTGTGCGTCTATACAAAATACCTATATGGAAAAGAGTGTAAGGCTCGGCGCAAACGGGCCACCGACCACAGCTACCGGTGGCTGTCGCGCGCTACCGCAACGTTTGTAACAGTGGTAGAAGTGCACGACAGCCACCGGTGTTCGGAAACCGCCACGTTTCTATTGCTGTATACATCAGAAAGTGAATCCAAATGAAATGTTATTGGATATCCGAAATGAAAGTATCGATATTCATGGAGGCGTCGTCGTGGTCTATGGTGATGCGTGCGATGCGTAGGATGCGTCGCCTAACAGGTGGAGGAGCGTGACAGTGGCGGGTGTTGACGTCTTGTGTGGCCCGCAGTGACCACAAGTGGCGTGGACACTGCCGTAGCGAGTGGCCGCCACCGTCTACAAGTGTGCGGTGCGCCTATGCAAAATATATGAAAAAGTGTGTTATGTCGCTGTCGCTGGCCACCGGTGGCAGTGGTCGGTGGCCCGTTTGCGCCGAGCCTTTAGATCGCTATCGCTAGCCACCGGTGGCCGTGGTCGGTGTCCCGTTTGCGAATCGATCTGCCTTGCACTTTCCTACTTCTTCGTCCCAGTAACTGAATGAAGACGTGCCAGACTTTCTCGCTTCTAACACCTACCCGTAACGACTATCAAAGATCTAGAAATGACATCCGTTGATCCCGCGATCAACGGATGTCATTGGCTTAGCGAGCTTTCAGAGTCACAGAGGAGTCTCGGTATGAAGATGTAGGTTATTGTCGGTCACCCAACCACGGACTGATCTCGACGAGCGATCCGTCCGACTGTTAACATTTAAACACCAGCTCCTCTGACATAGTGGTGAACCAAAGGAGATATAAAATATAGTTTTTAGGGTTTTGTACCCGAAGGGTCGAAACGGAGCCCTCTTCCTGTCACTCACGTGTCTGTCTGTCCGTCTGTGTCACGGATTTTACACCCAAATGGTTGAGCTACAGTCTTCAAATTTTCACAGTATAAGTATCTTATTGACCCAAAGCCATACAAATCAAAGATCAAAAAGCTATTTTATAACTGCACATTGTTGTTGTGTTGCAGAAATGAGAAGCTACCAAAGTCAGCCTCTTTTAAAAAATTTGTTCTGAAGAACTCCCCGTTGGCCTATGAACTTCAAATTTGGTGATAATGTTCATTATTACGTATATTTTACTAACAAATACCAATATATGGATAAATCAGATTTTTCTTTGAAATTCCCACATTTTTTCTATTTTAACCAACTTCATTTTGCGGTCTAGACTTGACTGGTTTTTTATTTTTAACCGACTTATCAAAAAGGAGGAGGTTATATGTTCGACTTCTTGTATGTTTTTGTTTTATGTATGTTCACCGATATCTCCGTCAATTTTATTGTGAACCGATTTTAGAAAATCTTTTTTTGTATGAAAGAGTATGTTTCGAAATTGGTCCCATTTTAATTAAATTGGTGTCCGTAACGCAAAAAATGGTACCTACGAAAGACACCGAATCCCAAAAATAATAGTATATTATGCAACGAGTGAATAAAGGACGGTTTTAAAGCGAGGGCCATTGATGAATCACGAACAAGTGAAGGATTCCAACAACTGAATCACGACCGTAGGGAGTGATTCATGATGGTTGAATCACGAGCATAGCGAGTGATTCAAGTGTTAGAATCCTGAACGACGCGAGTGATTCATGGCCCTCGATATAAATCCGTTTTATTCAAGAGTTGCATACTATATTTTATACCATGACTTCGAGAAAAAGAAGGATTTAAGCCAAAAGCACAAAGAATAATAATAAATAAATAAATGGTTTATTACCATCAAAATTTACAGAAAATGAGAAACCTTAGGGCTTCACATTTTTTGTTAATTGAAGCTGAGCCTTTGAGTTTGAGTTACCTAAACAGCACCTATGTTTCAGAGGCCAGTGACCACCTCCGTTAAGTTACATAATTATAATTAATTAAACACCAATGCAATTAATATTAGAATTACAATCCAAATAAGTATTCACTAAACATCCTAGACCAAAATAAAATCATTATCAAAATCCTAAATATAAACAAACTCAAAATTAAATCGACGAAGGAGTTTGAAATTCGAATATTCTTTGCACAAGAAGTTTGTATCGAGTATTTTATGCGCAAGTAGGTTGTATTGCATTGAGATGGAGGTCAAATATATATTGGTGTGTTCTAAATTCAAACACCAAAACAGTGATTAAAAGTGTTTTTTATTCACTGTTTTCAGTGAATAAAATAAGCTTTTTAGAGGGGGAATGGTATAAAGTAATTTTTCACTTTGTAGTTTTCTTATTTGGAAGTCGGTAGTATTTTTTTGTAAAAAAGTCTTTTATTTTTCACTTTTTAGTTGTACCTACCTTATAGGCAAGTTGTTTAGTAAGTTACCTTAACGATACGATTAGCCGTATATCATGAAACTCGAACATAAACGGTGAAATGAGAGATCTGCGTACCTCTCAAGAGCGTACTGGCGTGATGTTATGTTATGAAATGGTATAAACAGTAAACAGACATGCGATTGCAGCAATCCCAAGAGATTTCCCGTTATTTATTGAAGAGTTCTGTTTTATATCTTCGAAGTTCTTCATCAGATCTTCACCAAATTAAAATGGGACCAATTTCGAAACATACTCTTTCATACAAAAAAAGAATTTTCAAAATCGGTCCACAATTGACGGAGATATCGGTGAACATAACAAAAAAAAAAAAAAAGAAAAAAAAAACATACATGAAGTCGAACATAGAACCTCCTCCTTTTTGGTAAGTCGGTTAAAAGTTTTTTTTATTGTTACGCTCGCGTTTGACCACTATCTCGCCTGATGTTAAGTGATGATATTGTGGTCGACCGTGAAGCACGCTTGCCTAGAAGCAACCTATTCTCTCAGATCTTAAAATATCTCTAATTTCGATTTGCTCATGTATATTTTGCCGTTTAGCGATGAAAAATGTGACTGCCGGAACTCATGGCCAATTCACGACATTCGCCTTGAAAATGACTATAATTATATTTAAGTTAAAAATATAGAAGTGATATTCTCAAAAACGCGTCATTTTAATATCGCAATTAATTATAATTTTTACTTAATATGTGAAAAAATCTCTCATTGACTCTAGGGGTCACAACTCAAGCGTGATAATAACGAAGCGTCTGGAAACTAAGTGTCTATAGTACGAGTGCCTACGATCTAAACATGTCACATCCGTATAAAATCGCTAGATTATATAAATCTGAACCCTAGGTAAGCAGAACCGGCCAAAAACCTCACATTGTTATGGGACATTTCCGCTACACAAAAAAAAAAACAGACGGTTTTATTAAAATATGTCTGATATTAAAAATGGCCATAGATTTGATAATTTTGTTATGAAAAAGTTCGTTTTCTGACATTTTGTGCGTTAAATGTGGCCTGAGCGCATTACCAAAAAGTTTACAAATTTAAACCGACCTGTCTCATTCTTTGCCAATATTTTTTGGTACAATTTTATTTTAAATCTTTTGTACGGTTGTGGAGATTACCAAACGATTGTTTGTAGACATTTTAAACGTCTCCTATAACTTCAAAAACGATACAAAACTTTTTTACAAAAAAAAATCTACCGACTTCCATATGAGACAACTACAAAGTGAAAAATAATTTTATTTTTGGAAGTCGGTGTCTTTCGTAGGTTCCATTTTCTTTCCGTTATGGACACCGACTCACCGACCGACGTCGAACATAGAACCTCCGCCTTTTTGGTAAGTCAGTTAAAAAGAACATTTCGTAGTCGCTTCGAAATGGTTTCAATACATAGAATGCTCATAATTTCTTCTGAAAAATTATTGATTCTCATCAACTTACCAATGTACACTTGACAAAATAATTTTCAGACGATTTGCTATGGTTTTTTTTTTGGATATTTTTTAATGTTCTCCTGCGTGTGACGCTACTGGTGTCTGAAAATCGTGTAATCGGTATCTTATATATATCGACGATCAACGATTAATATCGGTATATTAATTGTTGTTAAAAATCAGACAATTGCTAGGAAACACCTCGGTAATTTATTGATTATGAAATTTAAAAAAATGCGATTCGGTTAGACGTGACGCGGCAATTTTTTGAAATCAGTATTTTTGTAATCAGTATAACCAAAACTATTGACGGTTTTAGCTGTAAAACGAGGAGACAAAAATGGTGTTGAGCGCTCGTACCACTACAAATCGGCAATTTTTTTTTTTTTATTAATCGTAATAATCGAACTAATCTAGCATTACATAGTAAGTTTTTCATTTGTATTTTTTTGTTGGATTTATGTAACAATTGACTGTATTTATGTAACTTAATAAGTAAATCTGTTTTTCTGTTTTCATACTCCTATGTTAAATAAATGCATGCCGTGGCAGCCTTTAATTAAGGCTACACTATAAATAAAATTGTAAAAATAGAATGAGTACCTTAACATGTATTTTTGGTGTAAGCTTTGTTGGTTGTCCTTAAATAAATAAATAAAAATATTGGTGGTGATTTGGAAGTCCTCAGTATGAAGTCGGAGTTAGGATTTCTGGCTAAGGCAAGAGAGCAGTGATGGCCCAGACCTAAAGGTCGTGGTCATGGGATGAACCCAGGCAGTCAACTTGGTATAATTTATTTCATGACCACTGCGCTCAAAGCGGTGCACGAAAACATCGTGATTAATTTTGCGGCAGCCGGTGTGTCCTAGGACGAATATCCTAAGACTTCCGCCAAGCTGCATATAACGTATCCTATTATTATAAAATGAACAAGCTTCTGCCAGCGGCTTCGCCCGTGTGAATGTCGAAAATTATCCCTAGGGAACGTATGCCCGGGATAAAAAGTATCCCATGAGCTATTCCTGACTAAAATCGAACTCTGTGCCAAATTTCATCCAGATCCGTTCAGCCGTGAAGAAGCGTGAAGAAGTAACAAACATACTCACAAACTTTCGCCTTTAGAATATTAGTGTGGAAAATGGATGGCTTACATGGGATTGGGCGGGTCACGTTAGCAGCATGACCAGAGACTACTGGGCAATAGTCTCCACAAATTGGGGGCCTGAGGACGGACGGCGCCTCTGAGGCCGGCCCACAAAGAGGTGGCGAGACGACCTAGACGCCCACTGCAGAGGCTGGCTCGAGGTGGCTCAGGCAAAGACTATTTGGTGCCTGAGGATGGAAAGGCGCCACCGAGGCCGGCCAACAAAGAAATGGCGAGACGGCCTAGATGCCCACTGCAGAAGCTGGTTCGAGGTGGCTCAGGCAAAGAATATTTGGTGCCTGAGTACGGAACGGCGCCATCGAGGCCGGCCCACAAAGAGGTGGCGAGACGACGTAGATGCCCACTACAGAGGCTGGTCCGAGGTGGCTCGGGAAAATAATATTTTGAAGGAATTGGGGGAGGCCTTTGACCAGCAGTAGGACAGTACAGGGAAATATGAAAAAAAAATGTGTGAATTGTGATAAAGCCCATGAAAGTTTGCACCTTGGCAGTTTGTAATTTGTATTGATGAGAACTCTCATATGCTTGTTTTTACCCAAGTCCAGTAGCCTTATGGCGTAAGTGAATTCGGCAAGGCAAAGGATAAAGAGTATGAACAATCGAACAACCACATAGACGGAAATCCATATCGCGTCTTTCATGTCGCATGTGATTGGTCGATTATTCATACTCTTTGCCCTGCCGAATTCACGCAATAAAGCTGCAGGTTTCTACACGATATTTTCTGTCACTGTATATCAGGGATTTTTCCGTTTTACTGATGAAATATCTGTCATACATTCCAATTCCCAATGCTCATTGGTTATCTGCGTTTGATGTGCCTTTGTCTTGCAGTGTGACAATTGCAGGTTGATATTATTTTATTATCCTTGTAAGGAAACCTGCTGACCCCACCTTGTGTTTATCTGTGTCATGTGTTTGTCGATAAATACACATCCATACTAATATTATAAATTCGAAAGTAACTGTCTGTCTGTCTGTTAACTTTTCACGCCTAAACCACTGAACGGAATTCAATGAAATTTGGCAAGGAGATAGATGGTGTTCTGACGAAGGACATAGACTAATTTTGGAACATTTTTCTTTTTGTTGTTGGTTGATGTACGTAGGTAGGTTAAAGAGCTGGTAGGATAGGTTTGGGTAGGGTAGTTAGGTAGCCAGTTGACGGGAGCAAAGCCGCGGGCTTCAGCCACTATGTACCTACAGTTAAGGGTCAAAAGTGCAGTCACACTCTACCAAAACGGCAGTGGCAATTCTTTTTGTAGGCAGAAGAATTACAACTTAGCATGTATAATCTATTATTTAATATCTGTACAATACATTATACCAGTTGTCTATAATTTATCTTCTTCTACAAAAACTAGCAATTTGAATTTTGGGAGATAAGACTGCACTTTTGGCTGTACATAATTATTATGTACATTACCTATATGTAGCATCGACAAAATTCGTAAAACCGATCACTGCCGATTTACACAACCAATGGAAATCGTTCACTATCGCGCCATTCAATGCTATTCGCGCTATATATACCCGCCTTAGTTCAACCCGAGACAGCGTTGTGAATGTTACCAGTTACAAAGTTACCAATTCGGTATGTAAAATATTTTTTTTAATATTTTTTATTTAAACATTTTGTTATTTTGAGCAACTTTATCAAATATTTGGTTTTTCAAGATGAAGTTATTTTTTTTAGTGCTGACGTCATAAAGTAGTCTGAATGGCATAGGACTTGACATTGACATTGACGCTTGACACGTACAGAACAACGACCCACTTGCACGAAAAACTTAACACAGACTTAGTTGCTAAGACGAGGTTAAATTGAGAATATTTTATCACGAACTGCCAATTTAATCTCGTGTTAGTCGTGTTAGCAAGTAACTGAGTTAAGTTTTTCGGGCAAGTGGACCTTAATTATTCCAACGGGGTCCCCGTAATATTGTATCATTACCGTGTCTGCAGGCAGTAAGAAGCGTGTTATTGATAATGAAGACAAAAAAACCTTTTTATAACAAGCTTTTTGTATTCTTCTCAGCAAACCTTTTCATTTGATACCCATATAAAGGCAGTGCACAAAAAATAACTAGTCCGCCATCTTGGACCGTCCGCCATATTGAATTTAGAATGACGTCACTTGGCTAACCATGCATTGTCATCCAAACTAAACGTGTATGCAATATTTCATATTAATCGGTGGAGGATAACTGCTTTGAAATTCAGGTGCAAGATTTGACCCGTACACACATACATACATAGCAAGTTAAATAAAAGCATGTAAAAAACAATAGTCAAAAGCAACAAACAGCAGCTATTTTAAATTTAAAATAGTCAAAAAATCTACATGGAAACAACGTATTTGATAAATAATAGCTTCCAAAGTCCATGTGTTTTTATAACAACACAGAATGTTAAGTAATTTTATTTTTTCATGGAAAATAATCACAAATAACTATATAATTTTACTAGCTTCTGCCAGCGGCTTCGCCCACATGTATGTCGAAAATTATCACAAGGGAACATATTTCCGGAATAAAAAGTATCCTATGTGCTATTCCAGACTATGATCTATCTCTGTGCCAAATTTCATCCAGATCTATCCAGATTTCATCCAGATCTATCCAGCCGTTTGAGCGTGTAGAAGTAACAAACATACAAACACACACTCACAAACTTTCGCCTTTAGAATATTAGTGTGATTTAAAAAAAAGAACGAATAAAGCGGTATGGAAGAAGACATCACACCACCCGGTTGGTATGATGCCGGTTGGTTGCAATCCCACGTATCGTGCGCGTGGGCCAAATGATGATGATATTTATTTATTTCATCTTATCACATCTTTAAATTAATAACTAGCTTTTACCCGCGGCTTCGCTCGCAGAGAAGCCATTATTTTTTTATTAAAAAGTATCCTATTTTACTTCCAATAAATACCTCCAAGAATATATGTACAAAGTTTCATGATGATCGGTTTAGTTGTTTTTGCGTGAAAGCGTAACAAACAAACTTACATTCACATTTATAATATTAGTATGATTATATTATTATTATTATATATTAAGTGGGGATAAAAATATGTTAATAAAACGGAAGAGTTTTTCGTAGGAGTTGTTTATTTGTTTGTTTAAACGCGCTAATCTCTAGAACTTCCAGTCGGATTTTAAAAATTCTTATGGTTAGATCATTTATGGAGAAAGGCTATAGGTTATATAACATCACGCTACGACCAGTAGAAGCGGAGTATCAATGAAAAATGATGTAAAAAGAGGGAAAATGTATTCCTTTTGAGAGCTTCCGTTTCGTGCGCTGCGTAAACGGTTAAAATTACGAATCATGTAGGTAAGGTAGGGTAGGTGGGTATGCAGCTAGCCAGTTGACTTGAGCGAAGCCGCGGGAGACAGCTAGTAACGAAATAGTTAACAATGGAGATCTTGAAAATTCACAAGTAAGCCATCAGGTCGAGCGTACGGAAAGTATGCAAGATGAGTAACTGCACTTGGAACACTAACCCGTCTTCAGTTCATTGCCAGCGTTGCACGCGGTAGTGGTTGCATCCAATGCTTGGGATGCCATTGCTGAAATGCCACGGGTACGATTCCACGTACGCTTTCAACGCTCTTTGAGCCACACGTACCATAAACATAGGCATAGGTTCCCAGCGCTAACAATGAAAATTTGGTTCAAATAAATGTCACTAGATGGCGCGATACGCATCGATCTGTTTTGAATTGTGTGTAAAATTAACATTTTCTAGAATTGGATAAAAATTCTGTATTCTTTTTTAATCACCTCTCCTAAGCACAAAATTATGGAATATTGGGTTCTTAATTCACATTTCAAAGATTATTTGAATTGTGTGTAAAATTAACATTTTCTAGAATTGGATAAAAATTCTGTATTCTTTTTTAATCACCTCTCCTAAGCACAAAATTATGGAATATTGGGTTCTTAATTCACATTTCAAAGATTATTTGAACGGATCACTTAAAATTGATCATATAAATAGCGCGGTTTTAAATTTCTGAGGCATGCCACTCAATTTTTTAAATTTGTACTGTAACACGTTTTGGTACCTATAATGAAACTGTTAAAAACTTGCAAAAAAATATTATAAAGAAAATATTGTCACGAACCGAGGAAATCCTTTTACTTGCAAGTCGCTGCTAACACCATCTGTAGCCTTGGAACTTAACGTGATTGAAGTACTTATAAAAATAATCATCTTAATCAACCGAAAAACGCTAGTGTCGGCACGGTTTCTTTGTATGGGATGAGGCATCTGTATCTAATATTATATTATCTGTGACGTAGTTATGTGTCTAGGTGTCCAGCGTGTGTGTTACTATGCCGTACAACGGTCTACTTTACAAGTTTCCAAGGCGGACCAGAGGTTTTAGACTAAGTGGGATCTTTATGGTCAAGAGTGAATAGGTAGAACATCGACGCCGACCTGCTAGCTTTTCAGGTTTTTATCGGTTACATTCGGGGATTTAATTCCGCCTAGCCTGTTCCGTCATCGGCCTACAAGACGTACGGCAATGCGCCATCGGTACATGGTGGACATCCCACCCATACGCGCTGAACATTTTGGGTATACTTTCACTGTGCGTACCGCTAAGGATTGGAATTCCCTGACGGAGTCTGTGTTTCTTGATAGCTACAACCTGGGGTCTTTAAGTCAAGAGTCCATTACAACATAATCTGCAACATACTCTGGACGTATCTGCAAGATATTGCAGATATGTACTTTCATTAAAATATTTTTTTTTTATAAATCTGACCTCTCTCGGTCATACATTAAAAAAATAGACGAGTTGAATTGAGAACCTCCATCCTTTTTTTCGTCAGTTAAAAAAGGTTTAGAAGTAACTTGTGTGCCTGTTATCATTTCAAACTGGGGTAACTCATATTTTATCTACAGGTGCGGTCTTGTGTATCATCCAGATAACTGGACAAATCAGATAAACTCGGAATTCTTGTTATCCGCAATGAGTTATCATTTTTGCCTGAAAGAAGGGTATCATCATATAACACCTGCAGTTTTAAGAAGTCTGCTGGAAAAGGTTCCGAATGACCAGAATCAAACAACCTAACAAATACTTCATGTTTTTTACTCAAACTTCAAATGAGGCGCAATAAAAAAAAGTATTGATGTGCTCGCGTCTGACCACTATCTCACCTGATGCTTAGCGATGATGTGGTCGACGGTCAAGCACGCTTGCCTAGAGCACCGTCGAATCAGTAACCTATTCACTTTTGACTTAACCCCTCATATCTAGAACGCAGATCTACGCGAGACACAATGGCTTTTTAATTGGATCAGTTAATTACGGCATACAAGGGGTTAAAGAGGCCCAGGTTGTAGCTATCAGGAAATACAGTCTCCGGCAAGGAATTCCACTCCTTAGCTGTACGCACAATAAAAGTATTCTTAAAATGCTTTGTGCATATGGGTTGGATGACCAGTTGTACACCATATACCGATTACGCATCGCCGTACGTCTTGTAGTTCGATGATGGAACAAGTTAAGCGGAAACCAATTGTGCAGTTTCATCGCACACTCCCCGAAATGTCGCCGATAAAAATAAAGTTAATTAAAAATATCAAAAACTCGTCTGCTTAATCTACATCAGCTTTAGTGCCGTGAAACGGTAACTTTCTAAAGCATACTACTTAGTAACGGCTAGGTTTGAAAAAAATATATATTTACTATCGTTTCATGTACATTATTTCTTAAACATGGTTATTTCGTATAAGAAATAGTTTTGCTTTAAAAAAATAATTAGCAACACGATATTTTTCGCAACTTTTGGATACTCCTCCAAAACGACTTGGACGTTTAAAAATATTTTTCACGTATAATTGATGGCTGGAATTTCTGCATATGTAAATCAAATAATATTTTGCAAACAAAACTGTTCAAAAGGAGGTTCAATATTGATATTTTGGCTCCGAGCGGGCGCACGGCTAGTACTGCGATAACATTTGGGCGAATAAATCGACACTCGCAAGGTTAAGACGAATCGATTGACGTAAAAATCATCACCTCCATTCAGATAAGTACATTACACCTCCTTCGGCAGTCGGGTAAAAAAGACTGGCAATTCGGCGACGATATTCAAGTTGATAGGGATACGTTAAGGGATTCACTCTAGCGTTTGTCCAGCGTAGGCGTTCGATGAACGCATGCGCAGCGCAGACGCCGCGATAACGCGACGCGTACGACGCGTTGTTGCGGCGACTCTCCTGGGGCACATAAGTACGCTGCGCTACCGTTGTGGGGGTGCGACGCTGTTAATGTAATACCGAAACAACAATGAAATTCTGTGAAGTTCTGCGCCGTACTAGCGTAGCGTTTAATTTACTGCTTGACAAACCCTAGTGTAAAGGGACTCTAAAATATTATCCACTTGCACCAAAGGTCTTACTAGAGTGGTTTAAACGAGGTTAACTAACAAGTATGTCATACATAATTGGACCAGTTAGTTACTAAGTCGGAGGTCGTAAGATAGCCCAGGGTGACCAAGTGGACCTAACTCTTGAGCCAGCCTAGACGTCCTAATAAATTTAAAAAATAATAAGACCAGCCTGTATCTGTCCCAATGTAGGGCAAAGGCCTCTTCTGATATAAAGAAGGCACGAGCATAAATCACCACGCTTGCTGAAGGCGATTTGGCAATTTCAAACTTAAGGTTTCTCCACGATGTTTTCCTTCACCGATGTCAGCGATGACCAAGATAACTATTAGTAGCAATGACACTAATTATATTACAATTCTCTGATAAACTTTTAGCAGTACAGCATAGAAATCAAAATAGCATAACAAGTATTAAAAAACATTCTAACGCTAACGTTTTAAAGCTCAAATTTGCGTGTCGGTATTATTATTTTATATGTTCACCGAGTAGCGCTAGTCTGATAAAAACATACAAATTAAATAATCCTTAATGTTACAAGCAGAGGGTTCAAATTTGATCGTTTTTAGGGTGAGTCAGGTAACAGCTATTACCGACTGTACATATGAGTTGAAAAGTTACATTGTTATTTGAATCCAAGAGGCGAGGTCTTAGTCACTGGGTCACCACGACATCGTTCATCAAACCAAAATAAATAGTTTAATGAGAATTTTCACAAATAACAATGATTAATTACTGTTTATCTTATGTAAGTATTTCATCATCATTTTCCTGCCCTTGTTCCATGTTACTTGTGGTCGGCGCAACACGTTTTTTTTTCCATACCGTCCTGTCCCCCGTCACGCTATCACTGACTCCCTTTTCTTTCACATCACTCCTCACACAGTCGTCCATCTTTTCGTCTGCCGTCCCCTCATTAACTTATGTGGGTACCTAATGATTTGAATTACATACTTTAGTTTTAAATGCATTGTTATTATTCATGAGTCGGTCACGAACTGGACTCTTTCTTATTATCGAAGCTAAGCAGAACAGTTTTATTGAATTAGTTTGGTCAAATATAATATTATGTTACTGTAAAAGCCCGAACTTCTGTAACACGTATGATTGGCCGGTAAATGTTAAGATTTACCAAGTCTTACTGGTAAACATCCGAAATTAACTATGATAAGCTGTGCCTGCGTACCCTATTATACCGACCCGACCCCACCCCACCTTACCCTACTCTACCTATCCTACCCTACCCTACCTTATCCTACGTACCTACGCCACCTACCGTACCCTATATACAGGGTTACAGGAAAAGTCGACCTAGATCCGTTAAGGGCGTGTAGTACACATCATTTCTGAATGATTTCACTATGGAACCCCCCATCCTAAACTTAACCGTTTTCGAGATTTTCGAGTTTTAATTTTTTTTATGAAAATGCCCAAAAATTCATATTTATCATTCATATTTCAATAGCCGAAAAATTGGGCTTTTCATAAAAAAAATTAAACTCGAAAATCTCGAAAACGGTTAAGTTTAGGATGGGGGGTTCCATAGTGAAATCATTCAGAAATGATGTGTACTACACGCCCTTAACGGATCTAGGTCGACTTTTCCTGTAACCCTGTATATGTATATATACCCTATCTACGCCACCTACCCTACCTATTTATTTTTTGTTTTTGAGCCTTCCTGCATTCTAGCGAACAAAACCAAAATTGTTTTGCCTTTCTCCTTACCTTACTCTACTTACCCTACCCTACTCTATCTACCCTACCCTACCTTATCCTATCTACCTAGGGTAGGTAACTCTAACTATTTACCCTTCCTTACTGTGCCTATCCTTTGGGTACGGAATCCTAAAGACGTGCTACGATCTTTGATAGAAACATTGAAATAATACTACTACTCTCATGATGGAGCCGGAAGGTGGCCATAGCAACTTAATACATATTACAAAAAAAAAACTTATTACTCGTATAGATAATCGAAATGTGCTCGACAGTTTAGGAGTAAAAGCGTAGTAAACAAACTGTCAGTTGTATCAACTATCTATGTGAATTTACTGGGTTTTATCAAATAATATTTACGCAGATATCATAGATAATATCCATGTGATTATATGCAATCTTTTATTATCTTTAGTAGCGAGTTTTATAAACTTTTAGAAGATCGATTAAAGGACGTTGGTGGTCTAAACGTGTGCAAAATTAAACGCTAAATAATTGTTTTATAGTGTAGAAGAGTTAGTGGATTGAGTGGTTTGTGGCTAAAAGAATAGCTATCAGAAAGATGAGTGATAAGGTGATAACATCTATACATATAAATAAAGTTGGAGTGTCTGTTCTTAATATTAAAATAACCGTTTTTTTCTACATGTATAAGAATATATATACGGCATTTTTTTAATTTTTGTGTCTGTCTGTCTGTCTGTTTGTTCCGGCTAATCTCTGAAATGGCTGGACCGATTTTGACGGGACTTTTATTGGCAGGTAGCTGATGTAAAAAGGAGTAACTTAGGCTACGTTTATTTTAGAAAAAATCTTTCCTTTTTAGAAATTTGTTAGGCGGAACGAAGTTCGCCGGATCAGCTAGTATTTCATAATTGTAGTCTTAATTTTGAATTTTGTAAATGTCATGCATACCTATAATCTGTATGATTGCTATGTAATTTTGAATTTTAACGTATTCTTATTTGGATGAATTTAAGCAGTTGTACTGTTGGTGTGCTTAACAAAAAAAAAAAATGCAAAGTTCAAGGCGTACAGTAGGTTTAGTGCGAGTTGTGGAATCGCTTTTTTTAGTTCACAATTTGGTGTTAGAGAACGTTTACGTTAAAAAGTCGTACTAAGGCCTCTGAGGAAGACGAACAGTGAGTAAATCCTGGATCCTCTATTGAAAAGGTAGCATCCTACGACCATTCGGGTGTTGTGTTTGGTCACAGATAATGTAATACTAGCATACAGATGCCTCATCCCATACAAAGAAACCGTGCCGACGTAACTAGCGTTTTGCCTCTGATTAAATCGATTATTTTTTTTACATCGATCGCGTTCGGTTTCGTTCCATGGCTATAGATGGTGTTAGTAGCGACTTAGGTTAAAGGGTTAACTCGGTTCGTGAATATTGTTTTCTTTAAATACAGTGATGATTTGTTTTATAGTATTGTCTTGCACGTTCTTACAGTTTCATTGCACAAAAATGTGTTAAAATACCAATTTAAACAATCGAGTGGAATGCCTCAGAAATTTAAACCCGCGCCATCTATTGGCATCAATTTTAAATGATCCGTTCAAATATCTTTGAAATGTGATCAAGAGCCCAATTTTCCATTATTTTGTTCGTAGGAGAGTTAATTAAACAAGAACATAAAAATGTTATGTTCAATTCTAGATAATGTGAATTTTACGCAAAATTCAATAACAAATCGATGCATATCGCGCCATATAGTAATATATATTTGGTACGCTAACGCTAGCGCGCGGGACCCCTTGGGCTTTGTGAGTAAGTGTCGGATGGTTGTTGTCGGTCTTTTGTACGAGCGCCTGCCTATCTGACCTCCACAACCCGGGAACTGGGTAACACAACTAACACAGTACTCTTTGGCAAGACGGTGGTATCTGATTTTCTGGCTTCTGATCCGTATCGACTGTCAAGGGTGTTCAAATGATAGCTGGGACCAACGGCATAACAAACTTTACGAAGCACGAAGGAATCTCGTTGTTAGTGTGTGAAGATGGTCACCCATCCACGGCCCGACCTCGGCAAGTGTCGCTTAACCTTGAAGATCGACCCGTGCGGCTGTTATTATTTAGCCACGAGATCGTCATAAGAAATACATATACACCGTGAAATTTAAATGGTTGTTTTCCCGCAGCGAAATGGTTTTGTCTATGTAATACAATCGTTTCGTAGTTATATAAAATATTAGAAACAAAAACTGGCATATTTAACATTGTGAAAAACTAAACTCGAAAGCGATCACGAACCAATAGTATACCTCCCGATATCTACGGCCGAACGACAGCAGGCCGTTGACCCGGGTGCTAGGTCACCGTCGAAAGGATTAGGTTCGAAGGCGGCTCCGTTTGATCATGTTACGCGCGGGCTAGATTATGCCGTATAATTACACGCGAGAGCTTATTTTACTTTAAACATTTAATAAATCGGTCTTTGCTTTGTCGGCTTGTGGCTCGCTCGTTTGTTTTGCGTGCAAACTTTTATGCCGTATCACCACGTGCGAGAGTTTATTTTGGTTTGACATTATTTTGTGCATCGGTTTTCTTTGTAGGTGGTGACACGAGTAGTCCCTAGTACCTACAAGTTACGTCCAGAGTTACTATTGTTACTCACTTTTTCGAGTTGATGAATATTTTTTTAATTATTTTAAAACAGAAACATCGTTATTTATTTACTTTAACTCTATACTTCGAAAGTACTCCTTAAGGCAAGTCGTTCTGCCGCGGGAAAACAACCAATTAAATTTCAGGGTGTATACATACATTCACGCCTTTATTCTCATATGATAAGATTTACTGTCAATATTAATGTTTGGGTTCCGTTGCTTCAGATGCGCTTGCACCGGTGTGAGGGGTGTCTCGCGGCGTGCGGCCGGCAACGCCGCGCCACGCCGCTAAATACCATTCCACGGACCATAGCTAGGTATGTGCTACAATCTAACTTACTTGACTTAACATATTATGTCTCCTGCCTGGGGCAGAGCACGTCCACGGTGGATCCGACGGCCCCAACCAATCAGGACCCGAGGTGTTCATGTAAAGTGGGAACAACTGCTCACTCCCAACTACTGAACGAAGTCTTCGGCAGGCGGGCCCGCACTAGTCCGGAGCAGTGGATGTCTCACACACATCCGTAGACCCGACGCGTGTGTGCGAGGGCACACCGGGGTGGTTTTATTTAGTGAGAGTCTGACAAACTCCTTCATCTACCCCGGAGCAGTGGACATCCAATTAGGATTTCCAAAACAACGAAAAAAAGAAGAGGGCCTCCACGGTAGTCCTCCATCGTGAGTATTCTTGAGCTTCACGGCTCACCTCGCAACTATTTTGTGACCGCTATTTAAGATCGACCCATCCGGTCGTATACTCGTAATCCAGTTCTTACATCTCTTGATGGCAATATCCAAAAAGAAAAAAAGCCTCTCTATGGATCCTTGACCACCAGGATCCCACTGACATTGCATGATGATGGGTGTAATTTCCCACGATGTTCTTCCCGTAATAAAATCATGTATCTTTTTATTTCAGGACCAAACTATTAAGTAAAGCCAGAATCGCCCCCTACTCACACAAGATGAGCCAAGAGAACTGCACCAAGTTGAGCGAGGACGTGCCTCCCACCCCGCCAGATAATGACGCACCTCGTAAGTAACCCTTTTTTTTTACTACGCTACGTCACTTTAATTCGTATAATTCAAATTTTGAGACTGAGCTTTCAAAAAAACAAATTTTGACTGCTTAGTATGTCATTAAATAACAAGCCGTAACTGTCAATTTCGAATTCTAGTTGAGCATGAGTCCTGTTATGGAATAGGGTTAATTACCATTAGCACTTGGAAGGGGCCCGGTTACCACACAAAGTGATCTAAACCACACCTACTTCAGTTTAGTATATATCAAAGGAAATTAAAATGTTTCAAAATTAACCTTTATTAGTTATAGATAGTGCTAGTCCATTTCATGTTGCACATGACATAAAATCGACTAGAACCATCTATAATTATTTATAGAAGATTATACTGTTACGAGCTGGCGTTCAGGGATAAATTATTTAAACAGCAGTCTTCAATTAATCACACCTTATTACAAAAACACTTCTTAAACAATTATATTACTTCGCACTATTTTCCTTTTCCGATCGCTCTGTGTCGCTTCCTAATCGAAACTGACTCACGACGATTTTTTTTTTTTTTTTTTTTGAGTGACGTCTCACAGTACAATCAAAGTGATTGGCTACTGCTTAACCGGGCTACAACTCACGACGAACCCGACCGCTCTTTATATAGCACGGAAGATGTTCCTATTACGTTCCATACTTTTCTAGATAATTCGAGAAACTTCCAGAACTTTCGACTTTAGAACTCACTGTTCTCGAAGCGACAAGAAATTTCCAGAATGTTCGGCTCGATCATTTTTTTGTGCGCTGCCATGGTATGGGTATCAAATGAAAGGGATTGCTGAGAAGAATACGAAAAAAGCTTGTTTAAAAAAAAATATATATATCTTGTTTCATGATACGTCTGCATTTAGATTAATAAAAATGGTAAATGATTAAATTTTTTTTTATAGAAGCTATGCCCCACACTACGAATTTCTTCCTATACCGTGGGTGTGTTTACAAACTCACGTACACAACACCCAGAGTTCGATTTCTCCGTGCAGCAATCGAACCCGCGACACGCAGCGCAGCAGTCAATCGCTCAACCACTGCGCAAACCGTGCGCCCACCACCAATTAGCCTTTTAAACTTAATTTTTAAAGTAATAAATAATCAATGTACGGCCCACATACGCGGTTTATTAAAAACTATGTTCCTGAGCCTTGCTGTGCATGGCAGCACGTAATCACTGTGCCACTGCGTGTGTCTTCGTGGATTCACTTACAATAGGGGTGCCCTAGTCTCTACACTACCTTTGCCCAGACCTTACACCATTATTTTGTCCATTTTCAGCAATGCCCTGGTTCGGCATGGACATAGGCGGCACCCTAACGAAGTTAGTCTACTTCGAGCCTCGGGAGACGAACAGGCGCGAGCTAGACAAGGAGACCGAGGTGCTCAAGAACATCCGCCGCTACCTCACCAGGAACTCCGCCTACGGGAAGACTGGCCGACGGGATGTGCACCTGCAGGTGGGTTCTGACATTAGTAGACTAGAAAATGAGAAGAATTTTTATCTCATCTTATTTTAATTTAATTCAATCCAATATTTATTATTAATTTTGACTAATGTCTACGTTAATCTAAAACTTAGTTTAATCCATCAAGTGGTGTGCCTATTTCTAGGTAAATGAGTCGGGAAGAGATTGGCTGGATGTGATAGGCCGAGGTTGCGTCTATGCCACACTGTCATTTGGGGTTTTTGAGACAATTTTAACCATCACATTATATATTTTTATATTACTTTCTATTATCTAATTTACATGTTTTTCAATTTATAAGTTAAGCACACATATTCACTGACACTATGACTGATATTATGACATTATTTTAAATATCTATTTCATTTACCCACGTCCGTGTGTCATTAGCGGGTGCCAACTGAAAATCAGCGCTGGGTGTCTGACGCCCAGAAAATGCTGAGTTGGTAACCCTTTCGGTATGGGCACGCCCGGCACAATTACTCTTAAACCTTTTTTGTACTTTTTCTTCTCTGTTACTTTGTGATTGTTGTTGTTGTGTTGTGTCTATGTCGAATAAATGTTTTCTATTCTATTCTAAGAAAGTGGCCCAGGATGGCCTGCAACTTTGGCCCATAATAGCTTGCTACAGTTGCACAGTGGCCAATGCTGGCAGAAGTGGTCTATGATGGCTTGCCAAAGTGGCCCATAATAGCTGGCCATTAATGATGGCTGTGCACAATAGTCCATGATGATTTGCCACCACAGGTAAAGATGGTTTGTCACTACAGGTAAAAATGGTTTGCCAAAGTGGCCTATGAAGGCCTTCCCCTGGTGATGATGAGCTGCAAAAATATTCTCAGGGTCTTTCTTGTCAAGCTTCATTTGAGGTAGTCGTCACTATTGATTCTGGCTTCATAGAATTTGCAGTGTTCAGGAGTAGTATGGTGTGGTGGGCTTGTCCCCCAAGGTTCTTGCATGAATATGTTAGACAGTTTTGCTAATCCATCTCTTTTCCCATTTCAGATGGACAACGTCACGATCCGCGGCCGTCGCGGCACCCTGCACTTCATCCGGTTCCCTACATCAGAAGTGGGAGCGTTTCTACAGCTGGCCCGCTCCAAAGGCATGGCGGACCTCGTCAACACTATATACGCGACCGGCGGTGGCGCTTACAAGTTTGAGGAGGACTTTATTAAGGTACGGGCTAGGAAAAGACCCAAAATTGAAAAATAACGGACTACAGGCCATTTTGACTGTAGGACCAATGACCAGTGCGGTACCCTAACGGTACCGAAGGTAGGATTCCCCCAAGGCAAGCGTGCTTCACCGTCGACCACGTCATTACTTACCATCAGGTGTGATATTGGTCAAACGCGAGCCCGCGTGGTGGAAAGGCCACTCTCTCTCACAGCGACAAGGCCTGTGTCGCAGCGGTTGCTGGGACAATAGACTGTTTATGCTTATGCAAGTGCCTTCTTTTCAAACCACTTCAAAAAAAATATCGATCCTAGTAAATTTTGATGCAACTTGCCGATCTTTGCCATTGCTGTCGAGGTGAATTAGACGACCGAAGGCGTTCCGTTTTGGAACCAAAAGGCTGCAATGACAAATACCCACATGACGACGTTTTTCAAACACTCGTAAAAATATTTTTACCCAATTTTGCAGACATTTCACTAACTCACCTCTCTTTTGACCACAGGAAGTAAACATGCGCCTCTCGAAGATGGACGAACTGGACGCGTTGATAGCCGGCGTGCTCTACGTGGACGGCATGAATGCGCAGGAGTGCTACTACTGGGCGCCGCCCGACGAGTGCGCCGTGCACACGCATGTTAGTATGGAGGTAACGTTGATAGCCGGCGTGCTCTACGTGGACGGCATGAATGCGCAGGAGTGCTACTACTGGGCGCCGCCCGACGAGTGCGCCGTGCACACGCATGTTAGTATGGAGGTAACGTTGATAGCCGGCGTGCTCTACGTGGACGGCATGAATGCGCAGGAGTGCTACTACTGGGCGCCGCCCGACGAGTGCGCCGTGCACACGCATGTTAGTATGGAGGTAACGTTGATAGCCGGCGTGCTCTACGTGGACGGCATGAATGCGCAGGAGTGCTACTACTGGGCGCCGCCCGACGAGTGCGCCGTGCACACGCATGTTAGTATGGAGGTAACGTTGATAGCCGGCGTGCTCTACGTGGACGGCATGAATGCGCAGGAGTGCTACTACTGGGCGCCGCCCGACGAGTGCGCCGTGCACACGCATGTTAGTATGGAGGTAACGTTGATAGCCGGCGTGCTCTACGTGGACGGCATGAATGCGCAGGAGTGCTACTACTGGGCGCCGCCCGACGAGTGCGCCGTGCACACGCATGTTAGTATGGAGGTAACGTTGATAGCCGGCGTGCTCTACGTGGACGGCATGAATGCGCAGGAGTGCTACTACTGGGCGCCGCCCGACGAGTGCGCCGTGCACACGCATGTTAGTATGGAGGTAACGTTGATAGCCGGCGTGCTCTACGTGGACGGCATGAATGCGCAGGAGTGCTACTACTGGGCGCCGCCCATAGAGTGCGCCGTGCACACGCATGTTAGTATGGAGGTAACGTTGATAGCCGGCGTGCTCTACGTGGACGGCATGAATGCGCAGGAGTGCTACTACTGGGCGCCGCCCATAGAGTGCGCCGTGCTCACGCATGTTAGTATGGAGGTAACGTTGATAGCCGGCGTGCTCTACGTGGACGGCATGAATGCGCAGGAGTGCTACTACTGGGCGCCGCCCATAGAGTGCGCCGTGCACACGCATGTTAGTATGGAGGTAACGTTGATAGCCGGCGTGCTCTACGTGGACGGCATGAATGCGCAGGAGTGCTACTACTGGGCGCCGCCCGACGAGTGCGCCGTGCACACGCATGTTAGTATGGAGGTAACGTTGATAGCCGGCGTGCTCTACGTGGACGGCATGAATGCGCAGGAGTGCTACTACTGGGCGCCGCCCGACGAGTGCGCCGTGCACACGCATGTTAGTATGGAGGTAACGTTGATAGCCGGCGTGCTCTACGTGGACGGCATGAATGCGCAGGAGTGCTACTACTGGGCGCCGCCCATAGAGTGCGCCGTGCACACGCATGTTAGTATGGAGGTAACGTTGATAGCCGGCGTGCTCTACGTGGACGGCATGAATGCGCAGGAGTGCTACTACTGGGCGCCGCCCGACGAGTGCGCCGTGCACACGCATGTTAGTATGGAGGTAACGTTGATAGCCGGCGTGCTCTACGTGGACGGCATGAATGCGCAGGAGTGCTACTACTGGGCGCCGCCCGACGAGTGCGCCGTGCACACGCATGTTAGTATGGAGGTAACGTTGATAGCCGGCGTGCTCTACGTGGACGGCATGAATGCGCAGGAGTGCTACTACTGGGCGCCGCCCGACGAGTGCGCCGTGCACACGCATGTTAGTATGGAGGTAACGTTGATAGCCGGCGTGCTCTACGTGGACGGCATGAATGCGCAGGAGTGCTACTACTGGGCGCCGCCCATAGAGTGCGCCGTGCACACGCATGTTAGTATGGAGGTAACGTTGATAGCCGGCGTGCTCTACGTGGACGGCATGAATGCGCAGGAGTGCTACTACTGGGCGCCGCCCATAGAGTGCGCCGTGCTCACGCATGTTAGTATGGAGGTAACGTTGATAGCCGGCGTGCTCTACGTGGACGGCATGAATGCGCAGGAGTGCTACTACTGGGCGCCGCCCGACGAGTGCGCCGTGCACACGCATGTTAGTATGGAGGTAACGTTGATAGCCGGCGTGCTCTACGTGGACGGCATGAATGCGCAGGAGTGCTACTACTGGGCGCCGCCCATAGAGTGCGCCGTGCACACGCATGTTAGTATGGAGGTAACGTTGATAGCCGGCGTGCTCTACGTGGACGGCATGAATGCGCAGGAGTGCTACTACTGGGCGCCGCCCGACGAGTGCGCCGTGCACACGCATGTTAGTATGGAGGTAACGTTGATAGCCGGCGTGCTCTACGTGGACGGCATGAATGCGCAGGAGTGCTACTACTGGGCGCCGCCCATAGAGTGCGCCGTGCTCACGCATGTTAGTATGGAGGTAACGTTGATAGCCGGCGTGCTCTACGTGGACGGCATGAATGCGCAGGAGTGCTACTACTGGGCGCCGCCCGACGAGTGCGCCGTGCACACGCATGTTAGTATGGAGGTAACGTTGATAGCCGGCGTGCTCTACGTGGACGGCATGAATGCGCAGGAGTGCTACTACTGGGCGCCGCCCATAGAGTGCGCCGTGCACACGCATGTTAGTATGGAGGTAACGTTGATAGCCGGCGTGCTCTACGTGGACGGCATGAATGCGCAGGAGTGCTACTACTGGGCGCCGCCCGACGAGTGCGCCGTGCACACGCATGTTAGTATGGAGGTAACGTTGATAGCCGGCGTGCTCTACGTGGACGGCATGAATGCGCAGGAGTGCTACTACTGGGCGCCGCCCATAGAGTGCGCCGTGCACACGCATGTTAGTATGGAGGTAACGTTGATAGCCGGCGTGCTCTACGTGGACGGCATGAATGCGCAGGAGTGCTACTACTGGGCGCCGCCCGACGAGTGCGCCGTGCTCACGCATGTTAGTGTGGAGGTAACGTTCATAGCCGGCGTGCTCTACGTGGACGGCATGAATGCGCAGGAGTGCTACTACTGGGCGCCGCCCGACGAGTGCGCCGTGCACACGCATGTTAGTATGGAGGTAACGTTGATAGCCGGCGTGCTCTACGTGGACGGCATGAATGCGCAGGAGTGCTACTACTGGGCGCCGCCCGACGAGTGCGCCGTGCACACGCATGTTAGTATGGAGGTAACGTTGATAGCCGGCGTGCTCTACGTGGACGGCATGAATGCGCAGGAGTGCTACTACTGGGCGCCGCCCGACGAGTGCGCCGTGCACACGCATGTTAGTATGGAGGTAACGTTGATAGCCGGCGTGCTCTACGTGGACGGCATGAATGCGCAGGAGTGCTACTACTGGGCGCCGCCCATAGAGTGCGCCGTGCACACGCATGTTAGTATGGAGGTAACGTTGATAGCCGGCGTGCTCTACGTGGACGGCATGAATGCGCAGGAGTGCTACTACTGGGCGCCGCCCGACGAGTGCGCCGTGCACACGCATGTTAGTATGGAGGTAACGTTGATAGCCGGCGTGCTCTACGTGGACGGCATGAATGCGCAGGAGTGCTACTACTGGGCGCCGCCCGACGAGTGCGCCGTGCACACGCATGTTAGTATGGAGGTAACGTTGATAGCCGGCGTGCTCTACGTGGACGGCATGAATGCGCAGGAGTGCTACTACTGGGCGCCGCCCATAGAGTGCGCCGTGCTCACGCATGTTAGTATGGAGGTAACGTTGATAGCCGGCGTGCTCTACGTGGACGGCATGAATGCGCAGGAGTGCTACTACTGGGCGCCGCCCGACGAGTGCGCCGTGCACACGCATGTTAGTATGGAGGTAACGTTGATAGCCGGCGTGCTCTACGTGGACGGCATGAATGCGCAGGAGTGCTACTACTGGGCGCCGCCCATAGAGTGCGCCGTGCTCACGCATGTTAGTATGGAGGTAACGTTGATAGCCGGCGTGCTCTACGTGGACGGCATGAATGCGCAGGAGTGCTACTACTGGGCGCCGCCCGACGAGTGCGCCGTGCACACGCATGTTAGTATGGAGGTAACGTTGATAGCCGGCGTGCTCTACGTGGACGGCATGAATGCGCAGGAGTGCTACTACTGGGCGCCGCCCGACGAGTGCGCCGTGCACACGCATGTTAGTATGGAGGTAACGTTGATAGCCGGCGTGCTCTACGTGGACGGCATGAATGCGCAGGAGTGCTACTACTGGGCGCCGCCCGACGAGTGCGCCGTGCACACGCATGTTAGTATGGAGGTAACGTTGATAGCCGGCGTGCTCTACGTGGACGGCATGAATGCGCAGGAGTGCTACTACTGGGCGCCGCCCATAGAGTGCGCCGTGCTCACGCATGTTAGTATGGAGGTAACGTTGATAGCCGGCGTGCTCTACGTGGACGGCATGAATGCGCAGGAGTGCTACTACTGGGCGCCGCCCGACGAGTGCGCCGTGCACACGCATGTTAGTATGGAGGTAACGTTGATAGCCGGCGTGCTCTACGTGGACGGCATGAATGCGCAGGAGTGCTACTACTGGGCGCCGCCCATAGAGTGCGCCGTGCACACGCATGTTAGTATGGAGGTAACGGACCGGGTGAAGCGGTGTGTCCTCATCGTCATTAAACTAAACATCATTAAAAAAAGAACTGATACATGCCATTCGAATTTTTAAAATTGTTTTGTAACACATTTTGGTATAATGAAACTATAAAAACGTGCAAAAAATGCTATAAAACAAATCATCACTGTATTTAAAGAAAAAAATATTTACGATTCGAGAAAACCCAAAAACTTGCAAGTCGCTACTAAACCACATTAACAACAAAGAAATAATGTACAAAACATAGAATTAATCAATAATAATTGGGAACAAAAATATACAAGTCAAAACACAGAATGAATGGGTGATGGAATAAAACTGGGTTTAGTTGAAATTAAATATTTTTGTAGCGAGTAGGCAAGTTCACTCGCACGACTCAACGCAGCACAAGAGCATTTTAGTATAAATACCGGCGTAGGGTAAATGCAAAACTGTTACTGTTTCCTACCTTCTAAGTGAATATAACTCTGTCGCTCTGGCTCAGTATTTTATTTCTTTGCTATCCGCTAATTACCTCAGTGGCTACATAGCTAATATTTTTACAGGGTGGCCCATAAGTCCTTTAAAATGTAAATTTCGAATAAAATGCATAAGACGCGCGGGAGAGGCGCGGGCGGGGCAAAAACAGTACGTTCGGTTTCTGGGAAGTCAGTCGCCATGGAGCGTTTCACCGGTGCGGACCGTGCTTTTTGTGTGCGCGAGTTTTATCGGAACAATTTTTCGGCAACTATTGCGCGGCGTAAATTTCGAGAACATCACAATCTACACAACTTTCATGACACTCCATCTGTTCAAACGATCAACAACTGGGTTGCAAAGTTTGAAGAGACTGGTTCGCCGTTAGATAAAAAGCGGTCGGGCCGACCAAGGACATCAAGGACGGAAGAAAACATCGACATAGTGTTACAGTCTGTTCGTGAAAATCCTACCCAGTCTACTCGTAAGCGTTCCAGAATATTAAACGTATCCAGAACATCGTTACAGCGGATTTTAAAGAAAGATTTACGTCTGCACCCCTACAAAATTCAGTTGGTACAGGAATTAAAAGACACTGACGCCATCCAGAGACTAAATTACGCGAATGAAATGTTTAGCCGCTTTTCTTCGTTCAATAACGTGTTATTCTCTGATGAAGCTCACTTCCACATTAATGGGCATGTAAGTAAACAAAATTGCCGCTACTAGAGCCCCGAAAATCCAAAACGTAAACATCAGAAGCCATTACACAGCCCTAAAGTGACGGTATGGGCCGCTATGTCAGCTCGTGGCATCATAGGCCCTTATTTTTTTTAAGACGGCAGAGGTCGCGCGATTACAGTTAATTCAGAGCGATATGTAGCAATGATCGAGGAGTTTTTTACACCAGCGCTGCAGAATTTTCCAGGACGTGGACCTGGTTTCAACAGGATGGCGCGACGGCCCATACCTCTAACACCGCTATGCCCGTCATTCGTGAACTTTTCCCCAACAAAGTGATCTCTCGAAGAGGAGACATTTCCTGGCCACCACGTCGTCCGGATCTAACCCCGATGGACTTTTTCTTATGGGGTTATCTGAAATCTAAAGTGTATGACACAAACCCGCGGTCAATTGAAGCCCTAAAAGAAAATATTCAAAGAGAAATGGCTAACATCACAGAACTGACTTGCATGATGTTATTTTCAAAAAATAATTCCCATTTTATAAAGGTTAATACGAAATAAAAAGGTATTTCTTATTGTAATTAGTTTTTTATTTATTAATTATTTACATGTGTAAGGACTTATGGGCCACCCTGTACAATATTGTAAGTAATTTATTTATTTAATTTATTGAGACAACAATTGAGTCCATTTTGTTAGTAAAAAACCTTATACTTAGTATTACACAACCAAGGATAAAAAAAAAAAAAATACAACAGAGCAGGTGTATACGGCTTACAAAGACGGAGTACTATACTACTTCATTTTGATTGATTTTCTTGATTGCCGCAGATAATGTCATTGTGTTACATTTTGACTTAACACTACAGATGTTTTTTGTCTAGGCCCGCTGTACAGCCCATTCTAACAATCTATTTTTCTGCCCCAGCCCCCGTATTCCGAGGCAGCATTGAGCCAGTATGTACGCAAACCCTTCGACTTCTCGTCACCCTACCCGTTCCTGCTGGTGAACATCGGCAGTGGCGTCTCCGTGCTGGTCGTCAACGCACCCGATGACTACTACCGAGTCAGCGGCACCAGGTAACTATAACACATACAGAGAGCGTTGGTAGCCCAGTAGTTACGGTCTTGACTTACGCGTCGAATATCGTGGGTTTGAACCCAGGCGGGCGCGTTACTTTGTGTAATTTATTTCATCACCACAACTCTCAAAACGGTGAAGGAAAACATCGTGAGGAAACCGGCATGTCCTAGAACTAAAAAAAATCGAAGACATGTGATCTCCATCAACCCGCATTGGGCCTGCGTGGTGGATTATAGCCTACTACCTCTCAGTGAGAGGAGGCCTGAGTCCCAGCAGTGGGCACATTAAAAGACTGATTAAGCTTATGCTATACATGATACATACATGAAGTAGTAGATCTTTTACACTCCGTAGTGGCTGTATACCTACGTAAGCATTTGCTCTTAACGTTTCTGAACGAAACATTTGTATAATCTGTGGTGTGGGCAAAAAGCTCGCCATCCGCTTGAAAAAAAGTTCACGTATTTCCTAATAACAGTTGTGCTGAATTATATATATAATACACAGGGTATTAAAGCTATAATTCATAATTATTTACATTTTGTATTTGAAGACAAGTATAACAGTTATAAAAAATGTCCCCCTCGTCGTCCGATGAGTGTGATTTAAATGCACCACCGCCAGATATTATCCATGCAGCAAAAACAATTAATGAAAGTCTTTTTTCTGCCCTATAATTTTATTTATTTACTCGCAAATGTGATGAAAAACATTGTGTGTTTCACGGGCGGTACGGGAATTACGAACCTCGACTCAGAGAGCCCTCAGTCTTCGACTTCTGGCTTCTACTAGAGCCTCGATCGTAATTCCTTACTTACCGCCCTTAATACACAATGTACTATTTCGTTGCTGAATCTGTCTACTTAATTTACCAGATAGTTTTAGTGCATAAGTTCCATCAAACGCTTGTCTATTTAATTAAATATTTGTTATGTTGTCCCTGTTGTTCATCGGGTGACGACCTGGGGATATGAAATAAAGGTTAACATCTATAACAGATACCAGCGCCGCACATTCACTTGATTGCAAAATTTTCCCTTCTAAAATGAATTTATAAGTGGTTCCACTAGGTCTATGAAATAAAGATTATGATTAAACTCACGCCTTTTCCGAAGAGGGTAGGCAGCAAAAATACCCTATCAGCTTTCATTTAGACTAGCTTCTGCCAGCGGCTTGAATGTTTATAAATTATCCCAAGGGAACAAATTCCCGGGATAAAAATCCTATGTGCTATTCCAGACTATAATCTATCTCTAGGCAAAATTTCATTCAGATCCGTCCAGCCTTTTTAGCGTGAAGAAGTAACAAACATACAAATACACACACACAAACTTTCGCCTTCATAATATTAGTGTGATAAACTAATTTGATTTGATTTAAGAAACTACAGAACGCTCCCTGCTACTCACGTTCATACACGCACACCGGTTATGAGTACTGCGCTCCTGGTACATAGTAAACACTTATACATGGGTGCTGGAAGAGAGTTGTAGCCTAAATAATACCAGCCTTTTACTAACCCACTGCAGGGCAAAAGCCTTTTCATACAGGAGAAGGTATATATTTATTTATTTAGACTTCATGCACAAAGGTGCAAAAGCGGACTTAATGCCTTAGGCATTCTCTACCAGTCAACCACGGGTGGTGAATAGACAATATGGCAGGTGCATAGCTTAATAATTAAAAGCTAGTAGTTATTATACTAAAATAAGTAAAATACACGTACATAAATATTGAATATAATATATAATATATATTCATGAAGTAACAGAAAAGAAGAAAGTGAGATGACTCTGCATATTTGTGTTGAAAATAAAGCCGCAATTTTCGCTTAAATGCGTACCGATTGGTGGCCGTCCTGATCTCGGAAGGAAGCGCATTCCAAAAAAGAATGGACTGGATATGAAAGGATGAGTGAACGAAATCAGTATGAGAAGGACAGAGTAAGAGGTGATTATTGGAAGAACGCAGATTGCGAACGTGTAAAGAACTTAGATGTTGAAAGCCAGAGATAACATAGGAAGGAGGCGTGGGCGAATTGAGTAGAGAGAATAGCGTGGTCAAAGCGCGTAAGCTTCTTCTCTGGCGAATGGGCAACCATTTTAACTCGGACCTGTAGCTGTATGTAACTATTTATAGGTTTAAAATCACCTATAAATAGTCCCGTGGGGAAACCGCGATGTTTTCCTTTCCACCGTTGTCAGCGATGTCATAGTATGTATATTTGTACGCCGCTGACGGCAAGACATAGCGCTTATTTGATTAATTTTGACATCTTTTGCTATCCTATGTTCTACAAATAAAAAAGTGTTAGTTTAGTTTAAACAAAGTACAGTACAAACATTTTCTTAATGTCCCTCGGCAAACTTCGTGTTTCGTCAGTCGTCGGATTTCTATCAGTTGCACTTTGCACTTGGTGAAGACAAGAAGTTCTCAATCAACTTGGAAGTATATAGAGTTGTTAATACTCTTTTAACATAATGTAATTTATTTTAAAAGTGGGAGGTAAGCTACTATTTTTACAGCTCTATATATTTCACACGGAAATCTAAACAGCAATAGTGTACTTAGTCCTGAATTCAAATTATTATACACGATAAATCTAATAATTGATGGACACGGCCATTAGCATTTGTTTGTATTCGGAAATGCGATGATTGCCGGGGGACATTAACAAAATAGTTGTACTGTACTTAGGAATTGAATACGTCACAGTTCTCAAGCCAAGTGTTCATGATTTCGGGGGTCACCATTAGTACCGCAGATGTTTTTCAGGAATGTTCTTGCATCATAATATCAACGTGGTTCATTTCAACCAACCATGTAGTTCGTGTTTCATAATGTCAAAGAGGAACATTTCGCCGTCAATAATCGTTGATAAGAGCAATAGATGTAATATAGTAAGAGCAGGCGAAGCGAGCTCCAAAAATATTTGCACCCCACCGCGAATAGTTTTTTTTTGACCAGTCATACTTAAATATAAGTAACTTTGTTACCTGACGCAGGAAAACTCAAGAATTAAGAGAGCGCAGAAAGCAAGAGCGAGCGAAGCTAGCTCAATCATTTTTACTCCCCACCGCGGCTAGGTTAGATTTTATTTTGTTTATTCATATTTAAATAGCGGTAGCTTTGCTAACTGAAGCAGCAAAAACTCAACAACTAAGTGGTGCAAAATGCAGGAGCGAGCGAAACGCGCTTCGAAATTTTTGCATTCCGCCTTAGATTCATACTTAAATAGAAGTAAGTAGTTTTTTTTACCGCGGCTTCGATCCCGTGACACGCCCCACAGAACTGTGAAAGTTTTTCTAGATAAAAAGTAGCCAGTAGTAATATTTTTTTCAAATCGGTGTAGAAGTTTCAAAGATTACCTCCTATATCCAAACTCACAAACTTTACCTCTTTATAATATTAGTTTAGATTTGTCAGTTGAGTAGAGTTCAAGAACTAAGAGAGGGTAGAATGCAAGAGCGAGCGAAGCGAGCATCAAAAGGTTTGCATCCGCTCGGATAGGTTTGATTTTCTTTATTATATATACGATAGCTCATACCTAAATAGTGGTAACTTTGTTGACAAATGCAGAAAAACTTAAGAATTAAGGGAGCAGAACGCAAGAGCGAGCGAAGCGAGCTCGATTATTTTTGGCACCCGCCTGCTTAGATTTCGCTTTTAATCATTCATACTTCAATAAGTTACTTTGGGCGACTTGTTACTTCTTGTTTACAATATGCGCACTGGAAAATGACAGGTACTGTATCCGATCATTAACGAGATAAATGATTCTATCATTTTATTTTGGCATTAGGCCGTTTTACACCCTGTTTATCAGTACTGCATTAAGAAACCTAGTGAACAATCGTTGGAAAACATTGCGATGGTTGCTGTATGTTATTTTAGTCACGGTAAGGTGTCACCGGGGTGGGCCCCCTGCCCATAGCTACGGTACTACGCAAGTGTCACTTTGGGTTTCGTAATAGGATCAGGACTTCCAGAGATAAACAATCAATTTGACCTCTTGGTAAACTAGCTTTGATATGAGCGGGATTTTAGAATATCTTAGCTCATTCGTGTTTTAGGTGAACTTGCTTCGCTCGCTCGTAGTTTTGCTCGACTGGTTTGTCTTCTGTAGGGCCGTAATACCACGTTTCAAATTGTTTAACGCAATTGGGGTGCAGAAATTTCACTTGCACAACCATATCTTTCCCATACCCTTACCCATTTTATTTTTTCTTTCAGTCTTGGAGGTGGTACATTCCTCGGCCTATGTTGCCTGCTAACCGGCTGCAGCAGCTTCGAGGAAGCCATAGCTCTAGCGGCCTCGGGAGACAACACCACGGTTGACAAGCTAGTGAGGGACATCTACGGAGGAGACTACGCACGGTTCGGTCTGCCGGGAGACCTGGTGGCTAGCAGGTGAGAATATAGCGCCAACAAATGGTTACTGTCGGTCACAACCGACAAGTGGTCACTACCGGTCACCACCGGCAAAAGATCACTAGACAGTCTTTAACGACAAGTGGTCACTACCGGTCACCACCGGCAAGTTATCACTAGAGGGTCACCACCGACAAGTGGTCACTACCGGTCACTGGCATGAGATCACTAGAGGGGAACAATTAGTGCTCAGTAGCGGTCACCACCGACAAGAGGTCACTTAGTCACTAACGGTCACAACTAATTAGTGTTAACTAGCGGTCACCACCAACAAGTGGTCACTTAGTCACTAACGGTCACAACTGATTAGTGGTAACTCGCGGTCACCACCTGCAAGTGGTCACTTAAGCCGTGTTTCCAAACGCTAAATTATCGCAAAATTAATGTGACAAATTGTCAAGCACGCGTTATCTGCTGTGATTGCTTGGATGAATTTGCAACAGCCAATTACAGCAGATAACCGGAGATTATTCGTCGATTACGTTAACAGCCCCATAATTGAGTTTTGAGTGGTTTTGAAAAACCGGTGGTTAGTCACTAACGGTCATCACCAACAAGTAGTCGCCCGCGGTCACCACCGACTAGTGGATCACACTCAATAATACGATATTGCTTGTCAAAAACGGTCTTTATCATCCATCAGCAGTTTTATTTGCGCTTTTCAGCCGTGATAAAATAGCGTGATTCAATATCTACATAAACAAGTTTTATGGGTTTCGTAACTCCTGAATTCTTCAAAGGGTAGGCAGATGTCAACATAACTATTTGAACTGACATTTTCTCTCGTTCTTTCTCAACAAATGGCTTTTTTTTTTCAAAGTGTGTCATTACCCCGCGTTCCATAATGAAAATCTTTGTTTAAAATATGACTCATTTGACCAATTTTTCATCCACAGCTTCGGGCAGATGTGTTCAGCGGAACGTCGCGCTAAAGTGTCCCGTGCGGACCTCGCGCGCGCCACCGTCGTCACCATCACCAACAACATCGGCTCCATTGCGAGATTGTGTGCCTCTAACGAGAATATTGAGAGGGTAAGCAGAAACTATAGTGTTTTACATCATAATAGTGTATTACACCCATTTTTGAAAAGTGTCTCAATTAAATTTTATAGTGCTAATATGCCACTAAAAAGAAACAATTTTTTTATTCAATCGATAAGTGCCATAAAAATGCATTTAAATTTCACTTTTTCAAATATCGCGCGTATTTTGACGATAACGACACATATTGCTCTGTGGTCACGTCAATTAGCTATGTCAAAAAATGCGCCGATACGCCGATCAGTTTTAAGTATACACAGCCGTATGACGTAATGAATGGCGACTACTATTTCATATTTCATGGTGTTATAAAACATGTGAAAAACAAACTGAGAGATTTTAATTTTGTTTAAAAATTTACTTTGTTATTTAGTAAACTAACTATCTCAAAAATACTAGTATATTTATAGGTTTTTTCTCATATAGAGTAAAATACACTATTAGCTACCAAAAGTGGTCACTCGTGGTTATCACTAAAAAGTGGCCACTGTTGGTGACCACAAGTGGTCACTAGTGGTCGTGTACAAATATTATATATTTGAAAAAATCTTTCACCATTTGAAAGATACATTACTTCCGATGGTTAGAGGCGATACATTTCTATGACCGAGGCAAAGCAAGGGCGGGTCACAAGCATTATTCGAATAGGCACGTCTTTTCTTACATTTACACATGTCATTTATTTGCCTAGCCTTTTTCCCAACAATATTCGGGTCGGCTTCCAGTCTAACCGGATTCAGCTGAGTACCAGTGATTTACATGGAGCGACTGCCTATCTGACCTCCACAACCCAGTAACTGGGTAACACGGTACCCCTTGGCAAGACTGGTGTCAGATCTCAAGCTTCTGACTACCCGGAACGACTGTCAAACATTTTCAAATATAAGTCGGGACCAACGGCTTAACGTGCTTTCCGAGGCACGGAGGAAACTCGGCATGTTGAAATGGTCACCCATCCACGGACTGACCTCGTCAAGCGTTGCTTAACCTTGATGATCGACCCGTGCGGCTGTGATTATCTAGCCACGTACTCCATTGTACATGTAATCCATAGTATTATTCTTTGATTCTCAGGTAGTATTCTGCGGCAACTTCCTACGAGTGAACCCGTTATCAATGAAGCTATTATCTTACGCGATGTCCTACTGGTCGCGGGGGGCTCTCAAAGCTCTCTTCTTGGAGCACGAGGGGTAAGCAAACTTTTTATATATAGTTTTTAAGAACCGCCCCGTTGGTCTCGTGGCCGCGGGAATCCCCTCTTGGCATAAATTTTTTAGGCATAATATTGATTGGCATAACGTTTTCGCATAGCTTTTTAGCATAATAACAGTGTGGCATAATAATCATTTGGCATGACGCACAGGTTAGCATAACTGTCATTTGGGTTTATTTATTTTGGCATAATTTAGAGTTGCATAAATTTTAAGACATAATATTTATTCGTCATAATAGTTTTATTATTATCATTATTAGTTTAACCTCGCACTGGAACGCCTTGCAGCAATTACACCAATGGAGCACAATCTTATAAACTCTTCTTCTTTTTTATGTGTCATAAGATCTCACCTTGTAAACTATGTATTTTCTTGCAAATAAACATCTAAAATTTAAATTTTATGTTGAATGTTAGGTTAGATTGATATTGCTCTGAAGGAAATGGTACAGCGCCAATATGCGCAATCCATTCCCGCCGCACTATTTGTAGTCTGGGAGTCGGCCGAAGAGCAGCCAGGCTGAGGCGGAGGGGTTAAGAAAATGTTAGCTTAGGTTAAGGTGCGGCGGGGTGGCCCTTGGACCACCCTTGAGCCGCGAACATGTTTCTTTTATTCCAAAGAACATTACGTGTAAATATCATTATGCGTTTATAACATTATGCTTCATTATTATTATGCCAACAGTACTTATGGCAATATACATTATGGCAAAGCATTTATGCCGAATAATATTATGCGTAATGATCATTATGCTGAGTTTCGTTATGCCAATGTAACCTATGTCAATATATTTTAAAGTCAAAGTCAAAGAATCTTTAATGTGAGACAGCGGTTACAGAGTTGTTATTGAGTTATTTTTGTGTGCGTTTGCACTGTTCCACCATGTTAGGCATACAATACTTTGAACAATTTGTTATCTTTGACATAAGTTTATGTGATATGTGTTAATTTAATAGAAAAGAATAGATTATGCTTACATTAATATACCCGTGGCCGCAAGTGTGACTGCTGAGCGTGAGGTTCGATTCTCATGTTGCGCAAAGTGATATTGCAGTTTTCTGTTAGTAATTTCTCAGTATCAGTCCAGAGCCAGTGTTGGCCCAGTGGTAACGGTCCTAATTTACGTGTCGTAGGTTCAAACCCAGGCAGGCATATTACTTTGTGTAAATTATTTCAACGCCACTGCTCTCAATACGGTTAAGATGTACTACCTGATTTAAACTAATGCATTATTTTACTATTTTTCATTAGGTCAGGAAACTACCCACAGTCGATACAATTATTAATGATAGAGCAAAACTAGGTGCTAAAATGTCAATAGTAGACTTAGCAACTTCTATAGAATGAAGTTATAGAATGATTGAATCCTGAAAATAGCACAGTATTCTTAGGCTTAACTTTGGATGCTAAGCTTCAGTGGGCCCACATATAGACAAATGGTTAAAAAAAGCTAAGCTCCGCAGCATATTTAGAAAAAATCGTAATTTAACTGACATAGAGACATCCCGTGTAATTTCGTACGGCATTCTCTTGTGGGGAAATGCCGCCGACATTCAGACTATCTTTGTTTTGCAGAAAAGAGCTGTTCGATCAATTTATAAATTAAGCCCGAGACACTGTCTACTTACTAGTACCTACTACAAAGTACCTGAGCTCAAATTAATTATCTTTTTAAATTTTTGCGTCCCGAACATAGTTTTAAGTTCTTGCAAAAAATTCAATACTCTTGTAATTACAGGAGTATTTAGTTTTTAAAGTATGATATTTTTATTTTAATTATTGTGAATGTGAAGACTATCTGGATGATTATTTTTTTTGTTTGTTTTTTATTTAAATTTTTCTCAGTTAGTTTTTAATCATGGTCTGGCAGTTTGAGTAATTTATGCGGCCTACCCGAATGTCCTTTCTTTGGTAATTGTTCGTCGAATCGTTGAGCTCCTTATATTCTGAGTTGAGCTGCACGGTTATTGACAAATGCGTGCACTGACTGGACAGGTCCACTCATTCTGTCTGATTCTTTCCTCAAAAGACCATTTCAGACATCAATCTACATTGTCTTCACATGATCTAACCAAGATATTGTCTGGACTTTAAAAGATACTGTGACCTGAGTTTGTGTCGGCCTTTCTTCTCAGAGTAGTCAGATAGGAAACGCCGACCTCATCTAGTTTAAAAAAATATGATCGACATGTTAAAAGTGTTTGTACAAACCAACTTACAGAAATAAATCATCAATCATTTAGGGGTCACCAAATGGCGGACCGCGGTCGAGATCCGGACCGCCGACCTATTTTGTATAGACCTTAAGTAAACAACACAATATGTTACTTTCATAACATAACAATTAAAAGTCTCCAGGAGTAATAAAGATACTCTCAAGACGGAAAGAAGTTTTAAAACATAAAGAAAAAACGTTTATTTGCGCCAGGCACGACGCATACCATAAAAAAAGGAAAACTTAAAATACAAATACAGAGTATGCGTCACAACCACGCAAAACGGTCATCGCTCAGCATAATGCTGGGACTCGCGTGCAGGACAGAGCCACAGCAAGAAGCCATAAGAAGTTTCAGTTTTGGACAAAAGTAGTGTGTGGTAAATGCCCAGAAGTAAAAACAAAAAATATTTGTGAAAGAGTATTTCCTAAGATAATAGTATATTATGCAACTAGTGAATAAAGGACGGATTTAAAGCGAGGGCCTTTGATGAACCACGAACAAGTAAAGGATTCTAAAAACTGAATCACTACCGTAGGGAGTGATTCATGATGATTGAATCACTCGCTATGCTCGTGATTCAAGTGTTAGAATCCTGAGCGACGCGAGTGATTCATGGTCCTCGATATAAATCCGTTTTATTCAAGAGTTGCATACTATATTTTATACCATGACTACGAGAAAAAGAAAGATTTAAGCAAAAAGGCACAAGGGATAAATGGTTAATTACCTTCAAAATTTACAAAAAATTAGAAACCTCAGGATTCCACATTTTTTGTAAATTTAAGCTGAGCTAGGTGTATTTCAGACGCCAGTGACCACCTCCGTTACATTACATAATTATAATTAATTAAGCACCAATGCAATTAATATTAGAATTATAATCCAAATAAGTATTCACTAAATATCCTAGACCAAAATCAACATCATTGTTAAAATCCTAAATATAAACAAACTCAAAATTAAATCGACGAAGGAGTTTGAAAATCGAATATTCTTTGCACAAGAATTTTGCATCGAGTATTTTATGCGCGAAAGGAGGTTGTATAGCATTGAGGTGGAGATAGAATATGTATTGGTGTGTTCTAAATTCAAACACCAAAACAGTGATTAAAAGTGCTTTTTATTCACTGTTTTCAGTGAATAAAATAAGCTTTTTAGAGGGGGAATGGTATAAAATTGATTAAAAAAAAACACACAAGACGATGTAAAGGCCGGGGGAGGGGAGTAGTTGGATTTAAACTTTACGAACCGCGACGGTCATATTAGATTTAAGAAACGGACCCCAATGAAAGTAAATGGTGACCCCTGTTGCAGAATATTGAATTGTATCGTTTACTCCTTCAATATTTAATGTTCTTTTTTTTTCTCTACAGCTACTTCGGCGCCGTCGGCTGCCTGTTACATCTGGACAGTAGGATCCACAAACGCAAGAACAACCCCGACGCAGGCAACGCCGACAGATGAGCGAATATCTACCTTAACCGCCTTGTTACACGGCTCAAATTTCCTAGCCGCCTCTCCGGCACTAGTTACTGTATGTGTGTGTTTTAGTTTCTTTTCATAGATGAGCGACTATCTAATTTACCCGCCTTGTTACATGGTTGAAATTGCCTAGCCGCCTCTCCGACACTTGTTACTGTATGTGTGTGTTTTAATTTCTTTTTTTTTTTTTTTTTATTTGTTATAGGCTCGCGTTTGACCACTATCTCGCCTGATGTTAAGTGATGATGTTGTCGATTCTTGATTCACATTTGATTTTTTCTGTTCATAGGTGAGCGACAATCTAACTTACCCGTCTTGTTACACTGCTCAAATTGCCTAGTCGCCTCGCCGGCACTTGTTACTGTACGTGTTTCAGTTTCTATTCATAGATGAGCGATTATCTACCTTACCCCCCTTGTTACACGGCTCAAATTGCTTAGCCGCCTGTCTCACTTTTTCTGTGTCTTTTAGTATCTAGTGTCGTCCTTCCTTATTTATTTATGAAACTTCAAGCTAAGGCAATTGCATGTAGAAACTCAAATTCTAGATATATTCTAGTTTAATTACATTGGTCTAATGGTTGCAAGTGCTACTGCAGAACATGAGGTCCTAGATTTGATTTCTGGGTCGGACAAAGTGGCTTAGGGTGTTTTCGTCTGAAAACTGCTCGGTGCCATGTGGAGATAATCCCAACCCCTATTATATTGGACATACATTTCGAAATATGGGTGAACTTTACATCTACGTACCCCTTCATGGGGTTACAGGCGTGATATTATGGACTAATAATAGTAGTTTATGCAACGGTCATATAATAGGGGTTATTAAAACACAAGTGTGGGTTTATCACACGAGGCGAAGCCGATTGTGATAATAGTATTACATGAGTGTATAAATTGCTAATTATAAGCCGTTGCTTACACTATTTTATCCTCACTCATTCAGTTGAAATAAAACAAAAGTGGAAACGGAAAAAATATGCGGCATGGCGGGAAATTTAGATTCTCATTGCGCATGACTGCGCAGCGCGCGCATCCATAGACAATGACACTATTTTTCTACATTAAGTCGATGAGCCCATAATCGCCTATAAATTAAAAAGTAAAACTGTGCTATAAAAATTAAAAAGTAATTTTATGATGCAGTTGTTTGAAAATCGAAGGAAAATGTTGTACTGTAATGGTTTTTATTTTTTTAATTTTACCTATCCACGAAAAAAAAGTAAATGTTTATACAATATTTTTTTTATTCATATTTGGAACATTACGATGTGGTTGCAGATAAAAGTAATTAAAACACACACATACAAAGAGAACAAGAAATCATGCAAGGCATGTTTTATATTTAAATGATGATAAAATCATATTTATAATATTATATTATATTGTTCAGTCAATATTGATTTTAGATACCCGTTTTAAAGATTATTTTATAATTTCTAACAATAATCACGTGAAATGACGAAACAATCAAACATATTGTTGCAATGTGGGTGTGCTTTAAGTGTATTTCTGGCTAACACTTCGTGAAATACATGGGGGTGATGGAGAGCAGTAGTGGCCCTGTGTTAATGGCCGCTGCGTTCGATCGTGGCTTCGAACGCAGGCAGACGCCTTAATTTGTGTAAATTTAACATTTCATCACCACTGCTCTCAAAGCGGTGAAGGAAAACATCGTTTGGAAACCGGCATGTCTTAGAACCAAAAATTCGAAGGCATGTGACATCCACCAACCAGCACTGGGCCCGCGAGGTGGTTTACTCCCCATTCCCTCTCACAGACAGGAGGCCTACACGATTTCTGCTCAGAAGTAGGCGTAGGGAAGCTTACGCACTACCTCCGAACGGGATTCAAATCACGGACTCGGATTGGATGTAGTGCGTTACCGTCATTATTGGTAGATATTATAAATTACATGTATTATATTTATGTGGTTGTTTATTATATTTATATTTTTTCAAATACTTTTATTGCAATGTTATGATGGTGAAACGATATAAATTAATTGTTTTGCATTTTCATACAAATATCAATTCTCTGTAAATGAAAAAAAAAAACAAGCTTTCTTACCGAAAGTTGTATTGTCACGAGATACAAACTTGTGTGCAAAATTTCAGCAGCGTGACGTCACGTTTCAGTACACTTTTTACTCAAAAATGACGTCACAGACTCTCAATTCTGAACCATGCGCTGTGCTGTACCTTTGTCAAATTTTATTGTTTTAATAAAGTTCAAATACGTGTCCAATATTTTTAGATAATCTAACTGACGGACTAAATGGTTTTTTTTTTTTACTTAGGAATCTTTCAGAAACAGTTCTAAATCTGAAATAATAAAATAAGTAGTGAATTCCGGCTCCTGTAGCACCTTTTAGCATTTAATAGATAATATATCATCCTATGCAGAACATTGCCAAAACGTTTTGCAGACCAAAATAGTACTTATTTTAATCGTGTAAAGGCGAAAATTGAGTGTATTTGAGCTATGATAATATTATAATATAAGGCACAACATTCGTCTATATATGATTGGAAAGGTACTTGAAATTAAACTTACCATATTTCGAGTTATGTCCTTCAACTCGACTCCACCTTTAATTATGATCAAATTGTTATATCTTGTTAAGAGACAAGTTGTAGGTCGTAGGTCCGAACCCAGGCAGGCGCTTTTTTTTGTGTAATTTATTACATCACCACTGCTCTCAAAACGGTGAAAGAAAACGTCGTGAGTCTTAGAACCAAAAATTCGAAGACATGCATCCACCAACCCACACTGGGCCTGCGTGGTGGATTACGGCCCATTCCCTATCACAAAGAGGAGGCCTACACGCACAACGGACCAAATGAAAGAATCAAAGTTAGATGGACCCCTTTTTCCGCAGGTAGACTCCCTACCTGCGGAAAAAAGGGGTCCATCTATCTTATTAAAATTATCCGTTGTGATGGTGGCTGAGTCGAATGGTACTTCAAACCAACTTGAAATATGGGTCATTTTGATTAGCGTAATGTGGGTGTAATTTACACCTCTGCTTATTCCTTTGGGGAACATATGCGTGATGTTATGTTATACATAAACAATGTATGTACTTGGATTCATAATTTGAGATAAATTCAACCCGTCGCGTCGTCACCAAATCAAGTATCGACTTTAGCTATGTGTATTTTAGGTTAATTTTCAAGTGGCTCTAAAAACAGTACGGGTTGTAAAGGAATTTCAACTTTGCTATGTATGACATAGAAATGGTTGTTCCAAAATTTGATAATCATTAATCATCTCGAAACCGACTTAAGCATCGACTTTATCGTTGTTTATTTTAAATTGATTTTCAAGTGACCATTTGTATTTAAAAGGCCCTTCAAAGTGCTGCAGTGGAATTTGAACTTTGTCGAGTATGACATATGGTCTGTTATCACAAAATTTGTTGTTATTTCGAATTCTGAATTCAATTCTAATGATTCCTCTTGCACAAAACGTTTTTATTATTGTTAGTTTTTAGTATATGTTGCAATAAGCGCGTCCGGTTTTACATGGGATATAACCAGGGATGTTACGGATATGAAATTTCGGATCTGGATACGGATACAGATACAAAAATAATATAATACCGATTTCGGATACGATTATGGATTTTCATATCAGTAATCGTATCCGAAATCGATATATATATCCGAATAGATAATGTAGATCCGAATCGATAATATAATTTACGATTATTCGTTGGTTTCGGATAGTTTTGGTTATGGATATTAATTCGATTTTTGTGTAACTTTTGTTGAAGTTTTATAAGTGTCCATGTAGGCCTATGTGAAATAAAAATAAATGATTTTTGATTTTGACTAGATTCATCTTTTATTTGACAATTTAAAAGTACCTTTTAAATCGTTTAATGGAAATAAATTATTTGAATTTTGAAAACCTATCAATATACGTGGCGCACGCGGATAGTTTGTGTGCTCGGCCGGGCTTAAAACCTGTCATAACTTGTCACATTTAAAATATCGAATTCGGTTACGGATAGATTTTTATTTCGGATATCCGATAGTTTCGGTTACAGAGCTCCTTAACATCCCTGACTTAAATATAACTGGCGAAACGAGGGCGTTCTATAGGTGCACTTCTGTCTAACCCTTCGGGGAACACAGCCGTGAAGTTATGTTATGTTTATATTTTTAGCATATGATGTTTTATTTTTTGTATGCAAGTATTTATTTGTTAATATTTTGCGTTAAACGCTTGGGTTGCTAGTTTAAAAAATAAAATTATGTTTTAATCTTAACACAGTGTCAAATTAAGCAGTTGTCCAACGCTAAGTATTTTTTGAGCTGTCAACGCGTTGTTTTACTGTATTTTAGTATGTAAATGGTTACTCTGTGGAGTCATGGGTTATATCCATTGAACAAAATTGGACAGTTTTTGTATAAAAATATAGAATTGAAAAATTTTTGACCTCCAGTTTCTGAAAGGAAAATTATCGCGTTATGTGACGAACTGTCAAGCTTATAGTTGCAGTGATTGTTTGCGATGAAAATTTGAAGTGTCGATATTTCTATTTCAGAAACCGGGTCTTTTTCCTTCAACCAGCGAGCGATCTTGTAAGGCGTCTGTTTAATTGTATTTCTATTGTGTCTGTAATTAAGCGGGTTGAAGGAAAAAGAGAGAGATAAATTAGTCAATCTTGTCACACTGACAAACGTGACAGCTGAAAACAATAGAAAATATATAATTTTATATTGTAATTCATGTAAATATACAATATAATGGTGGACAGGTATTTATTTTTTTTGTTTTAAATGTTAAAATTAAATATTATCTCGTGTTTAGTTAAGTAGGGGTGGGTTATATTGATTATGCGAATGTGAGGATGCAAATATATTGCTAGAATGGCTCGAATTGTATTTCCTTTTATCAAGAACGTTGAACACGGAATCGCCTAGTCTTCATTGTCAATAATCATAAAAAAAACTTTAAGAACTATATAGCTATTTCGTATTCCTCTAAATAAACCCTGTCATTTATTACCCATATTATGGGGGTGCAAAAAAAAAGGAGTTGGTCCGCCATCTTTGGGATTCCTCCATATTGGATTTAGAATGTGCTCACTTAGATAACCGTGCACTGTCGTGGAAACCAAACGCGTATGCAAACCAAACATAACGTGTGGGTACACCAAATTTCAGCTCAATCAGTTGGGCCCGAATTTGACCCGTACATACTAACTAACAAGGCAAGTTAAATAAATAAAAGCTTGTGAAAAGCACAAGTTTCAGGTGTCATAGTCAGAATTGTCACGGGTCGTCAAATTCTACGGGTAAACGGTGACACTCACTGACATGTTTGGTTCATATGGAAAGTTTTGACAAAGTCGTCTCTAGCAGTGGTCCCCGAGGCTATAATTTTTGTTTACAATAATATGTTTGCATCCTAATAATTATATTGTGATACAAGACCCTGACTACAATAGGGGTAGTTTCCTTATTATTTTATAATATTTTTATTACATAATCATATGAAAATATATTAATTCTTGACCAATGAGAGAATATTATTATTAATTTTGCATTGGCGACACCTTCTGTATTTTCTAAATATCGGTATGACTAAAATGTTGTCATGACTGTGTTAATAGTGGTTTGTCATTGACAAGAGCAAAATTAGTCGATTTTGTCACGAAATGACAAATGTATTTTCGCTTCGCTTGAACCTCTGTCATGAAAATTGATCGTGAATTTGACATAATATTTTCTAATATCCTAAAATGCTGTAATTTTAATGATGAATTGTTTAAAATTGAAGGCCAGATAATCAGGGTTACTTTTTTAATCTGCGGTCTCAATGTGAAACCTTTACAAAAACGTTTTATTTTAACTTTAAATAACTTTTGCTGATCGCAGTATTTTATGATTAATTTTGAGTTATTATTAAAACGCGTGCGTGGACTAGAAATTATATATTAAGGGCTGAAAAATATTTTATATGACTAGAAATAAATATATGATATTATAGTTCTGTGTTTTATTTGTAGGGAAGAATGTGTAATTGTCAGGAAAAGCCATTATTGCATGGGTCCTTTTCGGGCTAGGCGTTAACAAACGAACTTCTTCGCTTGTATGTAAGATCACAATGTAACTAATCACGTTATGTTTTGGAGAATAACAAATATAGTTTGATCTACACGAATAATCGGTAACTCTCACTGTATTTCTCCATAGGTTTTTATAACAAATTAACAACTCAATCCCAACCGCCATCTTCTCCCTCGATCTCCTGTCTTCTTGTCCCTTGTTCGCCTCAAAATTAGTGCTTAGTGTTATGTCAAGTTGACATCTGTCAGAGTCATGCGAAACCCTAACTCTCTTCAGAACGAAATCTTTAGAAATGCCGACACGGCCTCCTGAATATTGCGAGGCCGCGAGCATTTAACGATCCTTATATTGGCCCGTCATATCTCACACACCAAAGAAAGTAACATTCCATTTGGATCCGCTCAACCATTCCTGATAAGCATACACTGCGATATCATACGGTGTAGACTGGGCGCACATAATCCTTTAGAGCAACAAACAACTCATCATATCTTATGTGGAACGAGCGCACAAGGCCCTTTTCATCCAACCAACAACTCATACCATGCAGTATGGACCGACAAACCAACTGCGCAACGCGTGGCGTTGTCCGGGCGTACTGGGCTCCTTCGACCGTCCACCTGTAAAACGCGTGGCGTGGACCGGGCGTGCTGGGCCCCTTGGACCACCCTCCTACTCGCAGCGTGGCATGGACCGGGCGTACTGGGCCCCTTTGACCATCCACATGGACAACGCGCGGCGTGGACCGGGCGTGCTGGGCCCTTTCAACGACCCACCTAATAACAGCGTGGCATAGACCGGGCGTGCTGCCACCCACCAACCTACCTAACGTACAGCACCAGGCTCGCAACTGACGTCATGTCAAAGGTGCCAGATGCCTTCCAGTTGCTTAACCCACCATACTATGTCACCAAAGAGAATATAACCACTAGAGAGCTTATAAGCCGATTTCTTCTAAGCACACGACTCACTACTGCGGGCCGGGGGACGAGGAAGAACGCGCGGCTACAATTGGTCAGTTCAAAGTAAGTTATGTAGGGTATGGCTATCGTTAGGGTTGATCAACTTGATGAAGGGAAAATATTCGATATCGATAAAATGGATTTCAACATTATGAAAAATACACAATTAAAATCATATAAATATTATTTAATCAAAATCAATCAATTACAAAAATAATGAGTAGGTATGCAGTTTTTACATATTGATTTTTAAAATGTATTAATTTGGTATATGTTTTACGAATTAAAGTTTTAGGGTCCTGATGGTTCTTTGTAAAAAAGACAAACGAGCGTCTACACATTTCTGGATTATGCCTGCATGCCTGGATTAGACCTGTATGCACGCTAAATAAATACAAATTGTTTTATCTTTTTATTGCAATTATAACGCATCAAAATTTCTTCATGCGCGGTAAAGTGGTGTGGGAAACATTCCAAGAGATCTAGTTACAAAAAGGATGGCATAACTTTTCATCGGTAAGAAAACAGTACGAAAATTATTTTTAATTTTATCAGATTATGAGACACCGCAGGGATCTACTTAAAATGGTGGATGGGGTAAACGAGCACATTTTTGATTCCCGCGTTGATGTCTTTTGGAAAAGTTTCGCTCTTTCACTAGACAATTCTAATGCTTCTATCACTCCCAATTTTAATCGTAAATATCTGTGCTGTTACTTTAAAGAACTGAAGTCGACATCGATAATGATAAATTTTAATTCAATAAAAAAAAAAAAATATCTATCTACTTTTAACCGACTTAAAAAAAGGGGGGGTTCTCAGTTCGTCGGATTTTTTCTTATGTATTATGTTCCCGGATTACCTACTTGTAGACGCGCTGTATTTTGTAGGAAACCAATTTTCCCTGTTAACCTTATCTATCCACTTTTCTTTTAGTTCCAGAATCTTCGGAAATTTAAAGTGAAAACATGTAGGTATGTCAAACACACAGTTACGAAAACACACAGAAAACTTGTTTTACATCAAAGACCACCGCCCTCAAAAACTACAAAGTGAAAAATAACTAGGTATACAAAACAACAAAAAAATAGAACATTATCAAATTCGTAATGCATTATATAATTCACTATGACATGATTTTACATACATTTTACATCGAACGAAACTTTAGCCAATCTAAGTGAAACTTATACTAAATTGTTGTTATATGCTATGGCTATGGCTTGGAAATATTCTTGGCTATAGAAGTAAACCATTCATGAACGATTTTAGACATAACGTTTAGTAGTAATTGGGTGTAAAATAGCCCGAACGCATTGGGACCGATCGGTTCTAGCGGTGCCTGAAGTCATGAAGATTATCCTGGACCGATCGGTCCAGGTCGGGGGCATAGAGAAACAAAAAGTATTTTTCCAAATCGCTCAAGCCGTCTACGAGTAGGTAATCCGGGAACATAATACATAAGAAAAATCCGACAAACTGAGAACCCCCTCCTTTTCTTAAGTCGGTTAAAAGTAGATAGATATTTTTTAATATTTTTTTTATTAAATTAAAATTTATTATTATCGATATCGACTTCAACTATTAAAAGTAACAGCACAGATATTTACGATAAAAATACAAAGGGAGAGAAAGGGATAGAAGCATTAGAATTGTCTAGTGAAAGAGCGAGACTTTTCCAAAAGACATCAACGCGGGAATCAAAAATGTGCTCTTTTACCCCATCCACCATTTTAAGTAGATCCCTGCGGTGTCTCATAATCTGATAAAATCAAAAATAATTTTCGTACTGTTTACTTACCGATGAAAAGTTATGTCATCCTTTTTGTAACTAGATGTCTTGGAATGTTTCCCACACCACTTTACCGCGCATGAAGGCATTTTGATGCGTTATAATTGCAATAAAAAGATAAAACAATTTGTATTTATTTAGCGTGCATACAGGTCTAATAATTGGGCACAACTAAAATGGTTACTAGTTCCGAGCCTTTACATAGGCGACAAAATACTAATAGTTTTCGAGCGTCGGGGCACTGTATGCGCCGTCAAGTGGTTATATCGTCGTTGTATGTCACATACACCAAACAACAGGGCACCAAAACACCGGAGGTATCAGGCTCCCACTGCCCATCAGACAGCAGGTCGGTCCCACCCACCCAGATGCCTAACACACAATACCATGCTACATACACCAAACGACAGAACACCAAAGCACCAGAGGCACCTGGCTCACACCCAGATGCCACCACATAAACAGCCGTACGCCGTTTGCCTGGACAGCAACTGAACTGCCGTTAATGAGTTCCTTGACAAAAGTTTAGATTCCAGCAGGCACGTCGTACGTGTACTGCTGGGCCTAGAACGCCAGTCCTAGGAAGAACTAGCAGCGGTCCCAACAATACACGTTTCCTATACTCCAGCATGTATTACACAATCCTAAGGCAGCAGACAGTTTTATGCCATTGAGCGAGACATGCTTCCAGATGCACAGGACGCGGGCTATAATCAATAATAGCTCTCCCTCGGCCTATTCACCCTTTACAAAGACGATACAAGAGTAGACGCAGTCTGTAGCAGAATTCAATGCGTTATTTACTTGCCGTACGTCGGAGCGGATTTATTCGTCGCTCCTCATGTCCTTAATCTACCCATTTCGTGGATATACGGGGCCGCTAGGAGCGGCAGCCATCCAATGTCGTGTCTCGCTAAATAGTGACAGTTTAGTATTGCCTACAATTGGCTTGGTGTGGTTTTAACGAGACGCGTTCCCTAAGCATCCTTAGACGATGTAGTTTGGGGTTCTTTGTGAAGCCTACCGTTGGAAGCCTACCCCTTTTCTCTGCATCTGTGCGACAACAAGTATTACGCAAAGTGTTCTGAGCTAGACTTTCTAAAGGAAACAGTATTTGTCAACGAGCAATTGGTTGTCCTACGTTCCCAATTAAAGGAGGTCATGTAGCCTATTTTATACAAATAGTGAATACAAAGACCTTATACGTATTTCTTACTACTAGACTGTGTACCAAAAATTTTTGTTTAGCTAAAATGAAATCTATCATCATCCACCTAGGTTAGATATTTCCTTATAAGCGGTAGCTAATCAAAAGCGGTCCTGGCGAGAGGGTTTCCACTGGTAGTGTGTCCTTGTCTGACTTCTTGCAAGCTCAAATAATCATTGGGTTTGGTAGAAATGGTAGAAAATTTAAAAAAAATCTTTTTTATTTTATACCAAAACAAACGATTCATAGACTTTGAAACGTATTTAAATTTATCTACAGTTCCTATAATTAATCAATTGTTGTATTTAAAAAAATAATTATTCAATACTTATTAAGAGTAGTACTTTTATATATTTAGGCCTGGTAATACTAAATGTAAGATGGTGGTGTGCGGAGTTTTTGCAGTTAATATTATTTGCAAATTGATTCCTAGAGGAATAAAATTGGCGTAGTTTTGTTTCTCAACTGTCGACGCAACTGGACAATATGTGAAATCATTGAGATCCTTTGAGGTATATTTAGCTGCCGGTATTTCAAAGCATCGTCTAAAGATTGCAGGATCATCTCACGCCTCTCCTTCATTAGAGTAGGATCACTCGCTTGAGAGTAGGATCAGAGAGCTTTTTGTTCCTATCTATACGATGGGTCTTGAAGAACGAGACTTGAGGAGACTTGGGATTTGAGGATTATCGAGTCCTCCCCCTCTCTTCGAACTTCAGATAACCCAATAATACTCCATCATAAACTGCTCAATTCCTCTTCGAGTTTGGTGATCTTTTCGTCGGACCGAAGTGTGCGCGTGTTGTACGTTGCCAGGTCCAGTCGTCGGTATTTGTTGGGGTAGCCAGATCTCGTCCGGGATTCTTAGCACCCCTTGCCATACCGTAAAGTCGACCGCTACCGTAGTCGAGGGTAGGCAGGCTGCCGGGTACTATATTAAACTATATTTTATTTGTGCTATTCATTGGGAGTGCTTTGCAGGCGGGTTGGCGATCGCAGTATGGTTGTTACAAATGCACAGAGAACGTTGCTGCCCATTCTCTGGTTTGTCCCTTACTCGCCTCTTATGACACCCACGGGCAAATATGGGATGGTGAAATTATTTACGCCTGACATCATACGGAAAATGTTGTAGATTCCAAAATACTTACACTATCGTTTTTATAATCAATTTGTCCCGTGTTCTGTTTGGTCATGGTCACCTCATTAGAAAGAGACACACTACCAACGGGAGCCCTCTCACGCGGACCGGTTTTTGCGCCATAGTGCACAGTCTAGTAGTAAGAAGTATAAGGTCTTTGAGTGAATATTAACGGTTAGGCCTTTCATGTATGTTTTGTCAGTTAACGCTCAATAATGGTGGTGGTATTAATACAATACGTAAAGTTGTCCTGAACAATTCAAGTTATTCTCTCTTAAGTCTCTTTCTTATAACATGTAATTAGGTGGAAAATATACATATGTCGCATCATGGCTGGCCGATAAATGCAAACCATCGGGAAGTCAGGATGTATTCCCTTAGGTTAAGACATCGTGTATGGGCAGGTCGGTGGGTACAGTCGTGCAAATGAAATAACATAAATTATTCGATACGCTGGGTTTATTTAAATAGTTCACAGTTACAATCTTGCTCACTACAATATTACTGATCGATACTGATTCTACAACGTCTTAGCTCCAAGGCGGTCAATACTCAACCCCTCTATTCCGTGTCCTCACCACGCAGGTCGTTAGAGAAAGCGCGCCACAGCGTAGTTGTTCTTGATTTGCCGACAGGTGGCGTGCTCGTGATTTGTTTTGACGTCCGTACTATTGACTAAACCCGACACGGCCATCCTGCGATACAGGCGTCCTCGTCTGTTCCTCATTGTCAGGTTTTAACAGTGTATCGAATCATGTGGAAATCCTCAATGGATGTCCTCAGCCCTTGGGGAAAGCTGAGGGGTCTGTCAGACTCTTACTGACTAAAACCACATGGTGTTCTCTAGGCCGTAATTCCTATTGAGAGGCGAGCGTGGAACACAGCACGTCGCCTTCTCGGGCCTCTCTCAGGTGACAGACTCCCCAAATCTATCACCCGCAGGCATTATCTTCTTTTCCTTGCTCCACAAGGTCGTGTTGCGCTACACGTTCTTAGTCCACTCCGTTCTACCAGTCTCCCATCATACAAGGGAAGTTTTCTGAAACACACAAAATCTCCACACAGTATTCGCTCGTCCAATCCTGACTCATACTCTAGGTGAGTGAGGAAACATTTTGCATAGTTACATATCGAAAGGATCACTGGTCTAGGCATTTCTTTACAACAGAAAACCCCTACAGTTACAATCAAGCTGGTCTAAATCGTCACCCACTAATGCAGGTGAGATTCCTGCAGCACCTCGAAAGGATCACTGGTCTAGGTATTTCTTTACAACAGAAAACCCCTACAGTTACAATCAAGCTGGTCTGAATCGTCACCCACTAAAGCAGGTGAGACTCCTACAGCGCAGTTACAGTCAAGGTGGTCTGAATCGTCACCCACTGAAGCAGGTGAGACTCCTACAGCGCAGTTACAGTCAAGCTGGTCTGAATCGACACCCACTAAAGCAGGTGAGACTCCTACAGCGCAGTTACAGTCAAGCTGGTCTGAATCGTCACCCACTAAAGCAGGTGAGACTCCTACAGCGCAGTTACAATCAAGCTGGTCTGAATCGTCACCCACTAAAGCAGGTGAGACTCCTACAGCGCATCACAGATCAACACCCACAACAGCAGGAGTGATCTTGACATCCCATTTACAAAAATGATCATCTTCCACAAAAGTAGAAAAGACCACATACTAATTGATCATTCCAAAGATTCTATTATAGCTTCGGCATTATCTACACTTAAGGTGCGAGAGCATATGGAAAATGTTTCCTCTGACTCCGAGGGCGTATTATTAATTACAGGTACAAAAGACATACCGAACTCATCATCTGTCGTCACGGTCCATTCATCATCATCATCACCATCATTTTCGCAAATTTCCAAATAACCTTCTTGCCCTTTAGGTACTTACTTAAATTTTACTACCCTTAAATTTTTATTAGCAATTTTATAAATTCTGTTAATCAAAATTAGAATACCAAAATTATTTAAATTTTCGTAATGAGGGCTTGACGATTCGAACGTCATCAACATTAACATGGTGACCTCACCTCTGGCGTGACTATGTGAGTTTACCTTCTTTCAACGTCATAACTCAAAGTGAACCTTCTGCAAGGTCTCTAACATAAACATGAACATTCACACCAGACATAGTGTCACACAGACTTACAGGTGCCATACAGGCCTTCAGTTGACACACAGGCTCACAGTTGCCACACAGGTCAACAGTTGCCACACAACGCTCGGCTACTCCTGACCAAAATAGATCATTGGGTTCGTGAAAATAGGGAAATTTTAGAACTCTACTCTTTAACTGAATCATTACCCTGGGCCATGTACCACAAATCGATCCAAACCAACTTTAAAAATTCTGCTGCTGCAAAAACTGTCAAGCTTAAAGAAACCCTCGAGTAAAATCTTCAACGCCACGGCCCTATAGCCGACCAGCAATTGTATTGCTCTCACAACGGTCTCTAGACCCCGACCTCCACCAGAATCCACTGGTACGGTCAATCATAATACATTCGAGAGACTGAATTACTAGACACTTTAAGCTTGCTCATCATCATCAAAATTCCTTTAACATCAACATCGACTGGTAGTGCCCAGGTAAGTATTCTGACTTCCAAACAATGATAGTCAGCCAAGGCCAGTCAAAGGCTACCGCCAGTGATAGTAGAATAATAACCCTTCAACAACACCCAACTTGACCATCGATAACTAACATGAAATTATAACCTAACACGGGCCACCCCGACGATCCATTGACCGCCACAAAACCAGAATTTTGAATAATGAACACTCTTGGCCATAGTCAATAACAAAATGAAAACGACTCACCAGATTGGCTTAAAGATCCATGGATCTTTCCACACGTCCACACGCTCCTCCTTGACCTGTCCAGCTCCTTGGTTGTTGCTAGCTTCCTTGCTGCTCCGCTCTAGACTGGTTTTTTTTTTATTCAAGACTGAGGATAGTCGCAGAAACGAACCACTACTGTTTTTTTTTTCTCAACTGACACCTCATTTTTTTGCAAGAATGTAACCGCCATTTTCACTAGCATTGTTTTTACGTGTGATCTCATCAGCACGACCGAATCTCAATTCTGATGTCGCATCATGGCTGGCCGATAAATGCAAACCATCGGGAAGTCAGGATGTATTCCCTTAGGTTAAGACATCGTGTATGGGCAGGTCGGTGGGTACAGTCGTGCAAATGAAATAACATAAATTATTCGATACACTGGGTTTATTTAAATACTCGTAGTTCACAGTTACAATCTTGCTCACTAATATTACTGATCGATACTGATTCTACAACGTCTTAGCTCCAAGGCGGTCAATACTCAACCCCTCTATTCCGTGTCCTCACCACGCAGGTCGTTAGAGAAAGCGCGCCACAGCGTAGTTGTTCTTGATTTGCCGACAGGTGGCGTGCTCGTGATTTGTTTTGACGTCCGTACTATTGACTAAACCCGACACATATATATGTATATTTGTTATTCACGGTTGTCAGTCGGTAATTATTGTTATGTTCTCGAATTATTTTTTGGATTGGATTATGTTGGTTGGATTGGATGGTTGTTCATAATCTTACATTTTTAATCAAAATTAAATTATTATTATTCTACTATAATTAATTTATTGATGTATGAAATGTGTTATTATTGTTACTCTTGCTATGTTTATAATTGTTGCATAATTTATTTAATTTTTGTGATTTTATTTTATAATGTCTTTACCAACGTGTTTGTACTAGCGGTGTTAACCTGTAATTAACTGTTGCACATGTAATTTTCCTGTTGTAACTTGTTAACTGTTATTGTTATGTGTAAACAGTTGTTGGTTAACCTCAATAAATAAATAAATAAATAATCAAATAAGAAATTGTGGAGTGTATAAATGAAGGATTGGGGCATGTAAGTGTGATGGAAGACTTCACCGCTTCCCTAGACCAAATGCTAGTGACAGATATCTGCCAAGGTGTGGATTAGGAGATAAATACAAGAACTCGCCAAGCTAGAATAAAAGAGTACATTAGTGAATTGTCCCAACCTATGAAGTACAATGATTAAAAACTCATCCAGTCACTCTGGCACTCTCTCACACAATATTGGTAAGGGATTAGACTAAATTATAATTTACTTAATGATTAGCACTCGTTTCTACGATATTCATAAAGACACGACTTTCAACTATTGATTCCAAAGCTATACCCTATGTCTCCCTAACATTCTAATAACTCGTCTTCTCCCGATATCTCACAACTAATCTCTCGCGATGCCTCAAAACCAGTGTGCCCTTCATTTGTTTTTCAAACTACCTGAACTCAGCTATCTTTGTCCCTCGCCCCTCGGGCGCATTAGAATATCGTGATAATTTTAGAAATCGCTTTTCTAAAATTATCACGATATTCTATTCACACGTCTTCACAGCTGCGAGGTCATTTTTATTACCGTTTTTGTGCAATTTCTTAATTTTTTTGGGACTGGTTCGTGTTAGAAATCGGTTAATCGAAGTATCTTAAGAATTTCGTTAGAATATTACTTTTGTCTTGACAGCTTTTACATTAAAAGACAATTTATGAGTTTCTTTAAAAAGTTCGGTATTGTTTTATCTTTTTAAAATGTATTTATTTATTTATTTATGTACACACAAAACACTTAAAAGAGAAAATACATAAAAAGATAGAAGAGCACAAAGGTGCTGCTTATTTCTAAAGAAATTAGCAGTATATAGTGTTTCATAGTTTTTTTTAGGGTGGCTGTCAAGCCCTAACTCGAATCCTCATGTCCGTGTCTAAATGTCCACACATGTTGCGGCAATGCGCAGTTTTAATTATAAAATAATATTTGGTAATTAAAATATAGAGATTTTAATAATAGAATATCTTAGCAGTTACATTGATGTCACAGAGATGACGCGCACGCGGTGCACGTAAACCTCGTAGTATATCCTCCTGTCTATAGATGTCGCTTTTGATAAATGTACCTAGTGACTGGTCACCTATCCATGGACCAACCTCGGCCAGCGTTGCTTAATCTTGAAGATAGACCCGTGCGGCTGTTATTTTTTAGCCAGACGTGCACTAAAAACTTAAAATTACATTAGTATAGTATAGTATAGTTTGCAATTATATTTCAATTTCGCGGCATGAGTTCTAACCAATTTGATGTTTAATCTAAACTACGTACGATGAATCGAGTAGTTTTCTTACGATTCGTAACAAGTAGATCCTGCAACATGAAGAATAATTGTATTTTGGTCGTGTTCGTAATTCTTGTAACAGGTAGATACACAGATATTTTTCAACTGTTAATTCTTCGATCACTGATAAAAAAAAAGAAAACAAATAGGCGAGTTTTTTACTAGTGATCGATGAATCTTTTTATTTTATGGTCACCTTACATCTGCAACTTGTTGCGTCCGACCGAAACTCCGGTTCCGACTTCAGCTGTCTTTTGTCAAAAATACGACCGATACCAAACCTTCGACTTTCTGCCAAAATACGTTTAAGTTTTGGCCGAACCCGAGGGTTTCTAGCAAGCGCCGAAATTGAACAAACTGTTACGAAAGCGTGAAAGCGAGATGGAACGCAACGGCAATGGGCGGAGGGGTCATACTCCATTGCGCCCCCCGGCCAGTCACCATTGCCAGAAAATAGACACGTCAAAGACAAAATAAATAAATAAAGTGGCCTGTCTTGAACTGAATTTCATAGGATTATTCAACCTTCGACTTTAGCCGAAAGTTGTGGCTTCCGTTAGAAATCGACCTTCGGTCGGACGCTATCAACAGAAATAAGAGACAAAGCTGGTATGTCCCGTAAACCAAACAAAGCGTTATCTGACTGTTGTGGACATGTTGATACTTATACAAATTATGAAGTGCGTCCTAGGCCGTGTGTGAAAATAAACATAGGTACCTTTGTTCGGTTTTTGACCAACCTTTTTTAAGAAAATATTTGCTGGCGGCTTATGAACCTAAGAATGTGTATGTAAAGTATTTGTGGGTGGAAATCGTTCGTTCCTACTATCTCCAAGAAGGCAATTGAACACCACCTACCTCGACTCCCGGGTCAGCAGAAGACCTGCGGCGTGCACGGCACTTCACAGATAGGCAGTCTAGACGTACTCTGGGTTCAAAGGTCTTGAAGATCGCACACCACACGGCAGTGAGTCCACAAACACTAAAGATGCTAAAACTTTTAGCTTGAGACACGATCACAACTAGAGAGGAAGAAACGTGGTCATGGTATACGACACGGGGCACTATGAAAAAAAGACAGAAAAATTTCACCCAAAAACAACGCCTAATCAAGCCTTCGGGATCCGGTGGGATGTGGGAGTACTAGGGTGGGGAAACACCGGGGGACGACCTTAAGCTCAATAACCTTGACCCCAAGGTCAAGGTCAACGTAGAAAAGACGCAGACACGGGGTACGCTTTGAGGTCTGTGACCTTGACGCTAAGTCCAGTGACCTTGACCCCAAGGTCAAGGTCAGTCAAAAAAGACGCAGACCCGCGGTACGCTCGAGATCAGTGACCATGGCGCCAAGGTCAGTGACCTTGACGTCAAGGTCAATGTCAAATTAAAAAAGACGCAGACACGGGGTACGCTCGATATCAGTGACCTTGACGCCAAAGTCAGTGACCTTGACCCCAAGGTCAAGGCCAAATTAAAAAAGACGCTGACACGGTCTACGCACGTGGTCAGTGACCTTGACTCCAAGGTCAAATTAACAAAGACGCAGACGGGGTACGCTCGTGGTCAGTAACCTTGACCTCAAGGTCAAATTCATAAAAACACCCCTTTTAACCTAACCTGTCCAAGTCGGAGAGCCCCTAGTCTCGAGCTCACTTCGCTCGCTCTTGGACTGTTGCTTACAGGGCAAAGTCGGAGCCCCGTTTCGCGGGGCTTAATGGTCATAAAAAAATAACCACGAAGGGGATGGCGGGGTCTGTTCGCTCCCTTTGCTCGCTCACTGGACCCCGCCATCGCCTTCTAAGCTAACCTGTCCAAGTCGGGGTTCCCCATGACCCGAGCTCAAAAAAAAATTCATGGAGAAAAGTTGTTTCTTTTGATGTCATATGATAGAACCATAAAAAAGTATTATGAAGTTTGAAATTCGCATGAATCTTTAGTCGATTTTTGACTTTACCGTAACGAGAGCCGACGCAACGGTGGAGACCGTTGCGTCGGCTCTCGTTACGGTAAAGTTTCAATCAATATACCGATGGTAAAATTTGTTTGAATTATTCGGAATTCTCGATATTTCTCGTGATTCTCGGAGTTTCGGATTGCTTTTCGCTGCTTTATATTGTTATTTGTTGTTTTATTAGTTAGGTAGTTTGTTTGTTCGTTAGTTTATTTTGTAGTTTTTTAATTAGTTATTACTTTTTTATTTTTCATTTTGTATATTAGTCGTTAGGTTTGTTTTAATTTGCTTTATAGAATATTTTACTTTATAGTCTAGTTGTAGTTGTAGTCTAGTTTTAGTCATGAATCCTAGAAATTTAATTTTAGCACGTAATTTTAACATATGGAATTACGCTGCTAGCATCAATAACGAAGAGCAAGCAATAGAAGCTGCTCGTGCTTGGCTTTTAATGCCAAGCAGGTTGGCGCGCTGCCCTAATTGTAGGCGGAATATGTCAGCAGAGTGGCGCCCTGATTATAAGTTTGGCTTCCGCTGGAGATGTCGGCGTCGTGGCTGTAATGAAATAATTTCGTCAGTCAAGGGTACGTTCTTTGAAAAATCGAAGGTGTCAATTTTATCGACCCTTCGACTTCTTTATCATTTTTTTAGAAATGACAAGGTTACACAAGCAGCAAGGGATGTGGGAGTGACAAAGAAAACGGCCATTCAAATATATCACTACCTGCGTGAAGTCAAAGTCAAAGTCAAAGTCAAAGTCAAATATATTTATTCAACTGGGCCAAAAAGCGGCACTTTTGAACGTCAGAATTAAAAGTAACAAATCATAAAATAAAAATTGATCCTACCGTGCATTCGGAAAAGTAGCTTGTTATGGAGAAGAATGCACAAGAAACTCCATACTTACTCTTTAAAAAAAAAAGTGTTTTACAATATTTACATAAGTACATACATTAATAAATTCATATATGTGAGGACGATGCACCCAGAATAGCACTATACACTATACTACGTACAGGTATACAGTATTAAAAGCATTAAAAGGTAAATTTATGAATGTGATAAATAGGAACATGGTTCTCACATACTTACAAATATTGCAAACATAGGTAAAATACCTAATTCAACACCAACGGAACAGTGTGTGAGTCAAATTCTAAAAAAAAAAAAAAAAAGCAATAACTATGAATAGGAATATGTGAGGTGTGTGAAGTGGCGGAGGCCCATGACCATCAAATGATAGGAGGTCCTGATGACATTTTGGAAGTCGATGAAACACATATGTACACAAATAAATACCACAGGGGACGACTTCTGCAAAGTCAGACATGGTCATTTGGATGTATGAGTCGCCTATCAAAAAAGATAGTCGTCGAACTTATTCCTAACAAATCACGGCAGCCACTTGACCCTATAATGGCGGCTAATGTACGACAAGGGTCATATGACGGTAACGTCAGGGTAAAAATTCATACTAACACAATAGAGCGGCAATGGCTAGAATTAAAACGCCATTGCCGCACCTGCAGGAGCCAGAACAAATTGAAGTGGTACATGGGCGAGTACATGTACCGTCACAATATTTTAACAGAATTGCCATCAGAGGCCGCCCGATTTAGGCGTCTTTTAAAAGATATTTGCCGCTTATACCCGGGAATAGGGAGACGGGGTATCAGAGCGACTAATTGTAGATGCAGATCATGCCGTTAGCTGCCCGTCATTTTTTTGTTCGTAAATTTCATGAAAATTTTTCTGTCCTAGACGCCTTCATAAAGAAGGCTAAACTTTGCCTCCAATCTCAGCGGTCATTGACCTCACGAAAAAAAATCCCGGGAAAAAGTTGTTTCTTTTGATGTTCTCCATACGATGAAACCATAAAAAGAAAGTATTATTAAGTTTGAAAATTTCATCAATATTTTTTGTGCTTTTTCCTCAAAGTTTTTCAAGTCCCAGACGCCTTCATAATGAGAGTTAAATTTTGCGAGCTCGAGACTTGGGGCACTCCGACTTGGACAGGTTAGGTTAAAAGGGGTTTTTATGAATCTGACCTTGAGGTCAAGGCCACTGACCACGAGCGTACCCCGTGTCTGCGGCTTTGTTAATTTGACCTTGGAGTCAAGGTCACTGACCTTGGCGTCATGGTTACTGACCTCGACCGTACCCTGTGTCGGCGTTTTTGTTAATTCGACGTTGACCTTGGGGTCAAGGTCACTGACCTTGGCGCCAAGGTCACTGACCTCGAGAGTACCCCGTGCCTGAGTCTTTTTTAATTTGACCTTGACCTTGGGGCCAAGGTCATTGACCATAAGGTCGTCCCCCGGTGTTTCCCCACCCTAGTACTCCCACATCCCACCGGATCCCGAAGGCTTGATTAGGCGTTGTTTTTGGGTGAAATTTTTGGGTGTCTTTTTCATTGCTTTTTCCTCAAAATTTTCCAAGTCCCAGACGCCTTCACAATGAGAGTTAAATTTTGCCTCCTAGCTCAGCGGTCATTGACCTCACAAAAAAAAACCCGGGAAAAAGTTGTTTCTGATGTCCTCCATACGATAAAACCATAAAATGTAAGTATTGTTTTGAAAATTCATCAATTTTTTTTTGTTTTTTCCTCAGTGCCCCGTTACGTACTATCGCATGCATAAATCCATTAGCAGTTTTACAAATTTATTGCATCAAAGCAAGTCGCACTTACGACCTTTCAATATAACAAACCTTTTGCACACATACACGTCTCGTATATCGCACTCTTTCATCATTATTTATTAAGAAAGAGTACGGTAGAATGATCATTTGTATAATACTATCTAGTCTGTCATATCGTGGCGGCGTATTAAGATAGTTGTATTTAATTTCGGTACTATTGCCATATAGCTATCTGGCTGAGTGGTTAACGCATTGGTTGTTTCACACGTTGAGACCTGCTTTCGAACCCCAGCTAAGTCGATCTTTTTGTGTTTTTATCGAGAATTTTAAAATAATATCTATCTTTGATATTACTCGATGAGAATAATGTTTCTTATTAGTTGAACTTGTAACAAAATTAAATAAATGTGGGTGAGTGTAAAATAAAATAAACTTACTGGATTGAAGAAGTAATTACCTACGATGTTGTTAGTTGGCGAACTTTATTAAGAGTACTTGTGTTATTATTGCGATTATTGTGTTGTTTGAATATCTGATTCGAGATGCAAGCTAATATTCCTATTGATGCCAGGGCAAATATTGTCGCTTTGCATAGAAATGGGCTTAATATTTCTCAAATTTCTTCCGAAACCGGTTTAAGTGTAAGTTATTTTTAAGGATTATTTTAGGTATGATGATAGTTGCGGCGTATGATACCTATTCATAAATCGCTAGTTGCAAGTGTGTAATAAAATATTTTTGTTTTTTAGAGAAATACTGTGAGCCGTTGGGTAAAGAGGTTCGAGGAAGAAGGTAGTTTGAAGATAGTTATAATTACGTCGAAGTTTTAAATGACATAATGCTACCAACTGTGCGTAATGTTTATCCAACTGAAGACTTTGGTGAACTAAGTTTTGTTCAAGATAATTGTCCGATACATCGTGCCAGTGTTGTAAAAGAGTGGTTTAGTCAGCATACTGATATTAAAGTTATTCCATGGCCAGCTCGATCCCCTGATCTTAACCCCATTGAAAATATATGGGGTTTAATGGTTCAAAGGTGGAAAGCACGAGATGAGAGAACTCCTGAGCAGCTTAAATCCCATTGCACTCAAATATGGGAGGATTTACGTGGCACAGATATAATATGTGCAAACATTGTCGCCTCCATGCGTCGACGGCTACTTAGTTGCATTGACAATAATGGAGGTGTAACTAAATATTAATGAATAGGATGTTTATTACAGGAAATATACTGGTCATAATATCTATAGTTATACACGTAAGTTAGGTTATGTTTGTAAAATTGGGATTAAACTTCAATCTTCTTTTCTCCATGAGAAAATGAAAAATTAAGCTATAATCTCAATAAAGTTAAGACATAGAAACAATTTTTCATAGAAGCAAACTTGTTACCTAATTTAATTATATATGTTTGAAATTACCCACTATTATTTTATTTTAACCTACAATATGATTCCTTTTTGTAATTTTCGGATCAAAAGTATTATATACCAATATTTATATATAAAGCATTTAAATTTATATATTACTTATAACATAACATTAATTTAAACATAAAAAATATATAATAAAAAAAGTAACGAAAATACAAAATCGATCTCAATAAATCATATGGGAATCGAACCCACAGTCTCTTGCTTACAATTCATATATTTCTGATCTTAGCCAAATGAACTGATGACAAAGAGTTCGAATTTTAGCTTTAGGTTTGGATTGACTAAGTGCGAATACTAATTAGAAGAAAATAAAACTATATCTTTATCTTTGTCTAGTATTGACCTCACAGCCACCTTTTCGTATTTATACCGTATGACGAATAAATGTTTGCGTTGAATTCACTCACACATGAATGAATACACGCTACTGTGCACGCGATAATGATTATTGACGTGCTAAAGGATTTTTGTGGCATGACTGTACACTCCAACCAGAAACGTTCATCCGCTCTAATTCGTACGCACGTCACGGATATATAGAACCGCGACGTAGGTCGAGGGCGAGTTTAGTGATGATTTACCAACTACCCTCAATTCGATAATAAGAATCGAACAACCTTGGTTGTTGAATTCGACTGGTAGACAATGAATGAAGTGTTAAAAATAATTATTTTTAACAGCCCAACGCCTCACTATCCGTAGGTATTTACTTTAATTGTGTGTCATCCGTGACGCGTCCTATCTATCTTTCTAGAACCCCTCTCCCCCCCGGTTTCTTAGTCGTGTCTCAGAGCAAAATTATCGGCATAATCTATTATATAAATCAAAGAAGAAGTGGAACGATAATGCAAGTCGTTATTAAAGTATATGGACTTAATTCACAGTTTAACAATAATTCAATAGGAGGAAAGCACACGCTATGAGGTCTGTTGGCGACTGCCTTCTCTTGTACATTTAACTTCCTGCCGACCCCCCGTGCTATTCTTACACATTATTTTTGACCACCTAAGTTCATGATTACCTACATTGTAAAGCTATATTTGTGGAGCAGTGGTGGTCCAGTGGTAACGGCCGCGACTTACAAGTTGTAGGTCATGTGTTCGAACCCAGGCAGACGCTTTATTTTGTGCAAATTATTTCATCACCACTGCTCTCAAAACGGTGAAGAAATTCATTGAGGGAAACCGGCATGTCCTAGAACCAAAAATTCGAAGACATGTGACATCCACAAACCCGCACAAGGCCCACGTCGTGGATTGAGGCCCACTCCCTCTCACAGAGAGGAGGCTTGTGTCCCAGCAGTGGGAACTTTAAAAGGCTGATGATGATGAAAGCTATATTTTGCAAATAAGCTAGACTAGATTGTGACACAACTCTGTTGTAATGACATATTTAGCGAAACAGCTTCACTACACTGTAACATAGGTACCTACTATAATGTGATTTTTTATTTCGTAGACCAAACTGACATTTGGCGGGTTGTCACTTTATCGTTACATAAAAATAGTGTCATATCCTGACTATCCCGTGTGATCGAAAGTTCATCGAAATTCGAAGTAGATCTAAAATGAAACTATTTCACGGCAAAATTACATTTGTTAAGAAACTAACGGCCCTTATTTAGTTTCTACTAATTTATGTTAGACTTCATTTTATCGATCGCATTTATTATATTTTCGATTTTATATTTAACAAAATAAAAGTGTATGTAGGTACTATGTGTATGCATACTGTTATATTTAAATATGTTACGATTTTTATATATAAAACATTTATTTACTTACACCAATTATTGAAATTAAATTGACGAATCATGTCTCATCGATTCGATAAATCACTTATGATTGAGCCTTACCTACAACACTATGCTTCATGCTTGCAACATTTAAAAAAAATAAGGTCATTGGCAGCTGTCAGTTTAGTCTACGAAATTAAAAGCACAATATAGTTATGTAGACGACAACAATAACAACTTTAATAAAATAAAACAGTGGGTTAATATTCCATATCGTATTAGGTACCTACAATGAGGCATAATAAATAGCATACGGGGTATTGTGGTGACTGATACGAAACTTTTATCAACAGTATAGGTACCTACCTAAGATAATGTGTTTAATTAAATAAGTATTATTTCTAATTTCAATAGCCAAAGCAAAGCCGTTACAGACTAACGGACAAGCCAAAGCATTACAAGACTATCTAAATTCGTCACCAGAAACAAGGCAAAGGACTCAACGGAACAGCCTTATCGACGAGCTTAGAATATTAAACACACATTATAAGATACCAATTTATATTCTCACTTCAAAACAACAAAAGAAAGAAGCGAAAAGTAAAAGTAAAAAAAGTCTGTCAAATAATAGCAATAACTTTCAAAGTCGGAAAGCTGGTTACATTGATCATATTGAACATAAATTTGATCGAAAAAGACAACGAATCTTAGCCGATAACGTGAATACGATGCTAAATTCTAAGATTTTCGAAATAAGTGAAGGTAATTCATATATTCCTCATGAAAATGATTAAAAATTGTTATTACCATAGTACTATTTGTTTCATTAACCGACATACCAAAAAGGAGGAGGTTCTATGTTCGACTTCATGTTTGTATTTTTTTTTTGTCTGTGTTCACCGATATCTCCGTCAATTGTGGAGCTATTTTGAAACTCCTTTTTTTGGTGTGAAAGAGAATGTTTCAAAATTGGCCCCATTTTAATTTGGTGAAGATCTGATAAAGGAATTCGAAGATATACGACAGAACTCTTCAATAAATAACGGCAAATCTCTCGGGTTTGCTGCAATCGCATGTCTGTTTATTGATAATACCATTTCATAACATAACATCACGCTAGTACGCTCTTAAGGGGTACGCAGATCTCTCATTTTACCGGTTAAGTTCAAGTTTCATGATATTCGGGTTATCTATTCTGGCGTTACGGTAACTTACTAAACGACTTGCCTATTAGGAGATGCAACTAAAAAGTGAAAAATAAAAACTTTTTACAAAAAAATACTACCGACTTCCAAATAAGAAAACTATAAAATGAAAAATAACTTTATTTGCGGAAGTCGGTGTACATAACGCTAAAAAATGGTATCTACGAAAGACACCGACTTCCATAAATAAAGTTATTTTTCACTTTGTAGTTTTCTTATTTGGAAGTCGGTAGTTTATTTATTTATTTATAATAGCTTAAACTATCATTACAGGTTTTACCCTAATGCGACAGCTAAGAACTTAAAACTAATAACCTAAATTATATATGTACTTACAACTAAATGAGAAAAAGATAAAATAAAAATAACAACATTATTAAAATGTAGTACAAAACCTACTAACAAAAACGTAGTACAAAAAATAAAGTTAAAATTAAGTATTATTTTGCTTGTAGCATAACATAACACCCCTTTGTGTCTGTCTCAGAACAAATCCTAAGTTTCTGTACGCCTTCTTACAGATCTTGGTTACATGCTCACGGCATACCGTAGTATGTGTGTATTTACAAACTATGAACAGTTAAAAGTGATTTAGTGTACGCATAAAATGGAAAACAGACCCTCGAATTCAAGGGGGCCAGTGCTCACCTTTGCTTCGCCTGTGACGGCGCCACCTGAAATCGTCACTACGCCCGAGATTCAAAAATGGATGTCTTCTATTGAGCTGCATCTGAATGAGGTCTGCTCTATTGCCGCGGATGGGAAACTGAATTCGGAGCAGAAAATGAAAATCGCAAACCTTTGCCGTAAAATAGGATCCGGTACCTCACAAATGGCAGTACTATACCAGTCGCTGAAGGCTAGATCTCTTCTAATGCACAATGCGGTTGAATCCCTTACTGAAAAGTGTGACCTGTCAGACCACATTATGGACCTAAAGAAGACGATACTGGACTCAGGTACTGCGGAAAATGTTTCTTTTGCCGAAATGGTAAAAAAGGGAGCAAATAACTTTATTCGCCCCAATAATTTAAGCTCGGTAGCAATTTATCCCCAAGATAAATTGAAATCGAGTGACGAAACAAAAGACCTCGTGAGAAAGATCATACACCCGGAGCAAATGAAACTGCATGTTCGTGGTGTCCGGAAAACAAAAAACGGAGGCGTAATTATCAGCACCGAGACCAAACATGACGCTGATAAAGTAAAGCAAGCAGTCCAGCTCTCTACTTCAGGACTTATCGCCGACGAACCCAGCAAGCGCAAACCCCGGATCGTGGTCTTAGGAGTGCCGACTTCTATGTCTGAAAATGAGGTCTTCAGATGCATTTTTGAACAAATGTAGCCGACAAGTTTGAAGACATGTCCTTAGAATCCTTCCTGGCCTTGGTAAAATTAAGCCACAAATCTGGGAAGAGAGATGCGTCGACCTGCAACTACGTCATTGAAGTACCAGCTGATTTACGTAAAGCCCTAATCGCTCAATCGAGACTTTTTATTAATTGGACGTCCTGCCCTGTCAGGGATTTTACACTGGTCACTCGGTGCTACAAGTGCCATCAGTATGGTCATGCAGCAAAAACGTGCAGAGAGGTCAACTCGACGTGTGGGCATTGTGGTGAAACAGGGCACTCGATGACAGAATGCGCGAAGAAAGCTGATGTACCAAAATGTGCAACTTGCTCACGCTTTAAAAAGCTCAGCAGTCATAAAACAGGAGATCCTGAGTGTCCTGCAAGGAAGATAGCGGAATTCAGATACATCAACTCTGTCGATTACGAGGGCGCCTAGAGCGTCACACTCAAGGCCAGACTTCCGTGTTTAACACGTGATGCCGACTCAACAAGAACAAGCCACTGCACTGACCTACTTCGCCTGGATTTGTTGCTGTCTTAGGAAATTTGCCGCCATTCGTACTTTGGCTTTGAAAACATTTTGCAATAGTGGTTAACCCAGCTCAAATATCTGCTGACGCTCAAAGTTCGTTGTCCGTGTGTGTAAATAATTAAGTGCAATCAATTTAACGTTATCTAAGCTAAGTTAGGAATCATATGTTTATCATTATTAATAGAATTTAATTTTAATCTGTTTTAGTAATTAAGATTATCAATAAATCAAAATATCGCTGTCACTATTCTAATGTTAAGAAAATATTGTAAAAATTCCTTGTCCTTCCAATGACATTGTTTGAGCCCCGCCGCCTGTGATACAGGATTACCTAGTACAGGCACCTAACATTGTTGTACCCACTTTATATATAAGACCTATTAGTATATTTTACCAATTTCAAGTTTGAATAAAGATTATTATTATTATTATTATTATTATTATACCTGCTTGCCAAGGCACCCCTTACTAGAGCTATCCGTACCATCAACGAACTTCAAACTAAGATTGATGTGTTTACATGTTGTTTTCGTGAATTCGCAAGGATACTATTTATGTTATGCTACAAGCAAAATTATACTTAATTTTAACTTTATTTTTTGTACTATGTTTTGGTTAGTAGGTAATTGTGTATTGATATGTTTTTTAATTTAAATAATGTTGTTATTTTTATTTTATTTTTTCTAATTTAGTTGTAAGTACATATATAATTTAGGTTATTAGTTTTAAGTTCTTAGCTGTCGCATTAGGGTAAAACCTGTAATGATAGTTTAAGCTGTTATCAATAAATAAATAAAGTTTCATGATATTCGGGTTATCTATTCTGGCGTTATAGGTACCTTACTAAACAACTTGTCTATTAGGTAGGTACAACAAAAAAGCAAAAAAAAACTTTTTACCAAAAAATACTACCGACTTCCAAATAAAAAAAACTACAAAGTGAAAAATAACTTTATTTTTGGAAGTCGGTATCCATAACACAATAAATTGGTACTACGAAAGACACCGACTTCCAAAAATAAAATGTATCCATTTACACAAAGTATAGTCCACCTTAACATTTTTTGAATGTACTGCAATTTATAGAAGGTAGTCATTTTAATTATTAAAACAAATATCACTTCATTTCTTGTTTGAATGGCACCAGATGTGTATAATTAAAACAAATATCGAAATCGCAATATTCAACACATACAATAAATATTTAAGCTGTATGACAGATAGAAAAAAAAATATCCCTCCACCCTCATAAAAGCAAACTAATAACAAGCAATATTTATGTGGTGCTGTTTTTTGCTAGCACGGAAAAAATTGTATTACTTTTTGCAAACATATATAAAATAAAGTGGACGTTACTAAATTACATATAACGCTACTCAGGGATTTTGAATATTATAGTAACTGAATGTTGTACTAAATGAAAATTATATCAAATTTGCATAATTATAAACTGTTCATTATACCATATAAAATTAGGAAAAATGAAATTATATCAATAATTCATTAAAAAACAGAATAAAATAAATATTAAAGTGGGGCTCCCATACAACAAACGTTATAGTTTCGCCGTTTTTAACCGACTTCCCAAAAAGGAGGAGGTTCTATGTTCGACATTATGTATGTTTTATTTTTATTTGTGTTCACCGATATCTCTGTCAATTATGGACCGATTTTGAAAATTCTTTTTTTGTTTGAAAGAGTATGTTCCGAAATTGGTCCCATTTTAATTTGGTGAAGATCTAATGAAGAACTTCGAAGATATACAACAGAACTCTTCAACAAATAACAGCAAATCTCTCGGGATTGCTGCAGTCGCATGTCTGTTTATTGATTATACAATTTCATAATATAAGATCACACCAGTACGCTCTTAAGGGGTATGCAATTCTCTCATTTCACTGGTTGTGTCCAAGTTTCATGATATTCGAGTTATCTATTCTGGCGTTAAAGTAACTTACTAAACAACTTGCCTATCAGGCAAGTACAACTAAAAAGGGAAATTAAAAAAAAAACTTTTTACAAAAAAATACACCGACTTCCAAAAAAAAAGTTATTTTTCATTTTGTAGTTTTTTTATTTGGAAGTCGGTAGTATTTTTTGTAAAAAGTTTTTTTTTGCGATAATGGTACGGAACCCTTCGTGCGCGAGTCCGACTCGCACTTGGCCAGTTTTTTTTAAAAACCGTTGAATAATAAGGAAAATACAAATAACGTGGCTCGGGTGTGAAACGAGTGCGCCTTTTGTTTCCTCAATTATCATTTATCATTTAAACCGTTGAACCGATTTAGATGAAATTTGGTATGGAGTTAGTTTGAGACCCTGGGAAGGACAGTATAGGACAGGAAATTTTTATCCCGGAAATTATCCTTAAGGGGGTGGAAAGGGGGGCTGGAAGTTTGAATGGAAAACTTACAAAATTATTGCGCGATATAAGAAAAGTATTTAGCTATTCGAAGTACTAATGCTACGCAGACGGAGTCACGGGCAACAGCTAGTACTGTATGTTATAAGAAGTTTTATCAACCAATGTTTTGTGGAGTTTGGATAGGTCAGGGATCTTTAGCTGGATGGCTGATAAACGAGATGATACAAATTATCTTGAAGTTGCGCATCGGGAAAACCGAAAACAGTTTTTTATGTAGGTACTAGGTATCCTACTGAGGGAGATATTTTTTTAAGAGTCATTCTATATTTTTTTTTTATTATTATTGTTAGGCTCACTCTTTCGGGAGTAGGCGTGGGCTTGCGTACGTCGAGTAATGGGGACGGCGACGTCCGATAAGGACCTGGAGGCATCAGAGTCGTCGAGGTGCGCACCAGGACCGGCACCTCAGTGATCCACGCGCGCTTCAAAGAGATGTCAGCAACATGTACGGGTTCCGCTAGGGCCAATGCCTGTCTGGGTCGCGGATAAGTTTGAAAAAGGGTTACCGCGGCCCTGGCTCAAGTAACTGAAGGAACACGAGTGGGTTTTAGTCAGTAAAAGTCTGACACGCCCTCCCGCTTCACCCAGAGTGGGAGAAGTCATTGGATGATTTCACACACAAAAAAAAAGGGTCACGCTTGACCACTATCTCACCTTATGGTAAGCGATGATGTGGTTGACGGTGAAGCACGCTTACCTAGAAGTAACCTATTCACTCTTGATTTGAAGACTCCTATGTTTTAGCTACTAGAAATACAGACTCCGGCAGGGAATGCCAATCCTTAGCTGTACGCATAATAAAAGTATTCACAAACCGTTTAGTGCGTATGGGTGGGATGTGCACCATGTATGTACCGATGACGCACCGCCATACGTCTGATAGGTAGTTTAGATTATTATTCTTAAGCTTCTGCCAGCGACTCCACCTGCGTGAATGTCGGAAATTATTCTAAGGGCGCGGGTTGCCGCGATACAAAATATCCTATGTACTAATACAGAACAGAGTCTGCCCGTGAAGACGCTTGTCATCATCATTGTCATCAGCCTTTGAATGTTCCCACTGCTGGGACTCAGGCCTTCTCTCATAAGAAGGGAGTGGGCTGTAATCCACCACGCAGGTTCAGTGCGGGTTGGTAGGTGTCACATTTATTCAGATTGTTGATTCAAGGACTTGCAGTTTTCCTCACGATGATTTCCTTCACCGTTTTGAGAGCAGTGGTGATGAAATAAATTACACAACGTAAAGCGCCTGCTCGGTTTCGAACCCACGACCTAACCGGGTCGGGGTGGTAACCACTGGGCCACCACTGCTCTCATCACTTGTATACGCTAAGAAATTTCACCGTGTCTGCTGCAGACAGGACCAATTCATCATGAACATGACAAAAAAAAAATGTCAGACCTAGACGCGAAAACTTGTCGAGTCTGTAGCAGACCGCAGCAAAACAGTGCATCGTGTCGGAAGTTCTCATTTAGATTTAATTATTTAAGTCGTTTGGGGTTGAATCTACGGTCCTGGGGGGTCTAAGTAAGCGAGTACCTATTTAGTTTCCAGGATTCCGTTCTATTTTTCTTTTTCAGCACCGTGGCAGTGTACACATCTCATGTGTAAAAACGCCTTGAATTCTTGCTTAGGCTCGCTGGTTTTTTAGCCTGTACAAGTGGTCTGAAATAGTAACAAACAGTCATCTGTTCAATGTTAACCTTTGAACATCGAATCAGCACTTGGCCCGGCGACGACTACACGAGCGGCCTAGTTAAAATAATGACTGAGTTGCATCTTACACGCATGAAACACATACAACTTTGTATAATAGTGTGTATTAAGTTAAATTAGTATATAAGCTGTACATCTTGTAAAATAAAGCAGATTTGAATTTCATATTCTTGTCTCATTACCCCTCACTGTGGCCAAGACACCTTTAGCCATCTCTGATCAGTCTCGTGAGTCTGCGAGCTGGCAGTGAGTTTATCCTTCCCGAACCTGGACATCCTGTCTACTATCCGTCTGTAACCTTAGGTCGCATGGTGCAGACATCCTGAACTTATTTATATATTTATATATCACTACTAGGTATATGGTAGGTTAGGGCTGTAGGGCTTATAGGGATTATAGTCGTAGGGACTGTTAGGCTTATAGGTTCAGTAGGCGCGTGACGTATCATATCCCTACATGTACTAACGCACCCTCAACAGTATTGCGACTTCACGTGACATCTGTTTGGAGTGGTTAGACATATTGGTCCTTCGAGCATTTGAAATTTCTTTCAATCACGCGGTCCCCTTATTACTGTAGGAATTGACTTTGACAGACTTGACTATTGAGTTAGGTAAATAGGGCCATTAGAGAAGTGGGAAAGAAGAGCACTATGGAGATACAGGAAGTTAACGAACTAATCAGGAGCCAGGAAGCGGATTACAGTGAGATCAAAAGGATAGTCTCAAACCTGAAAAAGGACTCGCCCACAAGGAAAACGGAAAAATACCTCAACGAACGGGAGAAAATATTAGACCAGGTTTTCCAGCGAGTTCAAGAAAACCACTTGAAACTACAAGATCAAGAGATCTTGTCAACTCATAAGTACATTACTACAAACTACTTTGGTAACATTAAGAAATGTTACGACGAAGGAATCAACTACCTCAGAAAATGTGAGGAAAGACTACAACACGTACAAAGTATTTATGAACCACGACTTCTAGACGAAGATGAAGACAAGGGGGTTGTCAGTAGCCCAAAACTGTTTATACAACTGTTCCGAATGTCACAGATATCCAAGAAAATATCTCAGGCTAAGGAATCCATTACTCAGGATAAGCCAATATGGCATTTACAGACACTATTACAAACCTTACAAAAACAATGGCTAGAAATTGAAGAGACGCACATCGAATTACTGATGGCTGAAAGCACACTGGACAATAGCTATTTCAAGGATAATTGTTTCGAGAATACACAGACAGATTATGACATTATCATAAATTTGTTAGAAGCAAGAATAATCCAAAACTCGGGTGAAAAAGCTATGTCGACAAAATCGTCAGTAAAACTTCCACGAATAAATATTCCCATATTTGCGGGGAACTATGACTCTTGGTACACATTCCAAGATTTATTTAGAAAAATAATTCACGAAGATAACTCAATTTCTTCTACAGAGAAAATGCAGTATCTTAAAACACACGTAAAAGGCGACGCAGCAAGATTAATACGTCACTTAACAATTAGCGAAATAAATTACGAAACAGCTTGGAAATTGCTTACGCAGAGATATGAAGAGACGAGCGCATGATTGCTACTAAGTTTATTGACAAATTATTAGATTTACCTAAAATGCAACGAGCAAACGCGGTACAATTACGAGACATGCACGACACTATAAATGAATGTCTTGAGGCACTGAAAAATCAAGGCATAAATACACCATCTTGGGGCCCTCTATTGATAAGAATAGTCAGTAGAAAATGGGACGAGGAAACAAATACCAAGTATGAAGACCAATTACAAAACAGGAATAAATTACAATCCTTCGACGAGATGATGAAATTCATGGAAAACCGTTTCAGTTGTCTTAAGTCATTTGACGGGTCGTTATCACATACTAATGGTCAACAATCACGTAATAGACAAACATCGGAAAAATATAAACGCTGTTGGCATTGTCAAAGTATGGATCATAGTATTCATTCTTGCCCTAGTTTCAAAGAGTTATGCGTCAGCGACCGATACAAAGCCGTCACGGAAAAAAGAATGTGCAAGCGTTGCTTAAATCACGATGATCGGAAACAGTGTGTGAGTGCAGTTTACAAACAATGCGATATTTGTCAACATAAGGGGCACAACACATTATTACACCAATCTAAACCGTTTCAAAATAGTAATAACGCCAAAAAATACACAACAAAAAATGTAGGAATAGAGAAGCCTCAAAATATAACAACGTCGAATTTATCGGCAACAAATACCAACACTAAAAATACAACTTTACTCGCTACCGCTATAGTAAAAACTACCTCTTATGACGGGATGCCGCAGTTGTTGAGAGTGTTATGTGATCAAGGATCAGAAGCTTCATTTTGCACTGAAGAAGTGGCACAAACTTTCACATTTATAGCATTAAATGTCTGCTTCCGGTATTTTTCAGCAAAAAAATGACATATTTTGTCTTTGCCACATTCAGAGTCAGGAAATTGTCGTGTAACTATTCTGTTACTATGTTAAAACCTGCTTGTGCGCTCGAAAAACAACACACCATGTATCTCCCCTAAAAAGTAACGCCGTATCGTCAGCAAATGTGTCAATTTTAGCGTTTGGAAAATTTAATTGACAGGAATCGTTGATGTTGGTAAAGGATAAAGTCGGGCCCATGATGCTACCTTGCAGAACCCCGAAAAGAAAAACTGAGGCGTCATTACTTGTTATCAAGTTTCACACGTTGTATTCTTTCCGTGAGGTAACTTTCCAACAAAGTCAACTGAAGGTCCCTCATTCCTAGAAACTCAAAGTTGTATAAGTCTACATCCGATATGGCTACGTTATTTATATGATCTATGCTATGGGGCTTTCCGGCTGTGACGCAGCGTTCAATATCTGAGTTAAAAGTTATTTGAATGATGAAATAACATATTAATGTAACCTCTTATCAAGGGGTCTCTTATCACTTAAAATACAATATTTTAAGTTTGAGGAAAAATAACTATTTAAAGAGCGTACATTGATGGTGGACCAGTACTGTTTCATGTTCTGTGGTGGACACATCTGCCTCTGGTGAAACAATGTCTAGTCTGAAAAATAAAATGTGGAGATCGCAGAGTATACTATTGGTAGCACTGTTCGTCGGGCTAGCACACTCTTGGGGTAAGTTTTTTTATATTTTTTTAACATTAGCTATCTTTTTTTTTAAAGCAGCTTGTACTTATTTGGAGTAGCGGTTAACCCTGCTAAGTGTCAGGCTATCATATTTGGGAGTCCCTATAGCTAGAGAAAGCTTGATCGATTATCTGTTCCACCCGTTTGGCTCCGAGGTTAAGGATCTTGGTCTGCTCGTCGACACTTGCTTTGATTGGCCCAAACAGGTAACCAGTGTCAGCCAAAAGGTCACCGGAACGTTACTTCGTTGTATCGATTAAAAAATCTTCTTCAAGCTCACATAAAAGCCTTAATTGTACAGTCTCTAATATTTCCGATAATTGACTATGGTGATGTATGCTACTATGACCTGAATGCAGATCTAATCAATAAATTTGACCGCCTTCTAAATAACTGCATTCGATTTGCCTTTAACCTCCGTAAGTATGATCATGTATCCGCACATCGATCACTACTAATATGGTTACCCATTCGTCAGCGTAGAGCGCTGAGGGCCTTGACTACCTTGTTTTCATTTATTGATAAAGCCACTTCTTCTTCTTATCTGACTTCATATATTCAATTCCTTTGTTCTGGCCATAGTAAAAATATTCGTTCCACCAATAAATGTCTTCTACAATATCCCTCTCACCGCTCTGGGTTTATCCATTCCACTGACTTGAAACTGTAGTCCCCTACATCAAAAATCAAAATTTAAACTTTTTTAGGTGTAGGTGCCGATTATTTGGGTTTCGGGGCATTTAAATGTGTTTTATATGAGTAATTTGGCTCAAAACACACTGCACTATCTTATCTATGCGCAATTTTACACACAAGTGTGTGTAAAGTCCCGGCTTCTGTTTTTTATTAAATTAAGCAAATAGTGATTATGTTTAGTCAATAATTAGTAATAAAAGTTAAGTATTTCCAGATAACTTTCGATTTAATTATAATAATGAAACCTGTGAATGTTTTATTTTAGTGTTCGAATGATACCTACAAAACTGCGCAAATCCTCCAATTTTATACTGTGTATTTTTTTATCTACGTAATCTAATGTTTTAGAAATAAATTGTAGATAGTTGTATATATTCTACGTAAATAATAATTGTTGTTGGTTCTTTATTGAAGGATTTTAAACAGTTACAACATAGAAAAAACCGGCCAACTGTCGGACTTCGTACTTTTTTGCTTTGGTGCGAAACCCTAAATTTTCGCACCAAAGCAAAAATTTCCGCACAAAAGATTTTCAATATATTGCTATTTGTTAGTAAAATATAAACATTATCACTTAATTTCAAGTTCATAGGTCAAAGGGAAGTTAAAAAATTATTCGGCACAAAATTGTGTGGTAGACGATGGACAGACAGACAGACTGACACGCGAGTGACAGAGCTTACTACAGGCATAGCTCCGTTTGTATCCTTCCGATACGTACCTAAAAACTAAAACCAGACAACAACAAAAATCGCGTCCTGAAAAGTAAGAACCAAAAATATATTAAATCGGGTACCGTTTTATAATATTCCCTACTCTGGGTTGCCAGTGAGAAATTCCTAATGGACAAACCCAAAAACACTTTTTGCCCTACATAGGAATCGAACCGAGGACCCACAAAGGTCCACTCACGTTTGCGACCACGACACTGATGAGTCTAATATAATAACCAATGTTTTTTCAGACATCGCCGTAACAGCTGGCGATCGACTGGTATTTTACACTGACGATGGAAAAAAAACAGACACCGTGCTTTTCGACTCCCAAAACTTGACTGCGTTAGCCTATGACGAAGTTCATAATATGTTGCTGTACGTCGATACACAGAAAGACAACGATGCCATATGTGGTTACAACTTAACTTCTATGGAATACAAATGCTACATAGAAAGGAGCGGTAGAAACATTCAGGATCTGGCCTTTGACCCTGTCACAGAATTACTGTTCTTCACAGATATTAAGGAAAGGAGCATTAATTGGTATTCATTAAAAACTGGAATCATAGACAATGTTCATGGCAATGTTTTTATTAAGGTGGATGACGGCATCCCCACGGATATCGCCCTGGATAGTTGTCGGGGGTACGTTACTAACAACAGTTTGATAACTTATCTTATCGTTCTGCTCTTCTCCCATACCTTGTCAACCGTCACGCTATCACTGACTATTTTTTCTTTAAAATTACTTCTCACACAATCCATCCATCTTTTCTTTGGTCTACCTATTCCTCTTCCTAAATTCACATTTGTATTAATTACTTTGAATTCATAACATGCGCTTCATCTCTCCTCATCACAAGACCATACCAGACTGATATCTTATAATTTGAAAGAATCTGTTCTGTATTGAATAAGAACCCATGGTTTTTAATTTGCAGTTATATTTACTGGACCACAACAAACCTTTCGACGTCCGCAATAGAGAGAGCGCGACTTAATGGAGCAGATAGACAAGTTGTTATTAAACAAAACAAATTGCATCTACACGGCTTGGTTATTGACCAGCAGACACGGAAAATATACTGGTACATGCCAAAGACTAGAGCAGATTACTATATTTATAGTGCCGATTTGAATGGGAAAAACATGGTAGCATTAATTAGTTTTACTACAGTACCTGATGACAATGTCTCGTATTTTTCCCCAAATACTATACTGTTTTCAAGAGAATTCGTCTTCACAGAGTACTGGTGCGTATCTTGTGGTTACAAGCGAGTTTTGAGAACATCAAAGCCATTATCACAAACTACTTACGAGGAGATCTTTCAGGTTCATTCTAAAAACGTCTTCGGTATGGTAGCCAATTACAAATTGAAAGATCAATTTCAGGGGATTTCGGAATGCAATCAGGAACTAGACTATGATACCAACGACTCATTCAAAATTGCTAGAGAATATGTAGGTCCGTTTTGTGTTCATGGTATAAAAGTTACTGGTCAATCTTTTTGCAAATGCACGTCTGGGTATACCGGTGAGCGATGCGACGTGTCCGTGTGTGAAAACTATTGTTTTCAAGGCCTCTGTAGTACCACTGAAGATGGGCTTCCTAAATGCAGGTAAAACATATTCTATAACTTTTTAGGCTACCTTATTTCATTTATTTTGGTATAAGTACTTCACAATTTATATATTTCAGATGTAATGCTGGCTATACCGGGGAACGTTGTGAAGTGAACCTGTGTTACGGTTACTGCTTGAACAACGGCAGCTGTTCTTTAAATGAGGAGGATGAGTCAGTCTGTGAATGCATAGGAGAGTACGAAGGTGAAAGGTGTGATGTTCCAGTACGTCCAAACAATGGTGACGGTTCCGTAATAGAGGAGGTTAAGCCAGCCTGTCAATGTGTTAGCAGTCACGAGATTTCTAGTCGTAAAACTGATAACAATGAACCTATTACCACTAATTCTTCGCACTACACACCAGAGGGAAATATAAAAATTTCTGTAGTTGTTGAAGTAAAGTCTAATAGAGATAATAACTAAAATTGTTTTTTAGTATGTCAGAATGAAAAACATTGGATACGTATTTTTCTTCTGTCGCGTAAACAAAAAATAACTTCAAAAACCTGAACTCCAGAACTTTGATGTGCTCTATCTTTATCAATTTGTTTTGATAAAGCAAAAATACTTTTCCAATATTTTTCGATAATCTGTCTAATGGACTTCATACCTAATTATTATAATTACTATTTTTGTATCCAGGAATCATCCCTATTAATTAATTGAGTCTACAACACTCTCTACGTATAGCAGCCCGTATAACAACGCGGTTAGTATACAAGTGGGACTGCTCCACTTCTGTGCGTCGGGAATGTTCGCAGATGCGTTTGTAGCTTGCTTTTACACTACAATGAGTAAAACGTGCGCATCCCTGAGCCTCTAGACTCGTCAAGTGACATTCTATAGACGAAAGCGGAGCGATTGGAAATACGTCAGAAGTGTATGGGATTTTCAAGCGCTATCGAAATATCAAGTAATTAATCCTCTTAATTTTGGAATTTCAACCATCGCTATCGCTGACATCGAATGAAACTTGTCAAGAGCCTGAGGTGCACAGAGTGTGGGGCAGCTCCAACAGTGTCCTAAGCAAGATTGCGAGTCGCCTAGACTGTGTGTTCGTGGGTCACTGTAGTGCATCTCTCGTGGGTTGTCGTAACGGTGATCCACTGATAACGTGTCAGTATGTTTCATGTTTATATTTGTGTTACTAACATAGTCGTATGTGTACATGTGTCGTGTGTATGTGTCGTATGTTGTACTTACCTTTTTTGAATCATGGATATTCTAAGAAAGATATTCTATTGTATGAAAACCTTTTTTGTTTTTAATGCTTTATATGAACTATTTTATCGAGCTATCAATTTAAGTGGTATTTGAGACGTATAGTACATCCAGCAAAAACATTGTTTTTTTTTAATAAATATTGTCTGAAACTAGGGCTATTAGATATGTAACTGAAAATACTGAAATAAGCCTGATTTCCATATATAAAATTCATCAAAATCTCTAATAGTTACGACATCAGTTGTTAAATTGGAAGTTGCCCGCCGACAGTTCATTTTCTGCAGTCCCGTGCTTTAATAATAAAGTAAATAAGGTGCTTACTATTTATCCATGTACTCTGCGAAATTGCAAAAGTATTATTGACAAATGGCTTCATACTCTCACATACGAAGAATTAGAGAATTTAGTCAAAAACTGAAGATCTTTCTTCCGTTGAAATTCATACCAAATACACGTAGCGTAGAGTGTGCTCGTGGGGAGTTTCTACAAGCACACTCTACACTTACACCTCACAGATACGCACTACATCACATACAATACTCCCACATGCACAACATGACGCACTCCTGTATTTTATTGTTACTATTTAAATTTTGTAATATTTCTTATTGCACTTTTTTAACCTCCACTGTATTCTGGAACGCGGTTGTCTACCTCTTGGAGGAGGGTGTTGATAGCTGCGACGATTTTTATAACTAATGTAGCTATTTACGTACAAAACAAATTGTAAAATGTGTATTTGTTCCAATAAAGAAAGAATAAAGAAAGAGTTGATATAGATTTGGAAAGATCTAGATGTTAAGTGGCTCGCCACATTTTAGGTTTAGTTTTAACGTGAAAGGATAACAAAGATCCTAACTCACAAACCTTCACATTTATGATAGATAGGAGATTAGAAGAATAGGTAGGATTTAGATAACTACTTTACTGTCGATAATATCAGAACACTAGATTATTCCCGCGGCTTCACTTCCTCACACCCATACATTATGAGATGCGAAGGCAAAAGTCTGCAGGGGCAGGGTTTTTGATAAAACGTTTTTTTTTCTTTTTTTTAGTTGTACCTGCCTAATAGGCAAGTTGTTTAGTAAGGTACCTATAACGCCAGAATAGATTACCCGAATATCATGAAACATGAACATAAGCGGTGAAATAATAACTTTTGAACGGCTGAACCGATTTTCATCAAACATAGCTAAGAACACGCCCGATAATGTCACCTTTTATTTATTTATTTTATTTTACTTTAACTTACAGCTAGGATACAGATAGTAGAAAGTTAGTGAAGGAAGGCCAATTAAAAGTTTTCGCTGACAATATTAGGGTAGCACAAGAAACAGTAGACTGGCAAGAGAACGTAAGAAGTAAGTACTCGTAGAGAATGAAAGAATGAAAGAAGATTTTTTTTAGTTTCTGAACACTGGTGGAGAACAAATCAAGTTCATCAACACTCTGACACATCGAGTTGTATGCTCTGCTAGCTCTTATCATGTTGTCCACGCAGAGGGAACATACAGTGTTTGATGATTCCTTAAGGTGAAGGATGGAACACGCAGCCCAATTTTGCTCATCAGTTCAGAACAGTCAGTTGAACCATTAACCAAACTAAACAGGAATGCCAAGTCGGCAATTCTTCTCAGCTCATCTAGTTTAAAACAAGAACTAAATAAAAATCGGTTCATTCGTTTAGGAGTTATGATGCAGACAGATACACAAATATACAAACGCACAGGTATACACACCAAACTTGATAACACCCATCTTTTTCCGTCGGTGGTCAAAATAAAAAGCTTTTAACAAAACAATACATGTCGGTTGTACTTTTTGTAAAAAAGATTTTTATTTTCACTTTCACCGGGCTTGGACTTGTGCCCGGTTGATGAAAACGGGTCTGACTTGTATTTCATAGGAATAAACCATAGCTGGCGATCAGTGGATGTGATGTAGATCCGACACTGCCCAACCCTACGAGTTATATAGCCGTGATGTTATCACTTTCGCATTTATAATATTATTAGCTCTAAAAAGTGTTTCATCATCCCAAGGAATACTTTACTGGCATAAAAACTTGTGCTCATGTCCTTCCCAAATTTCATCTAAATCGGTTTAGCCGTTTAGTCGTGAAACCGAAACAGACAGACAGACAAACCAACAAACAAACAATAAGAGTTACTTTCTCATTTGTTTAATACATATATCATTTATTTATTTATTAGTTTATCCTCGCACTGGAACGCCTTGCAGAAATTACACCAATGGAGCACAATCTTATAATAAACTCACTATAAGCTTAGGTTTCTTCACGATGTTTTCCTTCACCGTTGTCAGCAATGCCCAAGATAAACTTGGAAAGTAGGTACATATGAATTTGAATAAGTCACATTGGTACTTGCCCGGATTCGAACTCTCGACCTCAAGCACGAGAGGCGAGGTCTTAGCCACTGGGCCATCACGACTATTACCGACTGTATGTACCGGACGGGCGTAATCGCCGGGTACTCCCCCAAGGAGGGTCCGGTGACGGACAGCCGCGGTGGGTTCGCGGTGAGTGCTAACGCGTGCCCGTGTTCCCGCCATAAGCGGCACAGGAGGAGACCGTGGAGTTTTAGTGGTTTAGAGTTCCACATAACTGCACTATCTCCCCGTGGTAGTGCAGTGTGCATGAGCATTTCAACAGAACAAAAATAAAATAAAAATATTGTGAGTCTTCAGCCTTAGCGCGCTGACGTCCTTTACCTATAGTTCAGTTCCAGAAGTCCTGAAGTGATGATTGATGGCTGCTAAGTGTTGAGGTGTAAAGGCTTCTTATGTAGGAAATAAAACAATTGATCCTTCATGACTATTTGAAGCGGTTCTGCAGGTCCCCAGTTTTCAGGAGGAGGCGTGAGGATATCATTTCCATGCTTATGATTACAAATTAGGTCGATGCGCGAGCGCGCTCTCGAACCTCGAAACTTTATTTTATTGAGGACCGCAAAATAACTTGCAAATTAGTCTTTTATTTCATATAATTTTCACTTTGTTTACATTTTTTTTTATTTGTTATTGGCTCGCGCTTGACCACTATCTCACCTGATGGTAAACGATGTTGTGATCGACGGTGGAGCACGCTTGCCTAGAAGTAACCTATTCACTCTTGACTTAAAGACCTCTAGATTGTAGCTATCGGGAAACACAGGCAGGGAATTCCACTCCTTAGCTGTACGCATAATAAAAGTATTCTCAAAACGTTTAGTGCGTACGGGTGGGATGTCCACCATGTACCGATGGCGCATCGCCGTACGTCTGGTAGCCCGATGATGAAACGGACTGGGCGGCATTAGATCGTGCAATTCCATCGCACACTCCCCGAAATGCAACCGATAAAAAACCGACAAGCTGGCAACACGGCGACGGTGTTCAAGGCTCTGGAGCTTTGACTTAACCAGTGCCTCATCGCCGATGAGCCTCTTGGCCCGCTTTTCGATAGACTCAAGTGCATCAAGCTGGTCTTTGGCAGATCCGTCCCAGAGATGAAAAATACTCCATGCATGATCGAACTTGCGCTTGATACAAGCTGAGCAGCTGTTAAACAAAACCCTTCTTGTTTCTGTAGGAAATATGACATATTATATATGGACGTGTCCGCCTTGAAGCCCTTTATCCAGCTGACCCACATTCAGATCTGTAACTACATACCCTGAAAATAATTTGCAGGATGAATGAAGGGAAACTTTGTTTTTATTTTACCACTTACAAGCTTTTTTTTCTCTAAAACTAATCAAGTAATCTCTACGTTACAAGGATGACACTGTAGCCCTTATAACAGGCTATTGAAATACAATACATCAATAGGTATGACTATATATTTCAAAATGTGTAATTTTACAATCTTGTAAGTTAATTTTTACTTAAACTATCTAAGCGATTTCCACAACTGAAGAGCGGAATAGGAAGGGGTGTGCGCGGGAGTTAAGGATTGGTCCTCGTGTATTTGATTGAATGATGTGAAATGAATGTAAGTGTTGCTATTTTAATAATTTGAGTGCGTGAGTAAATATTTATAATATTTAATTTATATTTTTAATATGGCGCAGACAACTCCCCCGGACTAGAGGTTTTCTCTAAACAATTTAAGAATTAAGATATTAAAAGAGAATAAGAGTAGTAGGGCGCACGGTTGGCGCAGTGGTTGAGCGATTGACTGCTGCGCTGCGTGTCGCGGGTTCGATTCCCGCACGGAACAAATATTTGTATGACCTACAGATAGTTGTTCCGGTTTTGGGTGTTGTGTATGTGAGTTTATATGTTTGTAAACGCACCCACGATACAGGAAGAAATTCCTAGTGTGGAGCAATGTTTTATAAAAAAAAAAAAGAAAAAAGTAGTAATATTAAAAAATAGTGAGTAATATTAAATTTACTGCGAAGGTAACGGACAAATCCGAACTACTGGCCTTATATATGAATCAGTCGCGGTTTTTACTTTAACTGTTCTTATAATTTTGTCCTTTCCAGGATAAACCACATCTACTATCCCTAGAGGCCAACTAAGAGGATGAGAGTGATTGTCTTTTATTACGACAATAGTACCTAACTCGATAGGTTTTGAGGGAGAGTTCCAGTTTTGTCTTTCTTGCAAAGACGTAAGATATTCTTTGTTCCAGCGTTGCCAAAATGAATGCGTTATTTTATTGAGTAATTGATAGCGTGATAAGCGATTATCAGCGATGTCGGTAACATCTTCAGCGGGTAAGAATTTGAGTGGAGTTATGTTTAAAAAATGATTAGGCGTTAATGCGGAAATATCGGAAAGATCCGAATTCAAGACACATAGAGGTCGGCTATTTAGCAAGTTTTCGATTTGAACAAGCACAGTACTAAATTCTTCGTAAGTAGTGAGTATTTGAGATCCTATGACTTTGTAAAGATGAGTTTTGACACAACGAACACTTATTTCGCTGAGTCCTTTAAAATGCGGACCATAAGGCGGACTATGTTTAAATTGTACGCGATGCTCAGACAATAACTGTTGACTAATATAATTAATATGCGATTTGGACTGTATGAGAGAGTAAATTTAATTGAGTTTACGTTTTGCTCCAATAAAATTGGTACCTCCATCGCTATATATTAGCGAAACAGGACCTCTGCGAGATATAAAGTGCTTAAAAGCGGCGAGAAATAAGTCAGAACTAAGATCAGAAACAAGTTCCAAGTGTAATGCTTTAGTCGTTAAACATACAAATAAACAAATATAAGCCTTTTGGCTTTTGATTCCACGTTTGCGAATATGAGTTATGAAAAAAGGACCAGCGTAGTCAACAGCGGTGTGAACAAATGGTTTCACTTCTGAAACTCGAAAAGCGGGCAGATCACCCATTGGAGGGTAAGTATTTTTTGGATTGAGTCTAAAACACATTACATTTGTGAACTATTTGTCTAACTAAATTTCCAGCGGAAATTATCCAAAATTTTTGTCTTAGCGTAGATAATAAAAGAGCGGGACCTGTATGAAGATTAACGATATGATAGTAACCAATTATGTGGTTAGTTACGCGATCTTTTTGCGGTAGTAATATCGGATGCTTTTGGCCGTAATCGAGTTGAGAGTGAGTTAATCTTCCACCTACTCGTAAGATATTAGAAGAGTCGATAAATGGATTAAGCTTTAAGACTTTTTTAGTTATTGGTTTATTTAATTTTAAGTTGACCATATCTTCCGAAAAGTGTAAATTTTGGACATATTTTATGAGATATATTTCAGCGGTATCTAAATCTGAGACTGTTATAGATCCATGATATTTAAGACGTTTAGAAAAGCGTAGAATAAATACTATGATGCGAAGTAATTTTGAGTAAATAGAGACGCGATCAATTAATTCTTTAATAGGACGAGTAGTTTCAGGTTAAATGACCTTAGCGGATAGAGTAGTAGTTTTCATTTCCATGATTTCCGAATTATTAGAATTTAGTTCAAATGTTTTAATAGGCCATTGACATATGGAAGATGAGAACCAATGAGGAGCGTTAAACCAAAATTCTAGTTTTGAGAGTAATTTAGGCGTTATAGGGCGAGAAACAATATCAGCGGGGTTCTCTTGTCCATTAATATGAACCAATGTTTAGCGGGTAATTTAGAATTTATTTCAGTTATCCGATTTGCGACAAATGTGTGAAATTTATATGGGGGTGAGTGTATCCACGTTAGTGTTACGGTTGAGTCAGAGAATGCGTAAATATTGTCAATTTGACAGCGTTTGCTTAGAGTATCTTTTACAGCGGTGAGAAGATTAGCTAATAAGAGTGCAGCGCATAGTTCCAGGCGAGCCAGCGGCATTTTATTGAGTGAGGCGACGCGTGATTTCGAGGTGAGTAGAGTAACAGATCCGTGATCTATATAGTCTTGAATAGTGGCGTTATAATTTTTACGAATATCGGGATGCGAATCTAATTTCTTTTCTAAATTAATGAGACGTCGGTGAGCAATAGCGTATGAATTTCCTAATTCAGAATGTGAAGTTTTAAACGGTAACTGTACAGTATATCTGCCAGTACCATCACGTGATTGCGTAGCGTTAAAGATAAGGTCACAGGCCTCATCATCAGGGCTCCTGTGAACTTTATCAGGGACGTTTTCTAATTCCCAAAAGCGTTTAGTGAGATTTTCATTTTAGATGCGGTAGCGCAGAAAAAAGATTTATTATTATAGGTATTGTTATTTTTGAAGATAGGAGTGCGAGTATCTAAGCGGTTGTCACAATCTGCCCTACCCATGGCAATGTAACCTAGTGTAGTCTGTACAGCGACGACCGATGAACCGGGTATTGTTACCTTTCCACTTCCTAATAGGAACGGGAATAACTCGTTGCCAATTAGACAATCGATCTCGGCCGGTAAATGGAATGCATCATCAGCCATAGGCAAGTTGCGTAAGTGAATTAATTTTGACGTATCTATAGGTAGACTAGGTAAGCCGTCGGTAATATTTTCTATTACGCGAGCATGGATAATATACGAGCAGCGTGAATCAAAGCGGGAAAATATTTTAAATTTCGTAAATCCAATAGCAGATATTTTAGATTGGCCTTTACCAAAAATGGTTAAGTTATCAGGAGTAATGACTAAATTAAGGCGTTCACAACACGACTTGGTAATAAAATTACTCATTGAACCTGTATCTAGAAACACGCGAACCTTATTTGGATTCTTATTTTTATAAACGTATACAGAAGCAGTAGGTAATAAAACTGTAGTACTATTACTATCGATATTACAAGTAGAAGCGGTCATTGATAACGCGAAATCATTTAAATTTTGGCGCGCAAACTTATCAGCGGCAGCGGCGACCGAAGAAACATTCGACACGATCGCGGCAGGCAGAGCGGTAGTGAGGGGAGCGGCGCGGGGCGCGGGCTGCGTGTTGACACACTGATGGTTCAGCGGCGGTGCGTTAGGTTCGACTTCCGATCGCGGGGACATCGGTTTGGTTTTGAAATTATTATGAAAGTTTTCTACATGTAAGAGCGTATGATGTTTGCGTTGACATGTGGAACAAGTATTTATTGATTTACAGAATTTAGTATCATGAAATCCTAGGCAATTACGACAGAAACGATGTTTATTTACTAGTTCATATCTAGTACGCGGGTCTTGATTAACAAAAAATGAACATTTATATAGAGGATGCGAGTTAGGATCATTGCATATTTTACATGAGCGTTTTTGTATTGCGGGTGAATGAGTATTTGCGAAGAATGCTCGAGTAGTTTTCGAATTTGATGTATTATTATTATAATTATTTGAGGAGTGTTGAGTCCAGAAAGGTTTTGTATTTGAGCTAGGATTACGGAGCGTTTGTATTTTACTTTGTTCTTTAAAAAATTTAGAAAGATGATCGAATGTAGGTATTTGAATATGTCTATGCGATTGCTCGAACAAGTTCACTACCTCCTTATCGAGTTTAGTAAGTGCGACGTGAGTAATAATAAAATCTGAGAGATCGTCAATATTTAAACGGCGTAAAGCGGCTTCTGCAGAGTAAAATTGTTCGAGAAATGTATCGATTGATTGATTTGGTTTATAGTTAATTATTTGTTGTACGTAAATGGAAGCTTGTACTCGAGTATCTTGGTATTTTTCTAATAGAGAATTCCAAATTATATGATAATTATTAGCGGTAGGTGTAATACCTGAACAAACGGTTAATGCTTTGCCGGACAAAGAACCTATTAAATATTGAACTTTTTCGGCGTCTGAGAGATGCAGATTATCGTGGATAAGACTTTTAAAATTCTCGTAAAATGGCGACCAATTATATGGTGAAACATCAAAAGAAACTAACTTGAGAGGCGGTAACTTGCGGTTCAACAAATCATATTTATGAGAATTATCTAGAGTGTTTTTAATAGAATTATTTTGTGTGAGTGTGGATGCTGTATGTTTTACGTAACAATACAGTTCGTCAAAGGATTGTAAGGCGGCGTAGTTCGGTTTTGCGGATGGATCATTTTCTAATCGAGCCATAACACCGAGTCCAGAATATCCATGAAATTTGATCGTATAATATCTACCGATTGAATGCGTGCTAGAAATTGCGATTGAAATGTTGGATCGGAAACCTTTAGGCTAAGATCGTATACTTATATTCTGCATAATCTGGTAAAGATTCTTCATCTTAGTTTCGAGAAGAGATAGTTTTGAGTAAAACTCGTGTTCATCATCACTGGCTGTCTTCTTTTTTGGTTGTCTTGTTGACGCCATTTTGAGAGTAGGTATCTAGTAATAATATAACGTGCGTGGATGCGTTAAATGTTTTTCAATGCGTGAAATAAGCGTTACATATATAAGCGGATACCAAAATATGAGTACACAAATAATTAAATATCGAAAAGAATGTGCGTTGGATGCGATTTAGCGAGGTTGCGGATGCGGTGCGAAATTCGACAATGGCTGCCGTTATTTCGAAATAATAATTTTGTGAGGAAAGCGTTTGCGTATTGTGTGTGGTTAGATGAGTGATTGAGAGAGTATATTATGTTTTTTATTCGGCGAGAGGGACCAGAACTTGTGGGCGCAGCGGAAAAAGGCAGTAGGTAGGTACTTACGGGTGTGGAATTGGAGCTTTGAATAATAATGTCCTTCGATAGCTTTAGCAGTGGAGTTTTCACTATAGTTGAATGCTGGTAAGCCACCCACAGAGTCTGTTTGTCACACACAACACTTATACTTGAGTTTTCTTTGAGAGCGAGAGGAACGGGAGCGTTTTAAACCATTAAACCATCCAAGCGATCTTCATCATACATGGATGGTTCTGAGTACGAGCTAGCAGGCTGCCGAGAAGTAATACTTCAAAAAGCATATTATCTATAAGCTTTCAGGCACCAAGTGTACCTGAAAGCGGTCAGGCCGCTAAAACGCATAAAGAAATCTTTGTACTGGTTCGTACAGATGCATTGTCTCTACTTAGTAGTCTTTATGTACGAGAACTAAATTATTGTCTCGGTCTAGGTTACCTGGATGCGTTAAAACAACATTAACATGATTATGGACCACTTTATTTAGGAAAATGCGTCTGTATTTATTGTTCTAGCGTGCAATTCTATAAGCTTTCGCAATTTATTGTTATTAAGTATTGATTCTCAATCAAGGCCATAGGTTAAATAACATAGAACACCTAGTTTGTGTTTTCAACAAAATAAATTTAGAAATAAATATTCAAGACTGGCGCGTCGATAGAACGCCCTACGCACGACCTAAGCCCATGTTTCTACACGGGTCTCGCGGACATGATTTTTATTTTTAAATATGCTATTTACATTACGCTATCTTATGGTGACGCTGCGTCGTGAACAGCTTGGCAAAACCAGTTGTTATCATCACAAGCAGTTTTAGGTATTTGCGCTTTACAGCACTGATAAATTGAGTGATATTCATATAAACAAGTTTTATGCTAATTGTGAGCTATACATAGTATACATCTGGTAGGAAAAAATACTTTTTTACAAAAAAATACAACCGACTTCCAAATAAAAACACTACAAAGCGAAAAATAACTTCAATTTCGGAAGTCGGTGTTCCTGTTTTCGTTTCTTTGTTTTTTGACACCGACTGCCGAAATTGAATTTATTTTTCGCTTTGTAGAAGTGGAGAAGCTAAGAAGAAGAGAAGAAAAACAAATGGGGAAGGCCTCGCTAGAGATCGCCGCACTACGTCGACAACGGCCACCATAAAGACAACGTCGCCGCACGTACAATCCTCGCTTTCGATCCCGTTCACTCTTGCAGTCAACGCAACGTGCACCTGCACCAAGACTTGGAAACGCCAACTGGCAATGCCGCTACCTCTACCGTTTCGGAGACAAAGCAAAGCGCGAAGAATCGCCATGTTGTAGAAGGAAGAAGCCGTCGGAAAACTTGAGCTGACACCGATCGTGGCGGACGTCGGTGTCCCGTACACCAGTAATGGCCTTTGTGTACACGATCGTAACACTCACGAACGTTTCCTCGTGGACATAGGCGCTGACATCTCCGTCTTGGCCGCCAATCATAAAAGAAACAACACCGCAAGCGCCTACAACTTATACGCGACAAACAATTCACCAATCAAGACCTACCTACAGAAAACTATTAGGCTGAATTTTGGATTACGAAGAGACTTTGTTTGGTCATTCGTCGTTGCAGACGTCATGAACTCAATACTGGGCGCTGATTTTCTTCGTCACTTTAAACTGCTGGTGGACCTGGACAAGAAAAAGTTAGTTGACAAGACTACCAAACTATCTATCGACGCATTAGAAGGTTCTACAAAAGCCGAGTCAGTTCACATCATAAGCAACAATCAAGTATACCACGATATTTTGAAACAGTATCCTGATGTCTTCCGCCCCATGTCGCTGAAACAACCACCGAAACATGATGTTGTCCACCACATCGAAACTAACGGCCCCCCACTCTACGCCGCGAAAATCTTGCTGTGCAGTCGGAGGATACATATTTACGATCTGGCTGACCAAAACCAGATGTGTCCTCCGACTGCACAGCAAGATTTTCATCTTGTTTACGTCTTTTTAGTTCTTTTTTAGAATTAGGTACATTTAAACATATAAGTGTTATATGTTTTTGAAATCACCTCTTAAAACCCTTTACTTTCATACCCCACACAATAGGTTGGGATGAAAAAAAAAGAAATTGGTTCCCCACAATATGGCGCCAAAAGCCGCCATTTTTCTATTACCTAATCTTAATGCAGCCAGTGAAACTCGCAGGGACTAGACGAATTGATTGACGTAAGAATCATCAAAATCGGCCAACGCGTTTGATCTCTAGAACGCCATAGGAACAAACATATATACATAGACTGATAAACACATTACCCTCCTTCGGCAGTCGGGTAAAAAGGTAAAGTTTGTGAGGGGGTAATCTCTGGACCAATTTTGATAATTATTTCACCAGTATAAAGCTACTTTACTCCTGAGTGAAGTAGTTTAAAATTTATTTAAAAAAAATAGAAATCCTTATGAAAGTTGCAATAATATATCTAACCCAAACTAGCAAAATTTTGCCTATAAAATTAATTCCTTGGCATGAGCTGAGAAATCTTGATGATTCATAAAAATTATGTACTACATGATTAAAGTAATTATTATTAGGTACCTATCTACTTAAAAAAAGGCAGCGAGAGAAATTATCTAACTATCATAGCTGAGTCTCAATAGCAGCTTTTATGTTCTAAATTTTATTAGATCGCCGGTAGGAACAAAATTTGTGTACAATCGTATTGAAGTAAAAAAAAACTTTTTCCAAAAAAATACTACCGACTTCCAAATAAGAAAACTACAAATCGAAAAATAACTTTATTTTTGGAAGTCGGTGTCTTTCGTAGGTACCATTTTTTGCGTTACGGACACCGACTTCCAAAAATAAAGTTATTTTTCACTTTGTAGTTTTCTTATTTGGAAGTCGGTAGTATTATTTTGTAAAAAAGTTTTTTATTTTTCACTTTTTGGTTGTACCTACCTAATAGGCAAGTTGTTTAGTAAGTTACCTTAAAGCCAGAATAGATTAGCCGAATATCATGAAACTTGAACATAAAGGGTGAAATGAGAGATCTGCGTACCTCTCAAGAGCGTACTGGCGTGATGTTATGTTATGAAATGGTATAAACAATAAACAGAAATGCGATTGCAGCAATCCCGAGAGATTTCCCGTTATTTATTGAAGAGTTCTGTTGTATATCTTCGAAGTTCTTCATCAGATCTTCACCAAATTAAAATGGGAGCAATTTCAAAACATACTCTTTCATACAAAAAAAGAATTTTCAAAATCGGTCCACAATTGACGGAGATATCGGTGAACATAAAAAAAATATATATATATAAATGAAGTCGAACATAGAACCTCCTACTTTTTGGTAAGTCGGTTAATTAATTCTTATTCAAATAAATAGTTTAACAAAGTGGTAGGTAGGGTAGAGTAGGTAGCTAGTTGGCGGGAGCGAAGCCGCTGGGCTCAGCTAGTATATAGTTATAATAGGCATACGTATTATATATTAACTACATTTATTATTTATCTGTCTATCTTTATTATTTATCATAATTAATTTATCTGCCTTAGATGTGAGTGAAAACGCCATCCGGGAGGGGACGTCCTAGGTCATACACGGATCTAATCGTTAATGTTCTTCGGAAAGGTCAGGTGCGCTGTCCTCATTACCGGTGTGCTCGTATGACTAGAAGTATGCATGTAAATGAAGCAAAAGGAGTATGTTAGGACCGTAGCAGATGGTGTTGTAGTTTCTGCTTGCCCACATGGGAAAAAGCCGTAATTTTGTTTGAATATGTAGAGGGTTAGTAGAATGGAGTTTGATGACAATAATAAATGATGTTCAACACGTGGGCTATAAAAGTAAGTATAATGATTCTCCAGCTGCAAAAACATTTACAACACAGTAGATAGGTACACATACACACAATATTGTTAGCGCAGTCGGGTAAAAAGATGCAGATAGTTATCAGTTATACATACCATTGAGATTATTTCCATGGTTATCACACACTATGATACTAGGCAGTCATCACAAGCACATTATGGATTAATACAGCAAAGCAGCCATAAGCAATAACGTGAGACACTAGCAGAAGCACCACAAAACACCAAATGCTAATAAAACGCATTCTTCTTCGTACGTAGGTTTTACAGGTACCAATCATTCACATTATTATATTTCAGCTCCCTCAGCTTCACGATGGATTTGTTGGCTTCTATCAACTTTCTTTTCTTTCTTATTTATCCTCGAACTGGAACAGTATTATACACTAGAACCTTTAATTATATCATAGTACCGGTAGACACAAGCTGACGGCGCGGCGGTAGTAGGTTGCGATGGCTCACTTAGCGTCTGCATTGCCAAACATGATTTAATGGGTTTATTTGCCATTAATAATGCATTCGACATCTAGAATCAAACAAGAAATTCAGTCCACATGCACTAAATCGCATGAGATACACAAATCAATCGACAAGTTTAGGTACCTACATAGGCAGGCAATATCATAACATGATGCCTGTAGCAATTGTTAATATTTATTGTGTTGTTAATTATGTTTTTTGTAAATTTTGAATTAAATAAGTCATGATGTCATTAGGATTTATGCTATTATTGTATAGATGATTATCAAAGTCAATATTTTGCAGATTTTTTTCAGATTCTCAAAGTCAATTTTGTTAATAAATTTTGCTTTGGAGTTTTGTCCACTTAAGCGCAGACAGAATAGGATAGCCTCACGATCAGTAACTGCAGATTACGAAGAAAGTATGAGGTGAACGGCTGGAAAACGCGCGCGAGCCAAATTAAAAAATAAATCTACTACTGTAATGGATGGTACTAATAAAATTGTAACGATGCACTTCCATAATTGTTCAAATATTATTAGCATTTGCTTCTAATTATTTCTATGTTATGTCTTATGGTTCCAAATTGTATGTAAATAAATAAACATAACGTTCTTGTTCTTAAGTTGCACTTACTTATTTTCTCATCGTGGTTTATTAAAAAATCCTTTTTTACAAAAAAATACTATACCGACTGCCAACTAAAACCACTACAAAGTGAAAAAAAACTTTCTTTTTCGAAGTCGGTGTCTTTGGTAGGTACCATTTTTTTTCGTTATGGACACCGACTTCTAAAAAGAAAGTTATTTTTCACTTTGTAGTGTTTTTAGTTGGAAGTCGGTAGTATTTTTTTGTAAAAGAGATTTTTTATTTTTCACTTTTTAGTTGTACCTCTTAAGCAACTTGCCTTTAGTAAGGTACTTATAATGCCAGAATAGATTATCCGAATGCCATGATACTTGATCATAACCGGTGAAATGAGAGTGTATCAAGGTGAACTGTACACATCCGCGTACCCCTTTAGAGCGTACCTACTGGCGTGATGTTATGTTACGAAATGGTATAAACAATAAAAAGACATGCCGTTGCAGCAATCCCGAGAGATTTGCCGTCATTTATTGAAGAGTTCTGCTGTATATCTCCGAAGTTCTTCATCAGATCTTCACCAAAAAAAATGGGACCAATTTGAAGCATACTCTAACAAACAAAAAAAGAATTTTCAAAATCGGTCCACAATTGACGGAGATATCGGTGAACATAAAAAAAAAAAAAACTTACAAGAAGTCGAACATAGAACCTCCTCCTTTTTGGTAAGTCGGTTAAAAATAGAGTCTCCATCTCGGGAGCAACACTATTTTAAGCTCGAGTGACGTACTTTGAATCCCTCGCTGCACTCAGGATTCTACTTTAGGACCCCTCGATACGCTCGGAATTCTACTTTAGAATCCTTCGCTCTGCTCTGGATTAAAAAAAAAAACACTCTCGTCTTTAAAATAGTTCTTTGCTCTCTAGGTAAACAATCTACTATTTTAGCCTAACAGGAAAATTAATACAAAAATCATTGGACACGTATTTATTCTTTTGTCACGTAAACAAAAAATAACGAGCCTGAACTCCTAAACTTTGATGCGATTTGTCTTTGTTTCCTTTTTGATAAAGCAAAAAATACGTGTCCAATATTTTTTGATAAGTTATCAGACGTACTATATAGAATTATTATTTTGGTACCCAGGACAGGAATCAAGCTATCAATTTATTGAGTTTACACTCTTTCCTCGTTTAGTAACGTAGTTTTTCAACGTGTTTAGGATGCTGATGGGACCATCCACATCTGAAATGCGTCGGGAATGTTCGCAGATGTGCATGTGACTTGCCATTAACAATGAGTAAAAGTGCGCACCCCAGAGGCTCTAGATAATTAGGCTGGCCGCATATGTACGTGTTCCGCGTTCGATTTCCGAATACGGAATACAGATTCGGAATTCTGTAAACCTGGCGCAGATGTTAGTTTTTTCCTGTTTGGAATTTTCACTGCCAATACGTTCAGCGCTGCGGCAGGTTATACAAAAGACCGAAGAGTATAACCTGCCTCTGTTTAGCGTTTGTGGACTACGAGAAAGCTTTCGATTCGATCGAGACTTGGGCTGTACTGCAGTCTCTCTAACGGTGCCAGATCGACTTCCAGTACATTGAGGTGTTGAAGTATTTGTACAAAAACGCCACCATGTCAGTCCGTCTTCAGGATCAGACCTCAAAACCAATCCTCCTCCAGCGCGGCTTGAAATAGGGAGACGTCATTTCTCCGAAACTGTTCACTTTTGCTCTGGAGGATGTCTTCAAGGTTCTGGACTGGAGGGGGCTTGGCATCAAATTAATGGCGAGTACATCACTCACCTTCGGTTTGCCGATGATGTTGGGGCATATATTTTTATATCGTTTTTTATAAGTTTTATAAAATATTTTTTTATTTCAAAACTCTGATATAGGAGAAATTACAATTTCAAAAACGTGTGTTCTAAATTTTGAAGGCCAGTGTATTTTGGGGTCGGCTTTCCGTCTAATATGTTGGACTTGGATGATATTATTTCACACGAGCGGACGCCTCGCGATTTCCAAACATCGAGAGCCGAAGACGGATTATGGAACTCAAATGAAGTTGGGCAGGATAACACGCGGTGAAAGGCAATGACCGTAAGCCAAAATTGTATGGGACCAAATCGGTAAAGTACTCGTACCATTTCAAACATAAAGAGAATTTTCAAAGTTGGTCCACAATTCGTGGAGAAATCAGTGAACATACATAAAAAAATATATATACTTACAGTCGACCATAGAACCTTCTTTGGTAAGTATTTTAAAAACTCAGCCAGAATACGGAATAAATCGACACTACTTTTTGTTGCTTAATCTCTGGGCATGTTCACTTCCTCGCGAGAGACTTCGCAAGAACTGAACAACACAAATACTAGTTCTTGTACAAAACACAGGACGGTTCTGAATATATACGTATTAATGATGGACACTAAATAAATAAGTAGAGGCAATCAAATTAACTAGAATTGCTAAGTTTTAATTACATGCATACTTTAGTACTATTGTTCTGTCATTTCTGTTTATATAACATAGTTCATTCATCTAGCATTAATTCACTAGTGTTGCTCACAATCTACTCCAACTCGAAGTTACACATTACATCATCATCAATAGATGTACAAAAACGACATTTATTTAAAAAAAAAAATAGCCAATGTATTAAAGGATAACCAACAGAACCAATTTTTGGCATTTTTGTCTGTTTGTTTTTGTCTGTTTGTATGTTTGTCTGTTTGTCTATATGTCTGTTTGTCAGTTTGTCTGTCTGTCTGTTTGTCTGTTCGTCTGTTTGTCTGGCTGTCTGATTGTGTGTTTTTCTGTTTGTCTGTTTATTTGTGCACGCATCACGTATAATGTACGAAAGCAACGTAGATAACTTCTATTCATAAAATATTTGCGTAACTTAAAGTATTACTTAGTTTTTGTTTCATCGCAATCGGTTCACACTATCAGAAGTTAGATGATGAACACTCGCAGTTTAGATACTCGGAGACTTGAATTCCATATTCGATAGAAGACGTGAAGTAATTTAACATTCTCCGCATAAGAATCCTTAGAATAAAAATTGGTAGGTAGGCAGTTAGTTATCCGGAGCGAAGCCGCGGACACAGTTAGTATTACAAAATTACACATGGTATCACAACTACAAAAGTGGGCAAAGTAACATTACTAAATAATTATTAATATTTTACTTAATAAAAATAAAGACAAGCTCAAAGTAAAACCTAATGAAGGGTTACTGAATGAAGTAAACGACAATTTTAACTCCATAGGCGATCAGTTAGCAAGTAATGTCCTATTTTTCAAAGGAGCCGTTTTTTTAGTCTGTCTGGGAAGTGCCAAAACAGGTGTTGCACAGAAGGGATTCCAGGGTGGTCTCTTGAGAGGTCTCGGGGCCTCTTGATGATACCAGGGCGGTTTTAGTGAGGTAAAAACCCCACACTCTCTGCCCAAAAGTCTAGGCACCTTTTGAAATTTTCTACACAATAACAAATAAAAAGTGGTGCTTAAGAGATTAGGATAAACTGAAATTGAACTAGCTTAAAATGCCAGTTACATCCTAACTCTTGAGGGTATGAAATCTTTCCGATTTTGATCAAACTTGGTATTATTGTTAACGTATCTACCAAAAGCCCTGGCAAAAATAATTTAAACATTCCCAAACTTGGAATTTCGTCTGTTGGTAAAATAGTGAGTCTGGTCATTACATATGAAATTGGCGTTTTCTAAGGGAGGAATATAAAGTCGTTTTTTTTTTTAATATAATATATTTATTTAATCAAAATATGTACCATTGCTATTTATGAAGGTTCCATCATGGTTTGCAGTTGTTGACAATTGACATCTGCCGTAATCGTCTGGCCAGATTTAAGAAAGCTGTAGTGAACGACACCGACACTAGTCCACCAAACGCTCACAAGTAATTTTCTTTGAGTCAATTTTCGCTTGGGGCAGGATTTGGCTGGTTCGTCAGGGTTCAGCCATTGCGATGAGCATTTAAGATTATTGTACAGGATGCACTTATCATCGCAGGTAATGATTCGATTTAAAATCCATTCATTATTGTGCCGGTTGAGTAATGTAACGCAGCAGTCGACGCGCGTTTGTCGGTTTGCTGCACTCAATTCATGAGGTACCCACCTTTCAAGCTTTTTCACCTTCCCAATTTGCTTCAAGTGGATTAAAACAGTTTTATCACTAAACCGCAGCCTGCAGCTAACTCGGACATGGTTTGCGATGGATCCGCTTCCACAATAGCCTTCAATTCTTCATTATCAACTTTGGTCTCCGGCCGTCCACGGGGCTTGTTCTGCAGGTCGAAATTTCCAGAACGAAAACGTTGGAACCAAAAACGCGACACCGGTGCCATACACATCATTAATACTTCGAGCCGTTTCTGCAGCACTGGTGCCACGATGGAACTCGTACTCGTAAATAACGCGATATTTCAAGTTTTTCATTTTGTAAACTGACTGGCGCACAGAAAAAACCAAAAAGGAAAAACAAATGAATTACAGTTTTACAAACACAAAAGCATGAGCTGTATAAATTTAAAATTGGAATTCTAAACCAAAGAGGAGATATTTGAGATCAAAGTGGCCAGTACGGCAAAACACCAATTTCATAGGTAAGAACCTAATATTTTTTGTTTAAGAAACACTTCTCCTGAGTCACTATTTCACCAACAGACGGAATTAAAATAGTTAGTTTAATTAGTACACTAAAATCTGATACAACTAATAATAAATAATAACTTTATTTCCAATAATACAATTTTCACATTTAAAAAAATTCAATTTACAAGTAAAAAAAACATAATCATTATAAAAATTGCATGCATTACAGATTTTTGACCTCTGGCACCCAAGCTAAGATAAAAAAAATGTTACCAAGAATAATGAAAAATAATGTATAGTCTCTCTTAGTATGGATGCGGATGTGTGAAAGTGTATGTGTGAATGTGTATGTGTTGTGTGTATGGATGGTGTATGGTTGTATTGTATGAAAAATCAGAAAAGCTTGCCTAACAACTTCTCAATCTCCTGGTAAGTAAGAGTCGTGAGCCATTGACTCACCCTCTTTTTACATTCAAATTTTGTACTACCATGTATGTTGCATTTATTATTAACTGTATTATAGACTCGACCACCAATGACTTGAAAGTGTCTCTCAGCCAGTTTAGTTCTATAACAAGCTGCAGGACAGACATATTTAGATCTCCTATTAGCCCGATAACCCACACTGTGTCCCAGATCCAGTGAACCATGTTTGCCCAAAATAATGCCGAGAACAAAGAGCTGTCTGACAATCATAACGTTGCAGTCTTTATATAATTGCATGGTGCTATACCGGAAATGTTAAAAAGTCATAACTTTAAGAACAGCCCTCTGTGCCCTTTCCAAATACAGCATGTATTTTTGTGGAGCGCCACCCCAAGCGGTTATCCTAAATGAGAATACCGACTGGCAGAGTGGAAAGTAGACCGTCCGGAGCGTATTACACACGACACTATTGGACACGACCATATTAGCAATGAAAAAAAAGAAATGCCTAAATAGGCAAGACATGCTATAGGGAATCCTATATCATAATATACATTTGCAACTTAAGCATGTCCTCTGGTGTAGTAGCTAATGACTTGAAAATAACCAACATGATACCAATACTAAAAGCAAGCGACTCATGTCAACCAGCAAACTATAGGCCTATCTCGCTTCTGAGTGCACTATGAAAAATAATTAAAAATAAAAGAAGAAGAATTAATTAACATTTCCTATCAACATGACACATAAATATGTATGTATTTTAGATATATGTATGTATGTTTATGCATTATGGCTGTACACGTATTTGTGTAGTGTATTTAGTTAGTAAGAATTCAAAATGTTCTTTTTTTTTGTATTTGTTGTGCGCTTTTGTTAACTGTCCTAATTTTGTAAATATATCTTTAGCACTGAGGTTTGCTGTCAGAGAACCCAATTTTGGGTTAAGCTCGCCTTTTTACATAATTTTTCTTTTTGTATTTGTAATGTTTATTTTGTGTACAATATAGAATATGAATATGAATAAAAAGGAGATTAATGTAAGGTTACATCAGTATATCGAACAAAACACTTTTTGGGCCGGGAATCAGCTTGGTTTTCGCACTGGCATGTCCACGGAGGCGGCATCCTCCGTGGACATCTTGTTGATTTTATAATTAGCAAAGATGTTGAAGGACAAAAATGTGTCGGTTTCTTCCTGGATCTTGCAAAAGCCTTTGACACAGTTTCCCGGCCGATACTGCTAAAAAAACTGGAGGCGTACATAATATGACTATTGTTAGTTTATAGGTACTTACGGTACGTGCGTATTCCCAAGTAATATCCTTGCAAAGAATCTGACACTAGTATGAAATTATAAAGTTTTCTAAAAAATTATCTCCGTAGACATTAGAAAATTAGGTTTGTCCGTTTGTTTTTTTTATCACACTTGAAAACTTTATTACACTGCTTTCCTCACAATACAATCTAGCAGACTGTAACTGGCCAGATGCAAGGCACAGTCCTCTTCACCAATTAAGACATAGAATAGAATGAGTAGGTACTGCGCACAATATCTTTATAAATTTTATATTACCTACTTATTTAGTATTATGAGGGATTTTTTTCGCCCGCACTATTGGCAAATCCTTATTGGACGACCAAGCTACCTCACATACGAGCCAGTCTGGATAGTGCCGGACTCACTTAGGTACCTACCGACTAAAATACTCTCCTCCTTCCTTCCTTACAATGAATCCACAGGCGTCCGTGCCTTTTTTTATTGTAATAAACAGTGGTTTGTTGTGGGCAACTCCACGTACAAGTGGCGGTTATATCAGAGCTAAATATAGGACCTGATTATGCTCCTACAATGGACACATTTGATTATTCCGAGCATTAAGCTTCGTTACTGTAAAATATCCTGATCTGACTGATTAGTTTGTCAGACGAGTTTCTAATAAATAAAAAAAGCCTCTCATTTCCATACCCTGAAATTATATTACAAATGTTGTTAGTAGTGTCACTTATATCTAAATGTTCGAACGAGTTAGTTTTTTGGGTATGGACTGTTCGGGTAAATCCTCCAACTTCTTCGTTTCTAATATATGATCAAAATAACTGTGCACTTCGTTCCCACTCCCGCCTACCCGCACGGTACCCTAATAATTGGCTAAAAAACTCGTTGTGTTATGAGTTTATGACGTAGGCTGAAACAGAGTCATTGATTGTTGGATCTTGCGCCACGCCACACAACGACACGTAAATGCGTTTCCGTCTTTATGACCGAGGAGTAACTACGAGTATCAACTGTCAAAGATCTTCAAATGACAGCTGGGGCCAACGGCTAAACCGTAGTTTAGCCAAGTAATAATAAGTAATAATAAGTTTGTTTTTTGTTTTGTAATAATAAGTTTGTTTTTTTTTTTTTTTTGTTCCGTAGAACAAAAAAAAAAAAAAAAACAAACTTATTATTTCATAAAAATTGCCAGAGTCGGGGCAAACAATACGTATTTATGTAATATTTTAATTCAACAAATTATCGCATTTAAGCCGCGAAATTAAGGTAATTAGGCATACATTAAGAAATACCGTTTTTAAGATTACCTCGTTGGTCCAGCGGTAGGAAACGCTATTCTTGACCATGGCACAGATAATATAATACTAGCATACAGATACATCATCCCATACAAAGAACCGTGCCGATGTAACAAGCGTTTTCGTCTGATTAAACTGATTATTTGTATAGATACATCGATCGATTTCGGTTCCATTCCACAGCTATAGATGGTGTTAGCTGCGACTTGCAAGTAAAAGGGTTTACTCGGTTTGTGACAATGTTTTTCTTTAAACAAAGTGACGATTTGTTTTGTAGTATTTTTTGCACTTTTGAACAGTTTCATTGTACCAAACTACTGTGTTACAATACAAGTTTAAAAAAAATTGCCATCTATTGGAATCAGTGTTTAATGATCCGTTCGAATAATTTTTGAAATGTGAATTAAGAACCCAATGTTTCGTAATGTTGCGCTTAATTGTAATCTTTTGCGTATATTCCCGCTCCTGTACCTGATTCCATTTTGGATCCATCAGTGTACCACACCAGACTATCTAGTCCTGGTGGATCTCTTTTTAGTGTTCGAGTTCTTACCCGATCCAAGCCTTCATTTCCATCGTACTTTGTATGGTTAGTCTTTGGCTTAGAGGCATCCCATAGTTCAGCAACAGCAAGACGATTTTATATCTTCCTTGCCTCGAATTCAACCATCATATGCAGAGGAGTGATATTGAGGTATCTCTCAATCGCTGCCGTAGGTGTTGAAAGCACCAGTGATGCCGAGACGCACAGTTCTTTGTAACCTGGTGAGTGGCGCTTTGCACGAGGCAAGCTTTGTTCTTGGCCACCATACTATGCTGCCGTATGTGATAATAGGTATTATCACTGTCCGGTACAGCCATAGTATCACTTTGGGCTTTAGCTCCCAAGTTTTACCGTAGGTGGAACGACACATGCCGAACACTCGTAGGGCCTTTGTCGTAATATTTTCCACATGAGTTTTCCACCTTCATCAAGCGTTACACCCAGATATTTAACTTCGGTTGACCAGGGCAGCTTTATTCCATTGAGGGCGGGCTCTCTTAGGTTTCCTAACTGTCTATTCCTCGTGAATGGAATAATGACTGTTTTGCTTGGGTTGATAGAGAGGTGGTTACTTGTACACCATGCCTCTGTCATCCTCAAAGCCTGTTGTAATAATCCAGAGACTATGTTCGAGAATTTACCATTAGCCATTATAGCTATGTCATCTGCATAGCCTACTGTGTAAAATAGTCCGGTATTGTGTTGGGTAAGTAGCGAGTTTACTACCAAACACCACAATAATGACGACAGCAATCTGCCTTGCGGACAATCTCTTGTTGTTTTTGCGCTAAGTCTGTCTCCCATCAGTTCCGATCTGACTATTCCGCCTCTCAGCATATAGTCAATCCAGTTGCACGTGGTATCATTGATGCCATGATCCTATGCAGCAATACGTATGAACTCAAATGTTATCTTGTCGAAGGCTACCTCTATGTCGAGGTAAGCCCCAACACAGATTTCGTGTCCCTCTAGCGCAGCCTCGGCTCGACTCGCAACATAGTGCAATGCCGTTTCCGAAGATTTGCCAGGGCTGTAGGCGCACTGTAGTTTATGTAGAGGGAATACTTTAAGCGGTCCCTCGCTTAGATACCTGTCGACCAGTTTCTCCAGATATTTCAAGAGAAAGGATGATAGACTGATGGGCCTGTAAGCTTTAGCTTCTTCATAAGTGGGTCTGCCCACCTTCAGTATGAAGGTGACTTTGAACTCTCTCCATGCCTTGGGTACGTAACCAAAGGCTATGCAGGCTCTGTAGAGCCTACTTAAATGGGGTATCAAAACTGATATATACAGATATTCTTGCAATAGTATTGGGTAGATGCCATCCGGACCTGGGGATTTGAGAGGCTGACAGCACGCTATGGCAAGCTTCAGTTTATTTTCATCTACCACTTTCTTTGCCGTGAGCCAGTTGTTTTTGAACGTGTGCCTTGTGAGCTCATCCCTTGTGACTGGTTCCTCTTCATCGCTGTCGCGCAATATACAATCCGGGACGTGAGTACTAAACATGTGTCCTGTCCAGTTTCCGTGAGATATCCATTCTCATCCTTTACAGATGAAAGTAGGTTTGTCTTAGTCATGGACTTTGCTTTGCACAACCTCATTCCATTCGGCAGATCTTCGATGGAGGTGCCATGCTGCCGCCAATTAGTTCTTCTGGCGTTGCGTACCGCCGTGTATATATATACCTCGTCAGCATGCTATGATAGCCAGAAAAATCTTTCCTGGCTTTTGCATCATTAAAGGCCTGTCGTGTTTCCTGACGTATTTCAGCTAGTTCAGGAGTCCACCAGGGTACCTTTTTGCGAGGCCAAGGCCTTTTTTTCTGGGCAATTATCTTCCCATGCAGCGATGGTGCCCGCCTTGATTCTGTCCGCTTCAAATTCTATATCTAATATTGAATTAAGCTTATCTTTAGGGCTCCTTAGGTTTACTTTGAGGTCCCTCCTGTACGAGTCCCAATTTGTATACCTTGGGTTTCTTTTCGGTTTCTCCTTCGTCTAGTTTCGGCTTCTCCTGCCGTCCTAAACCTAAAGCATATATAATTATGGTCAGACAGAGAGATTTCGTCCGATACATGCCAATTTTCAAAATGCGCGCTGGCCCTGTTTGAAGCCAGTGTCAGGTCAATAACTTCAGTTCTCGCAGAGGTCCTGAAAGTAGGTTTATTGCCTGCGTTAAGGATTTGTCAAGAAGAGCTTACCACAAAGTCCAACAAATCCTCCCCTCGTTTGTTGACATCTGAACTGCCCCAAACGACGTGGTGTGCATTCGCATCGCAGCCAAGTATTAGGTCGAGGTTTTCTTGGTTGCTGTAGTCAACCAGTCTTCTGATTAGTGCTGTTACTGATTCCTTTTGTTCATATGGGAGATAGGCAGAGGCAAGGATAATTTTCCTTTTCTCTGTTCCCGTCCCCACTTGGATCAGAGTTGTTGTGAGATCCCTGTAACAGAAAGTACGTAAGGGCATTGCCTCTATACCGCCCCTGATATAGATGCAAGTCCTCGCGTCATTAGTTGGACAGTCATAGAACACCAAGCCCCCTGTCCCACCTAGGCCTTTTATAGTCCCTTTGTATAAATAGGGTTCCTGTATCAAGGTAACGTCGTATGTATTAAGCTTCAGTTGCTGAGCCAGAAGGGCAGTAGCGGCTCTGCAATGATGCAAATTGATTTGTACACACCTTAGTCCCTCCATCTTGGATGTTTTGATGGGTTTGTGTTGTAGGAAGGCCTCACTTTTGAGGTTCCCCCTCCATCGCCTGGCTCTCTTCGAGGGCAGCTGGCGACTCAATCCCCAGTGTATCGAGGCCTTCGAGGATGTCATCCTCGAGATCCACCTCTGACGCACTGGTCTGTGTCTCCGCCTCCTGCGCTACTTCGTGAGCAGAGACTTCTTCGATGGCCTCCTCACACTGCAGCGGTCCATCTTCGGAGGGCCCCCTCCTGCTTCCGCAGTGGGTGCTTATCCCTTGTCTTCTTCCAGGAGCTTGAACGAGTATCGTTCAATACCTCCTGGAAGAGAGTAGCCCAAGGCCTTGATGACCCCAGCAGACACCCCGTCCATGAGGACGATACGAAGGATGCCGGTCTGCTCAGTGAGAGTATTCACGACCTTCCAGTCGTCCGTCCTCAAGGCAGAGTTAAGCAGCTGGAGCAATCGAATGGCCCGGGCAGAGTCTTGCAACGCCAAGTTGCGACTCTTCCATGCCATTTTGACTGGCTTTGGAAGGTCCTTGGCGTCGACGACCTAAAGTTTCAGGGAGCCACATTGTGGATGGCACCCCGAAACCAGCAAGCTGCATCAGAGTTGTCGCAGTATACATGAACTGCACCCGCAACAACTTAAGTTCCTCAATTAAGAGCTCTTGGATTTACTATTGTAAGTATTGAATCAAATTTCATAGGTCTGATTTTTCTCTGTCGCTTGGTGCATTAAGTGTAACTTTTTTTAACCGACGTCTCAAAAATAACTCACTCAGTATAACTCCGTCATAAATGAACAGATTTGCAATATATTTTTTTTGTTCGAAAGAATTTTATTCCGAAATGGTTCCATTTAAATTTGGTAAAGATTTGATGAAGAACTTCGGCGATATACAACAGAACTCTTCAATAAATGACGGCAAATCTCTCGGGATTGCTGCAATCGCATGTCTATTTATTGTTTATACCATTTCATAACATACCATTACGCCAGTACGCTCTAAACGGGTACGCAGATAGGTTAAGTTCACCCTGGTACGCTTTTTTATTGTGTGGCTTCTCGCAGGTCAATCCGAATGATTGTCTACTGCTTAGCCGGGCGATCCTGCGGAGACTAAACTAGAGCCTCCAGCTAGGCATAAAAAGCTAAACCTCAGCGACGACGCTGAGAGCTACCCCCTGTTTATGGGATCGAACCTCGGCTCAGCGCGTCGCTGGTGGGACAACTTGGGCTGGATCTTTATAAAATGATTTTACCATCCGTTCGGCAAATACCTACGTGGAGAATAACGGACAAGAGACTCAAATTTATTTACTAACTAACTAATTAATTAACTACGGCTCAGCATTGCGCGGGCTGGCTTGAATATCTTGACGGGGACGTCGTGGCGGGCCTCGGCGGCGAGGACGGAACGAAGGTGGTTTGTGTCTTCTAAGGCCCAGTTTCTCAGCCGTACTGTGCCGATGGAGGGTAAGCAACACTTACCAAGTTCAGTCTTGGGATGGGTGACCGCTTTTTTTGGATCGCTTGTTTATGGGTGAATTTTTTTATTGGCTTGCTTGTTTTTGGATAGGATACCCAGCACAAGTTATGCTTCACTTACCAAAGTTAGTCTTTGGACGGGTGATAACTTATTTTTGGTTCTTTGGTTTTTGGATGGTTGACCCCACCAGGGTAAGTAACACTTACCAAGGTCAGTCTTTGGATGGGTGACCACTTTTTTTTGGGTTCGCTTGTTTTTAGATGGGTGAACTTGGTAGATGTCGTTTAACCTAGCGGGGTATCTTAAGGATGGGTGACCAAAATTTTTGTGGTGATGGTCACCCATCCAAAGACTGACCTTGGTAAATGTTGCTTACCCTGGTGGGGATTTCCAAAAATAAGCGGCCTAAAAAAGTGGTCACTCATCCAAATACTGTCCTTCGTAAGTGGTGCTTATAATAGCAGGGTCACCCGTTCAAAAACAAGCAAACACCAAAAAAAGGTGGTCCCCCTTTCAAAGACTGACCTTGGTTAGTGTAGCTTGCGTCACCACCCCGGCCGCTTTAAGTTAAACACAAACCTATCCACAAAACTGACCTGTAAGTATTAAGAACAAGGTACAGTCAACATGAATGCGCGTGAGGAAGGTTCGATTCCCAGATCAGTAACAGATTTTGTTTTTTATTTTTATTTACATACAAAATCTATTTTTGATAATTATGTCAAGTTTTTATAATGTAATTAATTTAAGAAGTTTTTAATAACCTATTTTTTTTAATCTTGGTAATCAACTGTAATTGATCTACTTACCATATTTTTAATAACTGAACCGATATCAAAGATTTTGCCTACTCCTATTATTTTTTTATCGTAATATAATCATTTAAAATCTTAATATTAATTTTAATCTGCGAATAATCGACCAATATCCAAAAAATATAAATAAGGCTCGTTGACAAGAGATTAACATTGAAAAAGGTTCTCAGAAACCCAAAACTGCTGTAACATGTAGTTAATTCGAGATTTTTCTCAAATTGTGACAATTTGTCAACCGCTTGTCACACTTGGTGTTGAGAAACTGAAAGTAGAATTAACCGGCGATATTCGTCGATTACGTTAACAGCCCGATAATCGAAAGCTGGGTAACCGGGTGTTAGTGTGCTGGTCTCTTGGAGCAGGGTAGTGACGTCATCGGGGTTAGTGAGAGTGAGCCTCAGTTGGCGAATTCGTGAGATTTGGGAGATTTCGTATCGGCTGGCCGCTTGGATTAGGGGATTACTATGTTTGACCGCAGTGTCAAAGAAGCGTTTTATTTTAATTAGAGCAAAGCATGCATTTTGCCCAGCTCTGCCTATAGGCAATTATTTATTCTGTGCTATAGTCACAGCTAGTAGTGTTCAAAGTAGCTATATGACAATAACTTGCTTAATGCTATAAGCTTTATATATTAAGCGCTAATTTTGCACGCTTTATTATAATGCGTTTATTTAATATCTTTATTTTTTTTTTTAAAGCACGTGCGCGGGGCGGGCACGAATAAAGCAAGCACGGTGACTTTTAACTCGAAGCTCCTAACCTAGCGTGGGTGCGCTGCACAGACAGCATGCTTAAAGATATAACATCGCTTTCACTAATTTCGACGGTCCCTACGTATATAAAGACATGTCGAAAACCGAGGTTTACAGGAGAGCGTTATTTATGTTCAAACCGCTCTAGAAATAATTATATGTACAATTATAATTTGTTTTTTTTCTGTAATGTTTTACTAGCTTTAGAAACTTTATAATGGTATTTATACATATTTTCTTTTTTTATATTTTCTTAGAAAAACTGATAGATGACTGTTTCTACGCTGACATTAAAATAAAAGCATGTCAGACATGTCTATGATACCCTTTTATACGCAGGAAAGATGAAAACAGTTTATAAAATAGAATTTATATACAATATAACTAAACAATACACCACTTAATCTAAACTGTATCAAAACATTAATATTTCACCACGCAAACAAGCATTGACACGACATCGGGGAACTCAAGCCGTGAATGACGTTAGGTCAGACAAGACCGCGTCCGCACCGAGTGGCGCGCATTTTAAAACACCGTACAAAACGATAAGTATAGATATCCGCATCTACGACACTTATTCGTTGTAAATGTAATACTTGTTCTCATATACGATTTGTAAATGACGTTAAATACACAATATAAAAAAAAAAAAAATACAGGACCGTGCCTAAGGAAAATCTAAAGCCAATTGTGCAGTAAAAAAAAAAACCATTTTTGACATGTCTTTATGTACGTAGGGACCGTCGATTTATTACGATAAAATGGAGCATTAAAAAATAAACAATGAACTTTCCTTCATATTTTCAGTTCTATGTATTCTAGTTTTGGAGCTACTTTAAGTTTCATATTTGTAAATCACTATTTCTTTTAGACATTTTCGTCCACTTTACACAAACAACAACACAATATCTCAATCAATCGTCCTTACTTATACAATTATACTTAGTCAATATGTCCTATCACTGTTTACACTAAAAAGCACGAAGCAAAATAGCGTAGGTATATTACCCGTCCGGCGGCGGCGCCGTGCTTCTTGCTTTATAAAGTTTATGCGTTGCGCGCTATTCGCGCGAAACTGCGTTATATCGAATTAAGCAAATAGCGTATAATGCCAAGTGAGTGTTACGATAGCGTTTGCTTTATTATATATGTAATTAGCACGCTGCTTTAAGTTGGTTTACGTTATTTTAACCACCACTAGTCACAGCGATACGCCGAGATATTGGGATATATTGTTTTTTTTTGGGTTATTCCATTTGGAATTTCTCAATAACAATGTGACACATTGTTTACGTGACCCCTCCCGGTCACCTACCTATCTGTAATAATTAGGAGTGTTGGATATCAGAGAGACTTTCTTATCACCGACCAATGCCTAAAAGACATTTATATATGTCGCAAAAATCCAGTTCTTTGTATTAATATTCCAAGAGTGATCACCAGCAGTGGTCACAACATCTACATTTGAATAAATAACTTGGACCTCTGAATAACAATAATATGTGTAGGGCACAGTTCGTTCTGGTGTTGGTGGCGTGGTACGTCGGAGCGGCGCATTCTTGGGGTAAGTGTGATCTACCTCTTGCATTCCCCAATTTTGGTTCTAGCAAGGTTTATTAATTTTAGATATTATATAAACGGGTTCCTTATTACGAAGCATAGTTAGGAATTAGGGTTACCAACTGTTTCTAGAAGAAAAAGAGTATATCTGGTTTAAGAGAAGTTACAATTTATTGGTATTATTTTTAAAACAAAACTTGTTGCCACTGCTTTAGGGTTCCGTACCCAAAGGGTTAAAAGGGGACCATATTACTCCGCGGTCCGTCTGTCTGTCTGTCTGTCACCAGGCTGTATCTCATGGACCGTGATAGCTAGACAGTTGAAATTTTCAAAGGTGATGTATTTCTGTTGCCGCTCCTTAAGAGCCGTAGGGAGTAGTAACCAAACATTAAAATAAACAACCGATTCGTTCCGCCCTCGCCGCCAAGGCCCGTCGCGTGTTCTTTCATTAAATTCCCGCCAGCCCGCGATTAGCTGAGCATTAGTTAAATTATTAGATCTAAAAGGAGTTACTTATCCGTTCTTCTCCACGTAGGTATTTTCCGAACGGATGGTAGAATCACTTATCACGATCCAGCCATAGCTGTCCCCCAGCGACGCCTTGAGCCGAGGTTCGACCCCAACTGTGGTAGCCCTCAGCGTAGTCGCTTAAGTTTAGAAATGTGTGCCAGGCTGGAGGCTATATAAATTAGTCTCCACAGGATAGTCCGGTTAAGCAGTAGACGATCACTCTGATTGAACTGCAAGACTACATTTATTTAAAAAAAAAAACAGGAAACGTGTTTTTTTGCGATATAATTGTATGGAACCCTTCGTGCACGATTCCGACTCGCACTTGGTTAATGATAAATGATAAATGATTTTATTTCTGTAAGTAGGTTTGTACAAACACTTTTACATGTCGATCATATTTTTAAAACTAGATGAAGTCGGCTGGTTTTCTCGGTTGGTTTTCTTATTTTAAAATAATGTATACGATTGCTTGACATGAATTTCAATGCCCAGTTGTCGCTGCCCATAAATCTGCAATTATGACATAAATAAATAGCCTAAGCATTTTTTAACTGAATTCAAAAAGGAGGAGGTACACAATTCGACAGTATTTTGTCACCTCTTTGATTATTCTTTTTTATTAGAAAGATGTTGCTTCTTATGTGGGCTTATTCAAATGTGATCAAGATCTTTTGTAGAACTTCGCAGATATACAACAGAACTCTTCAATAAATGACGGCCAATCTCTCGGGATTGCTGCAATCGTATGTATGTTTATTGTTTACACCATTTCATAACATAACATCACGACGGTACGCTTTAAAGGGGTACGCAGATGTGTACAGTTCACCCTGGTGCATTCTAATTTTACCGGTTGTATTCAAGTTTCATGTTATTTGGATAATCTATTCTAGCATAACTGTGTGCATTATAGATATGTACCACAAGAGAAAAGTAAAAATAAAAAAACAAATACATCCGACAACCAAATACAAACTACCGACTACCAAATAAAAACACTACAACGTGAAAAATAACCTGCATTTTCAGAATTCGGTGTCAAAAATGAAGAAACAAAAACAAGAACACAGACTGCCGAAATCGAAGCTATTTTTTACTTTGTTGAGTTTCATTTGGAAGTCGGTTGTATTTTCTTGTATTTTTTTTTATTAGACTTAAGTTAAGCCTTCGACATCGTAAATCAATTCTTATCTATAAATTATGTTAACTTGGTATTAATGGGCCAGCCGTGGAATGGTTGAAATCGTATTTATTTTAAGGCGCGCGTTTGACCACTATCCCGCCTGATGGTGAGCGATGGTGTGGTCTACGGCGTAGAACCCTTGCATAGAATAGACCTGCTCATTCTTGACTTTAAGACCCCATATAGGATGTACCTATTAGGAAACAAAGACTCCGGCAGGGAATTCCACTCCTTAGCTGTACGCATTATGGAAGCAATTGCAAAACGCTTTGTGCGGATGGGTGGGATGTCTACGATTGTCTCTAGATTGTTTTCTTGACATTGTATCCATTGTGGTATGGAAAGTTTGTTTAGCAACGGGATATCTTTTCTAATTGTTTCCCATTCTGTAGCGAGGTTGTCGGGTAAGCGTTCATCCCAGTTGATTTTGCCCAGATTTTTTTTGGAACAGACGTTTGGTTTTTATTGTAAGTGGCGATAGTAATCCCAGTGGGTCGTATAGCTTCCTTATTTCGCTCAGTAGCACGCATTTTGTTAGTTTTTTCTTGATTAGTTTCTCCCATTGGTATGTAAAGCTATCGTTGTCTTGATTCCACCTCATGCCCAACATTTTTGAGTTTGTTGTTTGTTCTGTGCTAAAGTCGATGTTCGTATTGCGGCTCTTTTGATCATGTCGCAAGTCTGCCAATATAATCGGTTTGTTCGTTTTCCATTTTGTCAAGTTAAATCCTCCTTTTTTCAGCAACTCAATTAGCTGTGTGACCAGTGTTTTCGATCGGTCGACAGTATCCTGTCCGCAAACCAAATCATCCATGTAGAAGTAGTTTTTGAGGACGTTTCCAGCTTCCGGATAGGTATCTTTTTCATCTTCTGCGAGTTTATGTAGAGTGCGCATTGCCAGATAAGGTAAAGTTCCGTTTCGTTCCGTAAGTTACTGTTCCCAACTGCCAATCTTGTAAAGGTTCGTTAGGGGAAGATCTCCAGATTATAGTTTGCAGATGTTGTTGATTTTATTTTAACCAAATGAACCGATAAAGGTTTTCTCTGCCGTAAAGACGTATCTGAACCAATTAATTAGTAGTATCATTGAGACTGCTGTCTCCTTTTGTCTTGTACGACGCGTTGAACACTGCTCTTAGTTTTGTTGTAGAGGACTCAGCTCTCATCACGCCGTGGTGAGTTATGTAAACTCGGCCCCTACTTTCTTTTGTGACAGGTTTCATGTGTCCCATAGCGATGCATTCGTTGTATTCGTTGCCGAGTTCTTTGTTTTTCAGCATTTTCTGTGTGAGTGCTAATGTGTGCATTTTCTTGTGACCTTCCATTTATTTATATACTTTATTTTACACCATAAGTAACATTTACAAAGGAAACTTAAAACTAAAAATACATACAATGGGCGGCCTTATCGCATTCCGCGATCTCTTCCAGGCAACCAGGCATGGACAATAATTACTGGACACGAAGTGGGGCTGTTAATGGTGTGACAATAACATTGTTTAAGTTAACCATTGTTTAAGTTTTTTTCGAAGCTAGGCTTCATAGGCATTTGTACCACATATTGTCCGTTCGCCAATCTTATGGTAGTCGCGTTGTAATTATCTTCACAGTGTTGTTCCTCACTAATTGATGATGACTTGTCTGGGATTTATGAAATCGAAATCAAAGAATTTTTCAAATTCGGTCAACAACTGACGGAGATATCGGTGAACATAAAAAATATCCTCCTTTTTGGTAAGTCGGTTGAAACAGGGCACACAATAAGGTGGGTTTTAACTTAAAAAGGGCTCAAAGACATCCCTTTTGTATAATAGTAGTAATATATTAGTAACTAGCTGACCCGGCAAACGTTGTTTTGCCATAAAAACACCAAACATTCATTTTTTAAATACCTTGTATTTTTATCCTACTTACCCTATCTACTCTACCTACCATACTTTGCCTACCAACCTACCCTACCCTACCCTACCCTATCCTACCTACCCTACCTACCTACCTACCTACCTACCCATTTTTTTTTGTTTATAGACCTTCCCTGTATTCTGGCGAACAAAACAAAAAAAGAATTATTCAAATCGGTGCTACCGTTTTCGAGTTTTAGCGAGACTAACGAAAAGCAATTGATTTTTATATATATAGATTTATATAATAGCTGAGTTAATCCAAAAGATAAATCCATATCCGAGAACAGTTTCATTCAGCCCGTAGTACGCGGTTGACAGCGCATCATTATAATGTACAGGCATATGCACTACACAATATAATAGATTAGCTTACTAGTTTAGAAGAATGGGTAACTATAGTATCTGCTGCTCTCAATGAGACTGCGCCCTTCATCATCATCTTAACTTCATATAGACGTCTAATGCTGAACAAAGACCGCCCCCAAGTGTCACCACATTGACCGGTCTCATGCGTCTCGCATCCAGCTAATTACTCGGTCCACCTAAAACGTCCCATACCCTCAGTTTCCCAGCTCAAAATTATCGCAGAATTTGTGTGACAAATTGTCAAGCACGCGTTATCTGCTGTGATTGGTTGAATGCATTTTCAACAGCCAAGCTTTTCTTTTGTTTCAGAAATCGCCGTAAGCTTAGGAGATCGACTTATATTCTACAATAGCGACGGAACCAAAACTGACACTGTTCATTTTGAGTCACAAAACGTCACTGTTATAGCGTACGATGAAGTTTACAACAGAATGTTGTACGTCGACAAACAGAGTGACAACGACACCATATGTGGATACTACATTTCATCCAAAGAAAACAAATGTTTCCTGAAGAGTTTCGGTCGTAATATTCGTAGCATCGCCTACGATCCAGCAACGGAAAAAATCTTCTTCACTGATACCAAAAAACAAAGCATTAATTGGATTTCATTAAAATCCGGACTTAATACCAATGTTGTTCACGATTTAATCGAGATGGATTATCGTGCCCCTAGTGATATTGCCGTCGACAGCTGTAGAGGGTACGTTCCCAGTGGTGGTCTCATACAAAAATGGATCACAACAAGATCACTTATGAAGCGGTTATCATTTTTAAATAAGATTTTCACACAGTCAACTCATCTTGCGGTGACATCACTCTGAGCTTCGACTCTCGATATTGGCACGCGGGGCGCCGCGTGCCAATATAGGGTAGGTGGGTGTGGCATCGCTTTCCAGTAAGGTGCACAGTCAAGCTAACCGTTTAGTAGGACTGAATTGGCTGCTAGTTTTAAGATTTGGCAACTGCACATGCTGTTGAGGTAGTCATTTTAGTTTAGTGGCTAAATTATAGCAGTTGGTAACAACATCACAATGCCTTGCAATTGCAGTTCGAGGATAAACGAATAAATAAATAAAAAACACGAAATCACTCACACAATCTATTTCGTAATATTCAAAAGTGGTATTTAATTTACAGGTACATTTACTGGTGCTACGGAACCAGTATGGAGAAAGCTCGTCTTAATGGTTCCGGAAGAGAGAACGTGCACTATTATGGTGGTATATATGGTAGTGAAGTTTCTACCTTGGCTATCAATACACAAACAAAAACAATTTACTATATCTATGGTAATGCTTTTAACTTTTTAACTGTCGCTGATCTGGACGGAAATAACGAAAATGTCCTTACAAGTTCTTCAAGGACTGAACGAAAAGAGATGACCGTCTCAAAAGATTACATTTACTGGTTAAACAGTACCAACGGGATCTACGACTCTGTTTGGCAATATCCAAAGAACCATGATAAACAAACCAAAGAGATATTAAAGTTCTCTGACAGTATATTCGGTTTAGCCGCATATTATAAAATAGATGACCAAATCAAGGGAATTAACGATTGCGATGCACTCTCGAGTCTGTTACCAATCACTGAAGCCCCTACTACCACCCAGCGGAGCGATGTCTCTGTGTGTGACAACTACTGTCTGCAAGGTTCCTGCAGCGTTAATGATGAGGGGCTTCCTAAATGCAGGTAAAACAAACATTTTAATTCTTATATCACACTGATATTATAAAGGAAGTTTGTGAGCGTGTTTGTTACTTCTTCATGCTCAAACGGCTGGACGGATCTGAATGAAATTTGGCACAGAGAAAGATTAAAGTCTGGAGTAGCACATAGGCTATTTTTTGTCCCGGGAATATGTTCCCTTGGGATGATAAAATACATTTCAAGCGCTGGAAAAAAAGTGCTGGTGAAGCCGCTGGCAGAAGCTAAATATTCGATATTTCTACCCCTTGTGTTGATCTTATTGTTTAAATAATTCTAAGGTTACTCGTACTGCCTAGCCTTGTTTCAGCTATGTTGGGGTCGGCTTCCAGTCTTAGGATCAATTCATAATAGCGTAGAGTCAAAGCGCATCGATTTTTCATTCAATCTGAAATTTACATAGCAAATTCACCCTTACCTCCACAACGTAATGCACACATTTCGTTTGAGATAAAAAAGAAGACGCGCGAATTCGCGCGCGTTCGTAGGAGTTCGCGGGTCTGAGCACGACCAACGCTGATTGGTGCGCGCGCGTTCGCTTGACCCCTATCGTCTATTACGCGAACCAATGCGTATCATCACTCGTCAGTCAGAATCGTAAACTTCTCTGTGTCGGAATTGAGCGCTTTTCAGGCTTCTGACTTCCCGTAACGACTGTAAAAGACGTTCAAATGACTGCTGAAACCTACGGCTTAACGTGCTTCCCGAAGAACGGCGGAAACTCGTTATGTAAAGATGGTCACCCTTCCACGGACCGACCTCGGCAACCGTTGCTTAACCTTGGAGAGCGACCCGAGCGGCTGTTATTGTTTAGCCACAATCTTCTCTATTATATATATCTCTCTATAAACAACGTGTCCGAGCATGTAGTAATACACTTAACGGCCGTTAAATACACTTAATGTTATCGATAAAAACTTGAGAAAATTTTGTTTAAAATTCTCTTTTATGGCTCAATACAAAAATATTTAGCTTTTGTGCGTTAGTTAAATATTTTTTTAGATTTTCTTTGTTATGGCCGTAAAAATAACATTAAATGTACGTCTCTTGACAAAGCCAAAGTTATGGTCGTTAGACTATGTGGATATCGTCATAAGTAAGTCAAATATAGTGTTAGGTTTTGACAAACCTTTAAGGGTGTTTTTATCGATAAAATTAAGTGAATTTGACGGCCTTAAAGTTTTATAACTTCATGCACGGACACATTGAATAAATAATTTTAAGGACACATTTTGATTATTTCAGTTGTAATGCCGGTCATACCGGGCCAAGATGTCAAGTCGACGTGTGTCTTGGCTATTGTTCCAACAACGGTGACTGTTCATTAAATGAGAACCGCGAGCCAGTCTGTCAGTGCAAAGGAGAGTATTCAGGACACAGATGCGAGATATCAGACTGTCTGAACTATTGCATCCACGGCAACTGTAGTCTTAGTGATGAGAGACATCCTACATGCAGGTAAAACATACTCTACTTCTTCTGGTGGTTTTCTTGTTGAATGTAATTATCATCAGAATTTTAATGTTCCCACTGCCGGGACACAGGCCACTTCATTGTGCGAGGAAAAAGGCCGTAATCCACCACACGGGCCCAGTGCTGGTTGATGGATGTCACATGTCTTCGAATTTTTGATCCTAGGACATTCTGGTTTCCTCACGATGTTTTCCTGCACCGTCGAATGTAGTTAAGTTTAATATTTTCATTATTTCAGCTGTGACGCCGGTTACTCAGGAGAAAGATGTGAGGTCTCCGCGTGTCATGGCTACTGTCTGAACGACGGCGAATGTTCTCTTAACGAGGAGGATGAGCCAGTCTGCCAATGTGTTGGGAACTACGAGGGATCAAGATGTGAAACCGATATAAATGACAACAACCCTACGCACGACTTAACGAAGGAAAACCTCACTCTAGCTGATTTATTGTCCACTTTGCGAAATCCTTCGTCAAAAATTTATTTTACTGTCAATTATTATATTAATAACAGTGTCGTAACAATAGAAGGGCAGAACGGGTTAAATGCCACGGACCCCCGGCCTGAGGTAGCCTCAGCCCAAGCCCCCGTGAGCACTGGAGAACACTAACATTTATTGCAATATTTAGAAAAGTGTTTTAATTTGTATTGAATAATTTATTAATATAAAAGGTACTGAGTACTTATATTACAAATGATCAAGGTTTCAAAACATTATTTTGTAAGAAAAAGCTTTTTGTGTGTTAGTTGATTATTTTTTATATTCTCTATCTAGAGTGTCACATATGATCAAACATACTTACATAGACTGTTATACACATTCGGCAGTCGGGTAAAAGGTTTTTGCGGGTTGCAAGTTGCTAAAAGTGGAGGGTCGAAACGTCTTCGATTTTAGAGAATATCTAGTAAGGAAAAAACAGTATGGTCATACGAGTAAGCAATAAAACATTATTTGTTGTATTTATTCATAATTCATTTAATAAATAAAAAATAACAAAACATAATTGTCTACATAATCTACGTCTACCTATTCTTCTATAAAACTCCTGCACGTTTTAAATATCTGTCAAAATTGCAATTTTTACATTAACCCTGAGTTTCCCAGCTCTAAATTATCGGAGAATTAATGTGACAAATTGTCAAGCACGCGTTATCTGCTGTGATTGGCTGTTGAGAAATCATTCAATCAATCACAGCAGAAAACGCGTGCTTGACAATTTAAACTGAGGGTAAAGCTTATCTTTCGAGAAACTTTGTATTGTCATAACAAATATTCAATTAGTCCAGGAGTTGTAATCCGTCACCATTTTTGACCTTTCAGTCTTGAAATGTTTTTTCTAAAAAAAAAGGATTATCTCCGTCAGGAACGAAGTTCCTCAAGCCTTTCACTCACTCCGAATCCGAAAGTATTTTGATACTTATGGATAACAGTCACATTTTACTAACACATGATGTAAAACAAATTGGCAGCCAGCGTTTCACGATAATATCCGAACTATTCCGAACTTCGCCGGACGGAACCGAACGTTTCGAGAGGGGGCGGTTTTTCGTGACGTAACGATTTCTACCAGGCGACTAATACCGCAAGCCGCGTTAAGGAACTTCGTTCCAAAAAATACAGTTCGCCTAGTTTACCGTATCATGCGTCGTTTAGCATCATAATGTTCCCACTTACGAAACGATAGCGATCAGCTGCTGCGGTGTGTGTCGCAGGTTCGATTCCCGCACGGAACAAATATTTGTATGGCCTACAGATAGTTGTTCCGGATCTGGGTATCTTGTGTATGTGAGTTTAAATGTTTGTAAACGCACCCACGATACAGGAAGATTTTTCTAGTGTGGAGCAAAATTAAAAAAAAAACATCGGTTGTTTCTCGAAATGCAGGGAACAGCTGATTTTATTAAGTACTAGCTTCCGACATCCGCTTTGCCCGCATGAAAATTCTCCCAAGGGAACAAAGTCCCGGAATAAAAAGCATCCTATTTTCAGGACATGTTCTACCCGTGTGCCGAGTTTCGTCCATATCCTGGGATTGTCCATATAATGTTCTCTTGGCATAATAAGACACATTTCGCGCGGGCGAAGCCGCGTGCAGAATCTAGTTCATATAAGTAAATATGGATAAGATACCAAGGTATTCTAGGCGTACTGTTAGGTGAAAAATATTATTTCAACATTTTTACAATTTCACTTACGTTTTTGTCTAAGTTTTTAACAAAATACGCTGCCTATTAGTTTAAATGAAAATACAGTCAAAGTTATACTTTGAATAATTTTATATATAAATGATATAATATTTATTAGGTATATAATGTATAGTACAAACATTTTCTCAGTGTCCCTCGGCAAAATTCGTGTTTCGTCAGTCGTCGGATTTCTATCAGTTGCCCTTTGCACTAGGTGCAGACCGGACGCTCTCAATCATCTTGGAAGTATATAGAGTTGTAAATACTCTTATACATAATGTATTTTTGTTTAAATGGGAGGAAAGCTGCTAAAGCTGCTATTTTCACAGTTCTATATATTTCAGACGGAAATTAAAACAAAACAAAAATAAAGTACTTCGTTCTGAATTCAAATTTATACACGATATGGGAGGAGGCTATCGTGGCTAAATAAAAACAGCCGCACGGGTCGATCAAGGTTAAACAACGCTTGACGAGGTTGGTCCGTGGATGGGTGACCATTTTCAACATACCGAGTTTCCTCCGTGCCTCGGAAAGCACGTTAAGCCGTTGGTCCCGGCTGTCATTTTAAGATCTTTGACAGTCGTTACGGGTAGTCAGAAGCTTGAGATCTGACACCAGTCTTGCCATGGGTTATCGTGTAACCCAGTTACTGGGTTGTGGAGGTCAGATAGGCAGTCGCTCTACGTAAAACACTGGTACTCAGCTGAATCCGGCAAGACTGGAAGCCGACCCCAATATAGTTGGGAAAGGGCTAGGCAGATTGATACACGATAAATCTAATAATTGACGGACATTGAAAATAGTATTCGTTTGTATTCAGAGATGCGATGACTGCCGAGGGACCATAAGAAAATAGTTGTACTGTAACTAGTTTTGGCGATTTATTTTAGAAATAAATACATATAATTTTGTGTCTTACAAATGTATGATAAAAATGTTTAGTAGGGTTTCTTTATTTCAGAGGGGAGATTTTGAGATCTCATAAGTGACAGATGTTTACAAGTCATATACATCTGTCACTTACACACACTCAAAATAACCCTACTCTAAGAGCTTATTGTCACCCCCTAGGACATAAAAAATATGAACGTCAAACCAAAATTGTCAATGTACGAGTAACTATGTTATAACAACATCATTATCATCATATCAGCTGAAAGACGTCCACTGCTGGACATAGGCCTCCCCCAAGCGTCGCCACATTGACCGGCCCCGTGCGTCTCGCATCTGACACTGCTTCATAAACACTGCAAATATAGATAACTTTTTAATATAGTAAATTATTATTTATTTTATATAACATTTTTATTTTTTTTGTGAAAATATAAATCTTTTTCTAAACAACTATGAGATACTTAGTGTAAACAACATTTTTCTATTATTAGTGTCGATATTTTTGGAAGATATGTTGAAATAATTTTAATTATCAATTTACCTTAAGTGCGAATCCTTAATAATATTCGTTTTGTCAAAATAAATAAAATAAAAATACCCTCCTGTTTACATAATTTTAAAAGTCTACCTGTATGCCCGTATACAGTATAAAAATAGCCTGTATACAGAATTTAAAAAGTTACCTTCAATACAGAATAAAAAGACTCACTTTAAAAAAAATCGTATATTTAAATATTTTCCAAAAATATCAACAACTTTTAACTTATATGTACCCCAGGGCTAATACTAGCTATATACCGACTTCCAAATCTCTATGTTTCATATTAAATAATTAATACAATAAGGAAGTTGGTATTGCCACAATTCGCCATTATGTTTTATTATTAGGAACTTTTAATTTAAGCGATTTTTGAAAGCAAAAACAAATTCTTCAAAAAATTTCAGTTGTTCTCATTACCCGTATAGATGTATTATTGTAGCGTAACTTTAACGTCACAATTGGTCAAATGTTTTTCTACGGTTGATCAACTGTTGGCCCGTCGTCGTCGGTCAGCTATTGACCCACAGTTTGCCAAACATAAGCCAACATTTGGTCAACTCAAGGCCAACAGATTGCCAACTACAGGTCCACCGTTAGGTTAACTAATAGCCCATCGTCGGTCAACTACAGGCCCACTATTGGTCAACCATTGGCCAAAATTTGGTCAACTATAATAGGACCAAATTTAGTTAACTTTTTGCCCTAAAAAAAAAATACTACACTCTTGCTGCAAAAATCTCTTAAACCTCAAGCACCCATAGACTATACGACTCTATACATCAACTCCTGGCGTCGTTGATTGTCTCTGGAACCTTGATTTCTAGCCCATCCATGTCTTTGGTCAGCGTTATCTGGCAGCCTAGGCGGGATGTGTCAGTCAGGCCGTAGGCTAGGTCTAACATGTCGCGTTCTTCGTCGCAAGCTTCTTCTGGTAATCTGAGGAAAAAGTAAGATATAACTTTAATAGTAGTATGTAGTAATTAGGCCTTTGTCCTGTAGTGGGAGAGTAGCAGGATCAAATTATACCCACGACTTCGTTTGCGTGGTTTCTTATTTTATCCTACGGATGACTTTCTTATGTGCAGTTAGTTAAGACCAAAAATAAGCTATTTTTAGATCAATAAAAAATGTTGTATCATAGATATTTAGGATTTATTGGTTTGGGACGATTCGTTATTTGATGTTTATTGTATACTAGCTGACCCGGCGAACTTCGTTCCGCCTAACAAATTTCTAAAATAAAAGAATATTTCTAAAATAAACGAAGCCTAAGTTACTCCTTATTACATCAGCTACCTGCCAATAAAAGTCCCGGCAAAATCGGTCCAGCCATTTCAGAGATTAGCCGTAACAAACAGACAGACAGACAAAAATTGTAAAAAATGTTATTTTGGTGTATTTACCGTATATATATTCTTATACATATAGTAAAAAACGGTTATTTCAATATTACAAACAGACACTCCAATTTTATTTCTATGTATAGATTTAGGTTAGTATTTGTGCCAAGTTCCAAGTTTATTTAACCCAAATAATAAGTCCATACGAACTTCGACACCCCCGAAATCATATTTTGGGGATAATTTCAAAAAACTAATAATGACAAACCTTATCATTTACCTAGATATTACTATTTGTGCCAAGATTCAAGAATTTTAGCCGAAGGAATTAGATTTTTCATACAAACTTTCAACCCACTTTCAATCCACTTCGGGTCGGACAATTTTTCGACAGCTGTCCCACGCGGCTTCGCTCCCGTCCACTGGCTACGTACTCTACCCATCTATCCTACCTACCCTACCCTACCTACACTAAATACATGATCGTTGCGTAACTTTAACCGCTTACGCAGCGCACGCAACGGAAGCTCTCAAAAAGGAATAATTTTGACCATTTTTGTAACATTTTTCATTTATGCTTAGCTCCTATTGGTCTTAGCGTGATGTTATATAGCCTATAAACTTCCTCGATAAATGGGCTATCCAACACAAAAATAATTTTTCAATTCCAACCAGTAGTTCCTGAGATTAGCGCGTGCGCAAACAAACAAACTCTTGAGCTTTATAATATTAGTATAGATTTTAGTGATAGCAACTCGAGTTCAGAAGAATACCACTCGAGTCAACACGAGCTAGTCAGGGTTGCACATCTCTTTCGCGTGGACATCCATACTAATATTATAAATGCGAAAGCAACTGTCTGTCTGTTGGCTACGTTTTCAAGCCAAAGTCGCTAACCCTATTTTGATAAATTTTGGCATATGCCATAATTTATCATAATTTATTATATGCATATAATTTTTCAATTCCAACCAGTAGGTTGGAATTGAAAAATTATTTTTGTGTTGGATAGTCCATTTATCGAGGAAGGTTATAGGCTTATAAGGTTAAATAACATAAAAAAAACTCTTCAGCTTTATAATACTAGTATAGATAATTTATTCTAACTTAGCTTCGCATACATAATTCTTCGCAATAAATAATTATTAATAAATAATTTACTCTAACTTAGCTTAGCAGAACTAACTCGAGTTGCGTAACTCGAGTTATGTGAATTTCAACTCGGGTTAACACAAGTCGTGTTTATGCCGAGTTGGCACATCACTAATTTTGCGAAAATTTATTTAATGATAAGTGATAATGATAAACGATTTTATTTCTGTAAGTACGTTTGTACAAACACTTTTACATGTCGATCATATTTTTTAAAACCAGATGAAGTCGGCGTTTCCTATCTGACTACTCTGAGAAGAAAGGCCGAAACAAACTCAGAGGTCACAGTCTCTTTTAAAGTCCAGACAAAATCTTGGTTAGATCATGTGAAGACCATGTAGACTGAAGTCTGAAATGGTCTTTTGAGGAAAGAACCAGCCAGATTGAGTGGACCCGACCAGTCAGTGCACGAATTTGTCAATAACCGTGCAGCTCAACTCAGAAATTAAGGAGCTCAACGATTCGACGAACAATACCAAAGAAAGGACATTCGGGTAGGCCTCACAAACTACTCAAACTGCCAAACCATGATTAAAACTAACTTAGATAAATTAAAATTAAAAATAAACAAAAAGTATGATCCACATAGTCTTCACATTCACAACAATTAAAAAAAAACTTGAAATAAAATAATATAATACTTTAAAAAGTAAATATTCTTGTCATTGCAAGAAAACAAAAAAAAAAAACAAAATTCTCGGTGCAAAATATATAAAAAAAATAACTAAATTAATTGGAGCAGCTCAATCCCAAGCCTGTTTGTCCTCAACGTAATCTTTAATTGTATAAAACGCTTTCTGGCACAACTTACGTTTAATGAATGTTTTGAATTTATTAAGACTTAGATCTTGTACGTGGCTTGGAAGCTTATTATAAAAATTTAACTTACCTATCATAATCCTCCTGCTTCAGCACAACGTGACACGTGGAACAAGTAAGGGTGCCTTCACATGCGCCGTACCCCTCGATGTTAAGGTCATTATTGACGACCACATCGAGCAGTGTGTCGCCAACCTTAGCTTGTGTTTCCAGCTTCTTGCCGTCGTAGAGGACGAAGGTGACTTTTACTCTGAAAAGGAAAATATGTTTTAAGTAAAAAATATATTTTGTAAACTTTAAAGTGGATCGGAAATGAAATAATAAAAAAAGAACCAGCAGGGTATCAGATCGCGGGGATCCGACCGGAATAATTCAAAAAATCAAACCGACTTCTGCTCGACGACGTTCAACTTCTTCAAAACGAATAACTGAAAACAATGGGTACAAAAGACAGCGACTTCGGAAACGAAAATTATTTTTCGCTTTGTAGTGTTTTGTTTAGGAAGTCGGTTTGATTTTTTGTTTAGAAGTTTTTATTTTCCTCTTTTTAGTACGACAAAGTATCACGGACTTTTAAGAAAAAAATAAATAATCAAATTCTATAGTGGACAAACAGGAAGAAAAAGTTTTGATAGGGGGACAGATAGGAGTGAATAAAGTTCGAACTGTACTCTCATAGCTAACAGGGGCACAGATAGTGTTGGGCAATGATAATAATCCGGTTAATATCATTTGGCTAATAATCGAATAAAAGTCAGTTAGTAGCCATTAATAGCAATTATGGATGATAACCCTGCTGTTAATGTTATTTTAGTGATTGAAAATTTCCCTTCATGGTTTTCAGGCTTAGGACTGTCAGATTAGACTTCATTTTCATCATCTTTCTTTGTTGTAAATAAATGTGTTATTTAAAACTAATCTGGCCCATTTAAAAATTTTCAATCAGCTATTTACATTGATTTTTGATAGATTTTTATGTACTTAGTTTTTTTTTTATTCTTAATCAGTCATTTATTTGGGATATTTTGTTGGGTATTTTTTTTTTTATTTATTTTTAGTTGTTTTTTTTTATATTTGTTGCTCAAAAATAATTTTCAGCCTAATTATTGCTAGAAACACTGGAATCTTCAAAATCTCCTAAGTTTGTTACATCGATTGGATCGGACGCTAATGGATCTATTTCTGGTGTATTAAGAAGAACAGGTTCATCACAATCACAGGATATTTCATCGATTTCTGATGTTGGAGAGAAAGGTTCTGAATCCATGTGGAAATCACTTTCCATATCTTTACTTGACGGTCTGTTTTCCAAATTCCAGTTGTGTGATATATAAGTTATTTTTCCTGCTCGTTCAGTAGTTAGTTTATTTCTTTTTTTTGTATGTACATCAGCTTGAGTACTAAAGGTCCTTTCCGTAGCTGCTGACGTGTAAGGAGCTGATAAAATAGCAACTGCAATTTTATGAAGCTTAGTAGAACTGCAAATACCCTTCCACCAGCTAAGGGCGTCTGTTTCTTCGACTTGAGACCAAATAAAGCAATTATTAATTAGCAACAATTTATATATTATTTAGCAATAATATTTATTAGCAACAATTTATGTTCACACCCACAGATTTTACACTAAACAAAAAAAAAGCATTTATTTTTTTAACAATACATTAATAGCAGGGTTATCATCCATTGCAAGGCTATTAATGGACACTTATGGATTATAATCGATAATAACTCAAAGCATCCGGCTATTTACCCAACACTAGGCACAGACCACCAAAAAAATTTGACCTGTCCAATGACAAAGCAGGGTGACAGGTCGGAATAATTCGATGTGTGACCAACCATTACATACCGAAACTCTTCCGTGCCTCGGCAAGCATATCACCCCCTTTTTTTGGAAGGGGGAGCGCCATATTTGAAAACCATATAGCTTAATAGACTATGTCACTCCCACAATTTGAGACAAATTCAACGACACTTCATATATCATAATCCGTCATGCCGTGGCTGTAGAGCGTGCCAAAGAAATGCACATACAAACATTCAAACGTTCGAATACCATAACCCTCCTTCGCCAGTCTGTTAAAAATAGCACGAGAAAAAAACGGGATGCAAAATTTCAGCTCAATCGAACACGGATGTGATATTTCAAATGAAATCGAACAGAGACAAAAAAAATATGTTTGTTTTTCTAGCTACCTGCGGCTTCGCCTATGTGAAATTATCCCAAGAGAACATATTCTCGGGATAAAAAGTATTCTACGTGCTATTCCTGACAAAAAATTATCTCTGTGCCAAATTTCATCCAGATCCGTCCAGCCATTTGAGCGTGAAGAAGTAAAAAACATACAAAGACACACTCACAAAATTTCGCCTTAAAAATATTAAGTGTGATTACTAGCTTCTGCCAGCGGCTTCACGCGCCTGAATGTCGAAAATTATCCCGAGGGAACATATTCCTGGGATAAAAAGTATGTGAATGAATTTTCAACAGCCAATCACAGCAGATAACGCGTTTGTCACATTAATTCTGCTATAATTTTGAGCTGGGAAACTGATGGTTAGTTTCCCAGCTCAAAATTATCGCAGAATTAATGTGACAAATTGTCAAGCACGCGTTATTTGCTGTGATTGGCTGTTGAAAATTAATTCAACCAATCACAGCAGATTACACGTGCTTGACAATTTGTCACATTAATTCTGCGATAATTTTGAGCTGGGAAACTGAGGGTAAGTGCTATTCCCTTTCACACTATAATCTATCTCTTTGCCAAATTTCATCCAGATCCGTCCTGCCATTTGAGCGTGAAGAAGTAACAAACATATAAACACACAAACATTTACCTTCATAATATTAATGTGATAGGCTCGCGTTTGACCACTATCTCACCTGATGGTAAACGATGATGTGGTCGACAATGAAGCACGCTTGCCTAGAAGTTACCTAATCAGTCTTGAATTAGAATCCCAGGTTGTAGCTATCAGGTATACTCCGGCACTTATAACTGTAATTCAGTTTTTTGATATTACAAACAGATACTTCAATTTTATTTATTTGTATAGATAGTCGTTAAGGGTAATCTTCAGCCCGAAAATTGTACAATTGATTTGACCTTACAATGTCTGATCTAACGAGTAATTGCATTGTGGTGTTCTGGAGGTCAGATTCGAGTTATAAATCCGTTCAAAATAGACTCGATGCGTAGTTTTCAACTAAATTCCATTTGAAATAACATTAGACACGTTTGCAAATCTTTTTACGGTTCGTTCAACCGATTTTGAGTTCTATCCCGTAAACAAAAGGATGAGATAAAAAGCATAAACCTGTTACCAAAACCAACTGTTTACTACAGCTACCATTTGTCGTATCACCAACGCAATAGAAGTCAAAATCGGTTGAACGGGCTGTAAAATGGGCTAATTTAAACGTCTAATGTTATCGCAAATGGTGTATAGGTTTAACAGATTGGCCAATAAAGTAGGGGACCACGGTCATACTTGTTAGAAAGCGAGCTCATTGTTAAGTCGAGTTTTTTTTAAACTTTGCTCACTAGCAATTTCATCTTATATCGTGGGAGCGTACGTATACATAATAAATGATTTTATTACGCGACTGCCGAAGGAGGGTAATGTGTTTATCAGTTTATGTATGTATGTTTGTTCCTATGTGGCGTTCTAGAGACCAAACGCGTTGGCCGATTTTGATAATTCTTACTTCAATCGATTCGTATTAACTCTGCGAGTGTCACTGGCTGCATAAAGATTGGATAATAGAAAAATGGCGGATTTTAGGCGCCATAACGTGGGGGACCAAATTTTTTTTTTCTTCCCTACCTATCGTGTGGGGTATCAAAGTAAAGGGTTTTAAGAGGTGATTTCAAAAATATATAGCACTTATATGTTTAAATGTACCAAATACTAAAAAGAAAAACTAAAAAGTTGTAAATAAAAAAAAGTTAATTCAAAAATCTTAAAACCCGACTGCTTAAAAAGCTGTGCAGTCGGAGGATACATCTGGTTTTGGTCAACTAGATCGTGAATATGTATCCTCCGACTGCACAGCATGATTTTCATCTTGTTTACGTCTTTTTAGTTCGCTTTTTAAGCAGTCGGGTTTTAGATTTTTTGAATTAATTTTTTTTTTCTGTTTTTGGTTTGTAAAAACAATTTCACATGTCGATCACATTTTTTTAAACTAGACAAGGTCGGCGTTTAATATCTGACTACTCTGAGAAAAAAAAACCGAAATAAACTCAGAGGTCAGTCTCTTTTAAAGTCCAGACAAAATCTTGATTAGAACATGTGAAGACCATGTAGATTGGTGTCTGAAATGGTCTTTTGAGGTAAGAACCAGCCAGATTGAGTTGACCAGTCCAATCAGAGCATGCATTTGTCAATAACCGTGTAGCTCAACTCAGAATTTAAGGAGCTCAACGATTCGACGAACAATGCCAAAGAAAGGAAATTCGGGACATTCTTACAAACATTTAAACTCACATACACAGACAGCCAGAACCGTAACAACTATTTGTAGGCCCTGCGACACACAGCGCAGCAACGGAACGCTCAACCACTGCATCTTGTCTCGTTGAAGCCGCAGCGGGAATTTCTCCATTGACTCTCAATTTTGGCCCATACATTGAGGCAAAGGTTCAGCTGGCTGCCAAAAGTTGGGGATCCTTGCAAAGGTGAAATGGCCGAAACAGCTGCTCAACTTGTATCAAGCGCAAGCTCGATCATGCATGGAGTACTGTTCTCATTTCTGGGTCAAGATTTTATTATAGTAACAAAAACTGAACATAGTTTATTAAGATGGTTTGGACATGTTGAGAGGATGAATAAAAACGACTAACAAAAGGTATTTACTAGGAAGAAGGAAGTGGAAATGCCGGGATGCTCTAGAAGGACAAACATGAAATAGCGAGCATGTATGACCGTATGGACGTAATTGAAGCAATAGGAGTATGTAAGAATCGTAGCAGGCAATCTGTAGTTTCTGTATACCCCAAAACAGGCATTTACAAAAAAAAAAACAAACATAAATAGTTTATTTCAAATAAACCTTAGAGGTACTTTTGAAAAGTCAAACAAAAAAAAATATGACTCTAGTTGCAAATTCGCAAGCGTCAGTAGATCTCAATGGAGAAGAATTTGCAAGAAACTCCACGGACACTCTTTTCCATCAGTTTCATCAAAACAAGTTTTTGGTTACATCATTCTTGTTGAAAACATTACACATATGTGAGATCGATGCAAAAAGACGTGCAAGTAAAAGCATCTAGAGTAACAAACAATTTTAACATAAAAATGCAATAACAGGCCGAGGCAGCTAAGTTATGACCAATCCCAACTGATGGCGCTCATTCACGAACATGACGCATGGATCGGCACCACTCAGCTCAACCATCATGAAGGGAACCGAATGATCCGACACATGTGCTACCATCAGAGAGAAATTAGAGAGAGCATGACACTCTCAACTGCCTTACATATCTATAGTTAAATTTGTGGTTCTGGACAGTCAGCTCAACTCGATAACGATAACTCGGTAACGAGCGCGATCTATCAATCAGAATGCTGAACGAAACTAATCGCGATTACTAATCGGCCCGAAATGTCCCCTAGATGGGGCAGAGGGCTCCCACAGAAGTCCGCCATCGCGAACGGTCTTGAGCTTCACTTTGTAGGGTAATCAGAATAACATGTTGACGGTCCAAGTTACTTTGTGTAATTATCTCAACATCACTGCTCTCAAAACGGTGAAGAGAAACATCGTGAGGAAACCGGCATGTCTTAGAACCAAAAATTCGAAGACATATGACATCCACCAACCCGCACGGGGCCCACGTGGTGGACCTGCACGCACAACAGACTAAAAGGAGTCTAAGCGACAAAGAAATCTATCCTATCCTATCCCAATAGTTCTAGCGAGGCGTGATGGCTTTCAAAGATCACACAAGAAAATATATTTACTTATTGATACAAATAAACCACTTGAACATATTGCTCTATAAATAAAATAATCTGAATGTTATCAGGCACCTTGATAACTTTGGCTATTAAGTATCCATTGTATTTTTATATATCAATACAATTGGAAAAAAACTGATAATCACAGGTACTTAACTACAGAACAGAGAGAGTTATGTGTTTCATTTGCCCCTTTTTTTGTGGTGTGAAATCATCCAATGACTTCTCCCGTTCTGGGTGAAGCGCCCGGTCTTTCAGACTCATACTGACTAAAATCCACCCGTGTTCCTTCAGTTGCTTGAGCCAGGGCCGCGGTAACTCTTTTTCAGTTTTTCCGTGACCCAGAAAGGCTTCGGCCCTAGTGGACACCGTCAGTTTTTGCTGACATCTCTTTGAGGCACGCGTGGAACACGCGTTCTGCTTCCTCCTTCGCGAGCATTACTGCTTCGCAGAAGTAGGTGACAACTTCCCATGCCCTTGTGTCCCGTACGAGGGCTGCACTAAAAGTATCGGGAATGGAATATTTCCACTGTTCCTGTCATATTTAAATCTTTTTAATTGAAAACTTCTTGGTTTTAAAAATCGAATACCATTTATTTATTTAAATAAAGATTTTCGGTCTTGTCACAAGGTTTTGTCAAACTTGTTTAGTCTTTGAGAAGATGGAACATTTATTCTTCAGCTGTCCTAAATTACGATTTTCTATGTATGACATTCCACCCCATATCCCTCGTCCAACTTCCGCTAAATGCCTCCTATCCCTCGTATTTACCCGCTTTGTATATATTCTAAGTAAGTTCATTGAAATAAATAAAATTAAGTTGTAAACTATTATAATATTCTATTTATTTGATTATTTAAGTATTGTAACATTCATACACTATTACGATAGCTACAAAATTAGGGAAAAAAAAAAAAAACTGTCTTCCAGTCTTGCTCTGCGTAGAAAATGCAATACTGTCCAAATTTCATCACTGTACAATCTCCTTCGTTTGATGGTCTATCATTATAAGTACGGGATATTGGCAGAATTGTGGTTACTCTTCCACAAAAGCCATTAATCAAGAATTGAATTGAATTGAGAAGATGGAATTGACTCGAGAAAATTCAAGAGCGATGATTTATTATGACTTTCGAAGTGGTTTAACGCCAAAACAGTGTGTTGACCGGATGATTTCTGCATTTGGTGATGAAGCCCCATCCAAAACCAAGTCGTGTCGTGTCAAGCTCAGTGTCAAGCTCAGTGATGATCCCCGTCAAGGTCGTCCAAAAACTGCAGTCACCCAAGAAAACGTTGATGCTGTGCGTAAGCTGATTGAGGAAGATCGACATGTGACATACCGCGAAATTTAGGCAACTTTAGACATTGGCATGAGTCAAATTCAGGTCATTGTCATTCAGTCAAACAATTAGGTGTAAAAAAGTTGTTTTCCCGATGGATACCGCATTCGCTTTGTGAAGAGCAAAAAGCGGCTCGCGTTACTTGGTGCGTCAGAACTCTCGAAAGATTCCACGCAGGATCCTCAAATGCTGTATACAACAAACATCGTATCAGGTGACGAATCCTGGATATACGCGGACGAACTCGAAACAAAAAACCAGTCACGAGTTTGGGTGTTCGAAAATGAGTTAAAGCCAAGAAAAATTGCTCGATCACGGAGTGTTGCAAAAAAAATGGTGGCCACGTTTGTCTCCAAAACCGGCCCATGTTGCGACTATTCCTCTTGAGGGACAAAGAACGGTTAATGCAGAATGGTATGCTAGCATTTGTTTGCCACAGGTCGTTTCTGAACTCCGTAAAGAGAACTGCAACCGCCGCATCATCCTCCATCACGACAATGCGAGTTCTCACACCGCGCACAGAACAAAAGAGTTTTCAGAGCAAGAAAACATAGAATTATTAGACCATCCGCCGTACAGCCCCGACCTAAGCCCTAATGATTTCTATACTTTCCCTAAAATAAAGAATAAATTGCGTGGTCAGAGATTTTCATCACCTGATGAAGCTGTGGTGCCTACAAAACGGCCATTTTGGAGACCCCAACTTCCGAATGGAATGGTTGCTTCAATGATTGGTTCCATTGTATGGAAAAATGTGTCAAATTTCGCGGCGAATACTTCGAAAAGCAATAAATACATTTTTAAATAGTAATGTTGTGTCACTTCCTTGATTCCCGAAATTTTCAGTGCCGCCCTCGTACCATGGCCTGAACCAGGGGCAGACGCGAGAGGTCACCATCGCCTATCGCTTCCAGAGGACACGGCGTTGTTCCACCCAAGCGGGACAGTCCTCCACCGTATGCTCTACCGTGTTCTCCGGGCGATCCACACAATGGTGACACCTGGGCGTTTCCTCCCGACTTAACCTGAACAGGAATCTCCCGAAACAGCCATGTCCGGTGAGAACGCCGTGACGCCTCTCAAGCATTTCCTCAAAAAGGGGCCTTATCGCCGCAACTGTGGAGTGCCCAGCGCTGGGTTGCGACAATCGCCCTCTCCATGTCATGCAAATGTGAGTTTATTTGTTTGCCACGCTTTAGCGCCATAACAGCTGAATGGATTTGGATGAATCTTGGCATAGGATAGACCAGAACCTGGATTAGGACGTAGGACTTTCCATCTCAGTATAATGTTTTCTTGCTAAAAAAAAAATATGTTGGCTACGGGCAGAAGATTAGGTAGATGTTATGTATTCAATCCTAAAATGCTGTACCAATCTTGATAAATTTTGTTATAGTGATAGATTGAACCTTGGTGAAGAACATAGGATATTTTATATCCCAGAAAATAAATGTTCTCTTGCAATAATTTTCGAAATTAATGGCGGTGAAACTACTGCCAGACTATTGACAAAGCATTAGTCAAGTTTTTGTGGTGATCACTAATAAAAACTAGACGCCACATTTAAGTAATTTTTCTGAATGTTAAAAGATACTATTTACCAGTACCATCGTAAAAAACAGACAAAATTTTTTGCTCCCATTGAAACCATCTGTCTTATTCTTTCTACTAATATTATAAATGAGAGTTTGCATGGATGGATGTATTCACACCAGAATGGCTGAACGAACCTAGATGAAATTTGGAACAGAGATTTATATTCTGGAAATAAATTTTTCTAAATTTTTAACACATCTATTCACAAAGAGCTAGCTTATTCTTCGTAAACAGGGACTAATATAGCGTATTAATCCCTAGGCCTAAAAATGATTTAAATTTGGAATTTCGATATTGTTAGTAAATGTTTCAATCAGCAAAGAGATGAATCATAACTTTGGAGGTTTCTGCCCAGTAGTCGGGACAGTCTACATAGACAAAAAAATAACCTTGTATTTTAAGCTATCTGAGTCCGTGAGTAACATGCAGTTTCTGTGAGAAAGGCTATAAGGACCGAAACCGTGGGAGAAAGTTAGTATAGATCAATTTCGAGGCCAGATAGATTTAAAAATAAATAAATAGTAGGTACTTTTACATTTTAATAGCTCTGTCGTGTTATGGCTGGATGACGCAGCTAAGGTTTTAAGATGTTCTCAAAAACCTTCAGCTTATATTCCTAACGGTATATAATCTTAGTATGTACAACATTACGTGGTACTGATTTATTATGCGAAATATCTACTTACTTCTCCTCCTTTAACGCTGGTTCAGTCGTCGATAGTGGCGCTATGCTTCTCCGATTAACGAAACTCGATGTCACACCGTTATTCTTAACAGAACAACGTAGATTTCGTGTAGACAAATTTTTCACAAAATTCCGTAACATTTTGTCTTATTTCTAAGCCACAGGACTGTCCAAAAACGCTGAATCACTGAGCGTTGTACCACCGTATATTAACTAATTCAGCGAGATAGCTCCTCACAGATTTATGATAATAAAAATATGATAATTTTACAATTTACTATTGACCTTACGAATTTTAGGTTACACAAGATACGTTCCGTTTGTGATATTGAATTTTGTGTCAATTCGTCGTCGTCGACTCTACACTTGTTGCAAACTGCTAAGTTTAGGGTTAAAGTTGTTTTTATTGGAAATTAAAAGTTGAAACAATAGTCCGAACATATTTCACAAGATTTAGCATTTATGTATAAAATTTTAGAAAAGTCGACACTAAAATTTTGCTGCGTAGAGAGAAAAACTACACACCTGACGTTGAAGTTTTGACGTTGTACTTTGTACTTACGTTTAGTTTTCGCTGTTTGTTTAATGACACTTCATCATCATCATCCCTTAAAAAAATTCTAGGCTAACTGTTGAGCTTAATAATATTGCATGCATTTTGTAGTAGCTTTGTTGGACTCAACTCAAGTAAAAGTTCCTTGGCCTGACTCTTATAAAAAAAACCAAATGTGTTCCACTTCCATTGCGTAAATGTTTAATATATATTTAGCATGTGACTACAATAGTTACGATTTGAACAAAAACAAAATCAAAAGGAAGAGGTACTAAAACCACTTTGTAACGTTTGATAAGTACTACGACAAACGCAATTCGATTTATTGCCCCTGACTAAGATAAAAAGGAAATCACTTTTGAAGCCATAGACTTTTTGAAAAATAGCATGCTAACATTTTGCTGTTAACAAACCTGAAACGCTTCTTCCGCAGACCTGTCAAAATTGCCATCGTTGATCGTACATTTGTATTTTGTAGTCAAAATATTCGAGATTTTACTCAATTTTTGTGTTTCCTTGGAATCCAAATCTTAAATATCAATACTTATATCTTCTAAGAAGTATTAAGAATATAAAATCAAAAATGTCGGATAAATTAAAAAGTACGGGTCCAGCCAATGAAGAAGTTATAGATGAATTAACAAAAGATTTAAAAACATCGTTGAAAACGAACGAATCTGTCGAAGAATTTGTTATTAGTCCTGGTACAAGCGCAGAAGATTTCCCTAAGGCAAGCGGAGATGCCCCACAAACTAGCGGTATGTTCTTTTATGTATTTTTGTTACATCTTAGTTTGGGCGTAGTCTTGAACGAAATTTAAAATTTTTCAATGCCATAGGTTATTAATTAGGCACATTTGAACCATGTTGTTATTTTAAGAACCTCACCTAATACAGCTTCAACAGCAAAAAATTAAAAATTACATGTTGAATGTTCCACTACCAACCACTCTTTGTACTATATTAATTTAAACCACTTGAATCGACAAGAATGTTCACCCGTCTAAGGCTCAAGCAAGTAAATCTTATCTTAGAAATTTAGAAATATTCATAGCCAAAACGGAATTGTTCGCAACGCTTGGGGGAGGCTGATGTTCTTCAGTGAACATCTTTTGGCTAAAATGATTATGGTGAAAACTTAATCTTACTATAGTTACTATCACTCTTTAGATACAGTGTAATTATTGTTTTTAAAACAATAAATTCCCTATAACAGTATTATTGTTTAATATGTTGTCAGTTTACAAAACGCTACTGGTCAAGACTAGCCTGAAGTTACCGAAATTTCAAATTACTTGTAATTCATGTTTAACTTTACTGAAAAACGCATTATTTGAATTCTTCACTCCATGTAATGATAACTCTATTAACGATAAAAAATGCATGGTTCCTTTGAGTTATGATACTTACAAAGAGTTTACACTGTATTTCAATCATAAAAATGTGCACTACTTAATAAATGTAAACAGAAAATGATATTCACTCTTGAATCCTTTCTGATTTTAGAAACACCTACACATTCCGAATCAACTGAAGACCATGATTTAGACAAAGATCACGATGAGAAAGATGCTGAAGCCAAAGAAGACAGCGATTCAGATATTGATGAAGAGTCGTTAAAGGATGCAGAGGTAGACCTCACGGATGACCAGAAGGAAGAACGGAAGATCATCGCCGAGGAGTTAAAGAAGGCTGGTAACGAGGCATTCAAAGTTGGAGACTTTGATAGGAGTATTGAGAAATATACTGAAGGTACGTTGATGATAATCGAACACAAAATAACATTTATACTACACCTGCTCGGAAAGTACCTTGATACTTTATCAAATTTACGGTAGAAAGTACGTCATTGCATATCGAACAAATATGCGGCGAGAAAACGCATCTGAGCGGGAGAGAAAAGTGTATGAAAATCCATTTCTTACGTGGTTTTTCTTTTTTAATTTTGGGTAAGACTATGCGCTGGTAACCTAAATATCAAAAGCCAAAAAGTTTTTACAGTGAGTTTTTATCTCCAAGTTCGCAAAATGACACTGGCCACTAGCTGTGTGTTGGATGGTGTCAAACAATTTGAAAAAAGAACATGTGAAAATTGCAGACGCCATTGGCGCCATTTTCAATTTGTGTGTTGTTAGAATACACTGGCCACTGCTTTCGCAGAACTTCAGCGACTATTCTTGCCGATACTGGTGCTGATTTAACCACAATAAAACGTCACGGTGGTTGGAAATCGTCCGCTGTTGCAGAAAGCTACATAGAGAATTCCGTAGAAAACAAAACACGAATAAATAACCAAATATCGGGATCGATTAATGTGCATCAAGACTCATCTCCTCAACCATCAACGAGCGCGGCGATGCCAGATGCCCCTCAGCAGCCAGTTGCCCCTTTGGCACCACAGCCTTCTACGAGCGCAGTGCCAACAGCACAGCCAGTTATTCCTCCTACATTGTCGCAAACATCTCAAACAAACATTAATGGAAAAAGTGTTACAATAAGCTTCACTAACTGCAACAATTTCAATATAAATTTCAATTAGTAAAGATTTAGTTTTTTATTTTCCTCGTAGGTGTAGTATAAAGCACTATGTATCACTCGAGAGAAAGTGCGATTCCCGATCTCGGGTGTTTTAAAGCCTTCGCCTACGGCTCGGGCTTCAAACGACACCCTCGACGGTAATCGGTCACTTTCTCCTCTCGGTGAACAATGTACTATATCACTCCAGCTAATAATAGGAGGATCTGGTTTTGCTCAGCCAGCTCACGAATATGTATCCTCCAACTGCAAAGCATGATTTTCTTTTTGTTTACGTCTTTGTTCACGCGCGAACGAATGGCGCCCCGACAGACGACAGCGGGGAAGGGAGGCGACGCGGCGCGCGCGCGCCACTGCCTGCCGGCCGCCTGGCCGCCAGGGTCAGACATAACTCGCAAGCGAGCAGTCATAAATTATTCTAAAATCTTAATTCTGTCTATGTTTCCAACCGATGCAGTATACTCAATATAATATCATCATTTATACAGTCCTCTTGTTTGATTGAAGAGCCAACCAAACACACCACCCCCAACAGTCTTTTTAGTTCGCTTCTTAAGCAGTCGGGTTTTTTGATTTTTTGAATCAACTACCTATTTCTTTCTTCCCTTTCCACAACTCATCTCCATTTCAAATCTCCAGGTCTCCGAACATGTCCACTACAGTTCTCTCAGCAGCGTTCTGTACTGTACTGCAACCGGAGCGCCGCCAAGATGAAGCTGCAGAAGTACGCGCAAGCTGCCAAGGACTGCAGCAAGGCTATCGAGCTAGACGACAAATATGTTAAGGCGTATATTAGGTGAGGATACACACATATAAGAGCCAATTTTCTGTGTTAAGGTTACACTAGTCGATCATTCTTCCATACAAACGTACTCTGGCGATTACTCCACTGTTTACAATGTATGTTCAAAATAAAAAATGATATCATTTTGACTCATCATTATCCAGCCCTGTATGGAAACAAAAAAGTAAAAAATTAAAGTCTTTAAAAGTTATGAGCGTCGAAAGTTCCATATATCAATAGTAATTTTAACGCATCTTTGGGCGGAAATAAATACCATAAGAAGAAGGAAAATTGCAAAACGGCTACCAAATATGGATAGATTAGTAGTTCAACAATGCAAGTAATTTTATTTTGGAAATATACATTTAGTCGTTTTTTCATGATATCTAGACTCCCAAAGGTCTGTTTATAAAATTTCGCGCGCTCATTTTCGTCCTAAATCATCATCCATTTCGCTACAAACTTGCAAAAGTGCTAATTCGTACTTGAACTATTTTTTTACTGCTCATCACAGCATCTATCACTTTCGCACGTGTTGTGGGATGAGATAGCATGCATTTTAACCCCGCGCACAAAATAGTTCGTGCCGTCGACTAGGGTAACCGTTATCAATGCTTGCTGTTGTCCATGGATGGATGACCGTCTGTTATTATAAACCAACTCTCTAATTGCGCAGTTTTTCGGGTGGGATAAATTATCATTCGATCCACCCCAGCTACTCATGGAAGGTCAGCAGCGCCATGGTATTGCTACGGGGTCCCAATGCTAACAAAGAAATTTTTTTTCAAATAAATATCACTAGATGGCGCGATATGCATCGATTTGTTATTGAATTGTGTGTAAAATTAACATTTTCTAATATTTTTTATTTTTTTAATTAAATAAATTAATTTAGTTTACGTCTTCGATTAATTAGGAGCTCGTGGCTAAATAATAACAGCCGCACGGGTCGATCTTCAAGGTTAAGCAACGCTTGACGAGGTCGGTCCGTGGATGGGTGAACATGTCAACATACCGAGTTTCCTCCGTGCCTCGGAAAGCACGTTTAGCCGTTGGTCCCGGCTGTCATTTAAACATCTTTAACAGTCGTTACGGGTAGTCAGAAGCTTGAGACAGATCTCAAGATTCTGACTACCCGTAACGACTGTTGAAGACTGGTGTCAGAACACCAGTCTTGCCAAGGTGTACCGTGTTACCCAGTTACTGGGTTGTGGAGGTCAGATAGGCAGTCGCTCCACGTAAAACACTAGTGCTCAGCTGAATCCGGTAAGACTGGAAGCCGACCCCAATATAGTTGGGAAAAGGCTAGGCAGATTATGTCTTCAATTAAATAAGTTTATCGTTTGTACGTTAATGCTTCCTGTACACATACAGGCTGAGTTTTCCAAGTGGGGGTGGATGGCCGAATCATTACTATGAAGAATAGCACAAAACAATCAAAGGAGTCACGGGGCTGATTTTGATTAAAACTAAAACTGCAATATTTTTCTCACTCTGTATGTCGGCAACCAGGATTGACATAATCTATATTAACGCGGGCGAAGCTGCGGGTAACAGCTAGTAAAACATATTTCACGCGGGCTGAAGCTATTAATTTGTAATTATATATATATAACTAGCTGACCCCCGCGGCTTCGCTCTCGTCAACTGGCTATCTACCTACATATCTACCCTACCTACCTACCCACCAACCTTGCCATTACCAAATATTGAATTTTATAGGCAAATTTTTGCAACTTTGAGTTACATTATTACAAATTTTCATAAGGATCTCTATTTTTTTGAAAATAATTTATAGCCTATGTTACTCGCGAATAATGTAGCTTTCCATAGGTGAAAGAATTTTTAAAATCGGTCCAGTAGTTTCGGAGCCTATTTGGTACAAACAAACAAACAAAAAAAATCTTTCCTCTTTATAATATTGGTATTGATTTATTTATTTTCAGGTACAGTAGTTCATAATATTACATTCATAGGCATTACATAAAAAAATATCAATTCGAAATTAAAATAAAATGTCATTCATTAGAATTATTTAATCAATCTTCAATGTTAATCAATGCCTGCTGAGGTTCATGGCTGTTACATACCGGCAGGCTTATTTCGTAAGAAACAGCAATCAGCAATAATCGCGCGATCAAACGCTTTGTTATAAAAGTCGGAATAATTACCTAAATTGTAGTTATCGTAGGTCCTAAACAATCGTTTGCTAATCGCTCGCTGTTTGTCAAAAGTACTTATTTAAAAAAAAAACTGCCAAAAAAACTAAAACTTCTGTATTGAAGATCAATATTATTGCTCAAAAATCGCTACCGTTTTGCTCTTGAAAGATATGTAATAAAATAAGCCTGCAGTTTTAAATTTGGGGATAATATTTATTATTACGTATATTTCACTAACAAATACCAATATATTGATAAATCAGATTTTTCCTTTGAAATTCACTAATTTTTCCTTTGATTTTGCGGTTTGGTACGGAACCCTAAACATGCGAAGTCTGACACGCACTTCTACTGCTAACTTAGCGCTTTTAGCGCCAGATCTAGCGCTTTTTTGGTTCAACAGCGCGTTCTAGCGCCTAGCGCTAAGTCTAGCGTTTTTTTTAAATCATATTATGATTTGCACATCTACTATTATTTATTATGTGACAACAAGGAACAAATCACTTAATTTTGTAGAACTAGCTACACTTAAATGCTGCTATGTTTTATAAATTGGTATCTTAGTCTATGAGTTGAGGATGCCTCGAGTTGGCCTGATTCCTCGTTAACTATTTTGCAATTTGTAGCTAACTTCGTTTCACTTTCTATTGTTCAATATTAATTTATAACTTTCCGTCAGTTATTCTGAGTCAATTTTACGAGTTATGCTGTAAGACGATAATAAAAATGGATTTGCCCTTATAAAAAAAACAGACTACAAAAAAAAAATTGTTTGAATTTGGCGCTGTATACAGCGCTTTTTTGACAGCGACCATTTAGCGCTTTTTAAAGACCTATCAGCGCGTTTGTGCTTAGACGAGTTGGCAGCACTGTTTCATAGTAATCTATCACTATTTGTCTTACTATCTTACTAATATTATAAATGCGAAAGTTTGTTTGGATGGATGTATGTTTGTTACTAAATAACGCCAAAACCGCTGCATGGATCTGGATGAAATTTGGCAAAGAAATAGATTACAGTCTGGAATAGCACATAGGCTACTTTTTATCCCGGGTTAATGTTCCCTTGGGATGAAAAAATACTTTTCACGCGGGCGAAGCCGCTGGCAGATTTCTAAATTATTCTAAATTATTTGCCCCTACCTCGAATTTAACCAACACAATATTTCTTTTCTTTCATACATTTACACGTAAAATAAAAATCCGGCGTGCGGCCTAGATATATGAACGTAAATGATTCTAAAAGAGTATGTAAGGATCGTAGCGTGGCGTTCTGTAGTTTCTGCCTACCCCCCATAGGGAAAAGGCGAGAGTGTATGTATGTATCTGTAAATGAAAATCTTATTTCTTTTCCAGGAGAGCGCAGTCATACGAAGCCACGGATAAACTCGACGAATCATTAGCAGATTACAAGAAGATTCTTGAACTGGACCCGTCTCATAAAGATGCTAAAATGGCTACCATACGCCTCCCACCATTGATAGAAGAGAAAAATGAAAAATTAAAGACAGAAATGCTTGGAAAACTAAAGGATTTGGGCAACATGATTTTAAAACCTTTTGGGTTGTCAACGGAAAATTTCCAAATGGAACAAGATCCTGAGACGAAGGGATACAAAATTAATTTCAAGCAATGAGTAATGATTAAGAAAAATTGTGATATTATTATATTTATGGATACTTTTTTGTCGTTTCTTTTTACATCTTTTTTATATTTGCCCCAAACTTGGCCATTCCTCCAATATCGTGGGTACTTTTACAAATAATTAAACTCGCCACGTTTTTTTTTGCGGTGGGAAATCATCCAATGACTTTTACCGCTCTGGTTGTGAAGTGGGAGCGGGCGTGCCAAACTTTTATTGACTAAAACCCACCCGTGTTCCTTCAGCTGCTTGAGTTGCAACTCTTTTTCATATTTATCCGCGACCCAGGCAGGCATCAGTTTTAACGGACCCCGTCAGTTTTGCTGACATCTCATTGAGGCGCGTAGAGATTTACTACTGCGCAGGCAATTGTAGCCAACTTCAGGACGGCCATTAAGGTTACACTAGTTGATTATTCTTCCATACAAACGTAGTCTAGCGATTACTCCACTGTTTGACGATGTACGTTCAAAATAAAAAATGATATCAATTTGTCTCATCATTATCTAGCCCTGTATGGAAACAAAAAAGTAAAAAAAAGTATTTGAAAGTTATGAGCGTCGAAAGTTCAATATTTCAACACTAATTTTAACGCATCTTTGGGCGGGAATAAATACCATAAGAAGAAGGAAAATTTCAAAGCGGCCTCCATACAAGGATAGATTAGTATTTAATTCATCAATACAAATAATTTTATTTTGAAAATATATATTTAGTCGTTTTTCATGATATCTAGACTCCCAAAGGTCTGTTTATTAAATTTCGCGCGCTCGTTTTCGTCGTAAATCATCATCCATTTCGATACAAATTTGCAAAGTGCTAATTCGTACGCGAATAGCTTCTTACTGCTTATCACAACATCTATCTCTTTCGCACGTGTTGTCAAATGAGATAGCATGCATTTTAACCTCGCCACAGATAATATAATACCACAGTACAGATACGCAATCCCATACAAAGAAATGTCATCTCGTCGGGCCTATTTTTTCTTTCTCTATATTTTTAACAGGCGGCAGCACCAGTGACTCATTAATAGCCCGAGACTGTAGATTTTTAGTGCCATCTAGTAGTTCGTCTAGATACTAAATGACATCGATAATTATGGCAATTTGACTGAGCGAGGAATCGCATCATGTGCTCAGCGACGTTATTTGCCAGTTGTCCTAGAACGCTTACTTCGTATTTTTAGTAATAACAATAAAATAAAATAAAGTTCAATTACTTACACCTACCTCTTCCCTGTGTTACCTCTTATAAGTACTGTAAAAGGGGGACGCAGCCAGGGGCTGAAAAAAATACTATTCGACTTCTACGACGTATATTTATCCAAACGTGCCGCCCGTAGGTCGGCTCTCACAGAAGTGTCGGCTAAACAAAAAACTACACGCGTTCGATTTATTTCTAAATATTCTGTATTCGATTTCCTTCCAAACTTAAAATAAATATAACTTGCCAGCTTTAGGTGTCAGCGGCCGAACAGGTTGCTCGTCCCATGTGGAAAACCTCTACATGAGCTACGCCCCTACGAATAGATGCGCAGAATCATGTGAAGCGCAGCTATTCTCAACTTTGGAAGGAAAATCACTCTTACCTAACACCTTTACCTAACGGAGGAATTAATCTGAGGTCCTTCCCTTACAAGGGGAAGGCTCAAGTCATGGCAAACGAATTACCGGATTCTCCGATATTTACTCTAACTTCAGCTAACAAGTGCACATGCATTAACAAATCAACGCCGTCATGCTTGAACCTCCTTGCACAAAACCTCCGCAAAAGTAACAAGGCGGCCTCTTATTCCTAACAGAAATGATGTGATAACTCACATCCACCCGGATGGGGTTTAATTATGTGAAATTCAAACGTGATACAATATTTCATCCTCAAGCATTTATCAGGCCAGCGAAGGAAAGGCTGGATCGCATCGAATCTACTAAACCTATAACTGAGCTTAATCCATATAATATATTTTTTCTTAGATTTTTACTTATTTACCGGGATTTTCACTACCCGGCGCCTCCACCATTTGTAAAAGGGGGACGCAGCCAGGGGCTGAAAAAAATACTATTCGACTTCTACGACGTATATTTATTCAAACGTGCCGCCCGTAGGTCGGCTCTCACAGAAGTGTCGGCTAAACAAAAAACTACACGCGTTCGATTTATTTCTAAATATTCTGTATTCGATTTCCTTCCAAACTTAAAATAAATATAAGTTGCCAGCTTTAGGTGTCAGCGGCCGAACAGGTTGCTCGTCCTATGTGGAAAACCTCTACAGTACCTACGTCAAGAGCATACTTAAAATGTACTATCTATTGGTTTTATTTACTTAAAAGATTTTCCGAATGGATTTAAGAATAACAAATGTAAAATGCAACATTGAAACGATTCGGTAATGAATTTGATAATCAATCCATTACCGAATCGAATCAAATCCATCTAAGACTGACAGTTCTCCGCCCGGTTTAAACATAATACAACAATCCGACAACAACTACACACAACACTGCAAATCCGTTGAAAAGTACGGTTCAATGTCTGGTGAAAACACCGGATTTGGACAAACGAGAGTTTGTTAAAAAAAAGAGAAGGTTCCGCCTAGCCCGTTTCATCAGGCTACAAGACAAACGGCGATGCTCCATCAGTACATGGTGGACATCCAACCCGTACGCACTAAACGTTTTAGAAATAATTTTAGAAGTAGTGGAATTCCCTGCCGGAGTCTGTGCTTCCCGATAACTACAACCTCGTAGGGCTCTTTAAGTCGAGAGTGATTAGGTTACTTCTAGGCAAGCGTGCTTCACCGTCGACCACATCATCGCTTACCACTACCACTCAATTAAAACTACGCAACGGATTTAGATGCGGTTTTTTTTTTCATTGTTCCCTCCTCTCACCCCACACCCCAGAACCCTCAGTTTCCCAGCTCAAAATTATCGCAGAATGAATGTGACAAATTGTCAAGCACGCGTTATCTGTTGTGATTGGTTGAATGAATTTTGAACAGCCAATCACAGCAGATAACGCGTGCTTGACAATTTGTCACATTCATTCTGCGATAATTTTGAGCTGGGAAACTGACCCAGAGTGATTCAAGAGGAAGGTTTATATGTATAATACACGTGGGCGAAGCCGCTGGCAGAAGCTAGTCTATAATAAAACAAAAGTTCGTTTTTAAGCTATTAGCATCATCATTAATCATCAGCCTGTAAAGTTTCCACTGCTGGGACTCAGGCGCCTCTTCTCTACGAAACTGAGCCAGTAAATTTTCGCCAAATTTGTGACGTCAAGCAACATTTGACGCAGAAGTATTATTATTAATTATAGCAGTAACGTGTGAGGTGGCGAGATTAGCAGTGGCCGTACTACAAAGTGCCAATGCCATATAGTAGGTACTATTCGTTTTGTATGGCTCTGTCTCTCTTTAACATCAGGATGAAGATGGTTTTAAGATGTCATAGTAGTTTCCAGTCGTGTTCTATCAAGTTCCTCTAGTATGAAATTGGAATTACAATTTTTTTTTTGAATATTCTTCCTTTGTCTCTTGAGAAAAGTGTTCTATTTCCTAAGGAACACCGAAAGCTCGTTGTAAAATACTTGTACAATCTTTGAGATACATATAACCATTTTGTTCCTGTAATGAAACTGCCACATCATTTTCTTTGGCAAGTTTCATGTGGAGTATAACTTGACACATAAAAATTAAATTTAAAGTCTCTAATAAGTCGACGGCTGTTTCTTCTTCCTTCCACTTGTTGAGTTCTCTCGAGTATTCTAATAAGTTTACCTTTACCACACTTTACAATCCCTACTTCGGGGCGGTCTTTTTTTGGTTTTAGTGACAGGAGTGAGTAGAGTTGACTTGCCCATCCCGGGCTCTGCAGTTACAAGTACAACGTCATCTTCTATATTATAAAAGAGTTTTTGATGAGAGACTAGGTCCTTTGGTCTTATGAATCTTTTTGTTAACGTACAAGTGCTTTTTTCATCATAATCTCTTGAGACAATTAGATTACCTAGTTGAATTGTGTCTTTACTTTATTGTATTATTTAGAATATCTCCTTTCTCATATGCTTTTGATTTATCATCAATTATAGTTCTACGCCTTGAATTATCAGTCTAGTAGTCGCCAAGATACTCTTCTGTGACTCTTCACTTATATCAATCAGACCATTTTCATGATGTACAGGACTGTCTGCTATTGGAAAATAATTCTGTAATGTTTAAACTGACATAGAATAGGAGAAAATAATAATATATTTTTGGTAAAAATAGTTTTCGTGATATTTTTTAATGTTTTGATCAATTGAGATATAGGGGATTTGTTTTTTCTTTCACCACTTATAAAAGTGGCTAGCTGTTTGACCAATGAGATTTTTTCGTGATATTTTTTAATGTTTTGATCAATTGAGATGTAGGGGATTTGTTTTTTCTTTCACCACTTATAAAAGTGGCTAGCTGTTTGACCAATGAGATTTTTTCGTCTGCCATAAGTATTTCACACTGATTGACTGATTTGAGACAAGCTCTCTTAATCTTAGTAAAAGCATAATCAGCATATAACGTCTCCTGTGCTGGGACACAGGCGCCTTCTCTCTAAGAAACTTCTTCTTATTCCTTGTTTTTATTTCTGAAGGTCATTCCCGTCTTGGAATGCTTCTACGGAGTCACTGACGAGCTGATCAAGCCACGCCGTCTTCGAATGTTCTCAGGGCAGTGGCCACCGTAAGTCCTGTAATCGCCCTTATCTGGTCTGTCCAGCGAGTAGGTGAAAGTCCAGGCTGTCCTTTACCATCCACTTTTCCCACCATAACCAGGTTTTCGAGGTTGTCTGGCTGTCTCCGAGCGATATAGCCAAAGTAAATCAGGACTTGCTGGTAGCATATCGTGGAGACTCTTTATTTGATGCTTAGCTGTTTTAAGAATTAGGGCCAGATAAATTTCACCAAGTTTGTGACGTCATGCAGCATTTGATACAGAAGTACTATTATTAATTATAGCAGTTGCGTGAGAAATGGCGAGATGAGCTAGACTTTTGACAAATTTTAGTCCTTGGCAGCTGAATCATTTTGACAAAGATTCGTTCTTGGCAGCTGCACTCTTGACAAATTTTAGTCCTTGGCAGCCGAACCCTGTTGACAAAGATTAGTTCTTGGCAGCTGCACTCTTTTGACAAAGATTAGTTCTTGGCAGCTGCACTCTTTTGACAAAGATTAGTTCTTGGCAGCTGCACTCTTTTGACAAAGATTAGTTTTTGGCAGCTGCACTCTTTTAACAAAGATTCGTTCTTGGCAGCTGCACTCTTTTGACAAAGATTGGTTCTTGGCAGCTGCACTCTTTTGATAAATATTAGTCCTTGGCAGCTGAACTCTTTAGACAAACTCTTTTTCGAGAACTATGGAGGGGACATCTTTGCCTAGTAGTGGGAAGGATATTAATAATTAATAGGATACCTAGTAACCGAATTGCGGGTGTACTATACATGACAACCCCACAGGCGATAACAAGCGTAATGTTAAGGGAGGATAAGATTGTGATGTTAAAATGTAGTAATGTAATTACTCCAAATGTACTGATTTTTGATATTTATTTATTTGCGTTAACAACTCCAAATATGCTAATCTACTATATAAAAATAAGTCGGGTTTTCCTTCCTGACGCTATAACTCCAGAACGCACGAACCGATTTCCTCGGTTTTGCATTCGTTGGAAAGGTCTCGGGCTCCGTGAGGTTTATAGCAAAGAAAATTCAGGGTAGGGTAGGATAGGTAGGGTAGGGTAGGTAGGGTAGGTAGGGTAGGTAGGGTAGGTAGGGTAGGTAGGGTAGGTAGGGTAGGTAGGGTAGGTAGGGTAGGGTAGGTAGGGTAGGGTAGGGTAGGTAGGGTAGGGTAGGGAAGGTAGGGTAGGGAAGGTAGGGTAGGGTAGGTAGGGTAGGGTAGGTAGTGTAGGTAGGAAAGTAGCCAATTGACGGGAGCGAAGCCCCGGGGGTCAGCTAGTATCTAATAAATATGTTGGTGTATTTGTTTGTTTTTTATTTGTGACCCGTTATTGAAGGACCCATTTTATGGCCCTTTACCCAGTAACTGACTTATGAAGGTCAGACAGGCCGTCGCCCTATTTAAAAAAAAGTACTTTTCTGTAATGCGATTATATTCGAAGCCAAACCCCAATAGGCAAAAGTCTTAACAACAGATCACAAAATTCACATACAATGCTATAACTTTGCTTTGTAAGCGATTTGTACCAATTTTATGCTTATATGCAGTTAACGTTCAGTGTCGTATAAATAAAGTGTGAGCAAGTGTTTCATAAAAATATGAGCATACTCCATAAAATAATAAAATTCATATTTATACAAGATGCTTATTTTAGCTTGTTCCTAGGTAACGTTGATACTCAAGTATTTGATTGTGTAGATCACATTGAAGTATTAATTAACTTCTGTATTACGACAATCTAAAGATCGAGTAATACATAGTGTTATTAATAATAAATTATCTAGCTATTTCTCCAATTTAATGTCGTACATTAAAATCTGATTCTAATATTAAAACTACTGTGTTGACTATTGTAGTACCGACTGTGTTCGTAGAAAACAATCAGAACACATTGGTTGGAATTTAGACAGAATTGTAGTCGTCCCAATACTGCGAGCTCAGTCGTAATATGGAAATCAACTTCTGTATTTGTACGAATAAATAGTGCTGGTTGTATGGTGATCTTGGTAGGTTTTTACGAAATACACGAAGTACTTGAACAACTTATTCCTTAAAAAGAGTAAGTGCTATAATTGTTTTTGTGTAACTGTATATTTGATATAAAAATACATACGGGCAACCGCCCCCTTCTTAAGCATTTTTATTTACATCGCTATTCCCGCTAAAATACCCACATAAGGTTTTACTGGATTGTAGTCAAAGACTAACAATAGATTGATATTTACATATTAGACATCAAAGTGTAAAGGGCCCAAAATTAATAAAAATTAATAAACCTGCTTATTGGCTTGTTCCTAGGTAAATGATGATACTAAAGCAATTGATTGTGTACATAACTTTAAAGAATTAAATAACTTGTACATTACGACAAGCTAAGAACTTGGCGTAATCCTTAGATTGATATTAACATAATAGACGTGAATGTGTAAACGTAATAGACCCAAAATTGTCTGTGCCCATCAGTTCAGTTAGGTGTACCTCAAGGCTCAATACTAGGCCCATTCCTATTCTTGAAATCAGGGGTCTAGTTTGCGAATGGAGTCAAATAAAACATATTTTATTAAATATACATAACACCTTTTTATTTTATTGAGTATTAAAAGGATGCACTTACACAATTTCACATGTGACTTACATTTGTTTAAATTTAAGTAGCGGGTTTAGGTGCAGACCAGAGACTTACACTCAAAGAAGGCTGGTTTTCAAAACCTTTTCAAAAACACTTTTGAGCAAAATAAAACCTCGATACAATTGAAAAAACTTATCACTTACAGTAGTTTTTAGGCAATTCATGTGCAAGTTTATCGTTCTTTCTCATCCCAAAAAAAACAAGACGTATAAACATGAGACTTGTCATATGAAATCCACATCTTAACTAATACAAATGAATCAACCTTAATGGGGCAAATCACCATCGACACTATACCTGAAAATAGAAAAAAAAAATACCTGGATTATTCCAAAAACAAAATGGTAGAAGGTGTAGGTTATTGGACAAGTTGCCGGACACGGTACACGAGTTAATATAAAACTTCTAAAAGGTTACTCAAAATTATAACATTAATAGTTTGTCTCGAATTCGTCAGAACTCTAAATATCAGCCGCTACGGATGAAGTATAGATAGTTCAACTCATCTGTGCGTGCGGCACCATGTATGTGTGCGCTTGTTATTATACATTATGCATTTGTGTGGCAGTGACGCGGCAGCCGTCGTCCTTTCAGCCAAACAGCCACCAACACTTGCTTACTCACACAAATAGCGCCGTAGTTGAACTATTTATACAAAGTTACAACATATCAAAGTCGCCTATAAATAAAGTGATTTGAGTTTCATGAAAGCATACATTTTTCCGTAGTCCGTACTGTCATAGGCTATTGTGAGCCACGGGGACGAAGCCGCGGGGAAAAGCTTGTTATTTATAAAATTGGGCACAACGGAAAAGTTTAAAAATAAACTTTATTTGTACCCAGTTACAGCAAGACAGTAATTAATAAATTCTACTGAATATTGATCTTACGAGTATATGCTAATCTTATTGCTAACCAATCATATGTGCTAATGACACATGTCCTAGATAGCATATGCTGACATATAGTTGTTATTCTAAAATAATAAAATTATTGGCTGATGAAGCTAATATTGGGGGATTGGGGTTCCTTAACTCACTCAGAATCATACTACACTAGAGCGAGATAGCTTGCAAACGACCGTGCTGATCTGCGTGGGAAGGTTCTCCATTTATAGCCGCGTCTTTCTGGCTCTAGCACAGAACGTAAACGTACGACAGAAAACGAACGAGATATGAGAAACTGTGGATCAACAAGTATAGACGACCGCTATTTTTTTTATTGGCGTCTAACCTAACCACTACAACTCTTGAAATCTCACAATGTTAGGATCCATTTATATTAATGATAATTTTTATCCGTGGTGCTAGGCAACTAGGCTAATTCCAGTTGTAAACGATCCTTTGTGCCCTTTGGCCTTGTTTGTTCTGTCTCCTGCTTGATATCGAGGGAAGTGGAAATTATGTTGCTTTTTCCTACTCCTCCGTTATTCTTTTCTGATTAATTTCGTTGCGGGATCCAAGACAGTTAAATTCATTCGCCAGGACTTTCTCGAGCTTTACTGCCTCGGCGCTTTTCTGGTGGTCGCCATTGTTGATTTTGGCTTTCAGGAGTTGCAGTGGTTTGGGAATAGTTCGGTGGGATTGTCCCAAAAAAAACCTCCTGAAACCCTATCAACAGTGTCGACCATCTGAAAAGCGCCGAAACAGTGAAGCTCGATGCAAGACGCACGAGATCGGTCAATGTGGCGACGCTTGTTCAGCAGTGGTCTTCTTTCGGCTGAAATGATGATGATGAATGAAGTTCGACGAATCCCGGCAAAATGATTCAACTGTCTTGGATCCTGCTCCAAAATTAATCAAGGAATAATAGCAGAGCACACCGACTGGTCCCGTGCGTCTGGCATCTAGCGGATTCCCGGCATCTTAAACCAAGTCATTGGCCCACCTAGTGGAAGGCCTTGCAACGCAGAATGTTCGCCGGCGGTCGCCGCTCCAGAAGTTTTCGGCCCCATCGACCAGCTGTTCTGCGAAAAATGGATGGCATCCATCCACTATCCGTTATTCGCAGAACGTATGGTAGATGGGTAAATTTTATTTTCTTGAGTCCTTTTGTTTCTACTTACCGACTGTGTAGTTCTTTTAGTTATATTTGATCACGACCGACAAGACCTTGAGCGGGATCTTCTGATTTTGTAACGACGATCACAGCGTCGACAGCGTTTGAAAGATCCTCCGCGGGATCGACAGCGCCATAGGTAGCTGGCAAAGAGGATTTAACATAAATAGAAAATTAAAACGAATAATAAATAAAAAGAAATCAGCTTTTATAGAAGGACACGGCATTGTAATTAACTGACTTGGTTTTACTTATGAGGCCGAAATTATTGCGTTCTTCTAATGTAAAACAAAGTCGGTTAATTTGTTTGCTAGTTACCTAACTGTTAAGGTTGCCCTAGTCGACGGCACGTAATCTATCCCTGTATGGTGACCGTTTTTCAATTTTCCTTCTTATGGTATTTATTTCCGCCCATAGATGCGTTAAAATTAGTTGTTGAAATATGGAACTTTCGACGCTCATAACTTTCAAATATATATATATTTCCTTACTGGCCTAGATAATGATGAGACAAATTGATATCATTATTTATTTTGAACGTACACCTTCAAATAGTGGAGTTATCACAATACTACGTTTGTATGGAAGCATGATCGACTAGGGCAACCTTAAGGTACCAACTGAATAAATTATCTGACTTGGTTCTACATTCGATCTCACTTTACTTTTTTACATGTTATGTTTTTGATGGATTTCAATATTTTAGTTGTCCGTATTTCTCTCAGCAAATACTTTCATTTGATACTCATATCATGTAGGTACAAAAAAAAAAATAAGCCGCCATCTTTGGAAGTCCGCCACATTGGATTAAGAATTATATCATATTGCTAATCGTGCAAAGTCATCCATAGAAACGTCTAAATTTGAAAATTTTCAGTTTAAACAGTTGGGGAAAGTACTAATATTAGATATTTGAATAACAATTCCACTTAAGTTTTATTATATTTTTACATATTAAAACAAATTACATATAAGTAAAGAGAGAATATTTTTATTCAATTATATCAATTAAAATTTACATAGTATATAATACTTAATTAACAATAACTACCTATATATACACTTAAATAAAAATAAAATACGACGAACACGTATAAAAGGGCAGGGGTCATAGGGCGTCAAAAAATGCGTCCACATCGCTGTCAACGTGAAAAGTGCCCAGAACCCTGGCAGCATTGCCACGTTGGATGGCAATGCTGATTCTCTGGCCAAGGAAAAGCCGAGCCCTCTGGTCACGTGAAGAGTCGACTAACCGCTTGCTTACATCTCGAAATACTCGAAGAGCACTCGGACCCCATGGACCTAATGTTTCAACCCCAAACGGCTCAAATATACAGGGTTACAGGAAAAGTCGACCTAGATCCGTTAAGGGCGAGTAGTACACATCATTTCTGAATGATTTCACTATGGAACCCCCCATCCTAAACTTAACCGATTTCGAGATTTTCGAGTTTTATTTTTTTTTTATGAAAATGCCCAATTTTTCGGCTATTGAATTAAATATTTTGAAAAAAACCAAAAAAAATTTTCATGTAAAAAACCAAAAAAATAATCATAAGAGTCAAAAAAATTCAAAATATTCAAAAAAAAATAAAACTCGAAAATCTCGAAAACGGTTAAGTTTAGGATGGGGGGTTCCATAGTGAAATCATTCAGAAATGATGTGTACTACACGCCCTTAACGGATCTAGGTCGACTTTTCCTGTAACCCTGTATAACTTCCAATAAGGTTGTTGTATTTGCGCCGTTTGAGGTTTTCTGCACTAGCAGCAGCTGCCCCAGCACAGCCCGCCGTGCTAAGAAGATGGGATGGCGCAAGGGTGTCGACACATGTTGCATCCCACACCAAAGGCCTACCCACCTTCCATGGCATTATGGTCATCCCGTCTGGTCTCTTCCCATCGTCGCGTGCCAAGCCATTGGGTTCTAAAACAGGTGGCCCCCGGCGGTGACAAGAGCTCGACGTATGATGTCATTAATGCTGGCGTGCCGTGCTAACCGACCAGCGCTCCTACTGCAGGATAGGCCATGGTGTCCGAGGCGGTCGACTGCTTCACCACATTGACAACGATGTGGAGCTCCGCTGGGAGCACCCAAACGCAGACATGTAGCGATCCGGAAAGTGTTGTCACTCAACATAGTTCCTATGTTGGGTGACGGTAGTGCCTGTAGCCAGAGATTCCCATTCTCCCACAGCCAGCAGGCGGGTACGCTCAGCAGTATTGGTGGACGTATCTTTAAGTTTATTCCGTACCAACCTGCAGAAAGTTCTCTGGGAAAACGGGGTCTCGGGCAACGCTCTGTATTCGGGCAAGCCACTTTCCAGGCATTCACTGCTTCGGTCGAGTACGGCACTTCACAGTTAACCAGTGATGGCAACAGGATTTTTCTAATTAACTTTTCAGTGCTGTAGACCGAAGACAGGAACGCCGGTAGGCTTAAACTAGAAATTTTGCGGATGCCCACCGAAGCGAATGGGTAGACTGGCTTGCAGCCATACTCGGTCATCCAGGGCCACATTAATGGATAGATGATAGCGTGCAACGAATAATCTGGTCAATTTTGTCCAAGAGAATTTGTGAATGCTTCCGTAATGGCGAAGCGCGAAGAAAGTACATGAAATTTGAACCAAAACAACAATACCGAATGAGGGTGATAGCCGAATGTACATTAATTTTAGTGAGTCTGTCCGAAATATCGTTGAAATGTTAAATATTTACAAGATTGTTGTTAGATATTTACAAGGCATAGATTAGTTGAAAACTCGGAAGGGGACGCCCTAGAACGACAGGTCATCATCATCAAAATCCTTTTTAACATCAACTATAACACAACAACAACTATAGACCAACAGCACTCATTCCTATCATTTCAAATATTTTGAAAAGAATATTTCTAAGGATATGTACTCATACCTTGAGGTGAAACACATTTTAATCGATGAGCAAAAGGGGTTTTGGAAAAACAAGACAACCAATATGGCTATTTATGACTTCTTGCATAAGGTAATGATAAAGATGGACGTTAGAATCCCAGTATACGCTATTTACTGTGATATGACGCAAGCTTTCGATTATGTAAACCATAACGTTCTACTGCAGAAACTAGAGGCATATGGCATAAGAGGAAATAAACTTAACCTTATAGAGTCTTACCTAATTAACAGAAAACAGAAAACATACGGAAATAACAAAAATAAATATTAAGACAAAAAGAGAGGAAATTTACGTATTTGGCGAACTAACGCCTATTTACGGTGTCCCACAAGGGAGCGTGTTGGGAGCACTATTATTTATCCTATATATCAATGACCTGCCTGATGCTATTGACTACCCCATGACCCTATTCGCAGATGACAGCAGTGACTATAACGTGTAATAAGGACGCTTATGAATATGACATTAATTAAACTTTGACATCAATAATAGCATGGTAAGATAGGAATAATCTTGAAATTAATTTAGATAAGACGACGAAAATGCATTTTGGTCAACGGGTACATGCTGATATTGACATTAAAGCACTCTACAATGGTACAGTATTAAATAAAGCCGACGACACATAATTTCTTGGTGTCATTACACCAAGAAATTATGTGTATAGACGCAAAAATGAACTGGAAAGCGCATATTGAATATATTAGCAAAAAACTGAGATCGTCCGCGAATGTCATGTATCTATAGAACTTAACCCAGATGCTTTGGTGACAGCTTATCATGGATTGGTGTTATCACTTCTGCGCTATGGTATATATTTTGGGGTAACTCTACGGACAGAGAAATAGCGTTTAAAGCTCAAAAGAGGTGTATTCGGGATATGTTTAAGTTGCAATCGTCAGAAAGCTGCAGACCATTGTTTTAAACAATACAAATTATTGTCTTTATATGTGACAATTTGTCACATTACTTCTGCGATAATTTTAAGCTGGGAAACTGGGGGTTAGGAAGACACACAAAGCTCAAGTTCCAACTGAGATTGTAAATGAAGTAGATAATGAATTAAGGTAACGTAGGACAGAATAAAAATCTGTTTGAACAGGCTCAGAGTTCAGAGAGTTGAGTTGACTTGACATCGTGGGGATGTGCAAGTAGAGCAATTATTATTGTGATTGCTAGGAGAGTTATGAGATGGCTAAAGTTGGTGATTACGATACCTTGTGTTTTGTTTCTCTTGTTTGATTAATGTGATATGAATGACTATCAGCGGTATTTGGACTTTGTAATCACGAAGATTGGGTGCTTTTGTGGGTGATAATTAAATTTATATTTTCTTTAAATTGGAAATAAAATTACTCGTTTCTTGTAATACTCGTAGTAAAGAGAGAGATTTAAATAATCATGTATGTTTTTTCCAAAAAGTTTTCTCACTCACCTAGAGTTTGAGTCAGGATTGGACGAGCGAATACTGCGTGGTGATTTTGTATGAGAAAAACATCCCTTCTATGATGGGAGACTGACAAGACGGAGTTGACTATGAGAACGTCGAGGAGTCGGCGCAACAAGACAATGTGGCATGGAGCAAGGAGAAGAAGAAAATGCCTGCGGGTGATAGATTTGGGGAGTCTTTCACTTGAGATAGGCCCGAGAAGGCAACGTGCTGTGTTCCACGCTCGCCTCTCATGAGGAACTAAGGCCTACAGAATACCATGTGGTTTTAGCCAGTAGGAATTAGACCACTCGGCTTGCCCCAAGGGCTGAGGATATCCAATGAGGATTTCCACATGATTCGATACACTGTTAAAACCTGGCAATGAGGAACAGACAAGGAGACCTGTCTCGCAGGATGGCCGTGTCGGGTTTAGTAAATTGTACGGACGTCAAGACAAATCAAATCACAAGCACTCCCCCTGGCGGCAAATCAAGAACAACTACGCACTGGCGCGCTTTTTCTAACCACTTGCGTGGTGGGGAGAGCAGAATGAATATGCCAGTTGACTACTGACTACCTTAGAGCTAAGACGTCGTAGAATCAGTGTCGCCGTAATATTAGTAAGAAAGATTGCAACTGTGAGTTGTGACTATTTGAATAAAGTTACGCACGTTACGCACGATGTCTTAACCTAAGGGAGTACATCCTAATTGCCCGATGGTTTGCATCTATCGGCCACCCTTGATGCGACATATTGTTATTGTAAGTCTGAAATAGCCAAGTCAGAGGCCTGTGGGGTTACCAGAGGTTGCTTAATTAACTCTGACACTAGAGGTGGTCACATCCTTACACGAACAGAAGAAGAAGAAGCCGGTGGAGTTCTGTTGTTTCTGCTCCCAACCGCCCCCCCCTCGCATCGTGTTCTTCATTACTAAGGGTCCCACGACCTCCCATGTAAGGATCGCAGTAGGTGAGTTCTTTTGTTTCTGGCCCCGCTGGCTTCGTGCGTTATCCTCGTTACTAAGGGTCCCACGAATTCCCCGGTAGTCGTGCAAACCACTTTTCCTACATCAATTTTCACCTGCTGCTTCTGTCTTTCGTCGTGAGAGCATCGTCGTGTTTCTGCCTACCCGTATGGGAAGAAGGCTCCAGTTTATGTAGTATATGTATGGATGTCAATATACTATGTACAATTTTAGGGTTCCGTACCCGCAAGGTCCAAACGGAACCCTATTGCTGTCACTCACGTTTCCGTCTGTCTGCCTGTCCGTTTGTCTGTCGTCTACCACACGAAGAATTTTTAACTTTCCACTGACCTATTAACTTGAAATTTGGTGATAATGTTTATTTTTAAGTATATTTTACTTTCAAATACCAATATATTCATAACCAATTTATACGGAACACTAAATGTGCAAAGTCCGACGCGCACTAGGCCGGATTTTTTTAAACTGACGCTCCGCTTTATTTCGATTCTGAGTATGCAGGTATGCTGAGCGCGGGCCAAGCTCCTACAGCCTAATTTGTATAATTATAACTCCTATAATAATACAAGCTTGACTTACGTTTAGGAGTTAGATAAATCCATAATTCTATGTGACAGCATACAGCCTAAGTCAAGACTAAGATTTAAATTGTTATTAGATTATGAAACTGTTGCACCTACCTAGACGTAAATAAATAATATTTATTTATTATCTAATACCTTTAAACAGAGAGAGAGGGCGCTTCTGTGCCACTGTTCACTTCGACTCTAACCCTGTTTCCCAGCTCAAAATTATCGCAGAATTAATGTGACAAATTGTCAAGCACGCGTTATCTGCTGTGATAGGCTGTTGAAATTTCATTCAATAATTGGTGACGAACGATTAGAATATGTATATCAGTACGCATATTTAGGAAAACAAATTGGTTTCAACAAGGATAGTAATTATCTAGAAGTGCAGAGAAGAGTCAAACATACATGGAATAAATATTGGAGCTACAAAGAGATATTTAAAAAAAATTAATTGCCTATAAAGTAAAAGAAAAAGGTAATGGACTCTTGCCTCATTCCTTGCTTAACGTACGCGTGCCAAACATGGAAATTCACAAATAAAATAAAAAATAAAATAAATACATGCCAGCGAAGAATGAAACGCAGTATGTTAAACATCAAGAAAATACAGAAGATAAAACACAAAAATCAGATCAAAAACTAAAGCAATAGACGCATGCAGCCATAGTCGAAGGCCAAAGTGGAAATGGGCCGGTCACATAGCTCGTCTGGCAGATCTTAGATGGACAAAAATAAATTACGCTGTGGAAAGGCCCATTGGTCAAGCGCGGTAGGGGAAGACCATTCTCTAGATGGGAAGATGACATTAAAAAAAATGCTGGCCACAGTGGCAAAAAATAGTCCAAAACCGAGAGAAATGGAAAGCTTTGGATGAGGCCTTCATCTGAGAGGGGTTCCAGGGGAAAAAATAATCAATACTTGTACCTACATACCTACTAAACGATTATGTTTTATTTTCAACATAATTATTAAATCTCTCTTCTCTGTATAAATATAGTTGTATTTAATGTAATAAATAAATGTAAGTAGTAGGCATAGTTAAGTAACTAAGTACCAGTCAAACTTTTTCTTTTGTAGGCTTTTTTTATTTTTATTTTATTTATTACCTTTAAACAAACAATTCTTGTATATATATATAATCTGATTCTCGGCAACGGCTCCAACGATTTTCATGGAATTAAGTAGGTATGCAGGGGGATTCGGGGGCGATAAATCGATCTACCTAGGTTTCATTTTTAGAAAACGTCGTTTTCTCTATTTTCACCCGAGCAGAGCTCGGTCTCCAACGTACTTATTTATTAATTGCGTATGTGAATTCGGCATAGCGAAGGATTTAATCCCATCAATCGACCAATCACGTGCGAGATTAAAGACGCGTTGTGGATTTCCGTCTATGTAGTTGGTCGATTGATGGGGACAAATCCTTCGTCTTGTCGAATTCACTTACGCAATTATGATTGGGATCTCGGCGGCGGCGGCGAGGGCGCCGTTGCCTGATGCGGTCGCCCACCTCCTTTGCTAGCATTACTGCTTCGCAGAAGGAGGCGACCGCCTGCCACTCCTCCTCGCTCCGGACCATGGCCTGAACCAAGGCCCGGCGCGAGAGGTCTCCGCCGGAAAGGTGACACGTGATATTTCGATAGCGCTTGGCGATCCCATTCATTTTGAACCTCCGACGGAAAAAGAGGGGTGTTATATAAGTTTGACGTGTGTTGCTTTGTATCTGTGTATCTTTGTGTCTGCCTGTGGCATCATAGCTCCTACACGGATGTACCGATTTTGACTTAGTTTTTTTTGTTTGAAAGCTGACTTTGTCGAGAGTGTTCTTAGCTATGTTTGATTGAAATCGGTTCAACCGTTCTAAAGTAATTCGCATTTTACTCTTTGATCTGGGTTTTTTCGCAGGATTTCATGTTATAATTACGTGTTTTGATAGATTGTCGATCGATGACTGTCTACTACCACTTATATATAGTATATGGTTATAAAAAATTTCATCATCATCATTTCAGCCGAAAGACGTCCACTGCTGGACATAGGCCTCCCCCAGGCGTCGCCAACTCGCCACATTGACCGATCCCGTGCGTCTCGCATGCAGCGCCTTCCCGCAACCTTAACCAGGTCGTCGATCACATAGTTTAAAAAGCATCAAATAAAAATGAAATTAGAAATTATAATTAAAACCCCACATGAAAACCAACGTTTGCAGCAGTTTATTTTATTTACTTAGTGGGACCGACCAAATATACATATACCTATATAACAATATAGTTGGGAAAAGGCTAGGCAAGAGAGAGAGAGAGAGAGAGAGAGTGGTTCCCCGACGCGAGTGCGAGGCTTATTTTTTGCTTCTTAGAGGTATTTACGTCGGCGGTTTTTTAAATTTCAATTATTTGAGCGATAGTTTCGTTGAGAGAATTTCACTTGTCTAGTCGTGTTGGTAACCCTTTCGGTGTCGCCCAATTTTTTATTCATATTTTTTTTACTTTTATTCTCTGTTACTTTGTGATTGTTGTTGTTGATTTGGTTCTGTGTCGAATTATAGTTTTCTATTCTATTCTAAAGCTACTACGGTACTACTCGGTCAAAATAAGTTTTGTGCTCTTGTCTGCAATACGACCCCACTCCCGTGTAACCGCGCGGCGGCGCTCTGCTTTCTCCTCGTGTTCCAATAACGAGGGTCCAACGTCAGAGCACCGGAGTGACGTCACAGCGCCAGATGCACAGTTATTTTGAGTAGTATGTACAGTCGGTAATAGCTGTTACCTGATACACCCTAAAAACGAACGAATTTGGACCTTTTGCCTGTAACATTAATGATTATTTAATTTGTATGAGTTTATAAGAATAGGGCTACTCGATGAACAAATGCAATATTAATACAGATACGCAAATTTTCATCTTTAAAACGTTAGCGTTAGGATATTTATAGCTACATGTTACGTGATTTTGATTTTTATGCTGTAAGTCTTAAAGTATATCAGAGTATTGTAATATAATTTTACTAGTGTCATTGCTACTAATAGCTTATTATTTTCAAATAGATCTGGTCTCGTGGTTCCTGTATAAAGCTGAGACGAACAAGATGCGAGTTCAAATCCTGCGTAATGGAAAAGGATATATTATTTTGCTTTCAATTAAGAATCTATTCAATACATATTTCTTGCAATATTGTAAATAATTATAGACCGACACATTACATTCTTCAAATAAAAAAAAAAAACTGAAATGGTAATATTTTCGCGTAACTTGTAACAAGTGGATAGTTGAATAGAAAGACAAATATACGTATTCATTGTAAAACTGGCAATCAAAAGTCTTTAAGCTTAAGGGTAGGAAAATAAAAATGAACCGTGTCAATGAAGCTAAAGCCAGTCTACGCACAATTTTTATGTTACCAAACTAAATTGCGAAAAACGTCTTTTGCATTTTTTCTTTCTATTTTATAATTTTAGTATCACGTTTCTATTGAAAAATAAACATCTATTTGTAAAAGGAGAATGTTGGCGTCAAGTGTATTTTTCTGATTTTATATTTCGTTTTTATATATAGCTATTCCTCATGCCGTGACGTAAGCAAACATATTTTTATATACTTAAACAAAGTGTCACCTTTTTCATTTCTTTGTTTCAGAGAAATTCAGTCAGATTGTTAACTGACGTGTAGAACTAGCGGTTGAATAAATTACAGGGGCTGGATAATGGATATCTTCCATGGGACCTGGTGAACTTATAGAAGTTGGTGGCCAATTTATAAGCCACCAGTCGGTTTGGAAATATTACGTGCCGCTTGCAACAATTTATTGAAAGAGATGGTACTCCACTTCGCTATTAAAACAGCCTCACCTCCCACATTGAACAATACTTACGTGTCAGTGCGTGTGTTAAATAAACTTTGTCATCACAAATTTTAAGGAAATGTATCATACAATGGGTACAGGTTTTTTTATGATAATTATCATATTTGAAACTAAAATACTTATCTAAAATCATATATATAATAACACTTTGAATTCAAAAAAACATAATTGAATATTGTAAACATAAAGCAACAAGAAGTGGAAGGTTAGTTTTGAACTCACAATCATGTTGACGTAGGTTCACTGATGCAACCACAAGACCAAATCGACTAAACCAATATTGTTGAAATTAACAAGTCCATCATGGTGACGCTTCAAACGCTTACCTACCCACCCTAACGTTCAAACGCTTACCTACCCACCGTAACGTTAATGTGTTAAAGATCAAATTGGCAGAACTGTATTTTATAATATTAGGCAAGTCTTTCTAGTTGGATAAGCTCATACGTATCGAATAAATAACACTTATCTACTGCTACTTGCAGAAGGTTCAAATTCGTCTAACTTTTAGTTGGTCAGCTAACGGCAGGGTGAGTCAGGTAACAGCTATTACTGACTGTACCGGTATTCATACCGCGGTCGTCCGCATGAGCGCCCCCTCTTGCGGCGTCTCCGCCTGGGCTGGCAACGCCGTGGCCTGGGGACACTGTAGCGGCGGTCGCAACGACGGCACCTCTTAAACCTGCCGCTCTTGGTCCGGCATACGCTGTGAAAACATTGAACTTGTAGCGCCATCTATGCAGACACATACGAATTACAATGACGTCACACAAATCCTACTCGCGCACAGAGGGTTCCGTATAAACAGCTATATTCATCAATATAAATAGGACATTGTTCCTACGAAAGGACTAAATTAATTTTGCCGTTCGAAAACCGCTGTGCCCATACATCAATACCTATCTAAAATGTCATTTTTCCAAGAACATACAAGTGCTTTAGTTGGTCGCCTATTACTCGTGAACTTGTGACAGTTTCCTTTTAATATCGTTATGTATGTGTAAAGAAATACCTACGTTTTCAAAATTTGAGGTTGAATATCATTTATTTATTTTATTAGGCTCACCAACAATTGTTAACACTTAAATAATACAATTTATACACTTAAAACTAAAGTTGAGTGTCACAATTTTTCACAAGAAAGCATCACTTATGCTAAGTTGTTGTACAAACATTTAGAAAAATAACTTAATTAATAGGAATAATAAAATGGTTTTGAGTGATACCGTAGACATCTTGACTTAAAAAAAAAAACAAAATTCAAACAAATACATCACACTACATATCATCGTGTGTCAATTTGCGGAACTTGGTGAGTGAGTCCGCATGCACATCTGCAAGATCGCTGCAGCTATTTAAGAGCTTACACATCCGGGGAATGGCCGAATTGTCACCGAGAACTGTTCTACGTGGTGGAGGGTATAAAGGAGTGATAGGAGCACGGGGGTATCTAGCAGGAGCTCGGAATTTGATTTTGCCCAATAACTGAGGACAGTCTATTTTGTTCCGCAAGATTTAATTAAAAAACTTGTATCGATAATATTTCTACGTTTCTCTAGAGGGTTCATCTTAAAATGCAATTACCTAACCACGTATGATCGCTTCTTTTTGGCAATGCCGCAGGTATATGCCAAGTGCCAGAGGAACCTCTTTTGAATACGCTCACTTCTCAATTTATGTGTAGCAAAATGTGGCCTCCAAACAGTGCTACAGTACTCCAAAATGCTACGAACGTAGCAGTTGTACAATAAAATCTTAGTTTTAACCCGTCGAAAACCCATAGAAGAATCCTACAGCCCATTTGCGGAAAAAGAAGACAACAATAGATCCAGACTATGCATAGACTTAAGACTTGAATAAACTAGTATAATGTAGCCTCAAGCTTAACTATTGCTACTAATTTTTATGACAAAAACCGCAAAAATTTTCTGCACTTGACATAAATTCTGCATTCTGTTCAATTCACTTAAGAATAGAAGACAAAAAGAAGACATAAGACGGACATTATAAGTGGACTTGCCTACCCCTTTTGGATTAAAAACGTCACCAGCAATATTTCAAAGAGTATTAAGCGATATACTGAGAAAATACAAACTAATAGATACTGCTATTAATTATATAGATGATATGATAATATATTCGAAAACTTTTAATGAACACATAATACATCTGTCACAATTGGTACAGGCCATCGAATCACAAAGATTCCGATTAGAATTTACGCATTTTGTAAATTAATTACATTTGTATCAGACTCGGACATAAATTAAAATAATTAAGTTAAACCAGTAAACGATAATTTAATTTTAATGAAGAATTTCCGTTTTGATCAACTATTAGAATTCAAGAATTTACACTGGGTAAAACCATTTTATCATGAATACATTCCAAGGAGTGAGATAATACTAGACCCTCTGCATAATTTAGTTACTGGGTTTCCACCGGCTTATCTTCTTTATGGAACAGATGTTACAATCTTACCGACAGAATTGAAGCAGAAACAACCACAAAATGACTGCTTAAGAGACAGAGAAATAGCACTAGAGAATAAAAAACATCACATGATTACAACAAAAGATTGTTTGACAAAAATCGAAAATATTCGGTTTTCGAAGGAGACATGGTATAGAAAATGGAAACATGTTAAATAGAAATAAATTAGATGAGCTGAAAATTCGGCCATGATTGTTAAGAAGATTTCAAATTCCATTTACAGAATAGATACAGGTCATAGAAAAACGGAATCAAATCTTATCCACATAACGAAGCTTATTCCAAAGCCTGCATTTTAGAGAAAATGTTCTACCCCGGGAGGAAGATCTAATGAAATACCTATTATTTCTTCATGAAGGATGAATATCATTAATTGTATTTGGAATCTGTCGCGCTCCTCTAATTAAAAGAGATTTAATAAAGTAATTTAATAAAAAAACTTTTTTACAAAAAAATACTACCGACTTCCAACTAAAAACACTACAAAGTGAAAAATAACTTTCTTTTTCGAAGTCGGTGTCTTTGGTAGGTACCAATTTTTTTCGTTATGGACACCGACTTCGAAAAAGAAAGTTATTTTTCACTTTGTAGTGTTTTTAGTTGGAAGTCGGTAGTATTTTTTTGTAAAAAAGTTTTTTTTATATTTCACTTTTTAGTTGTACCTATTAAGCAACTTGCCAGAATAGATTACCTGAATATCATGAAACTTGAACATAACCGGTGAAATAAGAGATCTGCGTACCCCTTAAGAGCGTACTGGCGTGATGTTATGTTATGAAGTGGTATAAATAATAAACAGACATGCAATTGCAGCAATTCCGAGAGATTTGCCGTTATTTATTGAAGAGTTCTGTTGTATATCTCCGAAGTTCTTTATCAGATCTTTACAGAATTAAAATGGGACCAATTTCGAAATATACTCTACCAAACAAAAAAAGAACTTTTAAAATAGATTCACAATTGATGGAGATATCGGTGAGCAAATAAAAAACATACGAGAAGTCGAACATAGAACCTCCTCCTTTTTGGAAAGTCGGTTAAAGAGAAAATACAAGAGGGAGGAAAGGACATAAAAGTCTTTTCTTTCTTTGGTAGGTAAATTTAGTTATTAAGATATAAACAATACCTAATTCTCTAATAGCAAAGATACTTAAAATTTATCAAGATAAAGTGCAACTACCTTCCTATATGATATTGTTATCGATAACTGATTTTGAAATCGCTATAAATAAAAAAAACATTTGGTAAAAAATGAAAATACGTTTTTACAATTTTTTATACATTTTACTTTGGAACCTACTTATACTACTATAATACTTACTTACCATTCCCTTCAGGGTATGAACTCAAACTTGTATTTGTATGTAGGATATATAGTATGTAACTAAAACAAAATAAATCTTTCTTTGCAGAGTATACAATTTGTATCATCATTTCAGCTGAAAGACGTCCACTGCTGGACATAGGCCTCCCCCAGGCGTCGCCACATTGACCGATCCCGTGTGTCTCGCATCCAGCGCCTTCCCGCAACCTTAACCAAGTCATCGGTCCACCTAATGGGAGGCCTTCGAATGTATCGTCTTCCGGTTCGCGGTCGCCATTACAGAACTTTTCGGCCCCATCAGCCATGCGTTCTACGAGAAATGTGCCCTGCCCACTGCCACTTAAGTTTAGCAATTCTTCGGGCTATGTCGGTAACTTTGGTTCTCCTGCGGTTATCATCATTTCTGACGTGATCACGCAAGGAAATTCCGAGCATAGCCCTCTCCATTGCCCCAGAGTACACAATTTGTTTATTTCCTCAAAATATATATTTCTCATTACATATGTCATGGACCAAGTGATTGGTCAGTGCACTATGTATAATGCCCGGGCATTATGAATCAAGTCAAACCAAATCGGGCAATGTAATAAATACTGATTTATCACTTTGCCTGGTTATTTTTAATATTGCTACGTAACGGTGGCCCAATGCGATAATTATGATTATTGAATTAGTCAGAGAGCGAGCGAAGCGAGCTCAGCAGCCGTATTGCGTAAGTGAATACGGCAACGCAAAGAGTTTGACAAACCACACAGACGGAAATCCACATCGCGTCAATCATCTCGCATGTGATTGGTCGATTTGGTCGATTGGATAGCGGTCAAACTTAAAAAATTTAACCCTTTCCTTGCAGTAGGGTAAAAAACAACAAATCGTTTCAGTTGTTCCCTTGTGATACGCTTATCAATCTTCTCTCTTCTCTTCTTCAGTCGGCCCCTTATTACTGAGGATCGTGGTCACTGGACCCCTTTGAGCGGACAATCTGCCTCCATCGATTCCGGTCCAAAATTGCCATCACCACCTGCTGGAATTTGCTTGAGGATGTAGCTTCTTTCACTTGGTCAGACCATCGTGTTGGCGACCGGCCTCGTGTTCTCTTTCCTTCGGTATTGCCAACAATGACTAGCTTTTCAAGGCTGCTATATATCCTCTTCGCATTATGTGGCCAAAGCAAGTCAAAATACGCTGTAAGCAAACCGTAGACAATCGGGTATTGATAATGAGTTGTGAAAGGACAGACACATTTGTGCGTTTGGCTGTCCATGGGATTCGGAGCATCCGCCTCCAGCACCACATTTCGAATGCGTCTGTCCTCTGTCTTTCTCTTGCTCGGATTGTCCAGGTCTCAACTCCATAGAGAAAAATCGGGAAAACCAGTGCTCTGACCAAACGGGCTTTGGTTTTTTTAAGATTTACGCCGCGATTTTTCCAGATGTTCTGGATGCTATCGGCGCCCGCTAGCTTTCCCGCACGATCTATCACCATAAGCTTGATTTTCTGCCTATTTATTGCAAGCCCAAACTTGCCGCTCTCCACCTCCAGTCTATGCCGTATCTCCTTCATGTCGTCATAAGTTGTGGCAAGGAAAACGGTGTCGTCTGCATATCGCAGATTGGCGATGCGCTTTCCACCAACAGCAAACGCCTTTTCCCAGCCCTCAAGAGTTTTCCGGATTATATACTCTCCATATAAGTTGAAGAGCAGAGGTGAGGCTCTGTGTGGCATCACATCTAAGGTTTTAAGCGGGTATAAAAGTATATGTTTACCATTTCAGTAACATGCGGTGCGAGTTTGCTTCCTCCACTTTGTCACATAAACCTTCTGAGGTTTTAGACAAATTTTATGCTGTAAAATAAGTGTAATTTAATGTATTTGAAAAATAAAGGAAAAAAAAACTGAAATTCAATATTTCGCATATCGCAAAGCAAAAATACAATTACCTGTGCAGCATAATACTTAGTTGTTAAAACTTTTCTTGTAAGATATAATGTAATCCCTCTATGCATAGAAGAAATGATTTTATTGAAAGAGTTACGAGCCATTTTCAGTTTTCCATTGTTCCACATCTAAACTGCTAGCATTTTTGTACATAGCAACGAATTCACATAAGGTGTAAGAGTTACGAGCCATTTTCAGTTTTCCATTGTTCCACATCTAAACTGCTAGCATTTTTGTACATAGCAACGAATTCACATAAGGTGTCCACCCAGCAAAAATAAAAAAAACTTTTGAATTATCGAACGGCCTTTTTTCTGGCTATTGGAATATTATTGAGCCTGGTATTAAAAAGGTGTGTTTTAATTATTTTAATATAGACTACTACTATAGTAAGTTTAATTATTTTAATATAGACTACTTAATATAGAATAGGTATGAAGGATTAGTATTTAAGCAACAAAGTCGACGGAGCCCCGCTGCTCCTACTTCTGTCTGCAGGGTCTAATGTAATCTAACATGACATGGCCTTTGAACCTAACTTATCCGGGTTGCCATAAGGCGATATACACCCCAATGTAAACGCAGTACTGGCCGCTCGATGCCAAAATATCAATATTGAACCTCCTTTTGAACAGTTTTGTTTGCAAAATATTATTTGATTTACATATGCTAAATCAGTTATGAAGAAATTCCAGCCATAATTTTTCTGTGTATATATTTTCAAACACCCAAGAATCTTTGGAGGAGTATCCAAAAGTTGCGAAAAATATTGTTGCTATTTTTTTTTAAAGCCATACTATTTGTTATACGAAAAAACCATGTATAATAATGTACATGAAACAATCATACTAATATTATAAATGTGAATGTGTATTAGAGTGATGTAATCGAAATAAAAGAGAAGTGTTCGATTCAACGATTCGTGTAATAATGCTCATAAAAGGTGTGTGCAGTTACAAATATAAGGTTGGGCGAGCTGCACACTACACCTCCCCTTTTTTTTTAAAAAAAATGTTGTTATTACTAAGTACATAATGCTTTTTTTTTTTACTTAAACTATGCTTACATCACTACTTTTTGTTTACTTTTTAACATAACATTATACAAAAAAACATCTTATCTTAATTAACCAAAGTATTTTAAGTTACAAACAGTTTTGTATTATTTTTATGAATTACATATTCCTTATCATCTTTTATAATTTTCACATTTGGTGATACATCTTCAATGACTCTGTATGGTCCTAAGTAAATTTTATCTAACTTATTTCCTACTTGATTTTTGATTAAAACTAAATCTCCACTCTTATATATTAACCGATTTACATTTTTATCAAAATGATTTTTTCTTAATTCCTTACTGAATAATAAGTTATTTCTAGCTTCTGCTTGTGCTCTTTGTAGTCTGTATTTTAGCTCCAAAGGGTAAGAATCTGGATTATATAACGGATCAACATATACATTTTGTGCTATATTAGATGGTAAATTACAATTTTTGCCAAATACTAACTCAAATGGAGTGTATTTTGTCTCAGAGTGCATTGTAGTATTAAAAGAAAAGCACCAGAATGGAAGCCAACTGCTCCAATCTGTTTTGTTATTGTCACACTGAATTCTAAGATAAGCTCCTAGAACTTTATGAGTATTTTCCAAACCTCCCAGAGTTTCATGATGATAAGCTGTTGAATGCAGTTTATTAATATGCAACAAATTGCAAATCTCAGTGAAAACTGATGACATAAACTCTGTTCCCTGGTCTGTTATTATCTCTCTAGGGATACCATACCTCAGAATAAAATTGTTTACAAATAACTTAGCTACAGAAATAGTATCTTTCTTTTCTAAAGGATAAGCTTCGACGTATTTTGTTAAATCACACTGTAATGTCAAAATATACTTATAGTTTAAATTATCTACATCTAAAGGACCTATTAAATCTAAACTAACTCTTTCAAAAGCAGTGGATGCCGTGGATGTGATAACCATCGGTTCCTTCGTATGCCTATTGGTATGCTTTTGAATCTGACAACTTCTACACTTCTTTACGAATTCTGATACGTCATTGCTCATTCCTGGCCAATAATAGTACTTCCTAATATTATTTAACATTCTGTTTACCCCCGCGTGGCCACTCGTGGGTAACAGGTGGAAGTCATTCAAGATCACAATTTTCGTGCCTTTGTCAGTAACTCTAGTCACATCTTTAATAACAAGTAACTTAGGAGTATCTTTTAAATGACTCATTTCCTTTATAAAATTGTTTACAAAACTTTCGTTGCGCTTGTTCTTAATTATTATGAGCTCGTTTAATTTGATTTGCTTGCAAAAACGTTGTAATTCTCTCGCTAACACACTTACGGTCGATAACGATCGAGAAATTACAAAAATTGCTGACTTTTCAGGCACGAATTTATAGTTACCATTGTCACTAGTGAAATGTTTTGATTTTTCTATCTGATTTAATGTATTTTTATTGCTAAGTAAAATCAATTCAACGCTGTCAATTGGTCGTTTGAGAATTTCCACTACCTTAGGTTGATCAGGCCTTGGAGTAGAGGATACCTCAGTAGTCATGTCGTTGTTGTCACAGTCAGTACGTAACCTTCGAGTCTGTGCCCTTGTCATGACCGATACTACATGCTTGTTCATATCCTTTAAGCTGTTGGATGTAATAGGTATCCGGCTCAATGCATCTGCAGCTGCGTTTTGCCGTCCTGGGACATAGCTGATTTCAAAATCATATTCCTCGAGATATAATCTAAACTTTGTCAACCGGCTTGAAGGATCGGTCATATTAAATAAATAAATCAATGGCTTATGGTCTGTTTTTATGTAAAACTTTTTCCCATATAAATAAGGTCTAAAATGTCGAACCGCCCAAACAATAGCAAGTAATTCTAACTCAATCACAGGGTATCGTGTCTCAGCTGGTTTCAAGTTACGGCTGGCGTACGCGACTACCTTGCTATTACTATTAGACAGCACGGCGCCTAACCCTAGTTTTGATGCGTCAGTTTGTAACGTAAAAGTATTATTATCGCTGAAGTCTGGATAGTCAAGTATAGTTGGACTAACAAGGATCTGTTTTAGCTTGTAAAATGCTCGCTCGCATTCATCACTCCATACGAACGCTACATCTTTCTTACATAACGCATTCAATGGATAGGCTATGTCGGCAAACTTTGGAATAAAACGCCTATAATAGTTAGCAAATGCAACAAATCTCTTGACTTCGTCTACATTCTGCGGGACAGGGTACTTTTGCAGGCATTCTACCTTTGATGGATCGGGAAATATACCTTCTGAAGTGATCTTATGCCCTAAATAAACGATTTCTTTACGTAAAAATTCACACTTCATCGGATTTAGTTTCAAATTCACTCTTCTCAGGCATTCAAAAATTTTTATAAGATTCTTGTTGTGCGTTTCAAGACAATTTCCTACGACAATACAATCATCTTGATATAAGAAGCATGATTTATAATTTAACCCTGACATTGCTATTGTCATGAGACGAGCAAAAGCACTAGGCGATGTCTTAAGTCCCATTGGACATCGTTTCATTTGATACTGCTTGTCTGTTGTAAATGCAGTAAACTTCCTAGACTTTTCTTCTAAAGACAGCTGATAGTAACCTTGACTGAGATCTAATTTTGAAAAATAGATGTTGTTAGATAACGAATCTAGAATCTCAGTGATGTTAGGTAAGGGAAATTTATCATCCTGTATCCTATTATTGAGTTGGCGATAGTCCACTACAAGTCTCCATTTCCTTTCTCCTGACCTATCTGTCTTTTTAGGTACTAATAGAACTGGGCTTGACCATTCTGAAATAGTCTCTTCAATGATATCGTTTTTAACCATTTCATCTATTTGTCTTTGTACCTCGCCTTTCAATGCTTTAGGCAATCGATAGGGCTTCACGTACGCTGGAGACGCATTTTCCTTTAGTTTAATTGAATGTTCTATTAAATTTGTAGTAGTGAGCGTATCTCCTGGCAAATGGAAAACATCGGCATATTTGGCACATACGTTTTCAATGCCTCTTTGTTCCTCTTTATTTAAATAAGTATGTAGTTGTAACGTAGTTAGCAAAGTTCGAACTCTATCCACAGATATACTATCGTCGTCAAACTTGCAAACATAAAAATTATCTAGGCAGCTAATAATTAGATCTGAAATATTTATCTTAACCGAACTATCAGTTGTATTTAAAATCCTAACAGGAATAAGTCCATTATGTGGCTTCGATACTACACCCGCTGTGAACACACCATTATAAATTTCCTTTGACAAAATGACGCAATCACTATTGTGTGACGTCGGGATGTGTTTAATTACTTCGCAACGAGGTGGAATTGTAAACAAATTCCTATTTACATGAACACTAACAGACTGGTCTCGGGTTTCTAAACTCAGAGTACCATTTTTATAATTTAATACCGCGTTATAGCGCTCAAAAAAATCCTGCCCGAGTATACCTTCTGCGGCGCAAGATAAGTGTTCAAAAATATGAAACTTTTGTTGAAAAGTCACATTATTAATTAAAATATCTAAATAAATGTATCCCATAGATTCTAAATTACCACTAATTCCTTTAATAACTATCTTATCCTGTTTTACTAAATTCAATAAATTCCTATGTCGCGACAACCATTCATACTTAAGCACACATAAGCTTGCTCCACTATCAATCAGTAAATTAAGATCAACATTACTATTTTGTAATTGACAATTAATAATACAAAAATTACTAAAACTAAGAATTGAATGAGTGTACGGTTAGGTACGAAAAAATTCTAAGTTTTCATGACTATTTGCCTGATCATTGCGCAAGTTGTCTTGGACATTGGACTGTTGCGCGTTATGCTGAACACGCTGACAACGCACCGGACGTCCGCGTAAATGCTGACGCTGACCACCTGTGTGTTTACCTCGATTTACACTGTATGAAGTTCTTATACCTGTGCTATTTTCATAATTCTTATTATAATTATGATGATAAGTTTTATTGTTGTTATAAAACTGTCTATTTCCTCGGCCTCGAGAACCTCTAAAGCTTCCACGTTTATAGTTTTGGTTAGCCCTAAATTGCATAACCTGGTCTTGTGGCTGGACAGACATGGATTGCTCATCTACCGCAGCCGTAATAGCTTCAGACAACGACGCAAACTGTCGTGAGGCAATGATGGTGCTGAGCCGCTTATCGGCCAAACCGTCGCTAAACCGTTTGATTGCAGTCTTCTCATTGAGCGGACGCAAAACCTCATAGGCATCACGCTTATCGTTAGCCTGAGCAATCGTAAGATTCACAAACAATTCCTCAATCTCTGTACCGAATTTTTCTATGCTCCTACGGCCTTGAGTCGCCTTAAGCAATTGTGTTTGTAATGCTACAAATGATTTTTTAGGTAACAAATAAATGCGAATATCTTCTATCAAACTTTCAATATCTGCGTAAGTAGTTTTAAGACGCAATTTTGCACTAGGCGAGAGACGTGTTTTTAATACAAACTGTATCAATTGACTTTTACTGGCATCATTGATAAGCGAGCTATAAAGTAAGATACCATCAATAAGCTGATTTGTCACCTGCTCCTGGCCATTCATCATCGGCAACAGGGAAATTGCAGTTTTAATATCGAACGTTTCTGCCATTTTTGTAACACTATTTGAATGTTCTATAAAATCCTTAGAACTAGTTTGACTACTATTATCTACTAAAGTCAGTAAACCCTTTATTTTCTGATAATTTGATTGAATCTCATGGATTAATGTTTGGAAAACCTCACAAGTTTCTTTGTCTAGCTTGCGTTCTTTAATTTCTTGGTTCAACTGAGTCAAAATACAATCCAGTTTACTGTATTCCTTTTCTGCTTCTACTAGTTTCTTATAAGCTAAATCTTGTCTACGCCTATCTGGACCTAGTTTCACTAAATATTCCCTTAAATATTTTAATTTAGCGTGCAAATCTTGCAATTGTTGGGACATTCCTATTCCCCAAATCGAAATATAAAATAATACAACATGATCTAATTACAATATTATGGAATATTGTAGAATATTAAAAAAAATTGCAGTGCAAAACTTACATTGCAGTAGGTACGTATTGTACTGACAACGTATAAGTAGGTCACGACGTGTCACGTGGCGTGGATGAACGGACTCCTCAGCACTGGACTCGAACTGACTCCGTAGGTCACGACGTCTTACATGGTGTGGATGAACGGATTCCTCAGCACTGGACTCGAACTGACTCCCAGCTGCTCCACATCGGACCCGAACGATTTATCTCCCGGCGCCCTGCATATCCTCTCATCATAAGGCTTGAGCATTCTCCCGGCACCCGGCAGCAACGTTCCTTTTCTGTCTTCTTATTTAATATTTTCACCGCTTCACACTTATTCTTGGATTCTGTTTTTTTTCTTTTTTTTTTTTAATCTTCTTTTGTTTCTTTCTTCTAAATTTTCCGTCTTCATAAACTTCTATCAGTATATTTTTCAGGATTTCTTCAACTATTGACGTCTTCGCATTTTACGTAAGTTGCAAAATTTTAATTGCTGGCTAAGGGTCGCCATGTATTAGAGTGATGTAATCGAAATAAAAGAGAAGTGTTCGATTCAACGATTCGTGTAATAATGCTCATAAAAGGTGTGTGCAGTTACAAAATATAAGGTTGGGCGAGCTGCACACTACAAATGTAAGTTTGTTTGTTACGCTTTCACGCAAAAACTACTGAACCGATCATCATGAAACTTTGTTTTTATTCTTGGAGGTATTAGAAGTAACATAGCATACATTTTATAAAAAAAAAAAATATGGCTTCACTGCGAGCAAGCCGCGGGTAAAAGCTAGTAATAAATATTTTTTTTTTCAAATCTTTTAACCTAGCCGTTACTAAGGAGTATGCTTTAGAAAGTTACCGTTTTACGGCACCAAATCGCATGTAGGCCCGCCCTTAAGCTCGCTTCATTATCAAATTGCCATACCGTTACGAAGCAATATTCATAATGACCAGACAATGTGATAAATATAGCAGTTTAAATCAGTATTGATTACATTGCGCGATTTGACTTATCTAGATTCATAGTGCCCTGATTATTCAATTGGTCCATGACAAGTATACTACTGCCGTGATTTTTTCACATATTTTTTTTGTAGCTGGCAGCCCCCTGTCTTTTCTTTTTTTTTAGCTTGGAGAAATGGTCATGCATACTGCACTACCACGGGGAGATAGCGCAGTTATGTGGGACTCCAACCCACCAAACTCCACGGTGTCCTCCTGTGCCGCTTATGGCGGGAACACGGGCAAGCGTTAGCACTCACCGCGAACCCGCCGCGGCTATCATCAACGGAACCTTCTCTGAGGAGTACCCCCCATCACCGGCGCACCAGAACACACTGTGCGCCATAACCACCCCAGGGACCAAAACAACACATGGGCGCCAGACGACCCCGTGAATGGCACCCTTGGTTCCCTTGTGACGGCCCAGCTACGATATCTTATGGGTTTGGGACGCCCCATACAACATCGCGGCCCGCCTCAGTTGCGATGTCGCCCAGGCACCGCAACCTACATGTTGGCCGCTACGTCGTCGGCTTATCGGCAACAGCCCTGGGTGGTGGTGGAGGGAGGGGGCTCAGTAACCAAGCCACTGTTACTGAGTCCCCCTGTCCCGACAATGCGAGAATTCCCACTGGGTGGGAGCTGGCAGCCCCCAGTCAACCAACATTCTAACAAAAATTTGCAATTTAAACTCAAACGGATCCCTAAACGAAAAATGGTTTTCACAGAACCGTAATATTTTTGAATGGCCTATCCGTAACGATATCTCACACCATCGGATAGACGAGAAAAAAAAACATCCCCACTTTACGTGTACTGGACGTAATTTTCACTTTGTCGGCTTGATTAATATGTATATTCATGTCAAATTGTAGCTTTCTGGTACTTCTTATTCATTTCGAGTCAATGGAAAACTCTTTAGATATTTTGGGACTAGTGGGCAACCACACCAATAGCAGCGTCAGTGGCTTTCATTAGATCCTCCAAAATGCAATTATAAGATTCTCTGAGCTAAGCTGCGGACGGACGGACAGACGGACATGACGAAACTGTAAGGGTTCCTTGTTGACTACGGAACCCTAAACAAACAAAGATATATACCACAGCCCGACGACAACCATTGAGCAGTTGCCTACCAGACCCAATATCCGTCTTGGCGGCGGATCCTCCCTTTTCAATAAAGGATGCGCGATGACTAGTATATTTTTATAATATTATATTTCTTACCTAAGAAACCTTGTAAGTGCATACATAAGCAAACCTTATTACATAAATAAAAAAGAAAAGGTTAACAATTTGAAAATACATACGTTCTGCCCCTTCTGAAACAAAAAAAAATAAAAGAACATTAGCTAAAATTAACACTTATTATTCATGATTTGCTGGGCCAAGGCCTCGCCCTCCAAAGTCCTCCAGCCAACTTTGACTCCTGCCCTCTCTGCCTAATCTAGAGTCCAGAATGTCCGCTAGCGATTTTTCGGCCTGCCTCGGCTACGACCTCCGTTTTCAGGTACCCACTGCGTGGCGATCCTGGCCCATCTGATTAGTTCTTAAGTAAGATTACACCAGCGGTAGCGGTGTGCCCTGATATTTTAGAGTTTCTAACCTGGGACCTATACGGTCCGTACGCCTTCCGGACGTAGCATCTATATTAAAATAATAAACAACACAGAAAACTAATAAACTGCGTTTTACTCTTCAACTCCAGAGCCGAGACCTCTATGTATTAAATAAATAAATAATAATAATAGTATCTTGATCTGGCTCGCGAGGTTGTCGACATGTGGGATGTGAATACAGCAGTCATTGTGCCGATAGTCGTGACGGCCAATGGCATAATAGCGAAGAGCCTCGACGAACATCTGAGGAGGCTCTCGTTGGGTAGCTGGATCAAGGGCTTGATTCAGAAAGCGGTACTCCTGGACACGGCGCGTATCGTTAGGAGGTTCCTCTCTCAGGAGCCCTGACCACCGGTAGCTTGGACCCTGTTCCCGATACCGGTGGGCCTCTATTTTTTATATTTTTGTATGTTTTATAAAAATATTTTAAAATGTATTAAATAAGAATATATAGTTAAATAAAGGACATAATAATAAAATTATTCAAATCATTAAAAAGCATGTTTACATAAATCAATTGAATCATTTGAGGGTTACAATTAGTTAACAAAGATAGGTGTTGCGACCAGCACTCTTGCTAAGCTATAAAATAATTCGTATTAAGGGCAGTGCCATATCGTTGCTCGTAATAAATTGATTGTTATAACATAAAATGTAGGTATTTATTTTTCTACTTACTTTCGTTTTCGACGACAACATCGTGCCATTTTATGCCTGAAAAATAAAAATAAAATCTATTAATCTGCCTAGCCTTTTCCAAACCATATTTTGTACGGATGCCAGCATAAGTTTTTTTTTTTTTTTTTTTTATTGATTGCTTGCGCTTGACCACAATCTCACCTGAGACACTATCTCTCACTATCTCTCCAGTGGTTTCCAAAAATTACGTGAGGCGTTTAGGGGTGGGGGTCGAGCCGATTCTTACCGAATCTCGCGTGGGGAAGACGGGGGTCTCGGCAATTATCACGTAATTTTATGTCGCACCGCGCATTTTTGAGAAATTCTCCACTAAAAGTGTCCGCGGTCCACAGTGCATCGTTTGTGCCAACCGTTTAGATTGGCTCAATCAGAGCGAGGTTGAAGGAGAAGATAGTTTAACTGAATATTACATGGACATGTTGGATCCAGTAGACACGCTTGATACCACACATGAGTCCCCGTGGACTAAATTAGAATGAATATTATTTTACAAATTTAAGTAGTTCCAATTAAATATTTTATTATTAGATAGCTGTCCCACGCGGCTTCGTCCCCGTCAACTGGCTACCTACCTACCCTACCCTACCTACCCTACATACATGAATGTTGAGTATAACCACACAGCACAGGCAAAGAAAGCACTCAAAAAGGATTTTTTTTTCTGTTTTTGCAACATTTTTCATTTATGCTCTGCTCCTTTTGGCCGTAGCGTGATGTTATATAGCCTATAACCACATGAGTAAAGAAACGGAACAGAGACAAAGCTTCTAAAGAGCTAGCAAAATTTATACCTATTTTGGTAGGGTTGGCACTCATGTCGTCTGAAATATTAATAAAACATAATGTTAACGAACGTATATTAAATCATAATCATTTTTTCCTCTCTTTCATAGAAAAAGTGAGTTGGCTATTGAATCGGGGCGCAAGATTTCATGACTGGAATGTGGGGTGGGGGAGGGGGGAGGGGAAGGCTGCTCTCTCGTACCACTCTCGAAGTGAGGAAACGCTTAGTTTTTTTTTGCCTACAATAGATATAAAAGATTAACACTAGGTTAGGTTAGAGATTGCGACAAAACTTCGCAAACATAACCAAATTAACCAAGATAGATTACAATGACCTGACACGAAAAATTCAGGTGAGTCAAAAAAGCGTCTCCTCGCTTTGGGAATGATACCAGAGGGAAGCCCCCTCTCCCCTCTCTCCCACTTGCGAAATCCTGTGCTCCGATTCAATATATTTCCCAAAAAAGTTATTGTAGGTATCTGTTCAGAATTACTTACACAATTTTACCGAAATATCTGGTAAAACTCCGTAAAATATATAATAATGAGTATTGAGTAGTTATGATTATAGAGTTGTATACCTTTCATTCTACATAACTCATTATAAAATTATAAATATAAATTAAGTTTCAAGTGAAAACTTACCTAGTAGACTCCTTGGGATAGTTAAAATAAGAAATATTTTTAGTCTTTCTATTATTATTCATGCACACAGTACAATGTACAACCATATTTACAACACTTTTTAAATACTAAAACAAAAATATTACTACGTATTATGTGAGAAACTCGATAACAAAAACAAAACACGCACGACATTCGAGCGTCGCGTCACGCCTGCACGCCCTGAGATTGACCACTGGCTGATCTAGTTTGAAGCGGTTTCGGCTCATACGTGACAAGCGGCCAGTGGACACGCACACACACGCGTTGCACTTTTAGTGATGTACCTATCACAGCGCATTCGTATGTAGCTTTGTCTCTGTTCCGTTTCTTTACTCATGTGCTATAACCTTCCTCGATATATGGACTTATCCAACACAAAAAGATTTTTTTCAATTACAAACAGTAGTCCCTGAGATTAGCGTGATCAAACAAACTAACAAACTCTTCAGCTTTATAATATTAATATAGATTTTCTTACTGTGCTTATAGACTGCGTTCTTAGTAGTTTTAAATAAAAATAATTAAGAAAATTATGTTATCATACTTATAATATTATAAATGTGAATGTAAGTTTGTTTGTTACGCTTTCACGCAAAAACTACTGAACCGATCATCATGAAACTTTGTACATATATTCTTGGAGGTATTAGAAGTAACATAGGAAACTTTTTATTAAAAAAAAAAAATGGCTTCACTGCGAGCGAAGCCGCGGGTAAAAGCTAGTTTTAAATAAATCCAACGCAATCAAGCACGGAGTAACGTACTTACACATAAAATACTTAATGAAAAATATCACGTGAGATTAAATTAAATAATGATGCCCCTCACCGAATGCAGCTAGCAGCTAGTACTTACCTACCAGTATTTGCTGACTGCCTAACCATCAGTAACGACTATCAAATATCTACAAATAACAGCCCGGACCAATAGGTTAACGGATTTTCTTATTTCCTAGGCATGGAAGTACTTAACTAGCTATGTAAAGGTAGTCACACATCTAGGGAGTGACCTCGGCAAGCGTTGCTTAACCTTGAAGATGGTCCCGTAGGGCTTTTATTATTTAGCCTTGAGCTCCTCTAAAAATAAATAAGTCTCTGTGGAGACGAGAATTTAATCTATGAAAGAGGTACAAGTATAACTATAGTCGTCCTTTAGGCACGATTGGACTAATTCAACTTATTCGCGATTGGTCCAATTCGCGGTTGGTCCAATTCGCGGTTGGTCCAATTCGCGTTTATTCCAGTTCGCGGTTACTCCAATTCGCGTTTATTCCAATTCGCGGTTAGCCCAACTCGCGTTTATTCCAATTCGCGGTTGGTCCAATTCGCGTTTATTCCAGTTCGCGGTTAGTCCAATTCGCGTTTACTCCAATTCGCGGTTAGCCCAACTCGCGTTTATTCCAATTCGCGGTTGGTCCAATTCGCGTTTATTCCAATTCGCGGTTGGTCCAATTCGCGTTTATTCGTATTCACGATTGGTCCAATTCACGGTTAGTCCAATTTATCTCAGTTGTCACCCGCTTTCTAGCCATAATATCATCTTTCACACAGTCTGTCCATCTCTCCTACAACTATGAAAAACGTTCCTGACGTTATTTTACTCACTAGCTTCCGCCTGCGGCTTAGTAGTCCGCATGTAGTTTTTATCCCGAGGGAACATTATAACGGAATAAAAAGTAGCCTATGTGCTATTTCAAACTATAATCTATCTCTGTGCCAAATTTCATCCAGATCCGTTCAGCCAATCTGGCTTAACATCCATCCATTCAAACTTTCGCATTTTAATATTATAATGCACATGCACGTAAGTTGGCAAGGTTTTGGCGTAGTGGGAGTAAGTTCGCGCAATTTAAACTTAGTGCAACAAAAAGTAGTCACTTTTATTGGTCGTCATTATTCTATAGGATTTGCCATCATTTAACTTTAATCATGTCTGTTTAGAAGAATAAAAAAACTAGGCCTAACCCCGAGTTTCTCAGCTCTAAATTATCGCAGAATTAATGTGACAAATTATCAAGCACACGTTATCTGCTGTGATTGGTTGAATGAATTTTAAACAGCCAATCACAGCAGATAACGCGTGCTTGACAATTTGTCACATTAATTCTGCGATAATTTAGAGCTGAGAAACTCGGGGTTAGAGTTATAAATAAAATATAATTATGCCATCTAAAGCTAAAAATTTATTTAAAAAAAATATATTAAAAATTATGTGTCCTCGTCGTCACTATCAGTTAGTAAAACTGCTAGCCCTAGCATCAAATTAAAAGTAGCAGCTGAGCTGGTGGAAGTAGTTGGCTCATCATCCTCGACAAAACTATCGTCACTCTCGTCGCTGGAAGATTCGCTGTCATCGCTGGCGTAAATTATGAAACGGTCAGTGACTGAATCGACTATATGGTCGCTTTGGATTTAGTCAGCCTCATTTTGACGTGACATTGTCTTATAATTCGATGGAGCCGGCTGCACGCATGAAAAAACATGACTCATGCGGCGTTACCTCGCTCTGAGGCGTTCCATTTAAGGCTTCAAGTGCAAGCGAGAGCGCGGAACGAGCGACAAAGAGGCACAATCGGCCTCCGCGTTCGGCAGCGTTCGACATCTGTCTCTCTCCTACTTGAGTGAGCGATGCGTCCGCGTGGACAGCTGCTATACAATAATACATTTACCAGGCCCCTCAGAAAGTATTGCGAAAAAAAGTTTTTATATATGGGAGACTGGCCAGTTATAATGTTTTTCGAAAATATGATTATTTATAAGTAAAAATAAGTAAGTTCCAATTTCAAAATTTCCCTCCACATTTTTTGCGAGTTAATTCAAAGTATTGTGTCTCACTGAAATATGGATCTGCGCCGGGAACATTTTAGAGCTATGATTTTATACGATTTCAAGTGTCGCCTGAAACCGGATGAATCGTACGATAGACTTCAAATGGCATTCATGGATGAAGGCCCTTCCAAGGCAACCGTGTATCGTTGGTATAACGAATTCAAGCGCGGTCGACCAACTTTGGGGGATGACGAAAGAAGCGGTCGCCCTTTGACGGCTGTTACCGAAGAAAACGTGCTAGCAGTGAAAAATTTAATCCAAGACAATAGGCGAATTACATATCAGGAGATTCAACACATATTGAAGATTGGATCGGGAAGCGTTCACGAGATTCTACACAGCCATCTTCGCGTGAGGAGGATAGTATCACGCTGGGTGCCGCACAACCTCACCGATGCTCAGAAGCAGGCCCGGGTGGAATGGTGCCGTGATATGCTTAACAAATTTGAAGCAGGCTCGTCTCGGCGTGTTTACGACATCGTTACAGGTGATGAGTCCTGGATTTATCAATACGACCCAGAAACCAAGCGCCAGTCGACTGTTTGGGTGTTTCAAAATGAGCCAACGCCTACCAAAGTGAAGCGATCTAGAAGCGGGGGTAAGATTTTGATCGCTAGCTTTTTTAATTTGACTGGCCACTTGGTATCAATTCCCTTACGGGATCAAAGAAGCATTAATGCCGAATGGTATACTACCAAATGTTTGCCAGAAGTTTTCTCTGTTATAAGCAACAAGCGACCAAACACAGGGCTCCGCGGGCTACTGCTCCACCACGACAATGCACCTGCGCACACCGCACTCAAAACGAGGGACTTCCTGGACAGCACGCCAGTCAAACTCCTGGGTCACCCTCCTTACAGCCCTGATCTAGCACCGTGTGACTTCTTTTTATTCCCAAAAATAAAAAATCAGCTCAAAGGGATACAATTTTCGTCGCCGGAAGATGCGCTGGCTGCGTTCGAGCAGGCTGTAAACGAGGTGTCTGCGGCGGACTGGAAAAAGTGTTTTGAAAACTGGTTTAGGCGCATGAATCTTTGTATAGAGGCTGGTGGAAAGTACTTTGAAAAGATTTAATAAAAATATATGTACGTATAGAACAATTTTTTTTAGTTTCGCAAAACTTTCTGAGTGTCCCACGTACATGTTTTCGTCAAGGATGAAGTGCAGTGAAAAGTGAATGTTGTGTCAATTGTTAATAGCAACAATAATCACCTCGCTCACCATTCCATCAGTATTTTCTTATGACGTTGTCACGTTCAACTATCGTCAGTAAACCGACTTTACAGACAACCGATTTTTTTTTAACTTTCTCGCATAATTTTCACCATTCATCGGAGCCCTCCTTTACCTTTATACTGGTCACATTTCATATAACGTCTTTGCTAGCTACATAACATATGATTGCCACCCATGCCATTTCTATAGGATTTAAGTCTGGATGGTAGGGCGGCAATCGCAGAACACTATGGTTGCGTTTGCAGAATGTATCTGGTCTATACTGTATTTTTTGTATTGTAGTTTATTCAATTTATTTAGATTGTATAATTGAGGTTAGAGCATACTATCCTCGTATGATGTGCCCTTTTCTGTCAACCACCTCTGCATGTCCGCTTTCTTGGCATTCGAGGTAGGTGCAGGATCGTACTGCTTGTTATGGTACGATGCCGGTATTATTAAAACCGCATTTGGCGGCAGGTTCGGTATAAGTTGGCTGCAAAGCCACTTGGTATAATTTTCGTCATTCAAGTTATCATGAAGGTCCCCAGACTTTGTTCCAGCTTCAATTAAGAGCAGCGCATTAGGTACAAATCCAGCTTCGGATCCAGCATACAGTACTACAACAATTAGTTGCTCTTTCAAAATGGGTTTGTTTAGCCCATTTAATGATCCATCTGTCCACGCTTTAGAACCTGTAATAAGAGATATAATGATTAATTTTCATAAGTACATCTCTCTTAACGTTCAGACAATTTTACAAAATACAAATATGCGAGAACAAAGAATGATAATTGTTACATACCCGAATGAGATGAATCAACATGTAACTCATCTGTGTAAACAATAGGTCTCCCTTCTTCCCTATATTTAATAATACTTTTAAGGAATTCTATATCCTTAGTAATCTAATGTGGGACTTCAATATCAACATTTTTCTATTGTTATCGGCTTTTTTTCCACCGGAATCCTAACTTCTTTAAAATCCTGCGTAGACTCCGCTCCGAGCCATTAAAATTGATATCGCCTTTTAGATTTTTCTTAAACGTTCTACTGTGGGTAGGTCTATTTGTTTTGTGGAAATTATGCACACAGGTTCTTACCACAGACTGGTCAAAATTGACGATGTCTGTGATCGGCTTAGTTTTGTTCCTCTTTTTTCCCGGTGTCCTAAAGACAGTGAGGAATTCGGCATATCTACCTTCTTTGAATATACGTCTAACAGTCCTTTCTGACGTTTTGGTAGTTTCTGCATTCCGTTTTACCGTTTGTTTTTCTTTCTCCATGAAACAGTACACATCGTCTACCATTTTTCTGCCATGTCTGCGTAAAAAGGTATGTGATCCTGGCATTGTAATCAAATTAAATCAGCACACTCGTAACAAAAATTAAATTTAAAACAATAACAAAAACAAAACAAAGGGTACAACTTTGTGCACGCAAGTGTAATCGGGAGCGAACAGAACGAAGGCGCGGTGGGGGATTCAAGGGTCGACTGAGCAATAAATCACGCGCTCGGATCGGCGCGACCTTGTACCCCGCGCCCCGCTTCACTACCGAAGAGACCTAAAAAACGACTTCTGCGCATCTAACAACTCTTGCCAACTTACGTGCCGGGGATCATAGTAGGAAGTAGGATTCCTGCGAATTACATGCCCTTGAAACTAATTGACTTTTCAGTCATCGGAAGAATTTCGATAAAGGGATTAATATAACCTGAAACTCAGGCCGCTTGTATCCACTAAGAAAATTCAGTGGGCCTACGCAATAATTCGTATCGTACAGGATCAATTCATCATGTACACGACAAGAATTTTTTAAGCCCGACTCTTCGTCTAGTGCAGACAAGACTTTTTCTTGTTCAGCACTGTGGCAGTGTACACTGTTCGTTTATAGAAACTACACGAATTTTTACGTAGGCCCGTTGACTATTCTTAGAGTGTACACGACCTTATAACTGAATGCTTTTAATTTCAAAAGACTTACCGACACTAGTGCGTTATCCTATATTTTTTCATTTGGAACAAAATTTATTTCTTGAAGATTAAAAACTCATCTGTATCTTTTTCACATTAATAATTTGATTTAAAACAAAAATTTAGACTAAAAATATAACTTTTCAAACCAACATAGAAAACATCGAAAGCAATCCGATCATAACGGATATTCTAATTTCGAATGTTAATGACGGAATTTATTATTCTTCAGCTGTCAAAATGTTTGTCTATGAATTAAAAAGAAGGATTATGATATTCATTGAGAAAGAAGGCGATATATCTGCATCTTCAGCAGATACAATAAGGACCAGAGGGCGCTAAGCGCCCTCTGTTCCTCATTCTTCTGATCCAATGAGGATACCACAACCACTCAGAAGAATGAGGAACAGAGGGCGCTGGAACGAACAAAGGGTGCAGGATACCACCCTAATTGCGTAACTGTTTTGACAGCTCAGCAGTATTCATTGCATGTTTTACGCTGGTGAGTAAAAGGATTTTGAATATAGGTATGCAAGCAAAGCATGCGAGCGGCATTTTCTGAACTAACGGAATTACGATTTTTCATACATTTTGCTATTTGCCTTGCTAAATTCATTAAGCAATATGGCTGCAGGGTAATGAATCAAATAAAAACAGTTATTCGTATTAATAAAGTTGATTATGTATTTAAAAGTTAACTTACTTAATGTCCTATAACCCCTAGATGGGGCAGAGGGCGTCCACAGATGTCCTCCGTCGCGATCGGTCTTGAGCTTCACGCTTCACCTCGCTCCATGTCATTCCGATGCTCGTTGCTTCTACCAACACGGTGCGACGACGCCAGGTTTGAAGGGGACTGCCACGCTTTTTTTCCCTTGGGATTTCCAGTCCAAAGCTTGCTTGGGTATGTGAACGGGACCCCTTCGAAGCGTGTGGCCAATCCATCTCCACATGCGACGCTTGATCTGGCGGTCGATCGGGCTCTCGTGGCATTTTTCCAACAGCTCTACGTTAGAGATGGTCTCGGGCCAAAAATGCGACGAAGACAGCGGTTGACGAAGACTTGTATTTGGCGTGAGATGTCCTTTGTGGCCTTCCACGTTTCGCACCCGTAGAGCAGCACGGATTTGACATTGGATCCGAAAATTTTGAGTTTAATCCTTCGGGTCAGTTTTTGCGATGCTGCGCGAAGGTAGCTCGGGCTTTGGCGAGCTGTGAAGTGATGTCCTCTTCACTACCCCCAGTCTCTAACACGACAATCCCGAGGTATGTAAATTTGTGGAAGCGTCCCACTGCCTCTGTGCCAATCAGCAACGGTGATTGGTTCTTCACACCAGTTCTCATTTCCTGGGTTTTCCGGATGTTTATTCTGAGCTCTGTTTTTTCCGCCTCCTGACGTAGATTATTCAGCTTTGCTTGCATAGTTGTGTGGGTATGACTCAGCAAGCATAGGTCATCGGCGTAATCCAAGTCATCCAAGACCTTGGATAATCCCCACTCTATGCCGCGGCGCCAGTTATCATAGATGCGAAGCATAATTCTGTCAAGAACGACTAGGAAGAGGAGCGGCGACACGAGGCAGCCTTGACAGACACCCGCGTGTACTGTTACGTCATCCGATATGAGGCCGTCATGAGTAACCTCACAGGAGTAATTCTTGTAAATAATCTGCAACAGACGGACTATTTCCGGCGGCACTTCAATGTCCAATAGGCGGGACCAGATACTAAGAAAGAAAGAAAAGAAGAAAGAAAAAGTATTTAACCACACTTTAACTAGACCACTTCAGCGTATCAAAGGCCTTTTCGAAGTCTACAAAGGTTAGATCAATCTCCCTTTGCACTTCTGATGCCTGTTACAGTTTGATACGGAGAGTGTTGATCTGGTCCGTACAGGAGCGGTTCGAGCGGAAACCAGCCTGCTCCTTGCGTAGAAGAGGATCCACGACCTTCGACAATCTATCCAGGATGATCTTGCAAAAAACCTTAGAGGGAATCGAGAGCAACGTTATACATCCCCAGTTATCGGACTGGCTAAGATCAACTTTCTTAGGAACAGTTATAAGAAGACTTCATTCCATTCGTCTGGGAGTTCTTCGGCGATCCAGATCCTTTCAATGAGCGGCGTCAAGACGTCGACTGCGGTGGGTAAGTCGGCTAGTAGCATTTCCGCAGTTATCAGGTCGAGTCCTGGTGCTTAATAAAACGTCAATTTCATACCTTAACCCCTATAATATATCGTTGATTCGACATAGAGAGTTGAGCGGTGGTTCGGTCCCCGCATGGGGGCGCGGCGGGCGGGTTTTAACTACCTACCAATTTTTTTTATGGTCATTCTGCCGCGGAAAATCTTAACACCGCCATTCAGAAAATGACACGAAATTAACAACGCCTTCTATTGAATATGGAGTTCAACTGTCCGGGTACCTATCTGAATTGCGTATGTTGCGATATTTTACTTCTTGAACACTTTAAATTCATCTAACTTTTGATAGAGTGAACCGATTGCGATGAAACATAAAATTGAATCAGGTTTCCCCCATCATCATCATCATCATCTCGAGGACCTGAGTTGCGATTACAATAATAAAACCATGCATGATAACTAGATGTATACGCATAAAAGAAGCAAAAGGAGTGCAAGGGTTGTAGCAGATGGCGTTCGGTAATTTCTATCAACTCCATAAGGGAAAATGACGTAAGCGTATGTTTGCAGACGGCAACTATCTAAAAATTTGTGATTGGTATAATTAAAATAATCACATCTAAATGAAATTGTTTTATAATATGTTGTAAGTTATGGACCTTTAAAATATCTTAAATTAATAAGATAATTATGTATCCTTGTGATAAAATCAGCTGATTTCAAGAAGTAAGGTCTTCTTTGTTCTTTCAACGAACAAGTTATTAGTACAACAACTTGTAAATCAACATTTATCCTTTGTTAACAACCGCCCACACACACAAAAATAATACGAAATTCGTAGAAACAAGATTTCATGTAGGTACCTATAAAACATCAAAATATGTACTCGGTAAAATTCGCTGAGTCTTTATCATAATGACTCCATACTAAAACCTGACATGTTGAGATTAAATTATTGAAAAAGTATACCAATTTGGAAGTGCTTTCCTTTATTCGGCTGGCATTTTAAACAGTTTTTTTCTGCAGCTTCGTACCCGGCGATGTCGAATTTCAGTGTTTCGCAAAAGCATGCATTCGAACTATGATGAGTCGCAGTACCGTTTTGTCTTACAAGCGTTAATCGCACGTCCGTTGGTTGACCTCATGAAGTAGGTAAGAGCAGTGATGGCCCAGTGTTAACGACCGCGACTTACAAGTTGTAGATCGAGAGTTCGAACTCAGGCAGGCGCTTTACTTCGTATAAATTATTTCATCACCAATGCTCTCAAAACGGCGAAGGCAAATATCGTGAGGAAACCAGCAGTCTTAGAATCAAAAATTTTAAGACATCTGTGACTTCCACCAACGCGTACCGGGTCCGCGTGGTGGATTACGTACCATTCTCTCTTATCGAGGGGAGTCTAAGTGCGGAAAAGGCGGTCCATCTCTCCTATTCTCATGAAGAACACTACCCGAATGCCACGGGAAAGTGTAAGTTTCCATCGCTGAAAAAAAAATTTACGTACTTCCAGATACATAAGGCAACTTCTGAAAACAAACAAACAAATTCTCTACAAAATATTATACTTATTAGTTTAGATGTTGTCAGTTTGTAGTTATAAAAACTTTTTACAAATAAATACTACCTACTTACCGACTTCCATATGAGAAAACTACAAAGTGAAAAATAATTTGATTTTTGGAAGTCGGTGTCTCTCGTAGGTACCATTTTCTTTGCGTTATGGACACCGACTTCCAAAAATAAAATTATTTTTCACTTTGTAGTTTTCTCATGTGGAAGTCGGTAGTATTTTTTTGTATAAAGTTTTTTATTTTTAACTTTTTAGTTGTATCTACATAATAGGCAAGTACTTTAGTAAGTTACCTTAACGCCAGAATAGATAACCCGAATATCATGAAACTTGAACATAATCGGTGAAATGAGAGATCTGCGTATCCCTTAAGAGCATACTAGCGTGATGTTATGTTATGAAATGGTATAATCAATAAACAGATATGCGAGAATCCCGAGAGATTTGGCGTTATTTATTGAAGAGTTCTGTCGTTTATCTTCGGAGTTCTTCATCAGATCTTCACCAAATTAAAATGGGACCAATTTCGAAACATACTCTTTCAAACAAAAAACGAATTTTCAAAATCAGTCTACAATTGACGGAGATATCGGTGAACATACAAAAAAAAAAATTGAAGTCGAACATAGAACCTCCTCCTTTTTGGTAGGTAATAAAAAAGTAACTGCGTCTTTATTAGAATTTGCATCTGAACTAATTTTGATGCATTTTGTTAAGGAGATAGATGGGCCAGGGCCGGGACATAGGATGCTTTGTATCTTGGGGAATATGTTTCCGTTTGGTTTCCGTGGAATCTTTGCCGACATCTAGGCAGGCGAAGCCGCTGGCAGTAACTCGTGTATGAATAAATTAAAAACATATCATTTTACAAAGACAGGTTTTATTATAGTCACCAAAATTACTCATGAAATCTTTATTGCCTTAGCATCTGTAAAATACAATTGCTCATATGTAAAATATGTAATATGTGTTTGATGGCATAAAAAATGCTTAGGACTTAAAACTACTAAGTTATTGTTTCTTAGGTAAATATAATATAAAATATTAAGGTTATTTTTTACAATACATTCATAAGGTTAGTCTTATCATGATCTTATACATCTATCCCTTAACAAAAGGCAAGCTCAACATATTTCAGACATCATCAATGTGGCTAGCCTTTCCACAACCTATATTGGGATCTGCTTCAGGTCATAACGGGATGTAGGAACACCTGTATTTTATCTCCACAAACCAGTTGGGTAATACAATACCCATTCTTTCAGACTAGCACCAAAAAACTATGGTCCGTACACAGTATAAATATACAAACAGTATGGAAACTACCTACAAACGCTCGAAACGGCACATTCACACAAACATGCGTATCGACTAGACACCTAAGCAGCGTTCGCAATCAAAGATTACTATTATGCTGTCAGTAGTGCGTGCCGCGTCAAGACGAGTGGTCACGTATAAGTTTATCTCCGCGTCTACCGCGCGCCCGCTCCGACGAGCACACGAAACGTTTTCGTCCAACCGCGGCTCGCGTACGCTCCCGCCAATACTTGTAAAAGGTTACGCCGTAATGACAAGTTCTACAAGTTGTTGTGTGTTAAAAAATGTTTTGCGTGTTTTAATCTGTCGTCTTTTGCTTAGATTAACCGAAGCCATGAGATTACCTATGTAAATTGTATTTGTAAGCTAGTTATTTCAATTCGATTGATTGAAAAAAAAAACAATATCAAATAAACATTAAGTTAAAACCCTATTGCTTCAATGAAGCTTAGGTAATTATTTGATTAACTAGGCTTAGTTTCCATACTGCTTGTATATTTATACTGTGGTCTGTACCCATAGGGGTTTCACCTACATGGAATCTTTTACACATATACAAATAACTTCTTTTAATTTTTGAAGTGAAACTTCTTAGGCAGTAATTCACAAGAAAAGATTAAGAGTGATTTTTCAAGGATGCATCACATTTAGGCACATTTTAAAAGAAAAATATATCTCCTTTCTGATCTCATACTAATTATTCTTTACCTAAAATGATTCACTTCTTATAAATATATTTTTTTAAACCCTTACTGTCCCACTTCTGGGCAACAATCTCAACCATAGCCACCCTTCCCTGTATTCTGCCTTCTCCAAAAGACTTTACCTCTACACAATAGCTTAGACATAAAGATATAAAAAACCTTATTATCTAAAATTAAAATTAAACCTCCCTGTGTAGTGAATACTTTCAATAACATTCTGCGCACCCAGGGGGTCAGTTCAACTTCTTTGCTGTCGAGTAGCTAATACTGTGTTACAGCAATATGAACTATTCCAATATACGTAGCTCATGGCCAACACGATTGAAATATAAACTTCAAAAAAACATTGTTTCAAAATGGTTTTTTTGGATATCATACTTAATTTATTTGGACTTCTTTTCATCATAGATAGGAGATGATGGCTTCAACAGTTCCTCTGGTATTTTTAGAGGATTATAGCTCTGCTGTGAAGCCAAATGACGTACTGCAGCCAGCTCATGATCTGCGGTTGGTCGTGGAATGAAGTTTATCTTCTTGTCTGACAATTCAACATTGTTAGCCATGTACTTGAAAACAGCAGTATTGATGAAAGATTTGCTTGACAATGCTGTATCTGTGAGGCACTTGTGAAAAACGGCAGTGGTGTGAAAGTCCCCCGTCAACGGTTTACCCTCCATAGCGTTTGCAATGTTGTGGTAGATCTGCCTAAAATCTATGTTTTCGGTGCATTCTTTTGGTGGGATATCCTCACTGTCAGCAATTATGCGCACTGCAGTAGCGGTTTCAGTGCTGAGCTCTTTGTAATCTAAGTTATCTGTCAACAGTTTTGCCCAATCTGTCAATGGCGATTGTGGTTTATGTGAACGCTTAGGCTTTTGCTCTTTCTCTTTCTTGAACATTGGGTGCTGTCGAGCTACCTCAGTATAATGCTCAAGAGCTACTTTAGTTTCTTCAAAAGTTTTCGTAATTACGTATTCTTGAATCTTCCGAATATCATGGCGACCGCAGTTTTTCAGACCCTGCAAGAGATGGAACTTTTCTTTTTGAGTCCAATCTTTTAGAGCGTCAGGGGTGGCTTTTTCCTGTGAAGAGCTGGGAGATGATGATGGCGATGTTGATGACTGTGCCATGGTTGTTTTCCATAAGTTGATATCACTACAGTACACAAATAAATTAATGTTCAACAAAAAACAGTAGCAACTTAAAGCGAGGAGGGGCGCCGGGCGGCTTATCAAAGAATAATATAATAAAATGTACTCTTCAAGCTTTCTCAAATCAGAAATCTATCAAAAAACTGTTTTAGGTCAAAGTGGAATTATTTAAATTTCATTGATTGTTAGAATTTTACTTTTAGTTTAAATTACAATATATTTGACACTGACACTTTGACACTAGAGTTTTTTTTTTAATTTTAATTCATGACCAAAGATGTCTTTCAGTCGGTTACTTATAAGGGTTTTAAAATTCTTTAGTATGCGCTAGAAAGAAATTAACTGCCGAAAATATTTTGTCACTATTATTTCATCTGCTCTCTTATAACAAGGTTCCAAAATCAAAAGTGATGTCATAATGTTTAAAATTATAGTATATTAAAGTCTCGGACAAGTCACGTAACAATCTGTGACTTCCTTTGTAAAATTGCGGCACAACTGCATCACAAGAGAAGAATATTAGTTTTCGGCAACTTGTAGCTTTTGTTAATAAAACAGTTTCCTTTTTTGAAAAACAAAATAAAAACGTTTCGTTTTTTTTTCTGGTGACATTATTATATTGACACTGACACTGACGTTGTGTCAGTGTCAATGTGTCAAATGTCATTAATTCCATTTTGACAGTTCACGCCAGTGTTCAGGTTCACGCCGTTCACCGTTTTGTTGTTGATTGATTTTACGATTTGAGAAGAGAAAGTGGATAGCCAAGACACCCTGCCCGCTTGGAGAAGCTACTGTTCTTTGTTGTAAATTGATTTTTATGTACCGTCGTGATATACGAAAAACAGTCATGGCGCAGTCATCAGCATCTTCAACATCCTCGCCAAGCTCTTCACAGGAAATAGCCACTCCCGACGCCCTAAAATATTGGAGTCAAAAAGAAAAGTTCCATCTCTTGCAGGGTCTAAAAAACTGCGGTCGCCATGATATTCAGAAGATTCAAGAATACGTAATTACAAAAACTGTGGAGGAGACTAAAGCAGCTCTTGAGCATTATACTGAGGTAGCTCGACAGCATCCGATGTTCAAGAAAGAGAATGAGCAAAAGCCTAAGCGTTCACGTAAGCCACATTCGCCATTGACAGATTGGTCAAAACTGTTGACAGATAACTTAGATTACGAAGAGCTCAAAACTGAAACGGCTACTGCAGTGCGCATAATCGCTGACAGTGAGGATATCCCACCAAAAGAATGCACCGAAAACATAGATTTTAGGCAAATTTACCATGACATTGCAAATGCTATGGAGGGTAAACCGTTGACTGGAGACTTGTACACCTTTGCCGTTCTTCGCAATTGTTACATAGATACAGCATTGTCAAGCAAAGCGTTCATCAAGACTGCCGCTTTCAGGCACATGATAAACAATATTGATTTGTCGGATAAGGAGATTAACACAATCCCAAAACCAACCACAGATAATGAACTTGCCATACTCCGTCATTTGGCTTCACAGCGAAGCCACAATCCATTAAAAATACCAGAGGAACTTTTGAAGCCATTGTGTCCTGATGATGAAAAGATTATTAAAATAAATTCGGTGTGATAACAAAAACCATTTTGAAACAATGTTTTTTGAAGTATTTTTTTGTTTACAATTGGCCATGAACTACATAGATTGGAATAGTTCATGCCGCCATAACAGTATTAAACACTCGGCAACTTGGTATTTGAACTGACTCTCTGGATGCGCTGAACTAATATTGAAAGTATTCAATATTCAGGGAGGTTTAATCTTAATATTAGATAATAAAGTTCTTGGTCGTGGAGTTGCGGATACCAGCCCGTTTTAACCTAACCTAACCTAGATAATAAGGTTTGCTATATCTTTATGTATATGCTATTGTGCTGAGGTAAAGTATTTTGGAGAAGGCAAACCACAGGACTGAGTGAAAGGCTATGGTGGAGATAGTTGTCCAGCTGTGGGACAGTAAGGGTTTATAAAAAACATATAATTGAAGTGAAACTTCGTAAATATAGAATAATTAGAGTGGGAGCAATATATTAGGGGTAGTGGTTGAGCGATCGGCTGCTGCGCTGCGTTCGCGGGTACAATTCCTGCACGGTAGGTAGGGTATGGAAGGTACGGGCTTGGCAGGGTAGGTAGGGTAGGGTAGGTAGATTAGTAGGTAATTAGGTAGGGGACGAGAAGTTTCAGTACAAAAATTAAAAAAAGTTGTTTGAGAGTGTACAAAAGAAATGTCCATGTAGGTGAAACCCATAGGTACGGACCATAGTTTGGTGCTAGTCTGAAAGAATGGGTGTCTTATTAGTTATTACCCAACTGGGTTGTAGAGATCAGATAGGCATTTGCTCCATGTTAAAAACTGTTGTTCATCTGTATCTTGTAAGACTTGAAGCAGTCTCCAACATAGTTGTGGAAATTAGAGACATATTGATGGAGTCTGAAAAATGTTGATTTTGCCTTTTGTCAAGGGATAGATGGATAAGACTTACCTTTAAATGTATTGTCCAAAATAATCTTTGAAATTTTGTGCTAGTTTTACTTATGATGTAATTTGCAACTATAATGTGATTTTTAATTTCGTAGACCAAATTGACATTTGGGGGGTTGTCACTTTATCGTTACATAGAAATAGTGTCGTATCCTGACTAACCCGTGTGATCGAAAATCGAAGTAGATCGAAAATGAAACTATTTCACGGCAAAATAATTACATTTGTTAAGAAACTACTGGCCTTTATTTAGTTTCTACTAATTTATGTTAGACTTCATTTTATCGATCGCATTTATTATATTGTTGATTTCATATTTAACACAATAAAAGTTTATGTAGGTACTATGTGTATGAATACTGTTATGTTTAAAGATATTACGATTATTATACATAAAACATTTATTTACACCAATTATTAAAATTAAATTGAGGAATCATGTCTCATCGATTCGATGAATCACTTATGATTGAGCCTTACCTACAACACTATGCTTCATGCTTGCAACATTTAAAAAAATAAGGTAATTGGCAGCTGTCAGTTTAGTCTACGAAATTAAAAATCACATTATAAGTAATATTTAGACCTAAGTGTTTTGTTAAACCATCAAGAGATTATAACACACAATTTACATAAGAACCATTGTATTTTATGCAAAACATGCAAAGATGAGGTCATGAGATGCAAATTACTTAGCAAAGACAACTTAGTTTAGATAAATAATTTTTGTATCTATAATAAAACTTTCTATGGAAAATGTGTATTTTATTTATTTTTTAAACTAGCTTCTGTCAGCGGCTTCCCCCGTGTAGATATAAGCCGGAAATTAACCTAAGGGAAGTTACTGCCGAAATAAAAAAGTATTGCGTGAAGCTGTTGCACGCGACTTCGTCCGCGTCAATCTCGTAAACTCGCTGATACTAATGATTGTATTATATCATTATCCAGGTTTTGGTCAAATCTTATGGCAAATTTCGTCGAAATTCGTAAAGACGTTGAGGTACCTACCTATAATGATTGGTCAATTTAACGTAGATAGGTATAAAGCAAAGTCCCTGTCCGCGTTCGACGTCTCTACTGCCTGGCCCCACGTAAAACACCTGGTGCTATGGCACGCGCACCCGCCGGCAAAAGTGCCTACCCAGAGATTTGCTGCAAGACATTGCGACCCCATCCACCTCCCGAACTTGTCGCCTGAGTAAGCCGCCACATTCAACATTCATTCCTCCACATGTGCAAGTACACACGCACCGAATAGTACGGCGTGCGCTTGCTATCCGGTGCAAACATGAGCGATGTTACACACCACACATTTCTACAGGCTAGCTCTGGAAGTGAGGCAGATGGGAGCCATTCATTTCCTCTGTAGGTCCAAGACGGCACTACTGATGCTGGTCACCCTCACTGAGCATCGTATGGTTTGCCATGACTCCATGAGTTCCTAGGACGGGAGAGGTGAAGAAGCAGCGATGTGTTCAGAACACTCACCGCGGTGCGCCTATAGACACACACAACAAGCCAAACACAGTGAGCGCAGGTTGCTAAGGTCAAAAGGTCAGGCGTTTTAACTCGCTGCACACCGACGTCATTTCTGTTTCTCAGCTAACTTCTTCCAAACCACGCAACGGAATTTGATACGGTTTTCACTAATAGAAATAGCGCTAAACTTAGAAGGTGATTGTGTTTAGCTAAGGAGTGGAATTCCCTGCCAGCGTCCGTGTTGTGTGTTTCCCGATAGCTACAATCTAGGGGTCTTTAAGTCAAGAGTGAATAGGTTACTTCTAGGCAAGCGTGCTCCACCGTCGACCACATCATCGCTTACCATCAGGTGAGATAGTGGTCAAACGCGAGCCTATAGATAATAATAAAAAAAAAGGTGTTTGTACTCGTAATATAATTTGTCCGTGTGAAGCCGTGTCGGGTTGCTAGTAAATCTTCTTCTATCTTCTATATATAAAAATCTTCTATATATATACAAATCAATGGCTGTTCGTTAGTCTTGCTAGAATACAGGGAAGGTTTAAAAACGAATCAAAAACGTAGGGTAGGTTATATAGGTAGGTAGGCAGGTGGGGTAGGGTAAGTAGGGTAGGTAGGATAGGGTAGATGGGGTTGGGTAGGTAGAGTAAGCAGAGCAGGATAAGTAGATAGTCAGTTGACGGGAACGAAGCCGCTGTGCACAGCTTGTATAATAATTATAATTAAAGGTGACCAAATAAGAAAGATTTCTCTGTAACAAAAACCGGAACTAAAAACCAAAAATACTGATGATACAAGTTTCTTTGAATGAGGAAAAGTCAAAGAAAATTGAATAATCTTCCAAGAAAAATATTAGAAGTTTGTAGGTAGGTAGTAGACGGTTTAGATAGCTGTTATGGCCTTTATGTGTATGGGATAAGGTTCAAAATAAAGCAGTTTTGTGAATGTCTGCCATAGTATATAGTGAATTGTGAAGTAAATAATATATCTGTCATATAGAAGGAATGCAACAGAAGTACAACTTTACCGTGGGTAGTAGTAAATAAAATAGCGTTAGTCTTGTTCTTCACACAATGGTTTATTAGTCAAAATCTTAGCCTATATATACATTTTGGGTAATGGAGGTAATATCGCTCAAACAATTACGAGCAGGCTCACTCGCCTGCTGATCCCTAGATTCTTGGTAGCGCGACACGTAGATACCGCGCGACTGGCGCGGGCGCCTCAGTGTCCGATGCGCGAGCTTCGCGTGCGGTGGTGTCGTAGATGCTTTTAGGTTAGCTGGTACACAACTATACATTGCAAGATATATAACTTAAAATGGAGACAAGAAGATCATCAGGTTTCCTCAGAGACTAATAAATCTTCTGTATACCTACATAATGTACATATGTACCCCGTCTGCCTCGTTAGTCTAGTGGTCACAAGCGCTAATTACTGAGCATGAGATTCTGGGATCGATTCCCGGGTCAGGCAAGTGTTTTGTAAGGTTTTATTTTTATTTTTTATTAATGATGGGTTTGCTCTTGACTCTAGTCTAGGTCAAAGGTGACAGAGACAAAGTCGACGATGGAATTAGGGTTAGGGTTTACTAATGATAAGCATAAATTATATTGCCACAATTTACTTTGGCATAACGAAATTCAACATAATGATCATTACGCATAATATTATTAGGCATAAATATTTTGCCTTATTGGATATTGCCATAAATACTATTGGCATAATAATAACGAAGCTTAATTCTCTCAAGCTTAATGTTATAAACGCATAATGACATTTACACATATGACATAATGTTCTTTGGAATAAAACAAACAAGTTCGCGGCTTAAGGGTGGCCCAAGGGCCATCCCTGACGCACCATAACCAAATCCAACTGAGTCCTAACCTTGTTTTATTTGCTTCCAGAGATTCTCATGCAAATTGCGCTACCACGTGGAGATAGTGCAGTTATGTGGGACTCCAACCCACTAAAACTCCACGGTGTCCTCCTGTGCCACTTATGCGTAAGCACTCATCCGCGAACCCGCTGCGGCTGTCCGTCACTGGACTTTCCTCTGGGGTACTCCCCCATCAACGGCACACCAGAATACATTGCACGCCGTGAGCACCCCAGGGACCAAACAAACACATGAGCGCAAGACGACCCCGTGTATGGCACCCTTGGTCTCCTTGTGACGGGTCAGGTCAGTGACTCTATCACTTTTCGATCGTAGGGGATAGGGGGAGCTGCCAACGCTATACTGACACTCCTCCTGTGCGGCCCCACCGCATCCGTCATCAGAGGGTGGCGACCCATTCCAGTCGGAGGAAGGTAGGGAGAGTGGTGAACCGCAATACCGGCACTCCTCTCCCGCGGCGGCTTCCAACCCTCAGCAACAATGCCTCCCATACGAGAACGCGGGCCGCCTCAGTTGCGATGTCGCCCAAGTAGCACAAAAGCGAGCTTAACCCATAATTGGATTCTCTTGCAGCAAACCTCAGTGTCATAGATATTTTTTATTACACGAGGACAGCATACTTAAGTGCCCAAATAAAACTTAACATTTTAATTCTTACTAACTATATAAACTAAACAAATACGTGTACAGCACACAATTCATAAACATAATACATACTATATAATATTACTAAAATCCTTAATGAAGAAATACATACATTATCATCTATGCGTCATGTTGACAGGAAATGTTCCCTTGTTCTTTTCTTGAAAATTCCCAACGAAGAGCTATCCCGAATGGAGTGAGGGAGATTATTCCAGAGGCGGATAGCACGAACAGTAAATGATCCACCGTAACGACTTGATGAATGGGGAGGAAAACGAAGGAGAAGAGATCCCCCTCTTGGCATAGGTAATTTTTTATCCCCGTTTGGAAGGCAAGTGTTTCCCTCAACTGTCGAGACGCCTTGTATGACGTTTGCTAATTGTTTTAATGTTGTTTCGCTAATTACGGCAGATGAAGGGCTCGGCTTTGAGTCTGAATTTGTGCTCGATTGGTGGCAGTAGGCGCGCTCCTTATACCTACATAAAAAAGACGCACGCGTTGTGGATGTGGAACCGAGTTGCAAACCATGCTCCACCTCCTTATGTTCTTTCGCAGATTTTGACGGGACATGGGTGCTTTAGAGGCCGTCTAAATGCAATGTCCCTATGCGACACTGCACTTTGTTACTGCGGACTGGCGGATGAAACCCGGGACTATGTCCTATGGGAGTGCTATTTGTATGAGGAGGAAAGAAAAGAGATGCCAGACAACTGTTGCAGGACTGAAGACAGGCCGGTATATCACGAGGAACTGGTGTCCAGTAAGGAAGGGTTTGAGAGGCTGAGCGCTTTCGCTCTCAAATGGCACAGTAAGCGAAAGGAACTGGAGTTGTTATAGGAACAGCTGGGCGTGAAGTTTTACGATTTTGTGGCGTTCAAGCCCAGAAAGGGGAGAAGTGACACTATAGGGACAGGACAAAGATAATTTGTAGGAGACAACCTGCGAAAGAGCAGACGCAAGTACCAGGTCTGATGGACCATGAGGTGGAAGGTGGGTTGTCCTGCTCTCTGTACCCTAAAACATGCAGACAAAGTGATTTATGCACTGCCATCGACGATGCCGTGGAAGTGGCAATGTTTTTTGCCAAACGATTGACTGTCGTGTCAGTGACACGAAGAAGAAGTAGAAGTCTATACCTACCCATCCATGTGATGATGATGACAATCATGATAATTATGAGGATGTTGCCATCTAGCAGACTTCAGCCACAGCGAACGTATTCCTTAGATCCTCATTGCGTTTGCGAGCTCAGATGTGCTGCTCTGCTATGTGCCCTCCGAAAAACGCCGAGCAAGGAGCGGGCACGTCAGAAAACCATTGAAAATATGATAAGTGGTAACAGTATGCTACCTAACCCTTGCGGCGTTAAAGAAAAGGAAATAAATACACTTTTCACCGCCGCCGACACGTATATTTTTTTTTATAAACAAAAATATATAAAGGAATACAAAAGGTAAAACATTTAAATTAAACTAGCTGTCCCACGCGGCTTCGCTCCCGTCAACTGGCTACCTACCTGCCCATCTACCCTACCTACCCTACATACATGATTGTTGCGTTAATTAAACCATTTACGCAGCGCACGCAACAGAAACTCTCAAACAGGAATAAATTTGCCAGTTTATGCAACATTTTTCATTTATGTTCCGCTCCTATTGGTCGTAGCGTGATGTTTTATAGCCTATAACCTTCCTCGATAAATGGATTATCTAACACAAAAAGAATTTTTCAATTCCAACCAGTAGTTCCTGAGATTAGCGCGTTCAAACAAACAAACAAACAAAGAAACTCTTCAGCTTTATAATATTAATAATAAGTAAATATTTAATTATAATATACAATTATTGCTATAAAGTCGGTTTATTTTTTGTGAAAATTTCTTTATTTCTCTCTTTAAACCGACTTTAAAAAAATGGAGGTAATTAGTTTTAGGACCATATGACTAAAAAGTGAGCAAAGTAAGGTACCTAAAGGATTGACAAAATACCCATCATAACTACACACATTCGTGCTGTTTGTCGCTAATGTGTTCGGTTGTATAATATAACTGCAGAACTGAATTTGATGAAACTAGTACTGTTCCCTATGTTGAGTCCCTATCAGATTACTAGTTTCGGAGATATGCTTGGGAAAACAAACATACATTTTTTGAAGTCGGTAAAAACTTAGAAATGAAATTTCGACAATGATTGAAAGTAATACGCTGAACACACATGCTTGCCTATTTTCAACGCAGTTGCAACCGGTTCTAATTTGGTAAAGCTTGTGCTAAATTTACTGCTTTTTCCCTGTCATATGTCAGATAGCAACAGCATGATATCACCACAGAGATAACAAGCCTTAAGCAAACACAACGCTGATCAATACTCTACCTCGAACCTTATCAGACTGATAACACTAGCTTAAGTACATGCAAACGTAAAAAAAATATGTCATGTCGGAATTTGACCACGGACTCTGCTTTTGTATTAACCTTGTGATCCACCACTGCGGTTTTACCGGACGACTGCGGGAGTCTGGTGGATGCGAGACACACAGGACCGGTCACTGTAGCGACGGATTATTCGGATTAGAAAAGATTCTGGTTTGGGCAGATTCTTGTTACGGCAGATTCATTTTTTGGCAGATTCGTTATACAGTAGAAGTAACATGACCAATATAAACCATACAATTTATGTAATGGCCTATTTAAAGTCAATTTCAAACTTAAAGGTACTGTAGAGGCTTTCCACATAGGACAAGCAACCTGTTCGGCCGCTGACACCTAATACTGGCGACTTATAAGTTTGGAAGGAAATCGAATACAGAATATTTGAAATATATCGAACGCGTGTAGTTTTTGTTTAGCTGGACTTCTGTAAAAACCGCCCGAGGGCAGGCACGTTGTTGAGTCAATATAAGTTAAAAGTAATTTCTGCTTATTATTAGTTTCCCTGAGTTACCCCTTCACAGTACTTAGCAAAGGTTACAAAATGACAACAAAAAAACCTTATTCTTAAAACTAAAAATCTTATTAACGCAAAGGTAACAAAATGAGACATAATTATATATACATATATGTTCTATAGATCAGGCATCAGATCTGGGTAGTGCGTGCTTTTATCCGCAACAAATAGTTTTCCAATCAATGCACACTTTTTTATATAATCCCATAGTACATTAATACCTCAATGTATAATCCTTACATAATACTTCTGTAGATGACTGTAAAATATCTGTCTTATCAAGGATCTGCAAAAAAAAGAATCTGCCTTAACAAGAACCTGTCCTAAACCGAATAATCCGTAGCGACGCTTGGGGGAGGCCTTTGACCAGTGAGTGTTGGGGGAGACCAGTGGACGTCTTTCGGCTGCAATGGTTATGATCACCGCGGCGGTCTTAGAGTCCCTCAAAACCATGGAAATAATAAAAATAAACCCTAACACGATGGCGCTACCTTGTCCGGTTAAGGAGTTGCTATGGCCACCTTCCGGCTCTATAATGAGACCAGTTCCGTAGTACCATATTATTACAATAATTGCAAAGTGAACTATTAAGTAAGCTAAGTTTTTAATTAATCGGATAACTGAAAGTTCTTGAAAAATAGATTATTAGTTGCCGGACATATACGAAGAACCTCTCTCATCTTCTCTTCTCAATTTTTATAAATGCTATCACTAGGGTCCTAACTTTTAACTTATTTGTTATTTGTTATAGGCTCGCGCTTGACCACTATCTCACCTGATGGTAAGCGATAATGTGGTCGACGGTGGAGCACGCTTGCCTAGAAGTAACCTATTCACTCTTGACTTAAAGACCCCTAGATTGTAGATATCGGGAAACACAGACGCCGGCAGGGAATTCCACTCCTTAGCTGTACGCATAATAAAAGTATTCTCAAAACGTTTAGTGCGTATGGATGGGATGTCCACCATGTACCGATGGCGCATCACCGTACGTCTGGTAGTCCGATGATGAAACGTGCTGGGCGGAATTAAATCATGCAATTCCATCGCACACTCCCCGAAATGTAACCGATAAAAAACCGACAACTCGGCGACGGTGTTCAAGGCTCTGGAGCTTTGACTTAACCAGTGCCTCATCGCCGATGAGCCTCTTGGCCCGCTTTTTGATCGACTCTAGAGCATCAAGCTGGTATTTGGCAGACCTGTCCCTGAGATGAGAACAGTACTCCATGCATGATCGAACTTGCGCTTGATACAAGCTGAGCAGCTGTTCTGGCGTGAAGAACCTTCTCACCTTTGCAAGGATTCTCAGCTTTTTGGCAGCCAGCTGAGCCTTTGCCTCAATGTATAGGCCAAAATTGATAGTCGATGTCAACGTAACGCCAAGAAACTCAAGATGGTCAGTTATTGACACGGTCGCATCTCGTAAAGTTGGAGCCGGGTGAAATTGGCTCTTTTTAGCGGAAAAAAAGACACGCCTGGGTTTTAGCAGCATTAAACCTGACCAGATTGGCATCGCCCCATTCGGAGACTGCCTGCAAGGACAGGTTCAAGCGCTCCACCATGGCCTCCCGGAGAGACTGAATCTGAGGCCCGGTAGCACAAGTGTTGGACAAGTATCTCTCAGCAACAGTGCTGTCGTCAGCATACCCAAAGGTTTTAGCAGATCGTTAATGTGCAGCAAGAATAATGTTGCTGAGAGTACCGACCCCTGAGGGACCCCGGCATTGATATCCAATTTACTATCATCTCTATGCAGACGACTTGCAGTTGTATCGCCCTTTTAAACTGGGTGAACTCGCTGAGGTTGTGGCTGCCATCAATGATGACCTTGGAAATATCAACAAGTGGGCTAAGTCCTTTGGAGTTCTCCTGAACCCAAATAAATCTCAAGCGCTCGTTATTGGTGGCAGATACATGCTCAATTTATTAGATTCTCCAGTCCCTCCCGCCAGTAATGCGCGAAAAACTTGGGCGTTATATTGACACTAACCTCTCTTGGGAGGTTCATATTGCGTTTCAGTCTCTTAAACGTCTACAACAATTCTTACCATTTCACACTAAGGTAACTCTTGCGCAATCTCTTTTTCTGCCGCTAATAGACTATGCGGATGTCTGTTTTCTAGATGCAACGGAGGTACTCCTAAACAAACTCGAGCGACTGCAGAACTTGTGCATCCACTTTATTTTTGACCTCCGAAAGTACGACCATGTGTCGGAATTTCGGACCAGATTGAAGTGGCTGCCAATCCGGCGTCGACGAGATACCCACATCCTATCCCTTCTCTATACTATCCTGCACAATCCTACTTCTCCTCAATATCTTCGCGAACGGTTTGAGTACCTCGTCCCGAGGGGTAAACCTTGTCGCATAGCCACTTCGCTTCTTCTTCGAACTCCGCGTCACACTTCCAGCCGCTATGATGGCTCCTTCTCTGTTACTGCAGTGTATCTCTGGAACTCTCTCCCACACTCCCTACGCGATAGCCCTTCTCTCGATGTCTTCAAGAGGAAAATTAAGGAGCATTTTCTTTCAACGCAATAAATAATATTAGTAGATAAATACGTATATATATATGTATATTTGTTTGTATATATGTATGTATGTTTGTCGACGCATTTCTCCGAAACTACTTATCGGATCTTGGCCTTTCTTTATTTTTTGGATTTGGGATCTCTCAACTTAGGTAATAGTGCAAGTTTCATCAAAATCGGATCAGTAGTTTTCAAGATATGGAACATACAACCGAACTCCTTAACGACAAACAGCACGAATGTGTAAATTGGATTGTTATGGGTATTTTGTCAATCCTTTAGGAACCTTACTATAGAACTTCCTCACTTTTTTGTCTTAGTATAATAAAACAAAAAAGAAAGAAATAAAAAAAATATACAAAAAAATAAACTAACTTCAAAAGCAAAACAATAAAAAATGCAAAATCTTTCGTTTCGAATGTCGGTGTCGAAAAACGATAAAAAAGAAGTACCAAAGATTCCGGCTTCCGAAACGAAAGTTATTTTGCTTATTTATATAGAAATTGTCATTAGAGATCGCTTACGTTATCACGATCGAGTGCGTTAATAAAAAACCTTTTTACAAAAAATACTATCGACTTCCAACTAAAAACACTACAAAGTGAAAAGTAACTTTCTTTTTCAAAGTCGGTGTCTTTGGTAGGTACCTATTTTTTTCGTTATGGACACCGACTTCGAAAAAGAAAGTTATTTTTCACTTTGTAGTGTTTTTAGTTGGAAGTCGGTAGTATTTTTTTTTTAAAGATTTTTATATTTTTCACTTTTTAGTTGTACCTATTAAGCAACTTGCCTTTAGTGAGGTACTTATAATACCAGAATAGATTATCCGAATGCCATGAAACTTGATCATAACCAGTGAAATGAGAGTGTGAACTGTACACATCTGCGTACCCCTTTAGAGCGTACTGGCGTGATGTTATGTTATGAAATGGTATAAACAATAAACAGACATGCGATTGCAGCAATCCCGAGAGATTTGCCTTTATTTATTGAGGAGTTCTGCTGTATATCTCCGAAGTTCTTCATCAGATCTTCACAAAATTAAAATGGGACCAATTTCGAAACTAATTTTTCAAACAAAAAAAGATTTTTTTTAAATCGGTCCACAATTGACGGAGATATCGGTGAACAAAAACAAAAAAAAAAAAAAAACAAACTCGAAGTCGAACATAGAACCTCCTCCTTTTTGGAAAGTCTGTTAAAAACTAGGCATAAGCTAAGCACACATTATTTTACATGGAAAATGACTATGTGACTTCTACAACTTATAGGCAATGTTGATACTCCGGAAGTCGGTTTAGTAATAAACGGATATGACTTTAGTACTGATTAATATGACGCATTGTTGCCTATATTTTCCAGTTACCGCATTATTGTCGCTTTCATATTTTTATCTTGACTCACAAACTTTCTCTAGAAAATGATTGATATTCCAATAATATGCGATAACAATAACACTTTCAGAGAATTTTACAATATTTCTTGTGTGATCTGTTTTCAGACAGGCTGGAGCCAATTGGGTTATTGAAATAATAAAAAATAACGATTCGTTTTGTATTTTGAAACTTTATTTATCATAAGCAATTGAAAATTGACAAGATTTAAAAAAGTACCACCTGAAGCGCCATGTTGGTGACGTCATAACGTTCAAGAAACTTCACGATAATACAGTGTCAACTACATTTGAATTGACTAAAAATATCCGAAAATTATTATTTGTAACAGCAAGTTTTACTTAGTCATGTGTGATAAAGGACTCATTTCAATAGAATACCAACCTGATAGACGATTTGAAAGTTTTGAGCATAAATACAATTGTCGTAATAAATATTATGTGTTTGTGGACCCGTGTTTGTTATTTTTGTTTACCAGGTACATTTAGAAACATAATTGTTTTATTGTAATCGTTTTTACTTATGGGTTGATCAATCAATCAATCATTTATTTGCCTGAATGTGGTACATTATGGTCTTAAGATTAATAAAAGGTATCATCACATTCTGCCAAGTGTGGCGTGCAAATATAGGTACCTACATAAATTATAGGACACATATTATTAGGCCAGTATTAGCATTGTTAATTGCATAATCACGAATAAGAAATACACACACAATCCAACAGACCAGACTTTGAGGTATATCAAACAAAAATAACATCATAAATACACACAATTTGTTTAGTATGTCAAGGTATCATTCAACGCCCGAGTATTAAAGAGTAACATGTCAAAGTATAAATTATTAACATTAAATTAATTCAATTACGATGTCAAAGTATAAAAGATTAAAATTAAATTAGGATGTCAAAATATAATAGTTGGTGATATTGGTGTAACATAAAAAGTAAACAAACACGATTGGCGCGAAACTTCAACTTTGGATATCAAAAAAATTCATTAGATACCACTAAATATGATACAACCCAAAATCTGTGGAACCATTATTTTTATTTATTTTTTTACATAAAATCATTGAAATTTTCGGTATTGCCCATTATTTACATATCCCTTAATAATATTAAATACTAACATCTATACTATATATATACAAACACTAAAAAACTTTGTAGAACAAAAACGTGAAAAAACTTTTTACAAAAAAATACTATCGACTTCCAAATAAGAAAACTACAAAGTGAAAAATGACTTTATTAATGGAATTCTTATAACTTCTAATAACTTCAATTTGACATTTTGAAGACCTCACTCTACACCAGCGCCCCTAGCGACAAATTCAAACGGAAGCCCCCACTGGGCCAATAAGCGGCATTTTTGACTGTCGAAAATTTGAATTAATAATGTAATAATAATTGATTCTACAGTCGCTTGATGGAAAGCGATTTTAATCAGCTAACAGACCTTCCAGTCTTGCCAGCGTACTTTTTTACCCAGTTTCTGGGTTATGGAGATCAGATAGGCAGTCGCTCCAGCTGCTTGTAGTGTTACCGCTTCATCGTGTCGGTGTTTCTTGTCCATTCTTCTCTAATTTGCCGGATGTTCGGTAGAATCAATTACTATTACTTTTAAATTTAATTTTTTTGGCTTTCAAAAGTGCCGCTTGATGGCCTAATCGAAATAAAGAATTTAGACTTTGACTTTGACTTCCGCTCCGGCTGAAACACAACCTCCACATAGTTGGGAAAAAAGGTAGGCGGAAAATAGGTAAAGACACTTGAAACTCCAAAGGGTCTGCCTATGTTTTACAAAGCGAATGAGCTGTGGTACACATCATCATCTTCCTACCCTCATCCCATGTATTTAATTGAATTATAGTTGTATTTTAATTGAATTTTAATTGGATTATAATGGTTTTTAATTGTATTTGAATTGGATTATAATGGTATTTTAAATAAATTTTAATTGTATTTTATTGTGTTTGACTCTTGTTTAATTGAATGATAGTTGGATTTTAATTGTATTTATAATGGTTGATTGTATTTTAATTGTGATATTTGATTGTATTTTTAATTGTATTTCTGTAAGTGTATAATATCTGTGTGGTAGTAACATCGCATTGCCGTTATAGCTGTAAAGGTGTTATTTACATAATTTTGAATACAACATGCAACACGTTTGCTTCGTCCATTCGCCCCGTCAACTGTCACGGTATCATTCAGTCCCTTCATGAGGAAGCTGGTCTTCCTTTGTTTTCAGAGGGAAAACTTCAAAAGGCGCCTGGGCTTTTGGGGGGAAAACCAGGCAATGTAGGATTTTTACCTCTCTAAAACCTCCCCAGTGGGAGCGGTGATGTACCTACCTAACCTACTATTAATACTTCCTCTATAACAATATTATAGAGAGGAAAGATTTTTGTTTGTTTGTTTGTACCGAATAGGCTCCGAAACTACTGGACCGATTTTAAAAATTCTTTCACCTATGGAAAGCTACATTATTCCCGAGTAACATAGGCTAAAAATTATTAAAAAGAAATATGTTATGAAAATTGAAATAATGTAACCCAAAGTAACAAATTTTTTTGCCTATAAAATTAATTATTTGATAGATGTAAGGTTGGTGGGTAGGTAGGTAGGGTAGGTAAGTAGATAGGTAGGTAGGGTAGATAGATAAGTGATAGGTAGGTAGATAGCCAGTTGACGGGAGCAAAGCCGCTGAGGTCAGCTATTTATATATAAGTAGGTACATTATAAGGATTTCAATACAATTATTACGTATTTGTTAGACGCATTACCATCATAATTTATTATTGATAGGTAATACTGTAGATTCTGCCAGCGGCTTCGCTAGTGATAAAGTCGGAAATAATTAATCAAGGCAACATACTCCTGGGATAAAAAATATACTTTAAATTATTCCAAAACATGTTCTACCCTTGTTTCATCTAAATTCGTCCAGCTAGTAAAACGTGAAAAGGTAACAAACGGAGGTTCTTTCGCATTTTAATGTTAGTAAGGGTTTTATCTTATTTCGGCATAAATATAATGAAATTAATAAGAAGATGGTAATCATCATAACAAAAAACGCAACAGCACCTTATGTAATGGCGTAACATTATGAAATCAAACAATATTACAATGAATAATCCGAACTATTCCTCAAACTACACAGTTGAAGAAAATATCCACGACATATTTAATCTTCTCCTTCATAAAATTCAGTGCTTAGTGCAAATAATCCTATAAAATTGATAGTGAAAAAAATCATCAAGGCCAAAGGGCCTAACCGCCTAACACGCTTCCCTGCGGGACGCTAGCTCGCCGCGCCACGAAAAATCGCTCCGACGCATCGTTATCAGGCTATCAGTTATTATATCACCTACCTTTACGTTGAATTTCGAAATACTGATAAGATATACCCAGGTATAAACTACTCATACATTTTAAATAAGATTAGCCATTGAGGGCAACGGAGTCGAACGCTTCGGTAAAGTCGTCGGCGGCAGGACTTTTGAAATTAAAGTAGGATTTATTCCTACAGTGTTTGTGCAGTGCAAAATGGGTTTCAAGGAAGTTTTTTTAGTTGCTTGTGTGGTTGGGGCGGTGTCAGCACAAACCAGTTGTGAGTATTATATAATATTTTTTATAAATTCAGTGGAGATAAGGCAAAGAAACATGGCGGCGGATTGGAAATCGATAGTTGTATTTGTTCGATTGATTTTATTGAGAGGGACTAAATATTTGTAAAAATCTTTTATGATCTCAATTTTGTAGATTAGAAAGTAATGTTAAAGCCAGGTATGTAAAATGGGTTAGGCAGTATTATCAATAGGGCACAGCTCACCGGTGATAATATCAACTCCTAATTGATAAGGGGCGATCTTATCACAATTTAACGGATGCAAATCTCGGGCACTTACTTACCTACTTAGATTTTCGTTTCGAGCACCCTTTATTTGATAAGGAATTATTATTATGAATTCATTTATAAGTATCTCTTTAGTTTGGTGTTCCCAAGGCCTATTTTAAAGGCCGTGTGGAAAATTAGAGAAAGAGTGAACCACGCCCATTCTTCGTGTAGATTTGTTTGAAGTGACTCATATAATGTGAGGGTATGGGCAGTGCGGCATTGTACGAGCGAGTTTATACAATATGGCCGGATTTGTAGTGATAAAACTTTAAGTTCAGTATAATCACTTAATTTTATCAATAAAAACAATCCAACACTCTTAAACATAGAGCAATTATTATTTTAGTATCCGACTTTATAATTTCGATATCAACATAGGTTGATGATGTTGATGTTACATTGATCATGTATTTGTACAATAGGTAGTGGTAGGTTTTTGTATTTAATAAATATAAAATTAAAAGATTTTTCAAAATTTTGTATGAAATGTTAGTGTCCTCCGGTGCTCACGGGTGTTTGGGCGCCGTCAGGCGGGGGACCCATGAAATTTTGCCCGTTTTGCCCTCCTAGTGTTACGCTACTGTTAATAAATATGACTGTAAAATAAATATTTGACGAAGTATTTCGCCGAGTAGACAATAAATCAGTTACAGTGAGGTTTCTTTTCGTTAATTCGTACTTAGGGGTAGTTTCGTTTATATCAGCTTCACATCTTGATCCCCCGTGGTTTCCAACACATTGGCAGATTGGCTCATACTCCTCGTTAAGAGAACATTCGCCGTCGTTTAGACAGTAGCCATGACACGTGGAGACCTCGCATCTTTCTCCAGAGTAACAGACGTCACAGCTGAAATAATGAAAATATTAAACTTAACTACATTCGACGGTGCAGGAAAACATCGTGAGGAAACCGGAATGTCTTAGGACCAAAAATTCGAAGACATGTGACACCCACCAACCCGCACTGGGCCAGTGTGGTGGATTACGGCCCTTTCCCTCGCACAGAAAAGAGGCTTATGTACCGGCCGATGAGAACATTAAAATGTTGATGATAATTACATTCAACAAGAAAACCACCAAAAGAAGTAGAGTATGTTTTACCTGCATGTAGGATGTCTCTCATCACTAAGACTACAGTTGCCGTGGATGCAATACCCAAGACACACGTCGACTTGACATCTTGGCCCGGTGTGACCGGCATTACAACTGAAAAAATCATAATGTGTCTCTAAAATTATTTATCGTGTCCGTGCTCTCCTCTATTATATATATCTCTCTTTAAACAATGTGTCCGTGCATGTATTAATAAAACTTTAAGGCCGTTAAATACACTTGATTTTATAGATAAAACACCCTATAAGGGGTCGACCAATCCCAACACTTACAAAGATAGAGCAATTTTAGTATTTGACTTATTTATAACGATATCCACATAGCTGTCTAACAACCATAACTTTGGATTTTGTCTCACAGAGACTCACATTTAATGTTATTTTTATGGCCATAGCACTGAAAATCTAAAAAGATATTCAATTAACGCACAAAAGCTAATATATTTTTGCATTGAACATAAAAGAAAAATTTTAAACAAAATTTTCAAAATTTAACGGCCTTAAGTTTTATTACTACATGCACGGACACATTGTTTAAAGAGAGATATATATAAAAGAGGAGATTGTGGCAAAATAATAACAGCCGCACGGTTCGCTCTACAAGGTTAAGCAGAGGTTGCTGAGGTCGATCCGTGGATGGGTGACCATCTTTAAATAACGAGTTTCCTCCGTGCATCGGGAAGCACGTTAAGCCGTTGGTGGCAGCAGTCATTTGAACACCTTTTACAATCGTTACGGGTACTCAGAAGCCCGAAATCTGATATGAGTCTTACCAAATGGTATCGTGTTAACCAGTTACTGGGTTGAGGAGGTCAGATATGCAGTCGCTCCATATAAAATATGGGTACTCAGCTGAATTATTTGGAAGTCAGTTGTATTTTTTTTTTATAAAAAAGTTTTTTTTTTATTTTACACTTTTTAGTGGGACATAATGGACAAGTTCTATAGTAAGGTACCTATAATGTCCACAGTGATGCCAGAATAGATTACCCGAATAACACGTAACTTGAACATAATCGGTGCAATGAGAGTGTACCAGGGTCAACTGTACACGTCTGCGTACCCATTTAGAGCGTAATGGCGTAATCGTATGTTATGATTTTATGAAAGGATAATATTTTTGTGTTCACCAAAAATCTAAAGGTACATCAAGGTATGCATTTCTAAAATATTGATCTTAAACCCGTGTAATTGTTTTACTATAATTAAACTACTCGGCCAATAAAATATGTTACATCAAACAAATTCCAAATTAACACCAAGATATAACACTTTTTTATTGTAGTGCGCTGCAAATATTCTATTGTAACAATAACTATTTTATTCTTCCCCGAAAAATACTGATCGTGCACCAAATATTCCTGCTCGGGAGCTTAGGGCACCCCGACACGGACAGGTTACGTTCGAACGAGATGACGTGAGCTGAAGTGAGCGAGCAAAGCGAGCGAACTCAGCTCCCGTCATCTCGTTCGTGTTAGGTTTCTTTAGACCCTGCGGACGGAAATAGGAGCCCCGCGCAGCGGGGCTCCGTCGACTATGTTGCCAAAGTACTATACATTTTGCAGTGCATTATCTGAAGTAAAACTAAAAAAATAAATGCTCGTTTTTAAAATTAGGTGTATTACTATATTTACAAATTTGCAACAGTTGTTAAATAGATGCTCGTTATGACATATTTTAATGAACATATTTTGGTGCACATTCAGTATATTTGGTGGAACACAGGCAAAATTAGGTAAATGAAATGGGAATAAATTGAAGTACTTTTAAATACCATCCTTTATGAAATAGTATAAACAAAAAAACAAACATGCGATTGCAGCAACCCCGAGAGATTTGCCGTGATTTATTGAAGAGTTCTGTTGTATATCACCGAAGTTCTTCATCAAATCTTTACCAAATTTTAATGGGACCATTTCGTAATATTTATCATTCGAAAAAAAAAATTGCGAGTCCGTATAACTATATATCACTCCGTCATTTAAAATGACGGAGTTATAAAAAAAATACATAAAAATCCGAATTCAGAATCTCCTCCTTTTTGGGAAGTTGGTTCCAGAGTAACAGATAAAAATCAGACCTATGAAGTACGATTGAATACTTATAGTAAAAGCTAAGTAGTAACATTTTCTGATTGATAACAAGATTCTAGTTAAGTGTCAGACACTCCAAGTGGCGACGTCATTGTATCAATGAGTCCTTAAAACTGAATACTATGATGGCATTGCATTGCATTCAAGTTTGATAGTTAGTCTTACCAAGGGTAACGTGTAAAGGTGCTGCTAGTATACCGCGCTACCGCGACGCAAGACCGCGACATGCGACTGAGGCAGGAGACGCGCGACATCACTTATCCTTAACCTTTGTATGGGAGTGTGTTCACGTCACGCGCGAGGCCGCGACGCGCGACAGAAGACAACCCCCCCTGCCCCTCTAGCCAAGTTACAAACGTTTCGTAATATTTGCCATAGCGGGCTTCCAGCCTCTCAAATCGCCTAGTGCGGATGGCATCTACTCAATATTATTGCAAGAAAGGGCCTCTGTTTTGATAAACCATTTGAGTAAGCTCTACAGAGCCTGCATAGCCTTTGGGTACATATCCAAGCCATGGAGGGAGGTCAAAGTCACCTTTATACCGAAGCCGACATACGAAGAAGCTAAAGCTTACCAGCTCATCAGTCTATCATCCTTTTTCTTAAACTGACACCGAAACTGGTAGACACGTACCTAAGAGAGGGACCACTTAAAAAAAACTACAGTGCAACCTACAGCCCTGGCAATTCTACGGAAACGACATTGCCCTATGTTGCGAGTCGAGCCGAGGCTGCGCTAAAGGGGCAAGAGATTTGTGCCGGGGCTTTTCTCGACATAGACGAGATTTGAATCAATACGCATTGCTGCAAAGGAACATGTTATCAATGATACCACGTGCGACTGGATTGACTATATGCTGAGAAGCAGGACAGTCAGGATGGAACTGATGGGAGACAGGACTTAGCGCAAAAACAACAAGAGGTTGTCCGCGAGAGCAAGCGAGGCAAGAGAGGGCTCAGCAAATGATTTTGTGGGTCCAGAACCATGTGTAGGCATTTCGACGTGTCTCGTAAAAGCCACATTTAGGAAGTTTGCAGGTAACAGACAACAAACACATTGGCTGTCTAATACCGGTCTGGCACACTCCAAGAAATTCCTGGGCTCTACGTTCAAAGCACGGAAATGCATTTGGAATATGAGCAGGGAGCAAATCCGCTACCTGCTTGGTGCCTTTACTGGGCACTTTTGAACCAACGACATCCTCATGAAGATGGGTCTAACCACGACGGAACGCATGAAGCACCTTCTGTGCACATGCGATGCACTGGCTGGTAAGCGAATGAGTTTCCTAGGGGTTGGATATCCAGAACCAGAAGACTGTAGGCTCATATCTCCTAGTCTCAATTTAAAACTCATGAAGAGATTTTTTAACGAGATTGGGGAGGAGTAGGTTATCTAGGGGAACATAATAGATCCCAATGGATCGAAGTGTCTGAGTTATTTCTCGGCCCCTCCACAAGATAAGATAAGATAACCATTCGTAATGAATCTCCTTCTACAATTGTTAACGCTTTCGATTTTTATGGTCTGACCCAGTGACTTAATGTTCAGATTCCCGTACATTGATTCGTTTTCTACTAGCGTTATCGATTGTAGACTGTCAACTTGGTTACTGGTCGTGATGCCTTAGACAAGTGACATTCCATCATCGAAAGCGTGGCGATAGCGATTGTAAAATGACAAAAATGTATAACGCTATCGAAATCTCACATGTGCAACCCCTTACATTTTTGGCATTTCAACCATCGCTACGCTGATATCTTTACTAATATTATAAAGCTGAAGAGTTTGTTTGTTTGAACGCGCTATTCTCAGTAACTACCGGTTGCAATTGAAAAATTCTTCTTGTGTCGGATAGTCCATTTATCGAGGAAGGTTATAGGCTACATAACATCACGCTACGACCAATAGGAGCGGAACATAAATGAAAAATGTTGCAAAAACGGGATATGTTTTTCCTTTTTGTGAGCTTCCGTTGCGTGCGCTGCGTAAGCGGTTAAAGTTACGCAACATTCATGTATGTAGGGTAGGTAGGATAGGGTAGGTAGGTAGCCAGTTGACGGGAGCGAAGCCACGTGGGACAGCTAGTATAGAATAAAATTATTCATGACGAATATTTTTTTTAAACAAGCTTGTTTGTATTCTTCTCAGCAAACCCATTCATTTGATACCCATATCATGGCAGTGCACAAAAAATAACTAGGTCGCCATCTTGAGCCGTCCACCATATTGGATTTAGAATGACATCACTTAGCTCACCATGCATTGTCATCCAAACTAAACGTGTCTGCAATTTATTTCTTGATCGGTGGCAGATAACTGCTTTAAAATTCAGTTGCAAGATTAGACCCTAACATACATAATAGCTAGTTAAATAAAAGCTTGTAAAAACATTCACTGACGTTGAAGACAAAGGTTTAGAATCTAGAGCAGGGGTCACCAAGTGCACAGTTATTTTGACCGTTTAGTTGGAAAAACCACAACAAACTACAATTAGGTATCAACACGCTTGTTTACTGTTGACTATTAAAACATCTAGAGGACATGTTAAATCTTAAGAAACTACAAAACTCCAGTGTAAATACGGGACGATAAAATAAATATTTGTTTTCACTCACATGTCGCATTTAAAGATTATAAGTTCTACAAACAAGATATTTAATAATAAAATAAAACTACAGTAAATTCGAGAAATTGCGCAACACAAATATATTCTTCAAATATAAAAAAAAAACTTTTTTACAAAAAAATACAACTGACTTCCAAATAAAAACACTATAAAGTGAAAAATAACTTCAATTTCGGCAGTCGGTGTTCTTGTTTTTATTTCTTCTTTTTTGACTTCCGAAATTGAAGTTATTTTTCACTTTGTAGTGTTTTATTTAGAAGTCGATTGTACTATTTTGTAAAAAAATATATGTAATATTTCACTTTTTTTGTGGTGCATAAAACATAGTGGACAAGTTCTATAGTAAGGTACCTATAATGCCCACAGTGCTGCCAGAATAGATTACCCGAATAACATGTAACTTCAACTTATCGATGGAATGAGAGTACCAGGGTGAACTGTCTACGTCTCCGTGCCCATTTAGAGCATACTAGCGTAATAAAATGGTGTAAAGTTGTAAACAATAAACAGACATGCGATTGCAGCAATCCCGAGAGATTTGCTGTTATTTATTGAAGAGTTCTGTAGTATTTACCGAAGTTCTTCATCAGATCTTTACCAAATTTAAATGGAATCAGTTTGGAATAAAGTTCTTTTGATCAAAAAATACTTTTGCAAATCCCTTTATATATGACGGATTTAGCCCAGACCATACATTAAAAAATATCACAAGAGAGTCATTACATCACTAACATCTGCCAGCCCTCTCCTAACTATTTTGGGGTCTGATGCCAGTATAACCAGGTGCAGCTGAATAGGTGTAAATAACATGAAGCGATTACTTAACTGACCTTCAGACAACCCAGTATATTTCTGGGTTCTGGAGGTCAGATACCCCTGTCTTGCTTCATAAAATCCGTATACGCCACTCCTCTCTCTGCGAGTGCGGATTCGGCGAGGGCACCATAGATCACGTATTTTTTGAATGTCCAAATAATGTCCCTAACTGGATTTATACCGTCTCTCTAAACTCAAGATCCCTCTCCCAATAAATTTCCCATCTGTCCTCACTTATTCCTCCCCAGAACTTCTTGTGGCGTTGATGATATTTATCCGCCACAATAATATAAAATTATGAGTTTTTCAAAACCTTTCAACTACCGTCTTTTTATGTGGCAAAAAACGTACCTATCTTTAATGTGTTAACAATTATATTATTTATGTTTTTTTTTTACTAACCTAAGAAGTGTCAAATGTTATAATGTGTTTAATGTTTAACCTAAAAATTACAACTACACTACACTACTGTGTCTACAGTTCCTTTTTTTAAATTGTTAATAAAATATACCTGCTCTATCATTTAACTATAGACATTGGCAGAATAGTCGTTATCGGCTTTGCTTGCCAAATAAAAATATAGAATAGAACAAATAAAACAATAAAAACACCACGAAACACAAATAGCACATTCACGTATCTCGGGAATGATCTCGGGAAATGGAAGGGGTTTTTTTTTTTTTTTTTTTTTTTTTTGTCGACGGGGAAAGTCATCTTATGACAAATCCCGCTCTTGGGTGGAGCGGGAGATAGTGTCAGACTTGTACTGACTAAAAACCCCGCGCCGTTCCTTCTAGCCTTCATACCGGGGCTCTAGCTTCCTTTCGGATAACCCCGAACCCCGGTAGGCTTCGACCCAGCTGGGCCCCTCTCTTTGCTGACAACTCCTTGAGGCGCGCGGGAACAGTGCGCGCCGTCGACGCCTTGGCTCGGTCCGGGTAGTTACCGGACGATCGGACAGCGAGCTACCCATGGCTCGCTGTCCACGAGCCCGCGTCTACGGTGGCTGGATATCGGGATTGGGATCCCGGCGGCGGCGGCGAGGGCGCCGTTGCCTGATGCGGTCGGCCTCCTCCTTTGCTAGCATTACTGCTTCGCAGAAGGAGGCGACCGCCTGCCACTCCTCCTCGCTCCGGACCATGGCCTGAACCAAGGCCCGGCGCGAGAGGTCTCCGCCGCCGATCGCCCCCACGAGGGCACGGCGGTGCTCTGCCCAAGCAGGGCACACCTCGACTGTGTGCTCCACCGTGTCCTCCGGGCGTTCCGCACAGTGGCGGCACCCGGGCGTCTCTTCCGCTTGGATCCGATGCAGGAACCTCCCGAACTTGCCATGTCCGGTGAGGACCTGCGTCATGCGGAAGGTAAGGACGCCGTGAGGTCTTTCCAGCCACGCCTCAAAGAGGGGACTTACCGCCATTATGGTGGCGTGCCCAGCACTGGGTTGCGATAGTCGCTGACGCCATTTCACCGTGAGATCCCGCCGGAGCTCTGTCCGCCATACCTCGACCTGTCGCGGTAGCGGACTTTCACCCCGGCGTTGCATCTCCACGCGCATGTCGTGCATGTGTGCAAGGACTGTTGCCTCCAGATCCCACGGTGGTAGGCCAGCCAGAAGGCTCGCCGCTTCGCGGGAGATCGTGCGGTAACTCCGCACCATCCGTATTGCCATGACCCTCTGGCAGCCGTTCAGTATCGTCGCCGGTCGCTTTTGCAGCGACGGCGCCCACACCGGCGCCCCATAGAGGGCCATGGACCGAACGATCCCCGCGTAGAGCCTCCGGCAGGAGGCGTCTGGACCCCCAAGGTTGGGCAGGAGCCGTTTGAGAGCAGCCCCAGCCCGGTTGAGTTTGGGAGCCAAACGTCGGAAATGTTCTCCGAAATTCCATCGGCTGTCGAGAACGAGTCCCAGGTACTTCATCGTCAACCCGACGCCGATGCGAACTCCTCCTACCGTAAGCTGGGAGTCTGGTGGCGGCGTATTCCGAGGGCCATGAAAGAACATGGCCTCGGATTTGTGCAGCGCCACCTCGAGTCCCAACTCCTGGATCCTACCAACGACTATCGCAACCCCGCGTGTCGCTAGAGCGACCGCCGCCTGGTGCGACTCTCCCTGCACCAGAACCAGCGTGTCGTCTGCGTAGCAGACCACGCTGACCCCGCCAGGGAGGTCGCCGCGCAGCACGTAGTCGTAGCCGATGTTCCACAAGGGTGGCCCCAGAACCGACCCTTGCGGAACACCGCACGACATCTCTCGACGTTTCCAGTCTCCCTGGTGACCGGGGTAGACAATGTACCTGTCCGACAGGTAGGCCTCGACCACTCGACAGAGGTATTCGGGCACCCGGTGGTACCGGAGTGCCCTCCGGATCGTACTCCAGGGTAGGGAGTTGAAGGCGTTGGCGATGTCCAAGGACACCGCCACGACGCTCCCACCCTGGGACACCGCATCCCCTGTCGTGAGGGCTCGCACGCGCATGATGGCGTCCACCGTAGAGCGCGCCCTGCGGAAGCCAAACTGTCCGTCCGACAAGTCCGGCCCCACCCGTGATAGGCGCGCGACGAGGCGGTTTGCAATGACTCTTTCAAAGATCTTGCCCACCTCGTCGAGCAGCACAAGGGGCCGGTACGCGGACGGAGAGTCCGCAGGGCGCCCTGGCTTCGCTATGAGGACCAGTTTCCCCATCTTCCAGCGAAGTGGGAACTGGCCCCTCTCCATACATGCGCTGAAGAGCCCTCTTAGTCGAGGCCCGAGAGCCTCCATGGCCAGGACCCAGGCTTTCCCTGGCAAGCCGTCGGGTCCTGGGGCGGTGTTCTTGGCACTCAGCCTTCGCACCGCCACTCTCACCTCTACCTCGGTCACCTCTGGAGTATTGTCGTCGTCGTCGCTGTTGTGGTCCGCGTCAGACACCGCTAGCGGAGGCGGAGCCATGGGCGGGGGGGAGTGTTCCCCTCGCGCAGGGAACAGAGTGGTTACCACACCCTCCACGAGTTGGGGCCGGAGACTCTGAGTCAGCGGCGGAGCCCAGGGGCGAAGCTTGTCCCGTACCAATTTGTACGGGCGCCCCCACGGATCCGCGTTCAGAGACCCCAGCCACACGTTGCGGGCCTCGAGTTTGGCCCGCTTTATCTCCGTTCGGAGGGTGCGTTTTGCCTCTCTGTATCCCTCATACAGCTCCGCCTCTCTGGCCTCCGCATCCGGCGGGCGGATGCGGCGTCTGCAGTGTCTGTCGTACCGGCGGCGCGCGTGATTGCACGCGTTGCGCAGTGCACCGATCTCCGGCGACCACCAGTACACGTGGCGCTTAGCACGACCTTGATGGACTCGGGGCATTGCCGCGTCGCAAATTTGCGACATGGCCTCCCGGAACCACTCCGCCTCGACGTCGATGTCGACAGGCCTGTCCGGTGCTTGCACCCAGGCCTGTACCGTCGCGGCTTCCAGGAGGAGCTCCCGGTCCATCTGCTTAAGCGCCCACCGCGGACCACAAGGGCTCTGTCGGACCGGCGCGGCCGAGGTTTCGGCGGAGACGTCAAACCGGATGTACCGGTGGTCAGAGTACGTCTCCACCTCCTCCATAACGCGCCAGCCGACGACACGCGGCGACAGAGCGGGGCTGGCGAACGAGATGTCCACCACTGATGTACCCCGCATCCGCACCAACGTGGGGACAGAGCCCCGGTTCAGGACGGCCAGGCCTAGCTCCAAGGCCCAGTCCTCCACCATCCGACCCCGTCGGTTCGTGTACCGAGAACCCCAAGCCGTGTTCCAGGCGTTGAAGTCCCCGCAAACGACCACAGGGAGGGAACCGAACCCAGCGACGACGGGATTTAGCTCCATCAGGGAGACGTGGAGTTCGTCGAGAGATCTGTTCGGGGACAGGTAGACGCCTACCACAGCGATGTCCCCGAACCGTGCTGCCACGCAACCCCGCCCCCTCGTGACGGACTCGGGGGGCGGGGTACCGGCGGCGGCCGACGAAATTAACGTCACCGAGCCGTCCAAGTCCTGAACCCAGTCTCCACGGGGTTGGACAAAGTACGGCTCGGCGACGACGGCGATATTGATCGACCACTGCGCCATACTCTGGAGCAACAGATCCTGAGCGGCGGCGCAGTGGTTGATGTTCGCCTGGAGGAGACGTAATGGTGTCTTTATTGACATTCCATTACCGTCTCCTCCTGAGCCCTTTGTGGGGGTCCTGCCGCGGCGGTGGGAGCGGCGGCGGGAGCGGCGGCGGGAGCGGCGGCGGGAGCGGCGGCGGGAGCGGCGGCGATAGCAGCGGCAGCCAGGGTAGCGGCTGCGGTGGTGAGGACGTCAGGGTGGATGGGCCTCCTGACCTTGCCCTTGGCCTTGGTGGGAGGGTCGCAGGACCTGCCCCCAGCCCGGTGGTCGGCCGGCTTGCCGGCCGCCGCACATGCGTAGCAGTGCGGCAATGCACGGCATTCGACGGCCTTGTGACCGGGCTTTCCGCACCGGTGGCAGTGGTCACTGCGGTCTACCTCTGCGGCGCAATAGGCCCCCACGTGGTGCCCCACGTGACAGCGGTAGCACCGCAGAGGTCTGGGTGCCAGCATCTTGACCTGGGCCGAAACCCAGCCCACCAAGAGCCTTCGGCCCTCGGCCGTGATGACTTTGGCCGCCGACACGGGGCAGCTCACCGTAACGGCTCGCATGCCCGTGCTGTCAGCGCGGATGGTGCCCGCCCTGACCTGATCGGTCGTGCACCCTCCCGCCCTGACGATGGCGGCCACCACTTCCTCCACCCTGACGGAGTCGTCCAGACCCATGATGCGCATGTCTACGCTCTTGGTGGGTCTGGACACTCGGGCCTCCTCGACGTCCAGAGACGCCCTGATCCTTTCGGCCAAGGCGTCGGCGGCCTGTCCGCTGTCCGCACCTGGGACCTCCAGGATCCGGGCTCCGGTTGCGGTGCGCCTCATACGGAAGCCCCCGGAGGCTCCGTATTCGTCGAGGTGGCCCACCACCGCCTGTTTCGCCTTGGCCATGACCATGTCATAGTTCACGCCCCTCTTTTCCGCAGCTGGCTGTAGTGTGATCACTACAGCTGCGGAAGTTGGGGCGCGAAGTCTGGCGGCCATGGCGCGCTTCTTCCGCTCCTGTCGCCGCTTTCGCTTCTTGGCTGCCCTAGCCGCCTTGCTCGCCTTTTGCTTGGCGCCGGCGATCGTCCACTCGGCGCCAGCCGAGGAGTCTTCGGGCGGAGGAGGAGGCGGCGGCAGGCGCGACCCAGTCGCCGCTGCGGCAGGACGCCCCACCGGTTTGGTGGCAGCCGCTACCCTGCCCTTCGGGGGAGGGGCAGGCTTCCCCTGCCGCTGCCGCTGCTCGGTAACCGGGGCCGGCCTCGCAGCCTCCGGCGCCGCGGCCCCACGCCCGCTTTGCCCCGATGGGCCTGCCCTGGGCGCAGCAGCCGTGGCCGCGGCGGCAGCGGCATATGACACCGCCCTCTTCTGGCCGGAGGCCGCGAGAGGGGGGCGCAGGACTATGCTCTCCAGGACGGAAAGCTGGCTCTGGATATGCTCCTGAAAGCGTTGCTGCTGCTGCTGCTGCTGCTCCCTGGCAGCAGCCAACTCTTGCCGCAGCAAGGTTAGAACCTCGCTTTCCGCCTGAGGCAAGGGCAGGGAACTGCCCTGCTCCTGTGTGCTACGCCCTTCCAGTACCCGATCAGGTTCAGGACGGGAGTCCTGTAGACCGGCCAAGGCCTCGAGCCGGCCAATCCTCCCTTTGAGGGTCTGCTCGTAGGGCTCAAACACGAACCCCAGAGCCCCCTCAATCGTGGCATTGGCCAGCTCGATGGAGCGCTTCTTGGCCACTCTCTCCCGTTTATTGGCCACGCTTATGATGGCGGCTGCCACGACCTCTTTAAATTTGGCCATGGCCTCCTCCATTCCTTCCGGCAGCTGGCTAGGGATCGCCGGCACTATGGCTCTAGCCTGGCGTCCCTCGCTGGCGCTCTCAGCGGGGAGTCCTCTCCCTTTGCCCGTCTTTCGGCCGGTACCCCGCCCCGAGGTCGAGACCTTCCGGGCAGGCACCGCCTCGTCGTCAGAGACGGAGCGCAAGAACTCCGCCTTCCTTTTGTTATTGGAGGTGGGTTCTTCCGCCTCCATAACGTGAGAGTAGTGTGAGGACGCGGCATCAGAGTCCGACTCCGCGTCCTCACTCACCTCTCTGCGGCCAAAACTACGGCCAGCCTCCACCGGCGTCGCGGACGTGCTGGGAACTGGTCCCAGGGACTCCGCGCTGCCGGCTAGTGAGCCACCCTGGCTCTTTGCGTCCACGAAGGACGGTAACAGGTCCTTTGCGGACCTGGCGCGCTCTTTGCCCCCCCCAGAATACGAGGGGCAGACCAAGCTCTGCTTGGTGAGGGATTCTCCGCCTGCGGGACAGGCGGTACCCTCCTGGGGTAATACTTTTTGGAGATGCGCGTCCATTGTTTTTTACCTTTTTGGCAATGGGGTGGGGTCCCCAATACACGTTCGCCATCGTGGTTGTGTCTGATAAGCAGACACGTACCCGAGGCGAACCCACTCTCCGAAATCGCTGTCCAGAAGGCGCCAACAGCTGTTGGTGCCAGCGCTCCTGGGCAGCGCACCCTCCGGGCGGTCCGACTGGACTCCGCCGTGTGTGTTCCTCTTGGTCTGGTCTCTCACTTGAGGCCTTCCGGCATGAGTAGCTCTACCGGCAAAGCCCTCAAGATCACTGAGACACGCAAGCCCCACCACGACGACAACGTGGGAACACAGTTGGTGGGGGGGAAATGGAAGGGGTGACAATCTTAATAGTGGCAAACGAGTAATCGTTCTAATTGAAGTGTATAAAATTAGGTTGGACAGGAAAATTATTGCCACTCCATACATTTAAATGACATTTTAATTTGTTGTCGTTATATCGTAAATTAACTAGAGAATTAGAGAACCAGCACAGAGATGGCAGTACTTAAGATTTATAATTTGAAATAAGAACCTGCAAGTAATCTTAATTTTCATTGTCATTTGCAACGTCTGAGTAGCTGATTCGTGCTGGGTCCGGCTGACATGTAATTGAGTCCCAGTTCGATTCTCACGAACTATGGCACTTTTTGTTGCCTAATTTATTAAAACAAGTATGTTGGCAATAGTTCCAAAACCTGTGTCCAGAGGGCGACACTTTCAGTTTCTTAATTTTGTCGCTGAGATAGAACTCTATTTCATATATAAAAAAATTACTCTGTGGAAATGGGATGAACGAAAGCAAATGACACTGATACGTCACACATGACGAAAATGGCGGAACCAGTTTTTTTACGTTCCGTTTCAACAAATATACTCGAAAAGGCTCGAAATATTATACCACAAACAATATACCGGTACTGATTTGGTTGTCAATCGCACATTTTAACGTTTCGTTTTCACCTTTTATCTGATTGAGTTTAGAAACAATTTTTGTTTTTTTCTCGAAAAATATGCATTACCTTGTAATAAGAATGGAAGCGTTTTAATCAGGGACCCAACCTCTATCAGATTTAACTTCTTTTAAGTCTGGGTTTCGGTTGGCAGGAGTAGGGGACTCCCTCCTGTCCACCGATACTAGATCCAAGCCGAATAATTTTCTACTTTCACAAAGAATAAATACTAGGAATTATTAGGTATGTGTTTTGAACTGTAGCCTTGATAGATACAAGTTTATTACATTTAGATAAAAGATTATCCTCATGTCTACAGTACAAGTAAGTAGGTTGATTGGCGATCGACAGTGACTGTATAGTGTATAAATACGACCGACCGGTGACCGCGATCGCGCGAACCCTTTCAAATCTCACGATTTCCCCAACTGCAGACTCTCATACCCCAATGACCTCTCTACCCTGCTTCATAAGAGCCGTAGCGAGTAGAGTACAAATCATACTAATATTATAAATGTGAATGTAAGTTTGTTTGTTATGCTTTCACGCAAAAACTACCGAACCGATCATCATGAAACTTTGTACATATATTCTTGGAGGTATTAGAAGGAACATAGGATACCATTTATTAAAAAAAAAAAATGGCTTCACTGCGAGCGAAGCCGCGGGTAAAAGCTAGTTGTTATTAAAAACGACCGCATTCGTTCCATCCTCGCCGCCGAGGCCCGTCGCGTTGTCTTTGTCTTTAAATTCATGCCAGTCCGCGAATTGCTGATCTGTAGTTAAATTAATAGTCAAATGAAATTTCTTGTCAGCTTTCTCCACGTAGGTACTTTTTGAACGGATGGTAGAATTACTTAATCATGATCCAGCCCTAGTTGGCCCCCAGCGACGCCCTGAGCCAAGGTTCGACTGCATAGGGTGTAGCCCTCAGCGTGGTCGCTTAGTTTAAGTGTTTGTGCCTGGCTGGAGGCTCTAGTTTAGTCTCCACAGGTTAAGCAGTAGCCAATCACTTTGATTGAACTGCGAGACGCCACTAATATAAAAAAACCGCGTTCGCGTTTTGTATGGATTTTCCCTACAAAGTTCATAACCTGACTAAAATTTTTATGCGAGTGGTTTTTTTTTAATTGTCTGTGACTTCCTTGGAGAAAGTTGTTTATATACGTGGGTAGTAGCAGTTTTTAAAATATGATCACTCTTTGCCGTTACCCATCTATTCTATTCTATTATTAGATTCTGGCTATTTTAACTCTGCAGAACTCTTAATTTGTATCCCCAAAAAGTTTTGTATGTGATATGCTTTTACATCAGTCACTATCGTAGTACTTGATCTGTCAGATTACTTACGCTGTAGCTGTACATTGTTTTTCGCAAATCCAATTAGAAAAATAGTAATACCTATTATAAGTGGATTGCGGGCGTTACTATATTACTTATTATGTAAATTTCAAGATGTGAAGGAACAGAACGATGTCGTTCTTAGCCAAAAACGACAATGTTTACAAAGTTATCGCATCGTTGACGTGTACGTCGAGCTAATGATATTGAATTTTTTGCTTTTTTATTTTTGCTTAGTATTTAACTAATAACATGGTTGGAGTGTAGCCTTAGGGGCACTATGGCGCGAGGACTTTATTTCGGAAATTTTGCAATTTTATTGCAGTTTCGGGTTAACCTTAACCATAAAAACCATTTAGTTTCTGAGAAGCATAGCTCTACGACACACTGTTGCCGAATTATGGGCCTCCGAATTTTATTAGGTATATCTATATATATCCGAATATCTCGAAAACGGTGCAGTTTTCTTTGCTGCTCATAGTGCCCCTAAGCGTAAGCCCCTCCAACTCCTAAAACTCCGCCCCTAAGACGACCCACTGACCAAGAACATTATTTCGAATACTCATAAGCCTGTTTTTGTTGTTTACAAGAAGATCCTATAGTGGAGTACTAGTAATAGGGTCCCGTTTTTACCCTTTGGGTACAGAACCTGAAAAACAACTATCAAAATCAATTGCCATAGCACAAACGGTGTTATCTTCCCCAAATTTTCGATTTCCCAACTTTTTTTAATAATGCAGAGTTATAACAGGCAAAGTCTAGTAGGTGTAGTTCTCGCCAAACTTCTTGGCCGTACTGAAGTTGTCTTTCCGATGCGCAAGACACAATGCGGTGCTGTTTTTGTATGAGATTTACCACTGCGCATCCGTTGTAACGACTTCAGAGAAGCCAAGAAGTTTGGCGAGAACTATACCTAAAGATTGAACATACAAGCCTAAATATAATTTCAGTAACATAGCACTCCTTATCAGTTATACTGTTGTCGTGTGACTTTGAACATTTTATATTATTGAAGATAAGGTATGGGCGCGCCGGTGACTAAGACACTATACATTTTTCTTGGACTGGCTGCGACTTTGAGGTTTGTTATAACGACTTGTTGAGCTCGTCAAGTTTGAGTTGAGCTGTATGAGTCACATATTGTTCCAAACAGACAGGATTGGTTCACTCAAATGGCGAAAAGTAACCGATAAAAAAACCGACAGGCTGGCAACTCGGCGTCGATGTTCAAGGCTTTGACTCGACCAGTGCCTCATTGCCGATGGGTTTCTTGGCCCGTTTTCCTAGAGATTTGTACCTTTATTATAGAGATTTGTACAATCAAGTGTATTCTACTAGCTTTTACCCGCGGCTTAGCTCGCAGAAAAGCCATTAAAAAAAATTTTTTTTTTTAATAAAACTTATCCTATGTTACTTCTAATACCTCCAAGAATATATGTACAAAGTTTCATGAAGATCGGTTCAGTAGTTTTTGCGTGAAAGCGTAACAAACAAACTTACATTCACATTTATAATATTAGTATAGATTCTATTCGATCGACTCTAATGCATCAAGCTGCTATTTAGCAGATCATGAACGAACTGGCGCTTGATAAAAGTTGAGCAGCTGTTCTGGTGTGAAGTACCGTCTCACCTTTGCAAGGCTCCCAAACTTTTCAGCAGTCAGCTGAGCCTTTGTAACAAACACTCCTTTCACACTTCTCTTGTTTTGTATACGTTCATACATGCGCGTCAATTGAGTTCTCACTCTCCTGACCTTACTGAAGAACATCACCGATAAGATCACCGTATTGAAGAGTTGATGACCTTCCAAAGACTCTTGAAACCTTCTTGTAGCACGAAGTGACACCAATTTATTTTGTTTTCAGACCGAGTATGCGTATCCTCAAATCATCCAGCTTCCACGTGCCAGAGTCTTAGCAGAGATGACAGTCAAGTTACTTGTTCTTCTGTGGAGTCCAGGTAAATACCCTAGGAAAGATCACATACATACATTACGCAGGCACAATGCATTTTGGTGGTTACTGGTTCCTCACGATGTTTTCTGCCTCCTTTTATGTAGTGGCAAAGTAGCTTACAAATAAAATTGAATAATTTTAATAACCCCCGATGCATTTTTATTGCATGCTATACAATGGTATTATAAACAGATACGTTATACACTCACAAAACAACCGAAAAAAGTGTTCCGCGCAGCAGCGGCAGCACACATGCACACTTTTCATTCATCTGACTTTCACTACAAGTCGAAAGGGATGGCTTGATAAAACCAACAAGAAAAAAAGAGACAGCTAGTGTTTGTCACATGCTTGTGAATTTAAACAAACATTATACTGGCCACCAATGTATTTACCTTTCTTTTTCTAACCTCCAAATTTCAGAATATTAGCACAATAAATAATAGATAATAGGGAAAAAAAAATGTAAATTGAAGTGTATTGCGTACTTACATATGGTATAAGAGATCCCTTTTGTTTTATGTACTTTGGTATCATAATTGGTACACTTTCTAAAAACACACGATGGCATTTTTTTAATTTTGTTTTTGTTTCAACAAGCGTATCGCTCTTTGCCATGTAACACTTAGACTAAAGACTATAACGTCCCAATTAGGACGTATTCGAGTCTTCACAATGCGCGCGCTCGTAACATATCTGTTTACTAGAATATCATTGATGCTACATAATTTATCTAGTAGTAGACGCGCTTTGATCAACAATCTATTGAACACGTAATTATGACACAATATCTTGCGAAAAACCCCGATTCAAACAGTAACTAACAAACGCCCATAACTTTTGAAGAACTGAACCGATTTACATTAAACATAGCTAAGAATACTCTAGATAAAGACCCCTTACAAACAAAACCAAATTAAAATCGGTTCATCTGTTTAGGAGCTATGATGCCACAAACAGATACACAAATACACAAGCACACAGGTACACACTTCAAACTGATAACACCCCTCTTTTTCCGTCGGGGGTTTAAAACAACCCAGCTGGGTTTCACTGCTCGTCACGGTCAGGCACTTGTCTCACCGCCGACGAAAAGCGAGAAACGAGTAGAGGAAGAAACTAGATTTGTGTTGACGAACAGAGTGAAGCGAGTGTGTAGTTCTGATAGTTATGTCGTTTGGCTATAAGGGAGTGTTCTTTTGCAACGGGCGATTACTCGCACCACTTGCTCGGGGCGGCCAGTCCTGCGCAAACCTACACGCGCCAGAAATGTCCGCTAGTTGGTCTCTCGGCATGAGTTCAGACCGCCAAGCGAGCATCGCTGAGCGAGTATAATCTTTGATAGTTCTTGTCGCTATGACAACAAACTAGTGGTGAGAGAGTTCTCGCCTGCAGTGTGAACAGCCAGCGATCAACTATTAATATATGTGTATCTTTTATTGACACGGGTTCTACATCTTTTGTCCGTTTCTTCAGCGAGAAAATAGTCGATAGCTTACTCGTCGGCGGCGGTGATGAGACAAGTATCTCATGCCACCCTTTGATGTGTGCCTGACAAACAATTAAACAGCGCAGCTAACTTGGCAAGCCTCCCCGTAGAAACATACTCATCCAAGCTTACCATAATGTTGCACCCTACAACTAATTCCTTATCTGCAATACTAAATCTTTACCCTTTCCACATCCAGGATAGACTGTGCCATCAGACTGGCTAATGGACAGGCAGACATCGGCTACTTCTCCGAAGAGGAAACTCTGCTGCTGTCGCAGACACAGCCCAATGACAACAGAGTCATTGCTTCTGTCAGAGATGCCAGTAAACTTGGTGAGTAGATCTTATCCGCCTTTTTGAGTTCCGTACCAAAAACGTAGAAAATAACTGTATTTATTTTATGATCTGGAAAATATTCAGACGAGGCTGTCAGCTTATTTACCAGACTTTCAGACTTATTATATGTAATTAAAATTAACAATAGAACTATAAAAACCTCGACCATTAAACAAATAGTAGATTTTAATAGTAGTCAGTCTATTAAGCTTCCATGGTCACTGCAGACTTAGGACATCTGCTGTGTTACCAGAGGCATCAAAGATGTGTTGCCATCTCAGAAATAGACTAAATTACAAGAATGGTAAGTTCACTGCAACATTATGTGGTAATGCCGTGTCAAACAAACATGAACACGATTCCAAAAATTGTTAGAGCTGCTCATACTTAAAATAAAAACGTGGCAATAAAGACTCATTAGACGTTCGTGTGTCCCTTTTCACATTATTTGATTTGTTATTGATTGGTTTGGTTTGTCTGACTGTCACTCAAACTGATATTCAACCAATCAACCATTAGGTATTACAAAAGGATGGGTGCAGTTTTAGAGCTTCTCTTTCGGCTCGCATTTTGGTAAAAGCGAACCTTCCAGTTGTACCTACAGCTTACTACTTCCATGCACCAGAGCCGTTCAAACTAGAACGCCACGTTGTCGGAGGACTGAAATTAAAGTGATATAATACTTCTCCGGGCGAGATCTACACATGGTCTCTACCGCTACCAGGGATCTGATCACTTACCATCAAGAGGCTTTGCATCTAGCATGAAAAAGGAAAGGCAAAGTAATCTTTCCTATATGGTTTCACTGCAAGACACAAAAAGATTGTGTAAATATGTAAGGGAACAGGGCCCAATTTAGCAATATCATCGCCTCGGGCATAGACAATATTTATCGCCATTGGCGTCCTTTAAATTGACGCCTTGTAAGGAGTTAAATGTTTCAGTATAGTATCTATTGAAAAAAATGTTGTTTTAATCGTCGGATCGGATAATAGCATATTATGCAACTAGTGAATAAAGGACGGTTTTAAAGCGAGGGCCATAGATGAATCACGAACAAGTGAAGGATTCTAACAACTGAATCATGACCGCAGGGAGTGATTCATAATGATTGAATCACGAGCATAGCGAGTGATTCAAGTGTTAGAATCCTGAACGACGCGAGTGATTCATGGCCCTCGATATAAATCCGTTTTATTCAAGAGTTGCATACTATATTTTATACCATGACTTCGAGAAAAAAAGGATTTAAGCCAAAAGCACAAGGAATAATCATAAATAAATAAATGGTTTATTACCTTCAAAATTTACAGAAAATGAGAAACCGTAGGATTTCACATTTTTTGTAAATTGAAGCTGAGCCTTTGAGTTTGAGTTACTTAAACAGCACCTGTGTTCAGGGGCCAGTGACCATCTCCGTTAAGTTACATAATTATAATTAATTAAACACCAATGCAATTAATATTAGAATAACAATGCAAATAAGTTTTCACTAAACATCCTAGACCAAAATAAAATCATTATCAAAATCCTAAATATAAACAAACTCAAAATTAAATCGACGAAGGAGTTTGAAATTCGAATATTCTTTGTTTGCACAAGAAGTTTGTATCGAGTATTTTATGCGGAAGTAGGTTGTATTGCATTGAGATGGAGGTCAAATATATATTGGTGTGTTCTAAATTCAAACACCAAAACAGTGATTAAAAGAGCTTTTTATTCACTGTTTTCAGTGAATAAAAAAAGCTTTTTAGAGGGGGAATGGTATAAAAACACTTTTTTGACGACTTCGAGTGAACTCGAAAATTTCACCTAAGAATATTTGCAACATTATAAATGTTATGTAACGGTGGGTTTACAACAAGAACCAATAACATTCGACAGCGGAGTGAGCATGAAAATTTTAGCACCACACCACGTATAAGTTAGGTTTTCTGATGAAATGAAAAGGGCTGTTAGTGCAGTTTGGTCGCCTCTCATTTATACCGCTCTGGGCATTTGCCCGGTACTCCCCCCTCTCCCCCTCGATCCAGCGCTGTAAGAAAATGCCAGTGTAATTCTTTTGGGAAATAAAGATTCTTCTTAACCGTAAAACCCAAAAACACTTTCTCTTTTCTAAACCATTCTGTTTTTAGTCCTTGCGGTAGAAGTTTACCTCGTCCTCGCTTCACTTTATAAGGCAAATAATATCTTCATTTTGCATCGTCTCCAGACCCCTATGCCTTCGAAGTCGTGTCTGTGGTGCCTTCAAACCACACCAATGGACTGGAGGGTCTTCGCGGAGGAGTGTACTGCCACCCTGGACTCGATGAGGCTGATTTGAGGTGGTCTCCCAGAGTGCTGAAGAACTTGGAGGAATTGGTATGTTTTTCGAACAAGATTTTGTAGAATGGATCATCATTTATTTTGCTTTTTCGCTCTTTTGCTCTAAGTAGTTTTTTAAATATATCATGTCGAAAATAAACGGACTAATTACCTAAGCGTTAAAAAGTTCCTTCGTGCGCTCATATAATAAGTATGATCCACTATATGATATTCACTTTGATATTCACTATGATATTCATGATATTCACATAATAAAAGAGCGAAACGAGTCTCTTTTTCTAGCCTCTTGTGTAAAGGGCAAAGGCCTCACCCATTCATTTCGTTATTACTATGAAAAATAAACAAATATTATATATATATATGTAACTTGATGGGCCAGATTTTTATTAGCTTACAAAAATCAAATAGTAAAATGTGAAGCTATTTGTTCTTGTTTCGTAACAAAGAGCAAACTTACAAAAATCTGTAAAATCTTATCAATGAAATCCCTATCAAAGTCCAAGACTAGACAAAAGCCTCACCCGGTTCTCCGCCTTTCCCATTCAGTCTTTTGCTTTTATATGATCATCGCTCTATTTAAAATCTCTATAAAAACGATAATCTATTTTTATATTCATCGATCTCATGATTATTTTACCCACAGGCCGCCCGCACCGACCGTTGCCCGAACGCAGACACTAACGGCAAAACCGCTGAAGAGCTGGAGGTTGAGACCCTGAGCGGTTTCTTCTCAGCAGCCTGCCGACCTGGAATCTGGAGCAACAATGTTACTGTTGATGCTGAACTTAGTAAGCTCAAAGAAATGCTATTCTCATTTGTAGTCCTCATAAGAGAAAAGGTCACTTAAAGAAATATCTAACGAGCATTTTTTAGAAACATCAGACATCAGTCGTCAGTCAGGAAATCTGAAACGAGTAATCGTTTTTTCAAGCGTGCTTCACCGTCGAACACATAATCAGATATTTGAGCCTAATTTTCTTGCTCGGCTTCTTTCATTTTATGTTTTTATTGATAAGCTCGCGCTCGACCACTATCTCACCGGATGGTAAGCGATTATGTGGTCGACGATGAAGCACGAACACTTCCACCGCATCAACCCACGACCTCAAGCACGAGAGGCGAGGTCTTATTAGCTGGTCGGCCACCACGATTATATAATTCTTCTTGCTTTCCAGAATCCCGCTACCCCTCCCTCTGCGAGCGTTGCGGCCCAGACTCCGGTTGTTCTCGCTACACCATCAACATGGGCGTCGCCGTCGCTGGAGTAAACAGCCAGAACCGCCACATCCAGGCTCTGGAATGTCTGAGGACCAACGTCAACGCTAGTGCCGCTGTTGCCTATGTCGCTTGGCAGCATGTTAGGGAATTCTTTACTGTGAGTATTCATGTTTTGCCATAACCGCATCAGTCTTATTTATCATGAGTTGAGCTTGATACCTTATAAAAAAATGGAGTATTGCTAGATTCATATGATTTTGAGATAAAATAGGGTTTTGCTTGAGCTTGGTGGCGAAAAACATTTTTTTAATTCGAACTGAACGTTAATACATTCACGTTAAAAAAGATACCTTCCTTGGGTCTTTTTGTAATCCCTGGTTGCACATTAGGAAAGCTTATGTCGTCCCAATTAATTTGATAAATGGTTACATAAATATTATAAAGTCAAAGTTGAAGACAGAATATTTTGATAACTATCCCCAGCATCCGTCGCCGTCCATCAATCTGGACCTGAGATGGCGGCGCGTAGTGTTTCAGGCGCGCCTTTCTTAGATGTATAGTGGGAGGTAACACCTCACTGCCCACTACAGAATGAAGCCTGCGGAAGTCGCTCACGCATCCGCAGACCGCGAAGCAAGTGTGCTAGGGAACACCGGTTTTAGTCAGTAAGAGTATGACGGACCCCTCCACCCGACCCAGGGCGGGGGACATCCATGAGGTTTGCCACCACGAAAAAAAAAACTAGTCAAGTGCAAGTCAAACTCGTGCGCCGAGGGTTCCATACCTACCCATTATGTCGCCATAGTAAAATTCGTATAATTTTTATTGGTGGCTAAGTTTTGAAGATATGGGCAAGTTTAAATTTTTGCGATAACTTTTAAGCACCAAAATTTACCTTAAATATCTTTTTTTGGAATTTTTGCTTTATTAGTGCTGTAAGACCTAACTTTTTGCCAAATTTCGTAATTCTAGGTCAACGGGAACTACCATAAAGGTTCTCGACCCAAAACAATAGCCTAATAGGGACTATAGACCTCAGTATCTGGTGTAATTACAACTTGCTAGGTCCACCCGTTCCTGAGATAATCGGTGGTGACACACGGACAGACGGACAGCCAGACAGACGGACACGAAAGTGCACAAGTCCTAAACTGTCTTTCTATTTCAGCTTCGCAACCCAGTTGACGCTCCCAGCTTCGCTGTGATGTGCCCCAACGGTACCTTGGTCTCTCTGACAACTAACGTGCTGAACAACGCCATCTCGCCCTGTGCCTTCATTCGACAGCCTTGGGGAGCTATCGTCGCTTCCACGTAAGTATAAAACATTATATTGTCAAATATGCCTTTGGGTGGTAAGTAATAACTGCAGGGCTGATCTTCAAGGTTAAGAAACGCTTGGCGAAGTCGGTTCACGGATTGGTGAATATCCATTATATCCTCCGAACTCGGCAATCATATTATGCCGTTGGTCACGGTCTTCATTTGAAGATATTTGACAGTCGTTACAGGTAGTCAGAAATCCAAGTCTGACAGACAGTCGTACCTGGTCGTAACCAAGGTTCCAAAGTGTCACCTAGTAACGTGACCGAAGCAAATTCGCCACGCGGTCGGCTATCTTCGGGAGCGGCGTGTTTCTTGCATGGTGGACGTGTATAAGCAAACTTTTGGACGGCCGTATCTATTTGAATCTACGATTTAAACATTTCATGGGGGACATCCAACCAAACTCTCTAAACGTTTTGGAAATACTTTTATTGTACGTACCTACAGCTTAGGAGCGGAATTTCCTGGTGGAGTCTGTGTTTTCTGATACCTACAACGTGGGGGTCTGCAAGTCAAGAGGTTCAAGGCAATCGTGGTCCATTTTCAACAACATCTTCGCTTACCATCAAATAAAATAGTGGTCCAAGAAGACTATCAATAAAAAAAAAAATAAAGCGGAAACTTTTCTCCTCAGCGTTAACGCACCCACCATCCTGACACAGCTCCGCACCTGGTGGCCAGCTGGTTCCAGCCCCACCACCAACACATGGCAGTCCACCCTCTTCACCGTCCTAGCTGGTGGTTCAAACGCCAGGGTTATCTTCCAGGATGCTCCTATCTCTCTCTTGAACTACACCTCTCCTAGTAAGTATTAAAGATTATGTTTTTTTTCTGATGTACTATTACACTAGCTATCACGAAGGTTTTGAAAAGTGATCATGACAATACAACATATTTTTTTATCATTCTAAACTGGACTGATTAGGTGGTGTAATGCTAACAAAGCGTGAAAGCAGAGATGCTGGGTTCAATCCTTGGGTTTGGAATATTCTCAAGAGTAGCAGTCCTTTATATGATGGGATGCGTACGCTTCATTGTAGAACTTATCCGTCGCTTACCAGCAGATGAGATCAAGGTCAAGAGCGGTCTCATAAGGAATAAAAAATGCAAAACTTATAACAATAGAAAAGTAAGATCCTATAAGAGTTTATTTTGAAGAACAGAACCCTAAATAGTGAAACCTTGCAATAAAACCGGATAAGTGCGTGTCGGGCCCCGCGCAGTAATAGGGTTCCGTAGTTGCACAATAATGCGGACTAAGAAGAGAGCTTTTTGTTGTTTCAAAAACATATAAACAGTTTCGGCGTTACACGCCAAACGCCGCCGCCGCCGCGCCGCCGCCAACCCCAATGCGGTATTCGAGCGTAAACATTATTAATTTAGAAATCAAAGGATGTTATGATAAAATTTTTGTATATTTTTACACGCTTCATAATCTTATAATTATAACCTATTTAAAACAACTAACAATATTAGTAATTTTTCAATGGAATTTGTACATTACTTTTCCAAGTACATTTTGTAAGTAGTTGACTATTACTCGTAAACTTGTAAAGCCTACTTAGCTGAGATAGTTTCCCTTTTAATTTCGTCATGTATGATTTTTTTCACATATCCAAAAGCAACCAATTAGCTGGCAGGGAGGAGGGCGGGGCACTTACTCTAACAAATACATATATGCAATTTAAAGCTTAATTTTACGCCCCTGAATCGAAATCGGTTTTCTCCGACCTATAATATTTTTGAATGGCTTATCCAACAATTCCCTACACCATGAGATAGACGAAAAAGCAAAACATCCCCAGTTTACGTGTACATGAGGTACACTAAAAAAATGCTTTGTTTTAGCACTTTGGCGGCGTGATTATTATAGTATGTACACACTAAGATTAAAACTAAGAGCACACATAACGAAGATACACTCTACATTGCTCACCTACACACACCACTCACATACATTCACGTATACTCACACCCACACATTCACCATATAATTACACTCACATCCGATTGGACCTACATATACTCATATACAAACGCCACTCACACACACTACACATTCTCAGAAACATACACTACACACACACTCACATATGAACACTCACACTCACCCACACACTTAATCCATTTAATAATAAATTAAAAATTATGTACTTATCCATGCCAAATTATAGCTTTCTCTTACTAAGAGTCTCTGAGCTAAGCTGCGGACGAACAGACGGACATGGCAAAACTATAAGGGTACCTTGTTGACTACGGAACCCTAAAAACAGTGAAAAACATATCTGCAGAAGAGGTAATCTTCTGTGAAAACAGACATTAAGTTTACCAAAATAAAAACTAGTTTTGTATCTTTTTTTTAAAGCCTTCCAAAAATACAACCCACCTTGTAACTATTATATTAAAAGTCCACTACTTCTTCCCCAGTCCGTACAATCAGCCCCGCAGAAGCAACGACCTCCTGCCTCCCTGCCCGTCGCTGGTGCACCATCTCCGAACAGGAACAGACTAAGTGCAACTGGGTGAGGGCTGCAGCTCATACCCTCGGCATCCAGCCCTCGATCGCCTGCCAGCAGAGGAACACCGTCATCGACTGCCTCTCAGATACTAGGGATGATCAGACTGATTTCATCGCTATTCCGTCGAACTATGGTTATTTGGCTAGGCAGTAAGTATTTTATAGTTTAACTCTATATATTCATACTAGCTGTCACACACGGCTTCGCTCCCGTCAACTGGCTACCTTCTAAACCGTTTACGCAGCGCACGCAACGGACACTCTCAAAAAGGAATATTTTATTTCCGTTTTTGCTACATTTTTCATTTATGGTCCGCTCCTATTGGTCTTAGCGTGATGTTATATAGCCTATAACCTTCCTCGATAAATGGGCTATCCAACATAAAAAGAATTTTTCAATTCCAACCAGTGGTTCCTGAGATTAGCGCGTTCAAACAAACACACAAACAAACAAACTCTTCAGCTTTATAATTGATTTGGAATCGACATTGTACTACTACAGTTCTTTTACTATAGCATCTCTATTCTCCGATTTCTGAATTACGAATTTGAGGTTGAGTATTTCTCAATGCTACTTTAACTTGAAAGTCTGAAAACCTTTATTTATTTATTGAAACTTCATGCAACATAAAAGTACATAGGCGGACTTAATGTCTGAGGCATTCTCTACCAGTCAACCAGGGCGGTGAAGAGATAGCATGGCAGGTGCATAAAAAATAAAATAATAATGTTATAAACGCAAAATTAGTACAAAAGTATATAGTTAAAATAAACATACTTAAATATGTTCTGTAATAAATACTATAGTATATAAAATAATATATATGTATTTATATAGAAATTAAGAGAAAGGCGCATATTGAGACGACTCTGCTATTCGTTTAGAAAATAATGCCGCAACTTCCGCTTAAACGCATATTGACTGGTAGCCGTCCTGATATCGAGAGGAAGCGCATTCCAGAGAAGAAAAAACTTAAACTTTGGCATTGAAGTAGGGTTTGAAAGGTTTAAACTTCATATACTCAATTCCGAAACAGATCTTAAATACCTGTATTATATGTACAATAGGGTCAAATTAAGTTAGCCAGTAAAACTTCACTGATAATTTCTACTAACCCGTCATAACTGTTACATTTGAAGAGTATAATATGATACCAGCCATAATCGATTTATAACTCAACTACTCATTGAGCGTGTCAAACTTTAATTCCATGCTAAACTTTGACAGATTTTCAGAATAAAGAGTAGAGTTTGACAAATACTCAACCTCAAATTCTTATTTTTTTTAAAACCTTTTCTGTTATTAATAGTTCGTCGAAAACACAAATAATATTGAAAAATGTAAATAAAATATTGAATAAAATTAAATTGTCTGCTATTCTAACGCATCCTCAAAATATGTATTTGTAAATAGAATCTTTACACTCTTAGGTCCATTTCTGTACATATATTAAAAAGAAAATTTCTATAAATTAAATTATTTGAGCTGAAAAAATATTATTCAAAAACATATACTTAGCATCGCTTACGGAGAGAAAGAAGATCGCCTGGTCGTAACAAAATAAAAATGTCAGCATACATGTTAATGCATATTAAACCCATTGTTCATTTATTTATTATTCAGATTCAGATATATTTATTTGCATAAAAATGTGTATACATACAACAAATAAGTGCATGCAGGATTACAACAAAAGAAATGACTCAAACATGTTTGCCACATACTACGGTGTGCAAATCTTGAAATAGTTAATACAATATTAACAATAAATGATGAATACAGATAAAAAATGAAATTAATCTAAAAGCAATTATCACAATTAATGTCAACAAAACAAAGTTAAACAGTGAAAATTATATGAAAAAAATGTAAAAAATATAAAATAAGAATAAAAATAAAATAATAATAAGCAAAGCAAATAACAACAATTTGTGCCAAATTCATGTAAAAAAATCAGTTACCGTCAAATAACAATAATTTATGTCTAATCAATCCGTTAAAAAAAAAATATTATATCAATTAATTGTCAAATAAAAATAATGTAGGTGTGTCAAATCAGTCAAATGTCACAAAAATAATATAATAATGTATGTCAAATCTATACAAAATTTCAATCAAATGTCAAAATAGAAAATAATAATTTATGTCAGATCCATGTAAAAGTTAGTCAAACAAATGTCAAAATAATAAATGTTAAAATTCACTTATGGAGTAATAACATTTATCACAGAGCCAGTTATAAAGTTTGGAATAAAAAAAATTGTGTGTTCTCCGAGTTCTTTAGGTAATTTGTTATAAATTCGTACTGCCATATACATTATATACATATTGGGCTTGTTTCTTGGAACTACAAGTGGTTTTTGAACAACTTTCCTTTTTAGTAACGCCTTTTCGTCTTTTTCGAATAGTGAATGGTTGTTCCTTACAAACTTGCACATGTCAAATATGTAAAGGGATGGAAGAGTAAGTAGCCTTTGCTTAAGAAATATAGAAGCTGCAAGGTCTGCAAGAGTCTGTCCATTTAATATTGAAAATTGACCTCAAACCCGGGCGATGAATGCCCTTTGGGCATCAGTCGAATTTTCCCATATGATGATGCCGTATCTTAAAATGGAACTTACATGGCTATGGTATACCATTACGACAGTTAGTATGTTGGTCAGATTTTTAAATCTCTTGAGTGCAAATACAATTTTATTTACACACCTGATTTACATGAGCTATCTAATTACAGAATCTATCAATAAGTACGCCTAAAAATTTAATGTCAAGTACTTCTTCTATGTCAATATTGTTATGATTAATTTGTAAATTCATTGTGTCCCTATTTTTATTATTGTTGTCATGAAATTAATAAATTTGGTTTTGCTCGTGTTTATCTTTAAATTGTTTTGGTCTAGCCAGTCGATTACATCATTTAATACTTTATTTGAGATATTTATCACGTTTTCAGTAGTTTTTGCTGTAGTTAAAATTGAAGTATTATCTGCAGACAATGTAGTGAATTCATCTATCGAGTTGGGTATTCATTAAAGTAGTAAGATAAACAATATGGGGCCGAGGACACTACCTTGTTGAACTCCATATTAATTTTCTAAGTATTTTGACCTATAATTTGTTTGCGTTTTAGTTTTGATACATATTTTCTTTATTTCCATACATTGCTGTCAACCTGTCAAGTAACTATGGAAACAAATATACGCTGGTCCTCATATACCTTAATGATCAAGATTTATTAACAGATTTTTTGGCATATCATGTCGAAAGCTTTGTTCATGTCTAAAAATATTGCTACTGGAATTTCTCTTTTGTCTGTCGAGTTCATAATTTCTTTCACTTATTTAAAACTATGCTAGTACAGTTGATTTTTTCTTAATGAAACCGTGTTGTTTCTCACTTATGAGCTCATTTCTTTCAATAAATCGTATAACTCTGGTACACATAACCTTCTCAAATATCTTTGAGAACATTGGAACCAGGGTAATTGGTCTATAGTTTCCTGGCTCAGTTGTAGAACCCTTCTTGTGAATTGGTTTTACTACTGAAAATTTTTGTTTAACAGGGAATATCCTATTTTCCAAAGATAGGTTTACTATGTGTGTTAGAGGCTCATTGATACTTAATGTGTTTTGTTTCAACATTTTTGTAGTGATGTTGTCATAGTCAGCGGAGTTTGTATTCCGTAGATGCATTATTGTTTTAAATATTTCCATATAATCTACTGGTTCGAAATATATTGAATTTGCGTCTTTTTGCTGTTTTGGGTTATGGCTTATTATGATTGAGTATCATCAGCCTGTGCAACGTTTGTGAAATATTTATTAAAACATTCTGCAATATCGTTATCTTGTCTCAAAATATCTTTCCCGTCTAGAATTTCTTTGATTTCGCAATTTTCATTATTCTGTTTTAACCTATCATTGACAATTTTCCACGTCGCTTTACATTTATTTTCTGTCTTTTCTAACGACTTTTTATTGTTGTATCTCTGTTTGTTTAGACTAGTTTTATGTTTATAATAGGTAAATTGTGATTTTTTTAGTCCCCTCATAACCCATTGCGGGTTTAAAGAATTCTGGTTCATTTTAATTTTTATTACCGGAAAACAGAGTTCAAGGTATAAGCATATTTCGTCGTGTAACATAGAGAACGCTTTATTAACGTCTCTTTTCAAAAAAGCGTCAGTATGGGTCAGTTTTCTAAGATAGTTATTAAATTTGGGCTTGTGTTTAAACACCGCCCAAAAAAGTACCTATTTTACTACCAAAAAAATTCTAAACGGTTACCAAAATGGATAAATGGTCACCAAATAACGTTTCCTAAAATATTATGAAATAAATCCATTTTTTCGTATTATTGACTGCCAAAAAAATATATGGACGCTTTTAAAGTCGACGGAGCCCCGCTGCGCGGGGCTCCTATTTCCGTCCGCAGGGTCTAAAGTAACCTAACACGAACGAGATGACGGGAGCCGAGTTCGCTCGCTTTGCTCGCTCACTTCGGCTCCCGTCATCTCGTTCGAACCTAACCTGTCCGTGTCGGGGTGCCCTAAGCTCCTGAGCTCGCTTCGCTCGCTCTTGGACTAATTCGTTAAAAACACGAATACACCCGGTATATTAATCTTTGAGTTGGATAGAATTTGGTGACCGTTGATCCATTTTGGGAACCAATTATTTTATTTGGTGCCTAAGCTTAGAGTCTTAAAAATATTTTTGATGACCGTCTAAATTATACCCTTAAATTTGTCCATAATTTTTGTTGCTAAAGTCACGTCTAAATACAAACCATTGTTTTAGATGACTGTTTAAATTAGTTTTAAAAGTAGGTTTTGCCCTGTATTGTGATCAGATTGTCCTAGTTCATGTATTTCACCTTTTGTATATTTGAAATCGCTAATCATATTATCGATTCAAGATTTTTGTCGTGTTGGTTCATTTAAATGAGCTTTCAAGTTATAATTGTATAGAATATTAATAAATTCATTTTTAGTTTTACTATCACTTAAAATATCTCTATATTGCAATTTCCACACAGAATATTATAATACCTGTCCTCGTTACATGACTTATCTAACATAATTTGCAGTTTTTGGAAAAAATACGTTCAAGTTTGAGTTAAAGACACAGAATAGGCTAATATTGTGCTTTTAATTTTTATTCCACACGCTTCAAACTGTTTATCTATAGTGATACTATCTAAGTTTTGTATATTTTGGTATTCAACGTCTGATTTACAAACGCCACCTCGTCTTTGGCCCTGCCTAGAATAGCTGCTAGCCAATTTAAATGATTTTAAGATCATGTTGTTCGTCACCTGCTTTTATAATCATTTCACTGAGGCATATGAAATCAACACTATACGTTTCATCTTGTAGTAGGCTATTCCAATGTCATCTGACCTACTTAAGGCACGCGCTATATTTTGGTGAAATACATTAAAATGGCTTTGGCTTATGGCACTAAGCCGATGTCAATTCAGCAGTATTAATTGCGTGTTTTACATTATCGAGCAGATAAAATTTTAAGCTTATGAAGCAATGGATCAGAAATTGCGCAATCGGTTCAGATCTTAAATATCTGTCATCTCCTCAGACACTTCAAACTGTCGCCAGTGAAGCTCGTTCAGAACGCACCAGCTGACGCATCCAGGATCGCTGCCTTCGTCAAGGAGTCCTCTGTCAATGCTGCCAACATCACCCGCTTTGAGAACCTAAGGGAACAGGTGGCATGTTTCCCTGAATATGGTGGTCTTGGTAAGTTGTTTATTTTCGAGAAATATTTCATTTGCGATACTTCTGTGTGTCTCTTATCAGAGTGTAGGGAATTTTTCTCACTAACTCTGCTCCGAAACGGTGAAGGAAGTCATCGTGATGAAACCGGCTTGTCAGAACTAAAGATACTAAGTCATATGACATCCACCACCTCGCATTGTGTCCGTGTAGTGGATTATGGCCTGCTCCCTCTCACAGAAAGGTGGCCTGCGTCCAGCAATGAAATGCAACTAAATTATGGGCTGATAATTATATTTATTTATTTAAAATTTCATGCACAAATGTACAAAGGCGGACTTAGTGCCTTAGGCATTCTCTAGCTTTACAGTCAACCAAGGGTGCTGATATAAGGGTAAGGCTTTGGTGCTTAAAGACGAAAGATATCGATGTAGCTAAAAACTCCTTTATCATACATACATTGTTTAGGGAACCGACGAGTAGGGTATAGTCACACAAAACGCGGTTCACTCCAGTTTATGCTTTTATATTTATTTGAACATGAAACAAATTAGGTGCGAAATATCAACACATATGATCGGCATAACACTAGCAACTTATCGATAGGCTCGAGCATGTAGTAGTGAGCGTAATCTAGAACGTTTTGATTCTTGGAACCAGAAAATTTATATCCTGGGTCTTTGCAACGTTTTTTCTAGCTAGTCTTTTTGTTTCTGTCTAAATATTTTGTGGCGGTCTTTTTCCTCGAACCTTATTGGTCCGTCTACCTGACAGCTCGCGGCTCTGTTCGGAAACGCCACAATTGTTTGCACTGAACAAAAAAATCAAAGATATGTGACTTCTACCAAACCGCACTGAGCCTGCGTTGTAGATTATGGCCCATTACATCTTACAGAGTGAGAAGCCTGTGTCGCAGCCATTATGCTAGGGCACATTATACTGTGCTGGTGCTAACCTTTATCCTTTCCACAGCCTACGTCTCCTTCGTCCGCGCTGGTCAAGAGCGTGGAATCCTTTCATCATCAGAGTGCGACTACGCCCGCACTGTTGGCGAATTCTTCGGAGGGGCCTGCGCTCCTGGTGCCATTGACGCTTCTCATGCTCTTTCTGAGTCCGTAAGTATACCATCATCATTACCAGCAGTTTTACCAAGGGTTAAGCCGTTAGGCCGCTTGTACCCACTTAGAAAATTTACCGGACCTACGCAAGGATTCGTGTCATTTCTACACACGAACTGTGTACAAAGTGCTGAACAAGCATATATTTATCTGCGCTAGACAAGATTCGTGCCTAGGTTCGACAAAATTCTCGAATTCGAACGACTTACGACGAACGACGAATTCTTGCGTAGACTCGGTGAATTTTCTTAGCGTGTAAAAGTCGTCTTATTTATTAATTTATTATATACTTTATACTGCCGTCTGCCGTCGTTTTTATCTGCCATCTTAGCATGCGGGGTATCTTCTTGAACTACAAAACTATGGTATTTTAAGAAGATACACTGTTATTAGACGTACAAGGTTAGATAGTTTCAATTGCCAAACCTTCTGATGACACAAACTTCGGTGACAGACTCGGCATCGAACGAGTTCGCACAACCACCACTTTGCCCTTAAGGTGTGGGTGTGTGTGTGTTATCAGAAGGTTTGGTTTGGTCTCTTCTTAGAGTTAAGCTCGCCTTTGTACATCAACTTTATAATCAATCAAGTTGTATATGTATTTCTTTTTTGTGTACAATAATGAATTATGAATTTGGCAATTGAAAGAGCGTGTTCTCAGTTGAAGGTGTACTGAACGACAGAGGTTGAGAGGACTTAGAATTAACTTACGAGTACGTCATTTAAGGCCTAAGATTAATGATATTAAAAGGTGGATACAGACATTGCGAGGCATGCGCCGCGCACGCCTCGCAACGCCACGCTTGCCTTTTGCTCGTAACGCACGCCTTTTGCTTTGATTTGAGTTGTTGCACAAGCCTCACCACGAATATGAACGTCCACATATTGTGAAGCATGCGATGAGCGCCGTGCGCTGCGCATGCCTCGCAATGTCTGTATCCGCCATAATAAACATTAAACGCGCTAAATAAGTAATGGCAGTTTAATAGTTGACTGGTTTGGAAGTAGAATAAAATAAGCTGATAGCTATCGATGTTACCGCTTACCCGCAATCTAAGTGAGAAGACCTTGGCTAAATAATAATAGCCGCACGGGCCAATCTTGAGGTGAAGCAACACTTGTCAAACTCTATCCAAGGATGGAAGACCATCCATTCAAAAATTAAAATCAAAATCAAATAGTTAATTTCAAATAAATCTTGGAGGTACTTTTGAATTGTCAAACAAAAAAAAACAAAAGTTGAATATAGTTGCAAATTCGCAAGCGTCAATAGGTCTCAATGGAAAAGAATTTGCAAAAATCTCCACGGACACTTTTCCATCAGTTTTAATTACAAGTATTTGGTTACATCATTCTTGTTGAAAAAAATACATATATTTGGACACGATGTAAAAATACGTCCACGTAAAAGCGTCTAGAGTAAAACAAACTAAAACAAAATACAGTAAGTAGGTATTTAAAAACAGGCCGAGGCAGCTAAGTTATGACCAATCCAAACTGATGGCGCCCGTTCACGAACATGATGCATGGAATCGACACCACTCAGCTCAACCATCATGAAATGAACCGACTGATCCAACACATGTGCTACCATCAGAGAGACATTACATATCGAAACTCCTCCGTGCATCGGAAAGCACGTTAAAATGTTAGCGTTAATGCGTTATGCGTCACGTTAAAGCATCGTGACTGGAAGCTGACCCCAATAAAGTTGCAGTTGACTAGCAGATGGTGATGACAATGACTTATCATCATTTTGTTGAAGGACGTCTACTTAAGGACATAAGCCTCCCTAAGAGCGTGACCACTTCTAGCGGAGTCCGGCGAACTTCTACTGACTATCGGTCTATCTTGTGGGGCCTACAAACACTGTTCCTTTTGGAACGCGACCGAAAGGAGCTTATTTTTACCCATCGCCCATTCATTGTGCGAGCACTGTCACCCATGTTTACAAAGTATATATACTTATATGAGACATCTAGATTTGAGAGAACCACTGTAATACAGGTATATATATGGTGTAAAAGAGACAGCAATAACGCTCCTCTATATAGCTGAACATTATCTAGAACTCGACGTCGATTGGCTCCGAAATTTCTAGCATTTATTTTAGACTAATCGCAGCTACAAATATGGACCAAAAAATACCTGTAACAGCCTTATTTATGGATATGACTAAGGCTTTCGATTTTGTTGACTATCTACCTTATAAATAAGCTATATAAGTATGGCATTAGGGGCAAAGTTTTAGACTTAATAAAGTCGTACCTTACTGGCAGAAAACAGGTAACTTGTATTTCAGCAGTCGATGTTCAAACTAAAACTGAAATTAATTACCAATCGAGAGAGAGACACATTTACTATGGTGTGCCTCAGGGAAGTGTGCTTGGCCCTTTATTATTTTTATGCTATATAAATGACCTTCCGAAAACCATACCACATCCTATGACCCTATTTGCTGATGACTGTACTATAGTATTTTCTGGTGAAAATATTGATTCACATGAAAACGACATAAACAGTAGCTTAAGTCTAATAATTCAATGGCTAAATAATAACAACTTGCAGATTAATCTTAATAAAACTCAAATAATGACATTTAAACAAAGAACTAGTTCTAAAATTCTTGACATTAATTATGACCAAAATAAGATTATTAAAACGGAACGAACCAAATTTCTAGGTATTTGGCTAGACGAAAGCATGACATGGAAAACACACATGGAGACTATGATAAAAAAAATTCATCAATTTTGCTATGCCCTACACAATTTGAATAAGGTTGTAAATCGTAATACTGTCCTTACTGCATATCATGCATATGTCTCCTCAACTCTTCGTTACGGCATAATATTTTGGGGCAACTCTACCAACAGAGAAATGGCATTTAAAGCCCAAAAACAATGTCTTCGAGCGATATGTTTGTTAAAAACCACCGAAAGTTGCAAACCATTTTTCGTTAGTTTAAAAATACTTACGCTTCCATCCCTCTATATTTATGAAACATCAATATTTATTAAGGAGAATCTGTCTAAATTTGAGAAACTTAATACTAGACGTCACCAAAGCATACTAAAGTCAAAAAAACACAGTACTGCACTTTTCTCGAAGAGTTGTCTTGGCATGGGTCCAAAGATTTATAATAAACTACCAAAAACCTTAAAAAGCATGACCAATATAAACCATTTTAAATCGCAATTAAAGAAATTATTGATTGAAAAGGCTTACTACTCTATCAATGAGTTTTTAGATGATAGAACCATAAAATAAAAAATGTCCGATCCACTTGTTATTCTATCTTGTTTGTTTGGTTTGTCGTTTTATTTTTATTTTTCTTTTACACCTACTTTGTACGCCTTGCAAGGCAAAACATAGTGATACAACACAAATTTTATACCATGTACCATATTACCTATGTTAAACAAATAAAATACTTTGACTTTGACTTTGACTTTGACTAACTTCACAGACAATACAAAGGTCCGTGCCGGTAAAAGTACAGCCTACCCGCGAAAGAAACAAAAACAAAACCAGGGCAAGTATAGATATGTGTGTGGGTGTGAATAATTGTAGATTTTTGTACCAGTTGTCATAGATTGATAGTAATTCAGACGGTGTAAAAATTAGCTAAGGATGTTTTCAGGGGCCTTACTCTGTTTTATCAAAACTATCATGGTTTAGTTGAAAAAGGGGATAGTGCTATTCGTCCTGATTATCTCCGTCTCCGACGTCGCGTCAGAGTAAGGCCCCTGACCATTGCACAGGTAAAATAAGACTAAGTTTTGGCGCTGCCTTTACCTTTCTTTTAATGTTCACCGACCAAGACGTACTATTATAGGCGCATTTTGCTTTATGTTAAGGGAAATTGAAGCTATTGTGCTAGTAGTCAAAAATCATTTTTGCATGGCATTTAAATAACGAATGTTCGGGTCTGCATACACGCCACGGCAGAGGTGTGAACCTCTCATAAGTTTGAAAAATATTTGACCGAATTAAATTTCACCAAAAAAATTTCAACTATTATCGTTTCGTTTTTTTTTACTTCATCGAAGTCACTTCTGTCACTGAATCAGTTGACCTACAATCAATTCGATTTTTTCCGTTACTCCGATGTTTCATTTGGCCGAAAATCTTTTTACCGAAGTTACACTTAACTGAAATAACATTTGTTCGAAGTATTATGTTCCCGAACATTCATTATACCACTGTTTTAATTACATATTTTCATTTCACCAAACGTCTAGAAATTTGTGAAAACTATTTCATGGTTCTCTATTCATTTCTTCTAAATCGAAAATGCTACCAATTAACAGGCTATATATTTGTCACCAAATAATATTCCGTAAAATGTTGTTCAAAAGAGACTTCGGCCAAATGCAAAAAGTTATTTTTTTAATCGGTGAAATATAGTTCGGTATAATAATACCTATGACACACGATACTTCTGTGATCTGAAAATATTTCAAATAATGCATATAGCAAAGACGTCGATCAATAGATTTCGGTTAAATGAAATTCGAACAAAATAATTCGGAAATGAGATCGGTTCCCCACGGTAGGCTGTCGGCTGCAAGCAAAATGACATTAAAACGCTCCATGGTTGCTTCAATGTCCTTTGACACATTTTGAAATGTGTTTCGATGGGGCGCGACATGTGCATCTTTACTGTTTGTAACATACACGTCTTGGTTAGACCTTTGTGATCATCCTCCATATTCCAATTATTTTTTGATGCAGCATGTCCACTCCTACCATTACATTCTACTACTACATATCACACAAATACAATCCATCCACCGTTTCTTTGAACTCCCTCTACTCCTAGAAATCCATTCTCATGAAATCCCTATCAAGCTATGGACAAGCCTGAATAGACAAAGTTTCATTCCATATGCGATGGTCGAAATGCCAAAAACCTTTTTTTAAATCTAAGATTTTAACTAATACATCGAAAGGTTCTTTTTCTGTAACTAACATTTTTACCAATTTCTTTTTATCATTTTTTTTTTTATTTTTGTTTGCACATGGGTGGCAATCCGTTCTGTTCCGCATTCACCTGAATTTTCGTCCGTTTGGGAACAAAGGGAAATTCCTCATCGGGTGACGCCGGAACAGTTCGGAACTCATAGAGGGATCCTGAGGCTCTAGACTAGCGTCATTCGATGTCAAAATGTAAGGGATTAATCGCTTAAAATTTCGAAAATCTCATACATTTTTGTCATTTTTTCAATAGGAGTGATGACTAAGAAAATCTGATTAGTCCGTCAGTTAGATTACCTAAAACAAGACACGTATTTTTTCTTTTGCCGCGTAAATAAAAAATTACGACGATATATCGTATATATCGACGATAATGTATATTGTGTGGCGTCACGGTGTGTGTTTTTACTGACAAAGTGACGTCACAAGCCCCCACTCCTGAACTTTGATGCGCTTTATCTATGTCATTTTTTATTTATGTGAAAATAAAAATACGGGTTCAATATTATTTGATAATTTCACTGACGGCGTAATATAATTATTATTTTTCTATCCAGAAAACATCTCTAATGCTATCGCAACGCTTTTGTTCCTCGAGCCTCTGCTAATGACTTGGCTGTATAATACTTTATGGATTCATCCTCTTTTGCAGAGTTTCAACGCCTCCCTGCTGTGTTCCGCTTGCAGACCAACCCTTACCATAATCGGCAATGAACCCGCGAGTAAGTATAACCTCAAAGTATTACGTACTATTATTTATTCTGTGGTATTACTAGTGTGAAAATGGGAGACTCCAGCACCACGGCATTTTAGAAAAGCAAAACCTCGAACTTGAATAATTTTTGAAGTTAAACCTCATTGGCAGCGAAGCGATAAAATTGGACGAGAATTGAAAGTGATATTTCAAGGACGCGTCACATTTAGCCACATTTCGTTACATGAAAGAGAAGAGAGATCACACTCGTTCTTGCTCACACACGAAATAAATCTTTGTTTTTAAGTGGTTTCACTACACAATGCAATTTTTATTTATCTTTGGTCTCAGTTACGCCCGACCCGTAAAAGACTAGCGATAGGCTAGCGTTTCTCTACTATCTTACCACTGATGTGGTCGACGGTGACGCACGCTTGCACACTTTGTATAGTGTAACTATTTGATTTCAGCTACCTGCTCGTACGACTACAACACCAACAGGTACTACGGCAACAACGGTTCTCTGGCGTGTCTGAACGATGCTAACACCCATGTCGCCTTCTTGAACACCAGGAATATGAGTGGTAAGACAACAAGAATTATTTATTTAACCGGTTGCTTGCGGTAATTACAGACAACAATTTAAAAAGCCATTGTGTTTCGGGCACTGAAGGCTTTAAAGTAGGTTGACTTAACTGCCTCGTTGGTCTAGTGGTCTTGGGTTTGATGCCTGGGTCGGGCAAAGTGTTACTGGGTTTTTTCATCTGGAATTTCTCAGTAGCAGCCCCGAGTCTAGATATGTGCAATAGGCACGCCCTCTGTTGAGTTTGGAAACCAACTACAAATACCACTATATATTGTAAATCAAAATCCCCCGCCGCATATGTTCGCGATAAACTCAAAAACTACTGAACGAATTTTCAGGCGGCAAGAGTGAGCAATGAGGAAGGTTTTTGTATATAATTTGTCCCGGGTGAAACCGGAGCGGGACGTTAGTGACGAATAATACATAAGTAGCAGAATAACTGACGACATGCGGGCTCCCTTTGCTTACGCTTAATGATACAGGTTGGACAAGTAAACTACTGTAATTGGCTGACTAGAAAAATAACAACGAATCAAATCACTTAGGTACCTTGACTTTTACAGAAACATTCTTTTCTAAAAAGCTTGAATTTGATGCTAAATTTCTTCACCTTAACTCCCCAGCTCACTTGACCACCCTGGGTCTCCAAGCTAACCAGTTCCGCGCTCTCTGCCGCAACAACTCTCTGGCTGCCAGCCCTGGCATTGTCATCGATGATGGATGTCTTCTTGCCTACGTTGTGGATGCCGAGGTCGTCACTAGGAGGTACGTTTAGTAAAAAAGGTTCTATGAAAAATTAAAGTTTCTCCCGTCGATTTCCTGTAGGTTTTTTTGAGGTGGGCAGGACAGTTTTTATTCTTAAAGTTGTACACATCCACCAATTTGACTGGGTCCGCTTGATGGATTACAGCCCATTCTCTCACAGAGAAGAAGCTTGTGTCATAGCAGTGCGGACATCATAATATGCTGATCATTAGGGGAGATATTCTGACGAGCCACTCCTATTATTTATAATCATAAATGTAGAGATCCGCAAGAGAACCAGAGTTACCGACATAGCCCGAAGAATTTCCAAACTTAAGTGGCTGTGGGTAGGGCACATTGCTCGCAGAAAGGATGGCCGATGGGGCAGAAAGTTCTGGAGTGGCGACCGCGAACCTGAAGACGTTGCGTTAGAAGGCCTCCCATCAAGTGGACCAATGACCTGGTGAAGGTTGCAGGGAACCGCTGGATGCGAGACGCACGGGACCAATCAATGTGGCGACTCTTGGGGGAGGATATGATGGTGATGATGGTGCTCCTCACCTCTCTCACACTGTAACTTTGATTGCGAAACAGTTCCTTTGTAGGTTGTATGTTGTTTTACGAAAGACACCTTGCAAAATGAAGTGCATAATATTGAAAACTAACAGATTTTATCAGGCGGATATAAATAAAACAAAAAGAAAGAAAGAAAAGCTGCGCCAAAAAGACCCAGTTCAGCAAAAATGCCAAACATCTAGTGCCTGACGCTGGTTTTCTACTGGAACTGATGTCTAGGGTGACGAGTGTAAATCAGTTTTATACTGTAACGTGACGTGTGAATAACGATCAACAGTCTCAGAGAGAAGATATAAGCGAGGTAGACCAAGCTTGATGATAAATGCAAAAAATTAAAAATACCTTTGTCTTACAGTTCTGGAGTTACAGCCACTGCTAAATACTTCTTGTAGACGTTTTTGCCCAACTATACCAAAGGAGAGTAATGTTTACTCTCTAAATTTTGACCTGCAATATTTATCCCGATATCTTCGACTTGATTTTCATATTCATTATTCTGTTTTCAGAAACGACCCTCTTTACAACGCGTTGAACACCCTCTTCGATGATCTGGATACCTACTTCGGATACACCGCAGCCGGTGGCAACCAGTTGATCAACTTAGAAATCTTCTCTCCTCTTAACGGAGCCACCGACTTGCTCTTCAAAGATTCCACCATTGGCCTTACGGAACCCACTGCTGCATCTAGCCACGAACCCGCAAGGAACTACATTGAATTGTTCAGACATTTGCAAGCGTGCACGGGTACTGCCCCGCCAATCGCTGGCCTTGCTAACCGTAGCTTCTATTCAATAGTCACTTTAATTACCATGGCATTTTTGACTAGATTCGTCTTTTATTAGTCAGTTTTTCGTGTGGGTTGCCGAACGATAAACATAGGGAATTGACTGAGATTTCCCTGTTCAGGCGTGATTAAGGGCAGAAAAGAGATAAAAGAGGTTGTATCACCAGTTGTTTTTTTTCTAGATTTCTGGCTCGTCTTGCAGTTAACCATAAAAAAGAGAAGGTACCAACATATTGGCTGATATGTCCCTTTGTCTCTTTCTACAGTAAGTATTTAATTTTGTGAGGTTAATGCTCAGTCAATTCTTTAGTCTATGTTTCCGAACGAACTTTTTTTTTTTAAGTTTTGACAGTTGTTTTGGCGGGAAGCGTTTGTGGTTGTTTATTTTTCGTAATTCGCGCGCGAAATCAAACGTAGTTTTGTAAGTGTGTTTTTATTATATCTTTATTTCCAGTTTATATTTGTAAAGAAGTACAGTACAATTTAATTAAATGACGAATTATTTTTATATCATATTACCAGTAAGTGTGTTGGAACCATTAATTAAGATTTAAAAAATGCTTGCTTTTTAAAACCGGTAGGTAACTAAGCTAAGCAAACTATTTTTATTATTATTAATTTAAAGAAATAACTATGTGTACTTATGTTTATATAAAGATTTTAGTAGTTATAAAACCGTAGTTTGCCGAATTTTCTAATAATTATGTATGATCAACCATTGTAGGTAGTGTAAAGTTATTTAAGAATAAATAAATGCTATTGTGTTACCAGTGTATTGCGTTTGTATTTTTATGAATAAAATTAAACATTTTTATAAAATAACAACTAGTTTTATTTATCATACTCAGATCTTTTTTTTAATCTGGCTTGCTGACTGGCTATCGGAAAAACTCGACCGGTACAGATGTGGTGAAGCGATGTTCACTACCAAATAAATATCAGCCTTGTGTAACGAGAATGAAGTTGAATTTAAATAAACTTTCACTACTTAACTGACACCAAGACGCGACAATATCGCCAGTTGTTACGTTTTCCGAGAAGCCGCAGAGCGAAGCACGAGCTTATATCATTACTGGCAATTTTGCCCGCTAGGTGTCTCACTGAATCAAGAAGGAAAAAAACCTCTTCTTGCCCGTCTATGGTCAGATAACCGCTTTTAAGATTATCCTGTGTTTAAACTACTCGTAAGTAAGTTTTTAACATTTTGGTGTTGTCATAACATATATTTGCGTTTAAACACCGCAGAAAATATATAAAGGCGGAGCAGGGCCATTATCGGAACTCATCTCGCAAGGAGTGGATATAAGGCGGTTTAATATCTCTACGTAATCTGTCATAACTGTGTATGTTTAATAAATGAATTTGAATGAATTTGAATTAATGAAACCGAATAACGCCGAAAATCAACTGTTGTAATGCTTTTCTTCAATAATCAGGATATCACCCAAATTAACCTTCAGATATTTAAACAAAAGTCTCTAGTCTTTAAGACATCACAAAAATCATATTAAAAAAATCAATGATTATGATATATGATAATGATAATGACTATGGAAAGCGATTCGTCGCAGACATGGTGCGCTAGCGCTTTTTTCAAAACAGTCCGTTTTTCAAAGATGGCCGCTTCGCTACTATCGACACGAACGCTCCACTAGAGTGGCTTTGACTATGACAGCGACCATTTGACCAATTTCAACGTCGACGCGCTTTCACGGCCGGACTGACATACGATCGTCCTCGGACGTTAATATGTATCTAGAACCAACAATTTTCTAATCACTACGACATTGCTCGATCATCCTGCTAATAACATGACTTTTCTGAATGGATTATCGTCATCAACATCAACGCAATAATACTCCATTTAGGATCATCATCGCAATGACTTGGGCCATACGAGTGCGTACCTTTAACCAACCCACATTGGTACAAAATAAACATTAGTGGACTTACAACTATGCCCTGAGGCGTATCTCGTTTAACATCGCCCACTTTCAAAGATATTTTTTCACCGTTAACGTTTTGTGTAGCCAGATATTGCTTTCGCTGCATCAAAAAAGACGCAAACCAGCCTCGCGCTGACGGTGATATCTCATAGTAAGCCATTTTTACTAGCAAAAGATCAACATCTATGCAGTCAAAAGCCGTGGAGAAATCCAATAAAACCAAGGCTGTACTTCTACCAGCATCGGACTCTGACAGTACATCATCCGTCACATGAGCCAGTGCTGTATCAGTACCATGTCCGTTTCGAGAGCCCGACTGGACACTGGGTAGCACACCATTACTTTCCAAATAAGGTGTTAATTGTGCACATACTGTTCTTTCCACTAATTTCGATGCAACCGATAGAATGCTAATCGGAGAGAGGTTTTCGTCAATGGTACTCTTTGTTAAGGGCTTTATTTTTGCTAACTTCCATGCGTCAGGGAAAATATTAGATGTTAGCGATTTATTAATTATGTTGCATAGGTAAAGTATGTGGTAACGTCATACGTAACATCTGTATTGTTACATTGTCATGGCCCGCAGCATTAGTACTACGTCTCGGATTATTTTAAGTACCTGTTCCTCATTACATCCCTCAAAGTTGAAACACTGTCAATAGACTTATTCTGAATGAAGTGGTTATAATATGTATCCATGTCCAGACCAGAACTCCCCGGCACAACAAAAAAAATGAAAATGAAATGAATTGAGGTACGTTTTAAATAAGTCCACATTTTATATGGGTCTTTGACATTGTCGTTTACATAGAACGAAAAGAAAGCCTTTCTTTCACGTTTAACGGAAACATTTATAAGGTTATGGAGGCTTTTGTATTAGTCCCAGTGGACATCGAGCTTGGTCTTACGTGCTTTTTTCAATGCAGCGTCCCGTAGTGACATCATCTTTTTAATTATATCTGTAAGCCACGGTTGAGGCTGCGTCTTTATACGGATTCGACGTAATGGTGCATGTTTATCAAAGAGAGCTAGCAACATCTTATTGAAATGCTCAACTTTGTCTTTTATGTTACAGGCATCCTTAGCCTGGTCCCATGATATATCGGTTAAGTCCGCTCGAAACTCTTTTTCGTTGATATTATGTAGCGCCTATTCACAAAAGCAAAGGTTTTTTTTTATCTTCTGATATCAAATTCCGATATGATTAGAGTGTGGTCATTCGTTCGGAGTTGTGGTGTATATTTATATCACAGTCAGAATCAGATCCAGCAAGGTCGACTGTGCAGTAATTCGCGTTGGTTCTTGAACCAATTGATCCAAGTTATGATGCTCTAAAAACGTAAACAGTTCAATTGCGCGGGTAATTTCCGGGCGTAATAAATCGATATTGAAATCAGTCAGGATTATAATATACTTGCAATAGCCAAATACACTTACCGACTCGCTGAGTGCCTCGATAGCGCTTGTCACGGATACTGATTCCGGTCTGTACGCAGTCCCGATGGCCACTCGCAGCTAACCAGGCGCGTTGAGTTCCAGCCACACCGATGCTGGGTAAGTTATGACGCGAGTACGCAATTTGTGTCTCACATAAAAACCCACCCCACATCCTCTACCAGCTTTTGTGCTTGAGCACGTAGCCAGGTATATCGGGAGCATATCTACCTTCAACCATGTCTCATTTAGTGCTAGAATGTCCATCGAATAGAGAAGTTCACTTTTGCCAGTATTCAGTGATCTTACATTTATAAATCCTAAGGTTAAATTCATCACTTTGTTTCTAACCATTTAAAAATAAAATTATGTAATCACCCAAAGTAAATTTTATAAAGTCCGCAGGCAGTGGCATTGATTCGTTGGCATGATACACAAAACAAACACATAGGACCAATGATGTTCTAGTAAACAGATATGTTATAAGCGCACGCATTGTGAAGACTCGAATAAGTCATAATTGTGACTTCTGCCTTTAGTCTATGTCACGCATGGCGACGAGTCCTAAGCGGCTTCGTTGAACCAACAACAAATTTTAAAAAATGCCGTCGTGTGTTTTTAGAAAGTGTACTAATTATGATGCCAAAGTTAATAAAACACAAGGGATCTCATACCATGTGTAAGTATGCGATACACCTTAATTTAATGATATATTTCTATTTTTTTCCTAATATTCTGAAATTTGGCGGTAAGAAAAAAGAAAGAGATGGTAAATACATTTTTTGCTGTGAGGGCGACAAGGACGCGTGCACTCCGGACATAGATTAAAAGTGATGAGATGCGAATATCTTAGGCATTAAAGTCATAGTTACCCCACAGTTCTGTTTTCCTTTTTTCTAGCCTTGTATAACTTTTTTTTTATAATCTATAGGCTATCTATATATAATTTCAAGTCAGAATCGTTAATATTGTTTAATGTTCGCCAATAGCGAGTCTAACTATTTATTGTTTTTTCTTCGTTAAGGTTTCCAACTAATGAGGTCAGGTACAGACTCAGTAAAACAAATTATAGGTTACATTTCTGGTTGGATTGCACGAAAATTTACAAAAGTTATTAGGTGTGAAATCTGTGTTGATACTTTATATTCTAATGAAAAATTGTGGTTCCACAAATTAGTCACAATCAGGGACATGGGAGGTTTATGCTATGCATCAGAAAACTTGTTTACAGTGTGCTTAAAATCAGAGATGATTATAAAATCTCATTTATATGAAAACGGTACCTAGTTTGTTAATAATCAAGAAATTGAGAGACTAAAATGTAATATTTTGAAAACTTTTTTAAATACCAATATATTTGAACCACTTTTTGAACATTCGAAACAAAAGTCACCTGCTTTTAATCATCGTATACATTTAATTAAAACCGTAATAGATACACAACAGTTCGCGTCCATTCCGATTTCCAGTCCAATTCGAAATAAAGAAACTCTCTAAGAGACAGAAAAGAAACAAATTGAATCTTTTCGAAGGTGTATAATTGTTTTTAACACAAGATAAATATTTTTCCTTTTATATCGTGTTTTATTTCTCACCTACCTACCTTTAGTACTATTTATTAGGTTATGCTAATGTTTGTATAGAAAACAGGCGGTTTGTACCTTCTGTCTCGTTAAAATATTAGTCTTTGATGCCAACATGCATTTGTTTACATTCACGCGCAAGTGACAAACAATAGCTGTCTCTTTTTTTCTTGTTGGTTTTGATATGCCATCCCTTTTGCATCATTTTGACATGTAGTGAAATGTCAGATGAATGAAAAGTTTGTATGTGTGCTGCCGCTGCTGCGCGGAACACTTTTTTCAGTTGTTTTGTGAGTGTACAACATATCTGTTTATTAGAATATCATTGCATAGGACACTGAATATAGTTACCACAGGTAACTCGAATACAATGGTTATCAAACTATGATCGATCAAAATATCAAGACATGTCTGAGTAAAAATGTTGTCAACAAACATACTACTATAACTTAAGATGAAATGCGGGTATAAATACAAAAATAAATGTCGGTGTACATTAAAAAACAAATGTCGGTATGAATTAAAAAACATATGAAGGTATAAACAAAAAACAAGTAGGTATAAGAAAGAACAAATGAAAGTATGATTTTAAAAAGAAAAGCCGGTACAAGTTAAAAAACAAATGCCAGTACAAATCAAAAAACAAATGAGAGAATAAATTACAAAACACAGCAGAATATAATAATTTATAGTACAATAGTCATTCCTTACTTCCTGACGACTACTACTGTAATTGTAGTTCATTCTTTACTATAATGTACTGACTTTTAGGGTTCTTTTTGATCATAACACGACCGTTTGACGTCCAGCAGAAGTTAAAGTTGTTAGCCTTTGTAAAGTTTCGTGCGGCGTAAAACAATTTTCTAGACAGGTGGAGCGAGCTCCTCACCAACATATACAGGTGTAGGTGGCACAGCAAGACCCAAATGAGTCGAATTTATCTTATTACCGGGATTCTTGTTGTTAAACTGTTTTGCCGATGGAAGAAAATTACTTTTCAGAAGGATATAAAAGTACTCAATACTGATGATCGATGTCTTGCTTTCTTTCTTATATGGCAGCCTTGACACATCTCGAATGTCAGTTAGCTGGATATTTGTTTCGAATAGTTTTGTAAGGAATTGTACATAAGCAAACCAAGGGGCACCGTGTTACCCAGTTACTGGGTTGTAGCGGTCAGACAGGCAGTCGCTCCACGTAAAACACTAGTGCTCAGCTGAATCCGGTAAGACTGGAAGCCGACCCCAATATAGATGGGAAAAGGCTAGGCAGATTGATTGTACATAAGCAAACAAAGTTTGCTTATTTTCTTGTGGTACTTTGGGGATATTCCGTAGTTCAACACAGGTTTTAATGCAGTGACGATCCGTCAATTTTTTCTTCTTTGTTTTTATGCAAACAAAGTAGTCTATGTCCTTTCCAAGGTCTCAAACTATCTCCATACGAATTACATCTAAATCGATTCATCGGTTTAAGCCCTATTAATAAGTTTCATACAAAACTAACGCCCCATCCCTCATATCTTCCCCTTCATGTTTTATAAAAAAAAGTAGTATTTGACAAGACATAAATACTTATGAAGATGACATAAACAACACATTGAGGTCAGTCATGAATTGGCTTAATATTAATAATCTTAAAGCTAACTTAAGCAAAACTAAATTAATGTACTTTAGACAGCGTTTACCGGCACCGAATAACCTAAATGTAAATTTTAACATGCAAACAATAGAGGAAGTAGACAATTGCAAATTCTTAGGCTTATATATTGATGATAAAATGACCTGGAAGCCACACATTGAACAACTATGCAAGCGAGTTAGTAGATCTGTTTATGCTCTACACACACTTGCACACAAAATAAACTCCAGTGCACTTTTAATTGCGTATCATGGGCTGGTGGCATCTATTCTTAGATATGGCATAATTTTTTGGGGAAACTCCACCGATAAAGATCTTGCCTTTAAGGCACAGAAACGATGCATTCGGGCTATGTTTGGTTTAAAATCAACAGAAAGTTGTGTGCCTTTATTTAAAAAGCACAGTTTGTTACCACTGCCGTCGATATACATATTTGAAGTGGCAGTTTTTGTTAAACAGAATCCTCATTTATTTACATTGGCATCTACAGTTTCTAATCGGACCCAAAGGGACAAAAGTCGTCTGTTTATTCCAAAAACGAATACTGCCTTAATGTATAAAAGTGTCTTTCACATGGCACCAGTTATATTTAATAAATTGCCAGTAGAGTTAAAAAAACTAAATTGTAATTTATTTAAACAAAAAATGAGAAGTATGCTGTGCCAAAAATGTTATTATAGGGTATCAGATTTTTTATTAGACAAATTTTGACATCATCTCCTAATTGTAATTATTGTACTATGTAATCTGCTTTTGACATTATTGTAATAATTCAAACCGTAATTAATTATTCACCCCAATTTGTTTTGACATTTACTTAAAAATATTTTGACATGTTGACTTGATTGTTGTAAAAAATTGTAATTCATAATGTTTGTATGCCTATAATAGGCTGATCATAGCGCACTCTTACATAAACCATGACCAACCACTGTACCTATGTATCACAAATAAATATTTCTGATTTCTGATTTGACCTGCCTAGTATCTGAAATTATCTCCATACCAAATTTCATCTAAATCGGTTAAGAGGGTTAAGCCATAATAAGAAGTTTGATACAAAACTACCCCATACACCATTTCTCACCCATAAAATAAAAGCCTATCTATAAAATATACCTTTCCCGAGTCTCAAACTATCTCCATTCCAAGTTTCATCTAAATCGGTTTAAGCGTGAAAAGGTAACAGACAGACAGAGTTACTTTCGCATTTATAATATTGGTATGGAAGTATGGATTACCATGTACAAACATAAAGAGGATGAGCTACTAGTTACCCGACAACCATTGTGCTCACACGTCGCATACTATCACCGTACGGACCGTCTCAGTCTACCCTCTTTGCTAACGATAGTGCGAGTTGCTACAACTTGTACTTTCTGGGGCACCTAGGGAAGACTTCGTCGCTGCTCAACAATTGTTGCTTTTGCGAAATCTTTGTTCGGTCACGGAGAACTAGCCCCCTAGTTTTCATGCACATGCATTACAGTAAGAAAGAAGAAGGAAGAAAAAGAAGAAGTTGTCCAAGCCAGGCGTCCGCGGCCTATGGGTCGCGGCGCCCGCAGCCCGCAGGAGACTCGACCTTGCGATAGACCGGACTGTCTCGCTCACTTACCTAGGGACTACGACACCGGGTACACCGCCGACCGAGGGAAGCCAGCAGCACCAAAAATCAAAATCAAAATAGTTAATTTCAAATAAACCTTAGAGGTACTTTTGAATTGTCAAACAAAAAAAAATATGACTCCAGTTGCAAATTCGCAAGCGTCACTAGATCTCAATGGAGAAGAATTTGCAAGAAACTCCACAGACACTCTTTTCCATCAGTTTCAATTACAAGTTTCTGGTTACATCATTCTTGTTGAAAAAAATACATATATGTGAGAACGATGCAAAAAGACGTGCACGTAAAAGCGTCTAGAGTAACAAACAATTTTAACAAAAAATTAAATAATAGGCCGAGGCAGCCAAGTTATGACCAATCCCAACTGATGGTGCCCGTTCACGAACATGACGCATGGATCGGCACCACTCAGCTCAACCATCATGAAAGGAACCGAATGATCCAAAACATGTGCCACCATCAGAGAAAAATTAGAGAGAGCATGACACACTCAAATGCCAGGGCACACAGAAGTCAACGAACGACACATAGGTACAGTGAATGGTAGATTTACAGTCGGGACATAGTACTCACAAATTTGCTGTGCAGTTATATAATACTACTAAAAGAAATTGAGTTTATACAATACAAATATATTCATACAGTCTTCAGCAGGTCCAACAATCCTTCAAAACTTTTCTGCCCATCACTAATTGTTCTTGCGCCCTAGTGGCTGCGGAGAAGGACCAGCATTTAGCCAAGCATTTTTATCAGCGATGTAATCCCCCAACTTATAATATGCTAGCCTGCATAGTGTGCGTTTTATACAAGTTTTAAATTTCGTCTCATTCGATACACCAGCACGACACCAGAAGGAGCCAGGGTAGGCAGTGTGCCACCGACTCCCCAGCATCACCAACCTCTACTCAAAGGTACTATGCTCCCGCAATGTGCCGTCCTATTGCAAAAACCCCAGCACCCGCAGATCGTTCTACGACCTCGTTTACCCCTGAGTCGAATGTTTCTATCGTTTCGCCGGCTACCCGCAAAAATATTTCGGGGTCGGAGCCTGCCGAGCGCTCAACTGCGCAATCTACGCACCCCAAATCGCAACAAGCGCGATATGCAGCTGCGGACACAGCTCCCGCTAACACCACGCACCCATCCGCGCGCCCAGACACGTATACTCGCCGAGCAAATGTGGCACCGCGATCCCCGCCGCGCGCACCGCCAGGGACTATGATAGCGCGACACAGACAGTTATGGCCCGCATGCCGGCACCCCGTACCGCATCATCCGCACCCCGTCCGATTTTGACGGGCTCGCGTCTCTTAGCATCGACAATCCGCCGGCGCTAACAAAACAGAGGTAGCCAATCACACTAAGGCTGTCAGAAACACAAACCAACAGAACATAGATTCACTGCCTGCGCCATCCAGCTCCTCATGAACCTAATTAAGGCCATAAGATGTGGATCAGGTCCTCACCGGATACTGTTTCGGAAATTTCTTGTTCAGGATAAGGCGGGAGGAAACGCCCGGGTATCACCATTGTGTGGATCACCCGGAGGACATCGTGGCGCATACGGTGGCGCATGGTGGTGCATGTTGTGCGCCGCTTGGGCGGAGCACACCGGTGTCCTCATGGAGTCGATCGACGGTGGCGACCTCTCGCGTCCGGCCCTGGTTCAGGCCATGATACGGAGTGAGAGGGCATGAGAAGCTGTCACCTCCTTCTGCGAAGCAGTAATGCTCGCAAAAGAGAAGGCAGAAAGCGTGAGGGAGACGCAACGCCCTCGCGCCCCTAGCTACCGCAGGAGACGCCCTGGGCGTCAGGAGTCGCAAGCTGATTCCCGGCCACCGTAGGCTCGGACGGCGAGAAATGGGTAGCTCGCCGTCCGATAAGGACCAGGCCTGAGTCGACGGACCGTAGTGTTCCACGTGCGCGTCAAACAGATGTCAGCAAAACTGACGGGGTCCGCTAGGGCCGATGCCTGTCTGGGTCGCGGATAAATTTGAAAGAGAGTTAACGTGGAGCTGGCACAAGCACCTGAAGGAACACAGATGGCGCGATATGCACCGATTTGTTATTGAATTGTGTGTAAAATTAACATACTATAGAATGGAGAATGAAAAAGGGTCTTGTTAAATCAACTCACTTAAGCGCAACATTACGAAATATTGGGTTCTTAATTCACATTTCAAAAATTATTCGAACGGATCATTAAACACTGATTCCAATAGATGGCAATTTTTTTTAAACTTGTATTGTAACACAGTAGTTTGGTACAATGAAACTGTTCAAAAGTGCAAAAAATACTACAAAAGAAATCGTCACTGTATTTAAAGAAAAACATTGTCACAAACCGAGTAAACCCTTTTACTTGCAAGTCGCAGCTAACACCATCTATAGCTGTGGAATGGAACCGAAATCGATCGATGTATCTATACAAATAATCAGTTTAATCAGACGAAAACGCTTGTTACATCGGCACGGTTATTTGTATGTGATGATGTATCTGTATGCTAGTATTATATTATCTGGGCCATGGTCAAGAATAGCGTTTCCTACCGCTGGACCAACGAGGTAATCTTAAAAACGGTGTTTCTTAATGTATGCCTAATTACCTTAATTTCGCGGCTTAAATGCGATAATTTGTCGAATTAAAATATTACATAAATACGTTTTGTTTGCCCCGACTCTGGCAATTTTTATGAAATAATAAGTTTGTTTTTTTTTTTATTTTTGTTCCGTAGTTTAGCCGTTGGCCCCAGCTGTCATTTGAAGATCTTTGACAGTTGATACTCGTAGTTACTCCTCGGTCATAAAGACGGAAACGCACTTACGTGTCGTTGTGTGGCGTGGCGCAAGATCCAACAATTAATGACTCTGTTTCAGCCTACGTCATAAACTCATAACACAACGAGTTTTTTAGCCAATTATTAAGGCACCGTGCGGGTAGGCGGGAGTGGGAACGAAGTGCACAGTTATTTTGATCATATATTAGAAACGAAGAAGTTGGAGGATTTACCCGAACAACCGAAAAAACTAACTCGTTCGAACATTTAGATATAAGTGAAACTACTAACAACATTTGTAATGTAATTTCAGGGTATGGAAATGAGAGGCTTTTTTTATTTATTAGAAACTCGTCTGACAAACTAATCAGTCAGATCAGGATATTTTACAGTAACGAAGCTTAATGCTCGGAATAATCAAATGTGTCCATTGTAGGAGCATAATCAGGTCCTATATTTAGCTCTGATATAACCGCCACTTGTACGTGGAGTTGCCCACAACAAACCACTGTTTATTACAATAAAAAAAGGCACGGACGCCTGTGGATTCATTGTAAGGAAGGAAGGAGGAGAGTATTTTAGTCGGTAGGTACCTAAGTGAGTCCGGCACTATCCAGACTGGCTCGTATGTGAGGTAGCTTGGTCGTCCAATATGGATTTGCCACTACTGCGGGCGAAAAAAATCCCTCATAATACTAAATACTCGTAAGTAGGTATTATAAAATTTATAAAGATATTGTGCGCAGTACTCATTCTATTCTATGTCTTAATTGGTGAAGAGGACTGTGCCTTGCATCTGGCCAGTTACAGTCTGCTAGATTGTATTGTGAGGAAAGCAGTGCAATAAAGTTTTCAAGTGTGATAAAAAAAAACAAACGGACAAACCTAATTTTCTAATGTCTACGGAGATAATTTTTTAGAAAACTTTTTAATTTCATACTAGTGTTAGATTCTTTGCAAGGATATTACTTGAGAATACGCACGTACCGTAAGTACCTATAAACTAACAATAGTCATATTATGTACGCCTCCAGTTTTTTTAGCAGTATCGGCCGGGAAACTGTGTCAAAGGCTTTTGCAAGATCCAGGAAGAAACCGACGCATTTTTGTACTTCAACATCTTTGCTAATTATAAAATCAACAAGATGTGTGACGGCATCCTCCGTGGACATGCCATTGCGAAAACCAAGCTGATTCCCGGCCCAAAAACTGTTTTGTTCGATATACTGATGTAACCTTACATTAATCTCCTTTTTATTCATATTCATATTCTATATTGTACACAAAATAAACATTACAAATACAAAAGGATAACTTATGTAAAAAGGCGAGCTTAACCCAAAATTGGGTTCTCTGACAGAGAAAACTGAACTTTACAAAATTAGGGCAGTTAACAAAAGCGCACAACAAATACAAAAAAAAAAACATTTGAATTCTTACTAACTAAATACACTACACAAATACGTGTACAGCACATAATGCGTAAACATACATACATATATCTAAAATACATACATATTTATGTGTCATGTTGATAGAAAATGTTAATTAATTCTTCTTCTTTTATTTTTAATTACTTTTCATAGTGCACTCAGAAGCGAGATAGGCCTATAGTTTGCTGGTTGACATGAGTCGCTTGCTTTCAGTATTGCTATCATGTTGGTTATTTTCAAGTCATTAGGTACTACACCAGAGGACATGCTTAAGTTGCAAATGTATATTATGATATAGGATTCCCTATAGCATGTCTTGCCTATTTAGGCATTTCTTTTTTCCTTTTTTTTCATTGCTAATATGGTCGTGTCCAATAGTGTCGTGTGTAATACGGTCCGGACGGTCTACTTTTCACTCTGCCAGTCGGTATTCTCATTTGGGAAAACCGCTTGGGGTGGCGCTCCATAAACATACGTGCTGTATTTGGAAAGGGCACAGAGGGCTGTTCTTAAAGTTATGACTTTTAAACATTTCCGGTATAGCACCATGCAATTATATAAAGACTGCGTTATGACTGTCAGACAGCTCTTTGTTCTCGGCATTATTTTGGGCAAACATGGTTCACTGGATCTGGGACACAGTGTGGGTTATCGGGCTAAAAGGAGATCTAAATATGTCTGTCCTGCAGCTTGTTATAGAACTAAACTGGCTGAGAGACACTTTCAAGTCATTGGTGGTCCAATCTATAATACAGTTAATAAAAAATGCAACATACATGGTAGTACAAAATTTGAATGTAAAAAGAGGGTGAGTCAATGGCTCACGACTTTTACTTACCAGGAGATTGAGAAGTTGTTAGGCAAGCTTTTCTGATTTTTCATACAATACAACCATACACCATCCATACACACAACACATACACATTCACACATACACTTTCACACATCCGCATCCATACTAAGAGAGACTATACATTATTTTTCATTATTCTTGGTAACATTTTTTTTTTATTAAATTAATCGAGAGGCCCTGGCACTCATATCACAAGTTAAATCTTAGCTTGGGTGCCAGAGGTCAAAAATCTGTAATGCATGCAATTTTTATAATGATTATGTTTTTTTTACTTGTAAATTGAATTTTTTTAAATGTGAAAATTGTATTATTGGAAATAAAGTTATTATTATTATTTATTATTAGTTGTACCAGATTTTAGTGTACTAATTAAACTAACTATTTTAATTCCGTCTGTTGGTGAAATAGTGACTCAGGAGAAGTGTTTCTTAAACAAAAAATATTAGGTTCTTACCTATGAAATTGGCGTTTTGCCGTACTGGCCACTTTGATCTCAAATATCGCCTCTTTGGTTTAGAATTCCAATTTTAAATTTATACAGCTCATGCTTTTGTGTTTGTAAAACCGTAATTCATTTGTTTTTCCTCTTTTGGTTTTTTCTGTGCGCCAGTCAGTTTACAAAATGAAAAACTTGAAATATCGCGTTATTTACGAGTACGAGTTCCATCGTGGCACCAGTGCTGCAGAAACGGCTCGAAGTATTAATGATGTGTATGGCACCGGTGTCGCGTTTTTGGTTCCAACGTTTTCGTTCTGGAAATTTCGACCTGCAGAACAAGCCCCGTGGACGGCCGGAGACCAAAGTTGATAATGAAGAATTGAAGGCTATTGTGGAAGCGGATCCATCGCAAACCATGTCCGAGTTAGCTGCAGGCTGCGGTTTAGTGATAAAACTGTTTTAATCCACTTGAAGCAAATTGGGAAGGTGAAAAAGCTTGAAAGGTGGGTACCTCATGAATTGAGTGCAGCAAACCGACAAACGCGCGTCGACTGCTGCGTTACATTACTCAACCGGCACAATAATGAAGGGATTTTAAATCGAATCATTACCTGCAATGATAAGTGGATCCTGTACAATAATCTTAAATGCTCATCGCAATGGCTGAACCCTGACGAACCAGCCAAATCCTGCCCCAAGCGAAAATTGACTCAAAGAAAATTACTTGTGAGCGTTTGGTGGACTAGTGTCGGTGTCGTTCACTACAGCTTTCTTAAATCTGGCCAGACGATTACGGCAGATGTCAATTGTCAACAACTGCAAACCATGATGGAACCTTCATAAATAGCAATGGTACATAATATTTTGATTAAATAAATATATTATATTTAAAAAAAAAAAAACGAACTTATGTTCCTTCCTTAGAAAACGCCAATTTCATATGTAATGACCAGACTCACTATTTTACCAACAGACGAAAGTCCAAGTTTGGGAATTTTTAAATTATTTTTGCCAGGGCTTTTGGTAGATACGTTAACAATAATACCAAGTTTGATCAAAATCGGAAAGATTTCATACCCTCAAGAGTTAGGATGTAACTGGCATTTTAAGCTAGTTCAATTTCAGTTTATCCTAATCTCTTAAGCACCACTTTTTACTTGTTATTGTGTAGAAAATTTCAAAAGGTGCCTAGACTTTTGGGGAAAATACCAGAGAGTGTGGGGTTTTTACCTCACTAAAACCGCCCTGGTATCATCAAGAGGCCCCGAGACCTCTCAAGAGACCACCCTGGAATCCCTTCTGTGCAACACCTGTTTTGGCACTTACCAGACAGACTAAAAAAACGGCTCCTTTGAAAAAAATAGGACATTACTTGCTAACTGATCGCCTATGGAGTTAAAATTGTCGTTTACTTCATTCAGTAACCCTTTATTAGGTTTTACTTTGAGCTTGTCTTTATTTTTATTAAGTAAAATATTAATAATTACTTAGTAATGTTACTTTGCCCACTTTTGTAGTTGTGATACCATGTGTAATTATGTAATACTAACTGTGTCCGCGGCTTCGCTCCGGATAACTAACTGCCTACCTACCAATTTTTATTCTAAGGATTCTTATGCAGAGAATGTTAAATTACTTCACAACGTCTTCTATCGAATATGGAATTCAAGTCTCCGAGTATCTAAACTGCGAGTGTTCATCATCTAACTTCTGATAGTGTGAGCCGATTGCGATGAAACAAAAACTAAGTAATACTTTAAGTTACGCAAAAATTTTATGAATAGAAGTTATCTACGTTGCTTTCGTACATTATAAGTGATGCGTGCACAAATAAACAGTCAAACAGAAAAACACACAATCAAACAGACAGACAAACAGACGAACAGACAAACAGACAGACAGACAAACTGACAAACAGACAAAAACAAACAGACAAAAATGCCAAAAATTGGTTCTGTTGGTTATCCTTTAATACATTGGCTATTTTTTTTTTAATAAATGTCGTTTTTGTACATCTATTGATGATGATGTAATGTGTAACTTCGAGTTGGAGTAGATTGTGAGCAACACTAGTGAATTAATGTTAGATGAATGAACTATGATAAATAAACAGAAATGACAGAACAATAGTACTAAAGTATGCATGTAATTAAAACTTAGCAATTCTAGTTAATTTGATTGCCTCTACTTATTTATTTAGTGTCCATCATTAATACGTATATATTCAGAACCGTCCTGTGTTTTGTCCAAGAACTAGTATTTGTGTTGTTCAGTTCTTGCAAAGTCTCTCGCGAGGAAGTGAACATGCCCAGAGATTAAGCAACAAAAAGTAGTGTCGATTTATTCCGTATTCTGGCTGAGTTTTTAAAATACTTACCAAAGAAGGTTCTATGGTCGACTGTAAGTATATATATTTTTTTATGTATGTTCACTGATTTCTCCACGAATTGTGGACCAACTTTGAAAATTCTCTTTGTGTTTGAAATGGTACGAGTACTTTACCGATTTGGTCCCATACAATTTTGGCTTACGGTCATTGCCTTTCACCGCGTGTTATCCTGCCCAACTTCATTTGCGTTCCATAATCCATCTTCGGCTCTCGATGTTTGGAAATCGCGAGGCGTCCGCTCGTGTGAAATAATATCATCCAAGTCCAACATATTAGACGGAAAGCCGACCCCAAAATACACTGGCCTTCAAAATTTAGAACACACGTTTTTGAAATTGTAATTTCTCCTATATCAGAGTTTTGAAATAAAAAAATATTTTATAAAACTTATAAAAAACGATATAAAAATATATGCCCCAACATCGCCTCCGTAATCTGATCTTTAGTATGCCAAACCGGCCCAAAACTGTAATCAGAGCCCGAGGAGGCAATACCAGTTATTGAAATATAATGGCGTAAAACATACTTAAAATTCATCATCATCATTTCAGCCAAAAGTCGTCCACTGCTGGACATAGGCCTCCCCCAGGCGTCGCCACATTGACCAATCCCGTGCATCTCACATCCAGGGCCTTCCCGCAACCATAACCAGGTCATCGGTCTACCTAATGGGAGGCCTACCAACGCATCGTCTTCCGGTTCGCGGTCGCCATTCTAGAACTTTTCAGCCCCAGATTCGACGGTTGACCTCTTTCTCGAAGTTAGACCTACCCAACTGGACCGTTTGTCCCAGGTAGACATGCAACATTTTGTTTGTGTTCATTTTAAGACCCACTCCTTCGGAAGCTCTACTGAGGTCATTGAGCATTGTACTGAGGCTCTCCATGGTCTCAGCCATGACCACTATATCATCGGCAAACCGAAGGTGAGTGATGTACTCGCCATTAATTTGATGCCAAGCCCCTTCCAGTCCAGAACCTTGAAGACATCCTCCAGAGCAAAAGTGAACAGTTTCGGAGAAATGACGTCTCCCTATCTCAAGCCGCGCTGGAGGAGAATTGGTTTTGAGGTCTGATCCTGAAGACGGACTGACATGGTGGCGTTTTTGTACAAATACTTCAACACCTCAATGTACTGGAAGTCGATCTGGCACCGTTAGAGACACTGCAGTACAGCCCAAGTCTCGATCGAATCGAAAGCTTTCTCGTAGTCCACAAACGCTAAACAGAGGCAGGTTATACTCTTCGGTCTTTTGTATAACCTGCCGCAGCGTATGTATGTGGTCTATAGTGCTAAAGCCTTTTCGGAATCCGGCTTGTTCGGGAGGCTGAAAATCGTCTTCGAAGAACGTCGAACTTGTAGACATGCCCAAGAAGTAAGATTGGCCTATATTTCTTCAGCCGGGCATTGTCGCCTTTCTTGAAGAAGAGTACCACCACACCCCTGCACCATGCCTGTGGCGTTTCGCCCTCGATTATGACGGAATCAAACAGCTTCTGAAGGGCCTCAAGGATCAGTTTCCAGCCCGCCTTCAGGAGTTCGACCGTGATTCCGTCATGACCGCTTTGTTGTTTTTATGCTATTTCAGAGCCATCCTAATCTCATACAGGCTGACGTCCGGGATATCTTTGGTATAGTGTCGGGTCAATCTAGCTCCTGAATCGTTTCCTAGACTTGCACTACAACTGCCAATAGAATGTCTCGATCTCTCTCAGAAGCTCCGGTTTGGCGGTCACGATCCTGCCATTTTCGGTCTTCAGTTTCCCTTCCCTTTTATCTCTTCGATCCCTTTAAAACACCTTGGAGCCCTTATTTCGCTCAATCGCGTCTTTAATACGCTCGGTATTAAAGCGGCGCAGGGCTCTTTTCAAGGTTTTAGAGATATGTCTATTGAGCTGCCAGTTTGCACGCCTCATCTGAAGACTGCAGGATCATCTCACGCCTCTCCTTCATAAGCTTGAGAGTAGGATCAGAGAGCTTTTTGTTTTTATCTGTACCACGGAGTCCCTCGGCACTCGAAACGATTTTGGAGTTCGAGCTGAAAGTTCTCGGGGTTTTGGACTTGGATCTGTACTGGACGGAGCTTGGACTTCATCAGTCGAGACCTTTCAAGCTTAATATTAATGGTCAATGCGTCTCTTACCATGCGGTGATCGCGCCCGGTTTTCACCGAATTGATCACAGAGGCATCATTAAGAGTGCTTTCTGGTTGACATGATGAAGTCGATCTCATTTTTTGTTGCACCTACCGATGGTGCAACAAAAAATGCTTTGCCAGGTCGACTTCCGTGTTCACGCTTTCTGAAGGAGGAGTATCATAACAATGCCCTCTTTCTCCATCAAACTGGCCCGTAGGTGACCCCGGTGGATCCGACGTCCAATTCCAAATTGCCCCACTTGTAATTCATCATTGTCTCGTTTGCCCAGTTTCGCGTTGAAGTCCCCCATGACAACGGTGAAGTGAGTTTTGAAAGCATGCATGGCTTTAGGAATATCCTCATACGTGGTCTCCACCTCGTCGTCGGGGTGTGCCAAGGTCGGGGCGTAGACCTGTACGACCTTCAGCAAAGATCTCGAGGATATTCTGAGTATAAGGTACGCCACCCTGGTCGACAAACTCTCGATCTTCACCACATTATTTACAAGGGACTTGTGGATGATAAACCCAACACCACCCTGGGACTGCCGGTCGCCCTCTCGGAAATAGAACAAGTTACCGGATTAGAGGATTATCGAGTCTTCGTCCTCTCTTCGGACTTCAGATAACCCTACAATTCTCCATTGTAACCTGCTCAATTCCTCTTCGAGTTCGGTGATCTTCTCGTCGGTCCGAAGTATGCGCGTATTGTACGTTGCCAGGTCCAGTCCTCTGTGTTAGTTTGGGTTGCCGTATATCGTCCGGAAATTCTCAGCACCCCTTGCCATGCCGTAACCTTGACCGCCACCGTAGTTGAGGGTAGGCAGTCTGCCGGGCACTAGTGACCATTTTTTATTTGTGCTATTAATGGGGGTTTTGCCATAATCGCCACGCTTGGCAGGTGTGTTGGCGATCGCAGTATGGTTATTAATAGATGCACGCTTGACAAAACTGACTTCAATGATACCACACATGATGGGTTGGAGCGAATTTTTTTTGTTCTTGAATTCATGTCCCAAAGGGCGCCATATTCAATTTATTATTCTACTGATGTGCAATCGCACTTGACTAATTTTATTGCAGATTTATTTGTCGCAATACCAGCATATGTCCGGATCCCAAGATTTTCTATACACATATATTTTAAGACATAATGACAATGAGGCAAATCATATTCCTATTCGTCCTGGTCATCATTGCAGGTACGTAACTATAGTTTATTTCGATTGTATTATCACACTAAATATAAAATCAATAGTTTGTGCTGAGTGTGTTTATTACTTATGCACGCTCAAACGGCTGGACGAATCTTAATGGAATTTGGCAAGGAGATAGATTATAGTAAGGAATAGCAATTGGATACTTTTTATCCCGGGAATATCTTTATTATCAGAATTTTTGACTTACACGCGGGCAAAGCCGCTGGCAGGTGCTAGTCATTTCATGAAATCAAGAAATTGACGGTAACTCTACTGATAATACCTGTCTAATACAGTTACATTATAGGGCAAAGGCCTCTTCTCATACGGAGAAGACACGCGTATTAATCAACACGCTTGCTCAACGGATTGGAGATATTATATCTTAATACATATATTTTTAAAATGTCTTATCACTTTTTAACCGACTTTTCAAAAAGGAGGAGGTTCTATGTTCGACTACTTGTATATTTTTTTTTTGTGTATTTTCACCGATATCTCCGTCAATTGTGGACCGATTTAGAAAATTCTTTTTTTGTTTGCCAGAGTATATTCCGAAATTGGTCCCATTTTAATTCTGTGAAGATCTGATAAAGAACTTCGGAGATATACAACAGAACTCTTCAATAAATAACGACAAATCTCTCAGAATTGCTGCAATAGCATGTCTGTTTATTGTTTATACCATTTTGTAACATAACATCACACCAGTACGCTCTAAAGGGGTACGCAGATGTGTACAGTTCACCTTTGTACACTCTCATTTCGCCGGTTATGTTCAAGTTTTATGGTATTCGGGTAATCTATTCTGGCATTATAAGTACCTTACTAAAGGCAAGTTGCTTAATATGTACAACTATAAAGTGAAAAATAAAAAAAACTTTTTTATAAAAAAATACTACCGACTTCCACCTAAAAACACTACAAGGGTGAAAAATAACTTTTTTTTTCGAAGTCGGTGTCTACAACGAAAAAAATTGATACAACCTACCAAAGACACCGACTTCGAAAAAGAAAGTTTTTTTCACTTTGTAGTGTTTTAGGTGGAAGTCGGTAGTATGTTTTGGTAAAAAAGTCTTTTTCATAAACTGAGCTGCAAATTGCAAGTAACTACTATACTATATATATATAATACTTTGAGTTTTTGCAGGCGCTTCCTCCTATAACCACTATAGCTGCAGAAATTTTCATCCTTTCTAACTAAAACATATCGTTCCAGTTATCCGTGCTCAAGAAAATACCAGCGCTGAAGATAATAGCCCAAAATATGGCAAAGAATCTCGTGCCTACAAGCTTTACATGCGTTATCTCGAGAATTTAATTAAGTATGGCGTTCCGGTCCATAACTATGACAAGGGAAGGCACTATACAAGCAAAGGACGACCGCAATATCGGATAGAGTACGAATCATATGAAGAAAAAGGTAGACCGCAATATAACGAAGAGTAAGAATCACAACAAGGAAATGGTAGACCGTCATTTCTGGGGACGAGCGACGATAAAAATCGTTCGTATAGGATTTATAAGCAATACCTCGAAAACGTGATGAAAAATGGTATACCTGTACTTTATCCTACCCGTAGGAAGGAATAAGTTTCAGGTAGACTTCCAAATGATTGTCACACCCTTATCAACTCGGAAACGGAACGTCACCGCCTCGCCTTTTGCCTCGCCGACAACCAGGCGTCAACATTTTTTTTTTTTCAATTTCCTCATTGGATGTCCTCCGCCCTGGGGAGACGGAGGGGTCTGTCAGATTCGTACTGACTAAAAACCACCCCGGTGTTCCATCTCACACCGACGCCGGGGGTCGCGGGAACATACGATACTTCCGTAACCCCCGGCTAGTGCCGGCCCGCCTTTGCAGGTCTCGATCTCGGGGTGGGGAGGAGTAAGGGGTTTGACTCCCCCCGCAACGTTTAAGAGGGGCGCGCGTGAAACACTACGCGCCACCACCTCGGGTCCCGATGTGTGGGGGGCGACGGACGTCCCCGAGTCCGTCGCCCCTGGACCCATTTAGGGGGGCCGGAAGAGGGCATTGTCTGCCCTCCGCCGACGCCCGGCGCGTCTGCTGCAGATCGGATGAGCGGACGAAATCTCCCTCTCCCTCTCCGCAGCCTCCTTCTGCGAGACGACTGTTGACTTAACCGGAGCGGATTAACACGTTCAGCACTTCGACTAGGCTGCGGATAGGCATCGCCGCGATTTCGGCTAGGCGTCGCGCCCTAGTTGACCGTCTTTAATAAGTGCGAGGACGGCCAGTTGATCACGCACCTCTTGTGAGGTTCGTGAGCTTGTCCCGAGGCGAGGCGATGCCGTTATGATACTGATGAGTGTGCGTTGCAGTAAGGAATTTCAAACAAAGAATACCGAACGGCTCGAGTTGATGCGGTGATGATCCGTTTACGATTTGTTATGTGTGTGCCAATCTTCAAGCGACTCCGGTGTCACTGATGACGCGTCTCGGAAAGATGGTCCTACCGCCGTGTATTACGGAGGATCCCATGACGTATCAAAACTATCATGGGGCACTGTGAGACACAGAAACTGTAATTACACGTCATGGAAAGTCCCCAAGTCGCTTGCACGTTCGAATCAAACCACTGTTACAGTCGCCACGACAGTGTCGCTGCACTCGAATGGGATCGTCCATTAATCGCGAGAGACTCGAAAAGGGAAGCGTAAAAAAATCAAGGTATATCAGGTGGGGGAGGGGATGGTTGGGTTGTAGTGGGATATCATGTGTATATATTTTTACGTTGAACGCACAATTTCTAATCCGAAAAGTAATCTGTACTTTTTTTTATTACAGTGCTTAATTTTCCATAATAAATCAGATTATTCTTGTGTTTAAAAATAAAAATCTGAATATTTTCACGATAATTTGTACCAGAAAACATACACGTGATTTTGGGTTGGGAGTCTAAAACCTCACCCACGTATCACAAGGGGGAAGGGAGGGGGGTTAAAATTTGCAAAAAACAACACGTGATTAATGGACGACCCCAATGGTATACCATACATTTCCAATGACGCTATGTTTGAAACGGTGGAGTCGCTTGGTCAAAAGTCTACCTTTAAAAGGAAGATATCAATGTAAGGTAGAGTTCTCTATTAAACATTTTGATCATTATTAATCTTGGTTTTTTTTTAATTTCAATTTATCTATTCAATAGCGCTTGGTGGGTTTATTATCTTGGAGCTTATGGTTAACTAATAACAACCACACGAGACCAACTTCAAGGGTAAGTAACGCTTTCCGAGGTTGGTCCGTGGATGGGTAACTGTCCGTTACATATCAAGATTCCTCCGTGCCTCGGCAAGCACACACAGAGTTCCGTTTTAAAGGTCTGCTTTATCGTATCGATCGAGCTCTGCTCAGGTGAAAATAGAGAAAACGACGTTTTCTAAAAATAAAACCTAGCTAGATCGATTTATCGCACCCGAAAAGCCCTGCATACTAAATTTCATGAAAATCGTTGGAGCCGTTTCCAAGATTCAGATTATATATATATATAACGTCCATAATTGGTGGGGTCAGAGCACTCATCTGCAAACTAATTTGTTTCAGGGAGGGCAATAATCGCCCAAGAGTGTTGCGCTTTGTGAGACGGGCATTTTCGGGGACTGATGTCAGCCCCCCGAGACTATATATCCCATTTCACAGAGTGCATCCACTACCTGAAACAAAAAGTATTTGCATGGGCTAACCGTATTCGTAGGTACAGGCGGAGAGTGGAGCGAAACACCCAGAATCGTACTTGCATAGGCACAACCTTGTAGTTAGGATTATCCATCAGCAACTTGCTCTGAATCAGTGGCCATCGGAGATACCGTACTACAGGTATATTCGGGCATATACCTGTAGTACGGTATCTCCGATACAAATATCCCAGTTCTCGAAAATGGCAATATCACATTGTACTGGGATTGGTCCATCATCACTGACAGGACTATTGTAGTCAATAAGCCTGATATTGTGGTGGTGGACCGAATCGAGAGGCGTGCAATGATTGTTGACATTACCATCCCGCACGACGGGAACCTCGTGAAAGCCGAGAAAGATAAGCAAATCAAGTATCTTGACTTGGCTCGCGAGGTTGTCGACATGTGGGATGTGGACACAGCGATCATTGTACCGATAGTCGTGTCGGCCAATGGCTAAATAGCCACGAGCCTCGACCAACACCTCAGGAGGCTCTCGTTAGGCGGCTGGGTCAAGGGCCTGATCCAGAAAGCAGTATTGCTGGACACGGCTCGTATTGTTAGGAGGTTCCTCTCTCTGGACCCCTGACCGCCAGTAGCTTGTACCCTGTTCCCGATACCGGTTGGCCTCTATTTTTATATTTTTAAATGTTTTTTGTTTTTTTTTTTATGTTTTATAAAAATATATAAAAATGTATTGAATAAGAAATTAGTTAAATAAAGGACATAATACTACTAATACATACATATAAATAAAAAATACTACTACACTATACTATACTATTTTTTCTGTGTACCCCTCTTTACCTCAAAAGCCGATTTCAGTTTTTATGTGACTCCCACACGAAAGTTCTTAGGTCATCGGATAACATGAAACTTAAAATGCCAATGCATTCCACTATCTTCCTAGACAAATATTTCACTGTCCTGTCCGCTCGTCTATGGAATGCATTGCCTGTGACAATCAAACGCGCGCAATCACTACCGACCTTCAAAAGACTGGTAAAGGAGCACTACCTGTCACTGTGATCTTATTCTTGTTGGAGCTGTATTGTTTTCTTGCCTGTATATTTATATGTATGTATATATTTTAGTATATTATATTTTGTGCTTTCAATGTTTGTAAATTATTATTTAATTTTAAAATTGCACCAAGTGCAACCCCATGTCATGTCCAGGCTATCTCTTTCCATTCTGGGTGGGCTGGAAGAGATCGCAGAACGCGATAAGGCCGCCTGTTGTATGTTTGTGTTTATTTTAAGGTTTCTGTATGTATTGTTTTTTATCTTGGTGTACTATAAAGTACATATATATAAATAAATAAATAATAAATAAATAAAATTGACATGGTTGATTGATTGAAATCAAGCCTGCCATTGGCAGAAGTTAGTCGAAATACTTATAAAAACCGGCCAATAGCTAGTCGCACATTCAGGGTTCCGTACCAAACCGCAAAATAAAGTTTGTTGTAATAGAAAAAATGAGGGAATTTCATAGAAAAATTCAGATTTATCAATCTATTGGTATTTGATATTAAAATATTCGTAATAATTTATTTATTTATTTATATATACGTTAATTGTACACCAAGATAATAAAAACAATACATACAGAAACCTTAAAATAGACACAAACATACAACAGGCGGCCTTATCGCGTTCTGCGATCTCTTCCAGGCAACCCAGTTAATAATAAACATCATCAACAAATTTCAAGTTCATAGGTCAATTACCACACACACGATGACAAGCGATTGGAGAACTAGAACTAACTGACTCAATAGTTTATCAGCTCATTAACTAATGAGGGTTCCGCCTGTCAATGCGTGACCCGATTGACACCTAAAAAGCCACATCTAAGTCATTAGCGCCAGCAAAGCAGTTTTTTTAGAATTCTTGTTGTTTTCTGCGCTCCTGGTAATTGCCAGAATCTGTTGCCAAACCTTTATAGTGACCTCGCCTATGGATAAATCGGTATCTGACACAGAGTTGAATTTGCTGGCGGCGGGGCATAAGACGCCGCCTAATTATGTGTATCAACGGTGCAAAAGAAGCCGTAATGATATCTTAATAGATGAGGCCACAGACATCACTGTGTACGATCTCAATGCGTTGAGCCGTACGTGAAGTATTCTTGTCACTGGGTTTACTTGGTACTCTGCTTAGTTTGCCTTGTATGCATATTTCACATTCTCCTAAAGAACTATTCTTGTTAAAGTTTAGTCCAATCAGGCTTTCGTTCTTAAGTGCGAGCTTCAAGTCGCCTTCGTTCATAATTATGTCCAAATTTACAGTGCCATTGTTTAATATCATCCGACTCAGAGTTTGTACGATCATTATCACTACATTTTGCGGCATTGGCTTTGTGTCTGTTAACATCATTATTTTTGGTTTCTAAATAGTAGAGGCCATCATCTTTTCTTATTCCTTCCATTTGTACTCCTCGCTTGTGATCTTTAATTATTGCTTTATTTTTATTGAACAGGATAGCGAGTCCTTGGTCAGTCAGCTTTCCAAATGAGAGAAAATTAGCACACAGGCTTGGTACATACAGTGCATTTGTTTTTTTCCGATTTTTCCCTCCTTAATTTCTATTTCAGCAGGGCCAGTGCCTTTTATTTCAGCAGTTTTATCCTTCGATGCAAGTAAAAGTGTTTTCGAAATTTGTTTTATCTCGGTGAAGGGCTTGTCCGAATATGTAATGTGAGACGTATATCCACTGTCCAGTATCCAGCTTTTTTCGAAATTTTTATTTGCTAAATTGCAACTGAAGAGGTTTGTATAATTTTTGTCAATTTTGCTAAAGTTGCTTTTAGGCTTTTTTGCTTTCTGAACAGTATTTTTGTTCTTTGACCAGCATCCTGGCCTTTCTTCTAGCAAATCTTGCAGAAAGTGTAAAAACAATCATCATTATTGTGTGTCGTGCTGGTACTTTGTGTATCACGACGACGGGCATCACTCTCTTCAATTACTTTGATCTTTAGCTTTTCAGGATCTGGTAGGGAGTCTTGAGACTCAATTGCAGTTCTGAGGGTATCAAATTCTTTCAAAAGGCTGTAGAGCATCATTATTGACAGCAAATCATTGTTAATATCAATATCCATGTATTTTAGTTTATCAACGGTATCCATGAATTTCATTAAGTGTGCACGGACATCTTCGCCTTCCTCAAGTTTGGTTAAGATCAACTGCTTGAGTAGTGTAGCCTTTCTGGCAGGACCCTTACTAGCATAAGTTGCTTCTAGCGTAATCCATACGTCGCTGTCATATTTACCTTTTTTTATTTGTTTTAGCTCTGAAGGTGCGATGAGCAGCAACAGTTCTGATTTGGCCAGCTCATCTTCGTTGACCTCGTCTTGTGAAGCATTTTCCTTAGGGTAATTGGTCACATGTTTCCACGGTTTATTTTTTACTAGGTACGCTTTGGCGTGTATGCACCATGTGTCGTAATTATCTTTTCCCAAGGCTTGAATTTTTATGCTTGACATTTTCGTAATTTGAATTTTTGTTTGCGAATATAAAATCTTACATTTTTCGCTCTGCTACCATGTGAAGTTTCCATTCTGTATGCATTCTCTGATGAAGAAATGCTTAAACTTTATATGTTTAGTTCTCCTATGGAACTGGAAAGGAGGGTTCTTGGACAATTTAATAGTCGACTCGTTATCAACATAAATCGTTGGATTTCATTCAACATTGTTATGCCCGTTAATTCTCCTAGGAGCTCTTTTAGCCACAAAGCTTCTCTGGCTGTTTATGTAGTTTTCAGATGAAAATTATATTTTTTTTACCTGACTGGCATTCCCTGTAAGAGTAGATCTTAAATAATGGAACTGTTGAATTTCATCAAGTTGTGTAGATTTATGGATCAACGAAAGATATCTCTAAACTCAAGCCACGCATTGTACGATCCATCAAATAAAGGCAAAGTTATAGTGGGCAACTTAACTAACGGGTTTGAGTTGCACTTAGATTTATCATTAATAGCAGACGCTTTGCAATAAACAGTCAACTTCTGTAAATACCGTATAGTAGGAATTTTCAAAGGATTCACGAATATCTATTTGCTGAGATAATTCTTTTTCTGAAACTAATTCCTCTATAGAACTTTGAATAAAGTTAAAATCTTGCATTAATGATCTAGCAACATCAGGTCTTAACCCTTAATTTCGTTAATTTTTTATCGCTTAGCGGTACACTGACCAGGGAAGTTACAAACTTCGTAAATAGTGTCAGTCTACCTTTTATTGTACCCCTTTTTTATTTAAATCTTGAATTTGATCGTTAGCACTTTGTAACACTGGTATAGGAGATTTACTACGTACTGAAGCTTTACAAAAATCGTCTGAACCTAGACTCATTTTGGCAATTTATAAAGATAAGAGTACTTACGGTTTTCCTGCAAAAACCTTGGTGTGATTGCGTGAACCAAAGGTAAATTACCTGTAATGAGTCACAGTTTTAGCACAAATAAAGGGAGGAGAAGGAAAGGAATGATACGGATGGCCAAACCTTTGCTAATTCTTCTTCTATTCTGCTACGAAGGTCCAATGTATTGGTTTCTGGTTTCTTATCTTCAGGGTAAAATAAGGCAATTCTTCCTGGTTTACAATATTATGTTTCTTTAAAAATGTTTCTAATTACAATATAACTTTTAATGTTGAAAAAAACCGTTATAAATTTAAATGATCAGTTAAAGTTGATGCTAACGACAAGAAGCTGTTCTAGTTATCCCGCGGAACTCATTGCGTGCCCGTGGCAACGGGCACGTACTCACTTTAGCGGCCTTATAGGCTTAAGTAGTGGCAGGCGTGGTTACACTGCCTGCCAGAATGTGGGTGCAATGTGTTCAGGGGGAGCGCCGCGACGCTGTCTCACAGCGTCGGTTTTTCACGGCACCTAGGCGACACATCCCCGCCCAGTGGAACTTGTGGCGAACCACAAGAAGCCGAGCGAAGAATAGTCAGCTACTAGGTGCCGACTATGTTGGCGCGCCCAACTGAGGATGTCCTCGCCTGACACGCTTCCAGAGCTAGCCAGTTACGTCCCAGGCTTAGGGACCGTTGTGTATGTTTGAACGGTATTGTGTTGTGTAACACCGTTCATGTATATAACGAAGCACGCACCGCGCGCGACTTATGCTTGTTATGTGAGTTTAATCGCATGTGGAGTCATGTTTGTGTGCATTACAATGTACATCATGCCTATATTAACTTAGAACACAATGTACACCGTGCGTATGTTATATGTATAGTATAACTGTATGAACGAGGCGCGTGTTGTGATGTGCGGCTCGCTCAAGCGTCAGTCCGGTAATGAAGCTGCAGGGGTTGTTGGGCATCTGGAGGGCGCGCGTGCCATGGCGCTGTGGTGGTGGACCAGTGGGACCTGTGTCTTATCCCGCGCGTCTTAACCGCCACTTCGGCAGCCATTCGGGAAATAGTCTCTGGTGTGGCTGCCTGACATCGATTTTATACAGTTGGAGCAGCGCCATCTCCTCCGTTGGTTCGGAACTAGTGAGGATTGATGCTAGCTAACCGATGCACTCCGTATGCGTGCGCGCCGTTGCGTCGCTTAGTCGCTTTAGTTAGTAAATGTCGTAAACACCTATTATAAGACCGTTGCATTAACTACTATTATAAGTCCATAATATCACGCCTGTAACCTATACCTGTACGTCGATGTAAAGTTCACCCATATTTCGAAAGTTATGTCCAATAGAATAGGGTTGCGATTATCTCCACTGACATGGTACCGGGCAGTTTTCAAACAAAAACACCCTATACCACTTGGCCCGACCCAGAAATCAAATCCAGGACCTCTTGTTCTGCAGTAGCACTTGCTACCATTCGACCAATCTCATTAAACGAGAATAAATCTAGAATTTGAGTTCCTACATACAATTTCCTTAGCTTGAAGTTTCATAAATAAATAAGGAAGGACATCAGAAACTAAAAGACGCAGACAAAAGTGCCAGAGAGGCGGCTAGGCAATTTTAGCTGTGTAACAAGGCGGGTAAAGTAGATAGTCGCTCGTCTATGAACAGAAACTGGAACACACATACAGTAACAAGTATCTGCACATCATATCGTATGGGAGTGTATTCTTTGGCAGAATTAACGCAATACTATGTTAAATAATGTACATGCTGTATCAGGAGCTGTTTACTATACGGACCTTGTGGAAACAAGCGTTTTTGCCATACCTATTATTGGAATCAAATATAACAGCTCATAATGTTAGGACCCATTAATATTTATGCTAATTTTATCCGTGGTGCTAGGCAACTGGGCTTAACCCAGTTGTAAACGACCCTTTGTGCCTATTGGTCTTGTCTATTCTGTCTCCTGCTTGATATGGAGGGAAGTGGAAATTTGTATTTTTTCCTACTCCTCCATTATTCTTTTCTGATTAATTTCGTTGCGGGATCCAAGTCAGCTAAATTCATTCGCCGGGACTTCGTCGAGCTTCATTGCCTCGGCGCTTTTCTGGTGGTCGCCACTGTTGATTCTGGCTTTCAGGAGTTGCAGTGGTTTGGGAATAGTGCAGTGGGATTGTCCCAAAAAAAAATACAGTAACAAGTGCCAGAGAGGCGGCTAGGCAGGTTGACATCTGCCTACCCTTTTGGAGGATTCAGGCATGATAATAAATCATATTTTGTCCTAGCAGATGTGTAGCTCTCAATAAGCATAAAACTTGTTTATGTAGCCATTGAATATCATGCTATTTTATCAGTGCTGTAAACTGCAAATACCTAAATCTGCTTAAGATGATAACAACTGGTTTTGCCAAGCTGTTCGCGACGAAGTGTCACCGTAAGATAGCATAATGTAAATAGGATAAGTAAAAATAAAAATAAAGTCCGCGAGACCCATGTAGAAACAATAATTAACGAAGATTCAAGAATGTACGAGTAAACTCACTAGATAGGTACTTACCTACATTCTATTGTACGCCCTAAGGGTAGGACATAGCTGGTCCTAAATATTTAAATAACACCATCTGTATTATGTACCTATGATCCACAATAATGACGATTTGATTTGATTTGAAACATGGGCTCAGGTCGTGCCTAGGGCGTTCTATCGACGCGCAAGTTTTGAATATTTATTTCTAGATTTATTTTGTTACAAAACACAAACTATGTGTTCTTTATTATTTAAGCTATGGCCTTGATTGAGAATCAGTACATAAAACAATAAATAGCACAAGCTTATAGAATTTCGCCTTAGAACGGTAAATACAGGCGCATTTTCCTAAATTAAGTGGTTCATAATCATGTTATTGTTGTTTTAAAGCATCCAGGTAACCTTGACTGATGCATAGGCCCTGTATTAAGATTAAAGTAATTTAGTTCTTGTATATAAAGATTACTTAGTTGAGACAATGCGTCTGTACGAACCAGTACAAAGATTTCTTTATGCGTTTTAGCGGGCTGACCGCTTTCAGGTACACTTGGTGCCTGAAAGCTTATAGATAATATGTTTTCTGAAGTACTTCTCGGTAGCCTGCTAGCTCGTACTCAGAACCATCCATGTATGATGAAGATCGCTTGGATGGTTTAAGTAGAAATCAACTCGCAAACTGGTGGGCTCGCGCCATACTGTAAAAAAATGCTGCTTTCGGGTGCCCTAAGTGCCTGAAAGTTATAGATGTGCACTCTGAAGTACTACCATTCGATAGCACGTTTGCATGTCTTCCAAACCATACTTCTACAGTGAGGATCGCTTTGATGGTTTGGGAGATAGTCAACTTACAAGATTGCGGGGTCACACATTTTTGCATCATATTGACCCTTCCAGGGTGGGTACGCGGCCGAGGGTTATAGTTGCACTGGATAGCTACTGGATCATCTTTAGTAGGTGGAAATCGCTTAGATAGTTGAAGTAAAAATTAACTTACAAGATTGTAAAATTACGCATTTTGAAATATATGTATAGTCATACCTATTGATGTATTGTATTTCAATAGCCTGTTATAAGTAGTAGTGTTCAAAGTTGCTATATGACAATAACTTGCTTAATGCTTTAAGCTTTATATTTCAAGCGCGTTATTTTATACGCTTTATTATAACGAGCTTTTTTATAACGCACAAGCGCGGGGCGGGCACGAATAAAGCAAGCGCGGTGACTTTTAATTCGCAGCTCCTACCCTAGCGTTGGACTCGTTGGACAGACAGCATGCTTAAAAATATTACATCGCATTTATGAATTTATTACGATAAAATGGAGCAGTAAAAAATTAAAAATGATCTTTCCTTCATACTTTCCAGGCTTAGGAATGTCTATAATTATTGATTAAGTGTTATTATGAAATAAAGTATGTTAAGCAATTATAGGCGTATTTAAAAGTTCATTGATTGAATGTACAAAAATCAACTACAGCTTGGCAAAAAAGAGTCTAACGCGGTGATAGTTGAAACTAAAAATCGATGATTGTGGCAACATTGCTTTACTTGTCAACTGCTAGTACATTCTGTGTCAAACGTGTGTTTATCCTAGTCGTTTTTCATAGATTTCTAAAAATCATCAACTTTCGTTGCCTAATTAACTATTTAAAATGAATAAAACTATTCAAAGTAGTGGCAGAGCAGTGATTTATCACGTCTTTACGCGGTGTTTGGCTGAATCTCAAGCGGGACAAGTTTTGTCCGATATCGAGAATGTTTATCAAAGAACTGCCGATATGACAGGTATTTATGTACCCTAAATAAGTTATTGTACTTAAAATAAGTTTTTATAAGCGTTTTCAATGCGTAATCTTGTTGATATCCAGATTTTATAAACTTTTAGTCTTGTTTACAAAAATGAAAATTGAGGTTATGTTTTGGTTGAATTATAGCTTCAAACAAAACGAGATCTTTCATTATCCCTGTAACCAAACTATTATCGTCAATTCCTAACAATACCATAGTTTGACTGCCCTCGGGGGCATGATTATCTGTCTAATGTAGCTACTGCAGCGTTTTCGTGCAAGGCTTCAGCGCTAACTATTAACATTGTTAATACTGGACATTGAAGCCTTCTATGGTGTTTGCTTAGCGTCCGAGGGACTGAACCACCCACTTAGAATTGGGATCATATCCCTAAAAATAACAAGTATCAAAATACAGTTGTGATACTGGCGACCTCATTTATTCCACACTCTTTTTTGCCAAGCTGTAAGTATGTACATATTAACATTTTTATATACACTGATTACTTTAATTTTTTATTTACATTCAGAAACATTATCTGTGCAACTTTTGTAGAAGAAAACCGTGTTCTTCGATCACAAAGGAGATACCCCGACTTGGAAAATATACGTCCGCAAGGTACCGAAGTTACCATGATGTTGCAGTGTTTACACTAAAAAGCACAAAGCTAAATAGCGTAGGAATATTACGTGAGCCGCGAGGGATCGCAAATTACGCGTGCGACCGATAACGCAACGACTGGCCGGGGCGGCCGCTGTCGGCGCCGCGCCCCGTCGCGCCCGCCCGCGCTCCCGCGTCTTCCTATATTTACGTTTTTGCGTTGCGCGCGATACTTCGTTAAAACGAATTTAGGAAAAAAGCACATAGCGCCAAATGAGTGCCACGATAGCGTTTGCTTTATGATATGTGTAACAAGCACGCTGCTTTAAGTTGCTTTACGTTATAATAACCACCACTAGTTATAAGGGCTACAGTGCCATCCTTGTAACATAAAGATTACTTGATTAGTTTTAGAGAAAAAAGCATATAAGTGGTAAAATAAAACCAAAGTTGGGAAACTTTGTGTTGGATCTGAATATGGGTCAGCTGGATAAAGGGCTTCAGGGCACACGTCCATATATAATATGTCATGTTGCCTACAGAAACAAGAAGGGTTTTGTTTGTTCATAGGATATATTGTAGCGTTACGTGTCGCTCAGATGGGCTGAGCCACACATAAGCCACGTTAATACAAATAAAAGCAATTATAAACTAAAAAATGTGTATAAAATCAAGGTCCGGCTTCGCACGACGTGGGCAGCCAACCAAGGAACAGGTCGGGCAGGCAAGTAGCAGTGTAGACAGCAGGTCGATTAGGCAGGCAGCACAACTGTCAGGAACTCTTCGTAGGCAGCCAACCAGGGAACAGGTCGGGCTGGTAGGTAGCAGTGTAGGCAGCAGGTCGATTAGGCAGGCACACGGAGTGATATGCAGTTACAGTATAACACGCACAATGTAGTAAGTTGGAGCACCTTGTATTTTAGTGCTTAGCCATTATGCGACTTTTCGGTCTCAGACCAGATTGAAGACTCCAGCCCTCGGACTTTTGCGTCTTTTATATCCACCGCCTGTCCTTTTTCTTCTTTATTAGAATTTAAGTTAGTGACATCTTGTTGTCATACCAAAATGCAACTTGCCAGTATTCAAAACAGCCAGTAATATTCAATCCAAAACCTCTTCGATGAATTCTGAGAGCGTGTAAATTAATTTATAAAATACAATATTTGAGCTAACATATTGATAAAAAGAATTTAAATTATATAAATCAAAAGTAATCTTCATAGGCTAAGCTAGTGAGAAACTCTATGACAGAAAATTTAAAAGGAAAAGTATTGACAGCTTGACAACCTGTCGTAGGTGTCGTAACATTGAAAAATATGATAATTATTTATTTTTAGATATTTTATAAGAAAACGAATCGTTTTAGACCGATTCGCAGAATAGTAATGCACAAACCAACAAAACGTATATATAATAGATGCGATGCGATGTAAAATGTTTTGGCATGGAATAATATGAATACAGTGTGAGTAAGTAAGTATTATGAGACCTAAGTGTGAATTAGGTGAGAACACTCCAGCTCACTCAGTGAAATAACTAAAATATGTGGTTTAGAATAGCGAAATACCACAATATACAAAGTGAAAATTGTATGAAATAAAATGCTAATTTGCAAGTAATTTTGCGGTCCTCAATAAAATAAAGTTTCGAGGTTCGAGAGCGCGCTCGCGCATCGACCTAATTTGTAATCATAAGCATGGAAATTATATCCTCTCGCCTCTTCCTGAAAACTGGGGACCTGCAGAACCGCTTCATAGTCATGAAGAATCAAGTGTTTCATTTCCTACATAAGAAGCCTTTACACCTCAACACTTAGCAGCCATCAATCATCAGTTCAGGACTTCTGGAACTGAACTATAGGTAAAGGAAGTCAGCGCGCTAAGGCTGGAGTCTTACAACATTTTATTTTTTTTTTGTCCTGAAGAAATGCTCATGCACACTGCACTACCACGGGGAGATAGTGCAGTTATGTGGGACTCTAAACCACTAAAACTCCACGGTCTCCTCCTGTGCCTCTTATGGCGGGAACACGGGCACGCGTTAGCACTCACCGCGAACCCATCGCGGCTGTCAGTCACCGGACCCTCCTCGAGGGAGTACCCCCATCACCGGCGCACCAGAACAATTTGTAAGTCATGACCACCCCAGGAACCAAACCAGCACATGGGCGCCATGGCAACCGCCCGTACACAGTGCCTGGCGATCACGCGCGTCCGGTACATGACATATGTATTATACAAATGAGAAAGTAACTCTTATTGTTTGTTTGTTGGTTTGTCTATCTGTCTGCTTCGGTTTCACGACTATACGGCTTAACCGATTTAGATGAAATTTGGTGTGGAGATAGCTTGAGACTCTGGGAATGACATGAGTACAAGTTTTTATGCCAGTAAAGTGTTCCTTGGGATGATAAAACACTTTTTAGAGCTAATAATATTATAAATGCGAAAGTGATAACATCACGGCTATATAACTCGTAGGGTTGGGCAGTGTCGGATCTACATTACATCCACTGATCGCCAGCTATGGTTTATTCCTATGAAATACAAGTCAGACCTGTTTTCATCAACCGGGCACAAGTCCAAGCCCGGTGAAAGTGAAAATAGAAATCTTTTTTACAAAAAGTACAACCGACATGTATTGTTTTGTAAAAAGCTTTTTATTTCAACCCCCGACAGAAAAAGATGGGTGTTATCAAGTTTGATGTGTGTACCTGTGCGTTTGTATATTTGTGTATCTGTCTGCATCATAACTCCTAAACGGATGAACCGATTTTTATTAAATTCTTGTTTAAAAGGTGACATTATCGGGAGTGTTCTTTGCTGTGTTTGATGAAAATCGGTTTTGCCGTTCAAAAGTTATCGGCTATTTACTGTTAGTATCGGGGTATTTTTGCAAGATGTCGTATCATAATTACGCGTTCGATAGATAGTTGATCGAAGCGTGTCTACTACCAAATAAATTATGTAGTTTAAAAAGAAAGAATTAAAAATAAATTGTATTTTGGAAATTTCTACTAGTTCACTTTTTAGTTGAGGTACTAGTATGGCAAGTAGGTACCTATAATGCCAGAATAGGATACCCGAATATCATGAAACTTGAACATCGACTACCGAAAAAGAAGTTAGTAGTGTTTTGTTTGGAAATCGATTGTATTTTTTTTGTAAAAAAGTTGTATCAATTACGTATTCATTTAAATAACGTTTTATCAAAAACTCTGCTCCTGCAGACTTTTGCCTTCGCATCTCATAATGTATGGGTGTGAGGAAGTGAAGCCGCGGGAATAATCTAGTGTTCTTATATTATCGACAGTACTTACTGCAAGAATAAATTAATCACAAGTGGTACAGAAATAGTTTATTTATTATCTAAATCCTACCTATTCTTCTAATCGCCTATCTATCATAAATGTGAAGGTTTGTGAGTTAGGATCTTTGTTATCCTTTCACGTTAAAACTATTACAGATTTTGATGAATTTATGTACATAGAAATCAGGCTTATTTCAGTATTTTTCAGTTACATATCTAATAATCCTAGTTTCAGACAACATTTATAAAAAAAAACAATGTTTTATCTGGATGTATACTAAGTCAAAAAAAAAAACGTCTTATATTGATAGCTCGATAAAATAGTTCATATAAAGCATTAAAAACAAAAAAAGGGTTTTCATACAATAGAATATCTTTCTTAGAGTATCCATGATTCAAAAAAGGTTAGTAAAACATACGACTATGTTAGTAACACAAATATAAACATGATACATATTGACACGTTAACAGTGGATCACCGTTGCGACAACCCGCAACCCGTTGCACTACAGCAACCCACGAACACACAGTCTAGGCGACTCGCAATCATGCTTAGGACACTGTCAGAGCTGGCCCACACTCTGTGCACCACAGGCTCTAGACAAGTTTCATTCGATGTCAGCGATGGCGATGGTTCAAATGCCAAAATGTAGAGGACTAATTTCTTGATATTTCGATAGCGCTTGAAAATCGCATACACTTTTGATGTATTTCCAATCGCTCCGCTTTCGTCTCTAGAATGTCACTTGTCGAGTCTAGAGCCTCAGGGATGTGCACGTTTTACTCATTATTGTGTAAAAGCAAGCTACAAGCGCATCTGCGAACATTCCCGACGCACTACAGAAGTGGGGCAGTCCCACTTGTATACTAAACGCGTTGTTATTGTTATACGGGCTGCTATACGTAGAGAGTGTTGTAGACTCAATTAATTAATAGGGATGATTTCTGGATACAAAAATAATAATTAGGTATAAAGTCCATCAGACATTCATCCATCATCCATCGAAAAATATTGGATTTATATTAGTACTAGCTGTGCCCGTGGCTTCGCTCCCGTCAACTGCATACTAACCCTACCCGTAGGGTACCCGTAGGGTAGCGTAGTTAGGGTAGGGTAGGGCAGGTAGTGCCCTACCCTACCCTAACTACGCTACCCTACCTACCCTACCCTAACTACGCTACCCTACCTACACTACCTACCCTACCCTACCTACCCTACCCTACATACCCTACCCTACCTACCCTACCTTACCTATCCTACCCTAATTAATAATGGTAAAAGTAACAGAGATCTGGCCGAACGTAATGACGAACATATGAAAAAAAGTAAAAAATAAAAATAAAGGATAAAAAATATCCTATGTCCGTCTCCTGGTTCTAAGCTACGTCCCCACCAATTTTCAGCCAAATCGGTTCTGCCGTTCTTGAGTTATAAATAGTGTAACTAACACGACTTTCTTTTATATATATAGATTTTTTGCTTTACCAAAACAAATTGATAAAGATAAAGCATATCAAAGTTCTGGAGTTCAGGGTTTTAACTGTATCGTTATTTTTTGTTTACGCGACAGAATGTTTTTCATTAATTTATCTGACAGACTAAAAAAAACAATTTTAGTCCTTATCCCTATTAGACTTTACTTCAACAACTACAGAAACTTTTATATTTCCCTCTGGTGAGTAGTGCGTAGCAGTAGTGGTAATAGGCTCATTTTTATCAGTTTTTGGTCTAGAAATCTCGTGACTACCAACACATTGACAAGCTGACTCAAGCTCCTCCTTTACGGAACCGTCACCATTGTTTGGACGTACTGGAACATCACACCTTTCACCTTCGTACTCTCCTATGCATTCACAGACTGCCTCATCCTCTTCATTTAAAGAACAGCTGCCGTTGTTCAAGCAGTAACCGTAACACAGGTTCACTTCACAACGTTCCCCGGTATAGCCAGCATTACATCTGAAATATACAAATTGTGTAATATCTGTACCAAAATAAATGAAATAAGATGTAGAATATATTTTACCTGCATTTAGGAAGCCCATCTTCAGTGGTACTACAGAGGCCTTGAAAACAATAGTTTTCACACACGGACACGTCGCATCGCTCACCGGTATACCCAGAAGTGCATTTGCAAAAAGATTGACCAGTAACTTTTATACCATGAACACAAAACGGACCTACATATTCTCTAGCAATTTTGAATGAGTCGTTGGTATCATAGTCTAGTTCCTGATTGCATTCCGAAATCCCCTGAAATTGATCTTTCAATTTGTAATTGACTACCATACCGAAGACGTTTTTAGAATGAACCTGAAAGATCTCCTCGTAAGTAGTTTGTGATAATGGCTTTGATGTTCTCAAAACTCGCTTGTAACCACAAGATACGCACCAGTCCTCTGTGAAGACGAATTCTCTTGAAAACAGTATATTATTTGGGTAAACATACATAACATTATCATCAGGTACTGTACAAAAAAAAATTAATGCTACCATGTTTTTCCCATTCAAATCGGCACTATAAATATAGTAATCTGCTCTAGTCTTTGGCATGTACCAGTATATTTTCCGTGTCTGCTGGTCAATAACCAAGCCGTGTAGATGCAATTTATTTTCTTTAATAACAACTTGTCTATCTGCTCCATTAAATCGCGCTCTCTCTATTGCGGACGTCGAAAGGTTTGTTGTGGTCCAATAAACATATCTGCAAATTAAAAACCATGAGTTCTTATTCAATACAGAACAGATTCTTTCAAATTATAAGATATCAGTCTGGTATGGTCATGTGATGAAGAGAGATGAAGCGCATGTTATGAATTCAAAGTAATTAATACAAATGTGAATTTAGGAAGAGGAATAGGTAGACCAAAGAAAAGATGGATGGATTGTGTGAGAAGTAATTTTAAAGAAAAAGGAGTCAGTGATAGCGTGACGGTTGACAAGAAGGTAAGAAGGAGAAAACGTGTTGCACCGATTCCAAGTAACATGGGACAAGGACAGGAACATGATGATAAGTAATCAGACTGTTGTTAGTAACGTACCCCCGACAACTATCCACGGCGATATCCGTGGGGATGCCGTCATCCACCTTAATAAGAACATTGCAATGAACATTGTCTATGGTTCCAGTTTTGAATGAAATCCAATAAATGCTCGTTTCCTTAATATCTGTGAAGAACAGTAATTCAGTGACAGGGTCGAAGGCCAGGCCGTGGATGCTTCTACCGCTCCTTTCTATGTAGCATTTGTATTCCATAGAAGTTATGTTGTAACCACATATAGCGTCGTTGTCCGTCTGTGTATCGACGTACAGCAGCATATTATGAACTTCGTCATAGGCTAACGCAGTCAAGTTTTGGGAGTCGAAAAGCACGGTGTCTGTTTTTTTTCCATTGTCAGCGTAAAATTCCAGTCGATCTTCAGCTGTTACGGCGATGTCTGAAAAAACATAGGTCCTGTTATTATATTAGACTCATCAGTCTCGTGGTCGCAAACGTGAGTGGACCTGTGTGGGTCCTGGGTTCGACTCCTATGTCGGGCAAAAAGTCTTTTTGGGTTTGTCGATTAATAATTTCTCACTGGCAACCCAGAGTATGGGAATATTATTACGCAGCTTACCCGATTTAATATATTTTTGGTACTTACTTTCCAGGACGCGATTTTTTTTGTCGTCTGGTTTTAGTTTTTAGGTACGTACCGGAAGGATTCAAACGGAGCTATGCCTGTAGTAAGCCCTGTCACTCACGTGTCAGTCTGTCTGTCCATCGTCTACCACACAATTTTGTTGCGTATAATTTTTTAACTTCCCTTTGACCTATGAACTTGAAATTAGGTGATAATGTTTATATTTTAGAATAATAATAAGTTTATTTGTTAGAATATTGTTGTTGTTACATAGGTGTTACACTTAATATAAAGTCCATAATATTCTGCTGTTTCCAGCGTACAAATATTTCAAAGAATTAAAATTATCAATAATCCATACAATGTCGAGAATAAGGAAAACGTTAACTGCTTTCAAAAACAATGTCATGGGTTATAAATTAAATGTCAAGAATGATTAAATACAATGTTAAGGATTATTAGATTTAAGGTCAAGAATAATTCAATAAAGTGGTAAAGGTTCAATAAAGGTTTATTAAGTATAATGTCAAAAATGATTAAACTCGGTGAAGAGAAAAAAAAACAGTACAATATCATAGAAATGAAATTCCATTCAATTATTATAAGGTAAGTCGTCGTCTAATTTAAATTTTGAATCAAATTTTTCATTTTTTTTAATTTATTTAATTTTTGTTTTTTTTTTTAATGTTGGTAGTAAATGGTATTATTATTTATTTATTTCTTATCTTTACTAACTTACTTTAAGTACTACTAATATTACTGTTAAGGGTTTAGCATAAGCATATATTTATATTGTATGTCGTTTTGTGACAATTAAACACTTTTTCTTTTATCTTTCTTCATTTAAAAATTCATTAGTTTAGTAGTAACACTTTTGCAACAGAAAGTCGAATAGTTTCTTTTTAAATATCATAAAGTTAAGACTTTTAAAAACATTAGGTAATTTATTATAAATTTGGATTGCCATACAGTACCTAAACATTATTTGAAAATTATTTAATTCTTTGCCTGGGTGCACATAATTTGTGGATATTTCGACTTTTCCTTATCACAACATCATTGTGTAATACTGAATAGTCCTAATGCTTAATTAAATGCATACATCTTAATATTTTTGTATTTATTGCAACCTAATCTAATTTATTTACAAAAAGTATATACTTTTAAAACCAAAATTTTATTTCGGTTATTAAATCTCGACTTGAATATATATCAGATTTCTTTGTTAACGTTACCCACTTTTACACACACAAGCGCGCTTGTCGGGATACGTCACTACTACAATCAAAGCCGAACGGACTTCGTGAAATAGAATATCTGTACTTCAAAATAAAGCTAAGTTTTTACGTACAAAGATGCAGAGTTCGAATATATATAAAGATGGGAGTGGTTTGCTTACAAATACTAATATATTGAAAATCTTTTGTGCGGAAATTTTTGCTTTGGTGCGAAACCCTAAATGTACGAAATCCGACACGCACTTGGCCGGTTTTTTCTATGTTGTAACTATTTAAAATCCTTCAATAAGCAAACAAAAAAAATTTTATTTACGTAGATTATATACAACTATGTACAATTTATTTGTAAAACATTAAATTACGTAGATAAAAAAGTACACATTATATAAAAAACATTTTTACAAAAATTACAACCGACTTCCAAACAAAAACACTGCAAAGTGAAAATAATTTCAATTTCGGAAGTCGGTGTTCCTGTTTATGTTTCTTCATTTTTTGACACCGACTTCCGAAATTGAAGTTATTTTTCACTTTGCAGTGTTTTTGTTTGGAAGTCGGTTGTAATTTTTGTAAAAATGTTTTTTATTTTTCACTTTTTAGTTGTGTTACATAATGGACCAGTTCTACAGGCTAGTTACCTACGCGAATAGTGCCCTAAGTGAAGCTAGAATAGATTAACCCAATAACATGAAACTTAAACGAAACCAGTGCTATGACAGTATACCAGGGTGAACTGTTCACTCCTGCGTACCCCTTAAGAACGTACCAGTGTGATGTTATGTTATGAAATGGTGTAAACAATAAACAGACATGCGATTGGATCTATCCAGAGTGATTTGCCGTCATTTATTGAAGAGTTCTGATGTATTTCTCCGAAGTTCTTCATCAGATCTTGATGAAAATAATAAGATAAATGGGACCACATGACAAGCACCCGCTTTCAAATTAAAAAAGAATTATCAAAATCGGTTCGCCCAATTAAAAGTTCTGAGGTAACAAATATAAAAAAAAAAAAATACAGTCGAATTGATAACCTCCTTCTGTTTTCGAAGTCGGTTAAAAAATACAGTCGAATTGATAACCTCCTTCTTTTTTCGAAGTCGGTTAAAAATAGGGGAGGGTGGCGTAAGATTGCGCAGTTTTGAATCATTCGACCATAAAAACAAAACATACATTCACAGGTTTCTTTATTAAAATTAAATCTAAATTTATCTGGAAATACCTAACTTTTAATACTAATTATTGAGCAAACATAATCACTATTTATTTAATTAACAAAAAAACAGAAGCCGGATTGCGCAACTTTACACACCCCAGTGTGTAAAATTGTGCATAGATGGCGATAAGATTTTTTGAGCTCAGTGTTTTTTGAGGCAAATTACTTTTCATTAATCTCATTTAAGTATCCCGATAACCAAATAATCAGTACACATAAAAAAGTAAAAAAATTGTACATTGATATATGGGGACAACAATTTCCGAACGGCAAAGATAATTTTGTCCCTTCGTTAGAGCAACGTTCAGTGCTTTCATTGTTTATGAACTTTAGTTATGTTACCTATTTATTTGGTGAATGTAGCTGTTTATACGGAACCCTCATTGCGCGAGTCAGACTCGCACTTGGCCGGTTTTTAGGGTTCCGTACCCAAACGGTAAAAACGGGACCCTATTACTAAGACTCCACTGTCCGTCTGCCTGTCTGTATTTCTGTACGTCTTTCTGACTGTCACCAGGCTGTATCTCATGAACCGTGATAGCTAGACCGTTGGATTTTTTACAGATGATTTATTTCTGTTGCCGCTATAACAACAGATACTAAAAACAGAATAGAAAAAATAGTTAAATGGGCTCCCATACAACAAACGTGATTGTTTTGCCGTTTTTTGCGATAATGGTACGGAACCCTTCATGCGCGTCCGACTCGCACTTGCCAGTTTTTTCCAAAGATGCGGGTGCGTCTATAGACGGAAAGCAAATGCAAAAAAGAATATAAAATAAAATAAAACTTACCCCAAGAGTGTGCTAGCCCGACGAACAGTGCTACCAATAGTACACTCTGCGATCTCCCCCCCAAAATCGATGGATATTGATGGAACTTTTTATTCTAACTAAAAACTTTAACCATGGATATCTCCATAACCATGGGGCTCCGAGTGATGGGGGTGTTACATGAAGGACTAGGAAAAAGAGGGTAGCAAACATACTTCATACAAAGTGTACCCTCAATTTTAATATGGACGCGCAGCTAAATAAAAACAAAACCCAACATCCCCGTCGCCTTGAAGGAACTCCTTCGAAACAAGAAAATTAAAAATAAAATCTTAAAAAAAAATACTATAATACTACCTACGCGATATTTTTTTATGCTGGTTTGAATTTACTGAGAAGGAAGCGGGCATAACTATAAATATAGCTCGCAGGTTTGCACGTTGTACTGCAGAAGTAAAGGTGACGCTCTTTAAAGCATTCTGTACCACCTTCTACACTTGCAGCCTGTGGGAGAAGTATTCGCGGGCGTCGTATGGGGCCCTTCGGGTCCAATATAATAACGCGTTCAGAAAACTGATGGGGTTGCCTTGGCGTTGCAGTGCGTCAGGGATGTTTGCGGCGGCGCGTGTGGATTGTTTTTACGCGATAATGCGCAAGCGCGCAACATCAATGGTAGCCCGAGTTATGGACAGCCCTAACAGGGTTCTGAAAATGATTGCTGACAGAGTGGACTGTCCGTATATAGTTCACTGCTGTCAGTTACATGCGTCACCATATCGTGTTGCTTTCTAACACTAGTTTTTAAGTCACATTTTTATTAACCTTTTATGAGTTTCGCTCGAAATAAAGTTTTTGAATTGAATTGAATAACTTAACGATCGGCCTCTTGTACGTTCCACTTTTACTATTGTAAAGACCAAGACCATTGAAATGGTCTAAAGACCATTGAAGTGGCGGGACATTTTCAGTAATAATATTTACTACTGTGCCTATTATTAGCGGATTGCACGGCGTTTTCCATTTCTCTTTTGCTTGTAAATTATGAAGATATTCCGATCTAAAATGAGTCCAAAACGGCTGGACAAGCGAATCCAGCAATGATAATCGCGTTAATAGTAGTCCGTTCACTGCTAAGGTTTGCAGCAGGTAAAAATGAAAGAGGAGCGAGCGAAAGAAAATGAGAAGGAGTAAGAACAGTGGAGTCAGACGGGTCAGAACTAAATAAATAGAGAGGGCGACTATTGAGAAGCGCCTCAATTTGAGTAAGAACCGTAATAAATTCTTCATACGATAGTAACTGAGTACCGATGACTCTAAATAAGTGCGATTTAACGCATTTTGATAACTGGAATGTGGATACCGGACGCAGCTGAGTACAAGTATTTTACATGAAGGGACTGCCTCATGATCAGACCTCCCCAACCAAGTAACTGGGTATCTAAAACGCTCCCCCTTGTTAAGTCAGATTTCTTCAGCTTCAGATTTCCCAGCTTCTAATTTTCCGTTACTACTGTCAAAGATCTTCAAATGAAAGTCGGCACCTATAGTTTAATGTGCTATACGAGGCACGGAGGAATCTCGCTATGTAAAGATGGTCACCCATCCACGAACCGACCTTGGCAAGTGTTGCTTAACCTTGAAGATTGATCCGGTCGGCAGTTATTATTCAGCTCAGCTCAATAATACAAGTAGGTATCTATACTAATATTAGAAATTCGAAAATAACTCTGTCTGTCTGTCTGTTACATTTGACGCCTAAACCACTGAACCGATTTCAATGAAATTTGTCAAGAAGATAGATGGCATCTTGGGGAAGGATTCATGACACATTCTGTAAAAAAAAAACTGGATACGTAGGTAGGGTAGGTAGGAAAGGGTAGGTAGGGGAAGGTAGAGGAGGGTAGGTAGGATAGAGTAGGTAGAGTAGTTAGGAGGGTAGGGTTTAGTAGAGTAGGTGGGTATGTAGGGTAGGGTTGGGTAGGTAAGTGGGTAGGATAGGACAGGTAGGTGGGTATGTAGGGTAGGGTAGGTAGGAGAGTAGGTAGTGTAGGTAGCTAGGTAGCCAGTTGACGGGAGCGAAGCCGCGGGGGACAGATAGTAATGTTTATAATAAAAAGTTTTATCAACCAATGTATAGTGGAATGTGAATAGGTCAGGACCTTTGGCTGGCTCGCTGTTAAACGAGGCTATAAAAATTATCGTGAAGTTGCGCATTGGGAAAACCGAAAACAGTTTTTTATGTAGGTACTAGGTATTCTACTGAGTGATATATGTTTTGTAGAGTAAACAGATAATCTTTTTATTATTTTTAGGCTCGCTTTTGACCAAAGACCACTGTCTCACCTGAAGGTAAGCGATGATGTGGTCGATGGGGAAGCACGCTTGCCTAGAAGTAACCAATTCACTCTTGACTTAAAGACGCCCAGGTTGTAGCTATCAGGAAATATAGACTCCGGCAGGGAATGCCACTCCTTAGCTGTATGCACAATGAAAGTATTTCCAAACCTTTTAGTGCGTATGGGTCGGATGTCCACCATGTATGTACCGATGACGCACCGCCATACGTCTGACAGGTAGTTTATATTGTTATTCTTAAGCTTCTGCCAGTGTCTTGCCGGAAATTATCCAAGGGAACGACAGCGTAAATGCCTAAGTGAATTCAGCAAGGCAAATGGTTCGACCGCCATCAATTGACCAATGATGAAATGAAACGAGATGAAAGACGCGATGTTTGCCTTGCCTAATTCACTTACGCAATTAGGTTGCGGGTTGCCGCGATACAAAGTATCCTATGTACTAATACAGAACAGAGTCTGCCCGTGAGGATGCTTGTCATCATCATCGTCATCGGCCTTTTAATGTGCCCACTGCTAGGACTCAGGCCTCTTTCATAGAAAGGGATTGGGCTATAATCCACGACGCGGGCTCAGTGCGGTCACATGTCTTCGATTTTTTTATTCAAGGACATGCAGTTTTCTTCATTACACGACCTACCCGGGTCGGGGTCGTAACCACTAGGTCACCACTGCTCTCGTCGCTTCTATCATCATCATCATTTCAGCCGAAAGACGGCCACTGTTGGACATAGGCCTCCCCCAGGCGTCGCCACATTGAACGATCCCGTGCGTCTCGCATCCAGCGCCTTGCCGCAACCTTAACCAGGTCATCGGTCCACCTAGAGGAAGGCCTTCCAACGTATCGTCTTCCGGTTCGCGGTCGCTATTCCAGAACTTTTCTGCCCCATTGGTCATCCGTTCTGCGAGCAATGTGCCCTGCCCAATGCCACTTAAGTTTGGCAATTCTTCGGTTTATATCGGTTGGTTCTCCTGCGGATATCCTCATTTCTGCCATGATCACGCAAGGAAACTCCGAGTATAACCCTCTCCATTGCCCTTTGGGTGACTTTAAGCTTTCTTATAAGGCTCATTGTGAGCAACCACGTCTCGGTCCCATAGGTGATCACTGGCAACACATACTGGTCATAAACTTTTGTCTTAAGACACTGCGGTAAATTAGACGAGATGATACCACGTAACTTCCCGAACGCCGCCCAGCCGAGTCGGATTCGACGGTTGACCTATTTTTCGAAGTTAGACCTAGTTGGGTAACTGGACCGTTTGTCCATAGACAGGTAGACATATTCGTGATGGCTAGAATCAGTAAGGTTCTTCGTGGGTAGTTGTAAAAATACACAAGAAAAATTTGCTCATATTTTAATATAATATAATTTAAACTATAAATATAAATATTTTATGCTATACTTACATTAAAAGTTAACAGACTATATCTGCTGGTCTAGCGTTTTCTCCTTCTAAATTCTACAAACTAATCACTTCACATCGAATAGATTCAGTATCAAATACTCTCAGTGAACAAAAAGAAATGTTCCACACAAGAATGGCTGTCTTTGAGGAGGAGTTGCAGAAGACCCTCAGTCGCCTGTCACAGCTTCTGGCCTGGCTACAGAGTTCAGTATGTCCGGACAATTATCACGCAGGCTCTAAACAGCCTACAGCAGCAAGTGGGACTTCTAGCTCGACGTGTCGACCAGATAGAGATGCGTGGACGAAGAAAGATCTTGCTCCTGCATGGAATTAGTAAACAGCAATAGGAAGACACCGCCAAGTTGATCACTCAGGTGGTCCGTAATAAGCTACAGCTCACTGACTGCAGCGCAGTGAACAACAAAACCAGGCCCATCATATTCAAGGTTAGCAGTTTTGCAGTCCGAGACAAGATCTGGTTTTCAAAATCCAAATTGAGGGCTTCGGGCGTTACTTCGTCAGAGTTCCTTACGAAGGGGCTGCATGATGTTTTCCTGGCTGCGAGGAAAAGATGCGGCGTCACCAAGAGCTGGACTAAGGCAAGCTGCGTGTATGTCCTTGGTCCCAACGACACGCAGCACCGAATTGAGTCCCTCGCCGAGTTGGACAAGATTGCGCCGATTCCCAGTGAGCCCGAGCTGAGCGACCGTAAAAGGGCTGTGCCAGTGACTTCTGCTGCTGCTGTTGCGAAAACGGCAAGGTTAAGGCGGACTGTGGCTATAAAGAAGTAACTATGATGTGATGTTTCGTTCGATTTCCGGATAATATTGTGTTATTGTTATTAATACTGTGATACCGACACTTTAGTTTGCTACAATTTAATTTCTTTGGATTTTAATATATCTTTTTCGTTAGCCCCGACATCTGGGTGGGAAGCTGGGTCTGCGCTGGTGTCTGGCAGCGACATCGAGTGTAAACTCGTAGTCAACCTCCAACGCATCCATAGTACTGGTGGTAGATTGGTACCCTGTGTGACGACTCGTTCGGACATGTCAGGCGACATGTCTCGGCAATCGACGCGAGAACCCCCCGTGGAGGCCGACATGTCTGACTCCTGACGGGATGACCATGCCGACATCATGGCCGGGGAGTCCTGGGCGGACCCCCTTGGTGGTGGTGGCGAGAAAAGCGGCTTTATTCCACTAACTTTTTCCTTAGTTGGATTGGTTGAGGCACTAACCAATCGGCGGCGCGACAGTGGCGACGCCGCGCGGCACATTGAGGTAACGCTCACTGGTTCGTTTACGTTTTTAACGCGGACGCAGCGAAACTGGGTAAACGAGACGGTGATGAGCTGCAAGTGGGACAGTTTGGAGTTGGACGTTGGAACCACCGGGGTCACCTACTGGCCAGTTTTATGGAAGGAAGGCTTTTATATGATGAACTCTTTTTCAGAAAGCTTGAGCCTTTGACCATGCGTCAAATTGGGCTCAGTGTCCAACAGAGTAATGGCATATGCAATTTTATAGGACAAGAGGTTCTGTTCGGACATAAATTTGTTACTATGGACATCGACTTCCGATTGATTACTTTCCATACAGGCCACTGCAGTTCACGGCCAGGACTGGTTTCGGAATATTACTTATAAAATATGTACTAAATGATTAGGTAGGGTATTGTAGGTAGGGCTGGGTAGGTAGGGTAGACTAGGTAGGCTAGGGTAAGTTAGAATAGGTAGGGTAGTGTAGGTTGGGTAGGGTAGGGTATGGTAGGTACAGTAAGGTAGGTAGGGTATGTGAGGACTCATGTAGCCAATTGAATGACGGGAGCGTAGCTCCGGGGATCAGCTAGAGTTTTATAATGTTAATTTTATGTACTTGATCTAGAATCAGTAAACAATAGAAGTAAATAGTGAAAACTAATAGGATTTCACCCTAAAACTGTAAGTACTAACGTATTTTCTCAAATTGAGTAGGCTATAGACATATTCTTGTCGTTTGAGCGCATCTAGGCAACCTAGACCGATACCTAGGCCCTGTGTGCATCTAGACTAAAGTCATTCAGTTGTCGTAAAATATAGTCCATTTAGTTGAGACAATGCGTTTGTACGAACCAATTTTGTTGATTTTCTTTTAACATTTTAACGGGTTGACACTTTCAGGTGCGCGAGGTGCCTGAAAGTTATAAATGTACTTTCTGAAGTACTAATATTCGATGGCCTGCTAGAATACCAAGCCGTATTGTTAAGGTGGAAATCGCTTGGATCGTTTGGGAGGAAATAAACTTGAAAGGATCACACAATTTTTATCAGATTGGCACTTTCGCGCCCGGTAGGTACGTGCCTGACGGTTATACTTGTACTTGTTAATGTGTTACTTTATATAGCTTGCGGAGACAGCTACCAGTGTGTGTAAGGTGGAAATCACTTGAATAGTTAAAGAGACAATCAACTTGTAAGATCATCAGATTACACATTTTTATCAGATTTGCAGTTTCAAGCCGTTGCATACCTAAAGGTTATAGATGTACTCATACGCTAGTAAATAATAATAATAACCCCACCGCCGTATCTCTACGTTGACGACGTGGTGGGGCTTGCGTGCTCCAGTGAACCCTAGGTCTGTGTCGGTAGAGGTAACTTTGTCGAGATAGGCCTAGCGTGAGGGGCCAGACTAAAAGAGATACAATCCAAGCCAAGGTCGCGCATGCCGAGGGCTGCATGGCTAGGGGAGTGCTTCAGTCGCTAGTGCGCCAACTCTGGATAATAGGGGACCTCCAGTTTTATTTACCATTGCCACAGTGAACGCAGGGCTCTGCTGTGTGCTGACCTTTTAAGTCCCTAGCTACTCGTGGGAATATCATGATAACTAGATCTAAAATAAAAAAACTATTTCAGGCAAATATGCCTCAAATGGATGACGAAACCGCACAATTCTCTACGTCATCTACTCCATCTCTTTTCCCATCAGTTCCATCATCATCACAATCTCTTCGCGCTTCTCCGACGCCATCGTCATCATCAATCAGTATACAGTCAACGGATGTTGTACAGGAGACAAATATTGTCTGCGATACTGTACCCACCGCCAGAACTGCAACAACTCGTAGGAAATGGAGTATTGAAATGAATAAATTCATCCTACGCACTTATATTCATCTCACTAATATGGACTCAGACAAAAATGCATATCTTCCATCGCTTCACACTAAGTTTTTAGAAAAATATCCGGCTATGCAAGTAAGCCGACAAAGAATAGGTGATCAGCGTAGAGCCATAATACAAAAGAAGCTATTACCACAAGTCACTATAGACCAAATTTATGAGGAAGTAAGGGCTGAACTACAAATGGTTCACACTCAGATACAGCAACACTCCACACAATCGAATACACAGTCCGGCCAGCGCATGAGATGGACGAACGAATACAATGAAACACTAATTAGGATATATTTTACTATAACACAGTTAGAGACAAATAAAACAGCCTATAGAAAATATTTACACAAGGCGTTCATAAATAGATATCCAGAATTATCACATATAAGTGAGCAAAGATTATCTGACCAGGTAAGAGCGATAACAAATAACGGATTTATAGACGCAAACAGATTAGAAGAAATAAAAAACCAGGTAGCTGTAGAATTGAGAAGTAGCAACACCAACACACAACATTTTGAAGACCTGAATAATGAGCTCTTTACCACACAATCGCGGAATGACTACGAACCAACTGGCCCAAATACTTATAACATTATAGATACTGACATCGTTCCCCAGAAATTCGTAAATACAGATGATGACAATTTCTTGAACCACATAGAGATTGGTCAATTTGAACAAATGGAAACTAATGTAGATGCTATTAACCCTGAAATTGAAGCCATATTACCAAACCTATTGCAAAAACTTAATTTCTCTGTTCCACAAAGATCGGTAAGGTTCAACCTACCTATATCAGTTCCACTTTCATCCTCGAACTACAGGCAGAATACATATATCTTGCGAGCGAGCAAGGACTTCAATAAATTGTGTAAAGAGTACTCTTTTGACCCATTCAATACCAAAAGCAGCGTGGCACGTAGACAGCTAAACATTGACTTTTTCAAAATGTAATATTAATATTCATATACCTAAACCTAATTCTTTCAGCATTTCTTTTTGTAAAATTAGTTGATTGGCTATAAGTGTGTTACTCTACTGCTATCCGTGAAAACCTGTAATTGGCTTTCTGTCTCTTATTCCATGAATATCGCTCTTTTGTATAGCTGTTGGTTTTCCAAGAATAAATAAATAAATAAATAAATAAATATTTCAACAGGCTCAAATTAATTTTACTAACACTCATCCCACTAATAGACCAAACATTCCCAAGCAGAAGACATCTAAAAAGTTTACTGCTATAGTTACATATATAAATACTGTTATTCTTCCTAAGCACGTAAATGTCGATATTCATAAAACTGCAAACAATAATTTACTGTGCAGCATGGACGGCAGCTACATGCAATGGATCTAAAATATTAGACATTACACAAAATGAACGCCGCACATATAATCAGAGAAAACCAAAGTGGCAAATCAGATTAGAAAAGAAAATTGGAAATCTAAGAGCAAGCATAGGGAGGCTAACTCAATTCATTAATGGTAGGAGAAGTCCAAAATTAATAGCAGCAATCGAACAAATAAAAATAAAATACCAAATTCACGCACAACACGAAAATTCAAATACACAAATAGAACACTTTCTGGACACTTTAAAACAAATATTAAACGCAGCATCTACTAGACTTAAAATATATATCACATGCACAAATCGCAAACAGCAAAACACAAAATTTTGTAACAACGAAAAAATATTTTACCGAAATCTTACGTCTAATAACACCACTAGCATACCACTAGAGACACCTGAAGTATTACGGGAATTTTGGGCGAATATATGGGAAAACCCAGTAAACCATAAAAATCACGCAAACTGGATCAATGACGCAACACTTTTATAGAAGTCTTAACAGGCACACACAACTGGAAATTTCCAGGTACAGACAATATTCACAACTATTGGTATAAGAAATTCACTAGTATCCACCCATTCATATATAATCACCTTAATGAATTTATTAAATCACCACTGTCGCTTCCAGCATACATAACACAAGGAGTGACGTATATGATACCTAAAGACACGAATAATACCACAGATCTAGCTAAATACAGACCAATTACTTGCTTGCAAACGCTTTATAAAATCCTCACAGCCTGTATAAGTGAACTAGTCTACGATCACTTAAATAAGCATAAAATTCTAGCAGAACAACAAAAGGGATGTCGTAAAAACAGCCAAAGATGTAAGGAACAACTAACTATAGATGCAGTTGCTATGAATAGCGCGGTCAAAAGCAAACAGGATATTCATACGATGTTCATCGATTACCAAAAGGCATTTGATTCAGTCCCACATAGCTGGTTGTTACATGTCCTCAACATCTATAATATTCACCCCACCATTAGATTATTCTTAGAGTCTACCATGCAAAATTGGCAAACTGTACTTAAAATAAATCAAGCATCCACGACTTTAGCCACTGAACCAATTCAAATTAAACGTGGTATTTTTCAAGGCGATGCTCTCAGTCCTTTATGGTTTTGCATGGCACTCAATCCACTATCATACCTACTGGATAAAACTAACAAAGGGTTCCCAATAATAAAAGATAACCCACAATCCACCTTAACACACCTTATGTATATGGATGACATAAAGTTGTACGCAGCAGATAAACAATCACTTTTCCATTTAGCAGATACCACACAAGAATTTTCTAATGACATCAATATGCAATTCGGGGTAGATAAATGCAAAATTCTGTCAATTGAAAAAGGAAAAATTCAAAATAACAGCTACACGCTCGGAACAGGCGAAACTATAGAGCCAATGGATGAACACACTTCATACAAATACCTGGGTTTCAAACAATCCAGACAGATAGAACAAAAGATGACAAAACAAGAATTGCTTAAAAAATTTATATGCCGCCTTAATCTAATTCTTAAAACTAACCTTAACTCCAGAATCACAATTAAAGCTGTCAACACATTCGCAATACCCATTCTCACGTACTCTTTCGGAATCATACGATGGTCAAAAACCGATATTAAAAAATTGCAGCGAACTATCAATACTCTCTTTACTAAGCATAAGAAACACCACCCGAAATCATGCATACAGCGACTTACGTTACCACGACAAGAAGGAGGGAGGGGATTGATAGACCTACAAAATCTGCACAATAAGCAGATCCTTTCACTCAGATCTTACTTCCATAACAAATCAGAACAATCGCTACTACACAAACACGTAACAGAGACAGATAAAAAACTTACTCCACTTAACTTGCAAAATAGAAACACTCAAATCAATGAAAACATCGTGAGCACACAGCAAAAAATTGCAGCATGGGCTGGAAAAGCTCTACATGGAAGACATCGAGCCAGCCTGAGCCAGCCACACGTCGATAAAATAAAGTCGAACGAATGGCTCAAACGAGGCGAATTATTTCCTGAAACTGAAGGCTTCATGCTTGCGATCCAGGATCAAATAATAGTAACACGTAATTACAGAAAATATATATTGAAAGACTCCAATCAGCCGACTGACACATGCCGACATTGCAACAGCGCCTCTGAGACCATACAGCACATAACAGGGGCCTGTAAATCTCTCGCACAGACAGATCACAAACACCGACATGACCAAGTTGCCGCAATCATACACCAACACCTCGCATACAAATATCATTTCATAGATGAGATGATTCCGTATTATAAAAATATAAACCAGAAATTATTTTAGAAAATAGTCATCAAAAACTCTATTGGGACCGAACAATAATTACAGACAAAACAATACATTATAATAGACCTGATATAACTGTACACGATAAAATAAATAAAACAGTGTACCTAATCGATATAGCTATAAGTACCTAATTCACACAACATCCAAACTACAATATCCGAAAAACTTAGTAAGTACCAAGAACTCGCCATAGAAATAAAAACCCAGTGGAAAGCGCAAACTGTTCATATCGTCCCTATAGTACTTTCATCTACCGGTGTAGTGCCAAAGGCTCTCATGCAAAGTCTTAACACTCTACACATGCCTTCTCACACACTGTACATGCTCCAAAAAGCCACAATACTCAATACCTGTCGCATAACGCGAAAATTTCTGACTTCCTCTACATTATCATCCACCTTTTCAATTTAAACTCCTCCCTACACACTTGGCTCCGGTCCGTGTGTATGGTCGTATACTCTCTTAACAGAGAAGCAAAACAAAGAACTCGATAATAATAATAATAATTCATTTATTTCAGACATAGTCCATACATTTTACAAAAGTTAAAATTAAAACCCAGAAACATTAAATTACAACAATCCACAAAAGTAAAATTACACAATCTTACACATCAGAATTACATTACCAATGTCGCAATTAAATTAAATATATATATTAAATTCAAATATTACACATAGAAACAATCAATAACAAAATTAGACATACACAACACAATAATAAACGCATGTCAAATAAAACGAGGAGAGGCGCTAACATGAAGCTGCATCCACCTCTGTATCAAGGAAAGATCCCACCGCTCGGATAACACCCTCAGGAGACTGTTCGAGTTGCTCCGTTTCCTTATGATCGCGAAAAAAACATCGGTCCGCGCCTCAGCAAACATAGTCGAAGCACTACAAAACCGCGGCAGCCCTAACAGTATCCTGAAAGCATTGTTGTACGGCACGCGCAGTGCGCTGTACGCCCGCTGCGTAAAGTTGGTCCACAGGCCGCAGGTGTAAAACGACTGACAATATGCCTTAAATAATGTCACTTTGACAGGGCTAGTACAACGTGCAAACCTGCGAGCCAACATATTACACCGGACAGACAGCGCCCTGCGCTCCCTCTCAATGTCCAGATTGTCACACAAGACAATCAAATGCTCGATGCTAAGACTATCGTGACCTGGGGACTTGCCTCTCACCAACTTTTTTATAATTTGGGCCACATCTTTGGCGGAGAATCTAATGTTAACATGTTCAGGGCGATCGTCAGCCGCGAACACCCGCGACGCGGACCCGAGCGGTGACGCCACACTAAAATGGCGCTGAAAGGCGCAGGTTATGTCCCGCGGCTCATGCGCACCACCAACACTCACCGGAGAGCCCGACCTAGGATTCAATTTATGGGTATATTTCCAAAAATCTCCAAAGCTTTTATTGGCATGATGTTCCGCAATGATGTCTATTTTTATCTGGCATTCATTATTTTGGCAGAACTTTAATTTTTCTTTGAATAATTTCCTACATTCATACATATTATTATAATCATGGCCAGATCTAGGACGTCCACAAGATACCCATGTCTGAAAACAAAGCCTGGCCCTCCGGTGAGCGTCACTAACATGCCTGTACCATCCTGTAACGTACTTAACCTTGTGCGCTTATGCTTAGGTGCAATGCAGCTTCTCTTAGCGGCCTCAGTCAAAATATTTACAATTTTATTATACATTCTATTTATTATCATTTTATGGTTCTGATCACTGCACATTCCATCTGCACAATTACAAAATTCAGATGGCAAGTCAATCTGCTTAAATCTAAAATTACAGTAGCTAGTATAATCTTGTATTTGATTACCGTCCCTATGCCCCCACTTTATATAATTGAAAGTATTTGGACTGGTTGTAACTTTAGGTTTAATATAGCGACCGTTCTATTGTAAACAAGTACAATCAATAAATATTTTATCAAGAAATCAGCAAGAATAGTTTTCTTCCATCTACACATGTATTAGCAACCAAGTGCTCGTACATATTGTCTCCTGCCCCATCTGCAAAGATCATCATGGCATATATTATTGCAATCAATTCAAAGAAATGGCACCAGGGCTAAAGAGAAGAACTATTTCACAACCAGCAAGTTGCCATCAATGGCATGCGACAACTTTGGTCAAATTTCAAAAAAGATGGACCAGATCGCAAAACATCAGAATACATCAAGAAGAAAACTGAGACTCTGAACAACTATTGGATCGAGTTTCAAAAAAATCATGAAAAATTGTGCAGGTACGAAGATAAAACGCAAGATTATTTTATCGGAAACCACTATGAAGAAACGAAGGCGTTCTACATAGAAGTCAGAGATTCGATTCAGAGAGCAGGTCTGATCAAGCCAACCCTGTTCGGCCGTCAGCAGCCAGGTGCCTCGACCGCAGAGGGTAGAACTACTCCAGTGAGTCCAATGCCAGCTCCGGAGTATACTACTCGAGGAACTGATAGCAAGTTAGATGAGAGGTTGCGTAAACAAGCCAGCAACTTCAAAGCCTTTTCTCGCTTCGTGACTAACATAGATCTGTCAACCATAGAAGAAAAATGGGAGTTTGAAGACATTTTGAAAACTCTAGAAACCCGTTGGAATGCGGTTGATGGTCTCCACTGGAAAATAGACAGCGAATTTGATGAGGTAGACGAAAAATACGAGACTTCATACACGCAGCATGAGCAGATGTACTTCAATATTAAAAAAGAAATAAATCGTAGATTATTCTCTGCATCCCATCGAGAAAAGTCTACGCCGCAGCTGGATATTCCTATATTCAACGGAAATTACCAGAATTGGGTATCATTCAAGGACTTGTTCACGGAAGCAATTCACGGTAACCCATATTTATCTGCTGCACAGAAAATGCAATTCCTGAAGAGCAAGATTAAAGGTGAACCTGAACGCCTAATACAACATCTTCCGATCAGCGCGGATAATTACATCGCTAGCTGGGATATATTAAACCACCGTTATAACAACAAGAAACTTATCTTTACTACTCATATTAACACCTTGATGAATATCCCAGTTACGCAACAAGCGACATCGAATCACATCAAACGTATACATGACGTAACAACCGAGTGCCTTAATGGTATCAAGAATTTAGGTGTCAACATTGACACCTGGGATCCAATGGTAGTACACCTGCTCACTCAAAAAATGGATTCCGAAACATTGAACGAATATTTCACTTCACTCAAACAGCCAAGAGAACTGCCATCTCTGAAGGAGTTTTTAGAATTTCTGGAGAACAAGTTCACTACCATGGAGTCAGCACGTCGTAAACAAGATGCGATTCAAAAATCTACAAGTCCTCCTTCAAATTCAGGGAACTCGAGATCGAATCAGGGAAAACAATACTACGTCAGCAACAAGGCTACATCAAAGAAGACCCCTTATGTCTCCTCCCACCCTGCAAAGGAATGTTGAGTATCAACTGTACATCATTGGACGACAATTACAAGTTCAGCACTAATGTTCTCATAATGAACAACATAACAAGAAACCTGCCGAATTCAACATTTTCTAAACCATCATGGGTATTTTTAGAAGAAATTGACTTAGCCGACCCTCAGTTCTACGTTAGCAACCCAGTTGACATATTATTGGGTGCGGATATATATGCTAAGATCATCATGAACAAGATTCACCGAGATGATTTAGGTAGCTTTATTGCGCAGCAAACACGCATTGGGTGGATTTTGTTCGGCGGGGTCCAAAGTCTTCAATGCAACCTAGTCCGGAATAATATACAAGACATTCAACAATTTTGGGAGATCGAAGATATTCCTGAAGATGATCAAATATCATTTGAAGACGATGAATGCATTCAATTTTACAAGTCGACCACGATAAGGTTGGAAGACGGAAGATATCAAGTGAGACTACCACTAAAATCAACTTTCAACAAGGATATTGGGGAATCTAAACACAAGGCAGTCGCTCAGCTGTATCAGATAGAAAGAAAGCTCGCAAAAAACAGTTGTATTGCAAAACAATACAAAACATTTATTGATGAATATTTATCTCTCGGTCACATGAAACCGGCGCATAGCAACAAGAAACTAGAGTATTTTCTACCGCATCACTGCGTACTACGTAACGAGTCAACAACTACGTCACTCCGTGTAGTATTCAATGCATCATCAAAAACTTCTACTGGGACGAGCTTAAATGATTGTATGTATACGGGACCCAATCTGCAAAAGGATCTTATGACACTTATACTGAAGTGGAGACAACATCGCATAGCCTTTATCGCGGACATTGAAAAAATGTTTCGCCAAATTTGGGCACATGAAGACGACCAAAACCTCCAAAAAATCGTTTGGCGAGATTCTTCTGATCAATACGTACAAGAGTATCAACTTACTACGGTCACCTACGGCACCAAGGCCGCGCCATTCTTGGCAATGATGACCCTAAGGCAATTAGCGGATGACGAGAGATCAAATTACCCATATGCAGCTCAAGTCGTCGAAGAATGTTTTTACATGGACGATTTGTTACACGGTTCAGACTCGGTAGCATCAGCAAAACAAATACAGCAAGATGTGATGGCAATCCTCAAGACAGGTGGTTTTAATTTACGAAAATGGAGGTCCAATTATCAAGAACTGCAAGACAGCACCAGCAAAGGCGACCAGGAGCGTTACGACTTCAAACAAGCTGAATCGACAAAAACATTAGGCCTTCACTGGAATCCGCAACAAGACATTTTTACATTTCAATCCAGGATTGAAACCACTACCGGTACGCAACTCACGAAGCGGAAGTTACTGTCTGAAATGTCCAAACTCTTTGATCCCCTCGGTTGGCTCACTCCAGTTTCTACCAAGATGAAAATACTGTTTCAAGACATCTGGAAAGAGAAGAATTTGAATTGGGATGACAAGATTCCCGAACAAATTAACCGAGAATGGACAAAAATTAAACATGACGTAGAAAACATAAATCAATGTAAAATACCTCGATGGATAGGTACGGCATCGGCCGGAAACAATATCGAGTTACACGGATTTTGCGATGCATCGCAGAAAGCGTATGCATGTGTCGTGTATTGCAAAATTACAAGTCAAGGTGTAACAAAAATAACTTTAATGGTTGCGAAATCAAGATTGGTTCCATGCAACAAGAATATCTCTTTGCCCAAATTGGAATTAAGTGGAGCTCACCTACTATCTAAACTAATGGTCAAAGTGAAGGAAAGTTTGATCGGTCATAACATTAAAGTTTATGGGTGGACCGATTCTATGGCAGTTCTGGGATGGATACAAGGCGATCCCAATCGCTGGCAAGTGTTTGTTGCCAACAGGGTGCGACAAATAACAAAGGAGATACCACCTCAATGTTGGCGATATGTGAAGTCAGCGGAGAATCCTGCAGATTGCGCGAGCCGGGGATCAACAAGTCTGAAACTAAAGGAAAACAATCTGTGGTGGAATGGACCCACCTGGCTACCTCACTGTACGCCGGAAGTCCAAGCAAGTCGCCAAACTTATTCAACAGATGAAGAAGCCCTTAACAAGCAAGTAAATATTGTGACCCAAGAAAAGTCACAAGTAAACAGCGTTATCAAAAGACTTCTTAGCAGACTGAGCTCATTTACAATGATTCTGCACGTACTAGCACGTTTACGGCGCCTGGTTATCAGAAAACCAGAAAACATATCAAAACCCTACATTACCTTAGCGGAGCTACGCAAGGCCAAGGTCGTAATAATCAAAGAAGTTCAGTCTGCGGAGTTCCAGCAAGAAATACGTGACCTGAAGAAAAAAAAACAAGTGTCCACGACAAGCAAGATCATGAATTTGAGTCCGTTCCTAGATGAAGAGGGAATACTGCGTGTGGGAGGGAGGCTGCATCATGCAGCGATCAATCCTGAACTCAAACATCCTATAATTTTACCTCATGAACATCGTCTGACGGAACTAATAATAGAACACGCACACAAACTCACATTCCACGGCGGAGCTCGAGTTACATTAGCATGTATCAGGCAAAAATATTGGATAATCGGGGGAAATAATGCAACGAAAAAACAAATACGTCAATGTATTACCTGTAGAAAACAAAATCCTGCCAAACTACAACCCCTGATGGGAGACCTGCCTGCAGCAAGAATCAATCCATCTCGACCTTTTATGCACACCGGCGTTGATTTTACTGGCCATGTCTATATCAAAACCAACAAGGGCCGTGGTGTCAAGACCACCAAAGGATATGTGTCAGTATTTGTTTGCATGGTGACGAAGGCCGTGCATTTGGAACTAGTCTCCGACCTCACAACGTCATCTTTTATCGCTGCCTTACGTAGGATGGCAGCTAGAAGAGGCACACCTTGTCACTTGTATAGTGACAACGGCCGCAACTTCGTAGGAGCCAGCAGGGTTCTACAAAACGAATATGAAGAATTGCAGAAAATCATTAATGATAAGCTATTGGCTGAGATAACGGATATGGAGATCTTATGGCATTTTAACGCCCCTTCATGGCCATCAGCAGGAGGCCTATGGGAAGCTGCAGTGAAGAGTTTCAAGCAGCACCTCAAGAAAGTGATCGGTGAACAAAAATTGACTTACGAAGAGTTCACCACACTTCTAACACAAATTGAAGCCTGCCTAAACTCAAGGCCACTGTGTGCAATCTCAGAAGATCCTGAAGACCTAGATTTCTTAACACCTTCTCACTTTATAACTGGTGGACCCACGTTAACGTTAGTTGAAACTGAAAGAGATCTGCGAACACGCTGGCAGTTAACACAGAAAATACTACAAGATCTGTGGAAAAGATGGCGCACAGAATATTTAGCGCAATTAACTGCAAGAAGCAAGTGGAGGCAACCTCAATCCAACATCAAGTTGGACGATATAGTACTCATCCACGACGACAACCTCCCACCCGGCAAGTGGGCGATGGGAAGAGTCGTAGAACTACATCCAGGCAAGGACGGCCACGTCCGAGTCGTGACCTTAAAAACGAAAGGCGGCATTATTAAGCGTCCCGTCATAAAAGTTTCCATACTTTTAGAACATAAAAAAGTTGCCCCACAGTGCGACACGGCACGAGACAATAACCAAGACGTGGAACACCAGCAAGCCCAAGCATCCTCAACAAGGAGGTCAACGAAAAGCAAGTTCAACTTGACAACCATGGTCACTGCTCTCATGTTATTTTTCACATTCATTACAAGTGCAGAATGTAACATGAAGATAGCCCCATTCCAAACAAGTCAAAGCTTGTATTTTGACAAAGTATCCGACATGATGCTTATCAGAGACGATTGGAATATTGTGGTTTACTACAACTTGGATACGTACTGGCAATCAACTGCAAGGTTCAATGAATACATCCAATCGCTCAAACAAACATGTGATATCATACAAGGTCAAGTTCACTGTGACGTTATTATACAGCAGCTACGTCATGCGTTCTCAGAACTCGAGCACTACAACCAAGTGTTGCAAAGTCAGCATTCCGGCACGCGACCCGGGACTCTGCGTCAGCGCCGAGGCCTTATCAATGGCGTGGGATATATCGCTAACAGCCTATTCGGAGTGCTCGACGAAAGTTTCGCTGAAAAATATCGCAAGGACATTTCTCTCATTCGAGAAAACGAAAGGCATATAGTTTCTCTCTGGAAAAATCAGACTTCACTCATGGAAGCAGAAAACAACCTTCTTAAGCGCACAGAGCATGATATGAACCAGCAACTTAAAATGATAAACCGTCACATGAATAAGTTACACGCAGCAGTGGACCAATTGAAAAACAACATTGAAGCTAACAGCATCATTATTGACTTCAACATGGGAGCTATTATAGCAAGTAATATGATGTATAATTTAAAGAGCATTCAGAATACGTTATTAGACACCGTTACTGACATATACAATGGTCGTTTCAACTTACATTTGATTACACCTGAACAACTCATGAAAGAGTTAAGCACGATTTCTAGCAAGTTGCCCAAGGACGTCTCCCTGCCAATTGACAACATACACTCGGACCTTCGGAAGGTATATGATCTACTGGAAATAAAAACAAGACTTCTGGAAGACATTATCATCTTTGAGATCAAACTACCTCTCATCAGTCGAGATTCATACGAAATCCTCAAGATAATTTCGATCCCCAAGACAGTGGGCCAAGGTGACATGATCAGCATAAACTCAGTATCCGAGTTCATATCTATCAACATGAAGAAAGATACCTATATTAACATTTCGGAAGAAGACTTGAGATCATGTCAAACCGTTTCTGGCGTTTATTACTGCCACATCTTACGACCCATATACCAAATTAAAGGAGACAAGAATTTCTGTGAAACGGAAAATTCGGAATGCAAAACAACATCAAGTTTCTGTAAAAATAAACTACAAGAAACATATACATTGAACAGATATTTTTACTTTTGCTGCGATAGGTGTAACGTTCGAACAATATGCGGCGATCAAATAACCGCACATCAGCTGACACAAGCCGGACTATTCAATATAGGCCAAGGATGCATCGTGAAAACAAATAACTTTACCCTGCATTCACACAAACTTCACATAAGTGAATTAAGGACGAACGCAGCTATTTATGCACCAATGATTGCCCCTATCAACCACATTATCAACATCAGCATACCTAAACTAGTTTTGGACAACAAAACTCAAGATTTAGAACAAGAAATCAGCGAAGTAGACAAAAGGATCCAGTCTATGAAAGCGGCAGAAGTGATGTTACCTGATGATCTATCGTATCATGATATTCATCACTACGCTGTGATCTACACTCTAGTTGGAATATTGGGCATCGCTGTAATCATCATTATGGCTCGCCGTACGCGATGTCGATGGCGAGTTCCATTGTCACCACCACCGTCCGTTGCTGAGGAATCAAGAACAGGGCCTGCTGCGTCGCGCCGCGGGAGCAACAGCGATACAAGGGAAACAAGTGGACACCTCGACTGCGTACGCGTCCATGGTCCTCGCAACCCTCGCGTCCATACTGGAACTTCACCTTAATAGGAACTACCCCTTAATTAAGTTTATATAATTTATAGCTCTAAACTTTCATTATCATGTCTAAAACTTTAATCTATTTTTCTAAATCTAGATGCTCTTCATCCTGCCTATCTCGTCCGGGAATATGTACGATTACATCGCACATTTATTAAGAACGCTAGCATAAGCATTTTTACTTAATGTAAATCGACGTTTTCACTAATATTGTTGAGTACACTTTCGACCGTTCTATTGTAAACAAGTACAATCAATAAATATTTTATCAAGAAATCAGCAAGAATAGTTTTCTTCCATCTACACATGTATTAGCAACCAAGTGCTCGTACAATATTCACATTACATTCAATCATTAGTGGATAGTGATCAGACCAGTATGCATCGTACAGTACGCACACATCCACAACTGTGCGCCGCGCCGCACCTGTCACGACACAGTGATCGAGCCATCGCTGGCACCCGTGTGCGTCACTCACAAATGTATAAGTATCGCTAGGCAGCCAATCAATGTCTAAACACGACCACGATTGTTCGGTGCAAAAAGTAAGCAACTCATTAGCGAATAGCTCACCTGGGTGCGCGTTGAAGTCACCGAGAATGAACACAGATTCCACATCATTACTTTCAATAATCGCGTTTAACTCACTAAGGCACTCTGTAAATTCGGTCAGATATTCGATTGAGTCAGTAGGCATGTACACTGATATCACTAGCATAGACCGGTCTTCAAGCACTACCGTTATCGCAGCGAGACGCACACTCGTACACGCGATCACAGACACTGTTGGAAACGTAGCTTTCCTCCACAGCAAAGCGACTCCACCATACGGCCTTCCTCAAGCAAGAACAATTTTAAAACCCAACTTAATTATTTCGATATCTAAATAGGTTACTATCTTGATAATTTATTTGTATAATAGGTACCTACTTAGGTAGGTGGTTGGTTTTTGTATTTAATAAATACAAAATTAAAAGATTTTCTAAATTTTGTAACAAATGTTAGTGTCCTCCGTTGCTCTCGGATGTTTGGGCTCCGTCAGGCCGGGAACTTATGAAATTTAATATTGCCCGTTTTGGCCCCCTATTATTACGCTACCGTTAATATAATTGTTGACAGTTAAATAAATGTTTGACGAAGTATTTCGCCAAGTAGACAATAAATCAGCTATAGTGAGGTTTCTTTTCGTTAATTCGTAATTAGGTGTAGTTATATCAGCGTTTATATCAGCTTCACATCTTGATCCCTCGTGGTTTCCAACACATTGGCAGACTGGCTCATCTTCCTCGTTAAGAGAACATTCGCCGTCGTTCAGACAATTTTTATATTTCGATCGAATTGACTGAGATTTCCCTGTTCAGGTGTGGGTAAGGGCAGAAAAGAGACAGGTACAACATAATGGCTGATAAGTCCTTTTCTCTCTTTCTACAGTAGTTAATTTTGTAAGGTTAAAGCTCAGTCAATTCTTTAGTCTGTTTCCGAACGTGCTTTTAATTGTTTTTTAAGGTTTTGACAGTTGTTTTGGCGGGAAGCGTTTAAGGTTGTTTGTTTTTTCGTGACAGTACTAAGAGTAATTCGCGTGCAAAATCAAGTTTTATAAGTGTGTTTTTACTTCCAATTTATATAAGTAACTAAACACAGTTCAAATTAATTAAATAACGAATTATATGTATATCACATCCAGTAAGTATTGTAACCATTAAAGTACTTAATAAGGATCTTTAAACTGTTTAAAAAAAATGATTATGATTAAAACCGGCCTTTTTGATTATTATTAATTTTAAGAAATAATTATGTGTACTTATTTTTATATTTAAAAAATATATTTGTAAATAGTTAAAACAGAGGTTTTCCAAATTTTCTAATTATTATGTCTGAACAAACATTGTAGGTAGTGTAAACTTATTTAGAATAAATAAATTCAATTATGTTACCAGTGTATAGCGTTTGTATTTTAATAAATATAATTGAACATTTAAAAAAAAATAACAACTCGTTTTATGTTTTCCCGTTAAAATCCTACATAACGCGCACGCTAAGAAATTTGTTTAGAGCAATGTAGGGACACATGTAAGGCAGAGTGCAAGGTTAGCAAAGTATGCACGCGTGATGTATGCATGGGAACGACCAGTTACTGCGCACTGGTCCGGGCGAACGGTCCTCTCTCTCTGGAATCACGCGAAATATATTCGGTCAACATAACCCGATTTTCATTGACTCCAGAACCCCGATCCAGAAGGAGCAGTACTCGAGTAGGGATTACTGAGGACACTCACCCGTGTTGTACAATCCTTAAAGCAAGATTCATAGATTGTATGTTGACAAGTAGAGTTACTATTTCAATTTTATTTTAGATGGTATGGTTAAGCTCTCACTCTCAGGAACATATTGTCTTAATTAGTGGCGTAGCGTAATAGGGGTGGTAGAGGCGGCCCGGGCGGCACCACAGATTACCCAAAATCACCTCATTTATAATGATAATATTATCCTATGTTTTATGTCATCATCATTATTATCTCCATATCCATCCGATCAATAAAATTTAAGTTCAGTGTAATCACTTAATTTTATCGATAAAACAACCCCACATAAGGGGTGTATATATCAATATATAGAATTTTACATAGCTTAACAACTATGACTTTGGACCTAGGTCTCACAGAAAAGTACATTTTATGTTATGTTTACGGCCGTACGATAGAGAATCTAAAAAATAATCAACTAACTCCAAAAAGGTTTTTTCTTACAAATGTTTTGAAACCTTGATAATTTATTTGTAAAACATTTTTTATTCTTTTATATAAATAAATGAAAATTTTGTAATAAATGTTATTGTCCTCCGGTGCTCACGGGTGTTTGGGCCCCGTCAGGCCGGGGACCCATGAAGTTTTGCCCGTTTTGCCCCCCTATTGCTACGCTACTGTTATTAAAATTGACTGTTAAATAAATATTTGACGAAGTATTTCGCCAAGTAGACAATAAATCAGCTATAGTGAGGTATCTTTTCGTTAATTCGTAATTAGGTGTAGTTATATCAGCGTTTATATCAGCTTCACATCTTGATCCCTCGTGGTTTCCAACACATTGGCAGACTGGCTCATCTTCCTCATTAAGAGAACATTCGCCGTCGTTCAGACAGTAGCCATGACACGCGGAGACCTCGCATCTTTTTCCTGAGTAACCGGCGTCACAGCTGAAATAATGTAAATATTAAACATAACTACATTCGAAGGTGCAGGAAAACATCGAAGACATGTGACATCGACCAACCCGCACTGGGCCCGCGTGGTGGATTACGGCACTTTCCCTCTCACAGAGAAGAGGCCTGTGTCCCAGCACTGGGAACATTAAAATGCTGATGATAATTACATTCAACAAGAAAACCACCAGAAGAAGTAGAGTATGTTTTACCTGCATGTAGGATGTCTCTCATCACTAAGACTACAGTTGCCGTGCATGCAATAGTTCAGACAGTCTGATATCTCGCATCTGTGTCCTGAATAATCTCCTTTGCACTGACAGACTGGCTCGCGGTTCTCATTCAAGGAACAGTCACCGTTGTTGGAACAATATCCATGACACGCGGAGACCTCGCACCTTTCTCCTGAGTAACTGGCGTCACAGCTGAAATAATGAAAATATTTAACTTAACTACATTCGGCGGTGTGTGTGCAGGTCATATAATGCAGTCGCTCTGGTTAGGGTCAATTCATACTAGCGCATGGTCAAAGCGCATCGTCAAATTCTTCAGAATTAAAGCTAAGTTGCAGGAATGCCCGCGTATTCGCGTGAATTCTTTCGTTTTCTTTTTTATCTCAGAATAAATATGTGCATTACGTTGTGGAGATATGGATGAATTTGCTATGTAAAGTTCAGATTGCCGTTTCGGTGCGCTTCGAATGTACACTAGTATGAATTGACCCTAAGACTGGAAGCCAACACCAACATAGTTGAGAAATTTCATCCAGATCTGTCCAGCCGTTTGAGCGTGAAGAAGTAACAAACACACAAACTTTCGCCTTTTTATTATTAGTGTAATTATATATGTCGCCGCAGAGGCGTGCATTTGCTAATTCATTATCCAAATTAATCATTTTAATTGTCAAATAACATCAACTCGTTAAACCTGTCATCTCTGAGATACCGCTAGAACTATTTCAATGTCTATTTAAGTTGGTTTTTGGGTTCAGCGCCATCTATTGGCTTATTGTGGAATCAGTTATTGATCTGTTTGAATGAAGATCACTTGATAAGCTAATTTCAATGTTTAATTAATACGAGATGTTTAAATTAAACGGGAACACTTATTGTAGGACTTTTAGATTTGTTCTCATTTTAACTATTGCACATTTGGTGTGTTTGATTATGACCTAATGTTATTCTAACTACGCAAAGTTGTCAACAATGGCGGATGATTTCAATGACCAATAACTAGATTTAATAATTTAATACGAGAACTAAACAAATTAGAGTAAATGATTAAATACTAAAAAGTCATAAGACTATTTAACACAGCTATGTAATAATGAGAAACCTTCTGATTAGTAAGATTGTCAGATCACCGGAGCACTTGGATAGTTTTGTTATGAAATGACTATTTCAATAATAATCTAAAAACAACTTTGCATTTATGTTTCTAAATCTAAATCTTAATAAACATGTAACTCTAATTGTCATAAAGTGATTGTGTAAACAATAAAAAGATTTAAAAGAGTATCCTGGAGTTTCTTGCTGGGTCTTCTCCAGAGACCGACGAGGGCCTAGCGACGCAGCGAGCCACATAAAGTGGTTTTATCTTCATAAGTTCGTCTGAAAACTCAAAGTGCCTGTAACTAAATCAAATAAATAATTTGAGTTTGAGGAGCTCGTGGCTAAATAATAACATCCGCACGGGTCGATCATCAAGGTTAAGCAACGCTTGACGAGGTCGGTGTGTGGATGGGTGACCATTTCAACATACCGAGTTTCCTCCGTGCCTCGGAAAGCACGTTAAGCCGTTGGTCCCGGCTGTCATTTGAAGATCTTTGACAGTCGTTACAGAAGCTTGAGATCTGACACCCGTCTTGCCACGGGGTACTGCGTTAACCAGTTACTGGGTTGTGGAGGTCAGATATGCAGTCGCTCCATGTAAAACACTGGTACTCAGCTGAATCCGGTAAGACTGGAAGCCGACCCCAGTATAGTTGGGAAAAAGGCTCGGCAGATGATGAATATGAGTTTCAATCCAGTGATGTGTGGTATTGAAGTTCACCCGTTCCTATCAAGAATGAAGGAATTGCCGCTAGGTATTGGAGTTGATGATGGTGGTCCTATAATCCATAGGTACTTCGACGTGACATACATTATTTAAGAGAAGTAAGAAGATGTTTGTTTTACCTGCATTTAGGAAGCCCCTCATCGTTAACGCTGCAGGTACCTTGCAGACAGTAGTTGTTACACACAGAGACATCGCTCCGCTGGGTTGTTGCAGGAGCTTCAGTGATTGGTAACAGACTCGAAAGTTCATCGCAATCGTGAATTCCCTCGATTTGGTCATCTATTTTATAGTTTACGGCTAAACCGAGTATATTCTCAGAGAACATTAAAATCTCTTTGTATTGTTTAACACTCCCTGCGTTCTTTGGATATTGCCAAACAGAGTTGTAACTCCCGTTATTGGTAAAAAAGTAGATATAATCTTTTGAGACGGTCATTTCTTTTGGTTCAATTTCTAAACTTCCTTTAAGGTTATGTTGGTTATGTCCGTCCAGATCTGCAGAATATAAGTAGTAAATTCTACGACCATCCATATAATAAATTTTTTGTGTTTGTGTATTGATAGCCAAGTTTAAAACTTCGTATGACGAGCTATAAGGATAGTGCACGGCCTCTCTGCCGGAACCATTAAGACGAGCTCTTTTTATTTTGTTTCCGTAGCACCAGTAAATGTACCTGTAAGTTAAATACCACTTTTAAATATTACGAAATAGACAGAGTTCTCATGATTTTCTATTTATTTATTCGTTAATCTTCGCAAAACAATGCCTTGCGGCAATTTCACCAATGGAGCAGAACTTCAGAATCAGAATCAGAAATATTTATTTGTGATACATAGGTACAGGGGTTGGTCATGGTTTATGTAAGAGTGCGCTATGATCAGCCTATTATAGGCATACAAACATTATGAATTACAATTTTTTACAACAATCAAGTCAACATGTCAAAATATTTTTAAGTAAATGTCAAAACAAATTAGGGTGAAGAAATAATTACGGTTTGAATTATTACAATAATTTCAAAAGCCGATTACATAGTACAATAATTACAATTAGGAGATGATGTCAAAATTTGTCCAATAAAAAATTGATACACTATACTTAATAACATTTTTGGCACAGCATACTTATAGTAACTAATGACTCAGTGAGCTGTAGACCTCGCGAGTCTGTCTTTTGATTTTTTGCTGATTCAGCTCGATAAATCAATCGAAAAAAAAAACAATTTTAAGTATCGATCCAGCTCACAAATTTTCACGAGAATCGGTTGAGACATGCGACCTGTAGAAAGAAAGAAAGAGACGCTTCGCTCTCTCGGTCATCTATAAGTCCAGGTTACTCACGATGTTTTCCTTCACCATTGTCAGCGATGTCCAAGATAAACTTAGAAAGTACATATGAATTGAAAAAGTCACTTTGGTAAGTAATTGCCCGAATTAAACTCACGGCTGAGCAAGAGAAGCGAGGTCTTAGCCACTGGGCCACCACGACATATAAAAGTGATGTTGTTACCAACTGCTATAAGTTAGCCACTAAACTAAAATGACTAACAAAAACTGCACCTGGAGTTGCCATGTTCTAAAACTATACTGTGATTTTTAATTTCGTAGACTAAACTGACAGCTGCCAATGACTTTATTTTTTAAAATGTTGCAAGCGCAGAGCATAGTGTTGTAGGTAAGGCTCAATCATAAGTGATTCATCGAATCAATGAGACATGATTCCTGAATTTAATTTTGCTAATTGGTGTTAATAAATGTTTTATGTATAATAATCGTAGTATTATTAAATATAACATTATTCATACACATAGTACATACACTTTTATTGTGTTAAATATGAAATCAACAACATAATAAATGCGATCGATAAAATGAAATCTAACATAAATTAGTAGAAACTAAATAAGGGCCGGTAGTTTCTTAACAAATGTAATTCTTTTGCCGTGAAATAGTTCCATTTTCGATCTACTTCGATTTTCGATCAACTTTCGATCACTCGGGATAGTCAGGATACGACACTATTTTTATGTAACGATAAAGTGACAACCCCCCAAATGTCAGTTTAGTCTACGAAATTAAAAATCACGTTTCAAACGCGAGCCTACAGATTACAAAAAAAAAATGCAGCTGATTCAGCCCTCCTGAATGGTCAACTTAACACCTCGCTGGAATGTGCCCCCACTCCCAGGCTCGGATACCGGTTAAATTTTCAAACCGTTATTATGTACTTGACGTAAAACCTTTTACATTAGGTTTCGTTCGCATATACCGGTTTTTTTAAACCGATATTTGGAAGAGTATTTATATAAAGGTTTTTTCGGATTAAACGGTTTAGAGCAATAAAAACCGGTTAATACGGACGCACAATAAAGAAACGACGCGCGCAGTTCAGTGCGACGCGTTTACCGACATGCCGTTCGCCGAATAAACCGGTTAATTTTGGTTAAAATAAAGTTCTTAAAACGTTCACGATCTTAAGAAAAGTTCGGAGGAAAACCGAAATAAACCGGTTCCGAGCCTTGCCCAGGTACCCGTGCGGCGCCCGGCATTCGCCTCGTGCGCCAATAGCGACAGTCGAACGACAGAGTGACGTCAACGTGGTGTACAGATAAGTTGACTGTGTGTTAGTTAAGAATGATAACCGCTTCATACGTGATCTTGATGTGATCTAATTTTTTGTACGAAACCACCACTAGGAACGTACCTTCTACAGCTGTCGACGGCAATATCTCTGGGGGTCCGATCATCCATCTCGAATAAATCGTAAACATTCGTATTAAGTCCGGGTTTTAGTGAAATCCAATTAATGCTTTTTTTATTAGTATCAGTGAAGAAGAATTTTTCCGTTGCTGGATCGTAGGCGATGTTATGAATGTTACGACCGTCTGTCTTTAGGAAACATTTGTTTTCTTTGGATGAAATGTAGTATCCACATATGGTGTCGTTGTCACTCTGTTTGTCGACGTACAACATTCTGTTGTAAACTTCATCGTACGCTATAACAGTGACGTTTTGTGACTCAAAATGAACAGTGTCAGTTTTGGTTCCGTCGCTATTGTAGAATATAAGTCGATCTCCTAAGCTTACGGCGATTTCTGAAACAAAAGAAAAGCTTGGCTGTTGAAAATTCATTCAACCAATCACAGCAGATAACGCGTGCTTGACAATTTGTCACACAAATTCTGCGATAATTTTGAGCTGGGAAACTGAGGGTATGGGAGGTTTTAGGTGGACCGAGTAATTAGCTGGATGCGAGACGCATGAGACCGGTCTATGTGGTGACACTTGGGGGCGGTCTTTGTTCAGCATTAGACGTCTATATGAAGTTAAGATAATGATGAAGGGCGCAGTCTCATTGAGAGCAGCAGATACTATAGTTACCCATTCTTCTAAACTAGTATGCTAATCTATTATATTGTGTAGTGCATATGCCTGTACATTATAATGATGCGCTGTCAACCGCGTACTACGGGCTGAATGAAACTGTTCTCGGATATGGATTTATCTTTTGGATTAACTCAGCTATTATATAAATCTATATATATATAAAAATCAATTGCTGTTCGTTAGTCTCGCTAAAACTCGAAAACGGTAGCACCGATTTGAATAATTATTTTTTGTTTTGTTCGCTAGAATACAGGGAAGGTCTAAAAACAAAAAAAAATGGGTAGGTAGGTAGTTAGGATAGGTAGGGAGGGTAGGTAGGTAGGTAGGTAGGTAGGGTAGGTAGGTAGGTAGGTAGGTAGGATAGGGTAGGGTAGGATAGGGTAGGGTAGGGTAGGTTGGTAGGTAAAGTATGGTAGGTAGAGTAAATAGGGTAAGTAGGATAAAAATACAAGGTATTTAAAAAATGAATATTTGATGTTTTTATGGCAAAACAACGTTTGCCGGGTCAGCTAGTTACTAATATATTACTACTATTATACAAAAGGGATGTCTTTGAGCCCTTTTTAAGTTAAAACCCACCTTATTGTGTGCCCTGTTTCAACCGACTTACCAAAAAGGAGGATATTTTTTATGTTCACCGATATCTCCGTCAGTTGTTGACCGAATTTGAAAAATTCTTCGATTTCGATTTCGTAAATCCCAGACAAGTCATCATCAACTAGTGAGGAACAACACTGTGAAGATAATTACAACGCGACTACCATAAGATTGGCGAACGGACAATATGTGGTACAAATGCCTATGAAGCCTAGCTTCGAAAAAAACTTAAACAATGCAAGATCACAAGAAAATGCACACATTAGCACTCACACAGAAAATGCTGAAAAACAAAGAACTAGTAACGAATACAACGAATGTATCGCTATGGGACACATGAAACCTGTCACAAAAAAAAGTAGGGGCCGAGTTTACATAACTCACCACGGCGTGATGAGAGCTGAGTCCTCTTCAACAAAACTAAGAGCGGTGTTCAACGCGTCGTACAAGACAAAAGGAGACAGCAGTCTAAATGATACTACTAATTAATTGGAGGACGTTCAGATACGTCTTTACGGCAGAGAAAAACTTTATCGGTTCATTTGGTTAAAATAAAATCAACAACATCTGCAAACTATAATCTAGAGATCTTCCCCTAACGAACCTTTACAAGATTGGCAGTTGGGAACAGTAACTTACGGAACGAAACGGAACTTTACCTTATCTGGCAATGCGCACTCTACATAAACTCGCAGAAGATGAAAAAGATACCTATCCGGAAGCTGGAAACGTCCTGAAAAACTACTTCTACATGGATGATTTGGTTTACGGACAGGATACTGTCGACCGATCGAAAACACTGGTCACACAGCTAATTGAGTTGCTGAAAAAAGGAGGATTTAACTTGAGAAAATGGAAAACGAACAAACCGATTATATTGGCAGACTTGCGACATGATCAAAAGAGCCGCAATACGAACATCGACTTTAGCACAGAACAAACAACAAACTCAAAAATGTTGGGCATGAGGTGGAATCAAGACAACGATAGCTTTACATACCAATGGGAGAAACTAATCAAGAAAAAACTATCAAAATGCGTGCTACTGAGCGAAATAAGGAAGCTATACGACCCACTGGGATTACTATCGCCACTTACAATAAAAACCAAACGTCTGTTCCAAAAAAAATCTGGGCAAAATCAACTGGGATGAACGCTTACCCGACAACCTCGCTCCAGAATGGGAAACAATTAGAAAAGATATCCCGTTGCTAAACAAACTTTCCATACCACGATGGATACAATGTCAAGAAAACAATCTAGAGACAATCGTAGACATCCCACCCATCCGCACAAAGCGTTTTGCAATTGCTTCCATAATGCGTACAGCTAAGGAGTGGAATTCCCTGCCGGAGTCTTTGTTTCCTAATAGGTACATCCTATATGGGGTCTTTAAGTCAAGAATTAGCAGCTTTATTCTTGGCAAGCGTGCTACGCCGTAGACCACACCATCGCTCGCCATCAGGCGGGATAAAACGCGCGCCATAAAATAAATACGATTTCAACCATTCCACGGCTGGCCCATTAATACCAAGTTAAAATAATTTATAGATAAGAATGGATTGATTTACGATGTCGAAGGCTTTACTTAAGTCTATTAAAAAAAAAATACAAGAAAATACAACCGACTTCCAAATAAAAACACTACAAAGTAAAAAATTGCTTAATTTCGGCAGTCTGTTTTCTTGTTTTTGTTTCTTCATTTTTGACACCGAATTCTGAAAATGCAGGTTATTTTCCACGTTGTAGTGTTTTTATTTGGTAGTCGGTAGTTTGTATTTGGTAGTCGGTTGTATTTGTTTTTTATTTTTGCTTTTCTCTTCAGGTACATATCTATAATGCACACAGTTATGCTAGAATAGATTATCCAAATAACATGAAACTTGAATACAACCGGTGGAATAAGAATGCACCAGGGTGAACTGTACACATCTGCGTACCCCTTTAAAGCGTACCGTCGTGATGTTATATTATGAAATGGTGTAAACAATAAACATACATACGATTGCAGCAATCCCGAGAGATTGGCCGTCATTTATTGAAGAGTTCTGTTGTATATCTGCGAAGTTCTACAAAAGATCTTGATCACATTTGAATAAGCCCACATAAGAAGCAACAGCTTTCTAATAAAAAAGAATAATCAAAATCGGATAACCTAGTAAAAACTACTGAGGTGACAAAATACTGTCGAATTGTGTACCTCCTCCTTTTTGAATTCAGTTAAAAAATGCTTAGGCTATTTATTTATGTCATAATTGCAGATTTATGGGCAGCGACAACTGGGCATTGAAATTCATGTCAAGCAATCGTATACATTATTTTAAAATAAGAAAACCAACCAAGTGCGAGTCGGAATCGTGCACGAAGGGTTCCATACAATTATCGCAAAAAAACACGTTTACTGTTTTTTTTTTAAATAAAAGTAGTCTTGCAGTTCAATCAGAGTGATCGTCTACTGCTTAACCGGACTATCCTGTGGAGACTAATTTATATAGCCTCCAGCCTGGCACACATTTCTAAACTTAAGCGACTACGCTGAGGGCTACCACAGTTGGGGTCGAACCTCGCCTCAAGGCGTCGCTGGGGGACAGCTATGGCTGGATCTTGATAAGTGATTCTACCATCCGTTCGGAAAATACCTACGTGGAGAAGAACGGATAAGAAACTCCTTTTAAATCTAATAATTTAACTAATGCTCAGCTAATCGCGGGCTGGCGGGAATTTAATGAAAGAACACGCGACGGGCCTTGGCGGCGAGAGCGGAACGAATCGGTTGTTTGTTTTAATGTTTGGTTACTACTCCCTACGGCTCTTAAGGAGCGGCAACAGAAATACATCACCTTTGAAAATTTCAACTGTCTAGCTATCATGGTCCATGAGATACAGCCTGGTGACAGACAGACAGACAGACGGACCGCGGAGTAATAGGGTCCCCTTTTAACCCTTTGGGTGCGGAACCCTAAAGCAGTGGCAACAAGTTTTGTTTTAAAAATAAAACCAATAAATTGTAACTTCTCTTAAACCAGATATACTCTTTTTCTTCTAGAAACAGTTGGTAACCCTAATTCCTAACTATGCTTCGTAATAAGGAACGCGTTTATATAATATCTAAAATTAATAAACCTTGCTTAAACCAAAATTGGGGAATGCAAGAGGTAGATCACACTTACCCCAAGAATGCGCCGCTCCGACGTACCACGCCACCAACACCAGAACGAACTGTGCCCTACACATATTATTGTTATTCAGAGGTCCAAGTTATTTATTCAAATGTAGATGTTGTGATCACTGCTGGTGATCACTCTTGGAATATTAATACAAAGAACTGGATTTTTGCATTGGTCGGTGATAAGAAAGACTCTCTGATATCCAACACTTCTCATTATTACAGATAGATAGGTGACCGGGAGGGGTCACGTAAACAATGTGTCACATTGTTATTGAGACATTCCAAATGGAATAAGCCAAAAAAAAACAATATATCCCAATATCACGGCGTATCGCTGTGACTAGTGGTGGTTAAAATAACGTAAAGCAACTTAAAGCAGCGTGCTTATTACATATATCATAAAGCAAACGCTATCGTAACACTCACTTGGCACTATACGCTATTTGCTTAATTCGATATAATGCAGTTTCGCGCGAACAGCGCGCAACGCAAAAACTTTATAAAGCAAGAAGCACGGCGCCGGACGGGCGCGAAGACGCCTCGCGGTGGCGGCCAGTCGTTGCATGCTAGCGATTGTGCGATCGCGCGCGGCTCACGTAATATACCTACGCTATTTTGCTTCGTGCTTTTTAGTGTAAACAGTGATAGGACACGTAATATTGACTAAGTATAATTGTATAAGTAAGGACGATTGATTGAGATATTGTGTTGTTGTTTGTGTAAAGTGGACGAAAATGACTAAAAGAAATAGTGATTTACAAATATGAAACTTAAAGTAGCTCCACTACTAGAATACATAGAACTGAAAATATGAAGGAAAGTTCATTGTTTATTTTTTAATGCTCCATTTTATCGTAATAAATTAATGAAAGCGATGTTATATCTTTAAGCATGCTTTCTGTGCAGCGCACCCACGCTAGGGTAGGAGCTTCGAGTTAAAAGTCACCGTGCTTGCTTTATTCGTGCCCGCCCTGCGCCCGTGCTTTAAAAATAATAATAAAGATATTAAATAAACGCATAATAATAAAGCGTGCAAAATTAGCGCTTAATATATAAAGCTTATAGCATTAAGCAAGTTATTGTCATATAGCTACTTTGAACACTACTAGCTGTGACTATAGCACAGAATAAATAATTGCCTATAGGCAGAGCTGGGCAAAATGCATGCTTTGCTCTAATTAAAATAAAACGCTTCTTTGACACTGCGGTCAAGCATAGTAATCCCCTAATCCAAGCGGCCAGCCGATACGAAATCTCCCAAATCTCACGAATTCGCCAACTGAGGCTCACTCTCACTAACCCCGATGACGTCACTACCCTGCTCCAAGAGACCAGCACACTAACACCCGGTTACCCAGCTTTCGATTATCGGGCTGTTAACGTAATCGACGAATATCGCCGGTTAATTCTACTTTCAGTTTCTCAACACCAAGTGTGACAAGCGGTTGACAAATTGTCACAATTTGAGAAAAATCTCGAATTAACTACATGTTACAGCAGTTTTGGGTTTCTGAGAACCTTTTTCAATGTTAATCCCTTGTCAACGAGCCTTATTTATATTTTTTGGATATTGGTCGATTATTCGCAGATTAAAATTAATATTAAGATTTTAAATGATTATATTACGATAAAAAAATAATAGGAGTCGGCAAAATCTTTGATATCGGTTCAGTTACTAAAAATATGGTAAGTAGATCAATTACAGTTGATTACCAAGATTAAAAAAATAGGTTATTAAAAACTTCTTAAATTAATTACATTATAAAAACTTGACATAATTATCAAAAATAGATTTTGTATGTAAATAAAAATAAAAAACAAAATCTGTTACTGATCTGGGAATCGAACCTTCCTCACGCGCATTCATGTTGACTGTACCTTGTTCTTAATACTTACAGGTCAGTTTTGTGGATAGGTTTGTGTTTAACTTAAAGCGGCCGGGGTGGTGACGCAAGCTACACTAACCAAGGTCAGTCTTTGAAAGGGGGACCACCTTTTTTTGGTGTTTGCTTGTTTTTGAACGGGTGACCCTGCTATTATAAGCACCACTTACGAAGGACAGTATTTGGATGAGTGACCACTTTTTTAGGCCGCTTATTTTTGGATAGTTATCCCCACCAGGGTAAGCAACATTTACCAAGGTCAGTCTTTGGATGGGTGACCATCACCACAAAAATTTTGGTCACCCATCCTTAAGATACCCCGCTAGGTTAAACGACATCTACCAAGTTCACCTATCTAAAAACAAGCGAACCCAAAAAAAAGTGGTCACCCATCCAAAGACTGACCTTGGTAAGTGTTACTTACCCTGGTGGGGTCAACCATCCAAAAACCAAAGAACCAAAAATAAGTTATCACCCATCCAAAGACTAACTTTGGTAAGTGAAGCATAACTTGTGCTGGGTATCCTATCCAAAAACAAGCAAGCCAATAAAAAAATTCACCCATAAACAAGCGATCCAAAAAAAGCGGTCACCCATCCCAAGACTGAACTTGGTAAGTGTTGCTTACCCTCCATCGGCACAGTACGGCTGAGAAACTGGGCCTTAGAAGACACAAACCACCTTCGTTCCGTCCTCGCCGCCGAGGCCTGCCACGACGTCCCCGTCAAGATATTCAAGCCAGCCCGCGCAATGCTGAGCCGTAGTTAATTAATTAGTTAGTTAGTAAATAAATTTGAGTCTCTTGTCCGTTATTCTCCACGTAGGTATTTGCCGAACGGATGGTAAAATCATTTTATAAAGATCCAGCCCAAGTTGTCCCACCAGCGACGCGCTGAGCCGAGGTTCGATCCCATAGACAGGGGGTAGCTCTCAGCGTCGTCGCTGAGGTTTAGCTTTTTATGCCTAGCTGGAGGCTCTAGTTTAGTCTCCGCAGGATCGCCCGGCTAAGCAGTAGACAATCATTCGGATTGACCTGCGAGAAGCCACACAATAAAAAAGCGTACCAGGGTGAACTTAACCTATCTGCGTACCCGTTTAGAGCGTACTGGCGTAATGGTATGTTATGAAATGGTATAAACAATAAATAGACATGCGATTGCAGCAATCCCGAGAGATTTGCCGTCATTTATTGAAGAGTTCTGTTGTATATCGCCGAAGTTCTTCATCAAATCTTTACCAAATTTAAATGGGACCATTTCGGAATAAAATTCTTTCGAACAAAAAAAATATATTGCAAATCTGTTCATTTATGACGGAGTTATACTGAGTGAGTTATTTTTGAGACGTCGGTTAAAAAAAGTTACACTTAATGCACCAAGCGACAGAGAAAAATCAGACCTATGAAATTTGATTCAATACTTACAATAGTAAATCCAAGAGCTCTTAATTGAGGAACTTAAGTTGTTGCGGGTGCAGTTCATGTATACTGCGACAACTCTGATGCAGCTTGCTGGTTTCGGGGCGCCATCCACAATGTGGCTCCCTGAAACTTTAGGTCGTCGACGCCAAGGACCTTCCAAAGCCAGTCAAAATGGCATGGAAGAGTCGCAACTTGGCGTTGCAAGACTCTGCCCGGGCCATTCGATTGCTCCAGCTGCTTAACTCTGCCTTGAGGACGGACGACTGGAAGGTCGTGAATACTCTCACTGAGCAGACCGGCATCCTTCGTATCGTCCTCATGGACGGGGTGTCTGCTGGGGTCATCAAGGCCTTGGGCTACTCTCTTCCAGGATGTATTGAACGATACTCGTTCAAGCTCCTGGAAGAAGACAAGGGATAAGCACCCACTGCGGAAGCAGGAGGGGGGCCCTCCGAAGATGGACCGCTGCAGTGTGAGGAGGCCATCGAAGAAGTCTCTGCTCACGAAGTAGCGCAGGAGGCAGAGACACAGACCAGTGCGTCACAGGTGGATCTCGAGGATGACATCCTCGAAGGCCTCGATACACTCGGGATTGAGTCGCCAGCTGCCCTCGAAGAGAGCCAGGCGATGGAGGGGGAACCTCAAAACTGAGGCCTTCCTACAACACAAACCCATCAAAACACCCAAGATGGAGGGACTAAGGTGTGTACAAATCAATTTGTATCATTGCAGAGCCGCTACTGCCCTTCTGGCTCGGCAACTGAAGCTTAATACATACGACGTTACCTTGATACAGGAACCCTATTTATACAAAGGGACTATAAAAGGCCTAGGTGGGACAGGCTTGGTGTTCTATGACTGTCCAACTAATGACGCGAGGACTTGCATCTATATCAGGGGTGGTATAGAGGCAATGCCCTTACGTACTTTCTGTTACAGGGATCTCACAACAACTCTGATCCAAGTGGGGACGGGAACAGAGAAAAGGAAAATTATCCTTGCCTCTGCCTATCTCCCATATGAACAAAAGGAACCAGTAACAGCACTAATCAGAAGACTGGTTGACTACGGCAACCAAGAAAACCTCGACCTGATACTTGGCTGCGATGCGAATGCACGCCACGTCGTTTGGGGCAGTTCAGATGTCAACAAACGAGGGGAGGATTTGTTGGACTTTGTGGTAAGCTCTTCTTGACAAATCCTTAACGCAGGCAATAAACCTACTTTCAAGACCTCTGCGAGAACTGAAGTTATTGACCTGATACTGGCTTCAAACAGGGCCAGCGCGCATGTTGAAAATTGGCATGTATCGGTCGAAATCTCTCTGTCTGACCATAATTATATATGCTTTAGGTTTAGGACGGCGGGAGAAGCCGAAACTAGACGAAGGAGAAACCCAAGGTATACAAATTGGGACTCGTACAGGAGGGACCTCAAAGTAAACCTAGGGAGCCCTAAAGCGGCAGCATGGCACCTCCATCGAAGATCTGCCGAATGGAATGAGGTTGTGCAAAGCAAAGTCCATGACTAAGACAAACCTACTCTCATCTGTAAAGGATGAGAATGGATATCTCACGGAAACTGGACAGGACACTCTGAGCGTGATGTTTAGTACTCACGTCCCGGATTGTATACTGCGCGACAGCGATGAAGAGGAACCAGTCACAAGGGACGAGCTCACAAGGCACACGTTCAAAAACAACTGGCTCACGGCAAAGAAAGTGGTAGATGAAAATAAACTGAAGCTTGCCATAGCGTGCTTTCAGCCTCTCAAATCCCCAGGTCCGGATGGAATCTACCCAATACTATTGCAAGAATATCTGTATATATCTGTTTTGATACCCCATTTAAGTAGGCTCTACAGAGCCTGCATAGCCTTTGGTTACGTACCCAAGGCATGGAGAGAGTTCAAAGTCACCTTCATACTGAAGGTGGGCATACCGACTTATGAAGAAGCTAAAGCTTACAGGCCCATCAGTCTATCATCCTTTCTCTTGAAATCTCTGGAGAAACTGGTAGACAGGTATCTAAGAGAGGGACCGCTTAAAGTATTCCCTCTACATAAACTACAGTGCGCCTACAGCCCTGGCAAATCTTCGGAAACGGCATTGCACTATGTTGCGAGTCGAGCCGAGGCTGCGCTAGAGGGACACGAAATCTGTGTTGGGGCTTACCTCGACATAGAGGCAGCCTTCGACAAGACAACATTTGAGTTCATACGTATTGCTGCATAGGATCATGGCATCAATGATACCACGTGCAACTGGATTGACTATATGCTGAGAGGCGGAATAGTCAGATCGGAACTGATGGGAGACAGACTTAGCGCAAAAACAACAAGAGATTGTCCGCAAGGCAGATTGCTGTCGTCATTATTGTGGTGCTTGGTGGTAAACTCGCTACTTACCCAACACAATACCGGACTATTCTACACAGTAGGCTATGCAGATAACATAGCTATAATGGCTAATGGTCAATTCCCGAACATAGTCTCTGGATTATTACAACAGGCTTTGAGGATGACAGAGGCATGGTGTACAAGTAACCACCTCTCTATCAACCCAAGCAAAGTCATTATTCCATTCACGAGGAATAGACAATTAGGCAACCTAGGAGAGCCCGCCCTCAATGGAATAAAGCTGCCCTGGTCAACCGAAGTTAAATATCTGGGTGTAACGCTTGATAAAGGTGGAAAACTCATGCGGAAAATATTACGACAAAGGCTCTACGAGTGTTCGGCATGTGTCGTTCCACCTACGGTAAAACTTGGGGGCTAAAGCCCAAAGTGATACAATGGCTGTACCGGACAGTGATAATACCTATTATCACATACGGCAGCATAGTATGGTGGCCAAGAACAAAGCTTGCCTCGTGCAAAGCGCCACTCACCAGGTTACAAAGAACAGTGCGTCTCGGCATCACTGGTGCTTTCAGGACAACACCTACGGCAGCGATTGAGAGATACCTCAATATCACTCCTATGCATATGATGGTTGAATTCGAGGCAAGGAAGATATAACAAATCGTCTTGCTGTTGCTGAACTATGGGATGCCTCTAAGCCAAAGACTAACCATACAAAGTACGATGGAAATAAAGGCTTGGATCGGGTAAGAACTCGAACACTAAAAAGAGATCCATCAGAACTAGATAGTCTGGTGTGGTACACTGATGGATCCAAAATGGAATCAGGAACAGGAGCGGGAATATACGCAAAAGATTACAAATGTAGCAAAAGCTTAGGGAAGATGGCAACTGTATTCCAAGCTGGAATAAAACGACGTGTTTCGCATTGAAAAAGGTAGAGGAAAGATTTTATTTATTGATCAGTCAGTTTTGTTCATAACCGGATGAGACAGATGGCGTTACTTAACCTAAGAACCACAGTTATTTTGATAAATTTAACATCCCCACTTGTAAGGCAGGAGCCTTTACACTTAATGTTGAATGTTTAATAAAATAAATGTTAATGTTAAAAAAGGTATTTAATACTAAATTGCACTAAAATAAGGTAATAATAAAATAATAGAAAAATGTTATAAAAATGTTGAATGTTGCGCGAGCTCGATGCAAACCGAAGACTGACGTTCTTGCGTAAGTGCCGATACTACATTTTATAAATTAACAAATTTTGCAGTATTCAAACTAGGCCAAAGTACAATGTGCGGTTGCTAACCGTACATCTTGGCGGGGCAAACGCAAAAGGCAAAAGGTAATAATTAAGATAAACTATTACAGAATATTTTCCTAATGCAAATAAAAAATTATTAAATTAAAACAATGTGAATAAAAAATGATTAAAGTTAAATGTTAAAAGAATGAGGTCTCGCGTAGCTAAGTTCTATGTTTTCAGTGGATGCTTCAGCTCTTGGTGGCTTCCGTGGCGGTAATCTGGCGGACGCGCCGGCGGCGCTGACGGCGACCTTGCCGCAGCGTTTGCAGTACACGTAGGCTCCTCCCGCGACGACTATTGCCAAGATCAGAAGTCCCATCGTAGAGTATGATACGATGTATTGATGCACATCGTGTTGCGACATTTCAGCCTGTTTTGTATGATCTTCTAATTCTTTCAACGAATTATGAAGTGTTTCATAATCGTTTCTTACAAATTGTGTGTTCTGTTGTCTAGTTGATAAATCAAGTGGCTGGACAGATGTTAAATTGTTGATGTCTTCCAGATCAATTAGTGGTATTTCCGGGTTGACATAGATTTTGTTTGCGTAGTTAACTTGTGTGTGATATGTTTCTTCGTTGTTTCTAATTATACACCCTTCCTTGGCTTCCAAAATGCCCGTTAAATGTATTGCCTTGGTGGTCATACGACCTTCACAGATTATTTGCAGTTGGCAATCCGTGCAGCAGACATAGAGCTAGGTGTTGGGATTTCGTAATGGTGTCCATTTGTTGTTGCAGGATTCGGATGTATAGATACATTTTGATAATGTAATGTTTGTTATTGCGCCGATTTCGCATGGAATTTGATGATTTCTCATGTTACGTGTTGGTTTGTTTAGTGAACATACATACGTACTTGGTTCAATTTTTATACAATGTTCTAGGTCACTGTCTGTGAGCTGCATATATGTTTCTTTTCTTATATTCACTGCAACATATTCTGAATTTGTTTTCATTGTGAGTGAATGTTTGTTGTTTTTTATCATCGGAATAGGAACTGTTTTATAGATTGTGAATGGTGTGTCGCCTGTTAATGGTAATGTAATTTCGATGATAAAATATTTATCGAATAGTCTGGATTTCACCTCTAGTAGTTTGTATATGTCAGCTAATTGGTTTTGTATGTTGTCAACAGGTAACGATAATTGTTGTGGCAATTGTCCAGAGATAATGTTGAGCTCCTGAAAGAGCTGGTTCTGCGGTAAAAGTCTGGTATCTACATGACCATGGTGAATGTTAATAGCTGTGTCTAAAAGCGTGTGTTGGATGTGGCGCAGTTTAGACAGAATTGTTGAACTAGTCAGAGCCATTGTGTTGAAGTAGTTCAAAGCTTCCTCTTGCTCAACAACATTACCCAATTTCTGTAAATAGTTCTCGGTAGCGTTAAGATGTTGGTTTAAGAGATTGAATTGAGTGTTCATCGTCTCTTCATTTCTCTTTAAAATGTTATTATGTGCCTCAATGATTGATGTTTGACCTTTGATCAGGTTCAATAAATGGTCTCTGTTATTTTGTAATGTTTCTATGTCCTTTTTATATTGTATCGCGAACCTTTCATCTAGCACGCCGAATAGGCTGTTTGCAAGGTAGCCTATTCCATTGACTAGACCTCGGGTAACGCGTCCCTTTGTCTGACCATGATGTGTTGCCAACATGTAATTGTTATGATCTAGTTCGTTGAGTTCCTGATCGAATTCAGTCATAATGGTTTTGCACATCGTTTGGTATGCAAATTGCTCACACCTTTCTCCCAGGTGTTTTACAACTCTATGTATGTTTTCCATGCCTTGCCAGTAAGATGTCATATTATAGTAGGTAACAATCTTCCAGTCATCGTGTACGCTTTGCAAATTGCCGATTTTGTCAAAGTACACTGTTCTATTTGGTTCAAACGGTGTGATATTTATGGCGTCGTTGCTTTGATATGTGGGCTTAAATAGTGTTAGTAATGTTACGAGTATACATAGCAGGCTGGAACTTATATTCCTTGATTTAAATCGTTGTTTCCTGTTGGAGTTATTTTTTGTAGATTTTTGGTTTTCTGTGCAGGTTTTGTCATTGGTGGTAGTGTCAGGTATTTGTATGTGCGATTCAGGTATTGGGAGTTTGACTAATTTTGTTATTGGTCTTGTTAGCAGCCCTGTTTTAGTTTTCATTGTCACTACTCTGACTAGATTGTCTCTTCCCGGGTGAACTTCCTGTATTCGCCCAAGTGCCCATTTCGCAGGAGGGAGGTTGTCTTCTTTGATCAAGACAATATCCCCTATTGATAAATTATTTGTTTTGTTCAGCCATTTACTACGAACTTGAAGTTGTTGCAGGTATTCTGACGACCACCTGGTCCAAAACCCTTGTTTCATTTTGTTTAATAACTGCCACCTATGTCGAATGTTGATGTTTTGCTTTTCGAAATTTTCCGCAGGTAAGAATGTTATTGGTCGGCCAATTAAAAAATGTGCTGGAGTAAGATAATCAATATCGTCCACGTCCTTCGTTAAAGGGCAAAGTGGTCTAGAGTTCATACAGGCTTCGATTTGAGTAAGCAGTGTTAAAAACTCTTCGTATATCAACTTTTGCTCTCCTAGGACACGCTTTAAGTGATATTTCATAGACTTAACTGCAGCCTCCCAAAGTCCGCCCGCAGTAGGCCAGCTTGGGGCGTTGAAATGCCACTCTATCCCCATCTCGGTGTTCCTTTTCGATAAAATGTCGTTGTTAAATGTTTGTGAGATGTGTAGTTGTTTGGCTAACTCCCTTTCGGCTCCAACAAAGTTAGTTCCGTTGTCGGAGTAAATATGTTTCGGACAGCCTCGTCGCCCAATCATGCGGTTGAGGGCTAGTATAAATGTTTGTGACGTTAGATCTGATGCAAGTTCCAAATGCACTGCCTTTGTTGCCATGCATACGAATACAACGACATAACCTTTACTCGTTCTGACGCCTCGACCCTTGTTTAGTTTAACACTAACAAAACCTGTGAAGTCGACCCCTGTGTGAGAATGGTGGTGATTGCGTTATCCTCTCACTGGGTAGGTCAGCCATTAATTGGTATTGCTTCGATGGTTTGAAGCGACAACATTTTACACAGTCTTGCAGGCATTTTTTCACCGTGTTATTTCCTCCTGTTATCCAATATTTTTGTCTCAATGTAGCCATAGTTAGTCTCGCTCCACCGTGTAGTGTTATAACATGCGCACGGGCAATCAGAAGATGTGCCAGCTTGCTGTTTTTTGGGATGATAACAGGGTGTTTTGTTTCTTCAGGTAAGTTTGAATTCTGTAATCTCCCTCCGACGCGTAAAATGTTATTTTCATCTAGGTAAGGGCAAAGTTTCTGAAGTCCTCTATTATTGCTTACCCTTCCTTTTGTTTTTAAATCTTGGATTTCTTGTCCGTAATGTTCATTCTGTACATGTTTTATAATTATGTTAGTGGCGCATCGAATATCAGCGAGTGTTAGCTTACATTGTTTTGACGCGGGCGGGTCATTCATGTTTGTATGATTCATAGCTGCGTCTTCCCTGTGACGATTGTTTTGTGACGTGTTTGTTATGAAACGCGACACCCAAGCTACGATGCGTATTATAGTCATAATACAGCTGTTCTTGATTAGGAGTTCTGTTACAACGTTCATGTTTTCAGTAGTTCTTGACGTAACTGCATGCACCCTTTTAACTTCTATTTCTGGTGTCTTAAACGTGTCATATGTTTCAGGGATGTCTTCACTGTTTAGCCATTCGGGTCCATAAAACCACAGAGGAAACTTGTGTAACTGAGAAGGTAGTAGTCCACGTGACGCGCAGTCAGCCGGGTTTTGCTCCGATCTTACGTGCTTCCAACTCCCTGCGGGCACTACTGATGTTATCTCCTGAACTCTGTGTCCGACATAGGCCTTCCATCGCGAGACATCGCCCTTCAGCCAGCCAAGCACGATCATTGAGTCCGTCCATGCTGTTACTTTAATGTTAGGTTTACCGAGGCAATGTTTTATTTTCTTGACCAGTTGAGCTAACAGCTGAGCACCGCATAGCTCAAGTCTGGGAAGTGTTTGTTGTTTTTGGATTGGAGCGACCTTTGTTTTTGCCGCAACCAATGCAATTGGTTGCTGTTTTCCCTCTGTAACCTTGCTGTACACTACGCACGAGAACGCTTTTTCCGATGCGTCACAGAATGCGTGTAATTCCCAATCCTTGTTTGCTTCTAATCCTAGCCATCGGTTAATTTTGAAAGGTTGCATGTTTGTTAACTCAGTTTTTAGTGTTCTCCATTCCTTTTCTATTTCATCCGGAACAGTATCATCCCATTCGATTTTGTACTTCCAGATTTGTTGGAATAAAATTTTTGCCTTGATTGTTATTGGGGATAGCAACCCCAAAGGATCAAAAATTGTTGATATGTCGCTTAATATTTGTCGTTTTGACGATTTTTTGTTAATGCCAATGTTGTTTTTGTTTTTTAATGAGGGTGAAAATATAAATTCATCGTGTTTCGGATCCCATGTCAAGCCTAATGCTTTGGAAGCCGATGCCTCTGTAAAGCTTAAACTGACTGGGCTAACCATATGTTCTGGCAGATCTTCAAGCAGTTGCTGTTCGTTACTCGACCACTTTCTGAGATTGAAGCCTCCTTCTTTCAATAACTTTATAAGTTGGTCTCTTGTGTCTCGGGCCTCTTCCATGGTATCCTTTCCAAATAACGCATCATCTACAAAAAATTGGTTGAGTAAGATGTTTTTAGCTTCCGGGTACTTGTCACCTTCGTCCATCGCTAGCTGTTGAAGTGTTCGTAGTGCTAAGAACGGAGCGGCCTTAGTACCATAGGTGACTGTACGCAGTTGATATTCTCTTAGCAGTTGCCGTGGACAATTCCTCCACACTATTTTCTGTAAGTGTTGATGTTCTGGATGTACCATTATAAATCGGTACATTTTCTCAATGTCCGATGTTAAGACGTATTTGTATTGTCTCCATTTCAACAAAATGCTAAGGATATCTTTTTGTAGATTCGGTCCCGCCTCCATTAAGTCATTAAGACTGTGTTTTGAACTGGTTTTTGCCGACGCGTTGAACACAACTCTAAGTTTCGTTGTGATAGCACCTGGCCGCACAACACCGTGGTGCGGGAGAAAATATTCAATGTTTTTGTTCCTAGTGTTACTTTCGACATACTCCATGTGACCCATTTCTTCATATTCTTCCATAAAAGCTTTATAATCTTTTGCAAACGCCTGATTTTTTGCCATCTTTCGCTCTAGTTGTTGAAATTGAGCGATAGCCTGTGGTTTTGATGTTCCTAAGTGTTCAATAAAATTGTCCTTGAGGGGGAGACGAACTTGGTATCGTCCATCAGGAAGTCGTGTTGTTGTCTCTTTGTACAGCTGTTCGCACTTGTTTTCAGGGTCCACATCTTCTATGTTTTCTTGCAAGGACTCCTGTTCCCAGAACTGGGCAAGATCCTGAATGTTGTTGACAATTACATGACAATTGAATGTTTTGTAATTACCACATACTACCCAGCCGAATTGTGTTTGTTGTGCTATGATGGAAGACGTGTTTGTTTTTATTAATCCCTCTAGCAATATTTCGGAATATACATCGGATCCTAAAAGTAAATCTATATCCTGAGGTATGTTGAAATCAGGATCAGCGAGTTGTAAATGTTGTATATGTTCAAAATTACCTTTATTTACTGTTTTACTTGGCAGTTTGTTTGTTATTGCCTTCATAATAAGTGCATTAATGTTAATGTTGAAGTCATTGTAAATCGCTTGGCATTTAAGATGGAGCACTCCTTTACACTTGGTGGTGGCTGAAGCACCAACACCTGACACCACCGCGCTCAACTTGTTCCGTTTTAACTGCAATCTTTGTGCAGCATTTTCTGTAATTAAGCTAACCTGAGAGCCCTGGTCCAATAATGCGCGTAAAATGATCGTAGTTCCATCATAAGCTATTGTTTTGACCTGGGCCGTGGCTAGCAGTACCTCATTTGAGTTGTCATGTGCTAAATGCGTGTTCAATTGTTGACCTACATTAGCCCTGCTGGTTCTCGATTTCGCAACACCAATCGCTTCATGCAAAATGCTGCTATGTGGCTCATCGCAGTGCTTGCACTTTTTTTCCGACGTACATTTTTCGCCGTTATGACTAAATAGGCAATTTAGACATACATGTAGGTTGTTAGCGGTCTTTAACCTTTCTTCTGGTGACATACATAAAAATTCTCTGCAATTATAGAGCCCGTGTTGCTTATTACATTTCGGACAAGTTATAAAGGAATTATTAAATGTTTGCTTGTTATGGAATGTTCTCGGCATGTTCTTTGTTCCCCCTTGAATGTTATGTTGCTGCACCTTAGGCTTGCTGTATGTTGCATTATGAACTGTTTTTGGCTGAATGTTTAACTGTTGTTGAATGTTATGGTTTCGTGGGCGGTTCGGGTTTGTACCCGATTCCATTGACATGAACTTGGTTTCAATGAATTTCAGGAACTCGTTTAATGGTGGCATTTCCCTTGGTTTTGCCATGGATTCATTGAATGACTGGCGTGTGTCTGCGTCCAGCTTTTGTATTAATATGTGAACTACTAAGGGGTCCCAACTAGAAGTGTCGTACTGCAGATTCTTAATAGCCTGAAGGCACTCAATGGTCGTGTCATGCATTCTTTTGAGCAGAGATGCCGTTGGTGTTTGTATGTTGGGTAGACTTAATAAAATGTTTGCCTGGTAGGTAAATAATAGCCTCTTATTATCATACCTCTGTTGAAGAATCTGCCAACTAGCTTCGTAGTTATCAGCACTGATGTTCATATGCTGTATTAATCGCTCGGGCTCTCCCTTCAATTTCGCTTTCAGATGTTGCATTTTTTGAGCATTTGAGATGAAAGTGTTACGATGCACAATTTCTACGAATAAGTCCTTGAATGTTGTCCACTGGGCATAGCTACCACTGAAAATCGGAAGTTCAATTTTGGGCGTGGATTTTTCCTGATGTTTGCTATCCCAAATCCTCTTGTTTATTTGTTCCTTGCTGAATTCATACAGCCTCTCTAATCTATTGTAATCACTTTCAAATGCTTGCGTGTTGACCAACATGTTATCGAGTTTCCAATAAGTACTATCTACTTTTTCCCAACGTTGCGTTATTGTCCTCAATTTGTCTTCTAGTTGCCACTTTTCTTTTAAATGTTCAATGTCCATGTTCCGTACTGTTCTCTCAAATGCCTTGATGTTTGACCGCTGCTCATTCATAATATCTTTAGTCCGTTGGTCCACGACTAACTCGTTCTCATCGCTCTCCTGTTGTTCTGGAACATTCTCTTGGGCACATGACCTTTCTTCTTGTTTTTGTAACTGACTAAACGAAGCAAATTGTTCGTCTTCGATTTTAGCCAATAAGTTTTGTTTCGACTTCATTATAATACACTTCGTTTCTTCGTATATTTGTTCCAGACGTTCGTAAATGCGATTCTCGTAATAAGATCCAGACTTCTTACCTTCAAACAAGGCTAATTGGATGTCGTTCTTCTTAAACTCACTCCAATACTCCTCCAGCGTTTGAAGTCTGTTATCATGATATTCAAGAGTGGTTTTACGTGTAGAACTATCTTTCTTAAAGTTTTCATTAATTCGTTTGATAGCATCAAGATTTGTTGATTGCGAGTTGAGTAAAGCATCGTAAGACGACATTGTTGCCTAACGGTGGTTAGCGCTCACAAATAAATCCAAAAATCCAGAAAAGTAAATAATATGGAACGTGCTCACCGGATTCGCTGCTTACGCTTGCTGCTTATACTTCACCCCGATCTGTGTTGCTCTCACTCAATATCACTGTTCACACTGTTTTTAATGTTTTGTTAAATGTTCTGTTTAATGTTCAAGTTTAATGTTCAAATGTTCCCGCGAGTGAAACGTACCACGGCACTGATTCTACTCTCATCCGGCTCGAAGGACCAAAATGTAAGGCAGGAGCCTTTACACTTAATGTTGAATGTTTAATAAAATAAATGTTAATGTTAAAAAAGGTATTTAATACTAAATTGCACTAAAATAAGGTAATAATAAAATAATAGAAAAATGTTATAAAAATGTTGAATGTTGCGCGAGCTCGATGCAAACCGAAGACTGACGTTCTTGCGTAAGTGCCGATACTACATTTTATAAATTAACAAATTTTGCAGTATTCAAACTAGGCCAAAGTACAATGTGCGGTTGCTAACCGTACACCACTCAAAATATCATTAACCCAAATAACTAACTTTAATAAAAAAAACAACTACATCTTAACAACACCAAGAATGTTCATAAACTTAAAATATTTCCCCGAGTTTACCCCTTCAGTTAACAAATCTGCAGGCATATCTTCAGTACATAAATATTTAACTGAAATAATTTTATTACTTATCATTTCTCTGCAATAATGATACTTAACATCAATGTGTTTAGTTCTGTTATGAAATACAGGATTCAACAACAATTTATGAGCACTCTGGTTATCATTATATAAAGTAATTTGATAACTTTCTCAGTTATTTCAAATTGTAAATTTCTTAAATATATTGCTTCTTTGCAAGCTTCTGAAATAGCTACATACTCTGCCTCTGTACTAGAAAGAGCTATGAATTTTTGTTAACTAAAATCCAAGATATAACAGATCCAGACAACAAAAAACAAAAACCAGTGTATGATTTTCTAACATAAGAATCATTTGCCCAGTCGGCATCAATATAACCTAAAGTATTCCACAGCTCCTTCGATGTACTGACATTTTTTATATACACATAGATGGACGGATCGATTTTCAAATTCAGCTTCGCTTTTGTTTTCACATCGTCTGCAGCTGCTGGAGTCTTGCCTGGATCGGACTTTATACAATCCATCATGTCCTCTAACACCAGAAAAATCACTGCGGCGAAACACCATTCGCTATAATTCTCGCGACCTTGAGTTTTGGTACACTAACTAGGTAACTTGAACTACCACTCGCCATAGCGAACAAATTTTTTTTAAACACGCGCAATCTATAATGCTTTTAAGTTTATTTCTCACTAATCCATTGTCCATCACACTGATTTTATTAACTGAATGATAATACTGACAATAACTTGGTGAAAAATGGGTCTGGGCACATAACCTAAAATAAAACGACGTGTTTCGCATTGAAAAAGGAAGAGGAAAGATTTTATTTATTGATCAGTCAGTTTTGTTCACAGCCGGATAAGACAGATGGCGTTACTTAACCTGAGAACCACAGATATTTTCATAAATTTAACACAAGCAGAAACATATGCCATAATAATCTGTGTTCAAGAGAATATAGATAGAGGAACCAGAGGTAAATTTATATATATTCTTAGTGACAGTTAGGCTGCAATCAAAGCCTACAAAGTGGACTTCAAACTTATTCTGGATGCTGTCCAAACCCTAAACAGGCTTGGGAAGCATAACAGGGTAAGACTGATGTGGGTCCCTGGGCACAACGGAATCTATGGTAATGAAGTGGCAGATGAACTGGCAAGAGAGGGCTCAGCAAATTAAAACACAGAAATATAATATCATATATTTATTTCTAGTCATATAAAATGTTTTTCACGCTTTAATATATAATTTCTAGTACACGCACGCGTTTTAATAATAACTCAAAATTAATCATAAAATACTTCGATCAGCAAAAGTGATCTAAAGTTAAAAAAAAAAACGTTTTTTGTAAAGGTTTCACATTGAGACCGCAGATTAAAAAAATAACTCTGATTATCTGGTCTACGATTAAAAAAAGATCATCATTAAAATTACAGCATTTTAGGATATTAGAAAATATCATGTTAAATTCACATTCAATTTTCATGAGGTTCAAGCGAAGCTAATACGTATTTGTCAGTTCGTGACAAAATCGACCAATTTTGCTTTTGTCAATGACAAACCAGTATTAACACATGACAACATTTTAGTGATACCGATATTTAGAAAATACAGAAGGTGTCGCCAAAGTAAAATTAATAAGAATATTCTCTCATTGGTCAAGAATTAAAATATTTTCATATGATTATGTAATAAAATATTATATAATAATTAGGAAACTACCCCTATTGTAGTCAGGGTCTTGTATCACAATATAATTGTGAAGATTCAAACATATTCCTGTAAACTAAAATTTTAGCCTCGGTGACCACTGCTAGAGACGACTTTGTCAAAACTTTCCATATGAACCAAACACAGGAGCCGTAAATCACGACTTATTTTATTATTTTTAAGTTAGACAATGTTTCTGGAAGAGTCCTGAGTAAAAAAAAAAACCTTATTACTTCGTCAGTTATCAATAACATTGGATACGTATTTTTATCTTTATAAAAAGTAAATAAAAAAAAATACTATATATAAATATATAATCTTAGGTAGGGTAGGTAGGGTAGGTAGGTAGGGTAGGTAGGGTGCGTAGGGTGGGTAGGGTGGTTAGGGTAGGTAGGGTAGTTAGGGTAGGTGGTTAAACAAAGAGATCAACACAAGGGGTAGAAATATCGAATACTAACATCTGCTAGCGGCTTCACCCGCGTCAAAAGTGTTTTATCATCCCTGGGGTACATATTCCTGGTATAAACACCCTATATATAGTATGTATAATAATAGTCTGGAATAGTACTATTCCAGACTATTCCAGACCCATCCAGCCGTTTGAGAGTGAAGAAGTAACAAACACACTCACAAACTTTCGCCTTTATAATATCAGTGTGATTATATATCATATACGGTAGAATCAATTTTATTGCTTTTAAATTTTTAATTGTTTGACGTTCAAAAGTGCCGCTTTTTGGCCTAATTGAAAAAACATATTTGACTTTGACTTTATTATATTATATATGAGAAGTGAAAAGATGTTTGTTTTAACTGCATTTAGGAAGTCAACATTAACGCTGCAGCAGGTACCTTGCAGACAGTAGTTCTCACACTCAGAGATATCGCTCCGCTGCCTGGGTTGTTCTAGTAGCTTCAGTGATTGGTAACAGACTCGACAGTGCATCGCAATCGTGAATTCCCTTGATTTGGTCATCTATTTTATAGTTTGCTGCTAAGCCGAGTATATTCGTACTGTCAGAGAACTTTATTATCTCTTTGAATTTTTTGGTTTTAACACTCCCTGGGTTCTTTAGAAATTGCGAAACAGAGTCGTAAATCCCGTTGGTACTGTTTAACCAGTAAATGTAATCTTTTGAGACGGTCATCTCTTTTCGTTCAGACATTGCAGAAGCCTTAAGGATAAGTTCGTTACTTCCGTCCAGATCAGCGGAACTTAAGAAGCCAAAAGATTTACCAAACATACAGTAAATTTTTATTTTTTGTGTGTCGACAGCCAAATTAGAAACTTCACTATAGCTATGAGTGTAGCGCACGGCCTCTCTTCCGGAACCATCAAGACGAGCTCTCTCCATATTGTTGCCGTTGGACCAGTAAATTTTCCTGTAAGTTAAATGCCACTTTTGAATATCACGAAGATAATAGACAGAGATTTCGTGATTTTTTTATTTATTTATTCGTTTATCCTCGCACTGCAATGCCTTGCAGCAATAACACCAAGAACAGAAACTTATAGCAACTCTGTGAGCTGTAGCTCTCGCGCGTCTTTTTATTTCTTGCCGATTTAGCTCGATCGATCAATCGACAAAAAAACCATTAAATTATCGAACCTGCTCACAAAATTTCAGAAGAAACGGTTGAGATATGCGACGTGTAGAAAGAATGAAAGAAAAAACAACAGAAAGAATTTCCGGACATACGAAAGCATATGTGCCCAAGCTAAAACGGAGACGCTTCGCTCTCGCTCGGTCAACTATAAGTCCAGGTTTCCTCACGATGTTTTCCTTCACCATGGCAAGCGATGTCCAAGATAATCTTAGAAAGTACATATGAATTGAAAAAGTCACATTGGTACTTGCCCGGATTTGAATGTGGTCTAAGTCACTTGGCCACCATGACATAAAAAAGTGATATTGTTGATATTGTTAACAATTGCTATAATTTAGCCACTAAAATAATTACCTCCGACTGCATTTGCAGTTGCCAAGTCTTAAAACTAACAGCCAATTCAGCCCTACTAAACGGTCAACTTGACCGTGCACCTTACTGGAATGTGATCACACTTCTGCCTACCCACGCGGCAAACCGTATTCACCTCGTGTGCCAATATCGAGAGTCAGACCTCAGAGTGTCGTCACCACACCAGGTGCACATATAAGTTGACTGTGTGTAGTTCTTAGTTTAAAATGATAACCGCTTCATAAAGGTGAACGCGCACCTAGACGCACCGCAGGAGCTGCACGCGCCGCAGTCATCGCATATTATAAATCTTTTTTTGAAATCTTAAGTAGCCGCATTTCAGCAAAATACTGTATGTATTCGGATTCGTCATCAGATTCTGCGCGTTCGATGCTTGTGGCGAGTTAGGTGTGGGCGGTGCGGAGACGACATCCGTACTTATCCGTATAGAAAATATTGATATAATAAGATTTACAGAACTTGATACGATGCGTGCGGCGCGTTCGGTGCGGTTTGCGCGGGGCTTTGAGAAAATGCGATGACACCGTCTCGTGCGGCTTCTGAGTTGCGTCTAGGTGCGCGTTCACCATAAGTGAAATCTAAAAGACAGAATTCAATAAGACAAAATTAAAGAGCACTGGGCACTTACCCTCTACAGCTGTCGACGGCAATATCTCTGGGGGTCCGATCATCCATCTCGAATAAATCGTAAACATTCGTATTAAGTCCGGGTTTTAGTGAAATCCAACTAATGCTTTTTTTATTAGTATCAGTGAAGAAGAATTTTTCCGTTGCTGGATCGTAGGCGATGTTATGAATGTTACGACCGTCTGTCTTTAGGAAACATGTGTTTTCTTTGGATGAAATGTAGTATCCACATATGGTGTCGTTGTCGCTCTGTTTGTCGACATACAGCATTCTATTGTGAACTTCATCGTACGCTATGGCAGTGACGTTTTGGGACTCAAAATGAACAGTGTCAGCTTTGGTTCCGTCGCTATTGTAGAATATAAGTCGATCTCCTAAGCTTACGGCGAAGTCTGAAACAAAAGACAAGCGTTTTACTAAGGGTCCTATGTCCTAGGTGGACCGAGTAATCCGCTGGATGCGAGATGCATGAGACCGGTCAATATGGTGACACTTGGGGGAGGTCTATGTTCTGCATTAGACGTCTTTCGGCTGAAGTTATGATGATGATGACGGGCGTAATCTCATTGAGAGCGACAGATACTATAGTTACCCATTCTTCTAAACTAGTAAGCTAAACTATTATATTATACTAGCTGACCCGGCAAACGTTGTTTTGCCATAAAAACATCAAACATTCATTTTTTAAATGCATTGTATTTTTATCCTACCTACCCTACTTACCCTATCTACCCTACCTACCCTACTTTACCTACCCTACCCTACCTACCTACCCTAGCTACCTACCCTACCCTACCTACCTACCCTACCCTACCTACCTACCCTACCCTAACTACCTACCCTACCCTACCTACCTACCTGACCTACCCTACGTTCCTACCCATTTATTTTTGTTTTTAAACCTTCCCTGTATTCTGGCGAACGAAACAAAAAAAGAATTTTTCAAATCGGTGCTGCCGTTTTTGAGTTAAAGTCAAAGTGCCGTAGACTAACGAACAGCAATTATCTTTTAAATATATAGATTTAGATAGATAGATAGATGATTAAATTACCAAAATGGCTATTAAAAATAGGGGTTGGTGATAAAAAGGTAAAAATTTAGGGTTGTATGTATTTTTTAATGCCACTTTAAAATCAGTAAAGCTGTTTCGGAGGAGTAAGGTAACTAACATTGTGACACGAGAATTTTATATATAAGATTGTGTAGTGATACAGTGATAGTGAGAGATACGCTGTCAACCGCACACTACGGGCTGACTGAAACTGTCCATAGATATAGATTTACCCTCTGGATTAACGAATAAAGAAAAATTTTTTTATAAAAATTAACAGAACTCCACATAAAAACACTACAAAGTGAAAAATAACGTCTTTTTCTGAAGTCGGTGTCTTTGGTATCTACCCATTGTTTTTCGGTTTCCGACACCGACTTCCGAAAAAGAAGTTATTTTCATTTTGTAGGGTTTTTATTTGGAAGTCGGTTGTAATTGTTTATGAAAATGTTTTTATTTTTCATCTTTTTTGTTGTGGTACATATCTATATATCGACTTCAAAAAGGGGGCAGTTATATCAATTCGAATGTATTTTTTTACGTGTGTTACTTCACATATTTTTACAAGTTGAACCGATTTTGATGAATCCTTTTTATTTGAAAGCTGGTGCTTCTCAATATTTTGCGAATCCGTTTATATATGACGCAGTGATGCTCCAACATAAATCATCATACATCGTCCTGTTAAACCAACATTACAAAAAGGTGGAGGTTCTATATTCGACTGGTTGTTTTTTTTTGTGTATGTAAACCGATTTCTTCGTCAATTGTGGACTGGTTTTGAAAATCCTGTGTTTGATAGAGTATGTTCGCAAATTGGTACTATTTAAATTTGATAAAGATTCTGAACTTCGGAGATACACAACAGAACACTTCAATAAATCACGGCAAATCACTGGGGATAGCTGCAATCGCATGTCGTGACTGGTGTACTAGTGTGATGTTATTGTATGAAATACTCTAACTCCATCAGTTTTGTTTAAGTTTCATGTTATTGGGTTAATCTATTCTGGCATCAATTTGGGCATTATAGGTACCTAGCCTATAGAACTGGTCCATTATGTACCACAACAAAAAAGTGAAAATCTAAAAAAAGGGTTAAGTCCACACACGACTACGATACATCGTTTTATTTCGACGTTCTAATGCCTACCTTCCGGCTCTATCATCAGATCAGTTCGATGTTACCATTTTCATCAGTACAATTTATTTATAAGTATTTGCTTCGTCATAGTTGGTTAACTATTCGAGTATTATCTAATACCCGTGACATACTTGGCATCAAGGAATTCCAGTGGCCATCTGTGGTCTTCTTCATCAGTTCCACTTCACTAAATGATATTTTCTGAGTGCAAATGATTATTGATGGAAATACCAAAATCGCTATATGTATGCCTATAATATTTGAGGAGTTTCCTCGATTCTTCCAGGATCCCATCATCAGATCCTGGTTTGATGACCATGGGACCGCCTGCAAAGTATACCCTTTCAAACAAAAGAAGAATTTTCCCAGTCAGTTCAGGCGTCTTTGAGTAATCGGGGAACATAAAAATTGAAAAAAAAAAAAGGTGCCGAGAAATTTAGAACCTCCTCCTTTTTTTGAAGTCGGTTAAAAAGTGAGAATAAAAATCTTTTTTACAAAAAAATACAACCGACTTTCAAATTAAAACGATAAAAGATAAAAAATTACTTCAATTTCGGAAATCGGTGACAAAAAACAGTAGAAACGAAAACAGCAACACCGACTTCCTTCTTCACTTTGTAGTGATTTTATTTGGAAGTCGGTTGTATTTTTTTGTAAAAAGTTTTTGAAGTCATCTAATTTTGTAATGCTCTTAATCTAAGTTCTACATATTGAATTTATTTAAAGGGGCTTATCGGCAACGATGCACTGGTCGAGTCAAAGCTCCAGAGCCTTGAACAACAACGTCGGGTTGCCAGTCTGTCGGTTTTTTATCGGTTACATTTCGGGGATTGTGCGATGGAACTGCACAGTTTGATTCTGCTGCAATGCAAATATGCAATAAAATACGTACGGTAATGCGCCATCGGTACATGGTAGAAATCTCACCCACACGCACGAAGCGTATTGCAAATACTTTCATTGTGCGTACAGCTAAGGAGTGGAATTCTCTAGCAGAGTCTTTGTTTCCTAATAGCAACAATATACAAACTTTAAAGGGTCTTTACGTCAAGAGTGAATAGGTTACTTCTAGGCAAGCGTGCTACACCGTAGACCACATCTCGCTCACCATCAGGCGAGATAGTGGTCAAACGCGAGCCTATCTTAATATAAAATAAAACCCATACTAATATTATAAATGCGAAAGTATCTCTGTCTGTCTGCCTGTCCGTTACCTTTTCACGCCTAAACCACTGAACCGATTTAGATGTAATTTGGTATGGGGATTGTTTTCATGCCGGCAATCCTCCTTAAGAAGGCGGAAGTTTGTACGGTAAACTAATAATTTCTCAAGTAAAGCGGCCCACACAACACACCTACAATATTATGGCGCGATAAAAAAATATAGGCTAGTAGAAGTAGGTACTAATGCCGCGCAGACAAAGTCGCGAGCAATAGCTAGTATAAAATAAATACGATTTCAACCATTCCTCGGCTGGCCCATTACTACTAATTTATCGATAATAATGGATTGATTTACGAAGTCAAAGGCTTTACTAAGGTCTAATAAAAACTTACATAAAAAGTCTTGTCTAGTTTTTGTTTCTTCTTTTTTTGACATCAACTGCCGAAATTGAAGTTATTTTTCATTGTGTAGTGTTTCTATTTGGAAGTCGGTTGTAATTGTTTATGAAAATGTTTTTATTTTTCATCTTTTTTGTTGTGGTACATATCTATAATGCCCACAGTTATGCCAGAATAGATTATCCGAATAACATGAAGCTTGAACACAACCGATGAATTAGAATGTACCAGGGTGAACTGTACACGTCTGCGTACCCCTTTAGAGCGTACCGGCGTGATGTTATGTTATAAAATGGTGTAATCAATAAACAAACATGCAATTGCTGCAATCCCGAAAGATTTGTCGTTTTTTTTGAGGACTTCTGTTGTTTGTCTCCGAAGAGCTTCATCAGATCTCGATCACATTTAAATGGGACCACATATGAAGCTAAGCCAAGCTAAGAAAAGAGTAATAAAAAAAAAAACACCAAAGTCGATTCACCTAGTAAAAAGTTCTGAGTTGACACATAAAAGAATTTACAGTCGTATTGAGGATCTTCTCCTTTTTGAAGTCGGTTAAAAAAAATGCTGAGGTAATACTTTTCGATTTAATGTTATTTATTTATATCATAATTGCAAATTGGTGGTCAGCGACAACTGGGCTTCATTGAAATTCATGTTTAGCAATCGTATAAATTATTTATAGAACAAGAAAAAGTGCTATGTTGCGCAACAAGGTTTGTTCGAAATCAGACATTTTCTATTTCATCAAGAAAGAGCTGGTAACCCTAATTCCCAGCTTTGCTTCTTGATAAGGAACCAATTAAAATACCTAATTAAAACATAAATCGGCGAATGCAAGAGGTAGGTACTCACCCCAAGAATGCGTCACTTCGACGTACCACGCCACCAACACCAGGATGAACTGTGACCTACACATATTGAACATCAGAGCTCCAAGTTATTTCTTCAAAATTAGATGGTAACCAGTCTGATGGAGACCACTGCTGTTGATCAGTCTTGGAACATCAATGCAAAACATTGGCTATTTGCGACATTTAAAGGCATTGGTCCGTGATAAGAAACACTCTCTGATAACCTGTACTCCGCATTATTACTGATAGTTAAGTGACCGGGGTCAACACACAATAACAAAATATTCCAATATCTCGGCGTATCGCTGTGTCTTTAGGTTCAGAATTAAACTGTCCTGCGTTGAGCTAGATAAGCATGTTATAGTGTGCGTTTACAGAACCTCTTATTATAAAAAAACTAGTCTATATTTGAGTCAGTGATGGAGAAAATGGGTGTACCCCAGGGCTCAACTTTAAGTCCTTTCTTATTTTTAATATACACAAACGACTTACCCTGTTTATTGGCAAACAAACTAAGCATGGTGGTATTTGCTGATGACACATCCTTATTTTTTTTAATAAATAGACGTACTTGTCAGGTTGACAATGTTAATAACGCACTACGGCAGATTCAGGTTTGGTTCACTGCCAATAATTTAGTTTGAAATGATAAAACCAAGTGCGTAAAATTTGAATTTTGAAAGAATGCGTCGATAAAACGGTTTGCCTGGGATCACGCTAGACTCAAGGTTACAATGGGGTCCTCATTTAATATACCTTGCAGCGCGGCTAAGTTCGGCAGCTTATGCTATTTGAAATAATTTTATTGTCAGTTTACTGATGTAGATACCGCGAGGCTAGTCTATTTTAGTTATTTTCATAATATAAAGTCTTACTGTATTTTACTATACGGAAGGGCTACAGACATTGAGTCAACTTTTATTCAGCAAAAACGAGCTATCAGAGCGATTATGCATGTTTTAATATTGAATGTCGTTTTGTGAGAATTAAACTCTTTTTCTTTCTTCCTTTCTTATTCACAATCTTTGCATCTTTGTTTTTAGACCTTAGTAAAGCCTTCGACTTTGTAAATCATTCTATTCTTATCGATAAATTATTTAGAATTGGTATTAGGGGACCAGCCCTGGAATGGTTTAAATCATATTTATTAAATAGAACTCAGACTACCCGAATTACAAAGTTTGATGACAAAGTGAACAGTCTCATTAACTTCAACTCTCAGCCTCGGCAAAATTACTTTGGAGTTCCACAGGGAAGCATCTTGGGCCCTCCATTATTCCTTGTTTATATCAACGATCTTCCTCAAAAAATAGAACAAGAGTGTGTTTTATTTGCAAATGACACAACCGTTATTCTAAATGGTAAAAATCATGAAGCACATGAGAATAATATAAATAACAGTCTGAATAAAATAGTTACGTGGTTAGATATAAATGCTTTAAAAGTGAACGTTGATAAAACTAAAATATTGAATTTCAAAACACAGAAGAGTAAAAATATCCATCTAAAAATAAAACATAGGGACCAAACAGTAGAACAGATACATACAACAAAATTTCTGGGTATAACATTGGATGAACATTTCACCTGGAGAGAGCATATCAATGTAATATGCATGAAAATTAATAGGTTTGTTTTTGCTCTAAAAAAAGTCAAAGATGAAGCATCCAAACAAACTGCGCTAATGGTATATCATGCCTATGTTTGCTCCATCATCCGTTACGGCATCTTTGTCTGGGGAAACTCCTCTGAACTTTGTAGAGTTCTGTTGGCACAGAAAAAATGCATCCGTACCATTTTTAATATGGACTGGACTGATTCCTGCAGACCAGTATATAAAGCACACAATCTCCTCACCGTTCCTTGTATGTATATATATGAAATCGCTAAATTTGTAAAAACTAATTACTCACTTTTTAATACTAAAAATAACAATAATAAACGAAAAATTACACAGTATGTATTAGAATTGCCTGTACCCAGGATCGAATTATTTAGGCGTAGTTGTGTTAACATGGCCCCTCTTATTTATAATTCTATACCCTCCTTTATAACCGATCTCCCTTACAGAAAATTCTGTATAGTTTTAAAAAAGTGGCTCATTTCTCACAGCTTTTATTCTATAAAGGAATTTCTAAAAAAATCTCCATGTCAATCTTATCATTACAGGAATGCATTGTAGATTATCTTGTTATTAGTTGTTGTAATTTCTACTTAATGCCTTTTATGGTATTATTTGATTTATATTTTATGTGTTGTTAACCATATAATTTCATAGTCTACTTTAGTAAGTAAACTAAGTGTTTTGGAGACTTTATTAAACATAACAGGTTCAACACCTAATAAAAACAATGTGTTATTAGATTATTAGAGATCTGCTTATTGTAAGCACCTTAATTCAATATCTTAATATTTGCATGCCAACTTATGGCGAAATGTGCCATTGTGCTAATAACTCATTTATACCATCTCTTGTACCGCATTTAACGCAAATAAATGGCTTTGACTTTGACTTTGACTTTGCCGGCGCGATTCTCTAATGGAGCTGTTTAAGGACATTAACATCATGACGATGCCCTTTAAATATATTTATGAAAACATTATACGTTAGAAAGAATTTACATATTTTTAGTAAAAACGGCGACAGACATAATTATGTTATTAGAAATAGGAACCAATTAATTCAACCAGGTAATTAAGGCTGGCTAAAGTAGCATCATCTTTTATGGGGTACTGTATAAAATGTTACAATATAATACCACCCCACATTCTAGAACTGAATGAGATACAATTTAAAACTTGTAAAAAACGCACACTATGCAGGCAAACATATTATAAGTTGGGGGATTACATCGCTGATAAAAATGCTTGGCTCAATGCTAGTCCTGCTCCGCAGTCACTAGGGCGCAAAAACAAGTGACGAACAGAAATTTTTTGAAGTATTGTTGGACCTGCTGAAGACTGTATGGATATATTTGTATTGTATAAACTCAATTAAATAACTACTAACTTAAGTAAATCTACCATTCACTGTTACTATGTGTCGTTCGTTAACATCTGTGTGCCCTGGATGTTGAGTGTGTTATATGTATAATGGGTTTGCTCTTGACTCTAGTCTATGTCAGAGGTGACAGAAACAAAGTCGACGATGGAGTGAGCTTACCCAGAAGAAGCCTATTAACTCTAACTTTGAAGAGATTCGGGTTGTATGCGTTCGGAAACACAGACGCAGGCAGTGAATTCCACTCTTTTGCTGTGCGCATTATGAAGGATGTTTGGAAGCGCTTGGTGCGAATTGGTGGAATGGCAACAAGGTAAGGATGGTAACTTGCAGTGCGTCTAGATGTCCGATGGTAGAAGGGGGCTGGTAGGATGAGGTCGTGAAGTTCTTGAGCACACTCACCGAAGTACAGTCTGTAGAAGACTGACAAGCAAGCAACCTTGCGACGATGAGCTAAGCTGTGAAGCTTGGCATCCACCAGTTTGACGTCGCCAATTAGTCTCTTGGCTCTGCATTTCACCGAGTCAAGCGCGGCAAGCTGATATTTAGCTGACCCATTCCGGAGGTGGCTGCAATACTCCATGCAGGATCGTACTTGCGCCTTGTAAAGAGTTAAAAGCTGTCCAGGCATATCGCTTCACTCTGTTTAGGATGCCCAGTTTTTTTGTCATGATGTGTCATGCAATGCATGAATCAAAGCGTAGCTTTCACAGAAACTTAAAAACTTCCTAAGTGCGCTGACAGATGGCGCCAGCAGCACCATGTCGTCTGCGTAATTCAAATTTTTGACAAATTATTATTATTATTATATACTTTATTGTACACCACTTAAATAATTACAGGATAAAACATTATAAAGATCAGTGTACAATGGGCGGTCTTATCGCACAAGGCAATCTCTTCCAGACAACCTTTGGATGGACAGGACGAGAGGAGATAGACATAGGGCTGTCAGCGTACAAAAACTATATTAAATAATATTACTTAGATACAACATAAAATACATACATACAAATAAAATAATATACTAATACATATAAAAAAATAGGGCAGAGAAAGGAGAAGAATAGTTACAAAGAAAGGAAATGCTCCTTCACCATTTTTTTAAATGAAGGTAATGTTTGCGCACGCCTTACCTCAATAGGTAATGCATTCCACAAACGAGCTGCTTGAACCGTGAAAGATTTGTCGAAGAAGGATGTGGAATGCATACGAATGCTTAATTTTAGGTTTTCCGATGATCTCAAGGACCGAGAATGTGTGTCACAGAGGAACTGAAAGCGTTCTTTAAGATAAAAAGGACTAGAAGGATTAAAGAGCACATTATATAGCAATGAAAGTATGTGGGCATTCCGGCGAAGGCGAATAGGAAGCCATTTGAGCTTGGTTCGAAATTCAGAAACATAGTCATACTTGCGCAAGCCAAATATGAACCTGATACAGAGATTTTGAAGTCGCTCAAGCTTGTCCAATTGGTCTTGGGTGAGATCGAGATAGCTGGCATCAGCATAGTCCAGGATAGGGAGAAGAAGAGATTGTGCTATCGCAATTTTAGTGGTGATGGGAAGAAAGTTACGAAGGCGTCTCAGGGAGGCCGCAGACGCAAACAGTTTACGACTGACCTCCTGCAGTTGTTTAGTCCAGGAAAGGGTGCAGTCGATGTAAATCCCCAGGTTCTTCACAGTGTGAGCTATAGGAACAATGGTGTTGTTGAAAGAAACCTGGGGAAGTGTCGCCCAATCAATTCTAGAGACCGTTCGGGAACTTCCCACAACAGCCACTTGACAATGTACCATCAATGGATCTTTTAAGAGGTAACAAAGCCTCCTCCATATGCTGATGGTGATCACCGGGGTGGTTTTAATGAGGTAAAAATCCCACACTCCCTGGGCCTTGCCCAAAAGTCCAGGCCCCTTTTGAAGGTTTCCCCCGTGAACAAAAAAAAAAGAAAGTGGCATGCGACCATGGTTATCGTCTACGGAATATTTTGTACATAACGATTTCAGATCAGAGTGTGATTTTTCAGTAGTCGGAAACCCGACTAGTTTTTAGTTTCTGAACTTATTTTTGTTCCCAAAAGTGCAGCCATCTTTTGAAAACAAACATGATAAACACACTAACAACTTTACATCATCATAATAATGTAAGTGTAGATGGAAAAGTATGGGTGTCTGTTAATAAATGACGCTTTAACGGTTGTACAATCTCACGGAGAAAACTTAGGAAAAGTGACAATGAAGTGACCTGTCAATCCGTCCAATCAAGGTGAAGTGATCGCCGATCGATTCTGCAGACATCTCACCGTGATGACTTAGGTGAAGTGAGCTCGAAGCGAGCTGCCATGCCAACCGATATGCTAGCGGGATTGACAGCTTTCTTCTAGCTCGCTTCACTTACGTCATCATCATGAGATTTTTACAGAATGGCAGTACCGTTTATAAATGAAACTTGATTTACGAGTAAACCTCGTTGTATCTTCCGTCGAATAATTTTCTACTTTCACACAGAATAAATAAATAATAAAATAATTATACAATACTAGCTTTTACCCGCGGCTTCGCTCGCAGTGAAGCCATACTTTTTTTTTTAATAAAAAGTATCCTATGTTACTTCTGATACCTCCAAGAATATATGTACAAAGTTTCATGATGATCGGTTCAGTAGTTTTTGCGTGAAAGCGTAACAAACAAACTTACATTCACATTTAAAATATTACTAGCTTTTACCCGCGGCTTCGCTCGCAGTGACGAAACTAAAAAAAAATTTTTTAATAAAAAGTATCCTATGTCACTTCTAATACCTCCAAGAATATCTGTACAAAGTTTCATGATGATCGGTTCAGTAGTTTTTGCGTGAAAGCGTAACAAACAAACTTACATTTACATTTATAATATTAGTATAGAAGTATGATAATTGCGTGATGGTGATATAATGGCCAATGAACACTGCCTTATTTAAGAAAAATCTAAAGAGTCTTTTAGTTGATAAATGTTACTATAATTTGAATGACTACTTAAACGATAAATTTTCAAAACTCAAGACCGCACAGTGACATCAAGTAATAGAACAATTATGTATGTATCTTCTAATAATTAATATGTTAATATATTGTAATAATACTAGGAATGCCATTGAAATAATTCGATAATTGTTATTATTGAATGAATTAAATAAATGCTTATTGATTAATCTATACTAATATAATTTTAAGGAGGACATTACATTAATTTAATATCTTAAAATATTTTCAACTAATTTTATATGTTTCAATGTCAATCTTGATTTTAATAAACCATGATTGTACACATTTTGCATGCCGTACGGTCGAATCACTTGAAACATTTATATTTAACTAGCTGACAGCCGCGGCTTCGCTCCCGTCAACTGGCTACCTACCCTACCTACCCCACCCTACCTACCCTAGCCTACCTACTCTACCCTATCTACCCTACTCTACCTTCCCTACCCTACCTACGCTACCCTACCTACTCTACCCTACCTACCCTACCTACCCTACCTACCCTACCCTATCTACACTACCCTACCTACACTACCCTACCTACCCTACCCTCCCTACCCTACCCTACCTACCCTACCTACCCTACCCTAAAAACCATCTTTGGACTTTAACAAACATTTAAAAAAAGAATTGGTAAAATTGGTCCAGGCGTTGTTGAGTTATGCGCTTACCAACACATTTTGCGATTCATTTTTATATTATAGACGACACCATTGTAACAGTGTTTTCTGCAAAAAATAATAATTAGATTTGATTGGAATTGTTAGGTATGTTTTCTGAACTGTATATGTCGGCCTTGATAGATACGAATTTATTAAATTTAGATAACAGTTTAAGCTCATGTCTACAGCACGAGTAAGAAGGATGATTGGCGATCGAATGTGACAAGCGCGCTTCGTATGGATTTTATTTTTTTGGGGTGGGAAATCATCCAATGACTTCTCCCGCTCTGGGTGAAGTGGGAGGGCGTGTCAGACTTTTACTGACTAAAACTCACCCGTTTACCTTCAGTTTCTTGTGCCAGGGCCGCGGTAACTCTCTTTCAAATTTATCCGCGTTCCAGACAGGCATGGGCCTTAGCGGGCCCCGTCACTTTCGTCTTTGCGGCGCGCGTGGAACACTACGCGCCGTAAACTCGGGCCTAGTCCTTATCGGACGGCGAGCTACCCATTACTTGCCATCCGCAAGCCCGCGCCTACGGTGGCCGGGCATCGGCTTGCGATTCCCGACGCCCGGGACGTCTCGTGCGGTGGCTAGGGGCGTAAGGGCGTCTCCTTTACCTCTCCCTCTCGCGTTCCGCCTCCTCCTGTGCGAGCATTACTGCTTCGCAGAAGGAGGAGACAGCTTCCCATGCCCTCTCGCTCCGTACTATGGTCTGAACCAGGGCCGGACGCGAGAGGTCGCCACCGCCGATCTCCTCCACGAGGACACGGCGGTGTTCCGCCCAAGTGAGTCAGACCTCCACCGTATGCTCCACCGTGTTTTCCGGGCGACCCGCACAATGGTGACACTCGGGCGTTTTCTCCCGCCTTATCCTGAACAGGACCCTCTCGAAACAGCCGTTTCTGGTGGGGACCTGTGTCAGTCGGAAGGTGAGGACACCGTGACGCCTCTCAAGCCACTCCACAAAGAGGCGCCTTACCACCGCAATTGTGGCGTGCCCAATAGATTTTCCATAGCCATTGACCCGACTGTCGAAGTGTTTATCAGTCGTATGTATGTTTGTTCCTATGTGGCGTTAGAGAGACCAAACGCGTTGGCCGATTTTAATGATTTACGTCAATCGATATGATATGAGTAGGTACTCAAAAATCACCACAACAACCACAAGACGTCATTCTGTTAAAATGAAAATAAAAAAACAAATATTGGCGAAATATGTCAAGTGCGGTTTCGTTGAATAGGTATTTCAAAAATTATGTTTAGGTTTGTTTCACCGTTTTTAATTTTTAGTAAGGGATAGGAAATATAACGATTTTAAGTTGGTTAACAACAATTCTCGCTAATCACCTTATAATCTTTCAAACCACTAGACGGATTTATATTATTAAGACATCGTTAGAGAATTCTTGCCTTCACGCAAAGGTGTTCTTAGATAAGTGACGTAAAAAAATAACTAATTTGGCGAATTTGGTCCCGAATTTGATTTTTTTTCTTTCAAACCCATCGAGTGGAGTATTAAAATAAAAGGTTTTTTTAGAAATAATTACAAAAATGTATACATCTTATAGGTATATTTAAATGTAATTCGAAAACTACCGGCCAAGTGCATGTCGGGCCAACATTCCAATGCATTAAGCTGCGGACGGACAGACGGACATAGCGAAACTATAAAGGTTCCTTGTTGACTTCGGAACCCTAAAAAGAAGATAAAAAAAATAGAGAGTAAAAAAAATATAAAAAGCCCCACTGCTTAAGAAGCGAACTAAAAAGATGTAAACAAGAAGAAAATCATGCTGTGCAGTCGGAAGATAGACAAGGTTTTGGTCAGCTAGCTCGTCAATATGTATCCTCCGACTGCCTAGCAAGATTTTCTTCTTGTTTGCATCGTTTTAGTTCGCTTCCCAACAGTCTGGTATTTGATTTTTTTATTGTTTGAGATTTGATATTGCGCAACCAATGTAGCCTTGTACTTAACTTGTACCTAAAGATTGAATTTACAAGCTTAAACATAATTTTCTTAGCAACATAGCACTCCTTATCAGTTATCATACTGTTGTCGTGTGACTTTGAACATTTTATATTATCTATACTAATATACTAATACTAATAATATTTTATATAAGTGTTCGTTCTGGCGCGATATCTGGTCGGTGCCTGTCAGTCACACCGAGGGTGACTGGACTCGGGAGGTCGAACAAGCGTGCGATCCGATACCACAAATGCGGGCAATTACCATCAGCCCCCAAGATGTAGCTCGTGCAGTCCGTCCGTTGCCTAACTGGAAATCTCCAGGGCCGGACGGACTGCACAACTTTTGGATTAAATGGTTCCAAAGGTCGCACGCTCGTTTGGCTATTCAGTTCCAGTCTTCCTTAGAGTCAGGATCGCTGCCCCAGTTCCTAACGACAGGAATAACCCACCTGCTCCACAAATCAGGTAGTACTGCGGAACCTAAAAATTATAGACCGATAACATGTTTACCGACGGTCTATAAAGTTTTTACATCCATTCTGAGATCTAAAATTAATCTTCATATTGATACGAATTCAATCATGTCTGCTTCTCAGAATGGATGTAAGAAAGCGTCCCGTGGTACTAAGGAGCTGCTCCTTATAGACATTGCCATAAGCCAGCAGGTTCGCCGTTCCCGTAGGGATCTGGCGACATGTTGGATAGACTACAAGAAGGCCTATGACTCAGTGCCACATACATGGCTCATGAGGGTGCTAGAGTTGTATAAAATTGATGCAACTCTGCGCACCTTCCTGATGTCGTGTATGGGGCAGTGGAGGACGGTCCTTCGCTATCCAGGATGTCGACAGATTCAAAATGACAGCGAACCTATAAGGACCGAGCGTGGAATATTTCAGGGCGATAGTCTGAGTCCACTGTGGTTTTGTTTAGCCCTGAACCCTCTTAGTACACTGCTGGAGGGTTCGGGCCTGGGCTATCGGTTGAGAAGAGGAGGTTAGGTCATATCTCACCTCCTTTACATGGATGATCTGAAGCTCTTTGCCCCCAACAACTTGCAACTGATAAAGTTACTGAAGGTGACAGAAACCTTCAGTGACGCCATCAGGATGGAATTTGGTGTGGACAAATGTGCAGTCATGCATGTAAAGCGAGGGGAGATTATGGAATCCGAGGGAATACAACTCTCGGATTCCATACACCTTCGATCCCTTTCCTCAACCGAAACTTACAAGTATTTGGGTATGTCGGAAGCATTAGGCATCAATGCTAGTGACGTGAAACAGTCGTTGAGGGAACGCTTCTTTGGCCGCCTGAAAAAAGTACTAAATAGTCTTTTATCAGGCGGAAACAAGGTGCGCGCCTTCAACGGTTGGGTCATGCCGGTGTTGATGTACTCTTTCGGCATACTCAAATGGACTCAGACAGAACTTGACGCCCTGGATAGGAGGGTCCGCGCGCTGCTTACCGCAAATCGTATGCATCACCCACGATCATCAGTTATGAGACTGTATATCCCGCGGAAGTGCGGCGGTCGTGGCTTTTTAAATGCTAGGACCCTGCACAACCGCGAGGTATGCAGTCTTAGGGAATACTTCCAGGCCGCCGACGTGGTTATGCATCGAGATGTGGTAGCGGTGGACAAGGGCCTTACCCCGCTCTCCTTGGCTAACGAGAACTGGCGCAAACCTGTAGTATTAAATACTAATGACCGCAGGGAGGTATGGCAGAGCAAGGAGCTTCACGGACGCTTCTACCGGGTCCTACATGGGCCCGATGTAGATCTTTTAGCGTCCGTGGCCTGGCTGCGATTTGGTGACCTTTTCGGGGAAACCGAAGGTTTTGTCTTTGCGATTATGGACGAAGTTATGATGACGAACAACTACCGGAAATACATTGTGAAGGACGGCACGGTTGACATCTGTCGGGCATGTCACCGACCGGGGGAATCAATCCGTCACATTATCTCCGGTTGTTCTAGTCTGGCTAACGGAGACTATTTGCATAGACACAACCTTGTAGCCAGGATTATCCATCAGCAACTTGCTCTAAAATACAATCTTGTGGAATCGGAAGTGCCTTACTATAGGTATGTGCCCGACCCAGTTCTCGAAAATGGCAATGTCACGTTGTATTGGGATCGGTCTATCATCACTGACAGGACTATTGTTGCCAATAAGCCTGACATAGTGGTGATAGACCGACTAGAGCGTCGCGCAATGATTGTTGATATAGCGGTCCCCCATGACGAGAACCTCGTGAAGGCTGAGAGAGATAAGAAAAGCAAGTATCTTGATCTGGCTCGCGAGGTTGTCGACATGTGGGATGTGAATACAGCAGTCATTGTGCCGATAGTCGTGACGGCCAATGGCATAATAGCGAAGAGCCTCGACGAACATCTGAGGAGGCTCTCGTTGGGCAGCTGGATCAAGGGCTTGATTCAGAAAGCGGTACTCCTGGACACGGCGCGTATCGTTAGGAGGTTCCTCTCTCAGGAGCCCTGACCACCGGTAGCTTGGACCCTGTTCCCGATACCGGTGGGCTACTATTTTTGTATTTTTAAATGTTTTTTTATTTTATTTTTTATAGAATAATATTTAAAAATGGAAAAAATATGTATATAAAATGAATAAATGATTTTATATAATAGATGTCGTGGTGGCCCAGTGGCTAAGACCTCGCCTCTCGTGCTTGAGGTCGTGAGTTCAAATTCGGGCAAGTACCAATGTGACTTTTTCAAATTCATAAATGTACTTTCTAAGTTTATCTTGGACATCACAGGCAACGGTGAAGGAAAACATCGTGAGGAAACCTGGACTTATATACTTAATGTAGGTAAGTCTGAAATAGCCAAGTCAGAGGCCTGTGGGGTTCCCAGAGGCGGCTAATTAACTCTGACACCAGAGGTGGTTACATCCTCACACGAAAGGAAGAAGAATAATATTGATGAAGAGTTTGTTTGTTTGTTTGAACGCGCTAATCTCAGGAACAACTTGTTGCAAATGAAAAATTCTTTTTGTGTTCAATACCAAAACACAAAAAGACAGGATAGGCTATATAACATCACGTTACGACCAATAGGAGCGGAGCATAAATTAAAAATGTTGCAAAAACGGCAAAAATTATTCCTTTTTGAGAGCTGCGTAAGCGGTTAAAGTTACGCAACAATCATGTATCTAGTGGGTAGGTAGGGTAGATGGGTAGGTACGTAGCCAGTTGACGGGAGCGAAGCCGAAGTTTGTAGTCTCGTACTAGCTGCGATTCGATGCAGTCGTGTTTGCTGACGCGTTAAATTTATTTAACACAAATCGTTTTAGCGCGGCGCAAGCCGTCGCTAGTCTTTTTAATCGCCATGAGTGAACAACTTGTGGCGAATGAACTGCTGGCGTTCCTGCAGCAGAAGCTGGACGTGATGGACGAGGTGTCTGCTGTTCAGATCTGCGCAACAAACTTCAGCGAGGATGACGTCGCTGCTTCCAAGCAGCTGATCTACCGGTTGCTCAACAAGAGCGACCAGAAGGTGTCCCGCCGGCGTGACGGGACAAAGAAGAGCATTCAAGATATTATCACGCTACTAAAGGAGACCGATCCAGACGACGTGCCGACGTTTGTGGCGAAGGATCTAAATAAGCTTCCGCCCGTCACTTTCGACCACGTCGATGTTACAAGCCTGTTGAAGGACATCGTCATTCTGAAGGCAAGTCTTGCGGATGTGCAGAAGAGGTTAGATGCATCCCAAATTGCTGTCGCTGATTTGCGTAGCGAACTCAACGAGTTGCGTAAATCAGCAACGGTAACTGGGTCACCGGCGGGTGCATCGAACGTAAACATGCGGCGCGGAGCGTGCCTCGATGTATCGGGTGTAAGTTTCGCGTCAGCAGTTTTGTCGCCGTCGCCGCTGTCACCGCCGAATGCTGAGCCGGCACAGTGCGCGCCTCGCGCGCCCCACTGCCCCGCTCCAGTCCCTGCGGGTCCTCCCCTCACCGCCGCTCGACCGCTCGATCAGCTGCTTGATTCTGCAGCCTCGGCGAAACAACAAGGTGTTCGTCAAGATTACGCCAGCGTCGCCAGGAGCACAATTGGTGCTACAAAAAAGCCTGTACCCGTAAAGGGACCGAATCAGGCTGACTATGATGGGTTCGTGACGGTGCAAAGGAGGAAGCGCCGTCGGCGAACCATCAAGAATCGCTGCGGTACGGCCCCTGTGGAGTCAAATATAAAAATCCGTGCTGCAAAGCCGAACACCCCGGTGTACATCTCCCGCCTACACTACACCACTAAGGCGGAGGACATTGTGGAGTACGTGTGTCAGAAGCTGAAGTACGCCCCGAGAGTGCAGCTGCTGGAGTCGCGCCATAATGTCAACTTCAAGGCGTTCGTGGTGCGAGTGCCAACGTGTTTTCTGCATTTCGTATTGGACGAGAACTTCTGGCCACAGGACGTGGTGTTCCGTCTCTTCCGCGGACAAGTGCCACGCGACTACACAGTGACGTAGTGCATAGGAAGTGATACTAACATAGATTTAAGTTTTTATTTACTAACAAGTTTTGTATATAATATATATGTTAGTCTGTAAGGTATATATCTGTGGGCCAATGTAGCCTGAAAATAAAGGTATTTGATTTGATTTGATTTGAAGCCGCGTGGGACAGCTAGTTGCTATGGGTACGCCGGTGACTAAGACACTATACATCTTCCTTAGACTGGCTGTGGCTTTGAGGTTTGTTATAACGATTTGTTGAGCTCGTCAAGTTTGAGTTGAGCTGTATGAGTCACATATTGTTCCAAACAGACAGGATTGGTTCACTCAAATGGCGAAAGTAACCGATAAAAAACCGACAGGCTGGCAACTCGGCATCGATGTTCAAGGCTTTGACTCGACCAGTGCCTCATTGCCGATAGGCATCTTGGCCCGTTTTTCTAGAGATTTGTAACTTTTTGATTTACAATAAAGTATATTATATTCCAAATATATTATATGTTCCGTATGGTGCCGGACGTTAAGAATTTCACCATCCCATGTCTTCCCGTGGGTGTCGTAAGAGGCGACTAAGGGACAAACCAGAGAATGGGCAGCAGCGTTCTCTGTGCTTCTGTAACAACCATACTGCGATCGCCAACCCGCCTGCCAAGCGTGGCGATTATGGCAAAACCCCCCCAATGAAAAGCACAAATAAAAAATGGCCCCTAGTACCCGGCAGCCTGCCTACCCTCGACTACGGTAGCGGTCGAGGTTACGGCATGGCAAGGGGTGCAAAGAATCTCCGGACGAGATCCGGCTACCCCAACAATCACCGACGACTGGACCTGGCAACGTACAACACGCGCACACTTCGATGTGCAGGTTGCGATGGAGTATTATAGGGTTATCTGAAGTCCGAAGAGAGGGGGAGGACTCGATAATCCTCAAATCCGGTAACCTGCTCTATTTCCGAGAGGGTGACCGGCAGTCCCAGGGTGGTGTCGGGTTTATCGTCCACAAGTCCCTTGTGAACAACGTGGTGAAGATCGAGAGTGTGTCGACCAGGGTGGCGTACCTTATACTCAGAATATCCTCAAGATATTCGCTGAAGGTCATACAGGTCTACGCCCCAACCTCGGCACACCCCGACGACGAGGTAGAGACCATGTATGAGGATATCTCCAGAGCCATGCATGGTTTCAAAACTCACTTCACCGTTGTCATGGGGGACTTCAACGCGAAACTGGGCAAACGAGACGAGGATGAGCTCCAAGTGGGGCAATTTGGAGTTGGACGTCGGAACCACCGGGGTCACCTACTGGCCAGTTTTATGGAGAAGGAGGGCCTCTATATGATGAACTCCTTCTTCAAAAAGCGTGAACACAGGAAGTGGACCTGGCAGAGCCCCGATGGTGCAACAAAAAATGAGATTGACTTCATCATGTCAACCAGGAAGCAAATGTTCAATGATGTCTCTGTGATCAATTCGGTAAAAACCGGGAGCGATCACCGCATGGTAAGAGGCACATTGAACATTAATATTAAGCTTGAAAGGTCTCGACTGATGAAGTCCACGCTCCGTCCAGCACAGATCCAGGTCCAAAACCCCGAGAGCTTTCAGCTCGAACTCCAGAATCGTTTCGAGTGCCTAGGTAGCTCAGTGGACGAATATAGCGACGGGTTCGTGGAAGCTGTCCATACGGTCGGGTCTAAGTTTTTCAAGACCCGTCGTACAGATAGAAACAAAAAGATCTCTGATCCTACCCTCAAGCTTATGAAGGAGAGGCGTGAGATGATCCTGCAGTCTTCAGATGAGGCGTGCAAATACCGGCAGCTCAATAGACAGATCTCTAAATCCTTGAAAAGAGACCTCCGCCGCTTTAATACCGAGCGTATTAAAGACGCGATTGAGCGAAATAAAGGCTCCAAGGTTTTTTCAAGGGATCTGGCTATTGGGCAGAGCCATCTCACGAAACTGAAGACCGACGATGGCAGGACCGTATCCGCCAAACCGGAGCTTCTGAGGGAGATCGAGACATTCTATGGGCAGTTGTACACATCAGTCAGCAAGCCCGTTGCGAGTCTAGCAAACGACCCAAGAGCTAGATTGACCCGTCACTATACCGAAGATATCCCGGATGTCAGCCTGTACGAGATTAGGATGGCTCTGAAACAGCTTAAAAACAACAAGGCGCCGGGTGATGACGGAATCACGGCTGAACTCCTGAAGGCGGGTGGAAAACCGGTCCTTAAGGCCCTTCAGAAGCTGTTTGATTCCGTCATACTCGAGGGCAAAACGCCACAGGCATGGTGCAGGGGTGTGGTGGTACTTTTCTTCAAGAAGGGCGACAATGCCCGGCTGAAGAACTATAGACCCATCTCACTTCTTAGCCATGTCTACAAGTTGTTTTCAAGAGTCATCACGAATCGTCTCGCGCGCAGGTTTGATGATTTCCAGCCTCCCGAACAAGCCGGATTCCGAAAAGGCTTTAGCACCGTAGACCACATACATACGCTGCGGCAGGTTATACAGAAGACCGAAGAGTATAACCTGCCTCTCTGTTTAGCGTTTGTGGACTATGAGAAAGCCTTCGATTCGATCGAGACTTGGGCTGTACTGCAGTCTCTCCAACGGTGCCAGATCGACTACCGGTACATTGAGGTGTTGAAGTGTTTGTACAAAAACGCCACCATGTCAGTCCGTCTTCAGGATCAGACCTCGAAACCAATCCTTCTCCAGCGTGGCGTGAGACAGGGAGACGTCATTTCTCCGAAACTGTTCACTGCTGCGCTGGAGGATGTATTCAAGGTTCTGGACTGGAGGGGCCTAGGCATCAACGTTAATGGCGAGTACATCACTCACCTTCGGTTTGCCGACGACATAGTGGTCATGGCTGAGACCATGGAAAGCCTCAGTAAAATGCTCGATGACCTCAGTAAAGTTTCCGAAAGAGTGGGTCTTAAAATGAACATGGACAAAACCAAGATCATGGTGAACGCCCATGTAGCACCCACTCCTATCAAGATCGGAGACTCTACACTCGAAGTTGTAGACGATTATGTCTACCTGGGACAAACGATCCAGTTGGGTAGGTCCAACTTCGAGAAAGAGGTCAACCGTCGAATCCGACTCGGCTGGGCGGCGTTCGGGAAGTTGCGTGGTATCTTCTCGTCCAATTTACCGCAGTGTCTCAAGACAAAAGTCTTTGACCAGTGTGTGTTGCCAGTGATCACCTATGGGACCGAGACATGGTCGCTCACAATGGGCCTTATCAGAAAGCTTAAAGTCACCCAAAGGGCAATGGAGAGGGCTATGCTCGGAATTTCCTTGCGTGATCACGTCAGAAATGATGATATCCGCAGGAGAACTAAAGTTACTGACATAGCCCGGAGAATTGCTAAACTTAAGTGGCAGTGGGCAGGGCACATTGCTCGCAGAACGGATGGCCGATGGGGCCGAAAAGTTCTGGAATGGCGACCGCGAACCGGAAGACGATACGTTGGAAGGCCTCCCACTAGGTGGACCGATGACCTGGTTAAGGTTGCGGGAAGGCGCTGGATGCGAGACGCACGGGATCGGTCAATGTGGCGACGCCTGGGGGAGGCCTATGTCCAGCAGTGGACGTCTTTCGGCTGAAATGATGAATGATGATGATATTATATTCTATTCGATCGACTCTAGTGCATCAAGCTGATATTTGGCAGATCCGTCCCAGAGATGATAACAGAATCACATGCATGATCGAACTTGCGCTTGATACAAGTTGAGCAGCTGTTCTGGTAAGAAGTACCGTCTCTAATTTGCAAGGTTCCACAACTTTTCAGCAGTCAGCTGAGCCTTTAACAACAGTCCCAAACAGTCCTTTCGCGCTATTTTTAACCGACTTCGCAAAAAGGAGGAGGTTATAAATTCGGCTGTATTATTTTTTTTTATGTTTGTTACCTCAGAACTTTTTATTGGGTAAACCGATTTTGATGACTCTTCTTTTATTTGAAAGCTGGTGCTTGTCATGTGGTCCCATTTAATTTTCATCAAGATCTGATGAAGAACTTCGGAGAAATACATCAGAACTCTTCAATAAATGAAGGTAAAACACTCGGGATAGATGCAATCGCATGTCTGTTTATTGTTTACACCATTTCATAACATAACATCACACTGGTACGCTCTAAAGGGGTACGCACGTGTGAACAGTTCACCCTGGTATACTCTCACTGCACCTGGTTTTGTTTAAGTTTCATGTTATTGGGTTCATGTATTCTGGCTTCACTTTGGGCACTATACGCGTAGGTACCTAGCCTATAGAATTGGTACATTATGTACCACAACAAAAAAGTGAAAAATAAAAAACATTTTTCCAAAAATTACAACCGACTTCCAAACAAAATCACTACAAAGTGAAAAATAACTTCAATTTCGGAAGTCGGTGTCAAAAAACGAAGAAACGTAAACAGGAACACCGACTTCCGAAATTGAAGTTATGTTTCTTTTACTTTGGTAGGTAGGTATGGTTGATAGGTAGCCAGTTGACGGGAGCGAAGCCGCGGGGGAGAGCAGGCTATTTTAATGTTAATTGGTTTATTGTTCGTGTTTTCGCTATCGTTTGTAATAATCATTAGAATTAATATTTGTTTCGGGATATTTACCATGTATATTTTGGTTGAGAGCCCGATATTTCGGCACCGTTACAAGCGCCATGATCACGAGAACTAAAGTATTTGCAGGTGGATGTTGTTTACGAGCTGACAATTCTAATGATTGTGACCATGTCAGCTTAAAAACTTATATCGTTTGTAATAAGTTGGTATCGTGAGAATTATTTATTTCTAGCTTCTGCTGGAAGCGAATGCTGGCAATCATCACAAGGTACCATGTTCCCGGGATGTAAAGAATCCTATTCACATCACATCACATCATCAGCCTATTAATATTCCCACTGCTGGGACACAGGCCTCCTCTCTGTGAGAGGGAATGACGCGGGCCCAGTGCGGGTTGGTGGATGTCACATGTCTTCGAATTTTTAGTTCTGGGACATGCCGGTTTCCTCACGATGTTTTAATTCACTGTTTTGAGAGCAGTGGTGGCCCAGTGGTATCGACCGCGACGATCCTATTGCCAAATTGCATTACGAACCGTTTAGTCGTGAGAAGATAACAGATAGACAGAGTTACTTTAGTATTTATAATATTAGTATGGATTAAACTAGAAGGCCGTTACGCCGACCATCTTCCACGCAATATGGCATCGGTTTACTACTAATACTACTCCTCATATTAAATTTACAATATCTGGCCCTAAAGAAAAGCGATCGAAGTCTAAAAATGTAACTTTACAGGAAACGCAAAAAACACTGCACGCGCTTCAAATTGCGTGTTTGACCTCGTCTGACATTTATACTGATACCAAATTAAAATGTGATAATTTTTATATGTAAGTGACCTATGCTCTTCAGTATATTTCTGTTATTTTTTTTTGTAAAGTTTATAGTTTTTAAGATAGTGACTTACTTACTACCTAACAAAATGATTTCCTGGAGGGTATGAAATAAGTTTGAGCCCTTCTCCCATAGGTTAAATGTTAATACACATAAGTGAAAAGTGATACGCTTTAGGAATCATTTTAATTATAACCAAGTAAAGTCGGAACCACACTTACGTGTCGTGGCGTGGCTTGGCGCGAGATCCACCAATCAAACGACTCTGCTCCAGCCTACGTCATAACGCAACGAGTTTTGTAGCCAATCAACTGCGTCGGATGGCGCCACGAAACGCCACGCCACGTAAGTGTGGTTCCGGCTTTAGGCAAAGATATTTTGTTTTTTTTTTTCTTTATTTTGGTGCAAACGGATGACTAGCATTATCATAGCTCACTAAACCATTTTTACCAAGGACGATGTGACTTGTATACATCTGTCCCTTACGCACACTCAAAATTTCAGTTCAAATCTCAGTTACAGGCATATCTTCTAAAACTAACTTATCGCAATACCTACTGAGGATCTTCTTTTGGGAAATTTTAGTTATATAAATAAATAGTGCAGGTTTTTATAAAAAAAAGTTATTTTACTATCGCATAAGCTCGCAAACTCACTCATTCTTACACTCACAATCATACACTGTTTCTCAAATATAAACACACTGTCAAACACCCACCCCATTTGGTCGGTTGGATAGAGTTTGAACTCTTTGCGCACTTACGCAATACGGCTGCCCGAAATAATGTGACGGATTGATTCCCCCGGCCGGTGACATGCCCGACAGATGTCAACCGTGCCGTCCTTCACAATGTTTTTCCGGTAGTTGTTCGTCATCATAACTTCGTCCATAATCGCAAAGACAAAACCTTCGGTTTCCCCGAAAAGGTCACCTAATCGCAGCCAGGCCACGGACGCTAAAAGATCTACATCGGGCCTATGTAGGACCCGGTAGAAGCGTCCGTGAAGCTCCTTGCTCTGCCATACCTCCCTGCGGTCATTAGTATCTAATACTATAGGTTTGCGCCAGTTCTCGTTAGACAAGGAGAGCGGGGTAAGGCCCTTGTCCACCGCTACCACATCACGATGCATACCCACGTCGGCAGCCTGGAAGTATTCCCTAAGACTGCATAACTCGCGGTTGTGCAGGGTCTTAGCATTTAAAAAGCCACGACCTCCGCACTTCCGCGGGATATACAGTCTCATAACCGATGACCGTGGGTGATGCGTGGGTGATGCACGATTTGCGGTAAGCAATGTGCGGACTCTCCTATCCAGGGCGTCAAGTTCTGTCTGAGTCCATTTGGGTATGCCAAAAGAATACATCAAGACAGCAAGAATACAATAACCTAGCTGTTGAAGACGCGCACCTTGTTCCCGCCTGATAAAAGACTATTTAGTAGTTTTTTCAGGCGGCCAAAGAAGCATTCCTTCAAAGACTGTTACGCGTCAATAGCATTGATGCCTAGTGCTTCCGACATACCCAAATACTTGTAAGTTTTGGTTGAGGAAAGCGATCGAAGGTGAATGGAATCCGAGAGTTGTATTCCAACGGATTCCATAACCTCCCCTCGCTTTACATGCATGACTGCACATTTGTCCACACCAAATTCCATCCTGATGGCGTCACTGAAGGTTTCTGTAACCTTCAGTACTCTTCTCAACCGTTAGCCCAGGCCCGAACCTTCCAGCATGTACTAAGAGGGTTAAGGGGTAAACAAAACCACAATGGTCTCAGACTGTCGTCCTGAAATATTCCACGCTCGATCCTTATAGTTTTGCTGTCCTCCTGAATCTGTCGACATCCTGGATAGTGAAGAAACGTCCTCCACTGCCCCATACACGACATCAGTGAGGTGCGCAGAGTTGCATCAAAATAAAAAAAATATGTTTTTGTTTAAAAATTTAAAAAGTACTTGAATCAAAATAACGTTGAAAACCGGAGGCGCGAAGGGAAAGCAACCCCGCCCGCTGTAACAAAGCATGGGCACCCGTGCAAGCCGTAGCGGCTGAGGTTGGCGTTTTGGGGCTTGGAAGTTACGACGCCTCGGCTCCAGTATGTGGCCGGGGCATCGGCCGCCTATGCCCCTGGGCGGCAGTTGAGTGTGTTCGGTAGTTACTTGCTCGGATCTTGCGAGTTAAATGAAACGCCGACTAATAGAAGGATGATGTATAATTCAACTTAGGAGTATGCAGAAATAAGGAATATAACATTTCACCACCAGCTCGGCTTGGTTGGTAGGAAAAATCTGGTGTGACTGGCGCTGTCGCCGCATTGTTTCTTAATTATCTAAATCTCTGTGCGGCCAGTTGTGCAACGGTGTTGCCACACCACACCCCTACGGAGAAACATAACCTCGCATATTGCGAAGATGGTTAAATATAAAAATGTTAACAACTAATCAAAAGTTTTGATTCTAACTCGTCTACCAGATCTGGTAACGTATGGGCGCTTCTGTGTTTCGGGAAAAGGAGGCTTCGACAAAACTGGCGCAGGAGAAACAGCTGTTCCAGGTACCAGGTGAGCTGAGGGAGAAAAAAAGAAAAAAGGCTAGGAAAATGATGATATTCAAATAAGGAAGGGGAACGGGAGGGTATGGCCAATGAAAGATGGATGGATTGCCTTGATTAAAGTTCTGTTACAACCTATTGTAGCGTTAAAAAACTTAACGCAACGATAACGTTTAATGTAGAACTAAAAGGAAGTACACCGAAAATATAAAACATAGAAAAAGGTTAAACAATAATATCAATATCTTCTTCTTCTTCTTATATATAAAAATCAATTGCTGTTCGTTAGTCTCGCTAATACTCAAAAACGGCTGGACCGATTTGAATAATTCTTTTTTTGTTTTGTTCGCCCGAATGTAGGGAAGGTTTAAAAATAGAAATTGTTGAGGTAATTAAGTAGGGAAGTTAGGTAAGTAGGTAGGTGGGTAGGGTATGGTAGGAAGGTTTGGTAGGTAGGTAGGGTAGGTGGGTAGGGTATGGTAGGTAGGTTAGGTAAGTAGGGTAGGTAGGTGGGTAGGGTAGGTAGGTAGGTAGGTAGGTAGGGTAGGTAGGTAGGTAGGGTAGGTAGGTAGGTAGGGTAGGTAGGTAGGTAGGGTAGATAGGTAGGGTAGGGTCCCAATTAAAAAAGGTAGGGTAGGGTAGATAGGGTAGACGGGGGCGAAGCCGCGGGCACAACTAGTAAACAATGAAAGGTAATTATGAAAAAAACTTAGTAGTGACATTTTGGAAAGATCTTAAGGTGGTGTTGCATAAACTCAACCACTTACAACTATGTTAGTAAGCACTGATACTGTAAAAGCTTGTCTCAATCTAAAATTCTAAGGCATTTTGAATGCCACCTTCCAACTATGCCAACTTCAAGGAAATCTATACTAATATTATAAAGCTGAAGAGTTTGTTTGTTTGAACGCGTTAATCTCAGGAATTACTGGTAGGAATTGTAAAAATCTTTTTGTATTGGATAGTCCGAGGATTTATCGAGGAAGGTTATAGGCTTTATATCATCAAACTACGACCAATAGGAGCGGAGCATAAATGAAACAAACATTTTCCTTTTGAGAGCTTCTGTTGCGTTCGCTGCGTAAACGGTTAAAGTAACGTAATAATCATGTATGTAGGGTAGGGTAGGTCCCCCCCAACCCGAGATCGACGCCAGCAGAGGCGGGCCGGCACTAGCCGGGGGTTACGGCAGTATCGTATGTTCAAATCAAATCAAATCAGTCAAATCAAATTATTTATTTGCATAATACAGGTAGGTATAGAAAGATGTCACAATTCGATTTAAGTGCACTGTATCATTACCTAATTAGATGTGCAAATATATAGGCAGTCTAGTTTTTCAAATGTAATTACAATATAGTTCTTTTACTTTATTACAAACTTATCATGTTCGAAAAAAAAAAAAAAAGCTAATAAATTCAGAATAAGTATCACAAACGTCAAAAGGATTAAAATACAAAATGTCAGAAGAATTATAGTTCATGTCGTAGTTTTAAAAATTTAATACATTAAAATATTAAGGACCACAAATTATGTCAAAAGGATTAAAATACAAAATGTCAGAAGAATTATAGTTCATGGTCGTAGTTTTAAAAATTAAATACATTAAAATATTAAGTACCTACCACAAATGTCAAAAGGATTAAAATACAAAATGTCAGATGAATTATAGTTCATGTCGTAGTTTTAAAAATTAAATATATTAAAATATAAGACAAAGTAAAAATTACATAGCTTATCAAACAAAATTATTACGGCATGTCACATTATTTTATTGCTACATCAAAATGATACAAAATTTCTCCTGCTATAGGTATCTATCTATAATCTTTATCCTGTAAGTACTCCTTGACATTATAATAACATTTATTTACCAGTAGTTTGTGCAACTTTGACTTGAATTGGTGGACAGGTAACGTTTTGACATCATCAGGCAGCTTGTTATGAATCAATGATGCCATACAAAGAATACTTTTATTGATTAGTGCTGTTTTCCCATAAGGTATATGAATTTCTAATCTTTTTTTGTCACGTAATTGTCTATAGTAGCTTTTAAAAGCAGTCTCAAAATAATTAGGATTTAATTTCACAAAGACATTAAGCTCATATATGTATAACGAAGGCAGTGTCAGAATTTTCAAGCTTTTAAAGTAGGGTTGACAGCTGGTAGTATTGTCTACATTACACATTGCTCTAATGCATTTCTTTTGAGCTTTAAATACATATTCCTTATCTACTGAGTTTCCCCAAGATATAATACCATATCGTAGGATAGGTGCAACTAGTCCGTGATAAGCTGCTAATACGGCTTCTTTATTGACAATTTGTGAGTTTGTACAGAGCAAATGAGGATTGTGATTGTGATGTTGTGGGTGGTTTTTAGTCAGTACGAGTCTGACAGACCCCTCCGCCCCCGGTAGTTTGGTAAGTTGGTAGTTAGGGTAGGAAGGTACGGTAGCTGGGTAGGGTAGGTTAGTAAGGTAGGTGGCTAGGTATGTAGTCAGTTGACGAGAGCGATGCCGCCGGGGATAGCTAGTGTTAAATAAAACGACAAACATAAATGTACCGTCATTGGTTTATTTCATACAATATTTATAAAATACAACTCTAGTAATAAGTTACATTGTAATGTGCTAAGATTGATATTAAAAGGGCGTTTGCTACCGTCACTTTTGCATCGACACTACACCAATTAAAGTATTGCTATGCCTTTCTTGCAACTATAGTGAGAAAGAGACGGAAGTATATTAGGACTGGTTATAGAAACACGATCTAACTGTCAAACTTATATTAAGAACTGTCATTGGCTGACTGAAAAAAATAATACCAACGTGAAATCACATCACTTGACAGAGTTTTGACAGTTAAGTTGTACAGGAGCAAAGGCCTAGTCAAAAAGCCCAGTTTTGATATCCATTGATTAGTTAACAGGGTGTAACGGAAAGTTGAGATCATAATTTAAAAACTACTTCTGGCCTTGTAAATGAAACTTTCTCCAAGGAAGTCGAAAAATTGAATTTTTCATTAAAAGTTCTCGTCGGCTGACCAAAATTTGTATGGTCTTTTTTGAGTTCTGACGGGATGACTGACGGCAGGCTTTTTCTTTACGACACCAATGTGACGTTATTTGAAAATAACTTATTACTTGCAAATTTTTGTCACTCACCTCTTGGACTATAATTCTGTGTACTTTTATCTCTTTCTTACTAAAGTGCCAGAAAGAGATATCAACACTTCAAAGGTTTTCTGAACCAATCTATTAACTGTAGCCATAAACCAACCATGTCAGTTAAACGTGACTATTTAAAAATTAAATAAAAACAACGCACCCTCCATACAATTATTACTAAATTATTTACAAACTTATACTAATAGCCTATTTTTGCTAGATATTTAGTAAAAAAAAAACTTTTCATACTAATGTAATTTCAGAGATTTTTTACAACAGTCAAAAGCGCCTTGTCTTTGAAAGAGGCCATTTGCAAAAAAGACATTTGGGCCAAATTTTTCCTTAAAAAAAAACATTGCCACACACTAACAATGACTCCTATATCGTGAGTGTGCTTACGAGGGGCAATTTTTAAAAAGGGCTTATTTATATTTTGCTACAAAAAAAAAATATATGAATGCCATCGTCACTGTCATGTGAAAAACTAGCTTTTAGCCCAAAATCCAATACAAAAAGTACACATTTCTGGAAACTTACTCAAATTTTCGTACAGAAGGACACATTTCCAGTACAATTTTAAGTGATAGTTAGAAGCTATATCACTGAAAAAGTTTGTTTATCATGGAAATAAGCCCCTTTGAAAATTCACTGCTCCATTTAAATTCACATATACAAGCCTCTTCTTCACGGTGCCTTGTGAACGGGAAGACGAGGCATTTTAAAAGTAATCTTCAATTTGTAACTTCTGACAATAGAGGCACAGTACACTGGCTTTATTAGCCCTGATTATCTTGTAAGAATGCTAACTGATTACAGTACAAACATTTTCTTAATGTGTTTATAACATTTTTTAAAGGCAAAATTTCCTGTTTCGTCAGTCGTCGGATTTCTATCAGTTGTTGGTGCCGACCGGATGCTCTCAATCAACTTAGAAGTGTATAGAGTAGTTAATACTCTTTTAACATAATGTATAATAGTCACGGCGGATCTTTGTGTCTCTGAAGTTGGCTCTGCCAACCACTGCGCAAGAAACAGTTTGTCATCGAGTATACTGCACAGAGTAAGCGAATGAAAGAGACAGTTATACAAAGCTATCTTCACTTTCAACATTGACAAAATAGCTACTGCGCAGTCTTGCAGCCAATTCAGAGACGCAAAGATCCGTTGTGAGTATTTTTATTTATTTAAAAAATTGGAGTCAAGCTGTAATTTTCACGCTGAAATCAAAACAACAAAACAGTACTTAGTTCTGAATTCAAATACACGATGAATCTAATAATTGTTGATGAACATGGAAATTAGCATTCGTTTGTATTCGGAAATGCGATGATTGCCGAGGGACATTAAGAAAATAGTTTTACTGCACTTTTACAGTTAGGTCGTTTGTTCACGAGACGCCGCACGACACGATTTGCGGTTACGATTTTTAACACACGGCACACTGCGTACGGTCTGTCGTCCGTTCGTTTGTTCACTAGACACGATTCTGCAACGATATTGCAGTAAGTGCACTTGTTTTGTTTTATAAGCGCATGAGTGACGAACCACGCGTGAGCCGTGCGGTGCGGTGTGTCGTGTCGTCAACAAGCGCATACCGGTTTTGTTCAACCGTTAAATCGTCACCGCAAGAAAGCGGAATCGACATAGCGGCATCGACGACATAGCCGAATAACCGTTTGAAAATCGTTTCGCGTGTGGTGCGGTGTCGTGCAATGAACAAACGGTCCATACAAATATATGGAGCTCTGAATGGTGACGTAATTTTGCGGTGTCGTGTGTCGCGTCGTGAACAAACGACCTTCCTTCAATCCTTGGTCAAGTAATTTAATGGTGTTGATGTGCGAGATATATACAGTGGCTTCATATAAAATATTGGTACTTAGCTGCACCCCAACAAACTGACAGCCGACCTCAACATTATAGGGACGTTTCCTGTGTAGAAAAATAAAAATTCTATTAAGTCCGTCAGTGAGATTATGAAATAATATTGGACGCGTATTTTTTGCTTTAACAAATAAATAAAAACTGACAAAAAAAAAAGCGCATTCAGGAGTGGGGGCTTGTGAAGACACTATGTCAGTATAAAGTGTAGCACACTGTGACGTCACACGATATTTCAACGCACTTAAATTACGACGTTACGTCGTAATTTTTTTGTTTACGTGGCAAAAAAACAATACATGTCCAATATTTTTAATTTATCTAACTGACGGACTAAATAGATATTTTTTTCAACTACCCCATTGGGTAAATCATGAAGTCTATTGATATTTCTAGGGTCCTATTCTTTTAGATTCCAAATCCAAGGTCTTATTTATCAATTGTAGTGGTTTCTAGAATTTTCCTTGGATACAGAAGCAACGTGGTCACTTATTGAAGTACACCACGAGCGGCCGATGTCCAATGGTTCTGATGATGAAGTGTTTCTTACTGAAGTCAGGCAAAATACTAATGAATAGGTATAGGAGATAAAGCATCTTATGCGTTAGTATTTTCCTTGGCGACAGTTAGTCAGCCAGGCGGCGTGTTATGAGGTGGCACGACGTGATGATGGAGTCCTCTCATGGTGTCTACAGGGTTACTGAGAAAAGTTTCGTGACCTGGGGCTATAACTTGTATACATCTGTTCCTTACGCATAATGGACATAAACTTGCTCTAACCAAGCTCATGGTATGGTCCCTGGACTTATAGTCAGAGTAACTTTGTTCTCCATTGGTGTGCTGCACCTCGCTCTGGAATGCATTGCAGTAAGCAAAGCATTCCAGTCCGAGGATAAACGAATAACTTTATCATCAAGGTTAGACGTTTGTAGAGGCCAATCTCTAACTGAAGGATCATTCATTAGGTACAATTTGAGAACACTTGGAGCCTTTGCCGTGGTCGTGTTACTCTGTTACTGCATTGTGGAGGCTTCATCTGGTTAGTGTTAGCCGACCACAACCCAAGTTGGGTAAAGGTAGGATGATGGAGCTTGAAGCATTAGCATGTAGTTGTAGTACCAGCATCCTTCACAGCGATGAATGCTTACACTTTCGCGCGGTTCCGGCACCGCCCCGCCAGTCGGTTGTCACCGCTCGTGGTTGTTGGCGCAGGGGTCTTAGTAGAGCCTCACAAGAAGCCGTCAAGGAACAACCCTACCGTCACGAATATTAAGTTCAAAATTGAGTATTTGATCTCGGAGAGTGAAATATCTGTCACGTAGTAACTCCTCTCATCTGTGGTAGTAGGTAGTAAAGTATTTCTAGGGTACTTCCCCCTATCTAGAGATCTCAATCAACAAGTATAAAAGATCAAAAGCATGTCCATATTTATATCACTAGTTTCTTCGATGTGACCATGTCAAATTGATTAGTTAGATCTTCTCTCCCTTCTGTTGTCCAAGCATAGTGTGTACTCAGTAGGTCTCTGTGTCCAGTTGGTCTAGTGCAAAGGTTCTCTAGTCGTGCGCTCAGTGGTGTAAGCCGTGGTGCGGGCTATGTACCGCCTCCAGTAGTCTTGTAGTCCGGTTATGGAGCGGGCTACGAGTATATCTTGGATCTTTCCTTCTGTTGGTCTAGTCCAGTAGTCTCCTGTCAGTTTGTCAGTAGTGTAAGCCGTGGTGCGGGGTAAGTACTGCCTCCCCAGCAGTCTTGTAGTTCGAGGATGGAACGGGCAAAAAGTATATCTCCTCCTAGGATAGCTAGGATCTTTCATTCTGTTCAAGTGGCGTGGTTCTGAAGCAGACTCTTGTGTCGGATGTAGGTCGTTGGTCTAGTGCAGGGGTTCTCTAGTGGTGCAGGCCGTGGTGCGGAGTTAGCACAGCTCCCCCCGCAGGTAACACAGACGTGATGACGGGCGCGGCGCCGCTCACGCCACTCACGCCGCCCACGCCTCCCACGCCACCGCCGCAGAATATCACCTGGAAATAAAATTACTGATTGCTTTATTGAATTCATCATAATATCAGCCGTAAGACATCCACTGCCGAAAATTGGCCTGCCACAATTCTCGGCACATCGACCGGACCTGTACATCTTGCATCTCTGGAGTGACGACCACGTGCCGGGAGACACAGTGTTAGAAATAGGGATTTAATCAACGAATCGATTTTTGGGACCATAAAAATCGAATTTTTTCCGATAGTGCTGACTCGATCAAATTAATCGATATTTTATTCATATTTCACTCTGGAAAGACGACATCGATTTTGCTAGGTTTTCAGTTCCCTTGAAAACTTTTTAATGTAACCAAAATAAATGTGTTTTTTTTATACCTGTTACTTTTATTTAGTTGTATATGAACTTTAAATAGTTAAAATGCTAAATGATCGATTATTATTATGGTTATTTTGTTTTCCGTAATTGCACGTAATAAAAATACAAATGCGAAAAGAAAACCTTTTTTTTTTTTGGAAAATCGATTTTCTGATTTCGATTCGAATCGATCTTTTTCGAAAAGAATCGCCCATCCCTAATTAGAAGGTCTCCTACTGGGTAGACCATGCACCTAATTATTGCTGCAGGAATCCCTTAAATGCGAATCGTACTGATCAATTTTAGACATAAAACGGTGACAGAATGCGTTATTAAGGTATCCCAATAAGCACATTTTAATTATTTTCTCTAGTTTAAATAGAAACTCGGTAAACAGCTATGATATTCTAGTAAACAGATATGTTATGATCGCGCACATTGTGAAGACTAGAATACGTCCTAATTGGGTATACGTCCCAATTAGGACGTATTCGAGTCTTTAGTCTATGTCACGCATGGCGAAGAGAGATACGCTTTGTTGAAACAAAAATAAAATTTTAAAAATGCCGTCGTGTGTATTTTGAAAATGTACCAATTATGATACCAAAGTACATAAAACAGAAGGGATCTCATACCATATGTAAATACGCAATACACCTCAATTTACTAATTCATTTACTTTATTTCCTAATATTCTGATATTCGGAGGTTAGAAAAAGAAAAAAACATTGGTAGTCAGAATAATGTTTGTTTACATTCATAAGCAAGTGACAAACACTAGCTGACTCTTTTTTCTTGTTGGGTTTATCAAGCCATCCCTTTCGACTTGTAGTGAAATGTCAGATGAATAAAAAGTGTGCATGTGTGCTGCCGCTGCTGCGCGGAACACTTTTTTCGGTTGTTTTGTGAGTGTGTAACGTATCTGTTTACTAGAATATCATTGGTAAACAGTACCTGTGAGACGGGCGTGGCGGGTTGTCCGGGCGTCGCTAGTACATACTGCTGCTGCCTGACGCCGCCTACCTGGAACAAACGACATTGTATCATTATTTATCAATATCTGCCTTTTTAAGGCGATATATACGCCCCGATATTAACGCAGTACTGGCCGTGCGCCCGCTCGATGCCAAAATATCAATATTGAACCTCCATTTGAACAGTTTTGTTTGCAAAATATTATTTGATTTACATATGCTATATCAGTTATGAAGAAATTCCAGCCATCAATTTTTCTGTGTAAAAATATTTTTAAACATGCAAGTCGTTTTGGAGGAGTATCCAAAAGTTGCGAAAAATATCTTGTTTTAATTATTTTTTTAAAGCAAAACTATTTGTTATACGAAAAAACCATGTTTAAAAAATAATGTACATGAAACAATAATATTTTTTTTTTCAAACCTTTTAACCTAGCCGTTACTAAGGAGTATGCTTTAGAAAGTTACCGTTTTTCGGCACTGAAGCGCATGTAGGCCCTTAAACCCAGTCGGATAAGGTTAAAAAGTTGCTCAAAAACGTGAATTCATGATGAAAATAGATATCTAACGCACCTGGTGTACTTGCTGAGGTTGCTGCTGTATTGTTTGTCTGTGTTGTTGATCTTCCGTTTCCACGACCACTTGCTCCATATACGAGGCGCCACCTAACGGGTAGAGTTATAAACTATTAGCAATGTATAGTCCCTGGCATGTGACTTGGCAAGGTTTTGGCGTAGTGGTGGTAAATTGAACTGACCAACCACCATACAGAGCGAACGGAAGGTGGACGCGACGCGATTGGTCAGTCGATCCTTGTGTCAGCTGAACAAACAATCGAGCGCTCGGAACGGCGCCAAACGTTCCCCGCGTCCAGCTTGATAACCAAAGAGACCTAAAAAACGACTCGTGCGCATCTGACGACTCTAGCCAAGTTACGTGCCGACAACTATACTACGAAATCCTACTTCCTGCTATCTATATATATATAAATGAATCCCTATTTCTCCTGGTCACGCTATAACTTGAGAACGGCTTTACCGATTTCGCTAATTCTTTTTTGTTGTTTGTTATTGTTAGAAGGTTCTAATATAGAAAAAAATAAGTAAAAAAAATAGTGGGTACGTAGGGTAGGTATGTAGGTAGAGTAGGTATGTAGGTAGGGTAGGTATGTAGGTAGGGTAGGTATGTGGTTAGGGTAGGTATGTAGGTTGGGTAGGTATGTAGGTAGGGTATGTTTGTAGGTTGGGTAAGTATGTAGGTATGTAGGTTGGGTAGGTATGTAGGTTGGGTAGGTAGGTAGGTAGGTAGGGTAGGTATGTAGGTAGGGTATGTTTGTAGGTTGGGTAAGTATGTAGGTAGGGTAGGTATGTAGGTTGGGTAGGTATGTAGGTTGGGTAGGTAGGTAGGTAGGTAGGGTAGGTATGTAGGTTGGGTAGGTAGGTAGGTAGGTAGGGTAGGTATGTAGGTTGGGTAGGTAGGTAGGTAGGTAGGGTAGGTATGTAGGCGGGGTAGGTATGTAGGTTGGGTAGGTAGGTAGGTAGGTAGGGTAGGTATGTAGGCGGGGTAGGTATGTAGGTTGGGTAGGTCTATAGTTAGGGTAGGTGGTAGGGCAGATAGGATAGGGTAGGCAGTTGACGGGAGCGAAGCCGCGGGCACAGCTAGTAATATTATAAATGTGAAAGTCTGTGAGGACGGACGTGTGTTACTCTTGCACGCAAATACTATTTTAATGAAACTTTACAGTAATATAGCTTACACATCAGAATAGCACATTGGCTATAATAAAACGCGGGCAGAGTCGCGGGCAGCAGCTAGTCGCACATACAGCTTTGTAAACTGACCTGCATTATTACTTGTTGTAGAGTTGAGACTTTCGCAACCAAATAAGCAGTGTTGCACTGTCCAACGTGGCTCGAAGGGAATGTGTGTTTTCACCTGGAAATAATAATACATTACATGATACTATTTGAGCTATTTTAGACGACTATATTAGACGCTAACTTAAATTAACAAAATCAATTTATTTTTGACCTAAACCAAAAATAAAATTATTCATTAAAAAATGTTTTATCGTTTTTTCTCAGCAAACCCTTTCATTTGATACCCATATCATGGCAGTGCACAAAAAATTACTAGTCCGCCGTTTGGGCGGACTAGTAGTAGCGGGCTACAAAATTATTTTTTTAGGGTTCCATACCCAAAAGGTAAAAACAGCCTGGTGACAGACGGACAGACAGATCGTGGAATCTTAGTACCCTATTACTAAGATTCCACGATCTATCTGTCCGTCTGTTACCAGGCTGTATCTCATGAACCGTGATAGCTATACAGTTGAAATTTTCACAGATGATGTATTTTTGTTGCCGATATATCAACAAATACTAAAAACAGAATAAAATAAATATTTAAGTGGGGCTCCCATACAACAAACGTGATATTTTTGCCGTTTTTTGCGATAATGGTACGGAACCCTTCGTGCGCGAGTCCGACTCGCACTTGGCCAGTTTTATTTTGAACCCTTGAAACATCCCTGACCGTGATGTTATGACGTACCTTGAGCTCGGTGGTCAACATGAGAATGTGTCTGCACGGCAAGCGGAACACTTTGCTAAACAAACAAGAACATTCCTGTGTCGATGTGCCGTACTTGCAAATGGCTGCGCTGCTGTGTTTTCTGAAACGTAATAATTATTTTATTATTAGAGTAAGCAAATCTTAATATTTTTCTTATTTTTTCAGATGGCACCACGATTTCTTTCCCTGAGAAATTTCCTTGAGCTTTCCTGAATTTCCAGAATGTGGTCACCCAGTGGCGTAACTATCAGAGGACTAGACGGTGCCGTCTTCCGGGGACCCCAAGCTCAGGGAGTCCTCGGACCATGCCCAGCAAACTTCAAATTTACTAAAAGCGAAAAATTCGGCCACCTTCGGAATCTAAATAAAACATATTGCAAGACGACTTTAATCTAAGTTGCCATAACTTATTTGAATAAATTAAGGGGAAATTCCCAAGAAATTCCTAAAATCTTCACCTGTAGATTAGAACCTGGACGATCACTCAGGCACATAAGTAGTCAGTACCGTCAAACGGGATGAATAGAAACCAAACTTTGACGGGAATTTTAACTGTGATACCAATTTATTTGTTTCAAACAAAGAATCGTTTTTTTTTTTTTAAATAATTATTTAATATATTGGAGCACCTACTAAAATGCTACACAAAATTTTTAAGTAACGTGAAAATTCGTTCAGTTTTGTTTCTATTCACCCCGTTTGACTGTAGCTTTGCTATGCACCTCAGTGCACAATAAAGAGCTGATGATAAATTAACTATACACCTTTCTAGTATTTACAAGACTTGAGATCAAACCTAAACAGTTTAGTTAAGACACCAATTTTGCACCAGGGCCTGTGGTTACCTAATTATGCCTATGTGGTCACCCTGATTATCTCGGAACTCTATTCCTCGTGTGATACTATTATACACACTCGTGTGATACTATTATCACACACTCGTGTTTTAATACCTAATTATATGCCGTTGCACACACTTTTTTATCACCACTCATACAGCTCAGCCACGCAATCTGATACCAGCACTGCCATGGGGTAATTGTGTTACCCCAGTTACTGGGTTGTGGAGGTCAGATAGGCATTCGCTCCATTTAAAATACTAGTACTCAGCTGCATCTCGTTGGAATGGCAGCCGACCCTGACATAGTTTGGAACACGCTAAAGTCGTCACAATCTAAGAAGCCCGTTGAAGTTTCTCGTTTTACATGCCGCGATAACTTTCTACGTAAGAAATTGAAAAATCAAATTCATAATCCTAATTAATTACTATGTTACCCATACACTATAACAACGAGTATCATTCGCAAGCATCAAGTTTAATTATTATTAAGTATTTTTATAGCTGTCCATTTAATTTTTCACAACTTTTTTTTTAGCAGTTTCGAGTCAGGAAAAAATAGCATGGATAATGTCTCACCTGCCAGCTCTATCATCTAGACATTTTTGCGCGAGTTTGGTCTGATGCGACATCAAGTTGTAAGCGTATTGCGTGATCGTGTCCGTTGGAGATTGCTTCAGAGTTTCCGTGTCCTGAAATAGATAAACATTATTTAGTTTAATGTATGTACGTAAAAGTCGAAATATATTAGGCGGTTATATATTTTAACGCAGTCACCACGTACTATGAGCTCTTAGAGCAAGATTATTTCCATTGTGCGTTAGATAAAGATGTATATGACTTGCATACATCTGTCCCTTACGCACAATAGATATAACAATGCCCTAAGAGGTTATGGTACGGCTCCTAATCTTTTCGGCCTCATCGACCATCTATTCTGCAAGGAATGTTCTCTGCCCACTGCCACTTATCTTTGGCAATTCTCTGGCCTATGTCACAGATAACATAATACTAGCATACAGATGCCTCATCCTATACAAAGAAATCGTGCCGACGTAACTAGTGTTTTTCGTCTGATTAAACTAGTTATTTTTATAAGAATATCGATCGCGGTAGGTTCCGTTCCACGGCTATAGATGGTGTTAGCAGCGACTTGCAAGTAAAAAGGGTTTACTTGGTTCGTGACTATTTTTTTTTTTTACAGTTTCAATGTACCAAAATGTGTTACAATACAAATTAAAAAAATCGAGTAGCTTGCCTCAGAAATTTAAAACCGCGGCATCTATTGGAATCTATTTTAAATGATCCGTTCAAATAATATTTGAAATGTGAATTAAGAGCCCAATATATTCCATAAATTTTTGCTTATGCGAGTTGATTAAACAAGAACATACAATTTTTACGATCAATTCTAGAAAATGTTAATTTTACACACAATTCAATAACAAATCGTTGTATATCGCGCCATCTAGTGATATTTATTTGAACAAAATATTCTTTCTTGGCGCTGGACCCCGTGGCTATGTCAAATCCCTTCCTTGAGAGAACATTGTCCACTTACTCGTAACCTGCTAAGTGCGAAGGTCCTTCTATCGTTCTCCAGCTGATTGGCTACATTGAAGAATATGGAGACGAACTCGTCCAGTTGCAGCTGATTGCGAACTAAGTTCTGGAACTTCGTTACTAGGCGTTCTAGACCCTGGAAGGAGATATTGAGGTTGAAATACAACTTAATGTGTTAGAATAGCACGTTAGTAACAATAGGGATGTTTCCTGGGTAGAGAAATGATAATTTTATTTAGCCCGTCAGTGATTATCAAATAATATTGGATCCGTATTTTTTGCTTTACCAAACAAATAAAAATTGACAAAGATAAAGCGCATCAAAGCTCAGAAGTGGGGGCTTGTGACGTCACTTCGACAGTATAAAGTGTAGTACAACGTGACGTCACACGATATATCAACGCACTGTATCGTCATAATTTTTTGTCTACGTGGCGAAAGAAAAAAAACGTGTCCAATATTTTTAGGTTATCTAACTGAGACGGACTATATAGAATAGAATAGAATATCTTTATTTCGGACGCAAATATCCATAGAGTAACATTTAAAAACTTATTACCTAATGTCAGTAGCATAGCAAAAACTTATTACCTAGTGTTAGTAACAATCAACCTCCGCACAAACTGCCGCACAATCGGAGAGCCGAAGCTCTCAGCTACAGTTTTCAGGATGACGTTTTGACTGTCCCTCCCTCTCCTCAGTAGCGACGCTGTTTTTTTACGTAACAGATTTTTTTTGTCAACTACCCTAAACTGCTTTTAATTCTAAGACTATAAGGAGAACTTTACGGTTTATATCTTGTCAATAAATCGTCTAAACATCCATTCTGGGTTTCATCCCTGAATCCGGCAGAGTTACTGAATAAACCTAAGCATAGGTATAATTCAACCTTTTATCAGACCAGGATACTCCATGAATACCATAACCTAGGGGTAAAGTTAGTTGAAACATTTACCTTGTGCAGTATTTTAGTATAGTTGTCAGCTTCGAGCTACGAGTTCAGCTTGGGGATGGCTTCGTTGGGTCTGTTCAGGAGTTCCCACAGTCCGATCATACCTCGTTTAAGGACCTCAGCAGTAACAGACAGGCCAGAGACGTAGAGGCAAGTTCCTGAAGGATACTTCACAGGAGGAAGCCTCGGGGGTAAAGCTAATTGAAACCTTTTCCCTTGTGCAGTATATTGGTATTGGTGTCAGCTTCGAGCCACGACTCCAGCTTGGGGATGGCTCCGTTGGGTCTGTTCAGGAGTTCCCACAGTCCGATGATACTTCGTTTGAGGATCTCAGCAGTAACATACAGGCCAAAGACATAGAGGCAAGTTCCTGAAGGATACTTCACAGGAGGAAGCCTCGGGGGTAAAGCTAGTTGAAACATTTACCTTGTGCAGTATATTGGTATAGTTGTCAGCTTCGAGCCACGAGTCCAACTTGGGGATGACTCCGTTGGGTTTTTTCAGGAGTTTCCACAGTCCGATGATACCTCGTTCAAGGACCTCAGCAGTAACGGACAGGCCAGAGACATAGATGCAAGTTCCTGAAGGATACTTCACAGGAGGAAGCCTCGGGGGTAAAGCTAGTTGAAACATTTACCTTTTACAGTATATTGGTATAGTTGTCAGCTTCGAGCCACGAGTCCAGATTGGGGATGGCTCCGTTGGGTTTTTTCAGGAGTTTCCACAGTCCGATGATACCTCGTTTAAGGACCTCAGCAGTAACAGACAGGCCAAAGACATAGAGGCAAGTTCCTGAAGGATACTTCACAGAAGGAAGCCTCGGGGGTAAAGCTAATTGAAACCTTTTCCCTTGTGCAGTATATTGTTATTGGTGTCAGCTTCGAGCCACGACTCCAGCTTGGGGATGGCTCCGTTGGGTCTGTTTAGGAGTTCCCACAGTCCGATGATACTTCGTTTGAGGACCTCAGCAGTAACATACAGGCCAGAGACATAGATGCAACTTCCTGAAGGATACTTCACAGGAGAAAGCCTCAGGGGTTAAGCTAGTTGAAACATTTACCTTGTGCAGTATATTGGTATAGTTGTCAGCTTCGAGCCACGAGTCCAGCTTGGGGATGGCTCTGTTGGGTCTGTTTAGGAGTTCCCACAGTCCGATGATACCTCGTTTAAGGACCTCAGTAGTAACTTACAGGTTAGAGACATAGATGCAAGTTCTTGAAGGATACTTCACAGGAGGAAGCCTCTGGGGTAAAGCTAGTTGAAACATTTACCTTGTGCAGTATATTGGTATAGTTGTCAGCTTCGAGCCAAGAATCCAGTTTGGGGATGGCTCCGTTGAGTCTGTTCAGGAGTTCCCACAGTCCGATGATAATTCGTTTAAGGACCTCAGTAGTAACTTACAGGTTAGAGACATAGATGCAAGTTCTTGAAGGATACTTCACAGGAGAAAGCCTCTGGGGTAAAGCTAGTTGAAACATTTGCCTTGTGCAGTATATTGGTATAGTTGTCAGCTTCGAGCCACGAATCCAGCTTGGGGATGGCTCCGTTGGGTCTGTTCAGGAGTTCCCACAGTCCGATGATACCTCGTTTAAGGACCTCAGTAGTAACTTACAGGTTAGAGACATAGATGCAAGTTCCTGAAGGATACTTCACAGGAGGAAGCCTCTGGGGTAAAGCTAGTTGAAACATTTACCTTGTGCAGTATATTAGTATAGTTGTCAGCTTCGAGCCACGAGTCCAGCTTGGGGATGGCTCCGTTGGGTCTGTTCAGGAGTTCCCACAGTCCAAGCGTGCCAGCGCCAGTGCCGATGATGCCGCGCTTTAGGACCTGTTGGCAAATACGTTATGGATTAGAAGATATTATTACAGATAAATGAAAGGACTGTTTTTAGTGATGATAATTTGTAGCGGCATCTACTCCGCCACACACGCACACGAATCCTACATCGCGCAATCAAATTTCTCTTCGCGATTTGAACATACAACAATGCGACAACAACCGTCGGGCAGTTGCTCTTCAGACATAACAACTGTCTGTTCGGAGAATCCATACTTCTATAGCGCAAACGCGACTACTGAGCTTTGGGTACAATAAAATAAAATGGAACACATTTCAAAAAAAAAAATATAGGGGGTTTTCAAGCTTGATCGTTCTTAGCGGCGGCGAAGCAAAATTGTCGTAGAGGGTAGCTAAGACTCAGTCAATCTCGCAGCAGAATTTCGTAGACACTTGCTACGGCTAAGCCATACTCGTCCTACTTCCTACTAATATCCTATCCTACTCCTACTAATATTATAAATGCGAAAGTTTGTGAGGATGGATGTATGTTTGTTACTCTTTCACGCAAAAACTACTACTTCAGAATAACACATAGGCTACAATTTATAATGATTTTTTGTAAATTAGTCATAATATAACGATAAATATCAAGTAAGTCGGAAAAAATTCTGCCCTCTGAGAGCTATCTTCGCGTGCGCTGCCTAAACCGTTGGAGATACACAAATATAATGTACCGTAGGATTATTTGTCTTAAATAGTTCTAAATATAAGTCCTTGACAGCATATGTCTACCTTTTATGTGGAAGCCACTACGACCATAAAAATTAGAGATTCATATGAAAATTGCACTGCATATAAAATTCATTCTTTTGCGTGCGCTAAGAAAACTATAAATGATACATAAAAAATATGTACTACATGATTAGGTAGGGCAGGGTAGGTGGAGCTGGGTAGGCAGGGTAGGGTTGGGTAGTTAGGGAAGGGTAGGTAGGGTAGGTAGAGTAGGGTAGGTAGAGTAGGGTAGGGTGGGTAGGGTAGGTGGGTAGAGTAGGTAGATAGACGGGAGCGAAGCTCCGGGGGTCAGCTAGTAGTAACTATTTTCTTTAGACCCAGCCACGGTGTAGCAACTATATAGACGCTTGCTACGGCGTAGGAACACTCGTAGACACTAGCCACGGCGTAGCAACTCTTATAGACACTAGCTACGGCTAAGCAACTCCCGTATACTGTAGCTACGGCGTAGCAAGACTCGTAGACACTAGCTACGGCTAAGCAACTCCCGTATACTGTAGCTACGGCGTAGCAACTCGTATAGACACTACCTACGGCGTGGCAGCACTCGTAGACACTAGCTACGGCTTAGCAACTCCCGTATACTGTAGCTACGGCGTAGCAAGACTCGTAGACACTAGCTACGGCTAAGCAACTCCCGTATACTGTAGCTACGGCGTAGCAACTCGTATAGACACTACCTACGGCGTGGCAGCACTCGTAGACACTAGCTACGGCTTAGCAACTCCCGTATACTGTAGCTACGGCGTAGCAAGACTCGTAGACACTAGCTACGGCTAAGCAACTCCCGTATACTGTAGCTACGGCGTAGCAACTCGTATAGACACTACCTACGGCGTGGCAGCACTCGTAGACACTAGCTACGGCTTAGCAACTCCCGTATACTGTAGCTACGGCGTAGCATCTCTTGTAGACGCCGTGGCTAACGGCGTAGCAATTCTCGTAGATGACAGCTACGGCGTAGCAAGCCTCGTAGAGTCTAGCCATGTCGTAACACCTATCGTAGACAATAGCGGTCCTCATACGTTGACTTCGGAGCGAACGAAATAGCACGCGCCACTCCGAAGCGAGCTTAGAAGTGTACGTGTAAAGGCATTCGGCGCGCATTCCGTAGCGGCGTGCACGCAAGTCCCACGCATCGGAGCGTCCTGTCGGCGGAACGTACGTGTAAAGGGTTCTGGAGTTAGACATGGCAGTTTGGAACGTGAAACTGCCATGGGTTTATAGAAATGTAATAAAACTTTTTCTCAAGACTGTATCCTTCTTTTTATTTTTGAATATATTAGCTATAGAAATGGTTATTGTTCATCCGCAAAAAAAAAAAATATAATCCTCTGGTTGGTTTTCGTGTAATACTCTCAACTTGAAAAATGATTAAGACGCCTTCTATAATTCTTTGCCCACAATTAGGCCAGCTAAGGCGATTATGACTACCGTTGCAGTGTTCATCATGAAGTAGTATGCAGAACTTTTGTCACCTAGGGACACTCCACGCGCCATTCCGAAGTGTGGCCAAAACTGTCGAAATGCCTTTAGACGTGTGGTTTGATGCGTCAGTTAGATTGATAACGCATCTGAGCGCGCTCCGAAGTGCGATGTCAAAAACGCTATTTTTAAAGAAAAGATTCGGAACGCGTTCCAAATCACCGGTTTAGAGCGGTTTGGAACGACACTCCACGGAGCGTGCTCCAAAGTGTACGTGTGAGGGCCGCTATTAGCTATGGCGTAGCGAGTCTCATAGTCGTAGCTGCGAATTGTTTAGTTCTGATATCGTCTACATACCTGTAACTGTGCATGAGTGTGCTCTCCCCTCAGCAGCGCCAGGGCGTACGTCTTGCACCTGGCAGCCAGCTCTATGAGCGACAGCGACGTGTCTACTCGTCGAGTGGAGTCCAGACAGAGGCGAGCACTGGCTAGGGAGGCTTGCCACACTGAGCAGGTCACGTGTGCTGACGGGAAGGCGGTGCGGACTGACTGTTGGAAAACAAAAACAGACAATTCATGAAATAAACTGAAAGATGTGATGATATTTATGGTATAGAAAGAGAGACTGGACTCTTTTTAAGTTGCCTATTTATTGAAACGACACGATGGAGTTGAATCACATTTTTATAAAATAAAAAAATTTTGCATAGTAATTTATTCCATTTTTCTGATTTGAATAACTAAAATAAAATGCAATTCTTACCTGTTGACATTTAGTAGGATCACAGACCACGCATCTGACTTGCCTCCACGCAGGATTACAAGACTTGAACGTTTCTAACAACCATGTCAGATCTTCACCAATTAGGGTTGAAATACCTGGAGACAAGGGACATTAACCTTAAGAGATGTTGCTCACAGTCGTTCGTCAATAATCGAATCGGAGTCGAGGCGCGGGCGGAGTTATGCCTAATACTGCTAACACACGCTCGGATTTGGTACGGGCGGACCACGGATTCGCGGGCGAAGTTAATCCGCCCGTACCATATCCGAGCGTGTGTATAAGGGCCGGACATTATTATTAGTAACTAGCTGACCCGGCGAACTTCGTTCCGCCTAACAAATTTCTAAAATAAAAATATTTTAGATTTTTTTTTATAAAATAATCGTAGCCTAAGTTACTCCTTATTACATCAGCTACCTGCCAATAAAAGTCCGGTCAAAATCGGTCCAGCCATTTCAGAGATTAGCCGGAACAAACAGACAGACAGACAGACAAAAAATGTTATTTTGGTGTAAGTACCGTATATATATTCATATACATGTAGTAAAAACGGTTATTTCAATATTACAAACAGACACTCCAATTTTATTTATATGTATAGATTAAGTCCGTCTCGGTCCGCTTGTTTACACATCGGATATGATTTACCCCGTACCAAATCCGGACGTGTGTACGGTTGCCGGTTGGTTGGGCCGTACCAACTACGACCAGCGTTAAAAAAGTCCCCAATCTATGGGCGATCTACTGATTCTGATTGTCTCCCGACATTTTTACATTCAACTTAGTCATAAATAAAAATGGAAAATAATGTTATAAATACGGCAACACTAGGACTTGTGGGCGGAGTTAGTCCGCCCGTACCATATCCGAGCGTGAGTAAGCGAGAAAGGATTTGTGGGCGGAGTTAGTCCGCTCAATGGTTGGCAGAGCCAACTTCAGAGACACAAAGATCCGCTGTGACTACTATACACTTCTATTAAAATTATATCTTAGTAGAAGGCCTAAGCCTTCATGCAAAAAATCTTAAACTCAGAGTTAGTTGCTAACACAAGATGAAATAAAAAATATGTACAATATGTACATACATTATTGGCCAGGTTAGCTACTAAGTCAGAGTTAGTTAAATAACTTGGAGGTCCACCCCAAGAATATTTTTAGATCCTTAGATTATTAACTTACCAGCACTAACAATAACAGACTTCCCATTGCCATCTTCAGCTAAGAACAGCGTGACATTGTGTTTGAGAGCCGGCGTACCCGTGCCACCGACTGTCGGTATCGTGCTGTTGAACTCTATGCCTGTAACAATAAGGTTGAGTTTAGTAGGGTCACAAAAAGAACGGTGCTTTACGAGGATCATGCGAAGTTTGAAATCATATGTGACAGCAACAGGAACCACGAAGGTTAGCTATTTAACCGATTTCCCAAAAAGGAGGAGGTTCTCAATTCGGAGGTCTTTGTTTTTTTTTTATTTGTAAAAAATATTACCCGAGCGGTAGACACAACTTCTACGAGATACGAGCTAAGGCGCCTGGCGCGTGAGACAGAGATAGTTCAATAAAAAATGAACCGTAAAAATGGCGTTTTCGCTCGTATCTCGTAGAAGTTGTATGTCTACCGCACGGGGAATATTTTTTACAGCAAAATACGTATTATTATTTTAGCAAAGAGCTTAAATTGGTTCGTCATAATTTCGTTAATATCGAACATTAATCATATATTTCGTTCATTAATCAGATATTATTAAAATGTGTATTTTTCTAAAGCTTTTATAAATATGGCAGTTCAGCGCGAACGAGTGAACTTAAAGTACAGCCGCCTGGTGCGAAGTCCGACAAGCACTTGGCCGGTTTTTATAAACCTAATAAAATATGGTAATTTTTTTTTATTGGTTGGATCGCGCTTGACCACTATCTCACCTTATGGTAAGCGATGATGTAGACGACGATGTAGCACGCTTACCTAGAAGGAACCTATTCACTCTTGACCAATATTCCCAGGTTGTAGATATCAGGAAATACAGACTCTGGCAGGGAATTCCACTCCTTAGCTGTACGCATAATAAAAGTATTCCCAAAACGTTTGGTGTGTATGTGTGGGATGTCCAAATGCCATTTGTGAAACTAAGATGATAACTTTTTAAACTGTCATGCTCACTAAAGTCGAAACAATCTAAGAAGTCCGATGACATTTCTCACTTTACATGCCGTGATAACTATGTATGAAAGTTTACCAATAATCAAATTCATAATCCTAATTAATTACTATGTTACCTATACACTATAACAACGAGTATCATTCGTAAGCATCAACTTAAACTTATATAACGTATTTTTGTAGCTGTCAAAGCGGACTTCTTAGATTGTGACGACTTTAACACTAACATTATAACCGGTATATTTAGCATGTTTACTGTTCGTTTCGAGTTTCCGATATTTCGGTGCTGTTGCAAGCACCATGATCACGGATAAACTGAAGTTATTGCGGGTGGGTGTTTATGAGGAGACAAAACGGTCTATCCTCTTTCTTGTTCGTTTTTTGTGCTCAGCACCGCTCCTTCTTCTTCTTCTATTCGTGTGAGGTGTGGCCACCTCTGGTGTCAAAGTTAATGAAGCCACTTCTGGGAAACACCACAGGAAACATCCCCCCCAACCTCCGCTAAACGAACAGTATACATGGTAAATATCCCGGTTATAATGTTAATGTTAAGATGATAACTTACCAGTCTCAATACATAAGAACTGTGGCACTGCGTTGAAAGCAAGCTGCATGCTCGGTGTAGTTAGGTACACACATTGAATGCAGCCCGATGGTGAGTGTAGAAGTTTTACACCTGCATCTGCAATAGAGATAAATTCAGTCAGTCTCCTGCAGGCTAAAGCAGTCTTTGTTTTCTTTGGCTGGCACAACAGTTGTTCAAATTTATTTGACCCAAAACTTAGTCACTTCCATGGCATCATTGGTGGCAGAGATCACGCTGGTTGCATCAAAAACGGTGAAGGTACAGGAAAACATTGTGAGGTACATGTACTAGACCTAAAAATTCAAAGACATGACATTCACCAACCTGCACTGGGCCCGGATTGATTGATTCTGGATTCGTCCATAAGTGCAATCCCTGGGAGACCGAAAAGATGTTTGAGCTTGTCCCCATCACCACCGTTTTCGTCATTCGTCGTCAACGTGGAACGGTGCGGTGTCGCGGCCGGCACGTTGGCTTGACGTGCAAATTTACGTTACCGTGTCGTATAAAAACACGTCACGATGCCACAACATACTACATTGACGTGCTTTGAAAAATTCCGGTACGTTTTGCAGCATTTCTGTCAGAACGAAACGATGTTTGGTTTCGCTTCTTGTAGTTTCTGACAGTTACAGCATTTCTGACATCGTTTTTGCACAACTAATCGCTAAGGGCCGATTTCACCAATAAAACTAATCGCGATTAGTTCAACTAAACTCAGTTTACGCAAATACAGCGTTCTCATTGGTAGTTTCTCAGCGGTCTCAACCAATCATTTGCATAAACTGAGTTTAGTTGTACTAATAACGATTAGTTTCATAGGTGCAATCGCCCCTAAAACATTCAACCATCAACTGAGCGAGCGCATCGCCGCGTACCGCTTCCGACGACGTACGACGCGTCGTTCAGCGGCGGCGTTGCCGTACCGTGTGTTAGCACGTCAGGTCAATGCACCGAATTTCAACGTGACAGTCTACCTAGACTTCCCCAACTTTTTTATTGTATTTTAGAAGGAGCAACTGCTTATCTTTTCTCCTCAACCCATTAACTGCGTATTAATATACCCACAGGACTGTAAAATGGCAAAAATGCTTACCATAATTCAACTGCAGCTTCCTAACAACAAAGTCATACTTCTGGTTGAGCCAGCGCACAGCACCAGTGCCTGTGGCCACCAGCTGGTCTTCATTTGTTACCACTTGAGGTTCTGGGCTGGAAATAATAGAAAATATTGAGATAAAGATGTTATATTATATTGAAACTAGCCGTCCCACGCGGCTTCGCCTACCTCCATATATGAAAGTTGCATTACTTTAACCGCTGTGCAGTGCACACAATCAAAACTCAAAAAGGAATATTTTCCCGTTTTTGCAACATTTTCATTAATGCTCCGCTCCTATTGGTCGTAGCGTGATGTTATGTAGCCTATAACCTTCCTCGATAAATTATAGTCCATTTATCTATCACCAACACAAAAAGAATTGTTCAATTCCAACCAGTAATTCCTGAGATTAGCGCGTTCAAACAAACAAACTCTTCAGCTTTATAATATTATATAGTATAGATAAGTTAAAAAAGCAAGTTAAAAGTAAGTATAAGTTAAAATAAGTTAATTTAAAAGAGTATGGAGTTCTTGCATATACTTCTTCATAGAGAACTAGGTACAATTTGTACATGCAAGTAGCTTAAATTTTCTGACTAAATGACTCTGATAATTCAAAGAACCTGTAGATAGTAAATTACAATAAATGCATTGAGATGAATTAATGAAAACATTCTACCCATCTCATCTTATAATAACTAATGTAACACCTAACATTAATTATTATGATGGCTTAACAAATCATCAGATTTTTTTTAAGATGAAACTGATTTTGGGACAGTGTTCTTTAATTTATTTATATATACTGTATTGTACACCAAGATAAAAACATTACATACGGAAACCTTAAAATAAACACAAACATACAACAGGCGGCCTTATCGCATTCTGCGATCTCTTCCAGGCAACCCAGAATGGAAAGAGATAGCCTGGACATGACATGGGGTTGCACTTAGTGCAACACACCAATAATAAATACACCAATACAAATTGATTTAAACAATAAGTTAAAGGTTTAATGGGAAGTTTTGACCTCTAGCTTGCATTAGACTGGTTTTTCTTATTTTTTACTTTTCATGGGTTTCTTTTGACTCTAGTCCAGGTGATAGGTGACAGAGACAGAGTCGACGATGGAGTGAGCTTACACAAATGAAGCAATCGGTTACACCGACATTTAGGCAAGGATATTTCAATACAGAAAACAGCAAAACTGCATTCAGATCTAAGGACTGCTTAAGCTTTAGTCTTTAACTGCTTTTTCCTTGAGTTGCAAAACATGGATTCAGGTTTGACATAATGGCTTCTTAATTGTTTCGGTAATTACGGCAACCAGTTAATTAAATTAAATGTTATTACAATCTTTACCTTTCTGTAGTCTCGGCAGGTGGGTTCTCAATGATAGCCACTTCATACTCTTGCTGCCCATCCACCTGGGTACCGCTGCTGAGCTCAAATTGTTGATATGTGTTCTGTTGTTCTTCTACTTGTTGCTTAAATTATAAATTAATAATTATTATTTAAAAAAATATATTAAATTATTTTAAAGGGAATGTAAGGATCTTAGTGAGTCAGCAGTATCTTACATTTCAGCCTAGTGGTTCTTCCCTGATATTCGAGAATAATCAATAAAATTATCTGGATGACCAAGAATGATGGCATAACCTTGCAACCATAATCAACTTTTTTTTCTATTAGTATCTAGCGATCGGCTTCACAAGCTTTTAACAGTTTTTTTATAATAGTTTACTGTCAGGAACAAACTGTTCCTGCAGTGAGGAAACTGTCTCATATTTTTTTTTTTTACACTTTGCCCCACCCTGGGAATTTCTTCCCGTATCGTGGGTGCATTTACAAACATTTAAACTCACATACACAAGACACCCAGATCTGGAACAACTATCTGTAGGTCATACAAATATCAGGTCTGTTTGGGTATCGAACCCCTGACACGCAGCAAAGCAGCCGATCAAAATTAGGATTTGTTAGTGGTATATATGTGTTGTCTTTTGAGCTTTCTGTCACTTATAGCTTCACATAATGCTGTTGCTCTATATTCAACTTTCTCCATAACAGTTTTAATTTCTGTGTACTCCTGCAATTCTGTGATTCTGATTAATATCTACTTGCTTTCTTTTAACAAGCTATCGGTAGTGTTGTCACCTGCATGAAAGTCAAGTTTCCCAATTGGAATGTAACTCCTGTAACACTTGGTCAAAGTATGTTTGTGTCAAATTCATCAAATATCATCCGTGTTTCAAATATCATTCACATTTTAACAAACATACAGACATTCTTATAATAAACTAGCTGTCCCACGCGGCTTCGCTCCCATCAACTGTCTACCTACCTACCCATTTACCCTACCTACCCTACACTACATACATGATTGTTGTGTAACTTTAACCGCTTACGCAGTGCACGCAACGGAAGCTCTCATAAAGGAATTTTTTTTGCCTGTTTATGCTCCACTCCTATTGGTCGTCGCGTGATGTTATATAGCCCATAACCATACTCAATAAATGGACTATCCAACACAAAAAGTATTTCTCAATTCCAACTAGTAGTTCCTGAGATTAGCGCGTTCAAACAAACTCTTCAGCTTTATAATATTATTATAGATATATTATCTCAGCTAGTCTAATAAGACTAGCTATTGGTTTTAACTACTCATGAACATATCTCCAGGGCATTCATATATAAAACCAACTGGTAGGTACATGATTTCTTAAACATTTTTATACATTTTATACACTTTAATTACAAGTCCCCTAAGACCTTAACATGCCTCAAAGACAGAAGAAGTAACCCTATCATTCTTATTGTTAACAGCTGTAAGAGTATGCAAAAGAAACCCTCGAAGGGTTAGGCAGAGGCATACCCTAATAATACAGCCATCTTTAGCCAGTTTGTTAATTCCCATGTTATTGTTTATACATATAAGTAATTAACATGTTAAAACGAATTTTTTCCAGATTTTGTCCAGCGTAAGTGCAATAGCTGTCTTCTCCAAGGTAGAGATGGACTTTTAGAGACTATAAAAGAATCCTTTCAAGCAAGACTCGACAAAACAGATCAAACTCACCGTTGTAACTTCAGTATTACTCTGCACAAAGTTAGCGCCTTCTTCCTCCGGCTCACCTTTCACGTCATATATCGTCTCTGCCATCACGATCCTGCCAGAAGAGTCCATGGTCCACATCCCACCGAAAGCGAAGTTCGAAGGGTTCCCGCTTTGTTCGTATAATATGACTGTGTTTGGACCCAACTGAACGGGTTCCCCTTTCATATTCACGAAGACAGGCTGCTCGAAGTTACCCTCGACCAGCTGCCCAGTGTGTACAATCTGTTGTCCCTGCTCCACAGGCACTTCTACCACTTGATTTACAACCTCAACTTTTTCTTTCTCTTCATTTTTACGGTTCACCATTAGTTTTTGTTTTTTCTCACTGTCACCTGTATCGTCACTTTTGCGTTTGATCACAGTTTTCTTTTTGTTTTTCTTGTCCATTTTGGCACTTTGTTTGTTAATTTTTACACTAAAACGAGCGCTTCAACGCAAAATATTGTGATAGATTTTCGGACAAACCGCCTCGCCCATACAACATTTTTTACCTATTTTATAATAAAGGGGACTATTTTTCGGCTGAATTATATTTTGAGACACGTAATAACTTCACCTCCAGTAAATAAACAAAGTGTTTAATTGTTTTGTAAGCAGTTATCTGAGATAATTATAAATTATGCCAGTGCGAAAAGGACAACTCAGAGGGACGCCATTTTTAAATGGAGGGAAAGGGAAGTTCTTTTCTCTTTCTTGCGGTCGACTCGTGGCATCCCTTTCCCCCTGTAAAGATTTCGTTCGGAAACCAAATACAGTTTTCTCAAAGTGGAACAATAAAAGTTTTTTGCAAGTGGCTAAAAGTTTGTCCTGAAGATTTGTTGTGGGTATAGATTTTTTGTAATGGGATCTATCTATTATAAGCACACCTCGCGCCGTCTATCGGGTTCGCTTCGGTTATTTTAAATTTTTCCATATCCATTGTTATTTTACAAAGTATGAATGAATACATGCTGCATTTGGAAACAACACAAGAAAATGCTCTGGAACGTTACCTACTATAAAAAATAAACTCATCGTGACTTTGATAAACGTCAAATTATTTACGGATTTTTTTTACTATCAAAAACAATAACCTTCGAGGTTAATTGCAATCATTATTTAATGCACGATAAGGTCATACAAAACCAGTTTACATGCTTGTGCTCAATACACTCACGATTTTACTTCAAGTGGCGTTTATAGTGTCTATGTCATTGCTGTCCATGAATATAATTCGATATTTTACTGGTGGCATTAAGAAGATGGCTTTATTCGCGCCTGCAATGTTTGTTAACCACGGTGGAGGACCGCTGCCTCTCCTAGGAGATAAAGAGCACGCAGAACTTACGAGTTTCCTTCGCGACGGGGTCCAAAAGCATTTGAACTTGAAGGAGGTTAAAGCGATAATATTAGTCACGGCCCATTGGGAAGAAAAGGTAGTAACGATATCTTCGGCAGAACACCATGATCTGTACTTCGACTACTACGGTTTTCCGCCAGAATCTTACAAGTACCGATACGACGCGCCAGGAGACCCAGCACTGGCCGAAAGAATACACGAAACTTTGAAAAAGGCGGGAATAAATTCAAAATTGGATCCGAAAAGAGGTTGGGACCATGGAGTTTTTGTTCCTATGATGCTTATAAATCCTTCAGCCAGTGTTCCAATAGTACAAATCTCTGTACTTTCTAACCAGGATCCTGAACAACATTATAAGCTTGGGCAAGCGTTGTACGAGTTCAGAAAAGATGGTATAGCTATATTAGGCTCTGGAATGTCTTACCACAACATGAGAGAATTCATGACTAACAGATACCAATCCGCAGTAGTCAACAAAGAATTTGATGAGTATTTAAATAAAGTTTGCACTTCAGAGAGTGAAGAAGCTAGGAAAGAGGGCTTAGTCTCCTGGAGGCAGCAGAAAGGGGCTACGGAAGCCCATCCAATGAAAGCTGCTGAGCACTTTATGCCTTTAATTGTGATTGCTGGAGCTGGAGGCTCAAAACCAGGAGAACGGATCTTTAACTGGGATATGAGTGGAACATTTAGGCTGAGCGCATTTGTATGGAAAGAAGAATGATCATGTGATGGTATTGGTATTTATAGTTCTCACCAAACTTCTTGGGTGCCCTGAAGTTAGTTGCACTGTTGTGTCCTTTTTAACCCAAAGGTTGACTGGTAGAGAATGCCTTGCTGCATTAAGTCCGCCTATGTATCACCATTGTACATGAAGTTTAAATAAATAAATAAAGTTGGCTACAATCGCTGGACAGTAGTAAATCATATACAAGAACCGCTAATCCTTCGCATTGGTAAATCAACTTCAGGTCGGCCCAGAAGTTTGGCGTGAACTGTAGTTTGTAAGCTAAGCCGTTTATATTGAATTTTCCTTAAAAATATGTAGTTTTCTATTGAATAGAACAGATATGAAAATACAAGAGTCGTCTAAAATATTATTTACTAGCTTCTGCCAGTGGCTTCACCCGCATGAAAAATGTTTTATCATCCCAAGGGAACACCATACCGGGATAAAAAGTAGCCTATGTGCTATTCCAGACTATAATCCATTTCTGTGCCAAATTTCATCCAGATCCGTTCAACCGTTCTGGCGTGATTGAGTAACGAACATACTTCCATACACGCATCCATCCAAATAAAGCGATAAACCCAAAAACTACTGAACGGATTTTCATGCAGTTTTCATCAAAAGAAATAGTTGAGAAACGTGGAAGGTTTTTGTGTACAATATGTCATGAAGCCGGGGCAGGTCGGGTAGTTTATAATATTAGTAAGATAAGATATAAGGATAATCTCTGGAAGAACTAAACCAAACATGCAATTATTCCACCAATACATAGCTACACTATTGCTGAGTGTACTAGGCTACTTTTATCCTGGAAAAAGGATGGGAGGATTCCTGTGGGATTAACAATGAAGTTTCAGACAATCTACATCCCTTTGAAATAACATTAGAAGTTTAAACAATCCCTTTTTACAGCCTGTTCAACCAATTTTGAGTTCTATTGCGTTGGTGACATGACAAATGGCTGCTGTAGGAAACAGTTGGTATTGGTAACAGGTTTATACCTTTTATGCCATCCTTATGTCCAGGGAATGGAGCTCAAAATCGATTGAACAAACGGCAAAAAGGCATTGTTTAAATGTCTAATGTTATTCCAAATGGAGTATAATTATTAAAATCAAAACTTATTGAGAACAAGAATATCTACACAATCGCTTTGGACTATGCAATGTTGTGAATACCAATTGCGAATTGAAAAGCAGATGTACGCGAGACACAATGGCTTTTTAATTGTTTCAGTTAATTACGGCATACAAGGGGTTAATTTTATTTTCTAGCTAGTATGCTGGGTCAAATAGAATTAATTAGCGAATCTCCACAGATGTGATTGGTATCAATATATAATGAGGACCCAATAAAAAAGTTTCCATAGATGGAAATAGTAGAGGTTGTTGGAACTTTGGCTTATATGTGTTCACTATACAAGAAACACAGCATTTTTATGTCAATGTGCGGTCCAAAGTCCTGATTTCATGACATGATTCACCTCATGATGCAATGCCATCCCTCTCTGTCAGCTGTGATTTGGGCCTTACTAAAATGGAAAAATTCTCAACTATAATTTCAAGTTGACTTTAGAGAAAAAAATTTGGCGCTTGTATCCTTACAAACCTCGAGTTTCCCAGCTTAAAATTATCGCAGAATTAATGTTACAAATTGTCAAGCACGCGTTATCTGCTGTAATTGGCTGTTGATAATTCTTTCAACCAATCACACCAGATAATGCGTGCTTGACAATTTGTCACATTAATTCAGAAATCATTTTGAGCTGGGCAACTCGGAGTAAGCGTTTCACGTTACGCTAAATAATTTAATTTGACCCTGAATGATTTATTTCTAATCATTTAAATTAATATATTACTCATAAGTACTTATTTAAAACAATAAATTAATTGCAATTTGCTAGAGAAATCTTTTATCAATTATGTTTTCCATTCTCTAACTCTTGTTGCACTTATTAACATTCTTTCCAATACTTTTTTACTAATTTTAATTTGTATGTCCTGTTCACAAAACATAGCAACAAAGCATATACCACAAGTAGGTACACGCTTTACAATATTTAATATTAACAGAATCAAAATAGTAAATATAAAAATGGGCAAAGTTTTTCATTCATAGCAACCAAGTGTGCAATTATAAATGCTCACGGGTATCAAACGAAGTTTTTCAACACACTTTTATAAATAATAGTTAACAAACAATGTTTTTCAACAAATGTCAGAAACGGCTTTATGATTCGCGATTTTATTCATTTTGTAGGTAGGGCAAAGAGCAAGTTGCCAAACAGCCTAATAGGTATATTATTATTCAAAATATAATATAAATAAAAGGAACAAGCCGCGCGCTTTAAAACAAACTGCGTGTTAAATACAATACATTGTGAACCTTAAGTCGCTACAATAAGATCCAGTTTTCATGTGTGTTGTAAAAAATAATGCCAGTCTGCCTGCAATATGAAAATCGTATTTCGTTTCCTTTGCCTTATTCTAAATGTGATGTTAAAAATGCAATAGTTAAAATAATATATACGTACAATCAGCCGTAATTTAATAAATGTTTTTATACAAGTATTTTTAATAGCTTAGGGTCCAGTGTAAGTAATTAAATTATTTTATTAATTTAGCTTTAAGGGTTGCATATTTGTAAGTAAATAAATTGTCTAGAGAAATTTCAAAAGATTTGGAGTTTTTTTTTTTTACTATTATGCGAACCCGGCACATGAGCGCAGGGCCAGGACGACGACGGCAGACGTTTTCCTGTCCGGTTCCGAACCCTATTGCAGCGCCATCTACCGGGTCCAATTGTGAATCTAAACCACCCACTCAAACACGTCAAAATCGATCCAGCCTTTTTCGAGTTTTGCGGTTTGCATTACAATTTTTATTGAACCTTTGGAAATTCATAACTGTGGTTTTTGTAGCCTTTTATTACCCATGGATGTTTCCAAAGCAATTGTAAATGTATTTTTTACTCTAAGTTTTACATAGTAATGTTGTAAAATAGTTATAAGGCTACGAAGGGGCTGACATAAACCTCTAGTTTGAAAGCACCTAAAAAAAAAGACTATGGTTTTTGTACTCAAATATTGGACAATATTAGCAATAATTCAACCCTTAATCGGATCGTGCATATACTGTTGCACAGTTGCTGGGCCGAGGCCTCCTTAATTCCCTTTAGAAGCTGTTTACCCGCGCCACCTTATCGCGTAATATAATAGAAATCACTATAGGTACCAAGGTACTTTGATTGACTGATAGAGGTCGTTCCATATAAAGTAGGTAGGTACTAGTATTCAGATGCATCATGAAAGCGGACCGCATTATGATTGTTTGCCTGTTATATTCTGACCACAGAGGCGCTCATTCGCCTCTAGTCTGGACCTGCCTACCGCAAAACAGTCGCACAGAAAATAAGCTTACATATCGGTTGACATAGACAAGTTCCATCCTTTTACCATAAGTACCTAGTTAACATAAATAGGGAAAAAAAAGCGCGGGAAACTTCAAATTTGGCGGACGTGGTTTTTTCGACTGTTTTTTTATTTAATTTAAAATATTGGATTGGATTAAGTTTTTGTACATATTTTATCTTATAATTTAGTACTTTAGTTAGTTTTAGTGTTGTTATTATATTTGGTAAGTGTTTTTATTTGTATTTATAGTTTTTAGCCATGGATCCTCCGGACGACCCCGGAGGAACACCACCTTCAGAGATTGGTCATTATATTACAATCTCAAATAATGATACTAGTGTTGATAGGTACTGATGGTTCAATAAGTTTAGCTAATAATTCTAAACGTAAAAGGTTTTCTGCTCGGCCCACAATATGCAAACATTGCAACAAAAAAAGGCGTAAAAGTGGCGGGAAACGCCATAATGATTGTTATTGTGGCGAGGTGGAAATGGAGACTGAAAACAAGGATCTTCCACTTACTTCTCCATTGGGGGCTGGAATTGATGGGGTGAATGGGTCACCGCATCAACCAGTTTCTAGAGTTTCATATAATCCCTCGGATGCGGCTCCGTTTTTAGTCCATATTCAAAGAGAGCAAACCGCTTCCAATGAAAATATGTATCTAAATCCGATTTCATTTGGGAGTTTTTAAAAAGGAATTCTTTTAATAATATTGTGAATGGTAGTCTTAAGAAAATAGGCCGTAACAGACTTGTAATATCTTTCTGTAATTATCAAGATGCCAACTCTTTTATCACTAGTAAGTTTTTGGAAAAAGAAAAGTACAAAGCTTTTATTCCATTATTTTCCGTCACTCGTATGGGTGTCGTCAGAGGCATACCCATGGAGTGGACGGATGATGAAATTTTGGACAACATCTCCGTCCCAATTGGTTGTGGGAGGATATTGAAGTTGAGAAGAATAAAAAGAAAAATTTTAGTGGAGGATAAGCCTCACTTTAAAAATACTTAAACTGTAATTTTGACTTTTGATGGGCAAATTCTACCTAAGCGGGTGTATATGTGCTATACAGCACTTTCTGTGGACCTTTATATTTACCCAACAATCCAGTGCTTTAATTGTTGCAGATATGGCCACATGAAAAATCAGTATAGGTCTAAACCTAGGTGTTTTAGGTGTGGACAAGGTCACTCTGGGTATGGGTGCACTGTCTCAGAGGACAATTTATCATGTTGTCTATGCAAAGGATTTCATGAGGCTACAAGTAAAAATGTTTAGAGTATGAGAGGCAAAAGAATATTAAAGAATCAATGGCCAAATCTTGCATCTCATATGCTGAAGCTTCAAAGCTACATCCCACAATTTCAAAAATGTCATATGCTGATACTTACATAGTCTTACAATCCTCACCCTCAATTTCAAACCATATAAATGCTTCTGTTCCTCAGGATTACTCTCCTTCAAAACAAAATAAAACGACATCATATAAAAAAACAGTCTTTATTAAACCTCACTCCCCACCTCACTTTTCTAAAGGTTATGATCAGCAATTCCATCAGGACCTTGTCAGGGGCATGCCTCAACCAAAAGATGGCTGTGCTCTCATCCCTAGAGATGACTTGTCTGCTGTATCTGTAAGTGAATTAATCATTGCTTTAATAAAATCACTAACTCAAACTCATCATCTTTCACCGTCCATCGCTGCCACTGTATTGAATGCAGTTAATGAATCAAACATTAATAATGGACAACAAAGCCAAGGTATTCCAATGGAATTGCCGAAGCGCAATTAGTAAAAAATCTGATTTAATATATCTTGTAAATAAATATAAACCTTTTGTTTTTGCTCTTCAAGAGACATGGCTTAAACCAGGGTCTTTGTTCAAGATCCCTGGTTATGCTTGTCTTAGAGAAGACCGCACTGATGGGTATGGCGGCGTCGCTTTACTCATCAAACATCAACATTCATTTTCACTTTTCACAATCCCACCTCACAATAATGATTTTTCTGTTATTGCAGCAGTTGTAGATAATATTTGTTTTGTTTCCCCGTCCATCTGCTTTAATTTTTAATGATATTGTAAATATTTTTTCTATTCTTCCTAAGCCATTTATAGTTTTAGGAGATTTTAATTCCCAGCATGAAGTCTGGGGTAGTTCGTCAACAAATAACTATGGTAGCACTTTAATAGATATTGTAGATAACCTCAATCTTTGTATATTAAACACTTGGTCCCCAATACCTACTATGTAATATCCAGATTTTATTTGTCTTTGACATGATTTTATTTATTTTAATTTCAAGGTAATGAATAGGGATAACAATTAGATACCTGAATAAAATAATTTATTATTATTATTTCTGAAACAAATATTACCTAAATATATATAATATATATAAATCTGGATATTACATAGTAGGTACCTACAATTAAAATAAAAAAAAAATACAAAATCCATAAAATAAAGTCAGATAAAAAAAAGTCAAAGTCGAATTAAAATAAAATTAGCTAAAGAACAATTTAAATTTTTAAAAACCTCTAAAAAGTAATAAAAATAAGTTTCGTACCTACCTACTCTCGTCGGGGATCGAGAATATAACAGTGGCGATGCTCAAGCGACGACAGTCATCAGGGGCAAGAGCTTTCGCATTAGATTTGAGACAAAGCGAATATGCAATCGTAAAAAGGACAATGTTTAGTATCAAAGGTATGATAATAAAACGTCTTGAAAGAAAAAGCATTATGAGGGATGTTACTAAAGGCCCAGCCCAACCAAAAATACTGCTTTTTAAACACCGCCTGCAGAAGCCCATCAAAAACTTTTACAATGACCACGTAAGACATATAGAATATAGGTAACAAATAACCAGTGGCCCCTCGCTGAATATAATTATATAGCTGCATTATCAATAATTTGATACATAATCATAACATTATCTGCAGTAACGAAACCATTTCGTCGACAAACTTAGCACTTTTAAAAACTAAAATATGTCAACACTAGTTAAGAAATAGGTGCGTAGTTTCTGTAGTTGCGGAACTTCTTTAAGAAGCACCATGATATCACTCCGTATATCAACGTGGCTGTTGTCACAGCCATCAAAATGTCTGTAACGTAGTCACGTTGACTTTCGTCTAATTCTCCCATAGTGAATGTCACTGGCACAGTTTAGATTGATGCACTTTTATTTTACTAAAACGTATTTGTGAACTGCTTGAAACTAAGCACTGTCACACTTAATACAGACGTTTCCTCCAAAACGGTCGATGGAACAATAGTTCTTACAATTTAAATTATTTGAACACTGTATTCAGGATGTAAGTGTTTATTCCAGACTTTCCTGTTTGTCGTATTTTTTATCTAATAATTTCAATGTAAGGCCAGTCGGTGTTTGCAAGTGTGGCTAGTGACGTACTCATCACACCTTAGAAGATATAGGGTAAGGTTGCATTTGCAATCAGCTGAAAAGTGTCTTAGGTTGGTAGGTAAACTGTTATTATTGAAATATCATAAGTCCCCATCGATACTCATATACGAGTTTTTTGCATTTGTCTCGTAAATGGTAGGACGTCTTAATTTCGTTTACGTAAAAATAAGTCAGACAAAAATTCTAGATGAAATTACCTAAAATCGCCGGTACTGCTACGCATTAAAGACGCAATTACCGGGTACATAGGTACTAGGTACCTAGATACTATTGGTAATTTTGTTCAAGATGCTGTCTGATTTTCAGCTTTTTGTACTTATTTATTTCTGCATTATAATCCATTGCCTACCAGCTTTGTCACTCTGACTCAAAGATAGATAATGTTATTTTAATCCAGTGCACTTACAATGTAAAAATTTTTTGGTAAATAAATGATAAGATCTACTTAATTTGGTGACGCCGTGGTCGTTATCTCTGACTGTCTCGTTGGTATAATGGTTGTAAACGCTACTGCTAGGCTTGAGATCCATAAGTTCCATTCCCGTGTCGTTCACTGTTATGCCATCTGCGATTTCTCAGTAGCAACTCGGGAGTGGGTTTGTTCTTGATGGGATTAGGGTCGCCCCCTATTACCTACATGGTGAAAAGTGTGTTAGACAGCCTATAGGTGCTAGTAAAATTGGCAGTATCCCACGAGAAATAGCAACATTTCTTGAACTTTCAGAATCCCTGTTGTACACGAGTCATTTTTTCCGACGAACTTCAGCCACACTTTTGGACGATTCAGGAGCTGATCTCCTGTCCCTTAAGCGCCATGGAGGCTGGAAATCCAATGCGGTTGTAGAGGGAAACATAGAGGATTCCATTCAAAATAAGTCTAACATATGTAAAGGCATTGTAGGAGCCATTACACTGAAAGAGCCTTAGCCAGATCCTTGGACTGGCCCTTCAACATCAAAAATGAGATGAGTTTTTTCGTCTCATCATTGATGAGATGAAAAACCTAACACGAAACACCTAACCATCGCCTTCTCTCGCCAACATTTACGTCCAGGGAAGCCGACAATTCGCTACAATGATTAAGTATGACAGATAGTTTACCGAAAAATAGTACACAAGTCACTAACACCATGCCCATCACTGTTGCTAAGAGATACTTGTCCGACGCTCGTGCTACCGGGCCTCAGATCCAGTCTCTCCCGCAGATCTGTTCTCATCTCTGGGACGGATCTGCCAAATATCACCTATCTCAATGATCCGAAGTAGATTTGGTTACTGTAGTTTTTTATTTGGTAATTACGCTAAAAGTCAATTGAATAAACTTGACGGAATCCAAAATATATGTATGAGGATTATTGGGGACTTCATTAGGAGCACGCCAATCCATGTCATGGAGAATGAACTGTGCTTACAGCCGCTACCCATTCGAAGAAGATATTTGGCGGGAAATTCTGGATTAAATCTAGGTCTGTGAAGGATAATGTTACTACAAATATTATTGGTGAATTGCCAAACCTGTGTGAGGGTCAATACTGAAGAAATAAAAAGATTCCATTATTGGAAGACAAGCATAGACAAATCCAAAATTTACTTATTTAATCCAATTCCATATTAGGTGCATTCTCGTTGAATACATGGCTGTCCAGTATTGACTTATCATAAAACATCTCTTACGATATCCCATAAGTACGCATTCCAAAGAGATCAATGAATATATTTGATTTAAGACAAAAGTGTGTCAAATACTTGAATGATAACTACGGTTCGTTCTATCAACTTCATACAGACGGAGCTAAAAACGCACAGTATGCGGGAGCGGCTGTATTCGACTGACAGTTAAATAATACGTTTAGATTTAAAATTAAGGCTAATATTGCTGTAATGTATTGCGAGATGATAGCGATTTCCGAGGCCCTGTCTTACGCGTTAACTCTTGATATTCAGCATTTTCTGGTTGTGACTGACTCTAACCGTCTTATTAATAAACGTGGACTAAGGTAAGATTAACTTTATTCCAAGGATTAGGTTGGTACTAACAAATTTCCGTATTAATAAACACGGAATAAGGAGGGATTATACTAATCTGACATTAGTCTCGGACTAAAAGTTAAACCATGGTGCCAGCTAGTTTAAGGTCGGAATAAGAGTAGTGTAACTATGGCAACCACAACTTTTTTCCTTCGCCCTACTCGGGCAGGCTAAGGTCTTGAACCATACCGCCTCGTCTTCAGTGCATAATATCCTTCTTGAATTCTTTAGTATGCATTAGAATGCGCATGTAACAGATTCTAATGTTTTTTGGAGCATTTGGCAGCAAATTGTATCGAGTCGGCCTTCCCAGTAAACTTTGCGGATGTAGTCAATAATACTACAATAAAATTCTCCGCTCCACTATCCCGAGATTGCTTCTGTCAATGATTTCACATATTGTCCAATTGCGTAGACAGTTGAGACACAAAACTACAACAATTTTATATTACAATATCCACTAGGAATCAATTTGCAAATAATATTAACAACCGCTGAACTACGCTCGAAAAAATCCCGCCAAAAACTCTCCCAACCACAATTATTACATAGACTGATTTTTTATTTAGTTAATGTGAAACATTAAAAAAAAATAAGTTCATTGGCAGCTGTTTAGCTTTAGACAACGAAATTACAAATCACAGATATTTGGAATACATAGGCAAGATCTATTTGTAGATGCACAAGATGATGGCAATGTACCAGTGACACACACAATAAATAATAATATTAGAGGTAATGCGTCACGGGCAGTATATAATAATGAAAATTTTTAGTTTAATATAAATAATATATATTTGCGCACATTTACAACCATTTCTTATTTTATTGTTTATCCCTTCCTATTCTGGTAATATAATAACAAAATGACTGTACAGGAAACAAAATTTCAAGGATTGACAAGGAGATGTAGGTAATAAGAGTACCTAGGTATTTTATTAACATTAGTGTGAGGGGTATACTCTGCATCAGATCTATCAAAGCAAACCGGATATTAAATATTTATATGCATCCAGTGACATTGTGTTGCTATTTGAATTGAATACAGTAAAAGAGTGTAGTTAAACTGTTTTTAACTGATTTGATTAAAGTTTTAAGATTATTGAAATCTGAAGTTGAAGGTTCGAATGAACACGAAAATAAAATGCAAAATAAATGTAAAAATATATTTAATGTAATTATGTTTTATGCATTTGTTAGCTGCTCTTCACGAAATTTTCGCTCCACAAATTTTCGTAATTCCAAGATTTCTCTGTCTATTATGGCACATTTTAATTGTTCTTTGTGTATTTCTTCTGCCATCTCCATACGCCTCGTATGTTCTTCCAATTTTATCTCTCTCGATAGACTTCTCATGGCGCTCACATAGTTATGGTCCTGAAATGACAACCACCTTAATAAATAGATATTTGTTAAGCTAGGCCTTGATAAGACATTTTATCATATTTTAAGTGTTCATCATTATAAGTAATTTTTAAGTTTAAAGCTATTAATATAATTTAAAATTCGCTCCTTCGCCTTTACTGTCAGACCTCTTAGGCAGATGTCATTTTTAGTTTATTTTTCTACATAATATCTTCAACTTGCTTATTTTCATTCACTAGTTCATTCTTTTTACTTTTAAATTCAACTGGGTTGCCAGAGTTTACGCGTAAGTCTAAGACTAAGAAATGAATAGTTAGTCCGAGGTTATTCCATGTTTATTAATAACATTGCTAGATCTATGTTAATCCTTAGTTACTCCGGGATTAGCTAGTCCAAGAGTAACTTCGGAGTAAGCTGGGAATACGCCATTTTTATTAATAAGACGGTAAGAGTTCTTTATTGCATCTGGCTTGAAAACCTGTTCCCCGATAGCATTTGTTATCCTCCAAACTGTTTTAGAGTTGCGTATGACTAATAAAACTATAATTCTGCAGTGGTTCATCCCATATTGGCATCATGGGCAATGAAAAAGCGAATCAGGCAGCAAAGTTAGCTTTATCGGAAGAGATCACATACACTTGTTTACCATTACACACAGATCAAGTTCAGATAGTCAAAAAGATTTGTAAAGACTTGTAGCAGAAATGTTTTGATGAGAGGTCGCTCACCAAAGGCATATGGTACAGGACTATACAGGCAGGACCTTTTCGTTGCCCATGGTTCCAGGAGATGGAGGCCTATAGACAATATATTGTGACACTGCTGAGACTTCGGTCTGGGCACATTCCATCAAATCAATTTGCGCATTTAATGGGTAAAACGGACTCACCTAACTGGAAGGAATGTAACGCGCTCGTCGATGTTCACCATGTTTTGCTCGAATGTGTCCGGAATAAGGCTCAATGGCGACAGGCACTTGAAGATACTCAGTACAATATAGGGTTATGTAGCAGCTTCTTAGCCATCCCTTTTTCGGAAGGGGCCGGGCAGTTGTATGCATTATACATGTGCCATTTACGGAGCGGAATCACCACCCCGCAACAGCTGGGCTTTGCTTTCACTCCATAGTTTAATATAGATAAGATATTAGAGAGTTGAGATGTAACTGGCCATAAAAGTTATATTTATAATTAGAATTACAGGGCGACATCATTCATTCGTCATTGTTGACCGAGGGGACTCGGTCAACAATGACGGTGTCGCCCCGTAATTACATATAATTATTTAAATAAAGATTAAAAAATATCTTTTTTACAAAAATACAACCGACTTCCAAACAAATACACTACAAAGTAAAAAATAACTTCAATTTCGGAAGTCGGTGTTTCTGTTTTTGTTTCTACGTTTTTTGACACCGACTTCCAAAATTGAAGTTATTTTTTACTTTGTAGTGTTTTTGTTTGGCAGTCGGTTGTAATTTTTGTAAAAAAGATATTTATTTTTCACTTTTTAGTTGTGGTACATAATGGACCAGTTCTATAGGCTAGGTACCTACGCGATACGATCCAATAACATGAAACTTAAACGAAACCGGTGCAATGAGAGTATACCAGGGTGAACTGTTCACACCTGCGTAAACCTTAAGAGCGTACCAGTGTGATTTTATGTTATTAAATGGTGTAAACAATAAACAGACATGCGATTGGATCTATCCAGAGTGATTTGCCATCATTTATTGAAGAGTTCTGATGTATTTCTCCGAAGTTATTCATCAGATCTTGATGAAAATTAAATGGGGCCACATGACAAGCACCCGCTTTCAAATGAAGAAAGAATCTCATCATAATGAATTTCATCATATGGAAATTATAATTCAGTGGATCTATAATAAACATAATTATTAGCACATTCGAAAATGCCGACGCGAACCTTGAACACCGACGACGAGTTGCCAGCCTGTCGGTTTTCTATCGGTTACATTTAGGGGAGTGTGCGATGGAACCGCACAATTTGATTCCGCCTAGCCCTTTCCATCATCGGACTACAAGACGTACGGCAATGCGCCATCGGTACATGGTTGATATCCCACCCATACGCACAAAGCGTTTTGAAAATACTTTCATTGTGCGTACAGCTAAGGAATGGAATTCCCTGCCAGCGTCTTTGTTTCCTGATAGCTACAACCTAGGGGTCTTCAAGTCAAGAGTCAATAGTGCTTCACGTTCGACCACATTATCACTTAACATCAGGCGAGATAGTAGTCAAACGCGAGCCTATAACAAATAAAAAAATGGCAGACGTCTATGTCGCGCCATCAGTGTTTTAAATCATGGCGCTGGACCTTTTCCAGTTTTGGGAGGAAAACATAACTATCTCGGGAATAAGTAGCTTTCCATAGGTGAATGAATTTGTACAACCGGTCCATTAGTTTCGGAGCCTATTCGGTACAAACAAACAAACAAAAAAATCTTTTCTCTTTATAATATTGGTATAGACACCAGTCTGTAACTGTTTCACTGCAGGGCAAAGACCTCTTCTCATACAGAGAAGGTACGAGCATTGATCACCACTCTTACTCAAGACGGGTATACAAACTTCCACAAACACAACGCTTACACAAACTTATATTAAGGCGACATATACGCCCGTGTAAACGCAGTACTGGCCGTGCGCCCGCTCCATGCCAAAATATCAATATTGAACCTCCTTTTGAACAGTTTCGTTTGCAAAATATTATTTGATTTACATATGCTATGTCAGTTATGATGAAATTCCAGCCATAAGTTTTTCTGTGTAAAAATATTTTAAACATCCAAGTCGTTTTGGAGGAGTATCCAAAAGTTGCGAAAAATATCGTGTTGCTTATTATTTTTTTAAAGCAAAAACATTTGTTATACGAAAACACCATGTTTAAAAAAAAATGTACATGAAGCAATAATAAATATATATTTTTATTCAAACCTTTTAGCCGTTACTAAGGAGTATGCTTTAGAAAGTTACCGTTTTAGGGCACTAAAGCCTATGTAGGCCCTTAACTACTAGCTTCTGCCGGCGTCTTCGCCCGCGTTCAAAGTGTTTTTTTTTTATCCCAAGGGAACATTATACCGGGATGAAAAGTAGCCTCTGTGCTATTCTAGACTATAATCTATCTCTTAGCCAAATTTCACCTAATTTGAATCACAAACACTCATCCATCCAAACTTTGACATTTTTAATATTGGTTAGATTAGTTCAGGTTTCCTCACGATGTTTTCCTTCACCGTTGTCAATGATGTCCAAGATAGACTTAGAAAGTGCATAATGAAAACCGGCCAAGTGCGAGTTGGTTGTACCATTATAGCAAACAACGGCAAAATAACACGTTTGTTTATTTTTAGTATTTGTTGTTATAGCGGCAACAGAAATACAACATTGGTGAAAATTTCAACTGTCTAGCTATCACGGTTCATGAAATACGACTGTATTTCTGGTGACAGACAGACAGACAGACAGACAGACGGACAGTTGAGTCTTAGTAATAGGATCCCGTTTTTATCCTTTGGGTACGGAACCGTAAAAAGTCACTTTGGTACTTGCCCGGATTTGAACCCACGACCTAAAGCACGGGAGGGCGAGGTCTTAGCCAGTGGGGCACCACGACATCGCAATAAAATAAACAAAAAATATTTTTCTGAGAATAATTATTATCTAATGAACTGTTACAAAGTGCGCCTGCATTGTTAACTTTCTAGGTAAATAAATGATACGGTTTATTTAATGTAATTTATCGCGTTCGGGGCTCGGGTCATTGTGTTATCTCGACCGCAGCGTAATTATTTAAGTACGATTAAATACCTAGGTATTTTGTTTGTTTGTTAGTGCAAAGTTTGTTTTTAAAATTATTGTTCCTTATCATTTTCAATATGGCCGAAATACGGCCACTGCAGAACATAGGCGTGCTACACACGTCGTCACATCGAAGGCTTTCGAGCGACGACTTCCTAACAAAGCCTTTCGCCCCCGTCGACCATCCGTTCTGCGAACAAGCCCTGCCACTTAAGTTTGGCAATTCTTCGGGTGTCCGTAACGTTTTCCTGCGGATCTCTGAATTCCTGATATGATCAGACAAGGAAACACCGAGCATAGCTCTCCCGTTATAGTTCTTTGGGTGACTTTCAGCATTCTGATGAGGCCAATTGTGAGCGATCTGGCGATTCCTCATGTATCGTTGATATTTGGGCTCGTAAAATCAATCCGTAAATTAATATTCAAAGTTAAATTTCTTTATTTCAATTAGGCCACTAAGCAACATTTATTTTTAACCGACTTCCCAAAAAGTAGGAGGTTCTCAATTCGATTGGTATTTTTTTTATGTATGTATACCGATTACTCAAAGGTGCGTGGACCGATTTGGAAAATTCTTCTTTTCTTTGAAAGGGTATACTTCTCATTTGGTCCCATAATCATCAGGTCAGGATCTGAAAATGGTATCTTGGAGAAATCGAGGGAATCCCTAAAATATTATAGGCATACATATAGCGACTTTGGGATTTTAATCAACAATGCTAATATTTACACTCAGAAAGTATTATTTGGTGTAGTGGAACTGGTGAAGAAGACCACAGATGGCCAATCCTCCTTAGTGCTAATTATGTCACGGGTCTACGATATCTCGAATATTTAAACGACTATGATGAAGCAAATACATTTAAATAAATAGTAGGTACTGATGAAAATAGTACCATCCAACTGATCTGATGATGGAGCCGGCAGGTAGGCACCGGCACTCCGAAATTAAACAATGTATCCTAGTCGTGTTTGGGCTAATTGGAATCGTCATGAGATGTACTTTGGCTATATATGATTTTTATGGAAATTGGAGGTACCTATCAAAACTAAAAAGGGATAAGTAGAAAAAAACATTTTAACAAAAAAAAACATCCGACTTCCAAAAAAAAACACTACAAAGTGAAAAAAATATCTTTTGCGAATTCGGCGTCGAAACACGGCAAACAATAGGTACCAAAGACACCGACTTCGGCAAAGAAAGCTATTTTTCATTTTGTACCTAGTTTTTTTTTTTGGAAGTCGTTTTGTTTTTTTTGTTTATTTTTTTTTCTCGTACTGCCACCGACATCGCAACTTATAAATAGTTTAATTAATAAAAGCACCTGCCATGATATCTCTTCACCACCCTTGATTGATTGGTATAGAACGCCTAAGGCATTAAGTCGCCATAATACCTTTGTGCTTGAATTTTAAATTAATTAATTAACTAGCAGGAAAACCCAAACAGAAATTAAATATTTAGTCCTTACAAAGTCCAATGACACATCCTACTGATAATAAGTATTCCATCGTGAGCACATTATGTAGGATGACATTACAAAACAAAACAAAACAAAATAACAGTATTTATTTACGCATTTTATTTTATTTATATAACTCGCAGTCAGTGTATCATAAAACAAATAATACCATGTTAAAACTAATCGTCATTGGAACAATAGTGTCAATTGTCATCACCCATTGTAAAATGGCGGACGTATATTTGGCGCCTTCTGTCTTTTTAAATCATGGCGGTGGTCCCTATCCTGTTTTACGTGAAAAATATAATATAGAAATAGGAGATTCGTTGAAAAATGTGTCGAAATATGTTGAGTTGGATCGTTTGAAAGCAATAGTGATTGTGACGGCGCATCGGGAAGAAGACGTTGTGACTATTTCGTCTGGTGAACGTCATCCGTTGTTGTTTGATTATTACAACTTTCCGCCGGAAAGTTATGAGTTTAAATATAATGCTCCAGGTATGTAGAACTCCTAAGTTAGGTACCTATTCTTTATCTTTTTACATATTAATAAGCATGATATAGAAATGGCGGGAATTGGTTCAACGATAGTGTCCAAAAAAAATATTGTCTCTTTAATCATTCACGTTAGAAGTGCTACCAGATCAGTTTTAGCTCTATGAACAAATGGAAATGGGTTATATCTGGTTTGTCAGCATTATATTTGGTACCTACTTGCTTAAAGAAGGTAATTAAACCAGATCTAGTGATAAATACGGGAAAACTAGATGTCGATTTTTGTAAATATCCAGTATCTTCAACACACAGACATAAATCTAACTAGATGACGCAATTGTATGTACTTCGCGTGCCAAAAAACGGACTAAAGTTACGACAAGTAATCGTAATCTGAGCTTTTCATTTAGCATTATCGGCACCGGAAGTCCACCGAAATCTAGAAAAATGCCTTTTTATGTCATATTGAGCTGTAAATAATGTATAGAAAAAGTTGGCCGAGACATTGTAAATGATTTCTTTCATTGGTAAGTAAATTTGTTTTTACATTGCTTGTGAAAAAGTGGCACGCTTGGTTTTCATAAAGATGGAGGGACTTGCGTTATCAATTTAAATTTATGTCTGTGTTTCAACACGACTAAGGAAAATACCTAGTTTGATAAAACATGTTTGACATTGAATTTATTTAGAAAAATAAGAGTGCTATGTTTGAAATTTATATGGAAAAACACCTCTCTGGGCAAGCAATGATGCAGTAAATCTGTCAGTTAATACAAATCATATGATTGAAGCTAGCCAGAATTAATTCTAGGTTGAAGAAAAATACGCTTCAGATATTTATTTTTTTCAGGCGATCCAGTTTTGGCGGGCAGAATACACGATGCATTCAAAAACGCGGGTATCAAGTCAGCTTTAGATGACAAAAGAGGTTGGGACCACGGCGTCTTTATACCAATGATGTTAATAAACCCTAAAGCAGATATCCCAATCGTTCAAATATCCATTCTTAAAAATCAAAATGCAGCACAACACTATGACATTGGAAAAGTTTTGTATCAATTTCGGAAAGAAGGTGTCGCCATTTTTGGATCAGGTTTGTCATACCATAACATGGAAGGATTTAATAAAGCAAGAACAGAAATTGAGAAAAAAATTGCTAACGAAGAATTCGATAATTTTTTGCATGACGTTTGCACCGGAGACGAAGAGAATCGTAAGAAAATAATATTTTGGGATCAGCAGAAAGGCGGTTTGGATAGTCAACTAGGAGAGGCGGATCACCTCATGCCATTGATTGTTAATGCTGGCGCGGGTGGCACGCACCCGGGAAAGAAAATGTTCGAGTCAGTATATTTGGGGAAATTCAAATTATGCGGGTTTATGTGGGATGGTGAATAATAATAGACGTTTTTTCGTGTTCTAACCTAACTGTATTTTTAAGAGGATGTTGGCCCCTTTTGACAGGGAGGAGGCCTACAGAGTCCCAGCTAAGAAAATTATTAAGTCTGATTAAGTTAACAAAATATTGATCAATGCGATAAGCAAAATTTGTATTACCTATTTTTCATAAACCAAATTAATTATTAAATGAAATATTGTGTTTATCCGTTCGTTTAATTTCTTTCGCATTAGTTAAAGGCCAATGGAAAAGAGGGATCTAAATGACACAGTTTACCTTTTCCAAACACATAATTTCTATTATACCTAAGTATACACTTATTCACAATATAAATTCGCTGCCTATCAGCAGTATACTAATGGATTTTTCATGTCCAGTGTTATAATTATGACACGAACGCTTCAGTATATATTTGTGCATTGAAATTATTCGATCTATATTCCAGTTTGTTTTAGTTTGTTACCGCATAACCTAATCAAAAAAACATAGTTGCACCTTTAACGATAATCGACATGCTTCTCCTATTCTGGATACGTTCCTGTATACTTACTATGTGTAATTTCATAAAATTGCTCTGTTCCAATCTGGTAGACAGAATTTAGTCCCTCACACAGGAAAACAGATTCTATCCTTCCTCGAGTAACTCGACGAGCTTCACGCTTCACGCTTTTCTGGTGGCCACAGCTTATTCCGGATCTCAAGAGTTGCAGTATTAAGGAATAATTCAGCTGACTCTTTGTCTTACGAATAAAAAAGAAAGAAGCGGGCTCTACATTATCGTTAAAAAATCTTTGCAATGTACTCATATACCAATGAATACCCAATATACCAAGAAGAAAAACCCTGGTTTATCACAAGTTGTGTCACCTCTATAGTGAAGTCTATGATCAAGTGTGGAAAAGACTTCTGCAATGAGACCAGCATTCATGGGTTCAACCATATTGCTGCGCCACGCAGGCATTGGATTGAGCGGTAAGTCAATGGCTTTTTTGTGAAGTTCGCCGTTAGTTGTCCTATAAGTACATATGTACATAGCTTTTTAGTAATATGCAAGTATGCGCGGCTCATTTAAAAAAATAATAAATATATCTGTCTGTCTTAATTAGAAACGGCTGGACCGATTTGGGACGAAACGTTCACTGGCAGATAGCTGAATTAGGTTCCGCATAAAAAATAAAAGCTATGTTTTTTTTAGGGTTCCGTATCCAAAGGTTAAAAACTGGCAACTATTACTAATGCTGCTCTGTCCGTCTGTCTGTCTGTCTGTCTGTCACAAGGCTGTATCTCATGAACCGTGATAGCTAGACAGTTGAAATTTTCACAGATGATGTATATCTTGTTGCTGTTGTAAACAAATACTAAAAACAGAATAAAATAAATATGTAAGTGGGGCTCCCATACAACAAACGTGATCTTTGTGCCGTTTTTTGTGATAATGGTACGGAACCCTTCGTTCGCGAGTCCGACTCGCACTTGGCTGGTTTTTTTTTAGTTTTACGAGTGTTTGGCGCGGATTCAACAGCTACTTATAGAAAAAAGTCAGTCACTAAAGTCTTATAGGGAAGGCTTGACCTGATTATTGGCAAAAATTTTAACGGGGTAGATAAAATATGCAAGACAGATAACAAATTATCATGAACATAAGCAGCATTCTAATTTTAATAGAGTCTGAGAGATCTTAGATTAGATACCTATGGCTACAAGTGGCATATTTAAGGGGTATGGAATTGATCATAAAGTCACGACTGGATAAAAATATCTGACACAATGAACGAGTTTAATAACTTACTTTATAATCGTACCGACTTTTGATTAAATATTATATAAGGTGACCATAATTTGCTACTATATATATAATTTTATATACTCTTTTATGTAATAAACTATAACTTTAAGACTTTATATTACTATATGTATATCTGAAGTTTTGTTTTGGACACTTATCGTCGTCTTTGTTTTTACTCATTAATTTATTTTTATTTGTAAATCTTTATCTTTATTTATCTTTTATTTATTTCTCCATAAATGCATTACATTGTTTTGATCTAAAAATTGCTTAAGCTAGTGCTCCAGAGTGAAAAGCCCTGACTTCTAAACTAGATTTATGTACCTGTATCGTAGAAATGGAAAATGTTCGCTCCGTCACTTGCCCGGCTTCATTGGTTCAGCGTCACTCAGTCGACATCGGCTATCGCTGGAAAACAGCGCTGTGGTTCTGTCTCGCATGCGAGTCCCAGCATTATGCTGAACGATGACTGTTGTGACGCATACTTTTTATTTGTATTTATGTTTATCCTTTTGTTTTTTTTATGGTATCCGTTCTGCCTGGCGCAATATAACCGTATTTTCTATCTTCTTCATGTAAATTTCTATAGGTCATCAGGAAGAGGGCTATTATAATTTCATCGTCTCCTTATCCCCATCACCTTAACCAAAAGACGTTCACTGCTGGACATAGGCCTCCTAAGCGCATAGTCACATCGACGATCCTACGTAGAATTCCCATAACTTTCTCCTTTGGTTCTAGACCACAGATATAAATCTATCTAGATGACGCGATTGTATGTACTTCGCGTGCCAAAAAACGGAGTAAACTTACGATCAATGATCGTGATCTGAGCTTTTCATTTAGCATTATTGGCACCGGAAATCCATGAAAATCTAGAAAAACGCCTTTTTATGCCATATTGAGCTGTAAAGAATAAGTTGGCCGAGGCATTGGAAATGTTTTCTTTCATTGGTATGTATATTTGTTTTTAAATTGTTTGTGAAAAAGTGGCACGCTTGGTTTTCATGCAGATGGAGGGACTTGCGTTATCTATTTAGATTTATGTCTGTGTTCTAGACAAATAAAATTGTCATTCTATCGGGGACTGCGATTTTCGAAATGGAATGGTGAGTTTTCTTGACGCATTTTAAATATACATTTCAAATTTTTCGACAATAGTTATCACTGGTGTCGCTTTGTGTAGTGGCTCTTATCATCTACCTCTGCACCTTCTGGTACACATAATTAAATTGCAGAAACATTTTGTAGGATCCTCTGGGTAGCAGCAACAGCCCTAGCTACGTGGGGAGCGGTAGACGTCTCCCTGGGACAGCTGCAGCGATACAACGAGTCTCCCACGGTCGTGACCCTAGAGAAAGACTTCAGGTCCTGGCGGTTCAGTGTGCCAGCTATTACTATGTGTTATAAGGTAAACGGTCCAGTTAGGTAGGTCCAACTTCGAGAAAGAGGTCAACCGTCGAATCTGACTCGGCTGGGCAGGGTTCGGGAAGTTGCGCGGTATCTTCTCGTCCAACTTACCACAGTGTCTCAAGACGAAAGTCTATGATCAGTGTGTGTTGCCAGTGATTACTTACGGTACAGATACGTGGTCGCTTACAATGGGCCTCATCAGAAGGCTTAATGTCACCCAAAGGGTTACCGATATAGCCCGAAGAATTGGCAAACTTAAGTGGCAGTGGGCAGGGCACATTGCTCGCAGAACGGATGGCCGATGGGGCCGTAAAGTTCTGGAGTGGCGACCGCGTACCGGAAGACGCAGCATTAGAAGGCCTCCTTCTAGGTGGAGCGATGACCTGGTGAAGGCTGCAGGCGTCCGGTGGATGCGAAACGCACAGGACCGATCCTAGCCTATGTCCAGCAGTGGACATCTTTCAGCTGAAATGATGGTTATGATGACAAGGTAGTCTGTAGTTTCTGTGATGTACCGTTTCTTTTTCATCTTTCTAGTCTGTATAATTTCTGGATAGTCCCTCAGGAAAAGGGATTGTTAAATTTTACCAAATAAATAGTAACTGGATGCTAACGCTAGGTATGGAAGTGTCTCCCCCGGTGGGCTTCCGCATTGTCGAGGCGGGGGGCTCAGTAACCGTGGCTTGATCACTCACGGTGAAGCGAAGAGGAACCCGAGGAGGGGCCGCTCGTCAGGGCTTTTGCCGATTAAGCCGACGACGTAGCGGCCAACTAGTAGGTTGCGGTGCCGCTTGGTAACAGCCGACATCGCAACTGAGGCGGGCCGCGATGTCTTATGGAGCGTCCCAGGTCTCATACGATATCGCGGCTGAGGGTTGGAGGCCGCGGCGGGAGAGGAGTTCCGGTATTGCGCTGCGCCGCTCTCCCTACCTTCCGCGGCCTGGACGGGGTTGCCACCGTCTGATGGCGGCCGTGGTGGGGTCGCAGGGGAGGAGGAGTGTCGGGATAGCGTTAGCCATTCTCCCTATCTCCTGTGGCCGAAAAATGGTAGGTGGCGGGGCCATTGACCTTGACCCGTCACAGGGGTCGTCAGGCGCCCATGTGCTGGTTTGGTCCCTGGTGTGGTCACGGCGTACAGTGTATTCTGGTGCGCCAACAAACATGATAGTGCTAACTTGTCTGGTTTAGGAAATGCTACGGTCACTCATTATGTAGTCCAACTCTATCATACGCCTCCCCCAAGCGTCGCCAAATTGACCGGTCCCGTGCGTCCCGCATCCAGCGGATCTAACTTTATAGTACCAAATTATTTAAATGTTGCCAAAGTTAGATTTTAATAAAAAGTTCACTCACGACTCGAAGTTTTAAATGCAAATAAATAACAAGTCGCTAAGAACAATAAAATTGAGCCAGGTCTACAGGCGCGGGCGTCAAGAAAGAAGCTTCACTTTTCCACAACGAAAAGTGCAGCTTCTTTCTTACTAAACAAGATTAATTATCTAATCTTTCATCGAATCACCCAGGACCGACTCAACAAAGCAAAGTTGCCGGCGGCCATCAAAAAACACTTCAACACCGACCCATCTGACGACAAGTATGACTATTATGCTCGTCTCGTGGAAGCTATCGTCAACTCTGACCTGTTCCACCTGCAGAGGTTCCAGGAGTTCAGTCATCTGGATACCAGCGTGGATATGTTCGGGATAGCTGTGGATGTGAGTAGATTTGGGCCAAAAATTTTTTTAACCGACTTACCAAAAAGGAGGAGGTTCTATGTTCCACTTCTTGTGTTTTTTTTATTTTTTTTTTACCGATATCTCCGTCAATTATGGTCCGATATTGAAAAATCTTTTTTGGTTTGAAAGAAAATGTTTCGAAATTTGTCCCATTTTAATTTGGTGAAGATCTGATGAAGAACTTCGAAGATATACGACAGAACTCTTCAATAAATAACGGCAAACCACTCGGGATTGCTGCAATCGCATGTCTGTTTATTGATTATATCATTTCATAACATAGCATCACACTAAGTAGTACGCTCTTAAGGGGTACGCAGATCTCTCATTTCGCCGGTTATGTTCAAGTTTGTTGATATTGGGGTTATCTATTCTGTCGTTAGGGTAACTTACTAAACAACTTGCCTATTAGGTAGGTACAACTAAAAAGTGAAAAATAAAAACTTTTTTACAAAAAAATACTACCGACTTCCAAAACTTCTGTCTTTCGTAGGTACCATTTTACTGCGTTATGGAAACCGACTTCCAAAAATAAAGTTATTTTTCACTTTGTAGTTTTCTTATTTGGAAGTCGGTAGTATTTTTTTGTAAAAAAGTTTTCATTTTTATTGTATGTTGTCTATACTTAGAATTTCTTCATCGTCGTGAGAAATAACCAACTCACTTCAGAATTATTGAAAGTGCAGGCACAGTCATTATCATCATTATTATCGTCATCATTTCGGCCGTAAGACGTCCACTGTTGAACATAGGTGGATGACCAGGACCGACTGGTCCTGTGCGTCTCGCATCCGCCGGGTGCCTGCAGTCTTATGGCGATATATACGCCCCAATGTTAACACAGTATTGGCCGTGCGCCCGTTCGATGCCAAAATATCAATATTGAACCTCCTTTTGAACAGTTTTGTTTGCAAAATATTATTTGATTTACATATGCTATGTCAGTTATGAAGAAATTCCAGCCATCTTTCCAATTATTCTGTGTAAATTTTTTTTAAAGATCCAAGTCGCTTTGGAGGGGTATCCAAAAGTTGCGAAAAATATCGTGTTACTAATTATTTTTTTAAAGCAAAACTATTGGTAAACCATGTTTAAAAAATAAAGTACATGAAACAATAATAAATGTGTATTTTTTTCAAACCTTTTAATCTAGCCGTTACTAAGGAGTATGCTTTAGAAAGTTACCGTTTTACACCACTAAAGCGTCTCAGTCTCAGTCTTATGGTAGGGAGAGAGTATATTTTCAAAACTGGCGGGCCGCGGTCCGCATCCGGACCGTTGACCTAATTCGTGTGGGCCTTAAGGGCCTTCTACCGCTTTAGTGCCGTAAAGATAAAGATAAAGATAAAGATAATTTATTTGTTAAAACATGCGTTTACATACAAAATTGAGCATGTAAGATCTTATTAAGTATTTATTTATTTATTTAATACTTTAAGCACATAAACGTACAGAGGCGGACTTAATGAGGGTAGGTCCGTACATGCTTTTACCTGGTGAGGTGTACAAATTTGTTTTTTTATTACAATTATACAGATTATAAAGTTTCTATTTTAGCCATTGTTTTTCTGAGTACATTCATAATAATATTTATAACTGATGTCGGTATTACTTTCTTCTAATTACGTTATACAAATACAAATAATAATAAAAAATACAAATCGTCCAATTGTCGTGAATAATAGAATTGAAATATGTCAAAAAGGTAGAATATGTCAAAAGGTACAATATATTGACAGTTGTAATATGTCAAAAGGTATCATATGTCAAAAGGTATAATATTAACATTTGTCTGTTAATAAATTCCTAATCTTTTTTTTAAATAAATTTGTAGTCAGTGCTCTGTAAGATTGAGGTATTTTGTTATAAATCTTAGTGGCCATACCAAAAAAGCTTTTCGACATTAGAGCAGTTTTTGCTGAGTGTAAGCAAAGTTGGCTATAGTCACGTCTGTTTCGTGGAAAGGTGTCTGATAGTCGTGGAAATAGTTGGTGATTACTTTTTACAAAAGATGCCACTTCAAAAATGTACAGAGACGGTAAGGTTAATAATTTGTATTTTGTAAATACCGGTTTGCAGCTTTCTGTCGATTTTAAATTAAACATAGCTCGTATACATCTCTTTTGCGCCTTGAACGCAATTTCTTTGTTTGTCGAGTTACCCCAAAAAATTATAACATAGCGCAGGACTGATGCAACCGTTGATAAGCCGTTATCAAGGCGTCAGGGTTAAGTTCTGGGGACAGTTTGAAAAGCGCATACGCGGATGAGCTCAGCTTTTTACTTACGAGTTCAATATGGGCTTTCCAGTTCAGATTTGCGTCAACTATTACCCCGAGAAATTTGGTATTGTCTACTTTCTTTAGTACCGAGCCGTTATGTCGGGCTTCAATCGCATTATCACTCTGTATCCGTTGAGTGAAATGCATAATAGTAGTCTTATCTAAGTTCATTTTAAGATTGTTCCGATTTAGCCATGATATAATATCGATGTCAGAGATTCATTAATGTCAATTTCGTACATGTCCTTATTATTACATGTTATGGTCACAGTACTGTCATCTGCAAATAGGGTCATGGGGTGTTCAATAGCACTAGGAAGGTCATTAATGTATACTACAAAAAACAGTTCTCCCAGTACGCTGCCCTGTGGGACTCCGTATGCGTTCGTTTGTCAGATGCAAATATTTCCTCTTTCATTGTCTTAAAATTAATTTTAGCTATTTCCGTGTACTGTTTTCTGTCACTTAGGTAAGACTGTATAAGACTGAGTATATTTCCCCTAATGCCACATGCTTCTAGTTTCTTTAAGAGAACCTTATGGTCCACGTAGTCAAACGCTTGCGTCATATCGCAATAAATAGCGCACACTGGAATCCTCTTGTCCATACTAACTATTACTTTATGCAGGAAGTCATAGATGGCCATATTGGTTGTCCTGTTTTTTCTAAATCCTTTCTGCTCATCTACTAATATGTGTTTTTTTTCAAGATACAAATACAGTTCTTTATATATATTTTTCAAAAATTTTAGATATGATTGGAATGAGAGCAATTGGTCTGTAGTTAGATATCTGTTCACTATCGTTCTTTTTAAATAATGGTTTTACTATAGATACTTTAAGGGCATTTGGATATACACCTGCACAGATACTTAGATTTATCAGATAGCTTAGGTGGGTACAGATGAAGTCAGATACATATTTGATTACTTTTGTAGAAATTCCGTCGTATCCTGTGCTATTTGTGCACTTTAGTGACTTTATAATGTTTTTTATGTCTCCTGGTATGCTGGGGGAAATATAAATTGAATCTTGACACGGTATAATCTTAGATGTAACATTAATTCCTGAGTCTTTACTGGGTTGAATTTTGTCTACGAAAAAATTATTAAATGCATTGGCTATTTCTTGGGGGTCATTTGTTATTTTATTATCTACTTTAACGCCATAGTAATTTTCGTTTATTTTTGCTGCATAATTTAATACCATGTGATATCCATTTAGGTTTTTTTATCACATTTAATTTTATCCATTTATATGGGAGACAGAGGTTATAGAAAAGTTTAAAAATATCAATGAAAATGTCAAACGCGTCGTTGGGATTATCCGTTTCATAAATTTCTGAGAAAGTCAGTTGTTCTATACATTCTTTAAATTTAAGAAGGTTCTCTGAACTATAATCACGCCTTTTAATAAACCAGTGTTTTAAAATATTGTTTTTTTTTTACCGGGCATTTAATTATTTGAGCTGTGTGATCTGAAAGCGCAAATTCAATCACTTCAGTTTTACATTTGGATTTAAAGTTATGTGCAATATTGTCTATGCACGTTTGGCTGTGCAGTCTGGTTGGCTCATTTAAGGCTAATGTTAGATTGAAATTTAGTAACAGACATTCAAATTCTAATACAATATTATTTCTTTTAATTATATCTATATTAAAGTCTCCTGCCATTCTAATATGCTCATATTTCTTTTTACATATATTTTGTAGTATTTTTCTTATTACTTCAAAGAATATATTTATATTATTTAGTTTCGGAACCCTGTATACACACAAAATAATCGTTTTATACTGTATGAGTTCTACACCACAACACTCAACTACACCAGTTATTGACGAATTTCCTATTTGCGGCACATCTTTCCATTGATGCCCGTTTCTGATTAGAATACAAGTTCCACCACGTTTGCTATCTTTCCTACAGACAAATGATGCCAAACTAAAATTAGGGATTTGTAGGTGATTTTCGTAACCTGACATCATAAAATGTTCTGTTATACACAGTGCATCAACATTTGTGTTTTTTTCTTCCAATTCCTGCATACAAACAGTCAGCGCAGTTGTTTTATTTAGAAGGCCCGCTATGTTCTGATGCATCACGTATATGCTATTATTAACGAAAAAACTGTCTTTCAGTTTCTAGTACATGGGTTGGTTCGTGCGCCGTTAATGTTATCAAGTGGCTCCTTTGATCTTGCGTGTTAGAGGATTGTATGTCCATAATCAATGAGAGAAGACTAGCAAAAATAGTCTGGAGACCATAATTATTTATTTGACCAGACTGCCTAAAGAATGTATTGTAGTCATATTCTATATTTGCATTCGTATCTAAAACATATGCATATTTGTGATTTCTGATATCTTGATACAGAGATTGATTGAAATTCATGACACGCCAATTATACAGATTTGAATTAGCATCATATTTATAAGTTGGTAAACATATAATAATGTTGGTATGAGTTATGCCATTGAGGGTGTTTCTTATATCCATTATGAGTTTAGAGTAATTATTACTAGTTCTAAAGTCCTCTTCGCCGATAAAAATCACACAGAAATCATTTTTTGTGTAGTCAGCTAATTTAGTATTGATCCCCTGCATGAGATTGCATATGGCACCTCTTGGAGTAACGTAGTGACAAAAGTTGAATTTCTTGTCAATCGCCTCTTCCGCTATTGCAAGTACCTTATTCTGTTTAATGGCACTCAAAATACACAATTTGTTTTGCTTGCATCGCTCCTTAGCGTTAGTTATGGTTTCCCGAGTTACCGAAGACTGTTTTCTTCGAGACTCGTGATCGCTTATATTTCTTTGAGTGCTAACATTTTGAGTGATGACTTTTGGTGATGACTTTGTTTGCTGTATTTCCTCAGCACCACATATTGATCCGGCTGTGTTGAACGAGAGGTCCCCCACGTCACTTGAGGGTGTCTGTATCACAACGTTGCTGTCAGTATGATGATGCGTCAAATTAGAAGGCAGGGTTAACTTTGTCGGAGTGGAGAAGCAGCTCGTTCTTAGGGTATTTGTTTTGCGTCCAGGCTTCGGTGAGAATCTCCTTGTTTCCAATATATTCACTTTCTTATAGCTTTCAATTACTTTCTGGTATTGGCCTATATCCATTTTAAGTCGAAAATTTTCACAGTTTAAATTGTCTATTTCAAGATGTGCACTTGTTAGTTCCATGGTTAACTTATTAATAGTTTCTTTGAGATTTAATATAGCATCGTTGTCATTTAGTGATGTGTTTGGAAGACTCAGCATTGTTGTATCGAACTGTGTAGAATTTGAGCTTAAGTTGACTTGGAAAATAGTTACTTTCTAAAGAATACTCCTTAGTAACGGCTCGGTTAAAAGGTTTAAAAAAATATATACATATTTTTGATTCATGTACATGATTTTTGAAACAAGGTTTATTCGTGTAACTAATAGTTTTGCCTTAAAAAAATAATTAACAACACGATACTTTTTCGCAGCTTTTGGATACTCCTCCAAAACGATTTGGATGTTTAAAAATATTTTTACACAGAAAAATTGATGGCTGGAATTTCTTCATAACTAAAATAGCATATGTAAATCAAATAATATTTAGCAAACAAAACTGTTCAAAAGGAGGTTCAATATTGATATTTTGGCTCCGAGCGGGCACACGGCCAGTACTGCGTTAACATTGGGGCGTATATATCGCCTTAAGAAAATCGTACAATATAATGTACTTGTGTTACTTGAGTCAATAATTTATCCCGGGCTTTTTCATTAGTGCCGTCGATTCGACAACGGACGAATCATCTCATCAAAATCTTCATTGATGGGTTCTATCTATTTTACGGTATTTACTTAATTAATTTTATTAAGTATATAAATTTTTACTAAGTTAATAGATACACGTGGTAATGTAAAGGCAGAGGGGGGAGTAGGGGTAGCACGCGTTATCTGCTGTGATTGGCTGTTGAAAATTCATTCAACCAATCACAGCAGATAATGCGTGCTTGACAATTTGTCACATTAATTCTGCGATAATTTTGAGCTGGGAAACTGAGGGTAAACCTTGCGGGCCCCGACAGTCATATTATTTAAAAAAAACTGACCCCCAAATGTAACTAATTGGTGACCCCTGCTCTAAACAAATGTATGGGATTGCCAAGTGCTATCAAAATGTCACGCAATTAATCCTTTACATTTTGGGACTTCGACAACCGCCATTGTAGATAGAATGCATTTTCACCAGAGTCGGAAGACCTCTCCTTTCTTGCCCTAAATGTAGATGCTCTTCGTCAGGTAATGCGAGAACCTGACCTTAAGACAAAGTCTTCAGAGGAGGGCACCTACAAATGGATCCCGGTGATGACTGAGGCTGGAGCGTGCTACGTCACTAATTCTCTCGCGCTAGCGGATGTAGTCATTGCGTAAGTTTGTTCGTCCACCACCACACGTCACGGCAGATGACTTACCACGGCAGATGGTGAGTCATCAGGTCATCATCATGATAATTTCAGCTGAAATACGTCCACTGCTTGACACAAGCCTCCTCTAACAACAACGCCACATCGATCGTGTGTGTTTCGTATACAGCGGATTTCTGCAGCCTTCACTAGATCATCGGTCCGCCTTGTGTCCAGAGGGCCTTTCATGACGTGTAAAAACAAGCATGGTGATATTGTGTAAAAGGGACAAAGCTATTTGTCTTGTATAGCTCCGTCTCTCTCACAGTGGAATCATGACAGTTTTGACATGTCATGATAAGGTCTCAGGAGTCTTTTTAACCAAGAAGGAGGAGGTTGTCAATACGGAAGTTTTTTTTGTATGTATATTCGGACAAAACTCCGTCATATACAAACGGATTTGAAAAATTCTTTTTTTGTTTGAATGAAGTTTATTCCGAAATGGCCCCATTTAAATTTGGTAAAAATCTGATAAAGAACTTCGAAAATATACAACAGAACTCTTCAATCAATGACGGCAAACCTCTCGGGATTGCTGCAATCGCATGTCTGTTTATTGTTTACACCATTTCATAACATACCATCACGCGTACATTTGTACATTTCACCCTGGTACACTCTCATTCCACTGGTTATGTTAAAATGAAAAACATTTTCACAAAAAAATATAACCGACTTCCAAAAAAAAATACTACAAATTGAAAAATAACTTCAATTTCGGAAGACGGTGTCAAAAACGAAGGTAAGAAAATAGGAACACCAACTTGTTAGCAATTGATTAAATTGATTGATTGTGTTAAGGCACCGTCGAGGTTTTTATAAATAAGGGTCCTTACTTCGTTCAACAATAACCAATTATATAAAGGGTTACGTACAATGCTAAATTCTGTCCGCGTGTATATTAACTTACTACCAATGATATTCTAATAAACAGATATGTTAGGAGCGCGCACATTGTGAAGACTCGAATACGTCCTAATTGGGACGTATAGTCTTTAGTCTACGACACGCATGGCGTAGAGCGATACGCCTTGTTAAAACAAAAACAAAATTAAAAAAATGCTATCGTGTGTATTTAGAAAGTGTACCAATTATGATACCAAAGTACATAAAACAGAAGGGATCCTATACCATATGTAAGTACGCAATATACCTCAATTTACAAAAAAAATATTTTTTTTTCCTAATATTCTGATATTTGGAGGTTAGAAAAAGAAAAAAACATCGGTGGTCAGAATAATGTTTGTTTACATTCACACGCAAGTGATAAAATCTTGTTGGTTTTATCAAGCCATCCCTTTCGATTTGTAGTGAAATGTCAGATGAATAAAAAGTGTGTATGTGTGCTGCCGCTGCTGTGCGGAACACTTTTTTCGGTTGTTTTGTGAGTGTATAACGTATCTGTCTAACAGAATATCATTGCTTACTACCCTATGTATATTTACAATACTTACTCTGACAAACTGAACAAAATAAGAGCTCACGTCTCAAGTGAGCTGTTATTTACCGATACGTATTTCTTGCGCCGACCCTACATACAACTAGTTGGTGTTGTTGATCGAAGGGTGCTAACGTAAATCCCTCATTGCAGGAGTGCGAACCTCAACGATACGCTCCGTTGGCCAGTGACGTGTAAATACTCCTCTCTAAGCTGCTATATTGTCATGGATGTGCCAGCCTCTGCTGATGTAAGTTATTCTCTAATACATACTTACATAAGCACATACCTTTTCCCATGGGGGTGGGCAGAAATTGAAGAACACCACCTGTTACGATACTTACTTAATCCTTTTACTTTGTAGCAGGAACCCACGTATACGAACTCTAGTTAAAAGGGAAAATTTACGAGTACAAGTCCGTAATTAGACCTGTCGTACTGTATGGATCAGAATGTTGGGCTGTGAAAATATGTATGAAAAGAGACACTTTTTATGTGTATACTTACACATAAAAGTATATGTAAGTATGTGCATGTGTAAAGTATGTCTGTGAATTGTGTATGTGTAATATATATATCACAGATAGGAGGCCTAATGATGAATTGTCACACGTTATTCATAATAATTAAGATTTTAGTACGACCTTCCATATTTGACATTTGTCCTTTGTCCTTTGACTAATGTTTTGTGTTTTGGCCTTTGTCATTCGACCTTTGTCCTTTGATCTTTGTCATTTGTCTTTTGTCCTTTGACATTTGTCCTTTGACGTTTGTCCTTTGACAATTGTACATTCTGCTTTGACCATTGTCCTTTGTCCTTTGTACTTTGTTCTTAGTCCACTGTCATTTGTGCTTTGTCTTTTGTCTTTTGCCCTTTAACCTTTGACATTTGTATTTTTTTTGTCGATCGGCTCTAGTTTGACCATTATCTGTCCATTTTCCTTTAACCTTTACCTTTGTCGTCAATTCTCCTTTGACCTTTGTCGTCAATTCTCCTTTGACCTTTGTCCTTTTCTCTTCGTCCTTTGACCTTTGTCCGTGGACCTTTGTCATTGACCTTAGTCCTTCGGCCTTCGACTTTTGACTTTCAACATTTGATATTTGTCATTTAACATTTGACTTTGACATTGTCATTTAAAGGTGCGCTCTGTTTACATCATCCCTATAAAAAATTAAAATATTAAAGTTGTACACATTTACACAAGAAAAGATGATTAAATCATATAAAACTATGTATGTAATAAGTAACTTCTAAATTTACAAATTAAAACACTACCACCAAATAATGCTAAAATAAATTTTAAACATCCATTAAACACTACTGTCTACAGAGACAAAATGTATAACTTAGTCTTAACACAATCCAAACACATTTTTGTATTCATAAAAAGCATTACTACATTCTAGCGGTAAATAGGAGGTTTGATGATGAATTGTCACAAGTTATTCATAGTAATTAATATAATATTTTAGTACGACCTTCGACATTTGACCATTGTCCTTTGATCTTTGCCCTTTGTCATTTGTCCTTTGTCTTTTGCCCTTTGAACTTTGTCCCTTGTCGTTTGTCCTTTGTTCTTTGTCCTTTGTCTATTGCCCTTTATCCCTTTACCCCTTATCTTTGACCTTTATCATTTGTACTTTGACCTTTGGCCTTAGTCCTTAACCTCTATTCTTTGTCCTTTATCATTTATCCTTTATCATTTATCCTTTTTCCTTTATCCTTCATCCTTTATTATTTATCCTTTATCCATTGACCTTTGTCCTTTGACCTCATCCCTTTATCCATTGACCTTTGTCCTTTGACCTTTGTCCTCAGTCCTTTGAACTTTGACAATTTAAATTTTCAAACTAAAATTCTCATCTGAAATATTCATAGTGGTGTTCAGAGGATGTATGCTACTTTGCAGAATGTATTGGTTTGTTACGGTAGGTGGCATACGACCACCGTTATCCTCTGAAAACCACTATGAATATTTCAGATGAGAATATTTTCTTGTTTCATATTTTTTATAGCGTTGTTGGGCGTAAATCCAACAAATAAATAGTAAAACTCGTATGGATAAAAATATGGTATATTGGTTTGGTAAAATGGTAATGGTTAATGGTATGAGCAACGCGGCTTGGTTGGTGACCGATCGTTAACTAACTTTATAATAATTTTAATATTAAAACTAAATATTTGGGTCAGCGTGGAACTGCTGACTGCGCGCGCGATTGACGTCAATAAACTGTACTTTGTACATATTCCCGAGGGACTGGATGATGAGGGTGCATGGTGATACAAGGTGATAAAACAATAATATGGTGCAATAAACAAGATGATAGTAACATAAAACTCTTAAAAATTCAATTTTTTACAGTCTCTATTCCACTACACTAAAACTGAATGAGTTTGGGAATTTCACTTTATTCACTCGGGCATATAAATGGTCGGTCGCACCCGTACTGGGATGGTTATTCACTCTATTGTATTCATCACTAACAGTAAAACACTGATTAATTTCACTATGGCACTGGTGGTCAGCTATATGGCGGGTTCTCGGTTGCGGTTGGGGCGGTGGCAGCGTCCGTGACGTTGGCGTCGCTTCCGCGCGAAACCGTACTCGTGCGCGGATCCTCCGCACTCCGTACGCCAAACATGTTAATAGAATAGCTCCAGCAATTATGTAAATCGCGATGTAGTGGTGAACATCGTGGTAGTTGAAAGATTTTACGTCTTCTAGATCTTTTTTGGTGTTATTTTTTAATTGATCAATTTCATCGCCGATCGTTTTTAATTCCCAGCGGATGTCTGTTTGGTTAGTGTCTATCTCATAAACATGTAAGGGCATGGTCACATTTACAATATTGTTAATGGTAGGTATATCAATGTTTATGATATCTGGTTTCAATTTTAAGTCATTGCTCGACTGTCTGCGCGAAAGTAATGTGATTCCGTCGTCTTTGATGACGCATCCACTCGCTAATGCGAGTATCCCGACCTTGTCTAATCGCTCAATGGTAATTTGATCGTCACATATGACTTGTATGGAGCATCGCCCGCAACATGAATACAAGTAATTGTTTACCTTGTGTAATTGTACCCAGGTATTCTTGCACTTTCTACTTTCCGTCTTACAACTTAAGGACTCAATTTCTCTAGCACAGTAAATTGGTTCTGTTTTGGTTATTGAAATAGGTATTTGATGGGCACAGAGCAAGATGTCTAAATCATAATGAACGCATTGTTGTAGTTGTAGACTAGATAGTGGGATTTGTAAGTCCTTTTGATGGTTGATGGCCAATAGATCAGATGCAACAATTATTTGTCGCATTTTGTCGCCGATTGCTATTGGAATTGGTGTCAATTTGTATATTTCAAAGGTGTCTCTGCCTACTAACGGTAATTTTATTTCGAATATCAAATTGTCCCCTGTAAATTTTGTTTTAACAGTTAATAAATGGTATAGTTTGGTTAAATCAGTCTGAATGTTATCGATTGGTAGCAATAATTCTTTAGAAATGTGGGCTAAGATGATATGAAGTTCTTTGGTTAATTGTTCTGGTTGTAGTAGATGTATGTTGAATGTACCATGGAAGATGTCAGTGATTGTGTTTAATAACATTTGTTGTATATCCTTCAGATTCATAAGTATACCATTGGCTGATATAGAAGACAAGGTAAATTCATTGGTATATGCGTTTTCAGATATTTGTTTTTGCATACTATTAGTTAAGTTATCTATTTTATTAAGGTGCTGGTTAAAATTCTTATGTTGTTGTCTTACGGTTTTTTCCATTCTCTTTATAACATTAAACTCTGATTCAATTATCGATGTTTGATTTTGCAGTAATTGGTTAAAATATTTCTGGTTGCCTCGAAGCTTAGTCAAATCTTGCTGGTATTGTTGTGCGAAGTCATCGTCGAGTATTCCAAACAAACTGTGAGCTATAGACCCCACAGCATTCACTAAGCCACGACGACGAAGATGGTGCCGTTCTGGTAACTGGCCATGGTTGGTTAAAATTTCATTATAATGGGCTAATTCATCTTGACAATGGCGCAGATGTAACAGAACTAGTTGACAGTGAGATATGGTTTGTATTTTTTGACAACAATTATCTAAATGGTCTATATACTTTGTGGCTAATGATACGCCTTCCCAATAAGCAGTCATATCATAAAATACTACTAGTTTCCATTCGTCTCTAATCAATCTCATGTTACTGATTTTATCGAAGTAGATGGTTTGGTTATCTGGCAGCTTTTTTGTATGGAGAGTACAATGTGATGGCGACACTAACAGCATAAGCACCATAAGTGCTATGGTTAAAATGCTACATTTCGTCGACTTGCTCGTTCTTTGACGTGGTGGTGTCTCATAGCATTTTTCGGGGTCCACTTCAGTTGTGGTTATTTGTTGACTTATTTCGGTTGGTACATTTGGTTGGTTCTCCTCTTGGTGGATTGGAAGGATTGACAGTTTGGTGATTGGTCTTTTTAATATGCCTCCTTTGGTTTTGAGTGTGACTACTCTAACAAGACCGTCATCGCCGGGATGAATTTCTAATACTTTTCCGAGGGCCCACCTCCCTGGAGACACGTGTACGTCTTGAATAATCACTATATCATTGATTTTAACATTTTTATGAGAATGGTGCCACTTGGATCGCGTATTTAATTGGGTTAAATACTCAGATTGCCAACGTTTCCAAATATCTTGGTTAATTTTCTGGACGAGTTGCCATCTGGTACGTTCGTCTTTCTCGGTCTCTATTATGGTTAATAATGGTCCACTGGCCAGAAAATGCGAAGGTGTCAAAAAATTTAAATCCTCTGGATCTTCAGAAATGGCACACAGTGGTCGTGTATTCAAGCAGCCCTCTAACTGTGTCAATAGGGTCGAGAATTCTTCGTAGGTTAGCTTTTGGTTACCTAGCACTAATTAAGTAAGCGACAACGGAAGAGTTTAAAAATAAACTTTATTTGATCCCAGTTACAGCAAGACAGTAATTACTTAATTCTACAAAATGTTGATCTTATATACTAATCTTATTGCTAACCAATCATCTCTGCTAATGACGCATGTCCTAGATATTATATGCTGACATATAGCTGTTATTCTAATATAATATAATTATTGGCTGATGAAGCTAATATTGGGGGATTGGGGTTCCTTAACTCCTCCCTCCCTAAGAGAGAAATTATCCGAAGGCGTCGCAGATGACTTCGGAGAATTTCGGCAAAAACGAAAAACATTTAATTTGTATGAGATGACGACAATAATTATTATGATAATGATATACTCTAAAATGGTCCATACGCTAATTTCTATTGTCACTATTTGGGTTGTATCGTCACTTTCACTAAATTTGGCACTTTGTAACAATTCTTTCACGTCACTAAAGTCCACGTTTCTTAGGTCGACCTTCTCCGTCCTTGTCTGTATGTCTTGTTGAAGCTCTGGCATCTCGACCAATGGGAGCTTGAAACTGGAAATTGTAGTGTTTGTGGCGGCACCAACAATTACTCCTCCTATTTGCGCCTCGCATTGTTGACTCAGTGTCACGATATAGGTCCCAAAGATGTTGTATTTGCGGATTTCCTCATTGCAGTTTTCGGTAATGATCAGGTTGTCCTCTGTGTAGACCAACCATTGGCTATCCGTTATCTTCTGCACCTTAGGCTTTTCTATCTTGATACGATTCTTTACGCAGCTATTGTAGTTATTCTTCATCAACATAATTTGTTCTATACAGGTCTCGACTGGATTCTGAGCTAAATTACTTTCATCACAAAGAAATCTGTCATTTTCAATTTCAGTACATGAGTTTACCACGGGCATGTATTTCAATCGATTCACCATTAGGTAAGGGTATTTGGGAATAATGGTAAAAGTGTCTGGAGAATGGAAAATAGGAATAGGAATAACCTTATAATAATTATATGTTTCGTTGTCTATTAGAGGGACTTCTAACACAAATACTAATCTATTGTTATTTAAATATGATTTGACTATGATATTACGTTCTAGTTTTATTAAATTACTTTTACTAACTGGATATATTGTCCTAGCATGTTTACTAATTGTTTCTAAACTGCTGTACAGTTCTGTGCTATTTATAATAGACTGGTGCAAAACATTTAGTTTGCTAAAGGCGATTGCGGACTCTATTTCTTGTATGTTCTCATAACAAGTTCGAAAGTTGCTTAAAATTTGGTACATAGTATCTATTATTCGTAGTAACTTGTTAAATTTGAATTCATTTTCAGCTAGTTTTTCTATGCCATTAGTGTGTGAGCCTAATCTTTTAATATTTGAATTTATGATTTCTGAGTCATTAACTAATTTATCGAAAGCTTTTTGCATTGATGACACTTTACGTTCGACTGCATGTTCTCTATTCTGGAGTAAAACGATTTCCTTATCATATTTAATTGCATCGTCTTCATCTAAATTACCAGATATAGCTTTTACAAATGAGCCTAGAGGGTTGAACAAAGCTCGTTTGTTTCTATGATTAAGGGGTAAAATTTGATATAATTTATCTTTAGTAAGTCTTATTAAATACTCGATTTGGTTTTCTATACCTAAAGTTTCATTACTTAATTTGCTTTCTATAATTTTCGATTTCATATTGCTAAAATCGCGAATATTATTATCTATTTGTAAGCTTAAGGATTCTAAATCTAAAATCTTAAATATAGTCCAATAATTATTCTTCTTCACCGCTACACCCATCTTCAACGACGCTATCCCCGGATTCCGAGTGAAGTTCTGGAGTTCCAGCGTGAATCCTGACATCACTAGTACCAGAAGTACTAGGCATGACCTGTGGAGGACGTTTTACATTTTTTATCGCCACTCTAGTTGGTCTTTTATTTAATTCTACAGGCACTATATTACGTTCGGTTTCACCAGTGATTTCAGCTTTTTCATAGCGAGGTTTTTCCTTAGCTTTCCTAGTCCTAGTATTCTTCATGTAAATAGTATCTCCTGTCTTAAGGACTGGTGTTTCTTCACCTCCTTTCTTATCTCTTACCTTAAGTTTATCTGTGTTTAATTTATCTGTTACAAATTCGTATAGTACTTTGAGACGTTTCCTATGATCTAATAATAATTTCTGAGTTAAATTTTTCTCCCTATCGACATTAAATACATTTCCGGCATCGGTATGCCCAAAGACTAGTTCAAAAGGCGTAAAATCTGTCGCTGAGTGTATGGTGTTATTATATGCCATAATAGCATACGTCATAACGGAAGCTGCATCTAAATCGTTTTTTTCATATTTTGCTAATCGGTAAATTTCGATGATAGTAGAATGGAATCTCTCGACTATTGCCATAGAACTGGGATTGTTTGGAGTCCCTATGTGCAATTCTATTTTGTATAGACTTAACATTTCCTTAATTAACATGTTATTAAATTCTGTCCCTGAATCACAACTTATTCTACTGGGCAATCCATAAATACTAAAATATTTAATTAATGCTCTAACTATCTCTGGTGTACTCCTATTAGGTACCTCTATTGCCTGTGCTAATTTACTAAAAGCATCAACAATAGTTAAATAATATTTTCCTTCAATGTATAATAGATCCATAAAAGCTTCTTGGAATGGACTATTCTGAGTTTGGGTTAACTGAATTTGAGATTTAATGGGCTTTCTATCGTACTTCATTTTTTTACACATTTCGCAGCTGTTAATAACTGTTGTAACTATTTCTTTCATGTTTGGCCACCAATAATATCTCTTAAGTTTAGCTAAAGTTTCCCTAATGCCTCTATGACAGGTTTTCCCGTCGTGGTACTTCATAATAACTTCTTTCTGATCCTCTTCTGACTTTGTCAAATTGATCACTCTTTCTGTACATTCTGTTAACTTAACTGAACCCTTTTTGAACAAGTTAATAACCATGTTTGAAAAAGATTTTCTAAACGATGGATGTTTAAAATAAATATGATATTTATGTTTAGGATCTATATATTCTTTTAGAAAGTCTTTAACTAATTTGTCATTATTTGTTGGTAAGTGAACTTCAAAAATTTTCTGTTTATTATTAGAAATATCCTTTACTGTCAATTTATCTTTAAACCATGAGTGAACTAAAATTTGTCTAGCTTTAGTATCTACAGCTTCATTTAAAATAGGAATACCTTCATGTTCCCTATTTGAAACTGAATTAGCTGTGACGCCATCATCAGAATCCGAAAGTTCTATCGTTTCTATGGGCGTTTCGTCAAATTGCAGCTCTTCATCTATAATTTTTTGTATTCGCTCTTTCCTATCACCTACGTTAACAAATATCGAATCTAAATCGTCGTTAATTGCATTAATTTTAATCCTAGATAAGTCATCTGCATTTGTATTTTGAGGCCCTTTCTTGTACTTAACCTCGTAGTCATATTCCTCTAAGCGTAAACGCCAACGCGTGAGCTTACTGTTGGGTTCTTTTAATGAATATAGCCATGCTAATGGTCTATGGTCTGTAAAGATAGTAAATTTATTGCCATATAGATAAGGCCTAAAATGCTTAACTGCCCATATTATGGCTAAAAGCTCCTTCTCAATAGTACTGTATTTTACTTCTGTGTCACTCAGAGTCCTGCTAGCATATGCTACTGGCTTGTCTGAGCCTATTGATCCTTGTGACAATACAGCCCCAATTGCAAAATTCGATGCGTCGGTAGTTAAAATAAAACTTTTACTAAAATCGGGATACTGTAATAAAGGTGCGTTTGTTAAAAGTTTTTTACATGTTTCAAAACATTCCCTATACTCCTCATTAATAATTATTTTACGACCTTTCTTTAAACAAGCTGTTAAAGGTCTAGTTATTTTTGCAAAATCTTTGATGAATTTCCTATAATAACCAATGAGTCCTAAAAAGCTTTTTATTTGTGTAACTGTTTCTGGAATAGGATATCTTAAGATTGCATCAATTTTATCATTATTTGGCTTCAATCCTTCACTTGTAATAGTGTGCCCTAAGTAAAGAACTTCCTTTCTAAGAAAATGTGATTTGTCGAGTTGTATTTTTAAATTTGTCGCCCGAAAACGATCAAAAACTGCTCTAAGTTTCTCTACATGCTGAGTCAGCGATTTAGAAAAAATTATGACGTCATCAAGGTATACCAGGCAATGTAAGCCCTGGAGACCTCTTAGAACGTTATCCATAGCCCTCTGAAATGTTGCAGGTGCTGTTTTTAACCCAAACGGCATCCTGTTAAATTCATAATGTCCTGAAGGTGTACTGAAAGCTGTTTTCGCCCTATCTTCTTTCTGGACCTCGATTTGATGGTATCCACTAGCTAAATCTAAGGTAGTAAAATAGGTACTATTGCCTAGCATATCAAATAAATCATTTATGTTGGGCAAAGGGTATTTGTCATCGGTAGTAATTTCATTGAGACGTCTATAATCGACTACCATCCTCCATTTTTGCTGTCCTGATGAATCTAATTTTTTTGGCACTAAATGTACGGGAGCACTCCAGGGGGAGTGTGATTCCTGGATGATATTGTCCCTTAACATTTTATCTACCTGATTCCTAATTTCTTTCGATTGAATGGGAGGTAACCTATGTGCTTTAATATTTATAGGATCTTCATTCCTTGTTCTAATTCTATGTTTTACTTGATTTGTAAACGTTAATGGAATATTCTCACAATAAAATATGTCCTTATACTCATTACATAGCCCTTCGATGGTTTTACGTTCCTCAGAATTCATGTGGTCTAACTGTAATTTTTTTAAATTATCTGTTAGCATCCTATCTATTTCTATGTTATTTTCTGTAAAATTAATGTGAACAGATGGGTTCTGCCTGTAAGGTTCGACCGTAAAAGGTCCTGTTACCACTAAGGTTCTGGTTTCATCCGTATAATTCTGAATAACGGTTGATGCGTAACCTTTAATACACTTAACTAATGCGGTGGGCATTCGAATCCCTTCCGAAAATTGTTTAAATTGTAGTATAGCTTCCCCGTCTAGTAAGTTGACTGGCAATCTAACTCTTAATTCACTACGAGATGGCAATTGATATACCTCTCTCATAGGTGGTGCGTATATTATTGGAATATTCGCATTTTTTAAATGCAAAACTTGACTTTCCATGTTTATTTTTGCCTGTAACTGTTTAAGTAGGTTACTACCTATTAACCCATCATACCTATCATCAACACTGTAAACATAAAATTTATGAAATTCCTTACTGCAAAACGTAGCTGGTAAAGGAATAAATGCCGTTTCGCTATGAACACTCGATGCGTGAGTACTAACAACTTCGAAGGGTTCATATTGCAACCGATCCCTAAAGTACTTGTTTGCAATGTGTGGGCTTATGAAAGACCTAACACTGCCTGTATCTATCATAAACACTGCATTTAATTCTGGTACAACTATGTGTGGTAAGTTAAGACGTTTATTGCAATTAATTTTTATTCGCTCTCTAGGGTAGAGGCGGTTATACAAAAAATTTCCTGTCTGGGATCTTCAGGAATTTCCTGGAACTCATTATTTGAGTTGTCAAAACTTGGTTCGTTATAGCTATGATTATTAGTGTAATTAACACGGCGTGAACTTGTAGTGCGCATAGTAACGTCAGTGTTCGACTTTGAACCCGGCGGAGATGCTTGCGCTGCAAAATGTGACGTTCGCGGTGCATATGCCGTGGACTGTTGGCTTTGTTGCGCCATCGGAAACTGTGACCTACTTGTCCTATTGTTATGATCATTATTATTTGTCCGATTGAAATTATTTTGATTATAATGTTGCCTATAATTCCTAAACTGCTGCGAATTGTTCATCGTAATTGAACTACTCGTGGCGTTATTCGGTGCAACTGCACTGGATAGGCTCTGCGAATTATACTTCGCACTATTGAAATCGGAAAAAATATTTTTATTAGATCTATTATAATTGCGGTGATCGTTTGTTTTAGAATTATAGACTGATTGAAAGTTCTGTTCTTCTAAAACAATTTTCAACGCGTCTTCCAATGTCGAAACGTCGCGTAAACGAACTAACCTAACTAGGAATGGCGGTAAATTGAATAGAAAAACATTCATCGCCCTATTACTGTAGATTATCTGCTTAGCCTTCCGTAAAGAGTCATCAGCAATAGTCTCTGATATTTTGGAAAATAAAATGCTTCTCATATGCTGTATCCTATGACACAAATCTAAGTAACTTTCACCTTTGTTAATTTTACAGGATTCTAACTCCATTGCTAGACAATCTTCAGTACGTGGGTCGCCAAAGTGTTGATTTAACAGCATTTTTAGCTCATCCCACGTATTTATAGAGTCCCTTTCGCCTACCAAACTAGCTGCTTCGCCTGTTAATCTACTTGTTACTACATGAAATAAATAATTGTTTTGTACAACGCTCCCTTGGAATGTTGTTAAAATGTATTCACATTTTTTAATAAATAAGGGTAACGCTCTAACATCGCCATTAAATACTGGAATTATGTTTACCATCTCTTGCGGAACACGGGTTATACCTTCCATTATGAAGTGAAATAACGAAGCTTCACAAAAAGTAAGCACAAAAATTAATAAATTATCCCTAACTATTTACTACAACTAACAATCTATAAAATATTATTACGGCGTTGTCCAATCCCTAATAATACACACAACATAGATTAATACAAGGTTGGGATGCAAATGGAAGAGCTGAGAGGAAGGTGAAAAGATTTACTCACAATTCCGCAGCTATCTTCATGATCCCTGAATTACTGCTTGGCTCCTGGTCCTCTCCTGGCTTGATGTGGCTTCTTAATGTATTTGTTTGTTCGGTGATCTCTGCTGAACCGTTGAAACGGACGTCGGCTGCTTCCCGTAGATGTGGATACGTGACAGACTGACTACAGAGATCCTACCGGCTGCGCCAATTAAGTAAGCGACAACGGAAGAGTTTAAAAATAAACTTTATTTGATCCCAGTTACAGCAAGACAGTAATTACTTAATTCTACAAAATGTTGATCTTATATACTAATCTTATTGCTAACCAATCATCTCTGCTAATGACGCATGTCCTAGATATTATATGCTGACATATAGCTGTTATTCTAATATAATATAATTATTGGCTGATGAAGCTAATATTGGGGGATTGGGGTTCCTTAACTCACTCGACGTAGATGGTATTTAAGGCTTTTGACGGCGGCCTCCCACAGACCTCCTGCGCTTGGCCATGATGGCGCATTGAAATGCCACTCTATTTGCATTTCTGCCAGATGTTGATGAGCAATTTGGTCTATGGTTCGAGTCAAATTAAAATACTCCTTTTGTATGGTGTTGTTACCTCCAACAAAATTGGTTCCGTTGTCGCTATATATGTGTCGAGGAGTTCCTCGTCGAGCTGACATTCTTCGAAGTGCAGCTATAAATGTTGATGACGTGAGGTCCGACACAAGCTCAAGATGAACTGCTTTTGTTGCTAAACATACAAAAACAGCTATATAACCTTTACTGCATTTTATGCCGCGGCCCTTGTTACTTTTTACTTCTACATAGCCGGTAAAATCAACGCCCGTATGAAAAAAGGGTCGTGTCTGATTTATCCGCGCAGCTGGTAAGTCTGCCATTAACTGGTTTTGGTTTTCAAATTTAGCTCGTCGGCATATCACACAGTTACGTAAACGCTTCTTTACTGCAACCAACCAATCAACCAAGCTAACGTAAGTCGAGGTCCTCCATGGAATGTTATTTTGTGTGTATGGTCAATAAGCATATCAGTAAGCTGATTGTTGTGTGGTAATATCATCGGATGCTTCATGTCTTCACTGAGATTGGCATGTTTTATTCTCCCGCCAACTCGTAAAACATCTTCAGAGTCAATGTAAGGGTGTAATGGTAATAAACGACTTTTTGAACTCAAATTAGTCTGGTTTTTAAGATTGGTAATTTCCTCATAAAATTCTGTTCTTTGTACGTGCATTACTAATTGGTTAGCAGCTCTATTCAATTCTCCAATGGTTAGGTATGTTGGTTTGTTATTATTATGTGAGAACGCGCGTAATATCCACGCGAGTACTCGACACGTTCGTAAATAAGTACTGTTGTTGGTTATCAAGTTACCTATGACGTCATTTTCATATGGTTTAGTGATGACATTGGTTTGGTATTGTTTTCTAAATTTTCTATCTAATTGGTGAAATTGAGCTATGGCCTTTGACTTAGATTCCCCCAATAGTTCATTTACTTCTGGTTTCATTGGCAATCTTACGACATAACGGCCATCTGGTTGACGTTTAGTTTCGGATTGATACTGTTGTATGCAGTATAAATCTTCTCTAGATTGGTTATCCGGTTGGTCTGTCAAATCTTCTATTTCCCAAAACCTTTTTATATCGTCACAGTTGTTCAAAATCACATTACAATAGTACGATTTCACGTTACCACATAAGATCCATCCTAGTTGCGTCTGTTGTGCGATGGGTTGTGATTGATCTTCCTTTAAAATGCCGTGTAGGATAATTTCAGAATACACCTCTGCACCTAGTAATAGGTCGACAGGGCGGCTTTGGTTGAATTCAGGGTCTGCGAGCTGTATATTTTTGAGGTACTGCCAGGATGGTTTGGTGAAAGATTGGTTTGGTAGCTTTTTGATTAAGTTTTTCATTATTAATACATCAATATTCGTGGTAAACTCATTATGTTTTGATGCTATGGTAATTGTCATTACTCCCTTACAGTTACTTTCTTTCGCTCCAATACCGAAGATGGAACCTTTACACCTTCGGCGAGGGATTCCAAGTTGTTGTGCTGCATTTTCGGAAATAATGGATGTTTGAGACCCTTGGTCAATAAGGGCTCTCATAGTTTTGTAGGTTCCGTCAGCTCCTAAAACATTAACTTGAGCAGTTGCTAATAGAATATCTGTCATTGGCTCGTTGTCTTTTGACACGTGTGACACACATTTTGATTGGTTATGCTGATTGGTATGAGTCTGGTTGGTAACAGGGTTAGTAATCACGTAGGCATTGTGCAATAGCGAATTATGCTTTTCGTGGCAATGGCGACATGTTTTTTGCGACGTACACTCTTTGCCGTTATGGTTAGTTAGGCAATTTTTGCAAATGTTATTTTGCGCAATTAGTTTCCGTTTTTCTTGGTTATTTAGTTCACGGAATTTATTGCATATAAACAGTGCATGATTTTCGTCACAAATTAAACATTTTTGATATGGTTTGATAGCAGAATGATTAATAAATGGTTTGCATTCGTCGTGTCTATTAGCATTATTGAATCCTGAATCTCTTGGGTTTTTACGTTGAGTACTGGTATTAAAATTTTGGTAAGAATGTTTTTGTTGATTATGGAATGGTTGCGTATTCTTAATTGTCTCAGTTTTGCGACGAACTGTCTCTAAGGCAATAAATTTTCCTTCAAGATAAGCTAGAAAATCTTGCAGATGTGGCAGGTCTCGAGGGTCCGGCAATGAGTCAATATAATCTGTATACGTTTCGGCGTCCATTTTCTGGGTGACAAGGTATACGATTATCGGGTCCCAGGTAGATATGTCTATGCCTAGATTTTTTAATGCGTTGAGGCATTCATTAGTGGTATCATGAAGCTTTTTTATACTGGAAGCTGTTTGTTGTTGCATTACTGGCAAAGACATGAGAACATTCATGTGTGAATTGAAAATTAGTTTTTTATTATTGTATCTTTGATTTAGGATGTCCCAACAGGTCTGGTAATTGTTGGAGCTTACACGAAGATGTTGTATCAGTTTTTCAGCTTCTCCACGTAGTTTCATTTTTAAAAACTGCATTTTTTGGGCCGGAGAAATTGAATTATTATTGTGGATAGATTCATTGAACAAGTCTTTGAAAGAAATCCATTGTTGGTAATTTCCGTTGAAAATTGGTATATCTATTTGTGGTGTAGAATTATCTCTGTGCTTAGCGTCCCACATTCTTTGGTTAATAGATTTTTTTATTTCACAATATTCATTCTCATACCTGTTAAACAGATCTTCATAGTTACTGTTTTCTCCTTGTAAGTTACTGTCGATTTCCCAATGTAAGGAATCAATTGCTGCCCAACGTGATTCAATATTCTTCAAAACATCTTTAAACTCCCATTTTTCAGACAAAACATTAAGATTGATCTGAGAAATAGTACGAGCTAATGCTTTGAAGTTACTCTGCTGTTTTCTCATCATTTCCTCGATTTTACTTGGTTTGTCGACGTCATGGAAAACGAATCGTGGTAGTGGTAAAACCTTTTTGGGTACTGTTCCGGAACTTGGTAACCCGTGATCTGATGTGCTAGGCTGTGGAACGGTCGTTGAATGCGATGATGGTGTTGGTGGTTGGTTCTTTGGTGATGGAGACCGAGTAGTTGTTTCCTCAAGAACTCTTAATAAATGCCTCTTAACGTCGTCATAAAATGTTTTAGTTTTAGTGTACGAATCGTCACCGAAGTATTCATTATCTTCAGTTTCGTCACATAAATTCACTAAATTGTCATGGTTACGCGAGAATTCTCTCCAGAAGGCCTCTAAAGATTGTAAACGACGTTTAATACTTTCCGACGTTTTCCGCTCTTTACCTTCTTTTTTAAAGTTAATGTACAGCTTATTCATATTTTCCATGATCTCCTTCTGAACCGCAAATAAATCGGCAATGGTAGACATTCTGGTAAGTTATAAAATGGAAAGATCTTACTTGATTATCTCCTGGTTGATGGTGAACTGTGGTGGGTGGTAACTCGAAGAAGTATGATGTTCCAATTTAACTTACTCACGACGATATCACTTAATGTTTGGTACGATATTGTAACACACTGCTGTCTAAGGGCTGGTTATAGAAAGATAGTTACTAACACGTCACGTACAATATCCACAACGCGATAGATCCCACCTTTCCGAAGGCTCGAAGGACCAATTTGTTGGGCGTAAATCCAACAAATAAATAGTAAAACTCGTATGGATAAAAATATGGTATATTGGTTTGGTAAAATGGTAATGGTTAATGGTATGAGCAACGCGGCTTGGTTGGTGACCGATCGTTAACTAACTTTATAATAATTTTAATATTAAAACTAAATATTTGGGTCAGCGTGGAACTGCTGACTGCGCGCGCGATTGACGTCAATAAACTGTACTTTGTACAAGCGTGATTTTTCAGTAGTCGGGTTTTCGTTTTTAAACTTAGTTTTCTTTTACCTCCTCTTAGTTCTACGTCCACTCACCATATGACGTGATGGATCTCACACACTCTCCATCGCGAATTCGCCTGACGCTGGTCAGGACCACAGAACTGAGTGTGATGGAGTCGCGATGTGGTCGAGGAGTCAAGGAGTTGCAGCCGAACAGACGAGGATGCTCATATACTGATGAGCCGGCTTCTAGTGGAAGGAAGGTTGGTTCTTCTTAACATGACATTCGTTGTCTTCGAGTTAGGTACGAGGATTTCGACGTCGGAAAATGAATTTCGGAACTCAAATGGAGCTGGGTAGGACACCTGGCAAGGTGCGGTGATGATAGCTGGAGTAAGGCCGTAACCAAGTGGCTTGGACGCCACCCGAAGAAGAAGTTGTTTTGAAGTGGCTGCCAATTCAGCGTGGGCGTCGTCGAGTTACCCATATCCTATCCCTTCTTTATACTATCCTGCATAATCCTAATTCTCCTCAATACCTTCGTGAACGCTTTCAGTACCTTGTCCCGAGGGGTAAACCCTGTCGCACTGCCACTTCTCTTCTCCTTCGCCCTCCACGACACATTTCCAGCCGCTATGATGGCTCTTTCTCTGCTACTGCAGTGCGTCTCTGGAACTCTCTCCCGCACTCCCTACGCGACAGCCCTTCTCTGGAGGTCTTCAAGAGGAACATCAAAGAACATTTCCTTGCGCAATGACATAATATTATATGTACATAAAAATATGTATTTACGTAAGTATATTTAATTTAATTCGTCTAAAGTTACTTTTACAATTGTACACTGGATCTTGCCCTCTATAATGTCATCTTTCTCTGTCACCCTAGGGTTTGCTGTAAGAGAACTCAACATTGAGTTAAGCTCGCCTTTGTACATGTACTTTATTAACACTGTATGTAATGTTGTTTTTGTGTACAATAAAGAATTAAGAATCAATTTAATTATAACAAAAAAAAAAACGGAAGAAAATGATTAGAATAACCAAAAAAGAACTACAAATATTGAGATTCGAACTCACGACGTACGGCTTGGAAACTTTGTGTCTAAACCACCCGGCTATGTACTACGTTGACAGTGAGTTAAAATAACAGTTCTAATGCATATCGCGATCTACATATTGCTACACTGCTCACCCTCCACAATGAATAGCGTGATAAATATAGCCTATGCAGTGGCCAGACTATTAGAGAATATTTTGCATTATTTGTTTCTTGTACAATCTCGCGCTAAACAGTAGTAAAAAATAGACATAATGTAACATTAACTTTATAAGCGGGATATTTACCATGTTTACTGTTTGTTTCGAGTTTCCAATATTTCGGTGCTGTTGCAAGCACCATGATCACGGATAAAAAGAATGTCCATTAGCTAACCATGCATTGTCATCAAAACTAAACGTGTGTGTAAAATTTCATCTTAATCGGTAGAGGATAACTGCTATAAAATTAAAATGCAAGATTTGACTCGAACACACAAACATACATACATTGCAAGTTAAATAAGATACTCATTAAAAAAAAAACAAGCCATTTCCGTATATTCTCGGCAAACCCTTTACTTTGATACCCATATCATGGCAGCGCACAAAAAATTACTAATCCGCTATATTGGGCCGTTAGCCATATTGGATTTAAAAGGACGTCAATTAGATAACCATGCATTGTCATCTAAACTAAACGTGTATGCAAAATTTCTCCTTAATCGGTGGAGGATTAAAATTAAAAATTGGTTTAAAATTCAGTTGCAAGATTTGACCCGAACACAGTTACATACATACATATACACATACATACATACATTGCAAGCTAAATAAAAGCTTGTAAAAAGTGATGTACTAGCTACTTCAGATACATAATAAGGTAATATTACTTATTTCTTTAATGCAGGTGCACAGTACAAATACCTGTCGCCTATCCTGCAGAAGTAAACTAGCGAAGGAGTTCTGCGACTGCGTGCCTTTCTACTATTTCTATGACGGTAATCAGTCTTCTAGTCTTAAAAACCGCATTTAAAAAAAAGGAGCTGCTTTAAAATGAATCACTCAGGGTTAATCATGACAAAGGTAAACTATTGCGAGTATTGTACTGCGAGGTATCTAGCAATAACTGTTTTCGTATTTTTCAGAGGGTCCGCAATGCACGCCAAAAGGCATGGCGTGCTTAGCCAACTACACTCACAAGCTGTCCAACAATAATGGAGAGAAGTGCCACTGCGCGCCACAGTGTATTGACTGTATTTACAAGGAGATATCTACTTCGGATCAGATCTGGTAAGTTAATTTAATTTTTTATAAATGTTTGCAAAATGAATGCAAGTTTACAGTAATTAACAAATTAGTACAAAATAATTGATCCTACCTGTAATTCGCAAAGGTATTTCGTAATGGAGAAGAACGGACAAGAATCTCTAAAAAATGGATAAGAAACTCCAACGTCGAATGATAGGTAAATTCACTTCATATCATCATGCATGGATTTGGCCCACTGACTATCCCAACGTTCCTGTGCCAGTCTCATCCGGTTCTACTCGCGATAGCAACAATAGTCGTAAGCCTGTCTCACCGCCGCCGGACGACCGAAATCTCTTCTTCCAGCCCTTGGACGCCACTCGGCCGTCACCTTACATTGCCAAAGTCACTCACATGAACACATTATGTTTTTCTATTCAGGGATCGTCACCCATTCAATCTTCACGGCTCAGTCAAGTTCGCTGTTCAAGCCCCGAGGACCAGATACACGAGGGAGATCGTGTTCCACTTTCAGGATCTTGTTGGTGAGTAGATGGAGCTCGTCCTACGTCACATTGCCTATTGAAAGCTACTGAGATCTTAGAGAGTTTAAGGTCGACGAATGGTAGGACGTCTTAGAATCCAAGAGATGATTTTATTACGTTTTGGCTGCTGGTAACTGCCAGACGGGAAAATTATCAGAATAAATCGTATGTAGATCTTGGATACAACATGTCCCAAAAAGGAGGACGCTCGTGTTTAGCATAGAGAAGAACAAGTCTGTGATATAAATTTCAGTCCCAGTTGGGCGCCAAAAAGCTTACTGGCGCCCAACAAATATGTCACAGTCCCAATTGGGCGCCAATAAGCATAATTCCACCCAAGTGGGACTCATTAAAAATGCATATTCATTGCAAATGTTAAAATTACTATTGATTTACTATATTCAGATTTATTCTTCCTAAAGTATTCTTATCACGGTGATTAGTTTATATTCTAAGCAACCTTTCTGATGAATCGACGCGATTCGATTTATATCACACCGATAAGCAATTTTTAGTAAGTGAAATTGCAAGTATGTTCACATGAACGCAATGCGATGCAATTCGACCGATTATACTAGAAATTCGCCACATCGTCTATTGACGCAATGTAAAATACGTCTCGCCATCAAGAAGGTCTCCTTCGTCCATCGATTTTGTTACGAGCTGGGGTTTAGGGATAAATTATTCAAACAGCAAACTTCACTTAACATACTTTATTACTGAAACACGTCATATGCAATTTTATAACTTCGCACTATTTCGCTTTTAGTTCGCTCCGAATCGCTTCCAAATCGCAACTGTCCCATACCGGCCGCCTTATATATAGATAGCACAGGAAATGTCAGTGCACATTCTAGAACATTCTTGATGTGTCGAGAACTTTCCAGGATACTCCCGAACCCATAGTTTCCGAAGCGACGAGAACCCTCCAGAATGTTCAGCTCGAACATCCTGGCAATTTAATTCTACACGAGCTTTCGAAAAAATTACATCCACTAATCGAATGCATAGCTGCCACTAGCTCATCCTCTCGTCACTAGATGGGGTTGCCTTTCCTTGTAACACCTATAACTTTGTTTAAAGAAGAATCTTTTGCAGTATCTTTTGGTGGAGCAGCCGGTCTCTTTCTCGGCGCTAGTTTTATTAGTTTCGTGGAGATTCTATACTTCTTGCTGGCAAGACTTTTTAGGACTATTGTCAGAAGGGAAGAGAAGAAAGTTATTATCAAGACTACAGCGGTAAAGGTAAAAAAGAAATTATAAGTTCCAGCAAAGATGTAGTATTATTTTTTTAAATTGTTGTCTTTTTTAACTCTGTTTAGTTCCTGTTGTTTATTGTTTGTTTCACTTTTTTTAAGGTTTTACCTCATTTTTACTCAAAATTGTTGCTTATATTAAAATAAGGGAAAGGGCGAATCAACCCCAAAACATGAAGTTAATTACTAACTGGGGCTGCTTGAATTGAAAAAATTGGAATTTATAAATAACAATTTGAAGTTTAGTATTTGTCAAACTTTAATTTAGCAGGAATAGCTGCCAAACTTTTGCATTCAAGTAGGGTTTTCATAGGTACAGTTAAGGGTCAAAACTGTACTCACACTCTACCAAAACAGCCTTTTTCAATCTGCCTAGCCTTTTCCCAACTATATTGGGGTCGGCTTCCAGTCTTACCGGATTCAGCTGAGCACTAGTATTTTACGTGGAGCGACTGCCTATCTGACCTCCACAACCCAGTAACTGGGTAACACGGTACCCCTTGGCAAGACTGGTGTCAGATTTCAAGCTTCTGACTACCCGTAACGACTGTCAAAGATCTTCAAATAAGAGCCGGGACCAACGGCTTAACGTACTTTCCGAGGCACGGAGGAAACTCGGTATGTTGAAAATGGTCACCCATCCACGGAATGACCTCGTCAAGCGTTGCTTAACCTTGAATATCGAACCGAGCGGCTAATATTTTTTAGCCACGATCTCCTCACGGGTGAAATAGGTAAATAAATAAACAAAATCATCGCGTCAAATTCCCGTGATAATTTATCATGGGAATGTGTTTTTCAATTAAAAAAACGCGACAATTTTTTATTTAATAGTGGCAATTTTGTTTTAGGTAGAATAATTTCAACTTTTAACGGTTAGTTGGTATAATCTTTATCTGCTATCTATATATTTAAATGCTATCTCCAAAAAACTTCTCTCCTCCTACCACCTTTATGCAGACGATTTACAAATCTACAAACAAGCTGCCCTTACAGAGTTAGCTGATGCAATTATTGCAATAAATAAGGATTTGGCTACAATTTGTGAATGGAGTAAGGCGAATGGGCTTCAGGTAAATCCGTCGAAGACTCAGGTCATAGTTGTTTGCAGCTCTGGGATGATTCCAAAAGTAAATTGGACACAACTTCCTCTGGTACAATTTAACGGAACTACTATTCCAATATGTGAGAAGGTTAAATACCTTGGGGTTTGGATCGACAGATATCTGTCTTGGGGTCCGCAGCTTCAGGACGTAAGCCGCAAAATTTTTGCATCTGCCAGGTCCCTTAGACGATTGCGAAACTTTCTTCCCACTGCCACTAAAATTGCGCTGGCACAGTCCCTTCTGCTTCCTATCCTTGACTATGCTGATGTCAGTTATCTCAATCTCACCCAGGCACAACTAGTTAAACTTGAGCGTCTTCAAAACCTTTGCATAAGATTTATATTTGGTCTGCGCAAATATGATCACATTTCTGAATTTCGGACAAAGCTCAAGTGGCTTCCCATATGTCTTCGCCGGGATTCTCATATTTTATTTCTTCTTTACAGTATTCTATACAATCCTACAACCCCCTCTTATCTCAAAGAACGTTTCAAGTTCCTTCATGACACACATAATAGATATCTGAGGTCATCGGAAAACTTGAGACTAGAGTTGCCGATGCATTCCACCAGCTTTTATGACAAATCTTTTACGGTTAAAGCGGTGCGGTTGTGGAATGCTTTGCCCGTGTCAATAAGGCGTGCTCAATCTCTGCCCATTTTTAAAACTATGGTAAAGAATCACTACCTCTCTCTTTAATAGTTGTTTTTCTTGATTTCTCTGTTTTTGTTCCATACTTATTACTGTTTATATTTGTCTATATAATATATATGTATATGTATTTATTTATATATAAATAGTACACCAAAGACTACCTACAGTGCTGTTTTTCCTTTCATTTTTAAAATCCATCCAAAGGTTGTCTTGAAAAGATCGCTTTTAGCGATAAGGCCGCCCATTGTGTCACCCAGTGTAATGTTTACTTCTTCTATACTTTCTGTAACTTTTATGGTGTACATAATAAAGAGTATTCTATTCTATTCTATTCTAATCTTTACTTTAATTTCTATACAACATATTAAATCACTTGTGGATAATTTAACTTCTTCTACAAGAACTAGCCATTTGAGTTTTGAGAGAGTACGACTGCACTTTTGACCCTTGACTGTACATAGGCATAAGGTGTCAAACCTTCTTAACACCGAATACCCAATTCAGAAACGGACTCTCTATAATTACTGATTAAAGTTGCTTGTCTTACAGCCAAATACTTTCAAGCAAAAACTTATAACACCCCTCTTTTTCCGTCGAGAGTTAAACACAGATTTAAATTATTTTGTGGGCTTTCTAGTTCAAAGCGGTTTAAACACTCACATTTGCCAAATTTCTAGAATGAAACACAGGTAACCTAGTTCAAGCAAATAAGCAACTGTGTTCTTTTTTATTTTTAAGACTGCACAATTTGATTCCGCCTGGCCCTTTCCATCATCGGACTACAAGACGTACGGCCATGCGCCATCGGTACATGGTAGACATCCCTCCCATACGCACAAAGCGTTTTGCTAAGACTTTCATTGTGCGCACAGCCAAGGAGTGGAACTCCCTTCCGGAGTCTTTGTTCCCTGATAGCTACAACCTTGGGGTCATTAATTTAAGAGTGAATAGGTTTCTTCTAGGCAAGCGTGCTTCACCGTAGATCGCATCATCGCTTAACATCAGGCGGGATAGTGGACAAACGCGAGCCTATAGATTATAAAAAAAAAATGTATTTTGTGCCTTAATTTGTATATAAACGATATTACACATTTTCAGGTTAAAGAAGTACCTGTCTCTCACGAGTCGCTACGGATTAAACATTTGACAGCTATACTTGATGCACAGAAGAAATATGCTACCGTGCCGGGATATTATTATTGAAATCATTATGAGAATACTCTTCCCTGCTTGCTTCCTTGGGGGTGGACTGTAAATCAGCATTGACCAGCGTTGTGGCTGTGCTACACACTGATCAATATTTGCCACACTGAATCTGCTCCGTTTTCCACATCTGTTTTGATATTATTGTTACTAAGGCTGTAGTGTTAGCAAAAAAAAAATACTTTCTTAATTTCAGATGTTTGTTTTATATGATGTTTTGCGTTGAATTATATAATTATTATGACAAATTTGCTGGGAAAACACTGGGACAACGCTGGGAAAAATGCATTACGCATACCCACCCATTGGGGGAATGGGGGGGCTATGTGGGACTCCCTGGGCAAGCCCGGTATACCCACTAAAACAACCCAGCGGCACTCTCGCATCGTCTTGAGTGGAGGAGGACTGGGAAACCGGCACAGCCTCTACGTCCAGTCCTCCGCCGACGACCGCCCGCGTTTACAGCGGGGCCTTCACGCTCCTCCCTCAATTAATTGATGTTGGGGTCGGCTTCCAGTCTTACCGGATGCACCCGAATGCGTCACTTAACATGAGTTGATTGCCTGTTTGAATTCTACATGCCAATTACTGGGTAAAACGACAGTCTTTCGGTTTCCGTCGACCCGTAATGAATCCTAGTGATATCCGGGACCAACAGCGTTACTTGCTATTCAAGGCATGGAGAATATACGAGATAAATGGTCACCAATCCATGAACCGACTGTGGCAAGCTTTGGTTAATCTGTAATGGACCCGTGTGACTCTTGTTTCTATGCTTTTGTTTCGAGCCTCTCATAGCCATGAGCTCCTCATTATTATTATTTTTAAATACACAGTTGTAATTCTCCTGTATCATGAGTGCAATTACAAACATAAATACACATACACAAACAACCAGACCGGAACAACTATCTGCCATACAAATATTTGTTTTCCGTGCGGGAATCGAATCGAGCTTCATTGCCTCGGCACTTTTCTGGTGGTCGCCACTGTTGTTTCTGGTTTTCAGGAGTTGCAGTGGTTTGGGAATAGTGCGGTGGGACTATCCCAACTTTATCCCCTACACGCAGCGCAGCAGCCGATCGCTCAACCACTGCGCCAACCGTGTCGTCAATTAATACAGTATCATCATCATCATCTGTATCTATCTGCCCTTGTCCCACGTTACTTGCGGTCGACGCAATACGTTTTTCTTCCAGACCGTATTATCCACCGTCACGCCATCACTGACTTCCTTTTCTTTTATTTCGTTCCTCACACACTCCTTCTTTGGCCTCCCCCTCCCTCTCCATCCATCCACATTTATGTTCATATTTAATTGTTACATACCTCCTTATCACTTGACCAGACCAGTACAAATGATTCCCTATCAACTTTTCTGTAACTTGTCTATAATAGTACAGTATATTCCTATCTAATACTTTTAGTGTATCAAATTAAAATTAAATCTGATAAAATATCCGTATTTTTATTTTATTGCAACCCGCAGTTGGAAAGTATAGTTAACAAAGACCGCTATCGATTTCAAATGACCCAATTACAGCTGGTATGTTTGCGTGTACTCTAGGGTAAGTGATGCAGTTAGTCGTGGGAACCAGGACACGGGGGTGCCAACGTAAGGGTGGAAAATATAAGTCTTGAGGAAACTAAAACTTTTTTGATGGTTTGGATTTGTGATTACTTTTTAAATAGTTGAAGAAACTAAAATTATACTTAACTAGCTTAAGGCGATATATATTCGCCCCAATGTTAATGCAGGACTGGCCGTGCGCCCGCTCGGAGCCAAAATATCAATATTGTACCTCCTTTTGGACAGTTTTGTTTGCAAAATATTATTTGATTTACATATGCTATTTCAGTTATGAAGAAATTCCAGCCATCAATTTCTCTATGTAAAAATATTTTTAAACATCCAGGTCGTTTTGGAGAAGTATCCAAAAGTTGTGAAAAAATATCGTGTTGTTAATTATTTTCAAACCTTTTAACCTAGCCGTTACTAAGGATTATGCTTTAGAAAGTAACCGTTTTACGATACTAATGTGGTGGAAGGCCCTTAATAGGAAGATACTATACTGACCCCAAAGTATTTTGATTCGGTATCTTGTTGCGAAAATACAACACCATACAAACATATTTTAAATAAAGTTGGAGGAGGCCTATGCCCAAAAATGGGTACCTCACTAAACAGTAAAAATTTAAATTGGACATTCGAATAGAAAATAGTATTTAAAAAAGTATATAGGTATCAATATAATTATTAAAATTCTATTTCGAAATCAGTTCAAATTTCTAATCTACACATATTAAGTAATATAATGGCTTGGTTATCTTGTTGCGGGGATCCGCTGGATACGAGACGTACGGGACCGGTCAATTTAGCGACGCTTAGAGGAAGCCTATGTCCAACAGTGGACGTGTTTTGGCTGATATGATGATGATGATGATGATCTTGTATGTTAAGCCTATGTATATGAACAAGTTTCGCCAAGGAAGGCATAGTCAAGATTTAAAAAAAATTGTATCTGTCATACTAATTTTGATCAGCTGACGACAACTTTGTGCAGACAATATTTTTTTTTTGAGAAATACCTAAGCCTTCCTTGGAGAAAGTTGTGCATATTCTGTAACAGCCTTTATACAAGAAACCTAGTTGGCCAATTTGGCTTTTGAGGAAAGGTATAAAAAGTTGAACTGGTAGCAAACTAGATTACATTGGAGGATAGGTCTTCTTCTTCGTGTGCTACTAAGTCAGATTTGTTTGGCCAAAAACAAATCTGACTTACAGCAGCGCATAGATCAGTTTAGTTACCTGCATGTTTTGGAGCACATTGGGCTGGAATGGGCGAGTCGTGGAGAATAGGTACGAAGACAAAGACATGTTGGTTTTCTTTTTAAGAAACCTATGAAAAAAACATTAGATTAAAAGTGAAAACTTTTTATTGAGCATTATTAACGTTACTACATAGCATTTTGATAGTGAAATTAATTGAGCAAGCGATTATAAAAATATCTGCGAATCAGAAAAACACAATTTGTCTTCTCTTACAAAAGGTAGAATTCTTTTGCAAAGCAAAGTGCGCAGACAAGTAACTTTTTATTGAGCATTTACTAGGGACGTTTTGCTTGTCTACGCGCTTGGCTACACAATTAGTTATGATATATATATCGTAGAACAACATATGAAGCTTTCTTCTAGTTTTAAATTGAGTAAATTTGATTTTTACCCGGTTTTATGGCGTAATTAACGAAACAATAGAAAAACCATTGTGTCTTACGTGTATCTACGTTTTAGGTTATCAAGGGATTAAACAATTGATTAAAATCTATCTATTTTATCTTGAGCTATGTACAGATAGCGAACTGTATTAATTTGGCAGAAGCCATGACTCTAACAAAGCAAAAGAAAACCCTAAAGTGTAACTTAATTGATAACTATTTTAAAGTATTTATATATACTTAAATCTAGATTGAATGTCGTAATTACCGAAACAACTAAAAATACATTGGTCTCGCGTGTATCCACATTTCGGGTACTCAAGGAGTTAAAGTATTTTTAAATTTCTTAACTTATTGCGTTTTTACTATAATACAAAATATTGCACGATTTACATAAAATGTGATACACATTGGATACTGTCTTTACAACTCTACCGGGCACTTACATGATGACCAAAAACAAACCTGCCATTCCAGGAGGGTTGAAAATGCTACTGTCATATCGTATCTGTCAACCGATGGTAGGGATTGACAGCTCACTTAGACCTCGCTTCACCTATTTCATCACAGTGTGAAAGAATAGCACCACAGACTATACACAAATTTCATTTCTTTAACTAGTCCAGTCACGAGTTTCACTTGTCTACCCAGCCTAGCCTAGCTCTGCCCACAACCAGCATTATAACGTCTTCGCTAGATGGCTCCACCGTCGGTGTGACACGGCTGCTCCATCCAGGTCTCACTCTTGGACCCACTGAAGGCTCATGGGGTGGAGGATGTGGTGATGCTGAAATAGCGAGAAAAATTAATTGCAATACTTTTACTTTTAAAATATTTGGTTTGGTTGAGGAATTTCTCTTTTCTCTCTATAAAACAAGTATTTCATTTTATTTTTTATCCTCCACATATTTTTATTTCATACTAAACTCCATTTGAAATAACATTAGACATGTTTCCAAATCTTTTTACAGTCCGTTCAACCGATTTTGAGTTCTATCCCATAAACACAAGGATGACATAAAAAGCATAAACTTGTTACCAAAACCAACTGTTTACTACAGCTACCATTTGTCGTTTTACTAACACAATAGAAGTCGAAATCGGTTGAACGGGCTGTAAAATGGGCTAATTTAAACGTATAATGTTATCGCAAATGCCTCCATTGAGACCTATTGACGCTTGCGAATTTGCACCTAGAGTTATAATTTTTTTTTCGTTTGAAAATTCAAAAGTATCTCTGAGGTTTATTTGACATAAACTATTTGGTTTTGATTTTGAAAATCAATAATAAATAAAATAAAGTTTCAAACCTTTTAACCAACACGATACTCAGGAGTATGCTTTTGAAAGTAACCTTTTTACGACACTAAAACGGTGGACGGACCTTAAACGGATGATGAACTCACCGCTCACGCGCCGCTGCGAACGCTAGCTGTAAGAGCGAGAAGTATGAGAGGACCGTCGCACAAAAGAGCAGGACGACAATACCACGTGTAACACCGCTAAGGACGTGTATATTGGTAACTGATATCGATCCAACCAGCTGACTATGGATGCATGACAGTCCTGAAAAAGAAGAACACAATAATATTATTAAATTATGTCAGCATTTTTGCGAGAGTCTTCCCACTGGGGATATAATTCGATGCGCTAACAGCTCATGTGTGAAACTTTGAACCTTAACTAAAATAATTTAACATTTTATTTTTATTTTTTTGACTTGACTTGTACCATGGCAGTTGAGTGTCATGCTCACTCAAATGTCTTTCTTTGGCGCATATGTTGCATCATTCGGTTCCTTTCATGATGTTTGAGCTAAGTGGTGCCAATCCATGCGCCATGGTAGTGAACGGGCTCTGTCAGTTCGAACTGTTCATAACTTAGCTGCCTCGGCCTGTTTTATTTATTGTGTTTTTTACCCGACCGCCGAAGGAGGGTAATGTGTTTATCAGTCTGTGTATGTATGTATGTTTGTTCCTATGTGGCGTTCTAGAGACCAAAAGCGTTGGCTGAATCAGATGATTCTTACGTCAGTCGATTCGTCTTAACCTTGCGAGTGTCACTGGCTACATTTAAATGGGATAATAGACAAATGACGGATTTTGGGCGGCTAAATGTGGGAGACCAAATTTTTTTTCTTCAAAGCTATCGTGTGGTGTATCAAAATAAAGGGTTTTAAGAGGTGATTTCAAAAATATATAACGCTTATATGTATAAATGTAAATAATTCCAAAAAAAAACTAAAAAGTTGTAATAAAAATGTTAAGTCAAAAAATCTAAAAACCCGACTGCTTAAAAAGTGAACTAAAAATACATAAACAAGAAGAAAATCATGCTGTGCAGTCGGAGGATACATATTCGCGACCTGGCTGACCAAAACCAGTTTACGGCTTTTTAGTTCACTTTTTAAGCAGTCGGGTTTTTAGATTTTTTGAATAAACTTTTTTTACTATTTCTTTGTTTTGCTCTTGACTCTTTTAACGTGCATTTATTTTTAAATAGTTGTCACATACATATATATATACCAACAAGAACGATGTAACCAAATACTTTGTAATATTTATCTACTGATTGAATAAAGGGTCCGTGGAGTTTCTTGCACGTTTATTTATTTATTTATATATGCTTTATTGTAGCTACACCAAGTTAAAAACACAGAAAAAGAAAACTTGAAAATAAAATACCGTTGTTCTCTATAGAGATGTACTGACGCTTGTGAAAGTGCAACGAGTTTCATCTTTTGCTGGACAGTTAAAAGTATCTCGCTTAAGACCATACTGAGTTGCAAAAGTTAGTAGACGTGACTCTAGGCATGGTGTTACCTTCAAATGAAAGGAAGAAGATTTATTTATTACAGTTACGTGTGTAACAAAGACGTGCAGAGTGCCGCTCCACTGATAATGCGAGAAGCACAGGGCCGGTCGAAGTAGCCAGAGCACTAAATAATTACACAAGTTTTATACCTTCATATTCGTAAATATAGAAGGGCCCCGCAGGCGGTAACTTTGCTTCAAGTGAGCTTCACTGCATCATTTTTGGAGCACAAAATTTAAATCAAAATAATTTGGGAAGCACAAAATGAGCACAAAATGAGCACTAAATAATTTGGTGGTCTGCAAAGCCCTAGTGTCGAAGGCCCCGCTCTGATCACGTACAAGACCACTTCTCATACAGTGATGGCACAGAATTTACCACCATACCAGCTCAATACGAGTTGGTGATTTCAAACTTATGTTAACTATAAGGCCAGGGTTCCTCACGATGTTTTACCTACCCGTTGTCAGCGAAATCCATGATAAACTTGGAAAGTACATATGAATTTGAAAAAGTCACATTGGTACATGCCTGGATTCAAACCCAAAACCTCAAGCACGAGAGGCGAGGTCTAAGCCACTGGACCACCACCACACGATGAAGTTTATACTTATGTAGAAGACATAAGATAGATACCTTCTTAAACATTTGTGATGCAGTGCAGTTGTCAGGGTACGCGTCTGGACCGCAGCAAGACCAAGGAGGCTTTTTGGTGTCTGGTATTGAGGTGCTGGAATAAAAATGAATAAGTTTACATAACATCAGGCATACATATTCTTTGAAGGGTAGACAGAGCCTAGTAGATCCATTTAGAGCAAGCTATTTGATGAACAGCTTCAAATCTTCGCCAAACGCAGTCACCGTCGCAATCACTAGCTCGAGAACATCTCCAACGTAGAGCTGTTGGAGAAATGCCACGAGACCCCGATCGACCGCCAGATCTAACGTCGCAAGTGGAGCTGGATTGGTCAATCGTTCTGATGGGGCTCTGATCATGTGATGTGCCCAAGCAGGCTTTAGATTGGAATCGCCAAGGGAAAAGAAAGCGTGGCCCGACAAACTTGGCGTCGCACCGTGTTGGCAGAAGCGACGAGCATCGGAATAACGAGGACCGAGGTGAAGCGTAAAGCTCAAGACCGCTCGTGATGGAGGACTTCTGCGGACGCCCTCTGCCATAGGACATAGGACATTAAGTCAAGAAGTCATTTAATTTAAATAGAAAAATTACTTATGTTCACAGCATTTGAACGCCAGTCGCATAGCGTGTGTCCACTGGCCGTCGTCTTGTAGACCTTTCTGTAAAATGTTAACGGTTATAATATAAAGCATAATTAACAAGCAATTGCGGGCCTTGAAGAGCAAATGTGCCCCCAAATTAATAAAAACTTTTAATTTATATCTGACTCAAATACGATTCGACTTGAAAGAGCTGAATTTGTTGAAAAAATCCAAGCATTTAAATTAAAAACCGAGGTTACTTAAGTCCCGCCGCTGCTGCTGCGGCTGCTGAGGCCCTCAAGCGGTATACTGTCACCATACGGTATTTACAGTTTTGAGCCCTGTGGGGTTAAAACGCTTGAGTCATGGGGTCTGGTCGCGTCTCCTTTTCAAGGAGATCTCTCGCTGACTTCTGGGCACGTTTCCGGATGACAGCGATGTGCAGAAGTTCCTGCACGCCTAGGTGTTTTGTATATATGTACGTAGTAAGGCTTAGTCGAGGCTCCAGGCGGATGGCATATATTTGCGAGGCCCTTGTCCTTTTTGCAATGTTTGTGATAAAGTGATGATAGGCGAGAGGTGAGAAACTAAGCACTTATCACTATACTAGAAAAGGATTAACCAATAAAATGTTTGCTAAGGATAAAATAAAAAAGTTTAATTGTAAGCTTTTTGGGTTGTCGCGCGAGGCCCCTGCAAGAGCGAGACCCCGGGCGATTGCCCTGCTCGCCACTCTCTAATGCCGCCACTGAACATTATTCTGTAAAGATCGTAAAGATAGTCGTAGGTGTATAAAAAACCTCGGTTTCTGTTTCAATATCCAAATTCAGCGACGATACCCTCTAACGTGTCGTGTGTATGTCTCAACTGTTTACCTCAACCAGATTGCTTGAGAAATAGTAGAGTAGAGCGCATTCCAGTAGCAACAGCAACAGCACTAGCGCAGAGTACTGGAACAAAACATTTAAAGTTAGTCGAACATTTCCAAACAGATTTTTCATCCTATCAAATGCCCCAGTTTTTCTCAATTTAAAATATAAGTCGCTGTTGATCGTGACTTCGTTTGAGTGGAAATATAAAAAAAATGAAATTAGAATTTCATCCAGACCTGTTCAGCCGTTTTGGTGTGATTGAATAACAAACATCCATCCATCCAAACTTTCGCTTTTATAGTAGTAGTCTGGATAAACTCTCTACAAGCTATACCTACTTATGTACTTACAAATATTTTGGCAGTATGGGCACACGGGCACGCGTTAGCACTTACCGCTAACTGGACGCGGCTGTCCGCCACCAGACCCTCCTCTGGGGAGTACCCCATCACCGGTGCATCAGAACACACTGTACGCCGTGACCACCCCAGGGACCAAACCAGCACATGGGCGCAAGACGACCCCGTGTATGGCACCCTTGGTCCCTTTGTGATGGGTCAAGGTCAATAACCCAGCCAACTACCATTTTTCGGCCACAGGGGATAGGGAGAACGGCCATCGCTATACCGTCACTCCTCCTCCCTTGTGGCCCCGCCGCGTCCGCTATCAGTCGTTGGCGATCCCGTCCAGGCCGCGGAAGATAGGTAGAGCGGTGCACTGCAATACCGGCACTCTTCTCCCGACGCGGCCTCCAACCCTCAGCCCCGATATCGTATGGGTATGGGAGGACCCATACGCCTCAGTCGCAATGTGGCCCAGGCGGCACGGCAACCTACAACTATTGGCCGCTACGTCAGCTTATCAGCAAAAGCCTTATCGAGCGGATCCGCCTCAGGTCCTCTACGATTCACCATGGGTAACCAAGCCAAGCCACGGCTACTCCGCCTCGGCAATGCGCAAACCCACCGCGGGTGTGTAGTTTTTGCCTATTCTCTAAAGAAAATGGGATGAATTTATGTATGTTTGAAGGCAAAATTATGATCCTACCCTCTTTTGTCATCATTCTCTGTCACTCTCTAGGGTTTGCTTTAAGAGAAGTCCACATTAAGTTAAGCTCCCCTTTCTACATATAATAATAATAATAATAAGACATTTATTTCAGACTTAGCCCATATCCTGTTAGTATTACAAAAAACCTTATAAAACTATTGTTAGTAGATCAAAGCCGCAGAAAAATCCTTTCGTAGCACCGCAAAGGAGTGCCAGTTTATGCCAAGCCCTGGACGCGACCACCCACAGTGTGTAGTCGCATCCAGTGCCGCCACATCGGCGAGTCCCAGCGACCCACGAACAAGCTCAGAAAGCTGTTCGAGCTGCCCCGCATGCGCATCATAAGAGACGCACAACGCTTCCTCATGATGGCATGAAAACCATCCACACCTTTCACTGCAAACATTGCAGAAGCGCTGCAGTGGCGCGGCAGCCCGAACAGCACCCTGAACGCGTTATTATACTGTACTCGCAGAGCACTGTATGTACGCTGCGTGTACTTAGTCCACAGGCTGCAGGTGTAAAAAGATTGACAGAATGCCTTAAATAAGGTCACTTTGACTTGCTCAGTACACCGTGCAAACCTGCGGGCCAGCATGTTGCAGCGCACAGACAGCGCCCTGCGCTCCCTCTCCAAGTCCATGTTGTCACACATATCATCTGAGACCCAGTGACCCAGATATTTAAAATTAGACACTCTATTTAAGCTGGCACCGCAAAGATACAAGGGAGGCACATTAGCCAAGGATTTATTACCAGCCCTAAACATCATCACTTCACTCTTTTTCACATTATATCTGAGTCCATGGGTTCGCACATACTTTTCACAGATATTTAGCAGTCTGCGCATGGCACTGATCGACGGGCTCAGCAGCACCATGTCGTCCGCGTAGCTGATATTATTGACGCACTGACCATCTATATGGCACCCTATGCTTGTTCTGCTGAGCTCGCCGATCAGCTCGTTCATGTATAAGTTAAAAAGACGAGGAGAGGCTAACCCCCCCTGCCTCACCCCGCACTCCAACCCATACACGTCCGAGAGCGAGCCTGCCCACCGCACAACATTTCTTTGACTCGAGTACCAATATCTCAACATTGCAACAACATCACGTGACACATCTGTTTCATTTTTTATCTTTTTCCACAATATATCATATGATACCAAATCGAACGCCCTGGACAAGTCCAGGTAACAGGCATAAACCGGCGTATTTCTGGCTGCATCATGAAGTTTCATGTGATTATCAAGGTGTTTGTCAAGCAGACTGTCCAGCACTTTTGCTATCACAGTAGCCAGCGAGATGGGTCTGTAGTTTGCCGGGTCTGAGACATCCCCGGTCTTGTTTTTTATAACCGGAACAACCACGGTATATAAAGTTCATCCGGTAGGTAACAATGACTCATACATAAACTAAAAAACATAGCAAGTACTCGAGACAAATGAAAACCAGCATGTTTCAAATGCTCAATGCTGAGACCATCATGACCAGGGGACTTACCTCGCACCATTTTATGAATTACGGTGGCAACTTCCTTGGCACAAAATCGGACAGCAACGTCCCCTGTCATGATCTCAGCACCGAGTGTCAGGTCAGTCGAGCTTACAGGAGGAGATTCCACCCTAAACTGATGACAAAACAGGTTAGCTATGTCACGGGGCACATGCACACCCGCAACGCTCACAGGTAAACTCGATTTCGGGTTCAAATTATTTGTTTTTTTCCAGAATTTACCAAATTGTTTATTCGAATGGAGCTGTGAAATTATATCTAACTTGATTTGTTTTTCATTATCTTGACAAAATTTAACTCGAGATTTAAATAGTCGCCTCGTTTGGCACATGCTATCGTAAATAGGTCCGCATTTTTGTTTCCCACTCAATAACCAGTTTTGATAACATAATCGAGCCTCTCTGTGAGCACCGCTGACGTGTCTGTTCCACCCTGGCATATATTTATGTTTCCTGGACACAGGACCAATATAGCTGACTGCCGCCGCCTTACTAAGTATTACCACAATATCGCTATACATTTGTTTTAAAATGCGTTTATGACCCTCATTATAACAATAGTGATCGGCGCAGTGAGTAAATTCTAAAGGAAAATTAATATTTCGCAGTTGCGAGTGACAACTTTCAAGAAACATATACTTTATTATCATATTGTATTGAATATTGCTTTTGATGTACAATAAAGAATTAAGAATTAGGATGGTTGTTGCAGTCAAACATAAAATATTCAACGCCACCTTGAAACTCCATTAAGTATGTCAGACGCACATCATAAGAATCGATAAATACAATAACATAAACCCATCTTTGTTCAACATTGACCTAGATTATAATATTCCATACAATCTTTCAGCTGAGTGATCGAAGTGTATGTATTATTACAAGTTTTTATTTAACTTGCAAGATACGAGTATGTATGTATGTAAGTGTGTTCGGGTCAAGTCTTGCAACTGAATTTTGAAGCAGTTATCCACCACCGATTTAGATGAAATGTTGCATACACGTTTAGTTTGGATGGCAAAGCATGATTAGCTAAGTGACGTCATTCTAAATCCAATTGGCGGACGGCCCAAGATGGCGGACTAGTTATTTTTTGTGCACTGCCATAATATTAGTATCAAATAGGACGATGTGCTTAGAAGAATACGAAAAACTTGTTTTAAAAAAGTTTTTATTGTTAATTTTATTATTTTACATTACAAGCTTTGATTTAGTATCACCTGTCCCGGTGTCTGTAATCAAATCTCGCAAGTTCAATTTGATCCATATCCCAGTGTCCGATTGAACTGAAATTTTCAACAAGTTTGTTTCTCGTGACAATGCATATCTTTTTATTAAAACTGAATAAAAAAAAACTTGTTTACCTACTAGCTTAGAAGGCCATGGATTCGCGTGCGTGTAAAATGTTTTTTTTTTTATCCCAAGGGAGCATTCTACCGGGATAAAAAGTATTTTTGTCCCAATTCATGTCATGGTATACCCGTGTACCAAGTTTCATTCCAATCCTTCAGCTGTTGAGGTGTGATTGATTGATAAACAATATAGTATCTATCATTATTATTTATATTAAGTTATGGGTTATCTGTCTATTTTCCCTACATGGATGACGTAGAGTTTTGTCCAGTACTAAACAAAAAAACTTTTTTGCAAAAATATACTACCGACTTCTGAATAAAAAACCGGCCAAGTGCGAGTCGGACTCGCGCACCGAGGGTTCCGTACAAATCTCAGCTTAAAGGTATTATTTACCTGAGTATTTGAATGGATTTCAATTTAATACCTCTGCGCGCTTTTGAGAAAAGGGGTAGTAAGTTTAAAATTATTAAAAATATTTTTACTATATGATGTAACTAAAAGTTTACGGTTTTCGCAATTTTTTCTTTATCTGTGCTATAAGACGTTGCTTCGTACCAAATTTCAAGTTCACGGGACCCTGTAGATTTTGATTACCTTGCGAGTGCCGAAAATTTGCGGAAATTCGCGGCATAAACGGCTGTATCTTTTGATTGCGTTGGCTTAGAAGTTTGATTTTTTTCACAGCTTTAAGGGACAGTAGATCTGATCTGACAGTAGATCTGAATATTTGATATAAATTTCAGCTTGATACCTTCACGCGTTCCTGAGAAAAAGGGTTTTGACAGACAGACAGATAGACGGACGGACAACAGAGTGATCCTATAAGGGTTCCGTGTTTTCCTTTCGAGGTAAGGAACCCTAAAAAACTACAAAATGAAAAATAACTAGGTTTTTGGAAGTCGGTGTCTTTGGTTGGTACCATTTTTTTGCGTTATGGACACCGCCTTGCAAAAACCAAGTTATTTTTCACGTTGTTGTTTTTTAATTTGGAAATCGGTAGTATTTTTTGCAAAAATGTTTTTTTTTTCACTATTTAGTTGTACCTACCTAATAGGCAAGTGTTTTAGTAAGGCCTATAATGCCAGAATAGATTACCCGAATATCATGAAACTTGAACATAACCGGTGAAATGAGAGTTTACCAAGGTCAACTGTACACATTTGCGTACCCCTTTAGAGCGTACTGGCGTGTTGTTATGAAATGATATAAAAAATAAATGCGATTGCAGCAATCCCGAGAGATTTACTGTTATTTATGGAAGAGTTCTGTTGAAATTCTTTATCAGGTCTTTACCAAATTAAATGGGACCAATTTTGGAACACAGTCTATCAAAAAAAAATAAAAGAATTTTCTAAATCGGTCCACAATTTTCAGAGATATCGGTGAACATACACAAAAAAAAACCAAACATGAAGTTGAACATAACACCTCCTCCTTTTTGGTAAGTCGGTAAAAATACCAAGTCACTTGATGCAAAATACTGATAATAATCATCTATCTTTTCCAACTATGTTGGGGTCAGCTCCAGTTCAGTCACTATTATACTTGGATCGACTACCTACTTATCAGACCGCTTCGACCTGCTTATTGGGTGTACACTTGCATCTTGCTATGATTGGTGGTTTTTACTTACCATAAACAACAAGAATGGTGACCTCGTGATGGCGCCATAGAACCCCATAAAACAGACGAAGAATAGGAAGAAGGCGATTGCTGTCAGAGCTATCCCCACTTGAAGAGTCAGCATGTCTTGTAGTAAGGCCTGTGGACAAATACAAGAAAAATAATAATTAATTAGGTAATTACCAAGCCCGCCAATTCAACGAACTTTTTTTTTAAGGTATTCTCTCACTTACTGTTCCGTTGATGTTGAATTAGGTAAGTTATTTGTGTTTGCAATATTTGTAAGTATGTGAGAACCATGTTCCTATTTATCAAATGAATGAATTTATCTGTTAGTGCTTGTAATAATAGCTGTAAATTGTAAAAACTTTATACCTAGTGTTATTCTGGGTGCATCGTTCTCAAGCTTATGAATTAATGTGTGTATGTAAATATTGTAAAAAACTTTTTTTAAAGAGTCTCTTGAGAGATCTTATCCGTTCTTCTGCATAACAAACTAATTTTCTATGTTGAGTGACGACACTTTCCGGATCGCTACATGTCTACGTTTGGGCGCTCCCAGCGGAGCTCCACATCGTTGTCAATGTGGTGAAGCAGTCGACCGCCTTGGACACCATGGCCTATCCTGCAGTAGGAGTGCTGATCGGTTAGCACGGCACGCCAGCATTAATGACATCATACGTCGAGCTCTTGTCACCGCCGGGGTGCCAGCTGTTTTAGAACCCAATGGCTTGGCGCGCGACGATGGGAAGAGACCAGACGGGATAACCATAATGCCATGGAAGGTGGGTAGGCCTTTGGTGTGGGATGCGACTCTTCACGTGACCAGAGGGCTGGGCTTTTCCTTGGCCAGAGAATCAGCATTGCCATGCAACGTGGCAATGCTGCCAGCTTTCTGGGCACTTTTCACGTTGACAGCGATGTGGACGAATTTTTTGACGCCCTATGACCCCTGCCCTTTTATACGTGTTCGTCGTATTTTATTTTTATTTAAGTGTATATATAGGTAGTTATTTTTAATTAAGTATTATATAATATGTAAATTTTAAAGAACCCTAATATGTTACTAAAATGTACCTATATTCTGGCAAATAAAGCATTCATTTTCCAAATGGACGGTAGAATCAGTTATTATAACTTTTAAATTTAAATTTTAGACGTTCAAAAGTGCCGCTTACCTCCAGTTTCCCAGCTCAAAATTAATTCAACCAATCACAGCAGATAACGCGTGCTTGACAATTTGTCACATTAATTCTGCGATAATTTTGAGCTGGGAAACTGGGGGTGTATGGGGCCTAACTGTAATTTAGAATTTCATATTTAATTTTGGAAATCGTTTTCTTGCGTAAAGCTGAAATTCCTTGAACAAAATCGCGACTGAATTGACATTGAACGAGAGCGGATATCGTTGTCTATTAGAGCGAACATGCTGGCTCGCAGGTTTGCACGATGCTCAATTTCGGTTAAAGTAACGCTCTTTCGAGCATGCTCGTACTGTAGGTCTTTTAACACGAGCAGCCTGTGGGCTAGATATACGCAAAAATCGTACAACGCTCTCCGTGTTCAGTACAATAATGCGTTTAGGATGCTGGTGGAGCTGCCTCGCTTCCGTAGTGCATCGGGGATGTTTGCTGATGCGCATGTGGATTGTTTCTACACAACCATGCGCAAAAGGTGCGCATCCATGGTACGCAGGGTGTGGGGCAGCTCCAACAGTATCCTAAGTATGATCTCAAGTCGCCTAGACTGTGTTTTCGTGGGTCGCTGTTGTGCCATCTCACATGGTTTGTCGCAACGGTGATCCACTGTTATTTTTTGTTTTGTTTTGTAGTGTAAATTTGTTAATATCTGTGTTACTAGCATAGTTGTAAGTTTTACTAACCATTTTTTGAGTCATGGATACTCGATAAAAGAGAAATTCTATTCTATTCTAATTCCCCGAAAAGATCCCCGAATGGATAGTGCATCCACGTTTTGGCAGACCGTACGTTTAACGCCTTCATCGCCATCATCCACGCGAGTCACAATGGTTTTTTAATTGTATCGGTAATTGCGGTAAACAACCGATTAAGGTGATATATACGCCCCAATGTAAACGCAGTACTGGCCGTGCGCCCGTTCGATGCCAAAATATCAATATTGAACCTCCTTTTGAACAGTTTTGTTTGCAAAATATTATTTGATTTACATATGCTATGTCAGTTATGAAGAAATTCTAGCCATCAATTTTTCTGCGTAAAAATATTTTTAAACATCCAACTTGTTTTGGAGGAGTATCCAAAAGTTGCGAAAACTATCGTGTTGCTAATTATTTTTTTAAAGCAAAATTATATGTTATACGAAAAAACCATGTTTAAAAAATAATGTACATGAAACAATAATAAATACAATTTTTTTTCAAACCTTTTAACCTAGCCGTTACTAAGGAGTATGCTTTAGAAAGTTTTACGCCACTAAAGCGTCTCAGTCTCAGTTTTATGGTCGGGAGAGAGTATATTTTCACCCGGGCATAAGTCTAGTCCAAACTCCAGGCGGTTACTGACAATTTCCAGGTGGAAAAACACTAAAGCAGTTTATCTTGCGAATCGGACCCAGTACCTCATACTGAACCATAGCTTAACAACCTCTTCTCTTACTTTATAAAACCGAAAACTCCACAGGATGCATTAAAACAAAACCCAACACATTAGTTTAAACTGACGCCTATCAATATGACATAATAACATTCCAACATGATGCATGCCTATATCTACCTAAGTATACATAGTCGGTGACCCGGTCACGGCGGTACCACGCGGTGACATGCACTTCTATTGAATTTCACTACGGAGTAGGTTATAAATAACTTTACTGATTAATGAGAAAGGTTTGATGTTGGTTTTGCTGAAGAGAGAAGCTTAGTTTGAAATGGGACGGGCGTAGCGACTATCTCGGTCTTATGGCCTTTCTTGCAATGTTTTTTTGTGGCCTATTATTGTAGTAATATCATCAAAAACAAACAATCTATATGGAACCAGCTGACCCTCGCGGCTTCGCTCCCGTCAACTGGCTATCTACCTACCTATCACCTACCTTTCTACCCTAACTACCTATCCTACCTACCTACCCACCTACATACCCACCAATCTTGCCACAACCAAATAATGAATTTTATAGGCAAAATTTTGCTACTTTGGGTTACATTATTGCAATTTTCAAAAGGATCTCTAATTTTTTTGAAAATAATTTATAGCCTATGTTACTCGGGAATAATGTAGCTTTCCATAGGTGAAAGAAATTTTTAAATCGATCCAGTATTTTCGGAGCCTATTCGGTACAAACAAACACACAAACAAACAATAAAATCTTTCCTCTTTATAACATTGGTATAGATAAACTACAGGAGCGTAGACGCAGAACCAAGCTAGTATTTTCAATCTTTTTAAGCTGACTCCAAATCACAAAAGTACCCTTGCATTGTCTACCTATTTCCTGCCCCTCATAATTTGACCACGTCACTGGCCGAAGTGCCCTACTCGCTGCTATTGTCCACAATAATTAGCCGATGGCCTGGTTTGAGTTGATACCGATCATGTCGTGTGAGCTTTCAGAGGTATTATGTATCAATTACTATATTCACGGCTGTTAAAGTAAGAAAGGACAGAAATGGGGTAAATAAGATAATGAAAAATTACTGCCTCATCGCAACAATACTGAGCATGAGTTGTGGGTAGTTTCCCAGATTGGGCGAAGTTTTATTGGGTTCTATATCTGGTTTACAAGCCTGAAGTCTGGATATGTGCCTGGTTGATGGCATGAGGCTCGCCGCTTATTATGTGGGGCTTAAACATAAAAGGCGTAATATGGGTAGATGAGAGGGTGAGTTTTTCAAGTAGACGTGGACGGTCAAATTGGGCAAAGTTTTCCTTTCATCCTTAAAATCCATCCTAAGGTTGTCTTGAAAGAAGTGTACCCCATTGTTGCGAAGTTCATTACCGCGATGTACGTTACTGCGAAAGTTTACCATCGCGACGTTCGTTGTTGCGAAAGTTCTGTACTGCGATGTACATTACACTACAAAAGTTTATCATTGCGACGTACGTTGTCGCGAAAGGTCATCAAGGAGGGTTGCTGATACTGGTTATAGTGAAAATATTATATTGTTGGACATGATTAACAAATGAGCAAAAATTGTAAGCAAATTACAATAAATAAACTTTCGCAGTAATGTACATCGCAGTAAAGAACTTTCGTGACAACGAACGTCGCAATAGTAAACTTTCGCAGTAACGTACATCGCGGTAATGAACTTCGCAACAATGGGGTACACCCGTCTTGAAAAGATCGCTTTTAGCGGTAAGGCTGCCCATTGTGTCACCCAGTGTAATGTTTTCTTCTTCTATACTTTCTGTAACGTATATGGTGTACATAATAAAGAGTATTCTATTCTATTTTTTTTTTAAATACTATGAGGAATAGTATCGAAATTAAAGTCACGCGGCCAATTTCGATGAAAACTAAAACTGAGTCGAAACAATTTTGAAAAATCAATATTCCTAGACAGGAATCGAATGCGTTGATTTTGAAAAAAAAACACGTTGTATTATTACACCATCTGATAGTGTCCCTAAAGAGGATCAAATTCTAGACAGTAATGTCATATAGTAAACTTAAGGCAACAGATACCTCATTTTGACTGTTTTTCGCTATTGCTCATAGTTCCGGACTTGGCCATCCACGGCCACGTGAAAAACTCTTCATGGAATCTATATTATAATTTTAGCCACAAGTGCTATTCGCAAGTAAGGCATTTATCGCAAACGTGACGTCAACGCGACATTAATTTCTTGCTTAAATCCTACAGATATCGTCCATTTTTCTCTCCTCAAGTCTGCCAGCGCTAATGAGGACCACTAGCTTTTTTTCTCCAGTTTTTCCCACCATCTTTTTCGGAGTCTGTCGCACCACCCTTTGTCTTTCCACCCAGAATAGTAAGGATTCGACATAGTGGCTATTTTGGCCCGCAACTCTTTGGGCAGAAGTAGCTAACCCCTTGTGGCTTATGCAGCAATCTCAGTGACGTATATATTGGAACGCCCTGTGGTGTTGCAAATATGGTCCGACGTCTCTAGACTACTTCGCTTACTCGTCATTTCAACCGAATAGCGTCCACTACTGAACGTAGCCCCACAAATTCTTCCCTTTGCTTCATCGCACGTCGCCAACCTTGAGTTTGGTCTTTTGAAAAGTTTATCGAACATCTCGTTCAGCATAGGTTAAAACGGCAATAATGCACATTGCCAACGTGATTTATTGCTTGGTTTACGAAGGCAGATTTCATTTCAGAACTTCTAAGGAGCTTTAGAAAACGGTCAGCCAATTACCTTTACTTGAATTCATAAAACTTGAAACTTTTATTGATTAAAAGATATTAGAAGGATGTTTGTTATTCAATCACGCCAGAACGGCTGAACGGATCTGGATGAAATTTGGCGCACAGATAGATTTAGGGGTTAGTGAACGAAATCGTGGGCAACGTGCTAGTTTGAAATAATTTCAGTTCCTCATCGCCACCAATTCAAGTATCAACTTAAGCGTTCGTCGTTTGCTTTAAGTGACCATGAACTCGTACTCGAAAAGAATGGGTTGCAATAGAATTGGAATTTCATCTTTAACAAAATAGAGTTTTATGTTCTAAAATGTCTAATTCAAGTACTTATAGTGCAGGCGTTGTGTACTCCGTGAATTTATTTCGCCAAACAAACTGCAAATAACGAAATGATGCGGTATATAAGTCATTTTATTACTGAACGGTCTACCGTGTCCTAGATATGCTTGCGTTGTGCCCAATGATATATAATTCATAGACAGCGGTATGCCTGTCCTAACACGAAAGCCTTTGTTATTTCACAAGCTATTCTATATGAACAAACGGATTCATATTTATAAGGTTCGTTGAAAAGAAAAGATTGTTTCATTTAAAACTAGCTTTGGCACGCGACTTTGCGTCAATGAATAGCATTAACAATCTAAGAGCATTATTATTGCTAACCATGTCTAACTCTGAATTTATTTTGCAAAACTTAAATCTGAATATATTTTGCAAAACTGAGGTCTAAATTCATTCTTCAAAACTAATTTACAAATTCATTTTGCAAAACTTAAGTCTGAATTTATTTTGCAAAACTCAAGTCTGAATTTATTTTGCAAAACTTATGTCTGAATTTATTTTGCAAAACTTAAGATAAGTGGCATTTTATATCAGCGAAGAAGATAGTTGAAATGTCAACATGTAAGGGATTGATCATTTGATTTTCGATATCGCTTGTCAATCGCTTATAATTTTGCCTTTTTGACAATCGCTATTGCCACGCTTTCGATGATATAATGTCACTTGCCTAAGGCCTCTGGACATTTCTGGATTAGAGTCCCTGATAGAGCAAAGTATTATTGGGTTTTTCGAACGAATATCTCTGTTGCAGACTGTAGACTGGATTCGTGGCTGGTTTGATGGCATTAGGCTCATTCCCTTTCTAAACTTATTCCATAATTTGTATCTCAATCGCGCTGGGTTGCTCGTCGTCCATGCTGGCATGACGGGCAAGTCGATATGAGCCGATCTATAGATGCCAGTGTACATGTACGGATATTCGAGATGTTAGATCAGTATAATTATGTAAGTCTCTTTTTAAATGCAAACTGGGGAGCTCAAGTATATGTGCATTTGAGCGTAGCGTACGTCCGTCTGTGTGAGCATACGGCGCACTAAAATACTAGACGATGTACTGACCCTTAGATATATCATAATAAAGCTAATTGTTCCGTTAACTTAATGATGTAATAATTTTGTTTTAACTAAGAGCTATACACGAGAACACAGCGAACAAACTGGCCTGCAGTTTGGCAGAAGGTTTGTACAATGCCCACTCATGTAACATTTGTTGAAAAAATAAAATATATGGGACTTAATCTATACTAATATTATAAAGCTGAAGAGTTTGTATGAACGCGCTAATCTCAGGAACTACTGATTGGAATTGAAAAATTATTTTTGTGTTGGATAGTCCATTTATTGAGGAAGGTTATATTAAGGCTAAATAACATCACGCTACGACTAATAGGAGCGGAGCATGAATGAAAAATGTTGCAAAAACGGGTTTTATTTTCCTTTTTGAGAGCTTCCGTTGCGTGCGCTGCGTAAACGGTTTAAGTTACGCAAATATCCTCTTTAAAAGTTTAAAAAAAACGTCCGGGACAGCATATATCTATCTTTTAAGATTGACTCACTTCAACCTTTTTTTATAGTAATCAAATTTGTTCATTTGCGAACGAGTTTTATCAACATCTTTACTAATATTATAAAGCTGAAGAGTTTGTTTGTTTGTAGGGTAGGTAGGGTGGCTAGAGTAGGTAGGTAGTGGTAGGTAGATATAGCCAGTTGACGGGAGCGAAGTCGCGGGGGTCAGCTAGTTAAACATAACTGGCGTAATGAGTTTGTCCCTAAAATACTTAATTGTTTAATATTTTGGAATTATTATGTTTCCTTTTGTGTACGGTTGAACGAAATTACGAAATACCAACAATTCATCAATATGATTTTCCTTAGACAAGGTTTTAAAAAAAAAACATAATATATTAAAATAAACTTCTTACCTTCATTGTAGAGCTTCCCGAGGCATCTATAACACTCGAAATAGTCGAAGGAGAAGAAATTATCCAAAGTCCAAATGCCACTGTTAATGTGCAGACCAACTGGAAAGAAAAAAATTGTTTGATCACCATAACTGCATCATCATTAGAGTAATTGTTCATTCTCACGACGGCGAGTTGGTATTATTGTTAGCCATAATTGTTTCTTTTTGCTCAGGCGATACTGAGCTCTCCTGAGCTTACGCACACAGATACAATGTGCATGTGCATCTTCACACACGACTAAGACCAACCCGCCGTCGTCAGACAGTACAACGGTACAATCTATAGCCCTAATTGGCCCAATGCTGGTCACGCCTCCTTTCTTGTGTCCACCTTCATCCAGTGCTGGTCATGAATCTATTTTCCTGTTCCAGACTGTCCACCCTTTTAATAACACTATCTCTTCCAGTCCTAAGACGCTACTCCGTTACTTCCTTACTGTATTTTAATGCAGTTTCACCCCATATTAAAGGAATCATATTTCCTCGCTACAGGCATCAAACTCTCGAGCGCAATCCCACTAGATCCCAATCTAATCTAAAATTAAATCTGTTAATACAACAAGAAACTATAAATTATATCTAAAATATACCATCGTTTTTGAAGGACAAATCATTTTCTTAGTCCAATTTACATATGAAGGTCAAGAGTTTAGGTCAGGTAAACCAAGGTGAGCCATTGGCAATGACATTCAGGGTCTTAGTAATGTAATTAAATTACCAGAATAAATCAAACTTGGAAAGTCTAGTCATTAAATATGTACAGTACAACTATTTTTTAAGAATTTTCTTTTCCTTTCTCTGTAATGTTTTTGTTATTTATTAGTATGTTATGTATTATTTTATGTATGTATTTATGTAATTATGTCTAAGTATTATTATTTAAGATATATTGTACACTGACAACCCAAAATTCCTCTCCCCCTTTTCAATCCATCCAAAGGTTGTCTGTAGGAGATTGACCTGTGCGATAAGTACCTGTGTAGACCGGAAAGTACTAGGTTGACGAGGAGGGTTACCACTGGAGGGTTACTACAATTTATGGATTCCACTAAGAAAGACAAAGAAAGAGATGGAGAGATATATTTACCCAACGTTGTGGACCAGACTGGAGGCAGAAGGTGCGCGAGAGAATCGTGTGGAGTGACCGAAATCCTTACGCCGCAGAGGCGACCGCTACGAATAGCGATGGCAAACGTTCATAAAATAAATTAAAGAAGGAAGTAACAGATTGAGATTGAGAAGAAGAATTTCCTTTAAAAGTATATTCTATATTTTATACAGTGTTTCTATATTTTAAACAGTGTTTCTATATTCGAGTGTTAAAATTGAAAGTAGTGGAATTAAGGGCGTTTTTCATTTTATTTTATTATGTTTCATTACGGGGGGTGCCAACTGAAAATCAGTATTTGGTGGTTGTCTGATGCCCAGCAAATACTGAGTTGGTAACTCTTTAGGTATTATAATCAGCGCAATTCTTAAACCTTGTATGTACTTTTTTACTAATCTTCTCTGTTACTTTGTAATTGTTGCTTTTGTGTTTTGTTGAGTCTATGTCGAATAAATATTTTATATTCTATTCTACGCGAGTGATCAAACCAAAACTAAAGATATAAATGATTCTTTCAGCAATCGGGAGGTTGACCAACAATATTTTTAACCGACTTCAAAAAGGAGGAGATTTTCAATTCGACTGTATTTTTCTTTAGGCACGGACATAAATCTAACTAGTCCCTCCATCTGTATGAAAACCAAGCGTGCCACTTTTTGACACACAAATTAAAATCAAATTTATTTACCAATGAAAGAAAACATGTCCAATGCTTCGGCCAACTTTTTCTATACAATTTTTACAGCTCAATATGGCATTATAATGAATTTTCTACATTTAGGTGGATTTTCGGTGCCGATAATCCTAAAAGTAAAGCTCAAAGTACGATCATTGATCGTAATTTTACTCCTTTTTTTGACAAGCGGAGTACATACAATCGCGTCATCTAGTTAGATTTATATCTGTTTGTTTATGTTTGTTTAAGCGTGAGGGATAAACTTACCATAACTATGAAATTGATGATCCACAATATCCACGCCGCACCTTTCGAAGTTTTTGTGGTTCTCTTGTCCATTTTATATCTGAAAATTAATCATAAAAGGAAACTCAGATCTTACTACTCGGTCAAAATAATGTTCTACTCTCACTATCGGCGCATGAGACGATCGCAACGAGCCGCAGGATTTGTGGGAATGGGGTCGATGAGGGTCGATGTGCACAGTTATTTTGTTCGTATTGTAAGTAAATGTAAACACAACAAAAATAAAATAAAAAGCCAGAGATCGCACAGGACGAAGAAGTTTGGGATGAGAAAGGGGAAGCTTTGGCCCAGCAGTGGCTTAAAAATATCTTCATCATCATCATATCAGCCGAAAGACGTCCACTGCTGGACATAGCACTCCCTTCCTCCAGAGTCTCCTTCTAAACGTCGCCACATTGATCGGTCCCGTGCGTCTCGCATCCAACGGATCCCAATCATCCCGCAACCTTCACCAGGTCATCGGTCCACCTGGTGGAGACTTAATTTTGGCAATTGGCTTAACAATATAGAGTATGGCTATTATACATATGCATAATTCAAAAAATGTGGGCTACCGAAAATTTGGGGAAGGTAACACCGTCTGTACTACGAAAAAGGATTTTGGTAGTTGTTTTTTTTTAGGCTTTTATGTTTGTGTTCTGATTCATTCCTGGTAAAGAATAGTTACTTTAGTACGATGCAGTGTGGATTTGATAATTAGTTTCGTTACTGTGAGTGGCCGTTTTCTCAGTTTGTGATTACTGCAAAACCACAAAGTTTTTGGTTTTGTTTCATAATGTTGTAATTTGACATGATTTCTAATAAACAACATGAATAGGCGTATAGCATTCGAAGAAATGTTCTTAGTTAAATAATCTGTTATGTAAAAATCAAAAGACAAAATAGCAACATCTTTAGACCGACGTTTACGTCAACGTTGCGATAATTGTAAAAATTGTCGTTCCTGACTAAGAACGACATCGTGTTGTTCTTTCACATCTTGGAATTTACATAACATGTTATATAATACATAACTCCCGCACACCATTCCTAATAGGTTTAATCAATTTTCTAATCGAATTTGTGAAAAAAAATGTACAGCGTAAACAATCTGACAGCTTAAGTGCCACGAAAGTGACAGATGTAAAAGCATACCACATAAAAAACTTTTTGGGGATACCAATTATGAGTTTTGCATAGTTACAATAGCGAGACTCTATTACTGTCAACAGTAGCGTACACCAAAAAAGCGCCTTGGCAATAAAGCTCGATGGGTCCCGGAGACACAATTCATCGGTTGCACCAGAACAGCGATGAAGTTCATTGAAAACAAGGGTTGCAAGTGCATCCCGTTGCAACCTCCTTCCGGCTTTCATGTAGACATCTATTCGCAGAGGCTATATTTAAATGCACCCCCTACCCTTTTCAGTAAGTATAGCCTCAATAAACACAATAAGTCACTGATAGCTATATCGGTGAGTTTAACCCAGATCCTGAGCTTTTGTAATGGCATTTAGAAATACAAATATCATTAGGAATGTAGGGCGCGCGGCATTTATAATAATTTTGTTGAAACCATTGTAGACATTTTGGTTTAGGACTAATTAAATAAAAAAATATTGATGCAATATCAATAAAGGTTTTGATGAGATGATTCGTCCATTGTTGAATCGTCGACAGTAAAGACAAGACGAGGGAAAAATGATTAAATTACTAACTCAGGTAACACAAGTAAATAATATTGTAAGTACTGTTTGGAGCCTCAGCCTGGAGCCGGACTGTGGTCCGCCATTTGGTGACCCCTGCTATAGCATAATCCACCGCGCAGACAAAAGATGGATTCGTGGATCGTCACATGTCTACGAATTTCTCAGTTCTAGGACATTTTACTTCCCTCACACTGCTTTTCTTCACCGTTTTGTAGTATTTTTAACAGCCAATCACAGCAGATAACTAGCGATAACCGATAATCGATTGTTGAGAAATCGGGGGTTAGTAACTTATAAGTGAAAATAAAAAAATAATAAAATTAAAGCAAACAAATAAACCGAATTCCAAAACAAAACACAAAAAAATGCAAAAACAATTTTCGTTTCGGAAGTCGGTGTTGCAAAATAAGAAAATAGGAGGTACCAAAGAAAGAAGATTTTTGCGCTTTTTAGTCTTTTGCTTTAGAAGTCACTTCATTTTATTTTTTATTTTTACTTTGTACCCGACTGCCGAAGGAGGGTAATGTGTTTATCAGTCTATGTATGTATGTATGTTTATTCCTATGTGAAGTTCTAGAGACCAAACGCGTTGGCCGATTTTGATGATTCTTCTGCAATCGATTCGTCTTAACCCTGCGAGTGTCACTGGCTACATTGAAATTGGAAAACAGTAAAATGGCGGTTTTTCTTCCAAGCCCATCGTCTGGGATATCAAAATAAAGGGTTTTAAAAGGTGATTACAAAAATACATAACATTTTATGTTTAAGTGTACATAAATCTAAAAAAAACATAACTAAAAAGTTTTAAATAATAAAAATACCCGACTGCTTAAAAAGCGAACTAAAAATAAATATAAATAAATAATAAATAAATCTTTATTCAGAAATTAGAAAAGGTATAAACACAGTTTTAATCTTAGATAACTAATAAAGGTATAATAATGTAAGATGCCTGTGCTAGGTAATCCTGTATCACAGGCTGTAGGAGCTCTAAAAATAGGCTGATTTTGATCAGCCAGCTCGCGCATATATGTATCCTCCAACTGCACAGCATGATTTTCTTCTTGTTTACGTCTTTTTAGTTCGCTTTTTAAGCAGTCGGGTTTTTTGTTATTTTTAAATATTTTTTTTATTATCTTAACAAATCGATACTGTTTCATACACCTGGTCGACCCTCCACGGGATTAAAACGACCAAAGGTGTAGATATACAATTATACATTCTTTGCATTGGGCGAAACCCTGTAATAAAAGAAGTGATTAGCTTGAAATAAATAAACCTGAGTTGAACTTCACAATATTGTTTTATTCTTTTCTAAATGTTCACTATAAAACTCTGCCTACCCTTCGAGGAATGCAAGCGTGGCGTTAATAATAGTTAATATTAAACCGAGTTGATTGACCCGTAGTAGCAGGAATCCACGATTGAATTAAATATTAGCTGGGGCTCAGTTCCCTGGGGTAATGTAAATTATAGTCAATTATCTCTGTGTCCTGAAAGTTGTACTGTACTTCTATTTATGTTTTGACAGGGAATATTGTTCCAATATAAATGATGACTCTTTATTATTGGAACACAATTTAAGCTTCATTAATATTAGTGTTAATTGGTTTACCCCGAGTTTCCCAGCTCAAGCTGTGATTGGCTGTTGAATATTCATTCAACCAATCACAGCAGATAATGCGTGATTGACAATTTGTCACATTAATTCTGCGATAATTTTGAGCTGGGAAACTCTGGGTTAGTGTTTCAAGATATGAGTAAACGGTTAGTCGACGCTCTACACGACCAGATGTCTTTCTTCGGCCAGAGAATCAGCATTGCCATCCAACGTGGCAATGCTGATTTTCTGGCGTTATGTCGTATAGTATCTGGGCACGTTTCCCGTTGACATCGATGTGGATACATTTTTTGATGCGCAATGACACCTTTTCCCTTTCCCCTTTATAAATAGTTTTATTTAGATCTATTTAAGACAAACAATTTTACAGTACATTATATTTGTGTATCTCCAACGGTTTAGGCAGCGCACGCGAAGATAGCTCTCAGAGGGCAATTTTTTTTTCCGACTTACTTGGTATTTATCGTTATATTATGACCAAATTACAAAAAAATATTATATATTGTAGCCTATGTGTTATTCTGATGTATAACCTATATTACTGTGAAGTTTCATCCAAATCCGTTTAGTAGTTTTTGCGTGAAAGAGTAACAAACATACATCTATCCTCACAATCTTTCGCATTTATAATATTAGTTTAGTAGGATATTAGTAGGATAGGAAGTAGGATAGGATAGGATTCTTTTTGTTGTTAGTCTTATGTTTTAAAATACTCAATTATCAATGTCGCAACCATCTGGCTAAATTAGCCAGCTAATTGGACGATGGCTGCCATATATATATTGCCTTTACCAATTAAATAATTTGTGTGTTCAAAAGATTATAAATGGTGACTCTATTATTGGAATCGAACGCTCATAATTTAAGGCCGATTAATATAAGTGTTAATTTTAATCCCTAGGGCTTACCAACAAGGCTTATCTTACTGAAATTATTTAAAACTAGCTGTTGGCCGCGACTTCCTCCGCGTCTAAATCGTACAATTAAACAGTTTTTTAATAATAAAACCTGAGTTACTCCTTACAACATCTCCTACCAGCCAGTGAAAGGCCCATCAAAATCGGTCCAGCCGTTTCCAAGATAACCCGGTACAGACAGACAGACAAAATATAATTTGTTTATTTTAGTTACTATTTTGATATTGCTAACAGACAATTCAATTTTATTTATTAGTATGTATATTTAATAGGTAGGTACTTCTCCCGATATCTTTATAAAATACTAGCTGACCCCCGCGGCTTCGCCCCCGTCAACTGGCTGTCTAGCCTACCTACCTACCCACCTACCTTACCTCCCTATAAACCTACTCACCTACCCTATCCTCCAAACCTACCCTATCCTACATAACCTACCCTACCTACCCTATCCTACATAACCTACCCTACCTACCTACCCACCTACCCACCTACCCTACCTACCCTACCCTAATCTACCTACTTACCAATTTGTTAAACTATTTATTTGAAATATAATTAATATCATACTACAATACGAATGTAACCGACTTTTGTTTCTACCGGCGATCTAATTAAATTTTAGAACACAAAAGCTGCTATTGTGACTTAACTATGATAGTGAGATATATTTTCTCGCAGATTTTTTTGTACTTAATAATGAGTACTTTAATCACGTAGTACATATTTTTTAAGTATCATCAATAGTTTTCTAAGCGCACACCAAATAATGAATTTTATAGGCAAAATTTTGCTACTTGGGGTTACATTATTGCAATTTTCATAAGGATCTCTATTTTTTTTGAAAATAAATAATAGCCTTTGTAGTTTTCCATAGGTGAAAGAATTTTATAAATCGGACCAGTAGTTTCGGAGCCTATTCGGTACAAACAAACAAAAACATCTTTCCTCTTTATAATATTGTTATAGATAGCCTATGTATTATTCTGATGCTGACCAGTACCATCAACATACCTTCATTAGTTTTTGCGCTCATTCATCCATACTCACATACTTTATCATTTTTAATAGAAGTAAGAAATACGGAATTTTACGTTCTCAAAATATTATTTTCACGCTCGCCGACGCAAATCTAAATATAGATAAAACTGACCAGACTTATCACCTGTGCTATTTAAGATTGTTCTATTACCTATGTACAATGTTTTACCTAAATACTGCCTGATTTTTACCCATGCGCACTGAACGTTTTGGGAGTACTTTCACTGTGCGTACAGCCACAGATAAACACATGCTAGCATACAAATGCCTCATCCCATACCGAGAAACCGTGCCGACGTAATTAGCACTTTTCGTCTGATTAAGATGATTATTTTAGAAGTACTTCGATCGCTTTCGGTTCCGTTCCACAGCTATAGATAGTGTTAGCAGAGACTTGTAAGTAAAACGGTTTTCTCGATTCGTGACTATTTGTTTTATTTTAAATACAGTAACGATTTGTTTTATAGTATTTTTTTGCACGTTTTTACAGTTTCATTGTACGAAAATGTGTTACAATACAAATTTAAAAAATCGAGTGACATGCCTCAGAAATTTTAAACCGCGCCATCTATTGGCATCAATTTTAAATTATCCGTTCAAATAATCTTTGAAATGTGATTTAAGAGCCCAATACTCCATAATTTTGTTATTAGGAGAGTTGATTAAAAAATAACATAAATTTTTTATGATAAATTCTTGCAAATTTTAATTTAATAACAAATCGATGCATTTCGCGCAATCTAGTGACATTTATTTGAACCAAATTTTCTTTGTTAGCGCTGGGACCCCGTGGTAGAGCTAAAGACTGAAATTCTCTGCCGGAGCCTAGGGGTACTTAATTCGAGAGTGAATAGGTTACTTCTAGAAAAGAGTGCTTCACCGTCGACCACATCATCGCTTACCATCAGGTGAGATAGTGGTCAAACGCACTTTTTTTACAGGTATTAAGTATAATCAAAGGCATGACTTTAAATTATTTATGCAAAAATCTGTTCATAATAAAGATAAAGCTGTTTTTTACATCTTATCTAGTTATGCGAGCAAAATGTAGGTACTGGTCAGCAGATTTTGTATTCTTTTTTACATTTTATTTTTGCTATCGTATGACTTGATCGTATGATTTTTAAAAAAAAATGGATGGCGATACAAAAATATTGTTGTAAACTTAGGAAACTGCGACAATATGGAAAGACTGGAAATTATAGGAACCATACTTAATTAATTAGAAAATCGCGGGAACGGAAGTAAAACTTATAATTACAATTACTATAACTAAACAAACAAATTAAAAATACATACAGACCTGCCTTGTAATATACAGCCAGCGATATTATTCACTCACACTTTTACAAAACTATTTTACGTAAAATATCGGCCGTATTTTCACAACACGCGACGCGCGCTACCCCCTTGGCGGACAGAGAGTTACTGAAAAGCCGTGAAAAACTTAGTAACAATGGTGAAAGAAATCAGTGACTGCGGTAGAGGCGTACGCACCTACCCGTTCTTGATTAAGGGTCTTATTAATAAAATCTCGTCAGTGCAGTTGCGTACCAGATGTTTAATTCAAATTTTCTATAAATTTGAATTTAGAATCTTTTAACCAATACACAAAGCTTTTTGGCGCAGCTGTGAGGCACCACTTTCCTGCTGATTTCTTACATCGGACTTATTATTTCGTCTTTTTTTTACTTTTATTTGTTTTTTTATCTGATGTACATGCACCTGGTATATTGTGTGTATTTTAGTCTGTGCTAATAGTAGTTTATGCAAACACGTTATTAAAACACGAGTGTGGATTTCACATGATCACATGAGGTGAAGCCGAACCTGTGTGGACCACCCGGAGGACACGGTGGATCATACGGTGGAGGTCTGCCCTTGGACGGAGCACCGCCGTGTCCTCGTGGAGGCGATCGGCAGTGGCAACCTCTCGCGTCCGTCCCTGGTTCAGGCTATGATACGGAACGAGAGGGCTTGGGAAGCTGTCTCCTACTTCTGCGAAGCAGTAATGCTCGCAAAGGAGACGCCCTCACGCCCCTCGCCACCGCAGGAGAAGCCCCGGGCGTCGGGAGTCGCAAGCCGATTCCAGTATACCGTAGGCGCGGGCTTGCGGACAGCGAGTAATGGGTAGCTCGCCGTCCGATAAAGACCAGGCCCGAGTCGACCGCGCGTAGTGTTCCACGAGCAAAAGTGACGGGGCCCGCTAGGGCCGATTCCTGTCTGGGTCGCGGATAAATTTGAAAGTGGCACAAGCAACTGAAGGAACACAGGTGGGTTTTAGTCAGTAAAAGTCTGACACGCCTTTTCAGTTCACCCAGAGCGGAAGAAGTCATTGGATGATTTCCCACCCAAAAAAAAAAAGGAAAAGTGCATGAGATTTAATTTTTATATATTTTTAGAACTTATTATTACGAATATTTCTTCATTTTAAGGAAAAAAAATATAAGGTGGCAACCCCAACACGTCGTTACGTACAGTATAATCTGCCGCCGTGCCGCGGAGCCATATTTATTAAGCTTGTCACATCCGTCACTTAGCGAAGTATCTAAACTTTTACTATAATTTAAGTATTCTATTTACTACTAGCTGTAAATTAAAAGTGTGTTTATATAGTTGTTTTTTGGGCCAGCCACCTTTTCGGGCATACGCAGAACAACGCACCAAAGTTTCGTCATAATCGGATCAATGGTTTAGGAATGCATAGAGGACAAATATTAATTTTTATTTATACATATAGAAGAAGACAGAGATCCTTTGTGAATTTTTTGGGTGTTCAAACCTAATCTAGAGACGTTATTGGAAGACGGTCTGTGCTAACATAAATAATAGAAATTAGGTAAGTTATAAGATCAACAAAATATTTCTATTTTTAATGGGCTTCAGATTAAAGGAGGGTATTCTCCATTCGGTTACTTATATTTTTTTTATATTTGCTACCTCAGAACTTCGTCATTTATAAACCGATTTGAATAATTATTTTTAAATTAAAGTATATACTTCCTTTCCTCTTGTTAGCGTAAGGGCATCACTGTTTTTTTAATTAGTTGTTATTTGTATATAGATATATTTAATTTTGCCTAATTCCCGTATGTTTCGTTTTTGTTTTATTTTTATTTTCATTATATAACGCCTTAGGTTACTTGTAAAGTTATACATGTATTCTTAAATAAATAAATAAATAAAATAAATCATTCGCTTGACTGGTAAGCTAACACGCGGAGGTATTTAAGGTTGAGAACGGATCGCATGATTCGTTAATAAGAGTGTCGCTGTTGAGAATACGCTCGCTCACAACCATCTTAAAATTTAATAATATCGCAAAGGAATCTAGTTATTAATTTACAACACGTTTTCACGAAACTGCGGCGTGGGATTGAACTGCGCCAGCTTAATTTATTATGATTAGATTAGCAAACCGCACCTGAAAAGGTTCTCAATGGTGATAACACAAATCTGGCAGTATGTATCTCAGTAATACAACGAATGTCGTTAATTATTGGAAGTTATAAAATGTTACGTCAGAGCTCTATTAATATACTGTTGCCATAATATGACATCACATTAAATAAACAGGATAATTTGCCTTATTTATTAAATTTTGTTAGCTACATATTTAACAGTGTATTCTATAAGGAAATAACACTACATTTTGAGCATGATGTTTATAATAAATGTTCATAGGGTACAAAGCCGGGCACTAATGTAACTTTTCCATTCTTCTTAATTCTTTATTGTACACAAAAAAAGAAATACATATACAACTTGATTGATCATAAAATTGATGTACAAAGGCGAGCTTAACTCTAAGAAGAGTTTTCTACCAGCAAACCTTAGAGTGATAGAGAGAGTTTACAAAAGGAAGAAGAGAAGTAGTCCAGTGTACAATTTTAGAATAATATACAATAAATCATAAATATATTAATATCAATTATACATAAATAAGCACAATATATATATATATACACCTATATACATATACTAATATTATGTCATTCCGAAAGAAAATGATCCTTGATTTTCCTCTTGAAGACATTTAGAGAAGGGCTGTCGCGTAGGGAATGTGGTAGAGAGTTCCAGAGACGCACTGCAGTAACAGAGAAGGAGCCATCATAGCGGCTGGAAGTGTGACGTGGGGTACGAAGGAGAAGAGAAGTGGAAGTGCGACAGGATTTACCCCTCGGGACAAAGTACTCAAAGCGTTCACGAAGATATTGAGGAGAATTAGGATTGTGTAGGATAGTATAGAGAAGAGATAGGATATGGGTATCTCGACGACGCCGAATCGGCAGCCACTTCAATTTAGTCCGAAACTCCGACACGTGATCGTATTTACGGAGGCCAAAAATAAAGCGGATGCACAAGTTCTGCAGTCGCTCGAGTTTATTTAGGAGTGCCTCCGTTGCATCTAGAAAACAGACATCTGCATAGTCTATGAGCGGTAGAAGAAGAGATTGAGCAAGAGTAACCTTAGTGTGAAATGGTAAGAATTTTTGGAGACGTTTAAGCGACTGAAAAGAGTAGAAGACCCTCTTTCTTACATCAGCAACATGAACCTCCCAAGAGAGGTTAGTATCCATATAGACGCCTAGGTTTTTCACGTATGGGCACTGAATCATAAAGTACTGGTGGGAGGGCTTGGTGATTTAAAAGGTTGAGCATGTATCTACCACCAACAATGAGCGCTTGAGATTTGGTTGGGTTTAGTAAGAGTCCATTCATATGTACTTTCCAAGTTTATCTTGGACATCGCTAACAAGACAACGGTGAAGTCAAAGTCAAATATATTTATTTCAACTAGGCCATTAAGCGGCACTTTTGAACGTCAAACAAACACAAACAACAACAAAAACCCAAAAACAACAATCAACAAGACAACAACAATAACAACAACACACAACCAAAAAAACAACGACAAACGACAATTGATTCCACAGTCCATTCGGAAAAGTAGCTTGTTATGGAGAAGAACCGACAAAAAATTCCATACATACTCTTTTAAAAAAATAAGTGCATACATACATTAATAAAATCATGTATGTGAGGACGATGCACCCAGAACAGCGCTACATACTATACTAGGTACAGGTATAAAGTATTAAAAATACTCACACATGTGCTGCGCAGTTATATAATACTAGAAAAAATTGAGTTTGTACAATAAAAATATATCCATACAGTCTTCAGCAGGTCCAACAATAATTATATACAATAATGTTCTGCTTCTCACTTGTTTTAGTACCCTAGTGGTTGTGGAGCAGGACTAGCATTGAGCCAAGCATTTTTATCAGCAATGTAATCCCCCAACTTATATTAACTTTAGTGTGCGTTTTATATACATTTTAAATTTCGTCTCATTCAGTTCTAGAATGTAGGGAGGTATTGTAAAATTTTATACAGTACCCCATGAAAGATGAGGCTACTTTAGCCAGCTTGAAACCTGGTTGAACTATTTGGTCCTGATTTCTAGTAACGTAATTATTTCTCACATACATGATGTTTTCATTAATATATTGACAAGGAACCGTCATGATGTGAATGTCCTTAACAACAGCCCTTAGAGAATCGCGCCGGCCATGATTATATATCGCTCTGATGGCTCGTTTTTGCAGAATAAAAATTTACTCAATGTCTGCAGCCCTTCCTCATAGTAAAATACCGTAAGACATTATGCTATGAAAGTATCTAAAAGAGACAAGCCTCGTGGTTTCTACATCAGTAAATTGACGATTTTTTCGATAAGCTGTCGAACTTAGCCATTCTGCAAGTGATATTAAATGATGACCCCATTGTAACCTTGAGTCTAGCGTGATCCCCAGGAAAACAGTTTTATCGACGCTACCATCAGTACTTTTGACATTCGGTTAAGCAAATTTTTTACACTTAGTTTCTTTACCATTAAATAATTAAATTATTAGCAGTGAGTCAATCCTGGACCTGCCGTAGGGCGTTATTTAAGTCGTCAACGTGACTATTGCGCCTCAGAAAATGAAAACCATGTTGAGTTTGTTTTCCAATAAACGGGATAAATTAAGTCAATGTGTACTAAAAATAAGAAAGGACCTAAAATTGAACCCTGGGGTATCCCCATTTTCACGTTTCACCTCGACGAATTGACACCGTTTATTTGAACTAATTGCTATCTAACATTCAAATAAGATTTTACAAAACTTAACGCTGATTGGCCTAGCCCGTAATGCTCAAGTTTCAGAAGTAATGTTGCATGATTAATACAATCAAACGCCTTCGACAGGTCGCAAAAGATACCTATGGCAGCTTGTGCCTCTTCACACGCATTAAAGATATGTTTTAATAGGATGGCATCAGCGCCAGCTGTAAAACGTCCTTTGATGAAACCGTACTGTATATCATGCAAGGTGTTATTCGTATTAAAATGAATAAGCATTTGACTTGTCTTTAGTGTCCCCGGATTTAAAAAGTGGTATAACCAAACTATATTTCATTAGATCCGGAAAGTCTCCTTGATCTACACACAAATTAAAAATTAAAGCTAAGTAGGGCGCCAAAGAGAGCAGTGTTGGCCCAGTGGTAAAAACAAACTAAAGCGTGCCTAGGTTTGAATTCACGATCTACGACACGTAAGTCGGTGCTTTACGTGTCGTAGATCGTGAATTCAAACCTAGGCACGCTTTACTTTGTGTTAATTATTTAATCACCACTACTCTTAAAACGGAAAAGGAAAACATCGTGTGGAAACCGGCATGTCCTAGAACCAAAAGTTCGAAGACATGTGACATCTACCAACCCGCACTGAGTCTATGTGGTGGATTAAGGCCCACTACCTCTCTCACAGAGAGGATGCCTGTGTCCTAGAAGTGGGAACATTATAAGGCTGATGAAGACGGTACTATAGTTACGATATTATTCATAATGGAGGTACAAGCTTTGATGGGCATTCCCCATAGATCTTCGGTTGATTTGATCTTGATTAGCTTAAAAGCTTTTATTACTATTATGGGGTTTATATGTGAAAAGTAAAATTCAGTCGGGCAGGCTGAAACGTTCGCGTTCAATATACCAAAAGCAAGCGAGGGCGAAGAATTTAATGTTTCTTAATTGGGATGCTGGTAAAGAAATTAAAAAATTCATAACTTTTTTGTTATCTCTAATAAGTCTATGTGTATTGTCAAGCGTATAATCAGTATTTTCTTTATTTCCTGTTCGTTTCTTTGTTTATGATTTTCCAAACCGTCTTGATTGTATTTTCTGCTAATTTAACCTTATTGCTAATGTATAAGGTCTTAGCTACCTTACATATTTAAAAAAATATATTGAGTAAGAAGCAACATACATATGAAATGTTTCAGTGTAAAATATAAGGTTTAAAGCCATACAGCTTGAAAAGTCTTTCCCTACTTTTTCTAAGACCTGTAGTTACCCAGTCACTGAATAAAAACTTAGGGCATATAGTTTTAGTTTTCTTCTGAAGGAAAAACAACGAGAGGAAACCTGGACTTATAGTCAGTGTTTAGAAATTTTTACTCCATCGGTGTAAGTGCTGCAAGACTAATAACTAAATAATAAATACATAATGATGTAAACTTATTATTTGCAGATCACAATTCTCGGCAGAAGACACGAAACTTGAATCAGGTGAATCATTAATTGTTTCGAAGACTATTGTCGCGTGATAAGGTGCGCTTGATAAACGATCAATAGTAAAAAGAAGAGGTGACTTCAATTACTTTTACGTTTGTTTGTGTCACAGTGAGATCAGAGAATCAATTACAATCAAACCATGAACAGTAAAACGTATAATAAGCGTGCAGGCACGTCGGGCATCCAGGGACAGCTGTACGAGACCAAACTTATTAGTCTAATATATTTTAGACTAACACATGACGACAGCGTTGAGCAGTTTAGTTTGGCCACCAATAGAGATGACATAGGTGCTTTCGATGACATTTGCTTTTCAGCAAAAATAAAGGGGTTTGACAAACCTATAACTGTATTTATTCAAGCTAAGCATAGAGAGAACGATAAATCCCTCACATTTACTAGTACAGTAGAATTGTCCAAATATTTTGATAGTTATTTAAAAATTAGACGCGCCTTTGAACCGAACAGTAAAGACATGATATTTGGAGGTAATTTTGATGAAACTGAATGTTTTTTCGTAATGTATACTACGGCGAAGAATGATCCCAATAACAAAATATATAAAGGTACTTTTGCTGACTATTTGTACGAACTAATAGGAACGGGAGATTGTTGCAGACAGCCGTCATACAGAGATGAAGAATTGCACTTTTTGTGTAAAATAGTTATGAAAGAACAAATCACAACACTAGCTGAACAATTGGCGACGTTTATTTGTGATGAAGCTGATAACGAGATGTCAATGAATAATGATATCATGTTGCGTTATCATGTGATTCTAGCGCTCAATGTTTTAGACGTTTCTGAAATTAAACCTGAAGGACATCGGATTGCCAGGTTCAGACAAGACTTCTTTACGGCTGATGAAGAATTTATTGTGCTGATAAAAAACGTAATGTGCTTAGAAGTTCTCAAAAAGCGAAAGTCGAGAGAGAATGATGTACAGAACTTGTTGTTGAAGTTCCTTAGCGAACCTTCTGAAATAACGACACTAAGTAAACTAATAGGAAGTGTTCTTACGTATAAAAACAACAAGCTAGAGTTTGTTAGCAAATCGATGACAGACGATTTGAAGCGACAACTCGACAAAGCAAATGTCCCACAGTCGAAAGTCTATGAAGCAGCAGAATTGGCTGCTAAAGAGTTTTTACTATCGCTGAAGCTTAAAGTTCCAGCCTTTTTTGGCAACAAAGATTTAGCAATAAGAGGAAAAGATAAAAAAATTCAAATGAGACTAAACCATCTAACGACAAAAATCCTAGAAATATTAAAACAATCAAAACCCGATCACATCGTCTCTATAGACGAGTCTTTGGAAGACGGATTTCTTCGGTTAAATGGAGGCATAGCATCTGCTGTCGGCAACATACTAGTTTTTGATGAAACTTCGAAACATTTAAAGTTTACAGATACTTGTGAATCACTAGGCAACCTTGCCAAAACATGGAATGAAATTTTGAAGAGAAAAATCCCAAATTTGCACGAGTATAAATTGGATGTAAAAGTTAAAAAGTTTCCAAAACTGTCCTTTGAACCAGGAGAATACGACTTAAGTTTGGTGAGAGATTTCTACAACAAATTACTGTTTTACGCTGATCAAGCTGATCAGAATGGCGTAGAGGGTATTTTGAAAAGAGAAATAGAGGATCATCCTTGCAATGACGTCAAAAACTTTAGAGACAGATCTGGATTGATATTCCTAAAATATCACGATGAAATACAAAAACTGTGAATGACACCTAAAGTGGGGTCATATCTTACTAAGAAAAGTAAAATATATGAGAATGCCGTAACTTATGCCATGAATGAGTCGCTAATGGGTGTTTTAAATAAAATGCATAGAATTAAGAATCTAGATTATAGATTTAATGAAAGCGCTGTAAAACGATTTGAGTTGCATGGTGAGATACTAGGAACTATTATTGCTTCAGAGAGCTGTGTATTAACAGTTGGTAAGGTGGAACAATTTCTTGGAAATAAGGACCATGTCGTGTTGGACCTGAAGTACATGTTGAAACTTCCCTTGAAGAGTCACAACAGTTTATGCGAAGAATTGAAGAACACCTCTAAGGTACTTATTATTATTTGTAATCATTCTCAAGACTATAGAAATTCTTGTACAAGGCTTGAAAATATCGCAAAAGCTGTACATGGCAAGCAAATAATAATCATTACTAATCAGATCGCAGTTGATATAATGACTGAATATTTCTCACAAGCAAGAAATGTAATAAATGATGAAAAAAACGTTTTCACTGACTTGAGTGTTGAATCGCAGAAAAAGTTCTTGGTAACATCTAAAATAAAATTTCAAGGTGAAAATGTGAGCTTAGATATAATTGTAGACGACGAGTCTGTCAGATTTATAGAGGAACATGTTTTTTATAAAATTATCAATAATGAAACAGTTGAAGTTGGTAATAGGAATTTCTATAACAATTACGAGAAGCAGTTTTATATCGATAGACGGGTAAGTCGCACTAGAAAACAAGAGCACGACAAGCTGGATGATGCCAAAGAAAAATTGTTGGAAACTTTGTACGATTTAGAAGACGACGTTGTTCTTATAAAAGCAAAACCGGGAGACGGCAAATCAACTCTGCTCACTCACTTATCGCTAAAAACAAAGGAAATCGATCCTAAAGTTTGGATTGTACGAATAAATTTTAAGCAGTACATTCCTGTGCTTCACAGATGGAAGGCAAACATTAATAATACGTGTTGGAACTTTAAACTAACCACTTTGGAAAGTTTGAAGTTCATGTGTCGAGTTTCTCTCGGCGAGGTACCCGACGAATTGAACAAAGATGAAGAACTATCAATAGAGTTGGAAGAATCACCAAGCGGAACTGTTTTACTAGTTAAATGTTCAGGCGGAAGTTTAACTGTATATCAGCTGAAAATGTTTCTTCATTTTTATAACAAAGGAAAACTGATATTTCTTTTCGATGGCATTAACGAAATAATGTGGGAATATGTAACCGAAGCGTTATCTTTAATGATGTCTGTAAGGAATTACACTCGGCGGCATAAAATGTGGATCACAAAAGCAACGAATGACTACGCAGAGTTCGGAACACGTTACGAATTACAAGATTTTACTCCTTTGGATAAGTACACATTCTTCAACAAATTTTGGAAGTCCAAGATTCAATTTAAGAATCTTAATAGCAGAGAAGTTCAGAATGTTCATGATTTTGTCTATTTTATGAAAAATCGAACTGAGCCTAACTGTTTACCCGCAGTAAAGCAAGACTTCTTAGGGGTTTACGTGACATTTTTGGATTTTTTAAAAACGGAGTCTGCTGCTTCTGGGATTGATTTTCCTTTGGATGAATATAATATTATTTTAATGAGGCTTCTTGACTGTTGTGAAAGTAAAAGTTCCTATGCACCAAGAGATATAATCGCTCAACTCCCTAGTTATTCTAATTGGTTGCAGATACTATACGCACTGGCAGCTTATTTTCCTAACGCAATCAAAAATGTTGACAAAAGAGATATTGAAAGGGCGAGAAACCCCTGGAAGAGCATATTTTGCTTGGAATTGGTCTTTCACACCAAGTTCAAAACTGTCCTGCTTCGTAACCATTAGGGCGCACTAACCAATTGCATTTGAAAACGTTGTTAGACCTGGTGTTGGACATTTTGACAATATGTGGAAGGCAAAAAGTTCCACAAACCTCCATTAAAAGGAGAGGATCCTCCGACCAGTCGGATGTTGTATCTGGTTCGGGCAACAGCCCAATAATTGTTGTCGTATGTGTTCAAATCGCGGCGAAAACTCTGCTTGCGCGACGCAGGCTTTTGTGTCGCGTCAGGTAGATGCCGCTACTGACCTAGAAGAGGGTAGTTTAGAGGCTCAAACCCACCAAAAGCATCTGGATCCATCCCTGACAAATCTCAGGTTGAACTTTCGTTCACGTTATCGGGCAATAACTCGACCTTTACATCTGCGATAATTGAGAGGTATAAAATTTCTAATTTGTGGTACAAAATAGTACATATTAAAAGGATTTTAGTACCATCTAAAGTTACAATGAATGCCTTCATGGTCGTGCTACGATGCTACGAAGTACAACACTGTCATTTCTCATGAGTTGTCGCAACAGTGATGCACTGTTATTGTGTCAGTTTAATGTTTAAATGTCTGTGTTACTAACATAGTTGTAAATTTTACTAAACATATTTGAGGCATGGATACTCAAATACAGAGAAAATCTATTCTTAATGAGTTTTTTGTCGAATTGGAGTCCAGCTTGTCATCATATTTTCAATACTTCAAGTTTTATCAACTCAAGCTTTATATTTTTTATTAACTTACGTAACTTTATGTAATCACCCATATTAGCAAATAAATGATAACATGAAACTTAAAATGCCAATGCATTCCACTATCTTCCTAGACAAATCTTTCACTGTCCTGGCCGCTCGTCTATGGAATGCATTGCCTGTGACAATTAAACGCGCGCAATCACTACCGACCTTTAAAAGACTGGTAAAGGAGCACTACCTGTCACTGTGATCTTATTCTTGTTGGAGCTGTATTGTTTTCTTGCCTGTATATTTATATGTATGTATGTATATATTTTAGTATTTTATATTTTGTGCTTCCTATGTTTGTAAATTATTATTTATTTTTAAAATTGCACCAAATGCAACCCCATGTCATGTCCAGGCTATCTCTTTCCATTCTGGGTTGCCTGGAAGAGATCGCAGAATGCGATAAGGCCGCCTGTTGTATGTTTGTGTTTATTTTAAGGTTTCTGTATGTATTGTTTTTTATCTTGGTGTACTATAAAGTATATATAAATAAATAATGATTATGAATTATTATTATTTTTATCAGACAAAAAATATTTTTAAGTCGTCACCCCTTTTGGGAAACACGATACCTCTTGGCTAGATGTGCCAGATTTTATCTACATGATACTTACACGTGCTCCCCGAGGTATGGAAAAGTCTCGGTGGTAACCCATCCACGAACCAACCGCGGCAAGCGTTACATAGCCTTGAAGATCGACTCGTAGTGCTGGTATTATTTTGCCGCGATCTTCTGATAGGATGGTGGGCTGCGGGTCATCTTAAACTTTTAACTTATAGATACGTCCACCAATACTGCTGAGCGTGCCCTCCTGCTGGCAGTGGGTGAGAGGGAGTTGGACCTCTGGCTATAGGCACTACACTATAATTAAGAACCCAATGGCTTGGCACGCGACGATGTGTAGAGACCAGGCGGGATAAACATAATGCCGTGGAAGGTGGGTAGGCCTTTGGTATGGGATGCAACATGTGTCGACACCCTTGCGCCATCCCTTTTTCTTAGAACGGCGGGATGTGATAGAGCCGCTGCTGCTGGTGCAGAGAACCTCAAACGGCGCAAATACAACAACCTTATTGGAAGCTACATATTTGAGCCGTTTAGGGTTGAAACTTTAGGTCCATGGGGTCTTTTTTTTTACGTGTAGAAATGCTCATGCATACTGCGCTGCCACGGGGAGATAGCGCAGTTATGTGGGACTCTAACCCACTATAACTCCACGGTGTCCTCCTGTGCCGCTTATGGCGTGAACACGGGCTCGCGTTAGAACTCACCGCGAACCCGCCGCGGCTGTCCGTCACCGGACCCTCCTCTGGGGAGTACCACCAGTAGTAACCGGCGCACCAGAACACACTGTACGCCGTGACCACCCCAGGGACCAAACCAGCACATGGGCGCCAGACGACGCCAGACGGTGCACCCTTAGTTCCCTTGTGACGGGTCAAGGTCAATGGCCCCGCCACCTACCAATTTTCAGCCGCAGGGGATAGGGAGAGCGGTCAATACCGACACTCCTCTTCCCCTGCGGCCCCACCGCGTCCGCCATCAGACGGTGGAGACCCCGTCCAGGCTGCGGAAGTTGGGGAGAGCGCACCGCAATACCGGCACTCCTCTCCCGTCGCGGCCTCCAACCCTCAGCCGCGATATCGTTTGGGACCTGGGATGCTCCATCATCGCGGCCCGCCTCAGTCGCGATGACGCCTGTTACCAAGCGGCACCGCAACCTACTAGTTGGCCGCTACGTCGTCGGCTTAATCAGCAAAAGCCCTGACGAGCCCTCCTCGGGTTCCTCTTCGCTTCACCGTGGGTGACCAAGCCACGGCTACTGAGCCCCCCCGCCTCGACAATACGGGAACCCACCGAGGGGTAGGTCCATGGGGTATGAGTGCTCATCGAGTTTTTCGAGATGTAAGCAAACGGTTACTCGACACTTCACGTGCTCAGAGGGCTGGAATTTTCGTTGGCCAGAGAATCAGCATTGCCATCCAACGTGGCAATGCTCCAGCGCTCTGGAAACTTTTCAACTAATATTATAACGAGGAAGCATTGTATGTTAGTTTGTAATGAGTAGAGATTTTTCTGGCAATACTGTTACGATTCAAAAAAAACATTCTTCTCCTTCTTAGCGTGTCAATGTCAAATATAATTTTCACATGTTACGAGTATGTTTGGCCCAATATCCAGCTACGGCCACCCCACGCCAACGCAGCCATAAGGTCATCAGATGTACAGGTTACAGGGCTTGCGATAAAGGACGAAAGGTAGGGCCATGGTCTGCGGAGAGACGCCGCACAAACACTGGACGTCGGTACCATTCGAGTATCCTCACCTATGGAGGTTGTCTTTGCTGCGGCCGACCTGAGTACGGAGTCTCGATGGCCCGATGATATTGTCAGAAGGCTTGAACTTCTCACGCCAAAGGTCGCATCTCTCCGAGGTGGTGTCACCATGACATATTCTTGCACTGCTAGAAAGCTATAGTATCGCTGAGCGTCACACGCTAATATACTTTCATCCTGAAAAAAAAAAGTGTCCTGTATGGTGGACAACGGGAGCGAAGCCGCGGGTCTGTATACGTATATAAAACAAAATTGGGTTGGGTACACCATTTATAACTCGAGAACGGCTGGACTGATTTTCTCTGACTGCGAATATGTACAATCTGCACATCATATCTTATGGGAGTGTATTCTTTGGCAAAATGAACGCAATACTATGTTGAATAATGTACAGGCTGAATCAGGAACTGTTTACTATACGGACCTTGTGGTAACTAGAACAAATTTCCGTGCGTTCAAACGTTTTTGCCACACCAATTATTGGAATCAAATGTAACAACACAATGTTAGGACCCATTAATATTAATGCAAATTTTCATCCGTGGTGCTAGGCAACTGGGCTTATCCCAGTTGTAAACGACCCTTTGTGCCTATTGGTCTTGTTTGTTCTGTTTCCTGCTTGATATGGAGGGCAGTGGAAATTTGAATTTTTTCTACTCCTCCATTACTCTTTTCTGATTAATTTCGTTGCGGGATCCAAGACAGTTAAATTCATTCTCTGGATCTTCGTCGAGCTTCATTGCCTCGGCGCTTTTCTGGTGGTCGCCACTGTTGATTCTGGCTTTCAGGAGTTGCAGTGGTTTGGGAATAGTGCGGTGGGATTGGACCGATTTACATATTTTTTTATTAGTTCGATTTATCCCTTCCAAAAACTAAAGGCTTTTTGTATTCATTTTTCCATACGTTTTGCGAACACATAGGGCAGGTAGAAAAGATAGGGCAGGAAAGGTAGAGCCAATTGACGGGAGCGAAGCCGCGGGCACATCTAGTTTGAAATAAAACACTCTTTAGTACACAAATCAGAATTTAATTAGACTACTGTTTTCGGAATAACAATGAATAATATTATAATAGCCAGCAAGGCTATAATACATAGCGAGCAGTTTATCACATTAGCAAATAACTATCAGATCAATTAATGACTTTCTAAGTTTATCTTGAATATCGCTGACATCGGTGAAGGAAACCTATAATGTGTATTTTTAATTTCGTAGACTAAACTGACAGCTGCAATCGACGTTTTTTTCTTAAAATGTTGCAAGCGTGAAACATAGTGTTGTAGTATGCGATTCTAAAATGATTTATTGAATCGTTGTGACACGACTCCAAACTTTAATTTTACTTAGGTGTTTACTATCACACATTACCTCAAACATTAATTAAGTATAACAATAACTATTAATAAAAATAATACATAAACTGTCCTTGTAATATATAAGAAATTGGCAGTTAAATAAATGCTACAACTAACTTCCTATGCAACTCTGCAATAATTTTTCGGAGACGGATGCGGAAGCGGAGGTGTTTTGCGGTTATTCCGCAGCTACGGAGGCGGCGGCGAAATTCCGTTACAACCTTACATAATATTAAGGTGACCAAAAATACGTCATAGTCAAAAATATTCAGCGCGTTTTTGCGTCTCGTAACTCGTCTTCTTTCTTCGCTCTCCATTCGCATCGGTTGATCGCTAGGTTTTTTTTATTGTTCCTGTTTTGTGTTTGTTGCTTTTAGGATTCCGTTCCTCAAAAGGAGTAAGTAAGTAGTCACAGCAGATCTTTGTGTCTCTGAAGTTGGCTCTGCGAACGATTGCGCAAGAAACAGTCTGTCATCGAGTATACTGAATAGAGTAAGCGAGATAGGAATATATAACAAAAGTAAGCGAGTGAAAGAGACTGTTATAGAACGCTATCTTCATCTTCAACATTGACACAAAAATAGCTGCTGCTCAGGGTCTTACAGCCAATTTCAAAGACACAAAGAACCACTGTGAGTATTAAAAAAGGATTCCTTATAGGATCACTTCGCTGTCTGTCTGTCTGGTGTCAAGACCTTTCTTTTCCTTCATGGAAGATGCTCAACCGACCACCTCCGGCGATCGGTTGAGCATCTTGTTGTCTCCTAGGAAAAGGAGACGCCCCGCTTCTCTGAGTGTCACAGAGAAGATAATGCTAAATAACGCATTTAAATACGTATTCAATGAAAAGAAAAATAAATCGGATACGGAATTTTCTGAAAAGCCCTACAAACGTTACTGTGCTCAGAACAGAAGAGATTTACTATTACTCCGTGAGCACCGTGTTGCTCGACTTCAGTTTGCTCGAAACTGTGCTTCATGGACTCTGGAGGACTGTAATATAGTATTCTTTTGTGATGAAGCTGGAATCTCTTTGTGTGGAGAGGACCGACGCCGGCGAGTCCTGCGAAGTGTGTTTCGAAGAAATCACTCCTTATGGCGGAGGCTCCGTTATGTTTTGGGCAGAAATTAATTCGACGGAGCGTACGGAGTTAGATTTCATAGAAAATGGAACATTAAATGCACATCGGTACATAATGGAGGTCCTAATTCCATATGCACAACCCGCATTGACTGCACTTGGGGAAGATTCCATTTTTATGGACGACAATGCTCGCCCACACCGTTCTGGACGTGGAAGCGTACATGCAAAAAGTTGGGATCCGTCGCTTAGATTGGCCAGCTCGAAGTCCTGACCTCATTCCAATAGAGCATGTCTGGGATGTTCTAAAGAGACGGGTAAGATCAGTGCAACCTGCTCCACAAAATATCAGGGAGCTAAAAAGAGTCATTGCAGAAGAGTGGGCACGTATTCCTCAAAACGTTAGTAAAAACATCGTGAAAAGCATGTCCACAAGGATTCAAGCTGTCATTTTGGCAAGAGGAGGTCACACTCGTTATTAGATTTTTACATTTTTATCTTCAAAAAAAATCTTCTTGTCTTTATTGCCGACCACTTCTTATGGTTTGGCCGTGTATATCGGTTTTACAGAATTCATCGATTTTTTTTTTTTATGTTGCCAATTTGCACTCCACGCGTATTAATTTACACGATTATAAGTAGGTATACAGACAACGTCAAACAATTAAATTTCATTTAATTAACTAAAAACGAGATAAGAATGTAAATTTCCTTAGGTGCCCGTATTTTTTGCAAAAAAAAGTTTTAATTATTTTTCCCATTTACTCTTTTAACTGATATTTTAATTTACAGCTTTTTATAAACACAATTGAATCAAAATATTTAAAACTGATTCATTCAGGATACAACACTATTTTTAAGTTACGATAAGGTGACAACCACTAAAAATGTAATTTTAGTCTACGAAATTAAAAATCACAGATTACATAACTTCTGATTTAATTATTATTTGCTTAAGAAGGCATCGTGCCTTCTCTGAATGAGACCTGACGTCGACGTCGTATTCGTATAGCAAATACAAACACAATTAAGCAAATAATAACTAAATCAGAAGTTATGTAGGTAATAACATCTCCCCAAAGACTGTCATGAATTAAAAAAAATGAACTCGTGAATTCAGAATATAACGCAAACATACTTATGCTTAAGATTTAAAAATAAGTGGTCACTACAGGTATAAACATTAATAAATAATAAGTACAGCTAATACTAAAAATAATCTTAGTTGATATTGTAAACAAAGAGCCCGAATTTTGTGAGTTTGTCCAGACGTGCTGGGTAACCTCTGGAAACACTACAACTATTTGCAAAAAATATTTCACCATTCGAAAAATATTATTCCAGATTTTTGGGTTGGCTATAAATTATTCTGACCTTCGCAAAGCCGAGGCAGGCTACTAGTAACATAAAGTAAATAATAGGTCGTTGTCTGAGACTTATAAATTTGATTCCATCAACAACCTAATATGTAAACGAGTAAACATATAAAAGTCTCAAAAACCAGTTCTTCTAGCGCAAAAAATTGTAAGATCCAATTATTTATTTATTATTACAATTATTCTCGGCACTTTGAGTGTCACCCAAAACGTACAGAGACACAGTTACACATTAGACGTCACAGACACATATAAAATAGAATCATGTCGGATAATTTATTCAGTTGGTAATTATTGTAATAATTAGGTGACCATAATAATAAGGTAGCAAACAAAAAAAATAACCGACTTGGTTTTACATTAGATTAACTGTAATGAAGACCTCGGAAAATATATTCTGTAGGCACTTTAATAACCTAAGTAGTGCCTTAAGGACACAACGCGTATTTCGCGTAGGCGAGCCCAAAAACCACAAAAACGATACCCATTACGGAAAGTTGGCTTTCGTAGGCGCCATCTTGGATTTTGGTTATGACCCCAACGCGAATTTCGCGTTGTGGCCGTTCAGAGCTATTTTTCACACAATGAGGGTTTCCGGTCTTTGATTCTAAAATATACATACAAATATTTTCTGGATTAATTAGTAAAGACTTCTTTGATTTGTTTTATTAGAAACTCGTAAATTTAAATACGACATTCGAAATAAAATCCCTTATAGGTGTGTGCTTATCTTCTCTAGTTTCTTTCTTCAGTAAATCGCAGACATATTGTACGGCTATTAACGATTAACGGCATTAACGTCTCTGTCGATATAAAAATGTTTTACTTTTTTATAATTTCATTACTGTTTGTTTCGCCTTTGACTCTCAATGACTTTATTTGATCTAGTACTTTAGTTTATAATGTTTAAGTAAATTAGGATTAATTTTCATCTTGCTACTATTTTAACTTAGACTTCTTATGTTAAATATCGTTAACATTCTGTTGACCTACAAAAATATATTCTGAGAGTTCCTGCCACCTGTGACACAGGATTATCCTAGTACAGGCTTGTAATATTATAATACTTACATAAGTTATCAGAGATTTTTACTGTGTGTTACGGTTTCTGAATTTAAAAAAGTTGTTTTATTAGTATTTACACCTCCTCTGCTCGAGGAAAATATCGTGAGGAAACCGCCACGTCCTAGAAACAATAATTCGAAGACATGTGTCATCCACCAACACGCACTGGGCCCGCGTTGTGTCCCAGCAGTGGGCACGTTAAAAGGCTGATGATGATGATGATGCTACTTCATATTCACCTTCTTCTTCTTCGTCTATGATCGAGTTTACGCACATTTCTAAATCTTCTAACATCACTTTGGCACTTTCTAATAAAAACTTATGTGATCTTTCATTCTCCTGAATCAAGCTATATTCTTTTTTATTACAAAAATAAGTCTGTATTGTTTTCACCAAAGTCTCGGGTATTACAAAGATGGTTCGTTTGTTTTCGAGAAGTTTTGCAATACGTTTCAATCTATCAATCCAATTGTTCTCAATGTAACCGCAATAAATTAAGAATAGTTCTTCTTTCGCTGTTTCTATCGATTCTAATTGGTATTCGTACTCATCTGCTGGTGAATGTAAATCATATTGTAAATTCAACTCGATATAATTATTTTTTGTATGTTTCTGTAGTGTTGCCGATATTAACATTATATAACGATCTAAGTCATTTGTGACAAAAATTGTAGTTGACGTTTGATCTTTAAATTGTGTCATATAAAGTTTGTGCTTACGATTGAAGTACAACAACGGTCGCCATTTCCCTCCTGTCACCACGCACCATCTATGTATTAAGTCGAGATATTGAAGAATGATCGTGTAGGCTGTATGTCTGATATTGTCCACCTTAACACTCTGATGATCATCCATCTCGTGTTTCAAAAACTTCTCTATGCCCGTATCGTCCGCCTCTTTCGTGAAAGATATAAGTCTCTTCAGGTAATATTTTGCGTCATTCTTGACATCTCTTTTAAATGAAGTTTTCGGTAACTTTTTGACTTTCACATCGAACTCGTTCAAATTTTTTATTCCACTTTGCAATTTTATGAAAAGTCTTTTTGATAGTTCCCCTAGTGACTTCCAGTTATCTGTGTGTGTGTTATTTTCAGAAAATAATAAGTTTCCAACAATGCCAGTGATTCCTCCTATTAAACAGAACATTCTAGACATAAAGCATCCTAATTCATCGTTCATAGCTTTTAGCAGTGACGTTTTGATGTTTAAACACAGATACTTTCTAAACTCTTCTGCGTAGTAAGTAAATACTTCTTTGCCTTGTTTTAATAACAAATCGAAAATTATTTGTTCGTGGTCTTTAACGATCGCGCACAGATCAGATTTAATCTTATAACATAGAATTTGGCCAACAGTTTCATAGTTTGGAAGCAGAACATTCAAAATGAAATCCCATACAGACTTTTTTCTAGTTTCTGTCTTCAGTAAATCACAGATATATAGTACGGCAAAGTATTCAGTGAACGTCATGTGTATGAAGTTCGGCATATCATCTGCTACGCTATATATGAAACCTGATTTTTCCGTACCTTCTTTAATCTTGTTCATGGTTTTTTTAATTTCTCTCAGTTCTTCAACGCTAAAAATGAGGTGTGTATGAAAAGGTTCTCTGAAAACAGCGTAAGCACCTAATTTTTTATGTTTAGCAAGAAATTCAAGTCGAACGTTTTCATATATGTTTCTACTGTCAGGATTGTACAAATTAATTTTGTTTTTATCTTGAAAGCGTATTTTAAATATTGTTTCTATGAATGAATCGTAGACCGTATAGGCATTGATATTTAAACTCCATTGGTTAGGTATGATGCTTTCGTCTTTTATCCGATTTTGAAAGTACTCAGCAAACAAGTAAAGATGTAAAGGTGAATCAAAACTAAACATAGTTTGAAAGTGAGAGTACCGCTCCTCGTAATTATAGTTACTATAAAGATTGTTACAGATCTTAACAACAAACTCTGGACAGGCTTTAATTCCTTCTTTCAAGTGATCTAGAAAATTAAAACAAACGGTAAGTAAAATACTCGGAATATTTCCAATATTGAGGTCATTAGAAATTAAATCGGTAGTCATGAATTCAATAAAGCTGCATAAATTATCCAACTGTTTTTTGGTAAGGTCTCTTAAAACAATATTGGATTTCCAAAAATTCCGCAAATACATGTTTTGTTCCACAATTAAAAGATTTACTATTTCTAACAAGTTTCCAAATTCTTCCTTTAGCCTTGATATAACGTTGTCATAAGGTCTACTTGTGATCAACATCTTATGATTCTGCGTATAATTTCTGACAGAAGTAAGTAAAGTTAATACTTCATTCGTGTAAGTCGGACAGATTTCATCGAAGCCATCGAATAAGAAAATGATTTTTTTTCTATTGTAATAATCTAAGAACATTTTAAGTGTGAAAACAGTTGCCTGATCTCCGTTACAAGATTTTAGAGTCACTTCACCGTTTGATTCATCCAGTTCAATCGAAAAATCATTGTTTCTCCTCTGCCTCTCAGTCACAACTTCACAAAAAAACTTTACAGTCGCCAAATAACCGATGTTCATTTTATTTTCTTGCCACTTGCTAAATTGTTCAGAGTGAATCAACAAATTGATTCTTACTATCCACACTGTTGGGTTGAGTTCTTTAGTTTTCAATGACAAGTGAGTAAGTAGAGTTGACTTGCCCATACCAGGTGTAGCTGTTAATACTGCCACGTCGTCGGCTATATCATGTAGTGTTAGTATGTACCCACATTCAGAACACGTATCAGAACATTCATCAGGTTGCAAGGTATTGACCGATAGTGGTCTGACGCGTCTGTCAACGTACAAATGTTTTACTTTCTCGTAATTTGAATTACTGTTTGATTCGCCTAGAACTACCAGTTCGTTGTTAAGTATTTTATTTAACACTTCTCCTTCAACAAAACCCATTGAACGTTCGTCTACGATAGAGTCTAAGCTCAATTCTACGTCTTGGAATATAACTTTGGCGTTCTGTAAAATACTCTTTTGTGATTCTTTACTCATCTGAATCAAGCTACATTTTTCATCGATTGCTACATTATTTGCTTGTACAAAATAAGTTTTTATGGTTTCCACCAAAGACTCCTTTATAACAAAGATTGTCCGTTTCTTCTCGAGTAGTTTTGCGATATCTTTTAACCTTTTAATCCAGTTTCTGTTTATGTTATTGCAAACAATAATGATTAGTTGATTTTCATTTGTTTTTGTCAGTTCTATTGTGACAGTTTTATAATCTTTTGCGGGTAGGTCTAAAATAAATTCTAAATTAAACACAAAATAGTCAATCTTTTTTAATGATTGCACCATTTTTGCAACTGTTAGTGCGCTGCTCTCTGTTACTAAAATTATAGCTGCAGGTTGATCTTCCAATTTTAAGCAACTCAAAGCTTTTTCGTTGAACGTGTAATCTAAGTATTTTTTTATTTTTATCATATAATAATGACTTACGACCGACATTAGAGGTTTATCTACTATAAGTTCTAAAGCATCTTCATAATGTTCGCTGTTTTTTGTAAGATATGACGCCTCTTTTTGCATCCACCATGTTTGTATTAAGTCGTGATATTGTAGAAAGACTGCGTCGACTGTGACTCGGACGTTATCCACCTTAAGACATTGCTGATCTTCTATTTCGTCTTTAAGAAACTTTTCTACGCCTTTTTCATCCGCCTGATTCGCGAAAAATATAAGTTTCTTTAAGAAATCCTTCGCTAAATTCTCGTCATCTTCATCTCTTTTAAAAGAAAGTTTCGGAATCTTTTTTACTTTTACATTAAACCTGTATTCATGCAAATTCTCAGTACCACTTTGCAATTTTATGAAAAGTCTTTTAGAAAGTTCCCCTAGTGACTCCCAGATAACTGTGAACTTCATCAATTTTGTGTTTTCTTCGGAAACTAATAAGTTCCCAACAATACCAGCTATTCCTCCGCTCAGTTTTAGGAGACCTTCTCCCAGGGACTCATCTAAAGTAATGATTTTATCGGTACCTGATTTGGTGATTAATTCTAAGATTTTTAACTTCAAATGATCCAATCTTCTTTCGGTTTTACTCTTCTTAATTTTTATTGTCATATCTTTATTCCCAAATGCAGCGGGCACTTTAAATTGACGTGACATTAAAATTTCTTTCGCAGCCAAATCAATGCTGTTTTTATTTAACTTTCTTATTTTGAGCATCTCTTTGTAAAGTGCTGTTTTAAATAAAATAACAAACTCTTCATCGCTTTCAAAAAACTCGTGCCGGAAGCTTGCCAGTCGGTGCTCGTCGTCTTCATTCAGAGATTGAACCTCTGAAACTTCGATAGCTTTGAGCGCCACAAGAACATGGTAGCGTAACATGAGATCGTCCATAGGCAATATAGAATCATCTTCTTTACACAGAAACTGACCCATAAGTTCGGCCATAACACGGACTTCATCTTTTAACATTTCTAAATCCTCATCATCATCACAGTCAAATGTAAGTTTTGGAAACGTTTTGACTTTAATATGAAACTTATAATCGTGCAAATTCGGAATTACAGACTGCACTTCAGAGTACAGCCTTTTAGCTAGATTTCCTGAAACACCTTGTTCAGCGAATTTTATATATTTAGGGTTGTCATCGGAAACTAGAATATTACCAATAGTGCCAGCTAATCCTGCGTTTAAGTTCAGGAGTTCTTTTCCTATCGACTCATCTATAACTATGATGTTTTCCGTTAGTGACGCTTTGATCAAACCCACCAATTTATTTTTCAAATTATCTATAACGGATGTAATGAACACTGAAGGATCGACGTTGTCTTCTTTGCCTCTTATTGTCAAATCTTTATTTCCAAAGGCAGCTGGCACTTTAAAATTCCGCTTTTTTAACATATTCTTCGCTCCTAATTCTATTGCTTCATTTACTTGTGACTGTAGAATATGAATCTTTTCAAGTTGTCGTCTCAAATTTTCAGACATGGATTCACTGACGAACTCCAATTGAAAGTTTTTGTCATTAAACATGACAACATTTCCGATCAGCCTGCTAAGCACCGTGATATCCAACGGTTTAGTAAATAATTTTGACAGTAAATTATCAAGTTCCGCTGTTTTCAATTTCCGTTTTTTTAGCATTTCTATAAAGAGCTTATCTTTGAATAGTATTATGAATTCATCGTCGTTGGTAAAAAAGTCGGTTTGAAAGCTTGCGACTCTATGCTCATCTTTTTCATTTTTACATTTGATCTCCGAAACGTCTAGCACTTTTTGCACCAAAATTACATGGTACACTAGCATTAGCTCATCATTGATTGGCATAATAGGACCATCATTATTTTTGTTTTCATCGTCTTCCTCGTTATCTTTGGCATTATCAGAAAGAAACTTGGCCAGTTGCACTCCAAGTGCAGCGAATTGTTCCTGCATGATAATTTTACATAAAAACACAATATCTTCTTCCTTATAACATGGTTGCAAGCCTTCATCACCCGTACCTATCCAACTGTTTAATTTATCAGCAAAATCGCTTTTAAACTCCTTAGTATTATGATCGGCTTTGGCAGTGGTGTACATTATGAAGAAACATTCCAGTTCTTGAAAGTTTCCCTTAAACAGGACATCTTTGTTATCTGGTTTGTACAAGCGGCTTATGCTTAGGTAGCTAGAAAACCATTTAGCCAAGTCATGTTTACTGTTAAGCGTAAGTTGAACTTTGTTGCCTTCTCTATGTTTCGCTTGTATGAACAGAGCTACTGGTTTGTTTCCACCTTTAACCTTAATTGTGGCTCGAATACAGATGTCGTCGAAAGTTCCTATGTCAGATACATTGCTAGCTAAAGTATAGTCTTCGATATCGTCGTCGAATTTAGTTCGGTAATGTATGAGACTGATTAATTTCGTCTCATACAATTGTCCGCGAATGCCGGAGGTTCCTTGACGTTTTTTGTGCATTTTGATTTGAAATATGATTAAGCTTCAATCAATATGTCTAGCCTTTTTTTTTGTTTTTCGAGACATGCAAGCGTCTTTGCATCTAAGACATATTCACCCGTCCACGGTTTAACTTTGAAGGTCTGGATTGATATACATAGGTAGCCAAGAGGTTTAGTGCTTTCGCTTCATTTACATAAATTAATGGCTGACGATGACTAGTGCAACTCTGATTTTTAACAATCTACATTATCTAGTTTCCAAAAGTGGAGATACAAACACTTACGTGGGGTGCACCATGGACAGACAACCCCGCTGCCATATTTTACCACGGTGTGATCTATTCTACATAATGCAAATTGGAACCTCAAGCTCAAAGTGGAATGACAATCTTCACCGCATGAACCCGAATGAGACTCGCCGATGACCTCGTAAGTGTTGCAGGCTGATGATGATGTTGATGTACTATCCTCAAGCAGTTTGTAGCGATATGAAAAAAGAAACTTTACCAATAACAGCATTGTCTGCAAGCCATCTTGGCTGTTCTTCTATAAGTGTGTCTTATCTTCGGAGAAACGAATTTGTGGTTTACCAGCTTGTTCTTCAGATCTGCTAAATAATAAATTATACTTAATTAATAAAAGCGGATTCGGATCAGAAGCAGTACGCAAATTTTCTTAAGAATCTGAAATTGAACTTTCTAAAATGGAGAATATTACATTTTTAATAGTACTTATAACTCAAATGTTTACTCCGCAAAGTTTGGCGATTTGCAATGGTATTTATTTTTATTTTTTGTTTCATTACTCAAAAAGTTTGCCATGTAAATGAAAAGAAAATATGATGTAGAACGAAGCCTTTCCATATAATACCCCAGAAGTGCTGCTCCTATTGCTACAAATTTATTTTTCCGCCTGCTGGTTGTGGGTGAGTGGGAGTCGGGCCTATGGCTTCTACTAGGCACTACCGTTACCCAACATGAGTACTATGTTGAGTGACAACACCTTCCGGATCGCTACATGTCTGCCCTTGGGTGCTCCTAGCGGAGCTCCACATCGTTGTCATTGTAGTGAAGCAGTCGAAGTTGAACGTCGAACAGTATTAATGATATTATACGTCGGGCTTTTGCCATCGCCGTTTTTGTCTTGGCACGAATGGGAAGAGGCCAGAAGGGATGACCATAATGCTTTGAAAGTGGGGTAGGCCTTTGGTGTGGGATGCAACATTTGTCTATACCCTTGCGCCATCCCATCTTCTTAGCTTGTGTTGGGGCGAAAACCTCAAATGGTGCAAATATAACAACCTTAACCCTTAACCTTGGAAGTTAATTGTTTCAGCCGTTTGGGGTTGAAATATTAGGTCCATGGGGTCCGAGTGCTCATCGAGTTTTTCAAGATATTATTGTAAGTAAACGGTTAGTCGAATCTTCAAGTGACTAGAGGGCTGGGCTTTTTTTCGGGCAGAAAATCAACTTTGCTATCCAACGAATTAATATTGCCAGCGTTCTGGCCACGTTTCCCGTTGACAACTATGTAGACGAATTTTTTGACGCCCAATGAGCGGGTCCCCTTTTTGTATGCGATTGTTTGTATGTATATATTATGTTTTGTTTCAGTATATAATTTAAATTGTGTTGCAATTTGTTGAAAATAATTACCATTGTTTTACTAAACAATTTCAAGTCGACATCATTAGTATAATTCCTTTAGTATCCGTGACAGACAGACATTTGAAGTCACGTATACTTAGTATCTACCTTACCTGATGTACTCGCTATTGACGTTGATGCCTAAGGTACAAATTCGTAGACGACTGCAGACAGCAGCTGCAGCACTGCGCCGTGTCGTTGCGACACTACTTGTTTTCATGTACTTTTATATCTTCTTCCATTCGTCTGCGAACACATCACAATCGGGTTTAGCATCCAAGAGAGCGTTGAGCGCGGAGGGTGTACGAGGGGAGTCTGAGTTCGAGCGACGGTTCGACTGCCCGATACAGCGAACAATCTGTATCTCCTACTACGTCTGTAATGGACCGGAGCAAAAAGATATTTAAAAGTTTTCTCTAAAGCAATTTTCGGTGCTTTCAGACTCACACTTTGCCGGTTTTAAGAGTTCCATACCCAAAGGGTAAAAACGGGTCCCTATTACTAAGAATCCACGATCCGTCTGTCTGTCTCTCTGTCCTTCTGTCACCAGGCTGTATCTCATGAATCATGATAGCCAGACAGTTGAAATTTTCACAGATGATGTATTTCTGTTGCCGCTATAACAACAAATTCTAAAAACAGAATAAAATAAATATTTAAGTGAGGCTCCCATACAACAAAAATGATTTTTTTGCTGTTTTATGCGATAATGGTACGGAACCCTTCGTGCGCGAGTCCGACTTGTTTTCTCTTTCATTTGTTATACCGATCAATAAGATAGCAAGAATAAAATTAAAGATTAGTTGTTGGTTGTACCTACTTGTAACATTCATTCTTGCAAAGTCTACCAGGCGGAAGTCCTGGCCATTTGCAAAGCGACCGAAGTAATCCTCAAGCGGCAAGAGGCGAGCTATGGTTTGTACAGCGACTCAATGTCCGCATTGCAGACGCTTGCAAACCGTGGCTCTCTCCATCCCCTGGCCGTTCGCGCGCGCGCCAACCTGGCTCACGCCCTGGGCCAGAGCAAAGCTGTGTCTTTGTTCTGGATCAAGGCCCACGCGGGCCTGCCGGGGAATGAGCGAGCGGACGAGTTGGCTAAGGCATTGTCGTTACGGAAAAGGCCAGACTACGACCAGTGTCCGGTTTCACTTATCAAGCGACAGATCCGTTTGGAATCGCTTGATGAATGGAATCGAAGATATGATTGTGTCGGGCGAGACCGCCTCTGTGACGAAAATGTTTTTTCCGAATGCAATAGCGGCTTTCCGTATTGTAAAACAGGTGCTGCCCACAGGCGTTCTCACGCAGGTTTTGACGGGGCACGATGGGTTCTCTGAATACTTGTATCGCTTCAAGTGTAAGGTGAGCCCATCGTGCGCCTGCGATCCAGGCGTGGCAGAAAGTGTCCAGCACATAATTGTAGATTGCCCGTTATTTATCAGGGAACGTTACCGACTCGAATGTGAGCATAACAAAGAAAAATAGGGACAGGTTTTTGGCATACTGCGTAAATGTGGACACCAAAGTCATCGCACGAAACCAAAGTTGAACCGTCGCTATGCTTCACTTGTATTATACAATAATATCAGCTTTGAAGCATAGTAGTCGACGCACAAAACTGCGGTGAAAGTATGCTAAGATAGTACCTAAGTTTGTAGACTGTATAAGATTATAATGTTATGCTATGATATCTGCACTTTTGTCTTTATATCCCTAGATGTAATAATCTGTGATAAACAGCACCTTCTGTATATTTTGTAAGTTGATCTGTACCTTTGTATATTTTATGTTTGTATTTTTAACAATCTGTGGTAAATAAATAAATAATGCCCGTTGATTAGTCAAATAATGTGGGATCCTTCCCACATTAGGTATGGAGAAGAATGCAAGAAAGATACAGTATGAGGAATTAAAATACGAGAGGCATAAAAGAAGAAATTCGTATGTTTGAGTTTGAATAAAATAGGCGCCAATTAATGTGGCGGGGATTAGCGTTAAGTATAAAAAAGAAAAACATTCATTCTTTATTTATTCTTTTTTGTTGATACAAAATGTAACCTATGTCACATGGACCGTATAAACGAATCGATTAACACCTCATGCATTTAAATTGAGTAATTTCGGTTCTGCGATAGCACATTCACAATCACAAATATATACATGCGTAATACCTACATACATCCAAAGACTGCTTAAATCATAACCCTTCCTTTTGGCCTGACCATAGTCGGGTAAAAATACAAAAAAGGAACAAATAATACATCCACTTGCGACACGCCCCGATTTCACACGTATCAAATTATAAACAAAAACTTTTCTCGCATAATGCTCTTTCAATTGGTGAAATAACTTTTTTACAAAAAAAATAAACTGACTTCCAAAACAAAACACTACAAAGCGAAAAGTAACTTTCTTTACGTAAGTCGGTCTTTGGTACCTATTTTTTTTTCGTTTTTGACCCCGAGTTCCGAAAAGAAACATACGCTATTCGCTTTTCGCTACTTGTCGATAAGAAAGTTAAGAATAAGTTTAAAAATGACTACAGTAAATTGTTTAAAGTATGTCAAATTCTACCGGTAAGTCTGAAATATAAATACCTCCTTGCAGGTAATAACCATGGCGATCGAGATCATGAGTCTTTTAGTTAACGTTGTTAATATCTATAATACTAGGTCAATAACTGCGGATAAATTTGTTGTTCCTAGAGTCAATAATTATTACGGCGACAGAACTTTAAAAAAACGTATTCCCTGCTCAACAGTGCCGACATTGCCAAAGAAACAAAAAAGAAATTATTTAAGCGTGAATTACCTAGGTACTAACTTACCTGCAACTCTAATTTTAAGCACTTGCGTAATTATGTGCCTACACCTAAGTAAGCGAGTATCATTGATCTCGCAGTCAAACTGTATGTGCAGTTTTGCGAGGGTATGTAGCTTATAAGTGTACTCTGTATTTTTAATAATAAAATAAAAATAAATAAATAATTGTAGTATTTTGTCTTGGAAGTCGGTTAAGTTTTTTTGTTAAAAGGTTTTTTATTTCTCTCTTTTAAGTTTTGGTAATGTAAATATTATTTTTTTGCCTTGCAGTGGGACTGAGCAAGCTGAAATTCAATACATATAATAAATCTGTAGAAAAGTCGTTTTTGTACATCGAAAATATTTCCAAAAAAAATTGTCAGGGTGTTAAAGGAGAACCAACAGAACCCACTTCCAGCATTTTTGGAATTTTTGTCTGTTTGTCTGTTTATTTGTGCACGCATCACGTAAAATGTACGAAACCAATGTAGATACCTTTTATACACAAAAATTGTACGTAACTTGAGGTATTACTTAGTTTTTGTTTCATCGCAATCGGTTCACTCTATCAAAAGTTAGATGAATTTAAAGTGTTCAAGAAGTAAAATATCGCAACATACCTACGCAATTCAGATACTCGGACTGTTGAATGAATTTATAGTCACAGATATCACCGTCAATTGTGAACCGATTTTGAAAATTCTTTCTTTCTTTTCTTTTTGTTTGAAAGATTAAGTTCCCAAATTGGTCCCATTTTAATTTGGTGTAGATCTGATAAAGAAGTTTGGAGATATACAATAGAACTCTTCAATAAATGACGGCAAATCTCTCAGGATTGCTGCAATCTCATGTCTGTTTATTGTTTATACCATTTCATAACATAGCATCACGCCAGTACGCTCTAAAGGGGTACGCAGATGTGTATAGTTCACCTTGCTACACCTTCATTTCACCGGTTATGGTCAAGTTTCATGATATTTTGGGTAATCTATTCTGGCATTATAGGTACCTTACTAAAGAACTTGCCTATTAGGTACAACTAATAAGTGAAAAAAAAACTTTGTTTCAATTAAATACTACCAACTTCTAAATAAAAACACTACAAAGTTTTTTGGAAATTGGTGTCCATAACGAAAAAAATTGGTACCTACCAAAGACACCGACTTCCAAAAAGAAAAGTCCTTATTTTTCACTTTGTAGTGTTTTTATTTGGAAGACGGTAGTATTTTTTCTTACTTTTTTTGTATGAAGTCGATATTATTCGCCCTAAAGTAATAAGTAGTTTGTGCAGTGAACGCTTGATCTAGGAAGGTAGAAAGGTAAGTAAGGTAGGTAGGTCTAGGCAAGTAGGTACAGGTAGATAGGCAAGTAGGTACAGGTAGATAGCTAAGTAGGATAGAATAGGCAGTTAACGGGAGCGAAGCCGCGGGCACAGCTAGTAAACAATAATAATATAAGGATACGAGTATAATCATGAAAATACGCATTATTAAGGATAACTTTAAAACCACTCGTTTGATCATGATCAATGTAAATTTATTTTAATTGGTTTCACATGAGAAGCACCAGCTTTCAAATAAAAAAAGAATCATCAAAATAGGTTCATAATTGGCGGATTAATCGTAACAAACATAAAAAAATACAGTCGAATTGAGAACGTCCTCCTTTTTGAAGTCGGTTGTAAACCGTATCGAAATCCGTTGCATGCTTTAGAATAAGTTAGCGGAGAAATAGAAAAGACGTGGACAAACGCAGACAGCGACTTTGTTTTATACTTTTTAGAAGGGTTACTTACTGTCCATTAGTTTTCGACAGGCATCTTACGAACTTGGATCCGCCTTTACACCGGTACACTATTTTAAATGCACTATTTATTTGAAAACATACAAACAGTAATTAAGTTCGAGTCTACACGAATATCAATAGTTTTATGAAATGTAATCTAGAGAAAATGTGTACTTGAGTGTATTTTTGTACAGCTGTTTATGTTGCAAAGCATAGATAACAATATTCGCACACAAGACGTGCGTCATGTAACCTTGCTCATGACCGTGCTACGGAGAAACACACTCAGTTTTAATTATTTTTTTGACTATGGCAACATTTTATTACATTTTTTTTATAAAATATGTATTTTCAAATTTACTATTTTATTCATTCACAGATACAAATATTTTTATAACATATTTCCTCGTAAAGGGTCTCATAATTCATCAATTTCAATACCGTATTGTATTGTATCTCATTACGTACTCGTGCGTTATTGTAATGTAAAACGCACTAGTTTCTTTTTAATAAGGTAAAACGCACGGTTTATCAAGATGCTCCGTCTAAAACGAACGGTACTTTTTTAAATCTTAGCAAAGAGTTTTTATGTATAAAATAATTTTCATAAAACATTTTATGAATAAAATAATTTTGACAATAAATTACAGACTTTATTAGTAATACTGGCTGTTTTTGTGAAAAAAGCGCTGATGCGCGCGCATCGCTAAATTGTGAACAAGTAAAAATTATTCCGCGCGCTTTTTCTTTTCGCTGTATTGTTTTTATTTGAAAATGTCGTCAAGTAATGATGAATTTATTAATTCGACACCGCCAAAAGTGTCAGAGGCAGCGAAAAAGGCTACTCTAAGCCTCTTGCCCGACCGATAGATACTTACAAGCGTATCAAAATTTCATCTTATGGAAAACAAGCAAAGATGCAAATTCATTTTCAGAAAGTGTGTTTTTAGCCTATTTCATGGAACTTTCTCAAAAGTATAAGTCAAGCTCATTGTGGTGCTACTATTCAATGCTAAAAACTACGGTGAAAACAAAACATATTGATATCAAGTCATACTCCAACTTGCTGGCATTTCTAAAAAGACGCTCTAGTGGCCATGTGAGTAAAAAGTCGAAAGTATTTTCGGCTGACAACGTCAAGAAGTTCCTAAAAGAACTCCGGATTGCCGATATTTGGCAACAAAGGTTAGTTGAAACTAAATTATTGTTATATACTTCTTTCACTTTCGTATTTCTTTACAATATAGGTGTTTTGTACGCTGTTTTTATCTCTTTTCGGGTTGTATTAATATTCGACATAAATGGTGCATGTAGACGTCAAGAGTTGGCAAACATCACAACTAATAATGTCGAGAACCATGGGCGGGTTCTTCTTGTCCAGGTCAAAAACACAAAAAATAAAATTCCAAGATCTTTCACAATACAGGGGCCTTTTCACGACATAGTGAAGAAATACGAAGCGCTTCGTTCAACAAAAGCGATGTCTAACAGATTTTTTCAAAATTACTAAAATGGAAAATGCTCTAGCCAACCCATTAACATTACAAGGAATATAAATTTGAAGCCAAGTGTTGACTCTCGACCATCTACGAGTACACACGCGTACATTCCATCATAGTAGCCGCCTCTGTGATCTCGTTTCTCCTACTTTCACTCAAGAGAGTGAGAGAGAGACTGGTGAAATTATAACTAATAATAATAACTTGACAACATTACAAATGCCAACTGGCAACGTAATAATCAATTTTACAAATTGTTTAAATTTTTCTAACTGCTTCAACAAGTTATTAAATATTTATTCGTTTAAGAAAGTCCGAGTTTTACTCATTTCCTCGCAAATATGTTATAAAACGGCGTATGACATAAGTGCGCTTTGATAATTACAGCCTAGCCAAGTTGTAGGTCGTGGGTTCGAATCCAGCCAGGCGCTTTACTTTGTGTAAATTACTTCATCACCACTGCTCTCAAAACGGTGATGGAAAACATCGTGAGGAAACCGGCATGTCCTAAAACCAAAAATTCGAAGCCATGTGACATCCACCAATCCACACTGGGCCCGCGCGGTGTATTAAGGCCCATTCCCTCTCACAGAGTGGAGGCCTGTGTCCCAGCAGTGGGAACATTAATAGGCTGATGATGATGATGATATATATTAGTTTGCTTGTTTTTGGATAGGTGACCCAGCTCAGGTTAAGCAACACGTACCAAGGTCGGTCTTTGGATGGGTGACCACTTTTTATTTGATTCCTATTATTGGAATCAAATATAACAACAGCTCACAATGTTGGGACCCATTAATATTAAAGATAATTTTTATCCGTGGTGCTAGGCAACTGGGCTTATCCTAGTTGTAAACGACCCTTTGTGCCTATTAGCCTTGCTTGTTCTGTCTCCTGCTTGATATGGAGTGAAGTGGAAATTTGTATTTTTTGTGATGGTACCACAGTCTGTGACGCTGGATGACCCCGCATCTGATTCGAAAGTCGAGGCCGAAACGTTGACGGCTAGCTCAAGTACCCGAAACAAAGAGATCATCCGGACACGGTACGCGGTCAGGTTGTTTCCTTGCTCTGTAGCCCCAAAGTATGCGCGCATGACATTTTCTTTGATGACTCGTGTTCATCTCATGCGCTGCACACTTCCGCTGAGTGCTGGTATCAAGGACCGGGGACTGAGGCCCTAAGCGGTCTTAAGTCCGGCGTCTCCCCGTCGACTCGCAGATGGTGGTGTCGTCGGCGGAGAGAAGTACTCGTCACCCGAGCTCGACGCAACTGCCAAGGTCGGTGTCACAGCACTCACGGTGGGCTTGGGTTCCGGCGTCGGCGAGGTGGAGCTGGACGATGAGGCCAGAGGTGGTAGGCGTGTGTCTTTAGCTCGAGCCTGGCTTCTTGTCAGCATTTCTGTTTAGCTTGACATTTTGTTACTTGTCAATGGTTCTTCATTCCGTAAAAAATGGTACTTGGTTCTCCTTCTTGTTCTGTTATATTTAAATGGGTAATACATTATTGCAAAAACTGATTCTTGGGGCCCTTGACAGCCTATTTTTTGTTTGGTCCTATGGGATTTTTATGGACTTCAGTAATTAACATAATTGCAGTGAATATACTTATCCACAGTTTCCCAGCTCAAAATTATCGCAGAATTAATGTGACAAATAGTCAAGCACGCGTTATCTGCTGTGATTGGTTGAATGAAGTTTCAACAGCCAATCACAGTAGATAATGCGTGCTTGACAAGATGTCACATTAATTCTGCTTGACAAATAGTCAAGCACGCGTTATCTGCTGTGATTGGTTGAATGAAGTTTCAACAGCCAATCACAGCAGATAATGCGTGCTTGACAAGTTGTCACATTAATTCTGCGATAATTTTGAGCTGAGTACCTGAGGGTTAACTAGGATTTTGTTCGCTAATATTTTATTGCCTGGATTATCTAGCGTCCCATCCTGGCGTTTCCACTCAAGTCTGCTTTGTAAATCTCTTTCGCTAATCACCTTTCATTAATCGTCTGTACTTGAGCAAACCACCAACCAACCAAAAAACATAGCACAACTATGTTAGGTACATAGTTGAGTAGTGCTTTGGGGTGACCATAAACTCTTAGAGTAAGGTTATTTTGAGATCGCGTAAGTGACAGATGTATACAAGTCATATACATCTGTCCCTTACACTCACTCAAAATAACCTTACTCTAAGAGCTTATGGTCACCCCCTTGGTATATTTATAACATTTCAATATAACTTCCTACCTTATTGCAACACATTTACTTACCTTTTTCAAAACAGAACGTCTCTACTCAACACAAAACAAGTATTTATATTAAAACTGCATTTTCACAAGGAAAAAACGTGTGTGCAAAATTTCAGGTGAGTCGCAACACAGGGGCAGTGGGGGTGACATTTAATTAGCAAGTTATGATTACATACACACAGACAACGGCACAGGTGAAACTAAATAGAAGCTTGTAATACATACCTACGTCTTTCTATCACTGTCCTCTGCACCTTCAATAATATGATTGCGTTTTTGTACTTTGCACTATAATTCGCACAATTTGATTGTTGTGATCTCTCTGCAGAGAATTGAGACTGATTTTATTTTTGGCAAGTCGCATAAAGCAGTGAGCGAGCAATCTTCGATAAAAATAAAGTTTTAGAATACAAATGTCAATCAACCACATACATAATATATATGTAGCTTCTGCTTAAGACTTGACGCGCGGCACGTATAATTAGCACTTCCATTATATTTTACACTGAAAAAATAAATGAACCTTGCAAACATTTTTCTTACTAGCAACAAAACTAGTATAGTACTTTTTTTTTCATTTTTTTCTTGTAGTTAATTTTCATAGACAAGAATTTGCAAACGTTTGGTACTTTTTACCTTATTTAACTCACTATTCTATCCCTTTCATCCACGTGTAGTTTTACAGTTGTAACAAACTGACAGGAGTCTTGTTAAGTACACACAATTTTGCGTTATCTACACTATATATACCTATACTATAATATTATAAAGCTGAAGAGTTTGTTTGTTTGAACGCGCTAATCTCAGGAACTACTGGTTGGAATTAAAAAAATATTTTTGTGTTGGATAGTCCCATTTATCAAGGAAGGTTATAGCCTACATAACATCACGCTACGGCCAATAGGAGCGGAGCATAAATGAAAAATGCTGCAAAACGGGACAAAATATTCCTTTTTGAGAGCTTTCGTTGCATGCGCTGCGTTAGGGGTTAAAGTTACGCAACATTCATGTATGTAGGGAAGGTAGGGTAGGGTAGGTAGGTAGCTAGTTGAGGGGAGCGAAGCCACGTGGGACAGCTAGTTTTCCTTATAAAAGCATAAATATTTATTTTTATAAATCTATATTAAGGATTCGTGCTAATTATTGTGAAACTAACAAAAAGACAATCATAATAGACAACAGACGATTTAAACCGATAACTCGACAAAGCAAATGTCCCACAATCGACTGTCTAAGAAGCAGTAGAACTGGCTGCTAAAGAATATTTACTTTCTATGAGGGTTTAAGTCCCAGCCTTTTTTTAGCAACAAAGATTTAGCAATAACGATATCCGCGTTCAGTATAACAACGCGTTTAGGATGCTAGTTGGGCTGTCACGCTTCTGAAGCGCGTCGGGAATGTTCTCGTTGCTTTAACGCAACTATGTATGCTTACCTGGTGCGCAGGGTGTGGGACCGTTCCAACAGTATCCTAAGCGTGATTGCGGGTCACCTAGACTGTGTGTCTGGACCGCTGTTTTGCCTTTTTTCACTGTATGTTAATGCGCTGATAGAGAGGCTGAGCAGCATGCATGTCGGTTGCCATATTGGAGATGTGTGCCTAAACAATATCAGTTACGCTGACGACATGGTGTTGCTGAACGCCTCTGTCTGTGGTATCTCAAGACTGATTGGAATATGTGAAAAGTATGCTGAAGAACATGGTTTGTTAAATAACACGAAAAAGAGTGAGTGCATGGTCTTTCGGGCCGGGGGGAGGTGTCCTGATTACTTACCGGCAATTAAACTCAACGGATGCCCACTTTTAAGAGTTGATACGTTTGAGTATCTTGGACATTTATTAACCTCTGGCCTGGAAGACGATGCGGACACTGAAAGGGAGCGTAGGGCGCTGTCTGTTCGTGCGAATATGATAGCTCGCAGATTTGCTAGGTGTTCGAGGGGCGTCAAAATAGCCCTATTTAGGACATTTTGTACGTCCTTTTATACTGGCAGTCTGTGGGCCGATTACATGCAGAAACAGTACAGCGCTCTACGCGTCCAATACAACAACGCGTTCAGGGTGCTCTTGGGGCTGCCTCGCTTCTGTAGCGCGTCGGGGATGTTTGCGGAGGCGCGTGTGGATTGTTTCCACACAATCATGCGCAAGCGGTGCACATCCCTGGTGCGTAGGGTGCGGGCCAGCCGCAACAGTATCCGTGCCTGCAGTCTCGACATAGTTAGCGATCGCTAAGTCCTACCGATCGGTCGGTAAGTCCTAACGATCGGCAGATAACGATTTTTGGTAGTCTCGACTGTCAAAGCTATCGATTGTCATCGCAAACTTAACGAATATTGTCGCTAAGTTAACGATTTATCGGTATGCTATCGACTTTCCTAGCGAGCATTTTTGACAGCTCGCTAAGTTTTCGTTACGATCGTTATCATTGGTTTTAGAGTTTACAAAGAAAATAAATAAATAATAATTAGAATAATTTGGCTGTATAGTATTAGCATGGGCTTTGGTCGTGCTCGAACACAGACTCGATATGATAATGCGGCGGAAAAATGCACGAAACCGGCGTGAAGGTGAAAATCCTTTGGACTTGAAGATGGCCAATTTCTCTATCTTTACCGAAATAAACAAGGACATGTTTCATGAGGTCGTTGGTGAACTTCGCCCATCTATGCAAAGACGAGGGCCTTACGGACTTTCTGTGGAGTCTCAAGTGAGTGTCTTTGTGTTGGGTAGCTACCGTGCCAATAACATTTCTATTTATTTTTCCTAATATCCAAGATGTTTATGATTATAATTTTCTTCTTAATAGTCAAGTGGGTGCTACCAACTACCGATTGGCATGCAGTGGTACTGCAGCATAAGCCAAAAGTCAGTAAGCCGAGTAATACATACTGTAACTTTGGCTATCAATGAAAACCTTTTAAGAAGATATGTCAAATTTCCCATGACCCAAGAAGAACAGTGTGCAGTTAAAGAGAAGTTTAGAAATGCTCCACAGCCATTCCCTGATGTGATTGGAGCCATAGAATGAACACATGTAAATATTTTGTCAATGGGGACCACCGTACATGGCTGCTTGGTAACTAATAATAAATGTTCATTATAATCTGTCTGGAACGGGTTGCCCATTAGACTTCTGAAAGTACATTCTATGTTTTATCTTTAAGGTGATGATGGATATCCTCTGGAACCATGGTTGATGACTCCTTTAAAAAATCAATGCTTAGGGACACCGGAGTATCAATACACAAATGTTCATTGTTCAGCCAGGAAAGTTGTTGAAAGATGCTTTGGTGTGCTGAAGTCTGTTTTTCGGTGTCTTTCTCACCAATGCATGAAAACACATATATAAAATATAAATTACATGAACCAGAGGCCACCAAGTTACAGGTACCTAATCAAATGATTTATTTTAAGGTATTTTTATTATATTATATTTGCAGTAGATATAATTTACCCCAGATCTTTATACCTATTTCATTGGCATCTCCATTTATTTGACCCAAAGATGATACACAATGGCTTATAGCATCAAATCCGACTTATGTAACACCATTGTATGAATAATCCTAAAATCTTGTTTTTGTTATACAGGACTTGTATCGTGCACTGGTCTAGCTGTTGCAGAGCGCATAAGAAGACTCATTAATACTAGTTTTACATAATTTTATTTTATTGACCCTCTGTGATTTAAATAAAAAACATATTATATCATTTATTATTTTTATTTATAAAAGCATCAGCTATTTTATTTGCAGTCTACGCAAATAGCACCCATGCCTCGGCTTGTACCTTGGATACCTCAGCCTGCATCTTGGCAGCGTCTGCTTGCACTTGAGTTGCAGCTGCCAGCAACTGTAAAAAAAGTTAGATTTACTAAAAATGCCTCTTAATGCTCTAGCGTGCTAGTGATTCTAATAATAAAAAAGGAAATGGCATAGTGTCCGGGCAGTCAGTGTCAAATGTGTAATCTACACTAATTAAGGATGTTATTGCGTCTCACCGCCTCAGTCAAAAGTGCAGTGAAGCCGCCTAGGTTGCCAGATTGAATGATTTCTTTTTATATTTTTCCACCTTTATGCAGGCGTGGCTTTTTAAGTATCTCCAAACCTGTAATTAGGATACCTAATGTATTCCACTAAATATAAACAAAACTGACGAGGCTTGTACTTACATTTCAAAACCAACTTGAGATTTGACATCATGCACTGATCGGGCAACTTGATGGATCCGTTTGGGAGTTTGTTAGCTCCTCGGCAACCTTCTTCCAGCCTGTTTCAAAATTTGTCCGTGTGTAGATATGGTTGGGCTTCTAAAGTCGCCAAAAGCGCATCAATCTGCCCCGAAGTACGCCTAAAACATTTAAGATATTCATTGAGTAAACACAAACTACTTCGGACATACGCAAAGTATTCAATTTAGTATCAAAAATAGTAATCGAAAATTGTTGTAGGTTGTAATTACCTGACACTCACGCTGCTGGCACTCGGGCTAGGGCATGCGCCTGTGTCACTGTTTTCCACCATAGAAATACGGTTCTTTTCCAGTTTTTTCAATTCCAATTCTATCTTATTGTCGCATCTTGTTTACAAACAAACTTGACATTGACAGTTTGTTTCCCATGTTCAACGTCTGTGTTGCAAGGAAGCGAACTATTTTCTTCTTTGTTAAGCGTATTCTTAAAAACAGTATAAGCTACTTACACGTTTCAATGCAAATAAGTGTTAACATGGTAAGATTTACCTATCTTCTGTACAATTTTCAAAGAATAATAGTTATTTGATCATATCTTGTCCAACAATTTTCCCTATAATACAAGGATTTTTTTCAACTGCCATCATTTTACAATAAAATCACTGCACTATGAATACGAACTTCGTTAGCGTACCGACATCGCAAAGTCAAGATTGTGACCGATTTTGCTCGCTATCTCGGCTGTCGAGACTTGCATTTATCGATAGTGTCGTTACGGCAAGCGAATTTTTTCGTTAATATTTAACGATCGTTACTTTGCGACGGTGTCGCTATCTAAGTCGAGACTGCAGGCCTGTGCCTGCAGTCTCGACATAGTTAGCGATCGCTAACTCCTACCGATCGGTCGGTAAGTCCTAACGATCGGCAGATAACGATTTTTGGTAGTCTCGACTGTCAAAGCTATCGATTGTCATCGCAAACTTAACGAATATTGTCGCTAAGTTAACGATTTATCGGTATGCTATCGACTTTCCTAGCGAGCATTTTTGACAGCCCGCTAAGTTTTCGTTACGATCGTTATCATTGGTTTTAGAGCTTAGAAAGAAAATAAATAAATAATAATTAGAATAATTTGGCTGTATAGTATTAGCATGGGCTTTGGTCGTGCTCGAACACAGACTCGATATGATAATGCGGCGGAAAAATGCACGAAACCGGCGTGAAGGTGAAAATCCTTTGGACTTGAAGATGGCCAATTTCTCTATATTTACCGAATAAACAAGGACATATTTCATGAGCTCGTTGGTGAACTTCGCCTATCTAATCAAAGACGAGGGCCTTACGGACTTTCTGTGGAGTCACAAGTGAGTGTCTTTGCTTTGGGTACCTACCGTGCCTAAATAATTACAAGGATTTTTTTCAACTGCCATTATTTTACAATAAAATCACCGCACTATGAATACGAACTTCGTTAGCGTACCGACATCGCAAAGTCAAGATTGTGACCGATTTTGCTCGCTATCTCGGCTGTCGAGACTTGCATTTATCGATAGCGTCGTTACGGCAAGCAAGTCAAGACTGCAGGGCCTGCAGTCTCGACTTAAATAGCGACACCGTCGCAAAGTAACGATCGTTAAATATTAACGAAAAAATTCGCTTGCCGTAACGACGCTATCGATAAATGCAAGTCTCGACAGCCGAGATAGCGAGCAAAATCGGTCACAAATGTAACGTCAATTTGCATGACAAATGTTTTGCAGAATTTCATTCGTAATTTACTATTTTCATTATTATGACTTGTTTTTATAATTCCTAAAATTATCTGATGATACTTAATGGTTCCTAATAAAGACTGACTAACGTAACTGTAACGTATTTTTATTTTGCTTATGCTCTCATTCATTATGTTTATGTGCCCATGGGGTCGTTTACGACCCGCTGAAAAAAATGTACTTCTCGTACTGAAAATGAAATTCTATTATTACAGGCCTTATAAGTGATCAATTATACTTAACTTATGTAAAAATTAAAAAAATCGGTGATAAAAAAAGTTCTGGGCATATATGGGTTAAGCTGGCAAACATCCCTGTAAGTTTTCACAAGCAAAGGTTTTCTCTTGTTTTCCCAATACCTTGTATTACAAAGATCACTTAGAACCGAAATATTATTAGCAGTTACATTATTGGTCCACGAAGTTATTTTCAAACTATATTTATATGCCAAGTATTGCCTTCTCAAGCATAAAGGTACTATATTTAACTCGCTTTCCATTACGTGAATCGGTGAACTTTGAATAAAACCCCCTATTATCCTTAAGGCCTGGTTTTGCAATTTGTCTAACTTTAAAGTATGTGTCTTCGCAATGCAATCATATATAAAACAACCATAATCCATCCGGCTTCTAATTAACGCAATATACAGTCTGCGCATGTGAATTGTATGCATTCCAAAGGAGCTACCAGCAAGAATTTTTAATATATTTAAAAGTTTTGAGCATTTTTCAATTATTTCATTTATGTGTTTTCCCCATCGTAGACTTCTGTCTAACCACATACCCAAGTATTTGATGCATTCCGAGAAACCCAAATTACAATCTTTAATGTGGGTAGTATTCTTCTGCGACCCCTGCTAAAAACACAGTAATTTGATTTACTAGGAGATAATTTTAAGCCCAGTTCACATAACAACGTAACTATGGAATCAAGAGCACTTTGCATATATCTTTCACATTTATAGATATCCTTGTCTCTAATATACAGTACATAATCGTCTGCATATTGCGACAAAACTACATTAAGAGCCAATTGGCCTGTGCCATAAGTTATTAAATTAAAAATTAAAGGAGATAGAGGATCTCCCTGAGCTAAGCCTCTATTGATCCATCTGGTAAGTATTGAGTCACGATTATTATTCAATTTAATTTTTAACCGTCTTTCACTCAAAAATGACCATAAGTAATTACAAAACTTTGACCCTACATTTAGTTGATCCAATATTTTATGGCTACATCAACACACATTATTATATGTATTTTCAATGTCCAGGAAACATGCTAAGGTTGGAATGTTCTCAGAAAATCCTATCTGTACATATGTAACCAAACGGGTATTAGATGTTCTCAGAAAATCCTATCTGTATATTGCGTCCAAATAAGAATGAGATTTCCTGAAACCAACAGTATGAGATGTAAGAATACTTTTCTTTTCTGTGTACCACTCCAAACGTTTTACAACATTAAGTGAAAAACCTTACAAATACATGAAATCAAGGTGATAGGTCGAAGCTTCATTTCAAGGCTATTATTATTGGGTTTAGATATAGGAATTACTTGGATGTTTCGCCATTGATGGGGCACAATACCGGAACGGAAAATTGAATTATATATGTAAAGTAAGAAAAATTTGGCTACTTTAGGTAAATGATAAAGCATGGAATGTGAAATCGCGTCCTCGCCCGGTGCTGAATCTTTTTTCTTAAGACAGCATTCTAGCTCCTGTATGGTGAAATTGCACTCCAAAGCTTCATTAGTTGAAACAAAGTTGGGCATAGAATTTAAAACATAATCGGGAGTAAGTGAATACAATAATTTCTTTTATACCATTCCTCCTCTAAAAAGATTATTTTATTCACTGAAAACAGTGAATAAAAAGCACTTTTAATCACTGTTTTGGTGTTTGAATTTAGAACACACCAATATATATTTGACCTCCATCTCAATGCAATACAACCTATTTGCGCATAAATTACTCGATACAAAATTCTTGTGCAAAGAATATTCGAATTTCAAACTCCTTCGTCGATTTATTTTTGAGTTTGTTTATATTTAGGATTTTGATAATGATTTTGATTTTGGTCTAAAATGTTTAGTGAATACTTATTTGGATTGTAATTCTATAAAATTTGTTAATTGTTATTAAGAAATTAATATTAATTGCATTGGTATTTCATTAATTATAATTATGTAACGTATGTACGGAGGTGGTCACTGGCTCCTGAAACACAGGTGCTGTTATCTAGCTCAGCTTCAATTTACAAAAAGTGTGAATCCCTGAGGTTTCTCATTTTTTGTAAATTTTTAAGGTAATAAACCTTTTATTTATTTATTATTATTCCTTGTGCTATTGGCTTAAATCCTTCTTTTTCTCGTAGTCATGGTATAAAATATAGTATGCAACTCTTGAATAAAACGGATTTATATCGAGGGCCATGAATCACTCACGACGCTCAGGATTCTAACACTTGAATCACTCGCTATGCTCGTGATTCAATCTACATGAATCACTCCCTACGGTCGTGATTCAGTTGTTAGAAACCTTCTCTTGTTCGTGATTCATCTATGACCCTCGCTTTAAAACCGTCCTTTATTCACTAGTTGCATAATATACTATTGTTTATCAGGAGGGCGATAACTTTTTGTTTGCCTGAAACCTTTTATCCATCTCATGCGGCGCCACATCTCAGGTGCAGACACTACTTGATCAATGGAGTCGCAAAATTTTTGAAGACCCGATGACTTGGCTTTGCTTATTAATTTTTGTGCTTCTTTTGTTTTTTCCTCTAACTTACCTAAATTTTCTAGGGTAGGATTACAACGAAACTGAGACAGGGCAAGTCTCTGTGCAACTACTCCTGACAATTCCGCGTTCCAGTAGTTTTTTGGTTTAAATTTATTTGTGGGTTTAAAACAACATTTAATGTAAGGAATATGTTTATCTCCCGCATAATTAATTTGGTTTACAAAAAAGTTATACATCTGTTCAAAGTTATTATTATTATTATAAGAATGAAAATTGTTTGATAATGTTTTACGATATTCCACCCAATTTGCCTTTTTAAAATTTCGTTTTTAGTAGTACTGAAACTATTTGTAATATTAATTGACATTTTAATGATTAAGTGATCACTGCCGATATTTTCGTTGAACACTTGCCAATCGAATTTTATCGCGATATCAGACGATACAAATGTAACATCTGGTGAAGTTTGTTGCAGATTCCCATTAACCAATTTAACCCGCGTAGCCTTTCCATTATTAAGATACACGAATGAATGATCTAGGGCTGAATCCATGACCATGATTTGTATACCTCTTGTATCCGTTCTAACCGACCAGTTGGTGTGATGTCCGTTAAAATCTCCCGCTATTATAGATGATTTGGTGAACGATGCAAAAATTTCATCCCAATGAGATTGTAGGGTGTGCACAGAGGAAGGACAATAAACGCTTACAACATATTCCAATTCTTTACAATTCAATAATTTTACACAAACAATTTCTATTCCCGAATTAGAAACATAAATTGGATTCAAACAAGAATTAATGGACTTATGTATTAATATTAAAACACCCCCATAAGAATCGGCTCTATCTGTTCTAACATTATAACCATTAATACTAAGGTAAATTTCATTATCTAGCCAAGTCTCACTAAGTATGGCTATATGTATATTTTCTTGATTTAAAAGCTCCCTAAAAGACATTAATTTGGGACGTAAACTTTGTGCGTTCCATTGAAATATGTTTATACGTATATTATCATGAGCATTATTATCCATTTACAAAACTAAAAAGCTTTTCAATAAACTCACCCTTAGAAAACATAAGCATTAATATCTTCAAAAATTCCTCCCAAATCATTTTTAAAACCGAAACAACCTTAACCTCTAATTTATCTTCCGACATAAATATGCGTTTCATTTTTAAAATTAGTTTAGTAAATGCAAATCTATACCGTAACCGTTCATCTTGTTGGTTACCCTTTCCCCCCTCTTCTTTTTGCGTAATACCAATTTCTTCTTCCACTACATGTTCTGGCTCAGATTGAGCTACTTTTGTTCTCTGCTTAGCCTTACGGGATTTATTAAATTGAGCCGATGCGCACTTACTAGATATTGGTTCTACTAACTCGTCGTTAGAGCATTCCGTTGAGTTTGCATTCAGTGGCCTTGATTCTCGATGTACTGCCGTTTTAGCGATTATGTCACTATAAGTTTCCAAACCTCTTACTGCACTTGTAGTAAAAGAATGGACTATGTGGATTCTGAGATAAACCATCAGTCTTTTCGCGATTCTTAATAAACGATTGAAGTGCTCTTCGGTAAGGTATCTGTTCCTTACTCATGATTAAACTAATTTGTTTTTCCTTGAAATATGAGGGACATGTTTTATCTAAAACAAAATGTGGACCTTTACAATTTAGGCACTTAAATTCTTTTATGTCGCAGTTTTCATGGATACCTCCACATTTTGGACATAGCTTCTTTTTTGTTGGGCAAAACTTAAATACATGCCCAAACTGCCAACACCCTGAACATTGAGTCACAGGGAACACGTACGCTTCTACTTTAAAGCGACAGTCGAATGCGTATGATATGTGTGCTGGTAAGACGTTTCCCTTAAAACAAACCCTTACGGTCTCACTGTCGATCCATTTACCCTCTGCGTTCAATCTTTTAAGTCGGTTAATAGAAATAATTTCGGTCTCACTTTCAAATAAATTCTGTAGCTCTTTTTCAGTCAATTCAATATCTACTCCTTTTACAATTCCATATGATAATTACAGTTCATTCACCTTCTGACACCTGAAACCCATCTCTTTAAATTTTTGGCAATCTAGTAAAATATTGGCCTCCGCCTCTTCATTAAACTGAAGTAGTACTTTGTTGAAACTTTTATATTTAATTCTGATGATCCCCTTGATATTCTCAGATCTAAGAAGTTTAGCCAAAGCCATTTCTTTGGGTAAACTTTCCATCGAAGTAACACAAACTTCATAAATATGAATATCGTCCAACTGGTCATTCTGCTTTTTATTTCGATCTACCCTCTTGACACCTTGTGTTTCTGTGGAATCACAACGAATAAATCTCTTAGGCTTCCTTCTAACAACAGTAATAAAATCATCTTCCGCACTATTTTCATATTCTCTCACTTTTCTCTTCATCACGTTTCTACTCCCTTGTTCACTAGTATTTTCGACATCAACATTATTCATTTGTGTTTTCTTAAGTTCTCGTTGATAATTAGCGAAAACCTCCGAATCACCGACATCTTCTCCATCATCGATAATATCCTCCATTAAAATGACAGACGTAGGTACACGTAAAATATTAATTAACTCGGCAGGAACAAAAACACGCGTGCGCTTCGCGCGCGAATCACCGGGCGAGTGGTTAAAGACATAAATTGAAAAAAAAAAACTAATTGCTTTTTTTCACAATCTTGAAAAAAAAAAACTTGGCACCGTCGTTTTTTTCTACATTTGGTTTTTTTTCAGAAAGAGTGAAACACTAAATTAGGTTGGTTTTGTTTTTAATTAAAGTCAAATTATGTTTATATCAATGGGTACCTATTATTATGAACTAAGAAAATACTTAATTTGTTACAATCAGAATCATCTTATCTTTCTAATTAGGAAAATCCCCGTCCGTAAATGGTAAACTTCAGTGGTTATTGCCAATTATTTTAAGACAAATTGTCAAGCCAAATTGTTAAATTCATTCAACCAATCATAGCAGATAACGAGTGCTTGACAATTTGTCACATTAATTTTGCGATAATCGAAACGTGGGAAACCGGAGGTTATGTACCTACTATTTAACAACAAATAAATGGTATTTTCTTATTAAACAAAACAAAAAAAAATAATATCAACTCATATACAATAACCGCCTTACCATGTTTTTATTTTCGTACTCTTGAAAAAAAACCTACTCAGGACCTGAATTAGTTTTCTAATATGCATACTGTGTGTTATGTTATCTGAAATTGGAAAAAAAATAATAATTAGCATTATGTTTCCTACAATTTTAATTTTAATATTTTAGTTTAATTTTCTTTATTATCAACATTTTAATTACATAAATATGGACTGAAAAACTATAATTGTAAATTAGGCCAACTGCGATCCCTACTGTTTAATATAGCACAGTTAATCCTATTTTAAGTGACAGAGTACAAATAACAAAACATTTATTGCTTCATAAGTTTACATAAAAGTTTAGTGTTTGGAGCTAAGCGTATTGTTGTTGTATTTTTTGAACCAATAAACGTATTTGTATTGTATTTGTATTATTCTTAATTAACACTTCCCGTTCCTCTTTTTTTTTGTTCGTCTATGATCAAGTCTAAGCACATTTCTAAATCTTCTAACATGACTCTGGCACTTTCTAATATAAATTTATGTGATTTTTCAGTCATCTGAATCAAGCTACATTCTTTTTTTGCTTGTACAAAATAAGTCTGTATTGTTGCCACCAAAGTTTCTTTTATTACAAAAATAGTTCGTTTATTTTCGAGAACTTTTGCAATACATTCCAATCTTTCAATCCTAGTTATGTTTATGTTATTGCAAACAATAATGATGATTTGAATTTTGTTTATTTCTGACAATTTAATGCAGACATTGCTGTACACATTTGCTGGTAAATTCAAAACACTTTCTAAATCAACCACAAAATGGTCAATCCTTTTTAATGATTGCACAATTTTTTTAACCGTTAACGTGGTGCTCTCTGTAACAAAAATTGTAGCTGAAGATTGATCTGTATTGAACTTTATTTTGTTTTCTGTCTTATAGATTTTGGCGTTACAGTAGGCAAAACTATTATAAATATCGTAAGGTAAAAATTTGTTAAAACGATGGAAATGTATTAAGTTGCTTATTAGGTATGTCGCTTGTGACACCAACCACCATCTTTGTATTAAGTCAAGATATTGAAGAATGATCGTGTAGGCTGTAACTCTGATATTATCTGTCTTATCACACTGATGATCAACTATTTCGTTTTTCAAAATCTTCTCTACGCCCGTATCGTCTGCCTGGCTCGTGGAAAATATAAGTTTCTTCAGGAAATCTTTTGCCAAATTCTCTTCATCTCTTTTAAATAAACGTTTCGGAAACTTTTTGACTTTCACATCAAACTCGTGCAAATTATTTATACCGCTTTGCAATTTTACGAACAGCCTTTTTGACAGTTTGCCTAGTGACTCCCAGTTGTCTGTGACCTTCAAATTTGTGTTATTTTCGGTAATTAATAAGTTTCCAACAATGCCAGTGATTCCTCCTATTAAACTAAACATTCTTAACATGAAGCCACTAAGTTCGTCGTCCATAGCTTGCAGCAGTGACGTTTTGATGTTTAAATACAAATACTTTCTATACTCATCTGCGTAGTATGTAAAGACTCCTTTGCCTTGTTCTAATAGCAAGTCAAAAAAGATTTGTTCATTGTTTTTAATGATAGCGCGCAAGTCAGATTTAATCTTATAACATAGAATGTCGCGAACATGTCCATAGTGTTTAAACACTTCATTCAAAATGAAATTCCATATAGATTTTAGCTTATCTTCTCTAGGTTCTGTCTTCAGTAAATCGCAGATATACTGTACAGCGAAGTATTCAGTGAATGTCATGTGTATGAAGTTCGGTATACCATTTGCTACACTATGTATGAAACCTGATTTTTCTGTACCTTCTTTAATCTTGTTTATGGTCTCTTTAATTTGTATCAGTTCATTACCGCTAAAAATATTTTTTGCATCATCATCTTGACTAAAAACAGCGTAAGCACCTAATTTTTTATGTTTAGCAAGAAGTTCTACTCGAACGTTTTCATAAATGTTTCTATTGTCAGGATTGCACAAATCAATTTTGTTTTTCTCTTGGAAGCGTATTTTAAGTATTGTTTCTATAAATGTATCGTAGACCGTATAGGTACTGATATTTAAACTCCATCGGTTAGGTATGATGCTTTCGTCTTTTATTCGATTTTGAAAGTACTCAGCAAACAAATAAAGATGTAAAGGTGTGTCAAAAACTGCAGTAATGAGAAAAAAATTAGAGTACCCGTGCTCATAATCATAGTTGCTATAAAGTTTGGCACAGGTCTTAACAACAAACTCAGGACAGGCATTAATTTCTTCCCACAAGTAATGTAGAAAATTAATACAAACGGTAAAGAAAAGACTCTGATGATCTCCTATTTTGAGATTGTCATCACAAATAAAAAAGTTGGCGGCCATAAATTCCATAAAACTGCATAGATTATCATACTGTATTTTCGTAAAGTCTCTTAACATAATATTGGCTTTCCAAAAATTCACCAAATATACATTTTGTTCCATGGTAGATAAACATTGTACTTCATAAAAGAATCCAAATTCTTTCTCTAGCCTTGATACAACTTTGTCATAAGGTCTACTTGTGATCAACATTTTATGTTTCTTTAGATATTTTCCGACTGTTGAAAGTAAAGTTAACACTTCATTTGTGTACGTCGGACAAATTTCATCGAAGCCATCGAATAAGAAAATGATTTCTTTTCTATTGTAAAAGTCTAAGAACATTTTAAGTTCGAAAACAGTCCATTTATCTCCTGTACAAGATTTTAAAGTCACTACACCGTTTGATTCTTCCAATTCAATCGAAAAATCATTGTTTCTCCTCTGCTTCTCACTCAAAACTTCACAAAAAAACTTCAAAGTCTCTAAATAACCGATATTTGTATTATTTTCTTGCCACCTGCTAAATTTCTCAGAGTGGATCAACAAATTGATTCTTACTATCCAAACTTTTGGGTTGAGTTTTTTCATTTTCAGTGCGAAATGAGTAAGTAGGGTTGACTTACCCATACCGGGTTTTGCTGTTACTACTGCCACGTGGTCGGCTATATCATTTAGTGTTAGTAAGTCTTCAGTTTCAGAACATGTATTAGATCTCAAGTTATTGATCGAAAGTCGTCTGACGCGTCTGTCAATGTACAAATGTTTAATTTTTTCGTAATTTGAATTAGTGTTTGATTCGCCTAGAACAATCAGCTCGTTGCTAATGGCTGTATTTAATACTTCTCCTTCAATTAAACCTATGGAGTGTTCATCTATGATCGAGTCTAAGGTCAATTCCACGTCTTGGAATATAACTTTGGCATTCTCTAAAATACTCTTTTGTGATTTTTTACACATCTGAATCAAGCTACTTTTTTCAATGATTACTACATTGTTTGCTTGTACAAAATAAGTTTGTATTGTTCGCACCAATATCTCCTTTATAACAAAGATTTTCCGTTTTTTTTCGAGTAGTTTTGCGATATCTTTTAACCTCTTAATCCAGTTTCTGTTTATTTTATTGCAAACAATAATGATAAGTTGATTCTCATTTGTTTTTGTCAATTCTATAGTGACGGTTTTATAATCTTTTGCCTGTAGATCTAAAATATATTCTAAGTTAAACACAAAATAGTCAACTTTTTTTATTGATTGCATCATTTTTGCAACTGTAAGTGCGCTGCTCTCTGTTACAAAAATTGTATCGGGCGGATGATTTTCCAATTTTAAGCAACTCAAAACTTTGTCGTTAAATGTGTAATGTATATTGTTTTTAATCATATAATTCTGACTTATGATCGACATAAGAGGTTTTTCTACTATCAGTGCTAAAACATCTTCATAATATTCGCTTTGTTTTGTTAGGTACGATGCCTCTTTCCGCATCCACCATGTTTGTATCAACTTGTGATATTGTTGAAAGACTGCATCAACTGTAACTCGGACGTTATACACCTTTAGGGACTGATGGTCCTCTATTTCGTCTTTAAGAAACATTTCTACTCTCTCTTCATCCGCCTGATTCGTGAAAAATAGAAGCTTTTTCAAGAAATCTTTCGCCAAATTTTCGTCATCTTCATCTCTTTTAAATGAAAGTTTGGGAAACTTTTTGGCTTTTACATAAAACCTGTATTCTTGCAAATTCTCTGTTCCACTTTGCAATTTCATGAAAAACCTTTTAGAAAGATCTCCTAGTGACTCCCATTTATCTGTGAACTTCATCAGTTTTGTGTTTTCTTCGGCAACTAATATGTTACCAACAAAGCCAGCGATTCCTCCGTTAAGTTTCAGAAGTCCATCTCCCAGGAACTCATCTAAAGTAATGATTTTATCGGCGCCTGATTTGGTCATTAATTCAGAGATTTTCAATTTCAGATGACACAATCTCCTTTCGGTTTTATTCTTCTTAATGTTTATTGTTATATCTTTATTGCCAAATGCAGCAGGAACTTTAAATTTACGTGATGTTAAAATTTCTATTGCTGCCAAATCAATGTTGTTTTTATTTAACTTTTTTATTTTTAGTATTTCTTTGTAAAGCGCTGTTTTGAATAAAATAACAAACTCTTCATCGCTTTCAAAGAACTCGTGCCGAAAGCTTGCAAGTCGGTGTTCGTCATCTTTGTTCAGACATTGAATCTCTGAAACTTCGATAGCTTTTAGCGCCACAAGAACATGGTAGCGTAACGTGGCATCGTTCATAGGCAATATAGAATCGTCTTCTTTACACAGAAACTGACCCATAAGTTCGGCCATAATACGGACTTGATCTTTTAGCATTTCAAAATCCTCATCATCATCACAGTCAAATGTAAGTTTTGGAAACGTTTTGACTTTAATATGAAACTTATAATCGTGCAAATTCGGAATTACAGACTGCACTTCAGAGTACAGCCTTTTAGCTAGATTTCCTGAAACACCTTGTTCAGCGAATTTTATATATTTAGGGTTGTCATCGGAAACTAGAATATTACCAATAGTGCCAGCTAATCCTGCATTTAAATTCAGGTATTCCTTACCTATCGATTCATCTATAACTATGATGTTTTCCGTTAGTGACGCTTTGATCAAACCCACCAATTTATTTTTCAAATTGTCTATAACGGATGTAATGAACACTGAGGGTTCGACGTTGTCTTCTTTACCTCTCATTGTCAAATCTTTATTTCCAAAGGCAGCTGGTACTTTAAAATACCGATTTTTTAACATATTCATGGATCCTAATTCTATTGCTTCATTTACTTGTGACTGTAGAACATGAACCTTTCCAAGTTTTCGTCTCAAATCTTCAGACATTGATTCACTGATGAACTCTAATTTAAACTTGTTGTCATTAAACATAACAACATTTCCGATCAGACTGCTAAGCACCGTGATATCTAACGGTTTAGTCAATAATTTTGATAGTAATGTATTGAGTTCCGCTTTTTTTAATTTCCGTTTTCTTAGCATTTCAATAAAGAGCTTATCTTTGAATAATATTATGAATTCATCGTCGTTGGTAAAAAAGTCAGTTTGAAAGCTTGCGACTCTATGCTCTACTTTTTCATTTTTACATTTGATCTCCGAAACGTCTAGCACTTTTTGCACCAAAATCACATGGTACATTAACATCAGCTCATCATGTATTGGCATAATAGGACCATTACTATTTTTGTTTTCATCGTCTTCCTCATTATCTTTGGCATTATCAGAAAGAAACTTTGCCAGTTGCACTGCAAGCGCAGCGAATTGTTCCTTCATGATATTTTCGCATAAAAACATAATATCTTCTTCCTTATAACATGGTTGCAAGCCTTCATCACCCGTACCTATCCAACTGTTTAATTTATCAGCAAAATCGCTTTTAAACTCCTTAGTATTACGATCGGCTTTGGCGGTAGTGTACATTATGAAGAAACATTCTAGTTCTTGAAAGTTTCCCTTAAACAGGACATCTTTATTATCTGGTTTGTACAAGCGTTTTATGTTTAGGTAGCTAGAAAACCATTTAGCTAAGTCATGTTTACTGTTAAGCGTATGTTGAACATTGTTGCCCTCTCTATGTTTCGCTTGTATGAACACTGCTACCGGTTTTTTTTCACCTTTAACCTTAACTGTGGCTCGAATACAGATGTCGTCGAAATTTCCTATGTCAGATACATTGCTAGCTAAAGTATAGTCTTCGATATCGTCGTCGAATTTAGTTCGGTAATGTATGAGACTGATTAATTTCGTTTCATACAGTTGTCCGCGAATGCCGGAGGTTCCTTGACGTTTTTTGTACATTTTGATTTGAAATATGATCTAACTGCTTTCAATCCGCCTAGCCTTTTCCCAACTGCACTGCGGTCGACTTCCAATCGGGCCGATACAGCAGAACGCCAGTGTTTAGAAACGAGTTTGTGGTGCACCAGCTCTTTCTTCTAACTAAGATCTGCAAAATAACATAACACATATTTAGTGAAAGCGGATTTGGAGAGAAAGTAGAGTGAAAATAGTCATTAGAATCTGAAATTGAACTTTCTAAAATGTTGAATCTGCTGTATTAAATTATTTTTAGTACTTCATTGATAAAATTTTTACTCCGCAAAGTTCGGCGAACGTTCGTTCGTTCGTTCTGAACGTTTTTCATTATAAATCAAACGCTGTGCCATGTTAATCAAAATAAAATATGATTTGAACTATGCATTTGTATCCCTTCCATATAATATACCCCACAATTTTCGGCTCCCATTGCAATGAGTTTTTTGTTTTCACATACTGTTTAAAATGTATAACCATTGTTTTATTAAACATTTTACAGTCGATAGCATTAGTAGTATCCAGACGGAGTCGCACCATGCTTAACGGTTCCTTTTCTAAGACTAGAAATACAGATAAATTAGGTCATCCATATAGATTAGCTAAAGTACACACACCTTTCATAGGGTACTGTGTTAAATTCTATAACATAATACCTTGTGATATATATTAGAACTATTTGAAAGAAAATTTAAAACTTTTGTTAAAATTACGCTTTTTAAACAAGCATTACTAACAAATTAAATATAAGAATGCTTGGAAACATGAGTAGGACCTACTCTATAGGGCAATCTTTAGTGTAGACAATATCAACTGGTTGATTTATAACATTCATAATTATTGCTACTTTTGGATTTTTTGTATTAATTAACTCACACACTGTTCCGTTGTTGTTGAATTTGGTAATTTACCTGTTTTAATATTTGTAATTAGGTATATGCGAACCATTTTCCTATTTATTAAATTAATTAATTTACCCGTTAGTGATAAAATATAATATAATAGTATTTTACTAGGTACACAAAGCAAACTAGATAGGTTTGCAGGGCACACCAACATAGATATTAGTGATTGTTTCACAATAATCCGTTGTCCAAGCACACACTTGCAGTTTCTTGTCACTTTAATGTTGCGGGGAATATGAAGCATAAATTTAGCTAATATAACAATCGTCTCCGTGGCGCATTAGTCGAGCTTGCGGTATATAATATCTTACGCCCTGGCGCCGTAAGACTGAATCCGACTGCCGAGGGCTAATGTTTTTGTATGTTTTAATAAAATATTTTACATTTTTTCTTCAATTGATTGCTACACTATTAGCAAGTCTTCTTAATATTTGAGTTGGATATGTTAATTGTCTACCCTCTAAAAATGACAAATCATATATAAGTTAGTAGTTGTCACAGATCATAGAAACAGCAGTTGTTTCTATGATCTGTGGTAGTTGTTCATCGTCGTAACTTTCTAAAATGTTGAATCTGCTGTATTAAATTATTTTTAGTACTTCATTGATAAAATTTTTACTCCGCAAAGTTCGGCGAACGTTCGTTCGTTCGTTCTGAACGTTTTTCATTATAAATCAAACGCTGTGCCATGTTAATCAAAATAAAATATGATTTGAACTATGCATTTGTATCCCTTCCATATAATATACCCCACAATTTTCGGCTCCCATTGCAATGAGTTTTTTGTTTTCACATACTGTTTAAAATGTATAACCATTGTTTTATTAAACATTTTACAGTCGATAGCATTAGTAGTATCCAGACGGAGTCGCACCATGCTTAACGGTTCCTTTTCTAAGACTAGAAATACAGATAAATTAGGTCATCCATATAGATTAGCTAAAGTACACACACCTTTCATAGGGTACTGTGTTAAATTCTATAACATAATACCTTGTGATATATATTAGAACTATGTGAAAGAAAATTTAAAACTTTTGTTAAAATTACGCTTTTTAAACAAGCATTACTAACAAATTAAATATAAGAATGCTTGGAAACATGAGTAGGACCTACTCTATAGGGCAATCTTTAGTGTAGACAATATCAACTGGTTGATTTATAACATTCATAATTATTGCTACTTTTGGATTTTTTGTATTAATTAACTCACACACTGTTCCGTTGTTGTTGAATTTGGTAATTTACCTGTTTTAATATTTGTAATTAGGTATATGCGAACCATTTTCCTATTTATTAAATTAATTAATTTACCCGTTAGTGATAAAATATAATATAATAGTATTTTACTAGGTACACAAAGCAAACTAGATAGGTTTGCAGGGCACACCAACATAGATATTAGTGATTGTTTCACAATAATCCGTTGTCCAAGCACACACTTGCAGTTTCTTGTCACTTTAATGTTGCGGGGAATATGAAGCATAAATTTAGCTAATATAACAATCGTCTCCGTGGCGCATTAGTCGAGCTTGCGGTATATAATATCTTACGCCCTGGCGCCGTAAGACTGAATCCGACTGCCGAGGGCTAATGTTTTTGTATGTTTTAATAAAATATTTTACATTTTTTCTTCAATTGATTGCTACACTATTAGCAAGTCTTCTTAATATTTGAGTTGGATATGTTAATTGTCTACCCTCTAAAAATGACAAATCATATATAAGTTAGTAGTTGTCACAGATCATAGAAACAGCAGTTGTTTCTATGATCTGTGGTAGTTGTTCATCGTCGTAATGCTGTTGACTATCGGGCTTTCGTTACGTTTTTAGAAATTATACCCTGCAAGTTTTGAGAAGTGCTTTTATTTGTGAATCATTTTACTATCCTTAAGAGCTGAGATTATTATTCTGTATGAGCAAAACGTTTCAATTAGTGAAATTGCGAGGCGTTATATGATATCGCCATCGGTGAGTAACAAAATGTTTTTATTATGTTTAGAATGTGTTAAAATAGTTCACATGTAGTATTGATGTTTTTTTGTAATAATATTTTATTATTGTTCACAGAGAAGAACTGTGCAATTGTGGTTCCATCGTTATGCAGATTCGGGAAGCATTCATCCTCGCCGACCGCGACCAAAGACTGGATTTGCATACACAGATGCCAAAGCACGGCACCGTGATATAGTTGCAAGGCATATGGCTGAGCCCATCCTCAGTATTTCCAGGGCGACTAAACATGATGTGACATTACAAACTGCACGGAACCACTTGCGTGCAACTGGTGTGAAATGTTGTGCCAGCCAAGAAAACAAGAAAATTTTACAGATATTCACAGGCAAAACTAGGTACGCTTCGCAATAGAATATTAGGATTTCGATTGGTGCAATAATATATTTATATTTAGCGATGAAAAATGTTTTAAGTCAGACTAGGACGGTCGCAAAATATTGTGGTGAAGAGATGGTAAGGTGTGCAAAGTTGCTTTAATGTCCAAGAAAATTTACTGTGAATGAATGGCTATCAAAAAGTCGTGCACCAATCGGCTATTTATAAAAATATCAGGGGTTGATTAAATTTATTTTATGTGAGTTATGTTATTGTTAGTGAGATTACAATAATTAAGGATACCTGTATCTTAAAATCTAACTTACTACTATGTTTATTCATATCACTAATAAATAACAGACTAACAATATATTTGTCATGGACAAAACTTTATAATTTGAAATTATAATTAAAAAAATCTAGTCAATAAATTTTGTTTATTTATTTATTTAAAATTCATGTACAATGGTGATACATAGGCGGACATAATGCAGCAAGACATTATCTAACAGTCAACCTTTGGGTTAAAAAGGATACAACAGTGGTAGGAGTACAAAAAAAATGAACAATTATTAAAATCGGATATAAATAAACTATCTAACTAATAAAATACATAAATATTTTCTAAAACAATAGACCAATAAATATTATAATAAATACTATATTATTATTTTAAATGAAACAGAAATTTAAATATAATAACTATGACGAAGACCGCGCTATGTAAGAGAGGACAAGTAATAGTTCCGGATTCTACGCTTAAATGAAAATTTATTCTCAGCTTTTTTATGTCAAGGTGAAGCACGTTCCAGAGTTTTATAGTAGAGACAGTGTAAGAATTAGATAGAAAACCAGTCCGGTGAGGAGGAATATGGAGAAGTAAGTTTTTGGAAGGTCGAAGTGATCGTGAGTAGTGAAGCTCGATCGTGAGAACTGCCCAACACTTTAAAATATTGTTTTAAATAATCAGGAGTACAAGGATCGTTCATGATGCTGATGAGCATGCAGAGGGGGATCTGAGGAATCTCTTCTGACGGATAGGCAGCCATTTAAGCTGAGAACGGTAAGAAGAAATATGATCATAGTTACGAAGCCCGAAAATAAAGCGAATACAGTTGTTAAGAAGTCGATCCATTTTGTTAAGGAGTTCTTGGGATAGATCAGAGTAACAAACATCAGCATAGTCGATTATAGGCAATACAAGAGCTTGAACCAAGGTGGTTTTAGTGCTAGACGGAAGAAAATGTTTGAATCTATAGAGAGACCGCCGTGAGAATATGGCTCTCTGGCTAACATGAGCGACCTGCTTATTCCAGCTTAACTTGTCATCAACGTGAGGCGAGAGAGGGATGACGGTATTGCCGAAAATAAGGTGTTGTTGATTTCTTGTTAAAAATTGTTTAATTTTTACTTCAATATATTTTTTTCACCAATAATGTTCTTATTAATAGGTAAATTACAAAAAAAAATGTTTTTACGAAATTGAATGAAATGGTTTTTATTAATGCAAAAAGTTAACGCGTTGATGAGATTCGATCCTAAGACCTTTGATTTACCAGACGATTGCTTATACACTCATGCCACGGGACCAGTTAGTTTCATAGTTAAATTAATGCTTCATATTCTTTGCTTCATAAATGTTGTGAAGCAGACACTAATAAATAGGCGAAGTAACACTCGTTGATTTTACGCACACGAAACATCTATGTTGGTGTGCCCGGCAAACATATCTGATTTGCTTTGTGTACATCTCACATACATGAATTAGTTTATTAAATATTGTAAAATACTTTTTATTTAAAGAGTAAGTGTGGAGTTTCTGGACCGTTCTTCTTAGACAGTAGAATTAATTATAAATTATTATTTTTAAATTTAAATATTTGATATTCAAAAGTGTCGCAAAATGGCCTATTAAAAATAATTGATTTGACTTTGACTTGACTTTTTACAAGTTAGCTACGGAACCCTAATCCAGATTGGTCACAATAATACTGATATTAGAACTTTTGTGATATTAGTCGATAAGTCTGATATAAGGTACACCTCTCGATTTCGTCGTTGACGATGCCGTTCGATATAAAGAAAGCAAAACGTTCGCGAGCCATCCTACGCGGTTTGCTAACGAAAACTAATAACGCATTTCAAGCAGAACAAAATGTATATACACATGAAGAAATTGAAACACGATTACTGACACTTCAAAATATTTACCAAGGACTGCAAAACATACAGTTACAGATAGAACAGGAGACCGAAGACGAATACCTCGAATCCGAAACCGATTACAGGTACGAAGTGGACGAACTTTATACAAATTTACGTACAAAAATGTTTCGACTATTGAACACTTTCAAACCTCCTGAGCCGTTACCCAGCGTATCTTCTACATAACATGCGCACGAATTCATGAGCATTCATCGAGACGTACATCCCATCCTTCTGGTGGGATACTGCACAAGGTTCGTACAATTAGAAGTCTCCTCCGGGCTAAGCCAGTCATCTCAGGCGACTCGCCCTATATGCTGTTTGGAAGAGAGGTAAGAACGAGATTGGTAGCCAAGATTAAAGTTCCACCAAAGGCAGGCATAGGGGCAGAAGACTGCTCCCGGCGCCTTTGATTCCTGAGAATCACGGCGGAGGCGTGTCATAGACTAAATACGTGTTGCTTGGTTGCCGTTGTTGACTGGATATATGTCATTCAATATAATACTGCTATCAGAAAATAATATGTTTTAATTCTATGCATTAATAAAGCTATTGGTCGATTCAAAGTTAATGACATCTGTGAAGTTCGCTTTTCGCTGTGCACCCCTAAAACCCGCTGTCACATAAATTTGCTACAGCGCAGCAAGTCGCGCAGTATTCCGAGCCGCCTTTAAGTATGATTCTACCTGTAACTATTTATATTTAGTTAAAAACGAAATAAACTTACCAAAACTTGTCTTTTAACTGGAGATCCTTTTGAAAAAACACAGTAAGTAATAAAAAAAATCCCTTTCGTGCCTAGGCTTATAGGATTTTTTTTAATTAATAAAATAACTTATAAAATAATACAGAATTATTCGCGACGTTAAACTTCGATGATATTGTAGATATTAGATAATTTTCCTCTATGTAATGAGTGAAGTAGGTATTTTATTTTAACTTTATCGCCAAAACATTGATGTATTTAACAAGGCAAAAAATACCAAAACGAAAATTAAGTACAAATGCAACTTTAAAATTAAAACTATTTCAGCATTTTTTTAAACCTATTGATTACCTATGTATTATTAAGTACTAGTTTTGTTTATTTTCTCTATTTTTTATTTTGTGCGTTTACGTTTCAAATAGAACTTCAGTAATATTAAAAAATGCAAAAGCGTTTCCGAACGTACCTAAATATGTCAATACCCTATTATTTTTTTAATACAGAGACATTGTATTACCTAGACGGAACATATATAAGACGCAATTTCAATGTCGGTATTCACTTTCGCACTAACAGATAACGTCATAAAAGATAGATATACTTTTGTCTATGCCATCTTTTGTGCCAGTGTGGCCGAGTATGCTATAGATACTTATCTATAGACATTTATCAGTACTAGATCTGTGCCACTGTCAAATAGATATTAATGAGTTTAGTTTTGGACCGATCTACAAATATGGTCAAATGTCTGTGAGAATCGTCCCTGACTGCGGCTAATATTTTCTACTTTTTTTTAGGGTTTCTTTATAATTATTTAAAGAGTGACTGTGTACTCGTACAAAGAGTGAACTTATCAGTCTTTGTAAGAGTACAATTCCACTCTTTCGTAAATCTTCTTTGTGCACTATACATGTTGTATAATAATATTTATTTATACCTATCGCAAAAACTAGGTACATCATGAGCTCAAAGTGACAGTTTTTGGTACACTCGTACGACTGTACAAACAGGCACTGGTCAATATACTGATATATAGTATGCTAGTTCTTGTGCAAGACTGAAAAGAAAGTTTACAGACGAGTATGTATATAAAAGAAATAAAATAAATAATAACAAAATGATTTAATTATAATAATTTATATTATTATATTCTGGATCCACTTATTTCTTAAATAAATACTCTTGAGAAACCTGTGCATAAACAATATTAGATTATTAATAACAAATAAACTTTATGAAATAAATTAATGAAAGTTAAATTAAAAATATAGAATCGATAAATCTTTCTTGTGAATGTTGGCACATATCTAACATTAGAACGTGAGTACGCAAACTGTCATAGCTATATCAGCGAACGCATAAAAGTTTATTATTTCACTTAATAAAATATTTGAAATGATACTATACGTCCTCGAAGTATTTAGAATTAAGATTCCTTTATTCGGAACAGCCTATGAAATGTATTCCCTGCACAATAATTTCAGTATGCTAATCGAAAACTCAACTGTGGAAAGATATTCTTTGATTATGTTCTGTTAATACGCTCATTCTACTCTTGCAACTGATAGCCACACAAGACATGTCATGCAGATAATTAAACAACAAAATTCTTCCTGATATAAAATAAACAAACACGTGAAAACAGCGAAAAACTTTAATTAGAGCTACTAACCGATGGGTTACAATAGTGACTAAAAAGTTATCTCTTTGACGTTCAGGATGGTAGCGTTTGTCTATGTTTGTGTCTTTTTTTTCATAGAGTTTAGCAAGAACGAAAGAATTGACAGTTACTTTTTCGTCGTAAATACGTTCTGTCTAGGAAATACAATGTCTCTGTTATAATAAATATTGTGTTGCCATACTGATATTAAGGCTTACCAGAAAAAAAAATGTTATTTAAGGAGAAAAATGTAGATAGATTTTGTACCGGGCGGACGTGATCGCTTGAGCTCTGTATAGACAAGGTTGTAAGTTTCCTGCCCAAAGCGCGTTGACGCCCTGTACCTATAGTTCAGTATTCAAGAGTCCTGGAGCCTGGGGTGTTGATTGATGGCTGCTATGTATTGAGAGGTGAAGGCTTCTTATGTAGGAAATAAAAGACTTGATTCTTCATGACTATTTGAAACGTTATCTCATCGCTCATCTTTATTTCTCAGCCGAAAGACTGCTGTACTTAGGCCTCCCCCAGGCGTCGCGACATTGACAGATCCCGTGCGTCTCGCATCCAGCGCCTTCCCGCAACCTTAACCAGGTCATCGGTCCACCTAGTGGGAGGCCTACCAACGAATCGTCTTCCGGTTCGCGGTCGCTGTTCCAGAACTTTTGGTCCCCATCGGCCATACGATATTATATAAATTAAATTAAATAAACTTTATTTCAGAATCACTTCCATTTATTAGTAACAATGTACACTTATAAAATAGGCTTATATGCCTGAACTAATATTACTTCATTTACGCAAGGAAATGTTCTTTAATCTTTTTATCGGATTTTCAGAGAAAAAGGTCCATAATTTTTGGTCATACAATACCTACTTACAAATCTAAATATTCTCAGAATGTTGTTCTTCACCTTCAGTGACGTCTTAGATCAACCTCCGTGCAGTCCCATTTATATCAGTAGTCTTCAGTGTCTATGAAGGATTACTTGTGTGTGAGGGAGTTGTAGTAGACAATAAAACAACTTTTCGCTATTCAAAATGACTTTATTTGCAGTAGTGTGGTACCACGCCGTTATTCGGCTCAATCGAACTGTGTAACAGTGTGTTATCACCCTTATCTATCACACTCGATGGAACCCACAACCATAGCCGTCCCAAGATCCAAGCAAGCAAATTACAACACACAAAATATTACCAAATAGGTACATTATTTTTAAATTGGCAACACAGGCACTTTGCCGTCATTAGAATATCAATGTTGGTAGCACTGTATTAAAAATGTAATGCACTGGTTAAATTCGGAGATTTTTTTAATATTGCTCGGGTTTTTAGTTAAATTATTTGTAACAACTAATTGTATGTAATTATTGTGAAAACACATAGTTAATACTTATATAATGAGTCATCTAAGGCTTTGTACGTAACATTTACTTTGCATGGTCAAAATCATTTTGTGAATCGTTCGTCAATGATGATGACCATGAAACTTGCTTCGGCACTATAGGTTCTTGATTGGTCCTATTCCTAAAGGTTTTGTACCCAGACATGCCCGTTTTCACTAACATCAAAAAAGCAACCACTCTCGTTTCATCATAATTTTGCAGGTATGCAACTGAAAATAATAGTGTAGCTGAAAGTAGTAGTAGCTTCTGAAATATTGAAATCCAACACTGGGCAAATTTTATGAGGTGTCTCAGTTTTCTTTATGCATCGTCGAATGGTCGTGTTTTTTTAGGCTATCACCAAGAATTTGCTGATATTTTCTTTTTCTATAAGCAACTATCTAAAGTGCTTACCTAAGGCGATCCCTACACGTAATGATATTTAGGTACACTATTAATGAAAACGGGCATATGGAATACTATGTGCACGGCAATAGAATAAGCTTCACTTAGGATTTAGGACCTCAGCGTAACTCTTTTAATATCATGAGCTATTTTTCCACATTACCAATCAAAATAAAAACAATAATTTCTGATTAAAAACTATAATACAGTACACAATATTAATAAATTCATTTATCTTGGTGTTCAACGCTTGAGCGCAGAGGTAGTTATGTATTGCACGCAGCTTCCCGCTATTGTCTCTATTATTTCCTAATCTTTATTACAAATTCTTTGCCGAACATTTTAGGAGATTAATGCGGTAGGATAGTAGGCTAGTTATTGTTACTTGAGTTAAAGTATTTGAAGTGTTTCCGTTAAGGAAATTATAGAAAAACATGATTTCTACTGAAAAGATTGTGCTGCGAGGTTTTTGTAATGCCGTTGATGGCAATTTAATTATTTAGAAAATGCTACACCAGGCATTTTGTGTAAGTTATAGTTTCATGGCGAACTCGACGCCATGTTCACCTTCGTATTTTGATTTGCTGAGAAAAATCTCAAAGAAATGCCTAGCTACACCATCTTTAAAATAAATGGCTTACATTTATTGCCTTCATGAAACATGACTCATACGCTACATGAAACTTTATTTCAAATGCTTTAACTAAGGTAAAATTAGGAGGCTCACATTTCACAACACTAAAGGTTTTTACAACATACAGCGACCACGAACACACTGAGCTTACAATACGGTGCCCGCTACAGCGAAACAGGGAACAGTGGTTTTAGACTCAGCGCGCACTTAAGACTTTTAGACACGGACATTTTGATCGCTCATGTTGTATCTGAAGATTTTTGGACGATACCAAACTAGCGGTTGACTTAGAGACTAACACATCCGGGGGTTTGGAAAATAAATATCGACGCGTCAGAAATTAAACGCAAGTCAAGTAATGCGATTGGTTCTTGAAAATTCATTCAACCAATAACAGCAACTAACGTGCGTTATCTTTTCGAGATAATTTTCATTTCTGAAACTGGAACTGGGACAAAGTGCGTGCTGGTCCTTTTTACAAACGATTAAAACACGGCACATATGGCTAATCAGGGAACTTGGCTCTACATTAATTTGGTAAATTCGAAAGTTAAGCCTAATAGTTTTATCAGTAACAAATTCTAAGGAAAAGAAAGAAAGAAGTTAGGATTTTTTTTCATAATTCTGCGACTTTGTATCATCTTGTTCTATATTCAAATTAAGGCGAATCTTTTAGTAAAAATATATAAAATGTTTATGACTTTGCTTTTCGTTTGTTTATAAATTAAACCTGTGTTTCCTACGCAAATACAAAAAAGACTGCTCTTTCCACCATTTTATAGCACCTACTGTAATATGGCTTTCGTGTAGTAATTATTTTTACGCAGACTCCCCTAACCCATCAGAAGCTCATTTGATTTGACTTCGTCATCTTCGAATGCCTTTTTCTTCAGCTATAAGATAATTGGTTTAAAAGAGCGCTTTCTTACTATATTCACCGTCGATTAGTTATAAAGCACGATAAAATTGATCATCATTATCTTTTAAGTATTTGCGAAGTGCACCAAGGAGTTAATCAAACTTATCGGAGCTGACTCGTGCGGGGCACGTACTGCATTTCTGCGAACACTACCGACACTATTCGTACTCATAATCTCCTTTTACAATTTATATTTTAATTTGTCGTATAGAAAAGTTATTGCAAAGAGGCGCCATCTCGCGGCGCCGAACGTGTGCCTACTCACGAACTTTAATATTTTTACATAATTTTATGATTTTCAATACAGCGTGGTTTACTAACAACGTTGGCATTTTATTAATCACTTTGTTTAAATTATTTATTTGATAAAACAACAGATTTTAATTTTAACAATGAAAATGTTTAGCTATAACTAAGGGAAATAGGTCTACTGTAGTCTGTTTCTGTTAGCCGACAGATTAACAAATAGCGTGTTAGATTGAGCGGGTAAGGAGGGTTTTTCTGCCCTCCGAGATTGAAAACCCAGTAACATAAGTTGCTTTTCAACAGACAGTATTTCGATCACTAGCCGGCTAATCCTAAGACCCACTCAGATAAAGTACGAAACCACCAGAACACAAGGAACGTGATAAGTAAACCACACGTTTTACTACACAATCGGACACTTTTACAATAATTAATCATGCAAAAATACTTTATAATATTCACTATGTATGTATATAGTATATCGTACATACACGAGCTATGTACACGCTGCTACGCTACTAATATTGGACTGGTGTATACAGAAGCAATGGCAAAGTGACGCTCGGACGCTTCATAGTAGTTTTTTCACGTCCTGAGCTGGTAACACTAACATTTGGCAAGTTTTTTTTAAATCATGAAATGGAAAAGATATCTTTTTTACAATACAATCAACTTTATACAATTTTACAAAAGCGTAACCAAACAACGATTAGAATTTATAAATACAATTTTTATATAATCTACATTTTATATTTACCGATAGGCGATAGGACGTCACAAATTGACTTTACGTATGGAACGATACAAATATATTTTAGAAAACTTGTCCGAATAAAATAATGACGTTTGCGTTAGCAAATTAAGTCGACAAATTGCTTTCAATGAAGTCGTAATCTATATAATTAATCCATTATATTATAAGTAACTACGTCTAAAACATTAAATAGTTGGTCCACAACTCTTGTTAGTGGAACAGCAGCTTAAAATGCAAATGGCGCCTTTTTAAACGTCATTATTTCCGGACTTTTTTATATATTATTTTTATAGACATTTTGTGAAATAATAAACAGTACAAATCAGAAGTCTAGGCACCGACTATATTTATATTTTCGACTTTTTAAATATTAAGAGCAGTTTGTCTGATTCCCATTTCGAAAAGAAAATTGGCGCCAATATTTAAGGGTTATTCTCGGACGATTTTCTGTCGAAAATCTACTTTAGTTGTAAGACTTTTTGATAAATTCGTTTCTGCGATAGTTTTGAAAGTGAATGAAATGGAATTCAGACAGAGATAGATTGCAGTACATTATATTCCTATGAACGAGGGGAAGGACAGTGATATGTAGCTATTACACACGTGCTCCTATATACGTTCACAATAGACGATTTATAATACTTTCAACCAATTCGCATTTTCTCACATTCTTTTCTTTTGCCACCAAAAACCAAGTACTTTTACCTCGATAGCCTAGATTTAAACAGTGCGAGTTATTGGGTTAGGACTACAACTTACAAGGCCTAAACCTGAGCAAATTATGTTCGTAATTATAAGCTCGATATTGCGAGAGGATCAAAATGATTTATTTGCTTTGTTAACAAGATTCACACTTCAGTGACACAATTTCTCCACAACCGAATACATTCTTCTCTTCTTTCATATCTCAGTGTTCATTATAATACTAAAGTTTCGCATTTAGAATTCACGCGAGGTATTTTTTAACTGCTACTAAGCTCTGAATTGCAGATGCGTTGAAATCGCTATAACGCTAAGATTGCCAGGATCATTGCCACACTGTACTAAAAAAATATAAAACTCAAGCTTAAAAAAAACCAAGGAAAGTAATAAAATAAAAGAACAGAAAATACATTAGCAGTGCATTTAATAAAATAAAACGACTGAGCACATTGAGGCGGACTGAGACGCCGCCGAGACGTCAATGACACATGACAGTTAAAACGGGGTTGCTACAAGACGAAAATTAAACTTAAATGGTAGAAAATGATTACATAATCAAACAAGTATACACTCAAACAATATTATTTCAACTACGCGCCCGGTTTTTTTTTCTAATGTCTATGTATAGATGTGTCTCGGTCGGTCATCAGTAATTACACTTCTATGTATGTATTACAATGCTTTGGTAAAATGGCTGGCGGACGCCCGTGGACACGGAACGCGCCCCTCGCCACGGAACGTGACAATTTTGCAAATAGCAACACCTGTCAATGTCACTATGGCATAAGTAACACATCACTGACAGCTGCCACTTTAAAAAAGTTGAAAAACGGATTATTACATTAAATAAAAAAACAGTTTGTATTATGTCACTGTCAGATAATATGACAGCTGTCAACACATGCAAGCTTTGAAGGTGGAGTGGTGAAAACTGTTATAATTTGAAAGATTACAGACAATAATAAAAAGTAATATACGAGTAAAAATATAAAATAAAGAAATACATATTGAGCAACGAAAAGTTGGACCGACAGCGGTGTATTTTATCTGGTGAAGTAAGTATTAAAGCCATCTACGTGTATGTTAGACAGCATACACATATAATGGCCACGTCTCTTTCTAACCAGCTCTTGCTTAAATATGTTATGAATATTACCCAAAAATACTTTTAGAAATCCTTATCTATGTGTGTATATTACGGTAATCAACTATTACGAAAACATGACTATATTTCAATTTATTTAAACTACTGCTGTCGGTCCGTCATTTAACAAACATCAAACATAACCAGAGAAATATAAAACCAAGCTAGTGAACAAAAACGCGACACGATTATGGAAGAAGCCTTACAGCGTTGCCCGCTACAGTGGGGCAACAGTTACTCAACAGTCTCGCAACGGTCACGAAACATTTGACCAAAAATTTCGCAAATGCCGCACGCCAGTTGCTCAACAATCTCAAAACTGTCGCACAATAGTTGTCCAACTTAAAGTTGCCCCACTGTCCCAGAGTGCGCTATCCCTTAACGTATAGAAAAAATGCACGTTAAAAATTAACACTAACGAGACTTAACTAAACAGATAATAGTAACTAACTAAAATGTATAGAATTCGAGGCAAGGGCAGCAGAAAAATATGTATTGAAAAAAAATAGAACATTCTCAACAATATTGGTATAATGTTGTATCAAGCTATATATATAGAGTTTAGGATGACCTGGCTTTGTATAGGCTTTACAAACAATGAGAGATCAACTTATACTGGAACAATAAAGCTTGATATGATGCCGTCGTGGTTGTTTTAAAGTATTAACAATATCATAATTAAGCTGTTCTGTGTTGCCTATTTCAATAACAACTTAACTCAATAATAAAAATTGGTGTAATGGTATTCATGTCAAAATTTTTGGTATGTTTATTTTCGTTATTTGGGTTCCTGAATCTGCCTCTAGCCTCGTATATGCACACACGAGTACATAATGTATATTATGTAGCTATATCTCATACAAGCCGACTCCAACATGTTTGGAAAAGACCAGGCTAACATGAGAGTTAAACAGTAATTTTAAACGGACTTTTCAACTTTTCTAGGATTTTTATAAATTAACTCTAAGAATTTTAAGGAGTTGTGTAATATAATATTTTAAAAATAATCACGAAGAAAAGAAAAAGAACAAACGTTCCAAAGGTATTATTTCTATTACGATTGAATTTTTGAATTAAGTGATTGAATTTGTGCACCATACAACGCCTAGGCGGCTAGCCGGTCTGGCGGTCAGTGACCCACGCCACAGAGCGCAGAAGGAACTGGAATACGTAGGTAGTATTCGTAGGTTGGTTATTTGTGTGAAGTATTAATATCGTTTTTTTTTTGTTTGCAATCGTTTTGTTGATTGATACCGAGTATCCTCACGTAATTCTTAGAGTTATTTTTTTAACTCCTTATATAGAGAGTAACGGAAAAGTGTGATCATATTTTAAAGACTGCTTCTGTCCATGTATATGAACAACTTTCTCCAAGCAAGTCATAGTAGTTTCTCAACAAAAAAGAAATTACCTCCCATGCAAAATTTTATCAGCTGACGACAACTTTGTATGAAAAATCCAATATCTTTTTGGGGAATGTCCTATGAATTCCTTGGAGAAAGTTTTTTTTTAAATATAATTATTGATAGGCTTGCACTTGACCACTATATCACCTGATGGTAAGCGATGATGTGGTCGACGATGAAGCACACTTGCCTAGAAATAACCTATTCTCTCTTGACTTAAATACTCCCAGGTTGTAGCAATCAGGAAATACAGACTCCGGCAGAGAATGCCACTCCTTTGCTGTACACATAATAAAAGTATTCCCAAAACGTTAGGTGCTTTGTTTATAAACATGGTCTGAAGCAGTCTTTAAATATGATTTTACCTATCACCTTGTGTACGCGTGTTGACTTCCGGGGTTATCACAACAATTGACTGTTTCATTAGCCCAGGTTTTTAAGACAAATTCAAGAACATCCTCATCATAACATCACGCCAGTAACCCCAACGGGCTGGACAGTAATTGTTTTACTTTAGCCTTGTTGTGTAATACAAATAATGTACTCGTGCATGTATATAACAGATGTAATAACTACAAACAGCGCGGGGCTGTGTCGGAAGCGAGCGTACATGGCACACAGCGACGGACAGACAGACTGTTTTTATAGTTACATGAAACAAATAATAAGTTGACATTTCACAGGCCCGTATCAATGCCATATGCACATGATGCGAACTCGTGAGTTGCAACTGCTTTAGAACAAGATATTATAACAAAAATATGGTAACGAACGTTCGGGAAGGAACAGTTTCACATAACATCACGCCTGTTCTCGCTTAAAGGGTAGGCAGAGATGAAAAATAAACGTCCCTACGCTCAAAAGTCTTACTTACCACTAGATCAACTAGGGAATCAATATAATTCATGTCAGTTCATCTGTACCATCCCAAAGTTCTTTGGCGTCAATTGCGAAAGGAGCCGATAAGAGCGCGCGGAGCGACGGGGAATGGTATGGTTCGTTCCTGGATCCTCGCACGCATGCTCCTTGTTTCATACCTTTTCGGAATTTGAAAAATTTAGAATGTATTCCCTATTTCACTTTTTCTTCAACAAAAAAAAGTTTCGATATTCAGTCATCCGTCCATCGCTCTCATAACATATTATTACATTACAAATAATTATTGCATTTCAACTAAAAATTATAAACAAGCGATTTAAGATAAGTATGTGAACAAAACCATTATTGCCTGCGATTGAGATTTGAAGACCAAAAAAAACTTAACAAAAAAATTGCACACGTTTACAAAATGTTACGAAATACTTACAAGCATTTACTAACACAAACAAAGGTATACATAATTTTAATGTAAAAAGTTTCTGTGTTCACTTTATTGCAATCCCCAGTCGACAAATGTTCGACCTAACGTCCTAAGAAATAAAGTTGAAAACTCTTTGAATGGAAACTTTCGCTGGTGTACATCAAATTTTGTTAGTATGGAATAATATTTTCAGTTAGTGAGTGTCTTGCGAAATCTCGAAAACTTACATGGAATGAACAACCACCAAAAAAACTAAGCTACTTCGTCTTGGCTTGGGATTCAATAATATTGCAAAAAATATAAAAAGTGTTCTACATCTTAATAATATTATAAATGTGAAAGTATGGATGAATGGATGTGTGTGTAGATGTATGTTTGTTGAATCACGCCAAAACGGCTGAACGGGTCTGGATGAAATTTGGCAAAGAGATAGATTTAAGTCTGGAATAGCACATAGGTTACTTTTATCCCGGTATAATGTACCCTTGGGATAGTTTATTATATGATTTGCAATATGGTCGAACCCAAGTAAACGTAAGTACATTCTGTTAATAACAAATTTTAGCTAGCAACACTAATAAAACACCGCGGCGATGCTCCGATATGAACATACGTTTGTAATTTGGCAGAGGTCAAATTTAGTCCATAAGCCAATGTCCAGCACTGCCAATGGGACAGTGGTACTTAAAATTGAGTTTTTTTTACTATGCCTTTGAAATTTAGCCAATTAATTTAATTTGACCTGTACTTGCCCTAACCATAAATATGAAATAATCTAAACACAAATAATATTTTATTAAACACAAACAAGTTGTTTCTTCTAACAATTTCTACACGTTTTCTTATAAGCATGAAATAAATCAATCCATAGATCATTTTCAGTATTTTAAGAACTAAATTATTTAAACTAAATCACTATCCCCATTTTAATAACATTTCATTAATCAAAAAATGATTAATAAGACAAGTAAAATTAATCGATAATTTATAATTGGAATATTTCACTAAAACCGCCATATTTATAGAAGTTCGTATCGGAATCACCGCGCGCGCACATGCACGGCACACTCACACAAGCCAACAAAAGCAACGTCCCAATACTAGAGCGATGCGACCGACACGACATCACATAGACATTATAGTCGCCTGTATTCTAGAAAGATACTCAAGCAAGAACTTACAGTTAATAAAAATTACTGTAATAAAAATTAAGATTGGGTCGCCAAGGCCATTCTTAAGGGAGGCCTTTGTCCAGCAGTGGACAATCCACAGCAACAAGCAACGGTCAAAGTGATGTTATAGTGATGCTTGAACACCGTTTTAGTATACAGGGTGTAAAAGCCGGGTTCCACTTGGTTGCAACAAAATATTAATGTTTTCTGGCCCAGTTTTTAGGATTCCGTACCCAAAGGGTAAGAACGGGACCCTATCACTAAGATTCCACTGTCCGTCTGTCTGTTTGTCTGTCCGTCAACAGACTTTATCTCATGAACCCTGATAGCTAGACAGTTGAAATTTTCACAGATGATGTATTTCTGTTGCCGCTATAAAAACAAATACTAAAAATAGAATAAAATAAATACATAAGTGGGGCTCCCATACAACAAACGTGATTTTTTCGTGCGCGAGTCCGACTCGCACTTAGCCGGCTTTTTGATCCATAGTAGACTCAACCAATGGTGCCAAATTTCGGTGAAACGCGTTTATTTATATATTTTTAGACAAATAACTCTCTAACTTATTTCACCACTTGTGAGGCTATTAATTGCCTTTTTTTTAGGGAGAGGCGCTTAGTTTTGAACCATCCTACCTGATAGTAAGCGATGTTGCATTACAAGATGGTGAGGAATTAACTTTTTCATTCGCGACTTGAAGGTAACATGAGGGTAACATTTAGAATAAAAATAAGAAAAATAATTTCGTTGTCACTGCCTTGTGGAAACCGGCTCTTAAACAAATCTTTTAAACTCGCACACAAGATTTGATCAATCTTCTCTCTGTTCATGTTTAAGTGGAAGACATATACAAAGTCAGCACTCCTACGGTGTATTTTCTTTTCTTGTCCAAATTGGTAAACAAATTATAGCAAACAGAGATTATGAAAATCTAAATTAGATAGTTAATTGTAAGTGGTTTTTCATGTAATTATTCCGCAAATATTTCTTACAAAACACACATCTAATTTTAAAAGCAACCTTGCACAGTTTTTAATGCCAAACCAATTTCAACATTGCGTCTCAAAACGTAGGTGTCATTGATGCTAGAATTCCGGATTTTCGTGGTATAATTGTTTACAAAATAAGACAAACAAAGAAGAACACTATATGTTAGATGTCGTGTTGCTCGCTGTATATCAACGAAAAGCAGTAATTTATAATAATAAAAATTCTGAAGACAATTATCAACAATTAATTGTGTCTAATTTGTCCTTCTGTGATGACACATACCAGCAAAACTACATCAGAAAATAATAATAATAATAAAGATTGTTTATGTTGATTGGTAGCAGCAATAGAGATACCCAATAAATAGTGTATTCAGATAGACCATAGTCGTTCCATGTAAAATATTGTGTCAGCTGCCTCCGGTAAGATTGGAAGCCGATGATGCAAAGCAACCAAGCAGAGAGCCCACCTGATTGTAAGGCTCGCCGCAAACGGGCCACCGACCATGCCACCGGTGGCTAGCGACAGCGACTTAACACATGTTTCCATAAATTTTGTGTAGACACACCACAAACATGTAGAGGGTGGCGGCCACTCGCTACAGCAGTGTCCATGACTCGCCACTAGTGGTCGCTGCGGGCCACACATGACGTCGACACCCACCACCGTTGCGCTGCTCAACCCCCGCGCAGTTAAGCGTTTGGCATCCTACGCATTGCGTAACCATCGGATATCGGAAATCCAATCTCGCTATTTGGGATTCACATTTTGATCTATACAGCAATAGCGGGTGGCGGTAGCGCGCGACAGCCACCGGTGGCTGTGATCGATGGCCATGGCTAAAGACATCTGCAATACCAGAGCTATCGCAGATGCGTTGCCATCTCACGAGACAAATCTGAAATGTACAGGATGCATCGGAAACGTCCGTTTTATTTAAAATCATATTTTAAATACTTATTTGGCCCATGTATAAAGCTTTCTCCAAGGAAGCCAAAGTCGATTCTCAAAAAAAAAATATTGCATCTCCCATACAAATTTCGGTCAGCTGACGCCAACTTTGTATTGTAAGTCCAATTTATTTTATTGGAATTTCACTAGGACTTCCTAGGAGAAAGCATGGCCAGAATAAATATTTAAAATATGATCGGACCTTTCTTACACCCTGTAGACATCTGTAATACCATCCCAAATGTAGCCAGTACATGTGTACTGCCCTTCAAACCGAAAAACGCTCAACATTTGGAGGCCGACATACGTACGATGGTAGAACTTCACTTCACAATATTTCCGATATTCTTTTGTTCATATTGCGAGCATCACAGAAGGACCGTATTCGAGATAAAATGTATTTTATGCTAATAGTAATTGAGTAGTATATTGCACAAAGCAGACCAAATGACTGCGCTTGCCGCGCCCTACTTAGCAAAGAGGTTACATGTAGAACTTTTCAGTTGAATTTAAACTCTGTGTAGTTCACGCCTGTATTCATGGAAGGAGTAGACGACGAACTAAACTGCTACGTCATAAGGGTGTGGGCAACAATAGCAAACAGCCATGAGAAATGAAGAATTAAGAGGTCTTTGCACAGCAGTGGGACGACAACATCATCATCATTTCAGCCGAAAGACCTCCACTGCTGTAGACCCCCACAACGATCAGAATTGGTCTCGCATCCAGCGGATTGCCGCACCAGGTCCTCGGTCCATCTAGGGGGATGGTAAGGGCTAACATAATATGTGCGAGTTAAGTTATAAGCCCCATAGCAAAAGGCATGAGCTTATGTATGGGACAATCCCAACGAACTATACCCAAACCACTGCAAATCCTGAAAGCCAGAATCAACAGTGGCGACCGCCAGAAAAGCGCCGAGGCAATGAAGCTCGACGAAATCCCAGAGATTGATTTTTACTGTCTTGGATCCCGCAACGAAATTAATCAGAAGAGAATAATGGAGGAGTAGGAACACAAAAACATAATTTCGGAGCTTATGTAAGTACAATGTAAAGGCAAGCCATTAGCCAGGCACTCAAGACTCTGCCCCCAGGCTCACGTTTGACCACTATCTCACCTGATGGTAAGCAATGATGTGGTCGTCGGTGAAACACGCTTGCCTAGAAGTAACCTATACACTCTCGACTTAAAGACCTCTACGTTGTGGCTATCAGGGAACAAGGTCTCCGGCAGGGAATGCTACTCTTTAGCTGTGCCCAAAACTCTTAGAATTTCCTAAATGGAACCTCTTTGCCAGTCCAAAATTTACAGTATCGAATATTCAGAAGAATGCATTGATAAGTGCTATTATGTTATACCAAGCTCAGAATAGGATACCCACGTCTTCGAACGGAAAGATTCGAAGACATGTGACATCCACCACCCCACACTGTGGCCGCGTGGTGGATTATGGCTCACTTACATTAGGTCGTTTTAACCGATTCGGTTTCAGCCCGTAGAATGCAAACCGATTTTCGGTTAGCCGTATTCGACCACAGCCCGTATTCAGTCACCGACTAGTGTAATCGGATTTTCGGTTACCCGTATTCGAGTACAGCCCGTATACGGTCACCGACTGATGTTAACCGATTTTCGGTTAGCTGTTTTCGACCACAGCCCGTATTCAGTCACCGACTAGTGTAAACAGGTATTCAGTTCGGCAGAATGCGGTCGCCGAGTTCGATAAACCGACAACTGAAACGAATACGGTCGCCGTATTCGTAGATGTAAACTTAATGTAAACAGGCAAATTCGGTTAACCGGTTTAACCGTTAGCGGTCGCCGTATACGGTAGCCGACCTAATGTAAACACGCCATTACAGCCCACGATAGGAGGCCAGAGTGGATAATATAATACTAAGCTGATTAAAAGGAGTTAAGAGGGATGTTAGTAACGAATCAAATCCAAGCCTTGCGTTAGATTTATACTTAAAATTTACGTGTGCTCTGTTTTCGGTCTTAGAGGAAAGATTAGAATATACTTTATGAAAATACATTTTGAGACGATTTTTTTTTGTATGTCCAGTTAAGTTTGTTCAGTTATCGTGTTACCCAGTTACTGGGTTGTGGAGGTCAGGTAGGCTGTCGCTCCATGTAGAATTCTGGTACTCAGCCGAATCCGGTTAGACTGGAAGCCGACCCCACATAGTTGAAAGAAGACTACGCAAATGATGAGTCTAGTTGCCGATATACAAAGGAAATCACTGTAGTACATTTGTTCATCAATAATATTTCGTTAGACACAAACTGTGTCGCCGCTCATTATAATTATGACGTAATTACGTCACAAAAAAAAAAATGGCGGGAAGAAAACGAAAAAATTAATTACTATTTTAACGACGTTTCTGTGACAGACGCGAAATTAAAATTTCTCGTCTTTTTTAAATCATCACATGTTTGATTCAAAGCATTTTTTTTGTTAATCATCAAATTCACCGACTGCAGAACAGTAAGGCGATATAGAAACTGTACAAAAACAAAAAAAACGACCATCACAGAGCACAAAACCTCAACCTAAACACCAGCGTCTCAGAGAAAAACACGAAAAAAAAAAACTAAAAACAAATATCTTATGAATTAAACCTTAATAACGTCACACATTCATGCGCCCACACAGACAGACACGCGCTAAAATTACCTATAATTATTTATATACAGGCACCGACGATGCCGCGGGAATTAACGACTAAACGAACATACTATATGTTTTTTTTATTATTATTATGTATACGACGCAGTTAGAGGGATCTCTACCACACGGTAACTAGGTATTAATGCGGTTTTGGAATGGTAGTAAGGTATTTTATATAAAAACAATAGCCTGTATATTACAATTACACAGAATGAAAAATCCACGCTGTATATCACTATTACACAAAATGAAAACTACACCCTGTATATCACTATTACACAAAATGAAAAATACATCCTGTATAACATTATTACACAGGAAAAAAAATCCATCCTGTATATTAGTTTTACACAGAATTAATAATCCATTCTGTATATTAGTTTTACACGGAATTAATAATCCATGCTGTGTATTAGTTTCCAATCCATTCTGTATACTGGTATTGCACAAACAGCTAAACAGACTTTGATGGCAAATTACCTGGATTCGTATTTAGAATACTTTTTTATTCCAGTACGTCCCTATGGTATAATTTCCGACTTTTTCATGGTCAAAGTCGCTGGCAGAAGCCTGTATTCCTAAAAACACCTTAGCACCATTCACAAGAAGCATTCAGGGTATAAGACAAATTTGTTTTAGTACACACTACAAATATCTGAAGACCATTCGACTCTATAATGGTCAATAACTCTTCTACCTATAGTCCACACAGTAAGTATTGATAAGCTTAGAGTAGACACTAAGTGTCTGACACACACGACACTTGCGACACACGTTGACACCAGCTTTAATTGCTGTTCGACTGTAACCTTAAAGTAGGGTAATGTTTTTATTGTGGAGATGGTTAGCAAGACGCGAAACAGACATTGATACGGATACTAAAAACTTTTTGTCTATTAGTAATCTTAATAATTCTTGAAACTGACTTACCAAAGTGACTTCTGTTTCGCGTCGTCTTTCCGTCTCTCACTATAAAGATTAAATCTCAGAGGAATAGGTAACATTCATACAGTGATAGAAAACGATAAACACTGCAATATGACCCTCATTTCTTTACGTAGCATCCATCATAAGTTAGAAAAATTTCTTTTTATATTATGAGCCCACTCTTGAGCTCGATCTCGCAAGCGACTGGCTAAGATTAGAGCTTATCCAGAAAGGGTGAATTTAATATATTGAACGAAGCGTGGTCCGTTTCCCTTGAGACAAGCATTCGTTCTGAAATTCGCGGGTAAACTGGACGAAACAAGATCTCTAATATGTCGACTAGCGCGCAATACGCGTGCATCAAGCGCGAGTCGAGAGTCTGGCGAATTACAAGCGATTTACGCGCGTGTTTTGTATTCGCGCGATGCTTGTGGACGCGGTATATTGGCGGCCAGTACCTCATAAACGCGCGTATGAATTCGCCCCTTCTGGACAAGGTCTTAGCTTGCTGCTCTCACCTCATCAATCTTTGATGGAGTAATCAAGCTCAGCCGGTGAATTCTGTAAAAAAAACTCACTTTGAAAACTTGGATGAAGTGAGCATAAAGAGAGATGTCGTTCCTACAAGTGCCAGGGATTGAAAGCTCACTTCACCTAAGATTTCAAAGTGAGATTGTAGCAGAATATCACTACAGAATATGCCTGAATAAGTTAATATTAGTTCATCCTCTGAGGATTTAACATTAAAAATCAAACATTGTTTTAAGTTCTAAATTCACACATATTTTAAAAGGCAGTCGTCCGGTAAAATATTGATACACGGCTAAGACTGGAAGCTGATTCCCGACACAGTTGGTGCAGGCTAGTCTGCTTGATAAACAAGAACGAAATGTGTGTGTCCGTTGTCTGTGTGTGCGTCAGAGTGGAGTCACTCGGCGTTGTTGAAGTACTCTGAGGCATTCCCGCGGCAGATAGGACACGTTCGGTTTGACTGGAACAAAGGAGACACGAAATTAAATAAAGGTGTCTGGAAAAATGTGTAATTATAGATACTTAATGTAATGATTATTTTGTTTAGACTTATTGTTTTAATATCTTTTTTTTTTTATTTATCTCCGATATTCTAGAATCACATCCTTGATTTGTATTATTTAATTCATTTATTGACATTTGCATTTTTCAAATTAGATATTGATAGACAGGGCACATTGCTCGCAGAACGGATGGTCGATGCGGCCAAAAAGTTCTGGAGTGGCGATTGGGACCCGGAAGAGGCAGCGTTGGATGGCCTCCGACTAAGTGGACCGATGACCTAGTTAAAGTTGCGGGAATGCGCTGGACACGACGCTTGGGGGTGGCAGTTTAGCAGTGGACGTCTTTCGGCTGAAATGATGTTGGTGATGATGAAGCCTATGAACTCACCCGCAGCCACTTGTCCACGCACTTGGCGTGGAACTCGTGCGCGCACGGCAGCACGCGCAGCGTCTGGCGCGCCTCGAACTCGCACATGCACACCACGCAGCTGGTCTGCTCGCCTCTGTGGGTGGCTGCGGCGTACTTGTAGCTGGGTAAGGCATCTATCTCGTGCCTGGCCAGACCTGATGACATGAAAAAATATTTTGTCAAGTATTATATATAAAAAAAAAAACAAAATTTTAATATTCCTCTCAGCATATCCTTACATTTGATACCTATGATACAAAGGGGTGCAGAAAATTAATGGTCCGCCATCTTAGGGAGTCCTCCATATTATATTTAGAATGTTGTCACTTGGGTATTCGTGTTCTGGCATCCAAACCAAACGTTTATATGAAATGTGAGCTCAATTCAGTTGCAAGATTTGACCCATACATGGTTTAGTACTAACAAGACAAAATCTTGGCAGTCCTTAAGACCGAATTTAGCGGCCAACCGCTATGACTGGGTGACCTGGCGACAAGGGAATCATTTTGCGCACAACAGCTGAGCAGCTGTCAACTCTATCTCAGCAGACATCTATGATGCTCTATAAAAACGTGGCTGCCGTATCAGCGTCCAGGAAGCGTTGTTATACTGGAAACACGGCACATTGGCGGCCCGTTTGGTGCAGCGTTTGGTTTGGTTTGATATGGGTCAACCTTTGAAGGTTTTTTTTTTGGGACAATCCCACCACACTATTCCCAAACCACTGCAACTCCTGAAAGCCAGAATCAACAGTGGCGACCACCAGAAAAGCGCCGAGGCAATGAAGCTCGACGAAGTCCCGGAGAATGATTTTAACTGTCTCGGCTCCCGCAACGAAATTAATCAGAAAAGAATAACGTCTAAATTTCCACTATCCTCCATATCAAGCAGGAGACAGAACAAACAAGACCAATAGGCACAAAGAGTCGTTTACAGCTGGGATAAGCCCAGTTGCCTAGCACCACGGATAAAAAACAGCATTAATATTAATGGAGGTCACCTTTGGAGGTGTGCGGTACATGGTGTAAAGTCCCGCACCCTCAATTGAAAAGGGAAGATCCTCCGACCAGACGGGAGTTGTCTGGTCCGGACTTGCCTGATGGTTGTTGTCGAACTGTTGTATCTATTATGTTCAAATCGATGCAGAATACGCCGCACAAATACTGGACGTCAGTACCATCCGAGAACACCCCCTGTGGAGATTTAGAGTTTCCCATGTCGACAACGGCAACGCATGCCCAGGCGAGAGCTCTCCGGAGGGTCGATAACATCCTATTAACTGTAAAAGTAATGAATCATTGATCTCTGACCCCGTGGCTTGGCCTCGCCGAGCCGCTCAGCCAGCGACAGCAGCGCCTCGTAGTTCTCGGGCTCCGCGGTGTCGCCGCCCTCCTCGCCACCGGTGCTGCGCGCCTCCGCGTACGGCGACAGCGGGAACATTGCCAGCAGGTTTAGGAACACCTGGAGGAAGACAGAAACATGTTTTGTTGAATAGCTCATTGGGATGAGAAAAATGTCAATGGAAATGATCCCTTTGGTAATTAAATTATAAATCTATTTTGTCTGTCAGTTACATTAATAAAAAATATTATGCACGTATTTTTACTATATCAAATTAATAAATATTGACAGAGAAATACCGCATCAAAGTTCAAGTGTGGGGGCTTGTGACATCACTGTTAAGTGTACTAAAACGTGACGTATGGTCGTTATTTTTTGTACAAGTGACAAAAAAAGAAAAACGAGTCGAATATTTTTTTAATTAAATTGATTGGACTAACAAATATTTTTTTGTTATCATCTCTATTCTCGTATATTCAAAACGTTCAAAAAAGTATAAATAAAAAAACTTTAGCGCGTTAGGCAGATTAATAACAAAAAAATCGTCAATTTTTATTGATTTGATATAGCAAAAAATACGTGTCCAATATCTAATAGGCGACATATATGTACGACTTTGGAGGAGGCCTTTGTCGAAGGACAAGCTGTTGTTGATGGAAAAACCGATCGTCGGGAATAAAATAAATATAATTGTATTGTAAATTATGATAAAACAGCAATAAAGACTTATTTTATTTATTTATTCTTATGTAATTTTACAACAAGAATGATGTAACCGAATACCTGTAATTAAAACCTATTGATGGAAAAGGGTATCCGTGGAGTTTCTTGCACGGTATTCTCCATAGTGACAACTAGATTCATCTTATTCTTTTGTTTCTCAATTCAAAAGTACCTATAAGGTTAATTTGAAATAAACTATTTTGATTTTGTATATTTTTGATAATGTGACTGACGGACTTAATAGAATTACCTATTATAATTTTACCCAGGAATCATTAGTATTCCAGTTCCAACCTCTTATGCAATCTGTTGTGACACTAGAACAAATGCCGAAAAACTGTTTTACAGTTTGGCAGAAGATACTATTGCAATAGTGCAAAAGATTTTGAATAATCGCAGCGGTAGTCAATTTCAAATTAGAGGTGTTTTTGTCAAATTGCAAATGAAAAGTGAACATTGCTTTAAAATTAGAGGTGTTTTTGACAAATTGCAAATGAGATGTGAACATTCCTTTAGAATACGGGCATTGCCACTCTTAGGATGAATTCGACTGTCACCAGTGACTGTTGTGGACCCACGCTAATCTTAAGCATATTTACTGTAGAGGCAAAGTTATATTAATCTTTAATACTGGTATCAAATTCAATTCAAATTAAAGAAGCCAATAAGCTCATATTTATAGCCCGAAACGAATGCAAGTAAATGAAGGGAAGAAGGCGTGAGTTTAAAATGAATCAAATATTTTTTGACAAATTATACATTACTCAAATACAGGGTTTAGTGGAAAAGTGTGATCAGATTTTAAAAACTGTTTCTGCCCGTGTAAATGAACAACATTCTATACGAAGTCATAGTCAATTCTCAAAAAAACCGGCCAAGTGCGAGTCGGACTCGCGCACGAAGGGTTCCGTACCATTACCGAAAAAAAAACGGCAAAAAAATCACGTTTATTGTATGGGAGCCCAACTCAAATAATAATTATTTTAGTATTTGTTGTTATCGCGGCAGAAATACATAATCTGTGAAAATTATAACTGTCTAGCTATTACGGTTCATGACACATACAGACAGACGGACAGTGAAGTCTTAGTAATAGGGTCCCTTTTTTACCCTTTGGGTACGGACCCTAAAAATTATCTCCCATACAAATTTTGGTTACAACCTGCATATTTTGAAGCCCGTAAAAAACCTGTATGTATGCAAACATTTGTTTGTATTTATATATTTTCTATTTATAGCCCCTTTTATGGCATAGGTTAGAATTACTGTGCATAAGTTATCTAATGAGCACGAACAAAAACGAGAAATTACGGTTGTTTGGGAACAAATTAGCCTGCAATGTGACCAGACATCAGGGTTTTACTGCCGAATGAATCTCACATACAGGAAAGGAACAAGCATTGATCACCGTGATTACCAGACTAGATCACCGCTTGTTAGCGATTTCAGACCATAAGTCCAGGTTTATCCACTTTGATACTCTCATTATGCGTACAGCTAAGGAGTGGAATTCCCTGCCGGAGTCTGTGTTTCCCGATAGCTACAATCTAGGGGTCTTTAAGTCAAGAGTGAATAGTTTACTTCTAGGCAAACGTGCTTCATCGTCGACCACATCATCCCTTACCATAAGGTGAGATAGTGTTCAAACGCGAGCCAAAAAAATCCACACTGATTGTGCGATGCACCAAAATATTAAAAAAAACCGGCCAAGTGCGAGTCGGACTCGCGCACGAAGGGTTCCGTACCATTATCGCGAAAAACGGCAAAAGAATCACGTTTGTTGTGTGGGAGCCTCACTTAAATATTTATTATATTCTGTTTTTAGTATTTGTTGTTATAGCGGCAACAGAAATAAATCATCTGTGAAAATTTCAACTGTCTAGCTATCACGGTTCATGAGATACAGCCTGGTGACAGACAGACAGACGGACAGTGGAGCTTTAGTAACAGGGTCCCGTTTTTACCATTTGGGTACGGAACCCTAAAAAACAAATTCAGATGCAAATTAATGTTTGCAGAAAATTTCAGTAAAAATGCAAGGAATGTCTGTGAATGCTCAACGAATATAAATAAAAATGCAAGTTGGCAGACTTAAATTAAGTCTAATTGAATACAAAAATGCATCATCTATGCCCGCCGTATGTGGTACTCCCAAATGTATAAATGTATACGAGCCTACTAGCTAACTTATAATACAGCTGAAATGTTTTAAAAACAATCAATGTCCATCGTACACTGATTTATTTTACTTTTATTCAAAGATGTCTGTGCCGAACAACAGTGTTCTTTTCGTGTGAGGATGTGGCCGCTCTTGTGTCAGAGTTAATTAAGCCGCCTCTGGGAACCCCACAGGCCTCTGACTTGACTATTTCAGACTTACATCAACTATAGTCGAGTTTTCCTCACGATGTTTTGCTTCACCGTTGCCTATGATGTCCAAGATAAACTAAGAAAGCCTGACAGTACATTCGACAGTATAATTGGAAAAAGTACTCGAAAAGGAGTAAAAAAAACTTTTGATTGAGCAATAATGTTGAAAAGAGGGTAAAAAGAGATAATATTGAGACCCATGTATTAAAAGAGTACTCAATATTTTGTTTTAGACTTACTTCTCGAAATCCAATGGAGTTGAAATGTTGCACGTTCGCGTAATTCTGATGAAAAGTAATACAATATTATGGTGTGATATTATGTAACTCGACATAACTCGAAAGACTCATAAAGGTCGGATGACTTTTTCAAAGCATTATCGACTGGAGTTTTAACATAAGTTCAGGAATATATCATGAAAAATTGTACATTAACAAAAATGAGGACGAACGGTGACCCCTAAATAAGTAATTTGCCTCTATCTTGAGGTCAGAAAAATCATGCGTATCATAGGACCAAGTCATGCATCGACTACGAAGGACAAAATAAAAACAGTTCTGCAATGCTACACCTTAGAAACAAACATGAAGCAACATTTGATGAGACATATACAAGTCGATAAACACAAAATGAGAAGCACAATGGAATTAATACCTTCACCAAAAACATTAATGAAATTCAACAAGCAAGCCGTGTCCCAGCGAAGCTTTGATCTTGTTGAAGCAAAATATTAAGATATCTGCCATTTTGGCGTATTTTTTTTACCTGGTGAGATATAACTCTTGTGGCTTGTGACAACATGCCTTGCAGCAGAGGCTCTGCTGCTGTCGGCTGTAAATATATAACTCATTGTTTTACTTGCCATTGTACACATATGGAGAAACATAAAAACCGGCCAAGTGCGTGTCGGACTTCGTACATTTAGTGTCCCGTACGAAACCGCAAAATCAAATTGGTTGTAACAGTAAAAACGAGGGAATTTCAATGAAAAAAACCTGATTTATCAATATTTTGGTAATTGTTAGTAAAATAAACGTAATGATACAAATGATCACCAAATTTCAAGTTCGTAGGTCAATGGGAAGTTAACAACAAACTTAGTATAACAAAACTTAGTAAAATATAAAAATGTGTAAGTTTGCAAAAAAAAATCCGATTTTGTTTCTTGAACCATGGCTACCCCATTTTTTTATATTATCACAGCAGCCTATGTTACCCGGGATAACGCTAGGGTTCTAACGATACCACATACATTGATAGCGGTTAAGCCGTTCAGAAGTTATGGTGGAATAAAGAAACTCACAAACATACATGAAGCCTGAAAACATAACAGTCCTTTTTTGAGCGATCGTGTAAAAAAGCTGACTTTGGTGGTTTCTCATACCTTCTCAACAAAAAATGCAGTATTTATCTACTCAAAAAGCTCTAAACAACAATACCCCACTCGATGGGTTAGGCCCAAATATCTTTTCACACCCCCCTTTAGCTGTATGGGAGAAAACATCCCTTAAAAACATTTTAAAATATTATTTGACAATTTGTATGGCTAAGGGTCAACAAGATGCTTATACTGTGTAAATTTGAAGACTGTAGCTCCAACCGTTTGGTGGGCCAATTCGAGTCGTATAAATAATGTACTTTTAATTTAATTATGAAGAACATTCATTTTCTCATACGTTTTGCGAACACAGCGCCATCTCTGATACATGACATAATCAAAACACGGACCAAAATGAACATAGCGTTATTTACTAGCTCCGGTAAAGCCAGTAGATGGCGTTGTCGATTATTCTGAAATACAAAACAAAGTCGGGTTCATTACAACATTTTTCCATATATTTGTTTGAGGTGGTACAAAGTTCGCCGGGACAGCTTGTTTAAAATATTTTTTTCTTTTTTTATACATTCATATATATATTTTTGTATATAATAATATTCGTGCCAGTCCGAAGTCTGGCTTTGTGTCTAATTGATGGAAATAAGCTCGCCCTCTGGTGTAATGTGGGTGTACTATAGCACGAAAGAAAATTTAGTTCAAATAAATGTCAAATAAACAAAAATTTACAAAGATAAAGCGCATCAAAGTTCAGGAGTGAGGCCTTGTGACGTCACTTTGTCAGTATGAAGTGTAGCACACTGTGACGTCACACGATATTTCAACGCACTGTATCGTCGTATTTTTTTGTTTAAGAGGCAAAAGAAAAAAACGTACCCAATATTTTTAGGTTATCTAACTGACGGACTAAATATAAATTTTTGTCAACTACCCTATTACAGTGTCGTTTCTTAGAAGTATTTTCTTTTTGTGTTTGTGATGGGTTTACTCTTGACTCGAATCTAGGTCAGAGGTGACAGATACAAAGTCGACGATGGAGTGAGCTTACCCAGAAGAAGCCTGTTCACTTTAACTTTGAAGAGACTTGGGTTTTATGCGTTGTATTTACCTGGTAGGTGGGCGGAGGAGGCGGCAACGACAGCGGTTGTGCGACGTGTAGCTGTGCCTGCACGTGAGCTGGTAAGGCCGCGCCGACCAGCCCGCCACCGCCCTGTGAAACGAAGGAAATATAACGTTAGCTTCTACATAACATGATTATATTATTCAACTAGCTTCTGCCAGCGGCTTCGAAAATTTTCCCGAAGGTACATATTCCCGGGATAAAAAGTATCTTATGTGCTATTCCTCACCATAATCTATCTCTGTGCCAAATTTCATCCAGATCCGTCCAGCCGTTCGAGCGTGAAGAAGTAACAAACATACAAACACACACAAAATTTCGCCTTTATAATATTAGTGTGATAGTTCGACTAGGCTGTATAATCCCCGGCACGTAAGTTGGCAAGAGTCGTTAGATGCGCAGAAGTCGCTTTTTAGATTTTTGCTAGTGACGCGAGGCGCGGGGAACGTTCCGAGCGCGCAATTGGTTGGTCAGTTGATACAAGGATCCGTCGTCCCCCACACATCAGGACCCGAGGTGGTTGTTTATTTATTTATTATTTATTATATACTTTATTGTACACCACTTAAATAATTACAGGTAAAAACATTATAAAGATCAGTGTACAATGGGCGGTCTTTCGCACAAGGCAATCTCTTCCAGACAACCTTTGGATGGACAAAACGAGAGGAGATAGACATAGGGCTGTCAGTGTACAAAAACTATATTAAATAATATTACTTAGATACAACATAAAATACATACATACAAATAAAATAATATACTAATACATATAAAAAATAGGGCAGAGAAAGGAGAAGAATAGTTACAAAGAAAGGAAATGCTCCTTCACCATTTTTTTAAATGAAGGTAATGTTTGCGCACGCCTTACCTCAATAGGTAATGCATTCCACAAACGAGCTGCTTGAACCGTGAAAGATTTGTCGAAGAAGGATGTGGAATGCATACGAATGCTTAATTTTTGGTTTTCCGATGATCTCAAGGACCGAGAATGTGTGTCACAGAGGAACTGAAAGCGTTCTTTAAGATAAAAAGGACTAGAAGGATTAAAGAGCACATTATATAGCAATGAAAGTATGTGGACATTCCGGCGAAGGCGAATAGGAAGCCATTTGAGCTTGGATCGAAATTCAGAAACATGGTCATACTTGCGCAAGCCAAATATGAACCTGATACAGAGATTTTGAAGTCGCTCAAGCTTGTCCAATTGGTCTTGGGTGAGATCAAGATAGCTGGCATCAGCATAGTCCAGGATAGGGAGAAGAAGAGATTGTGCTATCGCAATTTTAGTGGTGATGGGAAGAAAGTTACGAAGGCGTCTCAGGGAGCCCGCAGACGCAAACAGTTTACGACTGACCTCCTGCAGTTGTTTAGTCCAGGAAAGGGTGCAGTCGATGTAAATTCCCAGGTTCTTCACAGTGTGAGCTATAGGAACAATGGTGTTGTTGAAAGAAACCTGGGGAAGTGTCGCCCAATCAATTCTAGAGACCGTTCGGGAACTTCCCACAACAGCCACTTGAGTTTTCGTCGGATTGATCTTCAGCCCAAACTCAGTGCTCCAGTCACCTATTCGAGCCAGGTCCACATTAATAGTCTCAATAGCGTCTGATAACTCGCCGAGAGGAGCTTGAGTATAAATTTGGAGATCATCAGCATAAAGGTGGTAGAAAGAAGATAGCCGTTGAGTGATAGCATTAATAAAGAGTGCGAAAAGTAGAGGAGATAAAACGCCACCCTGCGGCACACCGGCAGAGGTGTGACACCAAGAAGAGAAAGATTCCTCAATGCAAATACGCTGCCGGCGGCCAAACAGGTAACTATGAAACCAGTCAATTACCGAAGGAGATATGCCAAAAGAGCACAGGACGCCCAGCAAAATGTCGAAGTCAACCGTATTGAAGGCATTGCTAAAGTCAAGTAGGGCAAGTACAGTTAACTTTCCCATTTCCATGCCTGACCTTATGTCGTCCGTAATATGTACAAGTGCTGAGGTAGTGCTGTGTCCCGGACGAAAACCAGATTGGAAGGGATTTAGCAGCTTGTGTTTGGAAAGGAACGAGCTGAGTTGATGGTGGACAAGTTTTTCAAGGACTTTGGATAGGAAAGGAAGAATAGAAATGGGACGATAATCAGAGACAGATGCAGGATGAGATTTTTTGGGAAGAGGAATAACATGGGCATCTTTCCAGGCTTGAGGGAAGACACCACTGGAAACAGAGAAGTTTAGGATGTGAACGATAACAGGAATAATTTCATCAAGGATGGGGATGATCATTTTACGGCTAACACAGTCACTACCAACAGCGTTGGACGAAATCGATACAATACTCTTTTTAACATCACAAGCAGTGAATTGACTTATGAAAAAAGGGGGAAAATTAGGTACCGGAATGTTTGAAAGATTACTAAGCGTAGTAGCTTTAGTGACCCCATCCAATACAGGTGAAGTAGAAAAATGACTATTAAGTAAATTGAAATCCAAGTCTTTAGGAATCGTATTGTGAGACTTTTTTCCGATACCTAATGATTTGAGAAACTTCCAGACGTTAGCTGGATCACCGTTCTGAACTGAACTATGGATATATTGGCGGTTTGCGATTCTACACACCTTACTGCAGTGATTTCTAATTGAGACGTATTTTTCCCTGCTGACGTCATTTGGCCGAATTTTAAACTTAAACTTCGCAGCTGCCTTTTTAGCTAGTAAAAGTTTAATTTCGTCGGTCAGCCATGGCGCCGGAACATGCCTAACTCTCACGGCTCGTATAGGTGCATGTGTGTCGTATAGATTAACTAGGGTAGAAGTCAAGACTTCAACTTGTTCGTCGACGGATGAGGAAGTCACTAGTGGCGTCCAGTCAATATTACTGGCATCCTCTCGAAGTCGATCAATGTTCATACCATCAAAATTGCGAAGCAGAAGAGTTTTGAACTTATGCTTAGGTGGTCGAATTTTGTATGAAGTGTAAATTAAGTCATGGTAGGAAAAGGCGTCAGCAGAACATTGACCATGTTTAGCGACGTGATCAAGAGACGATACAATAATAAGATCGAGAAGTGAGGGAACAGAGTTAGGAAAATGGTGAGTGGCACCAAGATCGAGAAAAGAGAGATTGACAGATTCAATAATATGACGAAAAGAAGAAGAGCGGGAGTCTTGTTTAAGAAGACATGTATTAAAGTCGCCCATTATGATACTATGACTGTAAAAGGGGATTAAATCTTCCAAAATACGTTCGAAAGAAGAGAAGAAATTAATCCGAAGAGAAGGGCAGTAGTAAACTCCAAGAAGAATCTTAGAATGATGCAATTCAACTTCCAGGAAAAGATGTTCACCAGCGTTCGGCGGAGGCGGCTGCGTGGACATGTTAACTATAGAAAAAGGAATATAATTACGAAGATAAATAGCCACGCCGCCACCACCACCGACCGTGCGATCATTCCTGATAAGTTGAAAGCCGGGAAGAGTGTAAGAGGAAGAGGGAAGACAAGGTTTAAACCATGATTCTGAAACAAGAATCGCATGGATATTGTTACAGTCAAAGCTTGCCAGCATATCGGGGAAGTGGGCCGGAATACTCTGGGCATTTATGTGGACTACATTAAAGTTCCCGGAGACATCGGCAAACAGAGAACCAAGGGTATCAGCTAAAGAAGGAATACTATCCAATGAATTTGAAGAATCATTATCACTGCTACAGTCAGGGCTGAGCATAAATATAAAAAAATAAATAAATACTTATATTAAAAAAATAATATATCCTAATAAAAACTTATAAAACAGTACAGACTACGCGGTTTAAAAAGTCCTGTCCACCCGCCAGTGTTACATAACAGAGTTAAAAAAAAAAAAAAGAAAACAAAACACAAAATAAAATCTGATTCAGTAGTCCAGGCATAAAAAAAAAATATATATATATCTAGCAAAAGTAAAAAATAAATAAAAATAGGAACGTATTACAGAACGAAAATTAAGCGTCTAAGGTTGCCTTTTGTCAACGCAACGCAACATGAAGTGTCAAAGTCAGAAAATGACAGTGACAGATAACAAGAAAGATAAACAATATTACAAACCTATACCTCCACAAGAAATTTAATAAGAATTGCTGCGAAATTAATAATAATTAGCTGCGAAACATAGCTAATTATAGAAATAACTACTGAACACAATACACTATCTGGACTATATATACCTGGACTACCAAAAAAAAGGATGAAACAACGAAGAACCTCATCGTCTGGCTACAGTGCGCTTGGATTTAGTTGCGGCTATTTTTCCCACTGCGACCGGTTGAACAACGCCCGGCTCCGGCTGTCCAGAGACCTGCTGCGGCTGAGCGGCCATCAGCTCCGACAACTTATTGAGATCGGCAGCGGAAGTGATTCGATGCCGGGATCCCTTTGAATCGAGGACGAACACAGTTCCTGCCGAAGTCCAGCATTGGGTCACACCAAATTTATCTCGTGCCGCCATGAAGATATTATGCCTGGCTTTAGTGAGGAACTCCGACATAGTGATTCCGGACCCCTTCAGCTTAGTCTTTCCGAACCAGATCTTATCACGGAGATCCACATCATGCAGCTTGATGAGGATAGGCCGGGGTTTGTGGGTTGTGCTGCGCCCCATCCTGTGACACCTCTTTATGCCAGTTGTGGCTAAGTCTATATGTAGATGCTGTTTCATAACTTGAGCCACCACCTGTGCAGTCTCCTCGTCAGGCTCCTCGGACACTCCATGCAACAGCAGGATTTTACGCCGCCCACGCATCTCCAAGTTATCCTGGCTCTGTGCCAACATAGCAACTTGCAGCTGTAGTGTATTGAGCACTTGAACAATAAATGCCCGGAAAGTTGTAAATTCCGCTGCCAATCCTGAGGTGGTGATTGTTGTAGTGCAAGGGGTCTTCAACTCCTTTTCAAATTCCAACATTCTTTGGCTGAACATTTGGGTCAAATCAGTGATGGTGCGGTTGATAGCTTCCATACTGATGTTAGAAAAATTTAATTTTGTGTCTTAGTGGTAGATAACACTTCACTGGCAGGTAGAGATAATTAACTACCAATATGTGTCATTAATTTATATAATTGTTAACTTTTACTATTTTAATTGTAATTTTAAATAAAGAGAAAAAAAATTGTTGTTCTACTTCTGACTACCCACATATTCATTATTGTTGTTGGATTAATTATCAGAATGTCTCTTTACCTGCGTATGTATATGGTGAATGGGATGGTGTGGCCACCTTGCGGCGTGTCGCACGTAAGGCCGAGCTCGAGTTCCACCGCCCACGACGCCCACGCCCACACTGCCGCCCACGCCCACGCCCACTCCACCGCCACTGCGACGCTGAGGATACAGAAGGATGAGTATGCAGGTGAAATGAGAGCAATAACAGATAAAAATATCAAGACCATTTTTTAAATTCTATAAGAGTCATCTCTGCATTCAACAGCGGATGGATATTGCTAATTATGATGAATGAAAATGCCAGCTATGCTAAGGATGATTCGATGTTAAAATCTCCATAGGTTTCCTAATGTTTCTATTAAAGGCTATATCATCTTCCTGCCCATGTCCCATGTTACTTGTGGTCGGCGCAACACGATTACTTTTTCAAACCGTCCTGTCCCCCGTCACGCTATCACTGACTCCCTTTTCTTTCATATCACTCCTCACACAGTCCATCCTTTTCTTTGGCCTTTCACTCCCTCTCCATCCATCCAAATTTATATTATAACTCTTTTAGTAACATGCGTCATCCCTCCTCATCACATGACCATTCCAGGACAAACGGTTTTCTTTCAACTTTGCATCTGTTAGAGGTGACCCAACTCAACTTATGTATGTATTTTTTGTTTTTTTTTTTTATTTTTTTTTATTCTACGGTAAAAAAGCGTATCCATACATAAACTAAAATGTTATCTTAGCTTTTATCTACACTCACAACGTAATGTTCCAAAAGTGTATAAACACGTAATTAGGGTCCACAATGGTCTAAATTTGTAACCCACCATCTAAGTTCACATGTAGAAGCAATAAATGTATTAAGTATTGAGTACTTTTTTTCGTGGATAGGTAAAATTAAAAATAGAACAGTGCAACATTTTCCTTCGATTTTCAACAAACTACATCATAAAATAACTTTTCAATTTTTATAGCACACTTTTACTTTTTAATTTATTGGCTCATTGACTTAATGTAGAAAAATAGTGTCATTGTCTATGGATGAGCGCGCTGCGCAGTCATGCGTAATGAGAATCTAAACTGCCCGCCATACCACATATTTTTTCGTTACCACTTTTGTTTTATATCAACTGTATGAGTGAAGATAAAATAGTATATGCAACCCCATTATATGACCGTTGCATAAACTACTATTATGGACAGTTGGACACCATGTAATGTAATGTAAAGTTACTCTAAATAGACAAACTTTATTTAGTGATAGGCTCGCGCTTGACACTATCCCAACTGATAGGTAAGCGATGATGTGGTCGACGGTGAAGCGCGCTTGCCTAGAAGTAACCTATTCACTGTTTACTTAACGTTTTCGTAGATTTTATTTAATACTAAGAACTGAACTATGGGACCGAAGTGAAGTTCTGATGGGGTAGTGGTAGAACATTGCTAACTCACGTGGTGATGGTGCGAGAGTGCGTGTCTCGCGTGGTGAGGCGCCATCAGCTCCAGAGGGGCCCCGCGCGCCTGTAAACAACAACATATATTACCATTACTGCTGCAACAGTCTTCTAGAAGACGTTATGACTCGCCAGAGGCATTTGAGACATTCATAAAATGTCACATGTCATCGTCATCATGATAAAGCGGTGATGATGATGCAAAAGCGAACTGCTGATGAAACCAACTAAACGCGGGTGGCGAAGGAGTTAGGACAGGCCGATGTCCAGCAGTTGCGCGGTATCTTCTCGTCCAATTTACCGCAGTTTCTCAAGACAAAAGTATTTTTTTTTATTTGGGACAATCCCACCGCACTATTTCCAAACCACTGCAACTCCTGAAAGCCAAAATCAACAGTGGCAACCACCAGAAAAGCGCCGAGGCAGTGAAGCTCGACGAAGTCCCGGCGAATGAATTTAACTGTCTTCGATCCCGCAACGAAATTAATCAGAAAAGAATAATGGAGGATTAGGAAAAAATACAAATTTCCACTTCGCTCCATATCAAGCAGGAGACAGAACAAACAAGGCCACAATAGGCACAAAGGGTCGTTCACAACTGGGATAAGCCCAGTTGCTTAGCACCACAGATAAAAATTAGCATTAATATTAATGGGTCCTAACATTGTGAGCTTGTTATATTTGATTCCAATAATAGGTGTGGTGCGGTGTGTGGTGTTCCAGTGTGTGTTGCCAGTGATCACCTATGTGACCGACACGTGGTCGCTCACAATGGGCCTCATCAGAAAGCTTAAAGTCGCCCAAATGGCAATGGAGAGGGCTATGCTCGGAGTTTCCATGCGTAATCATGTCAGAAATGAGGATATCCGCAGGAGAACCAAATTTTCCGACATAGCCCGAAGAATTGCCAAACTTAAGTGGCAGTGGACAGGGCGCATTGCTCGCAAAACGGAAAGCCGATGGGATCGAAAAGTTCTGGAATGGCGACAGCGGACTGGAACACGATTCGTTGGAAGGCCTCCCACTAGGTAGACCGATGATCTGGTTAAGGTTGCGGGAATGCGCTGGATGCGAGACGAACGGGATCGGTCAACGTGGCGACGCGTGGGGGAGGCCTATGTCCAGCAGTGGCCGTCTTTCGGCTGATATGACGATGATGATGTCCAGCAGTGTACTGCGATATGCTTAGCTGTTTTTCTTACCTCGGTGGCGAGCAATAACGGCGCATGGTGTAGATCCGTGGCAGGCTGCAGAGGAGACAGTGTACCTTCTCCACCGCCCACCATCTCGAGGCGACCGCCTTCTGCGCGCTGCAGGGTAAACACAAAGCATTGTTAAACACATTGTACTTACAGCAAATATCTTATCTCTGAAGGTAACCTTCGCGAGAGATCGCTAGGCACCAAGCTCGCACTGCGGCCGGTTTTTAAAATTTTTGGGACGTTGATTCTATTTCGCTTATGGCCTGGCGACTTGAAAGGCTCTAGGCCAGGCCACCAATTACATTCATTAGGGGTCCTATTCTTAAAAAATAATATTTACGTCGCTATCCGTAAGTTTTAAACTCCGCCTTTACATCGTCACATGTTTTTACCAAGTACCAAAATTTTTTCCAAAGAAAATTATGTGAAAAATGCTATTTTTTGCCTTGAACAATACGTCCAAAGTTTGGACTAAAGTTGGTGCAGGTTACTATATGATGTTCATCGGAAAGTCTACTCCGAAATTTTACTTAAGGTCCACACAAAATAAGTCGGCGCACATACGGCAAAATGAACACATCAGGCGATCAAAAAAATTTTTTTTTCACATTAATATATGGTTTAAAATTGCTTGTAATCCTCAAGTCAAGTACTTGGTCCATCGTGCTGGCCATAAATATTCTTTGTTATGTTTTTAACAAAGGCACCAGAGACTGCCACAGATAAGCGTTTTGCGGTGTACGGCTAGTTGCATTCGAAACCCGAAAGCATTATAACGTGTTATTTTCGTTCACCTCGTGCAAAAATCTAAATATTTATTATGGACATAGAAGCCACAGGTATGTTTATCAATATTATTTTTATTATTTACTCTAGTTATATACTATATGCAATAATAAATGACGGTTTCATTCCACTCCTACATTTCACAAAAAAGAAATCCTTAGGCTTTCAAAAAAGTTCCGCTTAGTACCGCTTTCTGTCCTAAATATTTACACTTGTGCGTTTGTTGACTACTAATAATGTGAATTCTAGGAACTCAAACCAACGCATTGTGACAGTAGATCCTTTTTTCACAGGTAAATTATTCAGGTCCTGAGTGGACCAAGTCACTCGGAATTGAATATTAAAAATGAAAGTTAATGACGAAGAAACAGTGGATGATCATGACGCCGTGATAGTAATTACTACGTAACTGTTCACAACATAATTGATGTATGATTTATATTACTTTAAATAAAATATACAAAATTTTATTTTCAATACAATTTTATTTCTAGCTATGGGTAAAGGTCAGAAACATATCTATACTAATATTATAAAGCTGAAGAGTTTGTTTGTTTGTTTGAACGCTCTAATCTCAGGAACTACTGGTTAGAATTTAAAAATTATTTTTGTGTTTGATAGTCCATTTATCGAGAAAGGTTAGGCTTTATAACATCCCGCTACGGCCAATAGGAGCGGAACATAAATGAAAAATATTGCAAAAACGGACAAAATTATTCCTTTTTGAGAGCTTTCGTTGCGTGCGCGTGGTTAAAGTTACGCAACATTCATGAATGTAGGGTAGGTAGGTAGCCAATTGACGGGAGCGAAGCCGCGTGGAAAAGTTAGTCTAAACATAAATACATATAAATATTTCACATTTTTGATTTTTGGCCTCGTAAAGTGGTCATTTTGCAGTATGTGCGGCGGTCCGGATCCGCACCGCGGTCCGCCATTTGGTGACCCCTGCTCTAAGCGCTAAGCAAGCCACCAGTGCGGTTTTAACAAATTCAGGAAAATCAATAAAAAATTGCTTAGTCCGGCTTCATGGTCCAAACCTCCTCCATTCTCGCGTCGAGTTCCTTATTGCTGAGGGGCGTGATTCCCTCGTCGTGGAAACTACTTTTCCTTTGTTTGCATCTCACTGGTCGAAACAGACATTGCCAGAAGAATACTTCGAGTATTCCAAGATTTACGTTGTTTATCTTCACGGCAGTATTTTGTAAGAAATCATTTAGATTCTTTATTTATATTCCGTCCAGCCATTAATTTGACATGACAGCCTCAAAAACTTATCATTAAGTCACGTCCTAATGTGTTGCTGATTCGATTTCTTACAGCAATCGACTTCATTTACGACGAAATTTTAATCGATTTAACACATATTATTTAATTTTACTCAATATTTTGTATTGTTTGTATAATATTTTTCTATATATTTGTGTTTATTCTATATCCAATATTACTTTTCTCAATGTTTAACTTTAATTACATATCTTATTGATAGTTAGATTATTAACTTATATTATAATAAAATAAAAATATTTAATTAAGACTGCTAAATTAACTGTAAGGTACATAATGCGATTCTTTTGTAAATTTTAATTCATCGGAATATCGGGGCTAAAGAGCACGTGTCGCTTCACTAGTGTAATCGTCCATGAAGTATTGCATTTTATTGTCTATGGTTGCCCATTACTAATTAAGGAACTTCAAAGGCGTGCTTATGTCAAATAAATGGCTGCACGGAGTCTAGTAAAATATTGAGTACCAACCTGCGAGTTAGCGATATAGTGTGTATGCGGGTGCGGCGGCGAGGCGAAGGGCCCTCGCGGCGGCGGCGGCGGGGCGAAGCTCCCGTGGTACTGGAGCCCCGCGTACACGCCACCCATCTGAGGCAAGCACACGTCAGCATATGTCTTTGACGAGGGGGAAATACTGAGCGGGGCCGGCACGCAATGACTTGGACCAATTTGATGTTAAAGTTGGAAAGAGCCTTTTGAAGTAATTCTTCAGACTGATTGTCTTGCATTATCATCTTTCTGCCCTTGGCCCATGTTACTTCTTCCATACCCTCCTGTCCCCTGCCACGCTATCACTGACTCCCTTTTCTTTCATATCACTCCTCAAAAGGTCATTAAATTTTTGCTTGCCCGATAAGACTTGACTTGATTAATAATGCCCGGGCATAATACATAGTGCCCTGATCATTACTTGGTCCATGACATATGCAAGTCTTATAAATCTGTCCATTAAGCAAAAAAACCTTAATCTAAGAGCCTTGCTAGAGAAATAACCTTGCTCTAAGAGCTCATGGTAGAGACCCTGATCACGAGGTCAACGTCCAATGATAATGTTTGATGAAGAACATCATCTTCCTGCCCTTGTCCCATCTTACTTGTGGTCGGCGCAACACGTTTTCTTCTTACACACCGTCCTGTCCCCCGTCACGCTATCACTGACTCCCTTTTCTTTCATATCACTCCTCACACAGTCCATCCATGTTTTCTTTGGCCTTCCTCTTCCTCTCCATCCATCCACATTTATATTCATAACTCTTTTAGTAGCATGCGTTTCATCCCTCCTCATCAGATGACCATACCAGGACAAACGGTTTCCTTTCAATTATTCTGACACTGGCGCCACTTTCAAACTTCCTCTAATATACTCATTTCTCACTTAATCCATTCTCGTCACTCCTAATATAAATATTCTTATCTCTGCTAAATGCAATTTCTTTTCATCCATCTTTTTCACAGCCCAACATTCTGATCCATACAGTACGACAGGTCTAATCACGGAAATGTAAATTTTCCCCATTAACTTGAGGTATGTATGTACTTTAATATTGTTAAAGCTTATTTTTTTTTAAAAGAGTAAGTATGGAGTTTTTTGTGCGTTCTTCTCCATGACAATCTACTTTTCCTAATGCACGGTAGAACCAATTTTTATTACTTGTTAATTTTAATTGTTAACGTTCGAAAATGCCGCTTATTGGCCTAGTCGAAATAAAAATATTTGACTTTGACTTTGATCCGTGGGTCGTCATGATGTTTGGTGAAGATGATTATAAAATGTTTCTGTTAGTTTTATTGCTAAATACATACTGATATCCATCACGACTTTGAAGTTTCGACAATTGATTAAGAAGGTACTATAGTTACTTTTGAAAATTTAAAAACGCACCTTTACTGCTAGCCAGGCGAATAACCTAGCCATAATTTACACTGAGATATAAAATCTCAGAGGTTTAAATAAACTTTTTGATACGAATAACTTGACAACACTGGCCTCGTCACTCAAAGATACAAACTAATTCGTAGTGTCAGAGCCAGAAGTGTAAATTTAAACAAATCTACCAAAACCTTTAGGGATATGACTCATTTATTTATTTATTATATACCGATTCATCTCATTGTTTAGCAAAATAAGTAGGTTTGTTTCGTTGCACAGTTTTATCAGTGTTTGCACAAAGTGACTGTATTTAATTACGATTTTCCTATAAATATTCTGACGAGTAATTGCAGATATTTTGGTCGAGCAATATCCCATTTTAAATTTATAACAATAGGGTAGTTTGTTGAAAATTAGTTTTTTGTCCGTCAGATAGATTACGTTAACATAAAGTGACGACGATATAATGCGTTGAAATATCGTGTGACGTCACGCCGTTAGTGCACTTTATACTGCCTTAGTGACGTCACAAGCCACCACTCCTGAACTTTGATGCGTTTTAACTTTGTAATTTTTTATTGATTTGATAAAACAAAAAATACGTGTCTAATATTATTTCATAATCTCAGTGACGGACTTAAAAGAATTACATTACCCAGGAAAAATCCCTATAAATCCATCTCTATAAAGCCTAGCCGTTTCCTATGTTGAGGTGGAACTTCAGTCTAACCAGTATTTGAAATAAAGCGACTGCCTATCCGACCACCCCAACTCAGTAACTGGTTGGTATCCTTAAGAGGAAGGCGGGTAGAGAGCTCCGACTTAATTGCTTTAGGAAAAAGTCATAATTCAAAGTTTGGCTCTCACCGATTTCCTCCTCCAGTATTGGACAAATTTAAAGGATATTCGATAAACTGAATCAATGTTATGCTTTTAATTGTTTGTCATGTTAAAGTTGACATCTTAGCAATTTGTAATTTAATTATTTTTCTTTGACATTTGTAATTTGGTTTTTATTGTATGGTGCCAATTTTTTTTTTAAATTTTATTTTGACATTGTAGTTTATTGTTTCGTTTAAATCAAGTAAATTAGAATCATTATAATGATAAAAAAAAATTCATGCCGAATGTAGTAGGCGGAATATGAAGAACTATTGTGTGTGTATTATATGATCTGTACAATACCGTATTTCACGCAAATAAATGAATCTATCTATCTATCTTCTATGTTGTTCTATTTTAATTTATAGTTATCAGCAAATTTGTACACTAGGCCTCCGTTGACAGCGCAATTTTAATCATTTTTTGAGGGTTCTAGTGCTTCTAAAGATAATGTATCATCAAAAAGGGAAACATAGGGGCACAGTATATATCATTATTTTTCAGTTTATGGAAGATCTTTTAAATTGGTCCAATATTTGAGGAGGAAATAGGCGAGAGCTAAACCTTGAACTATGGCTTTTTACTTAGGAAATTCAGTCGGATGTCAGCGACCACGACCTCTGTATACCGCTAAGAAAAGTCACCGGGCCTACAATAATTGCGCTTGAATTTCCTCTCCCTCTCCACCCATCCTCATTCATTATTCAGAAATGTTTTAGTAACACAGACTACTTTCCTATCCCTTGACCATTATTTGGGTTAAACATAAAAGTCATATTATTATTTTTTACTAGCTGACCCCCAGGGCTTCGCTCCCGTTAATTGGCTACCTACCTACCTACTATACCTACTCTACCCACCTACCCTACCTACCCTTCCCTACCTTCCCAACCCTACCTTACCTAATCATGTAGTACATATGTTTTTATGTTTCTCAGCGCACGCCAAATAATGAATTTCATATGCAATGCAATTTTCATATGAATCTCTAATTTTTATGGACATAGTGGCTTCTACATAAAAGAAAGATACATGCTGTCAAGGACTTTTATTTAGAACTATTTAAGACAAACAATCCTACGGTACATTATATTTGTGTATCTCCAACGCTTAGGCAGCGCACGCGAAGATAGCTCTCAGAGGCAGATTTTTTTCCGACTTACTTGATATTTATCGTTATATTATGACCAAATTACAAAAAAAAACATTATAAATTGTAGCCTATGTGTCATTCTGATGACTAACCTATATTACTGTGAAGTTTCATCCAAATCCGTTTAGTAGTTTTTGCGTGAAAGAGTAACAAACATACATCCATCCTCACAAACTTTCGCATTTATAATATTAGTAGAATAATATTAGTAGGATTTTTGATAGCATCGCGTTTGACCACTATCTCACCTGATGGTAAGCGATGATGTGGTCGACGAAGAAGCACGCTTGCCTAGAAGTAACCTATTCACTCTTGACTTAAAGAACCACCATTATCTTTTTGAAAACCAATAAATTATCAAGAATATTATAATAAAATGTCATTGCGTGTCGCCCACGGTCTGTAATCCACCTGAAATTGTTAAAACCTTGAATGTAACACGAACATAATAAAACGAATACTTTATCTCTCTTAGAGGGATTAACTATCTGAGAATTGGTCATGGTGTGGAACTTATATGCATTCGTCAAGGTGTTAGCAGAAGTGACTCTTCAGTGCAAGCTATTTTTATGGCTTCAGATGACAAAAACTCAAAGGAAAGCTTATATCCAGCAGTAGACAGCGGAAATTTTGCAATAATTGTACCAGCAAGACTAAACCAAGAATCTAGAGTTCGTTTTAATATTCGTGGTACATTCAATCAAAAGGTATTTCAAATCGCTTACATCCCGAACTGAGGCGGAAAAACGGACGAATCGTTTTTTTAAAACAATCTTTAGTATAAAAAAAAACAACTACATTCAGAAAAATTGTATCAAAGATTTGAATACTGAGCCACAACATATTTATAAAGGATTAAAGTAGCTGTCTGATTACTTTTTACCCGACTTCCCAGAAGGAGGGTAATGTTTTCACTTTATTGATTTTGACATTTTTGATATTTTCTGACATTATTGCCTGTCCGTTTTTTTTTTTAACCTGACATCAAATTCGGGATGTAAACGTCCATTTTAAAAAAAATATAAGAGGAACCCAAAGTACCAGGGAATAAGAAACAGGCGGCCGGTATCAGTAAAGCATAAAGGTTCTCTACTCGTCCTATCACATACATATACATATTATCATCACACACGTGTCGAATCTATTAGAATATATTAATATGTGCCAGAGAACTATTCACATTTTATATATATAAAAAAAAAAAAAGAAAAAAAAAAAAAGAAAAAATTAAGTGACATATTTAAGGATACAGCTACGCTACAGTGGACTATAACGGAACTATTAATGATGTCATACATAGATATTTTTGGCAATAAAAATAAACATAACGATGAGTATATAAAGATTAATATATAAGAACGAGAGAAAAACTTATTGCTGCTAGTGTACTTGACACACAGTACCTCGCTAACGCCATATACACAGTGTTAATCAATTGTTCACATTAAAAAGAGCATATCTTAGGAAACAGCCAAGTTCTAATAATCAAAGCGACCAGCCAAATATTCTTTTTTATTTATTCTCTACATAATACCAAAGCTTGAGTTGCTAGCGGCAAAAATCTTAAATAAACAGTGTGGCAAAACCGTCGACGATATCGCGACGTGTGGGTTCGCGGCTCGAAAAGAGGGCTCGGTGCGAGTTTTTTGACATACTCTTAAACGAAAACTCAAATTTGTACTAAAACTGAATAAGCGCCATCTGGTGGCAACAATGGAAAACCTTTATTTTTATATAATTTAATACAAAAAATAGAGTAAGTTAAAAAACTCGAGCCAAGGCTTCTAGGTCAGCCGCGAACCGCGTCGCCGTTAGTAGACGACGCGCGGCCGGCGCTCGCCACACGACACGAAAACCATAGACAGAATTAAACTCCAAAATGATACACGAAGAACACGGAACACATACACAAGGTATCCAAAAGTGAGGAAGATCGTTGCATGCGGTACACGAATATAAAAACTTTTAAGTGACGGGGTTAGTTGTAGAAAAAAAAAATATTTGGGAGGGTCGTTCGGACCGGGGGTATGATGAACCACCCACTTATAAGTGGAGGCATTTTCACTATACATATGTTATCACAGAGCACTGAAACACTTCAGCGGCCACTGCTAGAGAAACTTGACATACAAACCTAGACTTTACTCCCGTAACAATAGGGATGATTCCTTAGTAACAAAAACCTATTTAGGTCGAGTTTCTCACCTGTAAATTATCGCAGAATTAATGTGACAAATTGTCAAGCACGCGTTATCTGCTGTCATAGGCTGTTGAAAATTCATTCAACACAGCAGATAACGCGTGCTTGACAATTTGTCACATTAATTCTGCGATAATTTACAGGTAAGAAACTCGGCTTTAGTCTGTCAGTTAGATTACCAAAAAATATTGGACACATATTTTTTTTTAAATGGCAATGATAAAGTTTATCAAAGTTCAGAGGCTTATGACGTCACTTCTAGGTAAGGCGTGACGTCACTTAAAATTTCAACACACTATAGTGCCCGGCACGTAAGTTGGCAAGGTTTTGGCGTAGTGGGGGTAAGTTCGTGCATATTCCGCTAACTGACCAACCACCAAATAGAGCGAACGGAACGTGGACGCGACAAGATTGGTTAGTCGATCCTTGTGTCAACTGACCAATCACGCGCTCGGAACGGTCCTAAACGTTCCCCGCGCCCCGCTTCACACCTAAAAAACGACTTCTGCTCATCTAACGACTCTTGTCAACTTACGTGCCGGGGATTACATCGTCATATTTTTTTTGTTTTATGACAAAACTAGTCCCATATTGTTTGGTAATCTTACTGACGGACTGAATAGTTTTTTTTCATAATTCATATTCTGATTTTGACTTTGACATCCGAATATTATTAAAAATGGCGTAAATCTTTAGTCGTTGCCGCCGTAGCGTTTCCGCACTCTGTATGTGTTATGCAGCGTCTAGACCTTGCAGTTACAGGGGCCGTACTACGAAGTACCAATGCCATCATGATTACGTTGTGATAAGGGGATAGCGCTGTATTCACGCCAGTCACTCTGTCACACCGGGATCACGATGATTTGATGACGTCTTAGTACGAGCCCCTGTAGGTATGTACAACAGTATGAGCTGTGCATGCGCGCACCTAGTGAACACATGCGCGCTAAGGGTGTAGCCCACACGAACGTGTAAACGACAATGCAGACAGTGTATTGGGTGTTAAGACAGACTTAGCAAGCGATTCTGAACCTTATATCCATAGCATAACGTAGCTTTTTAAATATCCTTTGCTAAACTCTCATAGACAGCCTCGCTACGAGTCAATAAACCAATAACAGAAATAGTAAATTTTAAAATTCGCGTAGGCTCTTGCTGGCTACGCTATATCAAGCGATTTTGAACTTAAAAACCAAATAGAGAAAGTATATATTTCTAAATTTTCGCAAACTCTTGCTTGCTACGGCGTAGCACTGTGCTACAAAAGCGTAGACTCGCTACGCTTAATCAAGTAAGTTATTAATCTATACTAAATCTATCTTTACATCCAAATTACACCTAGTATAAAGTGTGTACCGCAACCGTTACATACCCACATTAAAACACTTAATAAATTAATCATTCTTAAACTAATTAGTGATATCTTGAAGAAAACCGCATTCATAGAAAACAAAATCTACGTAAATTGTTGCTGCAACTTCCTTTACGTTACAGTAGACGTTGCTAGCCTCACGGTGTGTAACTTATTTTGAGCAACATTAAAACTTGTTGCTGCAACAACGTTGCGTCTCGTTTGTAAACCACAAATACAAGGTTTTAGGTTGAAATCAAATTCACACACACGGATTAATATTTTCCAATAACTCTATCCCTTTCTATCATTCAGAAGTATAATTCACTAGAGCGAGAACTCCCATTCGTTTGTAAAAGGGAATGAGGTTGCTATCGAGCAGAGTTCTCTCTCGAACAAATGACGCTAGCAATTGTTTAAACACCATCCAAAGGATTTGAAGTAAATTCCTATTCAATTGCTTCAAAAGTTTGTAAATTCGTCTACGAAATACGAAATAGAGATACAGATTTTTTTTATTCGTGCGTGTGAATTTAGACTCTGTCCCGTAGTGTTAAAGCTTGTTTTTCGCTACACCCGTGTTAGGAATAGCGTGTCGACTTACTTCGGCGCTGTCATCGTGTGTTTAAAAGACAATAAGTAATAACAAATAGATTTGGGAGTGTGGCATGAATAAAACATCGAGATTTGAATGTCGTTAGAGCGTTTTTGTTGAAGAGGTGCGGTGAGGACGGTTCTGAAAATACTTTGTAAATCTTTAAAGCTCTATTTAATTTTTATGATATGTATTCGAATAAAACTTGGCCAATTTGTTGATAAAAATATGCATACAGGCTACTAAGGAGTGTCCTGCTCTTGAGATAAAACATCACTAAATGGTTCACAATTAGTTAATTTCACAATCTTCTTAAAAACCGCTTCTTAGCCCCTTTACGCACTAGCGGTTAACCGCGCGGTTAGCCGCTTTTCCATTTTAATATGCAACCTCTTGGTATCGTACGCACTTAAACGCCACAAAGTTTCGAACCGCAGCGGTTGACCGCGGCTGTCCGCCATCTTATACGCACTGGCGTTACATGGGCGGTTTAGCTTGCGGCGAACCGCCGTTGGCGGTCAGCCGCTATTCCAACCGCGTCTAGCGGCTGGCCGCTCAAATGAACCGCCTAGGCGGCCAACCGCTAGTACGTAAGCGGGCTTAGTGATTTTGTGTTGCTCAAAAACTCTTTCGACTGCATTTTCACTTCGATATAAATACTTCACAAACTATTAAGCATCATATTAATTTTATATTTCATACACGTTTTAAGGACCGATGACAATACAATGATTTTACATGATCAAGATGGCCCATATTTGGGTTAAGCACGCCTTTGTACATGTACTTTATTTTCACTGCATTTGATGTTTTTTGTTGTACAGTGTACAATATTGTACAATGTTTTTGAACGAGTTTCATCAACAAAATGGACCTCAAAAATCGAGTAAGCAGATGTACGTTTTATAGAACCATCCTCTTCGCTAGCTCTTCATCATAACCTACATCGTCAAGCACTGTGCACTGTCTATGTATTAAGAGTGATGCACACTGTCTAATAGGCACCACCACCTTGCTTACATTTTAAAGGAGAATACACAATAGCAGTTCTTTGTATGCTATTAAATATTTTACTTTAGCAGGGACCTCACGATAGGCGACTTCAAACACATGTTTTTTTATAAATTATTCTTTGTTTTATCTAGGAGGAATAGAAAGACAGTAGGCCAACACAGACTAACCCCCGGCTGTATGCTGTGTGCTATCTGCTGTGATTGGCTGTTGAAAATTCATTCAACCAATCACAGCAGATAACGAGTGCTTGACAATTTGTCACATTAATTTTGCTATAATCGAAACGTGGGAAGCCGGGGGTAAGGGCCGATTTCACCAATGAAACTAATCGCGATTAGTTCAACTAAACTCAGTTTATGCAAATACAGCGTTCTGATTGGTTTTCAGCGGTCTCAAACAATAAAAAACAAAAAAGGAAACAGATATTTATCCGCTGGACAAGGGCAGGAAAGGAAGATGTTGACATTATTATACAAAAGCTGAGAACATTATAATTATCACACTTAAGTTTTTTTATCTAGTGTTTCTAACAACAGGATCGCATCGCATCGACAAGAATATTTTTTTTAATAAGTTTACACCCCGGTAAAAGAGGAAGATCATGGGGGAGACTGCCCAGCAGTGGGACAATTTAAGACTACTTAAAAAGTTTGGGAAACCTAATTATTTATCAACAGTTAAAAAAAAAGGAGGTTTATTTATCCATTTTTTTCACCTAATCTAAAAGCAATTTTTACATGTGTCATCAGTCGCACGCATCGGTCGTAGGTCCAAAGCGGCTCGTACTAACAAGTGCCGTGGCCTCGTTACGTCATTCACTTAACACCGCACTATGAGAGCAGGCACAGACACAAACAAACACTTGTCTTTACACATTTTATATATATGTATTTATTTATAATAATATAGGCTATATTTTAGATCACTTTTTAGGAGTCGTGTTCATTAGGCGACAAAGAGCTGATAAAATTACTCAAAATATCGCTAAATGATACACAACTTAGGCTAGGTACAGATGGTTGCAAAATAATACTTTTTTCTTACTTTGTGACTCTTTCGCGAGCATCTGAAAGTAGCCTTTTAAGGACTTACACAATAACCACTATAGACCACATTATTTTAAAGCAACCGGTTGTCTTTCGCATAATTTACATACACATATGTAACATACCATGCAACAATGTTCGCGTACTTAATATGTGTTGCATTACATGCTGCGTTGCGCGATGCAGGTATACGTTTTTATTTATGGATTATTGTTTTTTTTTTTTCTGCCAAAGACAACCAATAATTTCCAGTGTCTAGAACGCAAGTGTCAGTAAGCCAGATTAAGAATAAAATTGTTATTAAAGTGTAAAAGCGTCAAGTGTGTGTCGTGTGAGCGCTATATTTAGGCTAACTATCAATTCTTAGTTTCTGAAGCTGCCTGTCCATTTGAGCAGAAGTGTAGGGCGAGGAGAAGAAAGCATCACGTCAACAAACAAAAATGATATAAGTTTTTATACATTCTATATTTATTTTTATTCATTTTATATATTCTCTAGATCTCTAACCATTTTAGCTACGAGTTTTTTAGCATTCGGCCTGTATAGCATAGATGTACAGTACAGGTTATGCTTTTCCATAAGCAAGCATACTTGATTGGACAAGGAAACTCCGTGCTGTGCTAATATCTCACTTTTCACACCCGTTTCGCTCAAATGGACAAGCGGTCTTAAAGTGGCCTGTTCTTTTAAAAGGACAGTTTTATAAATGGTAAGCCTTTTTTAACCGATAGTTAGTACCGCTCCCGCGCTATTTTGCTCAAACGATGCTCTGACTACCCTCAAAAATGAAATTTTAAAGTACGGTTTTAAATCGGACGATAGGATGTCGACATCATATAGCCAGTCGCACCACGTACGGAGGCTGTATTATGACGTGCCAATCTCAACTTAATTTCAGTCTCAGAAAGGGATGGTGCTATCGGTAACGTATAGCTCTGTCTTTTTCACGCATTAGAATTATGACGACATGTATACGTCATAATACGGCGCCTGGTATTCAGCTAAAGCCTGCGAGATGGATGCAGGTATTCTATTTAAGAGGTGATCGTCAAAGCATCGTCCGGTACATACAAAAGGTTCTTACAAAGAGTATTGAAGGCTATAGTTAGGTCTAAGCGACACAATACAAGCCACTAACTCTGCCTAGCTCCCTAAAGAACACTGGACCATCTGGGCATGCATATGTGCGTACACATGTACAGTTGTCGTGGAATCCGACTGGAAACACCCTGTATACGCCACTCTAGTGACTGTTTTAAAACAACCCTGTTATACCATCTTGGTACTTGATACTTGTTGTAGCAGAAATGTTAAAAAAAGCAATCTTCAAAATCTACGTGGATGACGAAAATAGTTTTTGACTATTTCTTTGATTCTAGTTCTATTTTTTAAATACATTGCAGGTAAATTTAAAAAAATATATATTATTAAGTTATGAATATAATTTTTTCATAATTTAACGACTGTTTAAGGTTTAGAAATAAAATCGTACACTTTACTTCTATTGACCCATTTACCATTAATGGGCGTCAATATCTCGTGTGTTTCTCCCGATATTTACAAGAGTAGTTTTAGAGGGTAGTTATCAATAAAAGAGTGGCGACAACAAGGCGTCTCCTACTACATCGGACAGACGTAACATCGAGAGAGTAGTAACATTCTATTGTCAAACCAAGCGCAGTGGAGTCGAATGCTTACACTTAAATTTTTCGTGCTGAGACGCTATGTAGACTACACTGACATAATATTTTTAGTCTTATATTTTTTTAGTCACTGAAACTGATGATAGGTCGGAGATTTTGGAGTCTCGTCTTTTATAAGCATGCTATTTCTAAAGTCAATAATTTTGTTTAGACTCTGATTGTCCCTTGGATTCAAATATTCCCTTTCCCCGAAATGTCCCCTCCCCATAATGTCCAAATGCCCCTTCCTTTCTGAATATTAGCATCATCTGCACTTTACATGACCTAATGAACTGCACTGACGATGCAGTTGGCGTGGCCACCTGCAGCTCCCAAAATATTCAAAGAGTTTTCCATCGATTCAAAAAGAAGAAGACGGTCACCTACTGTTTAATCAAGTGCGAAGCTGATTTAAGAAACGATTGTTTTGTTCATCTTAGATCAGCAGAAGCTTAAAAAAAAACGTTAATAGCACGCTCCTGAGTAAATTCGCAGGAGCTTTATCAGACGAAAATTCAGCAACACCAAGGCGCTGCTGGCCTTCCTTGAGAAGCTATGGTGGATCAAATAATCAGTCATTCCACCCGTACGCAAAATACCCGCTTGGACGTAGAATTGCGGACACCAGCCGTTGTTTAACCAGCTGTTCAACCTAATCTAAGCATCAGAGACAAATCCCACAGACCAAAAACATTAACTACTAATCAGTGTGCATCTAAACAGCCTCACAGCAACATATAGAAAGTAATTATATAACGAACACTATGGTAAGAGTTAACAAGACGAGCGCATCGTCAAGCTGACGGACCAACAACCTGAAGCTTAGAAGTAGTACCAAACCATTGACACAGGACTGACACACACAAACACATTTGAAGATGTTGAAGAGTTGAATGAAGATATCCGAGCGTTTAGGACTTGAGAATATGTAGCTATTAAAAAGATGGGTAAAGATATTCAAGTATTTAGAAATGTTGAATAACTATCATTTGTAGATGTTGAAGAAGTAAATGAAGATGTGATAGCGTTTAGAAGTTTCGAATATGTAGATATTGAAGAGATGAGTCAAGATATAATAGCATTTAGAACTTTAGATTAAGTAGAAATTGTAGATATTGAAGAGATTGGTGAAGATAGGATAGCGATTAGAACTTTAAAATAAGTTGAACTTGAGCTAGAAGACAAGCATAATGATATAATAATGAATATAAGCATGTGAGCAAGTAGACAAAAGTTCTATAGTTCATCTATGTCTTTGCCTGTAAAGGCTCAAACTACACGGCGATGGTATAATATGAGTTTTGTAAAGAAAATTCACCTCTGAATTGATCCCAGGAAGATTTCCGAAAATCTGCCCGGTATGAACGACGTACAGAAAGCTTAGTAACTAACTTTGGGATGAAATAGATGCAGAAAATGTTGGTAAATAGTATACATTCAGGGTTTTATGAAACCAACCAACCAACCATTGGTTTCCATGTAACCAATTTATTTTATTAATAATCATACTGTCAATGACATAGAGGAAACCCTAAAAACCGCTTAAAGTTAAATCAATGTGTGTGTATATGTTAGTCCACGTGACGTCACTAAAGATACAGTGGTAAAGCGGGGCTGGCAGCCACGGCGCCATCACAGGGACCATCACGCAGCGGAACGGAGACAGCTCGTGCCCACGACACGATTATACCAACGATACATCACATACACAAAGGCAAACAAAGAAAAACTAAAAAGGAAAGAAACTAGTCGAGCAAACTTGAAGCAAAACTCATTAAAGAAATAACCGTAAAACCATAACCACTAATGAAGACAACAGTAAAGATTTAACAAGAAATAAAGAAGCTTAATGGAAATAATTACCTATGCTTGGATTTGAATCAAGCCTTCAACCAGATCAAAACTAACAATTCAATGTATGCCAAATCTATTGCTTGTGATCGGTATAAATAATAGGTAAGTAAAAGACAAGAAAATGACTTTAAAACACTATTAAAATAATAAATACGTCATAAAAATATTAAAAAGTTAGCTTCCATGATGTGATACAACGTTGGTATACCTGGACGATATACTAATATGTACTGTGTTAGTAACATGCACGCGTCCAAAGTTATAACGATAAGAAACGTAACGAAACCGACTCCGATACGATTCGAATTATTTACAACATATTTAGAGGGTAGTTTAAGAAAATTTTTACTAGAAATGCGGGTAGGACATAGTTAAAATTTTAACCCCTTCAACTAAGCTATGTGGTTTAGTTAAGTGTTTTTTTATAGTAATTTGTGTGCAAAGTATCGGTTGAAAATTGTATTCATCGCTTATTATTAATATTAATTTAAATAAAAGCAAGGTTATTAGCTGTATAACTAATTAGCATATACATTAAAGATATCGTGTATAAATAAGTCATTATAAGCTAAATGTATTGATGAACTTAGACAAATGTAATTTTTAAATGGATTGAGCATTCCTTAGTAACAATAGTCCAAATTAGCGCTATTTCTTATTTTATTTTATACATTTACCTAATTGAAGGGATTAACCAGGCACCAGACGACGAATCGAATCATTCAACAGCGGACAAAGACAGTAAAAAGCCAAAAAAGCGAACCAATCGTATCGGAGCCACCAAAACCCTGTACCAAAACTTTAGCGCAACAATAGCCCACGTTCGCAGAGGCTCTTTTTAAACGTTGCGTTAGAAAAACACGCACTGAATTTCCAACATACGGCTTAATCCTGGGAGAATGATACCGCGACGGTTGACAGGGGAGAATGGAAATGGACCTCAACTAACATGGGACAAGGGCAGGCAGATCATGGTTTAGCGCGAGTTCTAAATCCAAAAGGTCACTCTTTAGCACGCTAATGAAGCGCCCTGTTAGATTCTCAACTCTCTGCTCAATATCGAGAGTTGAACATCCAGTGTGTGTTTTTCGAACGGTGTGTTAAGGCCACCGCAGAGAAGCGCAAGACGACAATGCGACAACGATGCGACCACGTCTTATTATAGATTTTTTTTTTATGAAATATGACCATCGCGTCGTTGTTGCATTGCCATGTCCCACCTATCTATGGCAGCCATAACAAAAGGGTCCTTGCGAACGGAGACCTAGCGCAGTACTTGCGCAGTATGAGCGCAGTGTATACCTGATAGCGCAGGTGTGGCATCGGGGGCAGCACCGCGGCGCCCCACAGCTCGGGGGCTGGGACTGCGCCCGCCGGCACCTACGTGCGGTCCGACCCTCAGTACGGGCGAGACGAGCGAACCGAACGTGCAGCGGTGACGTCATTATGTGAGGTTACAGGGCGTAGCCTCAAAGATTTTCGAAACTCAAGACTTAAGATTTCTCGCCAAAAAAGTTTTAAAGCTTGTCTCCACTATACAATTAATAAAAAACACTGAGATAAATGATCTTTGACCTTGTTTACAGGCCATTTATAGACATTACTAGAGTAGATTATCAGAAGTGAACGGCACAAAAGAGACAACAAAACGGTTTCTGCCCGTACGAATTTTGGCTAATTTTACATTGATATTGTTAACCACAAAAAAACAGCTACAACAATGTATAGTGGAAACGAACTCATAGAGCTCTTAATAACTTAGAACTAGGAGGAAAAAGGCCCCGGCTCCTTTAAATACGAGATACTTCAGCACTGTAATACTCAAATAATGATGCCACCTTAAATTCTTTCAGAACAAACGTCGAGTTCGGTTCGATCGCCGTTTCGTATCTTAACTTATCTAAATACTAACATACATAATTATAATATTTGATTAAACAATAAATCCTAACCAATCACGAGTGTGCCTATTCACCTATTTTCTTTATATGCTATGCCCAGATTGACAATAAACATAGAAAAATCTTAAAGAAAAGACGTGAATTTTACATGTTTTTTGACGTCATGATGTAAAACTCGCGGCTCTCGGTAAGGTAACGTTTGTGTTAAGGGACCCGATACATCGAGATTTAGAGAGATTGTTGTCGCTGTCATTCATGAGTGAAAGTCTCTTTCTAAGGCTCGATGAGTCGTAGTAACGGGTACTATAATTTGTTCCTATTCATTGTAATTTTGATGTTGTAGTATTTTGTAAATAGGTAATATTTTGAAGTGTGTTTTAACTTAAATTGTTAACAATATTTGTGTGTGTCGTTCGTTGTATTTGAAGCAAACATTTCTTGTAGGACACAAATGTTTGCCCAAAGTGTCTCGCTATGATCAAAATTTGTCGTATGTGTGTGAAAATTATAAAAATTGTCGTGTTGCTAGCTCTTAAAATACATCTGTCGTACCTATTCATATGCTCGGTTCGATTGAATACTTTCTAAAAATTAATTACTGAAAGAAATTGTATTATTGTTTTATTTTTATTGGGACACGCCACGAAGACATTGCGTTATTAGCATATACATACTACTCTAAAATATATTTTAATACACTCCAATAAAATTGTGGTTTAGATAGGTCGGTTGAGTCAGATAGACAGACAATTTCAATGATTTATTTGAAAATATTCGAGGCAAAAATCTTTGGTTCAATTTTGAAGATACTTATGCCTAGTAGCAAACCATGGTAGAATATGACGGTCAAATTTAAATATTCTTTTGAATATACTTATGTATTCTTATACTTGTCTTTTCTGTCACAATTTAAGGTAAATAAATGTCCACTTTTAACAATCTAATGTTGCATTGATACATCTAATTCTTCAAACACTAATATTATAGTCTCTTGAGTCAAATCAAATAGACTTTGTCAAAATTGTATGAAAGACCAGCCAACGATTCTCCAATTCAGCGTCTCGTGGACGTGTCCCTTACAGCCTACAGTATATACTGGTGCACACATACCTGCGTGCGCTGCGCGTGATCACGGTGCGCGTGCGCATGCCAGCCCACTCCGCCCAGCGCGCCCAGCCGCGTGCCACGCATCTGGAATATGACAGGCTGAAGTAAAGTTACGATGCTTTATGGATTAGGTTGGAGGCAGCTAGTGGCTTAATAATAACAGCCGCACTGGTCGATCTTCAAGGTTAAGCAACACTTGCAGAGGTCAGCCCATGGATGGGTGACCTTCTATTGCATACCGAGACTTCATCGTGCCTCGGAAAGCATTTTTACACGTAACAATCGTTACGATGTCAAAAGACGTGCGCATTCGATCGTAGAATTTTCGAATTACGATCTTCTTTACAATGAATTTTCGCTTCGACTGTGTTTCAATTTTCAATGTACCTTGACCCTAAGCCATCACGGAAATAGCCCACATACAATATTTACGATTGTCGCATGCGATTACACGCCAGTAACTTGAGCAGGTGAAAAGCGCCCGCATACGGAAACGATATTTAACGTTTACTTATTATGCAAGAACTTAACATTTTTAAAAGCTCTATAAAAACTATTTGTCATTTTTTTTTTTTTTTGTATTGTAAATAGGCTCGCGCTTGACCACTATCTCACCTGATGGTAAGCGATATTGTGGTCGACGGTGAAGCACGCTTGCCTAGAAGTAACCTATTCACTCTTGACTTAAAGAAAAAATAGGAAAAAATACTACTTTTAGAGTCTGTGCGAAAAGAGAACCGTCGTGGCGTAAAATAGAACTAACATTATGTTTTTTTTAAACACTAATAACATTACAAAAATGCACTAAAAGCATTACAATTATGTTTCTAACATAGTTTCAAAATATCAAGATGTTACAGTCGTTCTATAATGACGTAACAGTGTTGTCAACATAACAAACACAGCTGCGCCCTGAAATCTTAAGGGGATTTTCTTTCCCCACAGATTCTAACATCTATATCTTCAATAGCATCAATTTTTTTTTATTCAGAAATCTTAGCGCTTTTATTGAAGACTTATGCAGGCAAAATTCAGGATTAAAAGGATTTTGAATGCTAAAATTTTAGCAACTCGCACCTCGTGTAGGAAATATTAGATTATATTTCGATAAAAGTTTCTTCGCCGATTTATGCACAAAATCTTGAAAGTAACAGACGCGAGCGAGCGCAGCAAGCTCAAAAATTTTAGCACCTTGGTTTTAAAGAGGCCATTTTAAAGTTATGAAGAAAATACATTTTTCGAACACAACGCCATCTCTGATATATGACAGCAACTAAACACGGACAAAAAAATAACATGGCGTCATACGCTAGTTCTAGTAATGCTAGTAGATGGTGATGTCGATTTTTCTGAAAATCACTCTAAATCTATATTATAAAACGAAGTCGGGTTAGTTAAATCATCCCATAAATTTGTCTAAGGTGGTACGAAGTTCGCCGGGATAGCTTGTAAATAAATAATCAGATCTCCAATCACATTACCGTCGTTACCTGGTTAATATCCAACAGCAGCGGAGTGTGATGCGGGTGCGTATGGTGTGTGTGATGCGTATGATGCGCAGGATGCGCGGGATGCGCCGGATGCGCGGGATGCGCCGGATGCGTGGGATGCGTGGGATGCGCGGGGTGTGTGTGTTGGTCTAGCAGACGCTCCGTCCAGGTGCCCGCGCCGTTGTTCACGTAACGCATCCGCCGTCTGTGGAGAATATAACGTTATGGTATTATAACAATCTTTACAAATTAACCTATCACGATCTGGAAGTTTCATAAAAGGCTGAAAAGACCAGGTAACTTGTAAGTAGCGTCAAACTGCAATCACCAATAATAAATTGCACATTCGCTGATTGCGCCGTTTCGGTTAAATTGTTGTGTTTGCGCGGGTGGAGGAAAATTATCTGGGTTTTTGACTATTGTGTCCCTTCCCCTCGCACACAGTGCCATCGCAACGGGTATGAGCGAGAAAGCTGTATCTCGATGATAACTGAAGACGACTCGGTCCTCAGTGTTCTTACACACCTCACTGATCGTCTAACCGTCGCTGCAAAAAGACGCTAACACATACCCGCGCTTAATTCTGGCGATGATTGCCAACAGACTGGATTGCCCATATATCAAGCAATGCTGCAGCAGACATATTATAAGCTTGTGAGTGTTAGTTTTTGTCTGTGCTTATTATCCTGTCTGTATCCTTTTATGTACCCATTTGTCTATGAGTCTTGTTACTTGAAATAAACTAGTTTTATTTTATTTATTGAATTAATAAGCCGCTGTCATTCGTGGGAAGACAGTACGTTCACCGGTTCCTTTGCACCCTCTCTGCTAATCGAGCCGTCATCGAAGGATCAGCCAGACATACTGTAAAATAGGGATGTTTCCTGGTTAGAAAAATTATGATTCTATTTAGTTCTATTTAGATTTCTCTCAAAAGTTCAGGAGTGGGGTGCTTGTGACGTCAGTTTGTCAAGTAACACACCGTGACGTCACACGATATTTCAACGCACTGTATTGTCGTAGTTTTTGTTTATGTGGCAAAATAATAAATACGTGTGCAATACTTTTAGATTATCTAACTGATGGACTAAATAAATATTTTTTGTCAACTACCCTATTCCCTAACCTTAGAGCAAGCGGGTTGCTATCGAGTCCACAGCCGTTTGTTATTCCCTTCTGTCTAAACCAGCTTATCTCAATTTCTGCCTCACGATTTGGGACAGTATTGTTCCCACTAAAGTTAAAGACTTAGATTAGATTAGATTGACAGTTCGGAAAGACACAATCGCCCTGATGAACAAACTGTAGAATTGGTTATGAACACTTCTGAATTTGTGTGCTAGCACAGCAGGCAATTCTTCCTTCGGAGTTCGGATTAACCGAAACAAAGATGTTTGGGTGGGTAAGGCTCTGTTATATTATGTGATCTCTTTCAAAACTAGTCGAACAAGTCCAGTTCTTTTTAGCTTTCAAGTGTCGTGGTGACCCAGTAGCTAAGACCCCGCCACTCGTGCTTGGGGTCGTGGATTCAAATCAAGCAGGCAAGTACCAAAGTGACTTTTTCAAATTGATATGTACTTTCTTAGTTTATCTTGGATATCACAGGCAACGGTGAAGAAAATACCGTGAGGAAACCTGGACATCTGGTTTTAGTATGCCAGCTCGCCAATATGTATCCTCCGACTGCACAGCATGATTTTCTTCTTGTTTACATCTTTATAGTTCGCTTTTTAAGCAGTCGGGTTTTCTTATTTTTAACCGACTTTCCAAAAAAGGATGAGGTTCTATGATCGACTTCGAGTTTGTTTTTTTTTTTTTTGGTGTATTTTCACCGGTATCTCCGTCAATTGTGGACTGATTTTGAAAATTCTTTTTTTGTTTGTTAGAGTATGTTTCGAAATTGGTCCCATTTTAATTTGGTGAAGATCTGATGAAGAACTTCGGAGATATACAGCAGAACTCTTCAATAAATAAAGGCAAATCTCTCAGGATTGCTGCAATCGCATGTCTGTTTATTGTTTATACCATTTCATAACATAACACCAGTACGCTCTAAAGGGGTACGCAGATGTGTACAGTTCACCTTGGTACACTCTCATTTCACCGGTTATGATCAAGTTTCATGGCATTCGGGTACTTAATCTATTCTGGCATTATAAGTACCTCACTAAAGGCAAGTTTCTTAATAGGTACAACTAAAAAGTAAAAAATAAAAAATCTTTTTTACCGACTTCGAAAAAGAAAGTTATTTTTCACTTTGTAGTGTTTTTACTTAGTTGGAAGTCGGTAAGTAGTATTTTTTTTGTAAAAAAGATTTTTTATTGTATTAACATTTTTATTGTATTAACGTCATTCAGAAAGATACTTACGGTGGCTGATAGTGATGTCTCGGCGTGCGACGTTCGACCGCTGGCGCTGACACCGACACATTACTCTCCCCTGAAAACGTACAAACAACACATTAGACATTCTGGCTTCATATCCTGCAGATAAAGAACCAGTAGCGAATGCAGAAGTTCCCTGGCAGGAGCTCATGGTCCACAGCGGGTAACTAAGACTGTTGTGCGAGAAAATTAGACATAATCTATACTAATACTAGCTGACCCCCGCGACTTCGCTCCCGTCAACTGGCTATTTATCTACCTACCACTACCTAACCTACTTACCCTACCTACCTTACCTACCCTACTTACCCTACCTACCCTAGCAAAATCCCCATTAACAAAATGATCCGCCATTTATTGAATTAATTTGTTACAAAAAATGTGATAAATGAAGAACCGCTCGACCGATTTTGTGCAAACTTCACATAAACCATCTACTAAATAGTCCGAAAAAAGCCAAAAAAATTGGTTTGGATAGGTGAGCCCGTTCTTGAGTTATAAAATTACAACGACAAGTGGCATTGATTTTTATATATATAGATTACAAAGAGGTAAAGTTTGTGAGTTTGTGAGGTTGTAGGGGGTAATGCCTTTGGTATGAATAATGACTTAACCCCCGACGGAAAAAGAGGGGATGTGCATTTGTGTATCCGTCTGTGGCATCTTAGCTCCTAAACGGATGAACCGATTTTTATTTCGTTTTTTTTTTTTTATTATGACTATATCGAGAGTGTTTTAGCTATGTTTGATGAAAATCGGTTCAGCCGTTCAAAAGTTAAGGGTGTTTTACTGTATCAATCGGGATGTTTTCGCAAGATATCGTGTCATAATTATGTGTTCAATAGATTCTCGATCGAAGCGTGTCTGCTACTAGATAAATTATGTAGCATGAAATAAAAATATGCCCGAGGTTTTTAATTTTGCTTGTCAAGGCTGCTATCTCCCCTTCGCATTATGAGACCGAAATAAATTAAAATTCGCTTCAGGCAGATGGTATCCTATCGGGTCTTGTTACCGAGTGGCAGACACATTTGTGCGTTTAGATTTTCATGGTATTCGGAGTATCCGCCTCCAGCACCACATTTCGAATGCGTCCAGAGGTCTACCCTGTCTTTCTCTTGTCCGCAGTCCCAAGAATGGGTTGACAGATGCTATGACAGCCGATTCCCTTACACAAATTTTATTTATCATTAGTTTTATACCGTGGTATAGATGGGATAATTAGTTACCTGAAGACAAATGCCTGGAGATACGTCTTCGTTTCCTGCTGGGACTGTCCCCTGCTTTGGAGGAGAGTTCACCGTCTGAAGAGCCAGCTCCACTGACCATGGACTCCACTGGTCCTTCGAGGGGATTCGTATCCTGTGAAAATGAGAATATGGATATTATATTCAAGATGTTAACTTAGGATCATCGGATACTGGTCAAATCGAGTCTTTCGCGGTTTTCATGGCCAGGTTTTGAGTAATATTTTTGTAGTACACTTTCTTGTCGGAGCTCGCCTATGCTTTGAATATAGCTGTTTCGATAGACAAAAGAAACATTGTGTTTTTTTTTAAATCGTAATAGGCTTGCGCTTGACCACTATCTCACCTGATGGTAAGCGACGACGTGGTCGATGATGGAGCTCGCTTGCCTAGAAGTAACCTATTCACTCTTGACTTAAAGACTCCCAGGTTGTAGCTATCGGGAAATACAGACTCCGGCAGGGAATTCCACTCTTGTGGTTTGTCAGTATATCTGGCATAGTGTGAGCTGATGTATCCTTGACGCCATTTCGCGCTGTTAAGTTTGCATCTGCCATTTACTGTCTCTGCACCACCCTTGGGGCGAAAATACACATGTTTGTAACTTGTATGAAAGTATGCAAGTAGCTTGCACACCAATCAGAAGTTTATATGGCAAGCTACCAGCACACTTTAATGCAAGTTACAGGCATGTGTTTGCGACTTTGTCGCCTTTGTACAGTTATTTTTTACTTGAGCATAAATACATTTCCTAAAGAAACTTTTCGATTGCTAAACTTATTTTTTTTTTTTCAATTGCCTCTCGCTTGACCAGTATGTCACCTGAATATGGTAAGCGATGTTGTAGTCGACGGTGAAGCACGCTTGCCTAGAAGTAACCTATTCACTCTTGACTTAAAGACCCCTAGATTGTAGCCATAAACTTGAATGAAAAGGCTAAAAGAGAGAAAGAATAGAATATCCTACCATGTGGTGATGATGCATCATATGCGGAGGGTCTGCTGAGGGACCAGCTCCTCCTGGACTTACGCGCATTTCTGTGAAATGACACAAACAATATTATTAGTACCTCGCTGTGTTTGTACTTATATGACATATCTACTCACGTGTCTCCTCTTGAGAAACGAGTCAATATGCTATGTACATTTTTAAAGTGTGCAAATCTTCAGAGATGTCCTCCACTCCGGGGCGTGTGAAGGGGCCTGTCAGACTAACTGATTAAACCATACGGTGTTTTGCAGCTATCTTTGCTGGAGTGCTTGCGAATTTCGTCACGCTCTCCTGGCCATGTATTGGCTTGCATGAATTCATGCAATTCCTTGGCAGAAGCGAGCAGAACACGCCGTCTTGGGTCTTTGACTGTTCAGGCAACAGATTCCCCAAGTCTGTTACCTGCAGGCCACATCCTATGACAACTGGAGATCGTTTCGCGTCGTCAGCCGCCGGGTGCTTCGCTTCGAATCTATAGTGCTTTGATCCTATGCGCTATAGATAGGTAATCGCATGTAAAAAACTGATATTCAACTGCATCAGCCATGATGAGTTCCTTCAAGGCTAGGCAGATGATGGTCTTGAACATGGGCTATGGTGTTTGTCTATTCGTACCTGTGCGGCGTCTTTCGGAGGGTCCAGCGGCACGGCGCTCTGCGCGTCGTGAGCCACCTGCTCCGCCGCCTTTGGAACAAGTGGTACACATCAGACAGTGCCCAAACATTCCGGCATACGTCCATTGGCCGTTTTAAATACCAATAACCTATACGTTTGAAGTGGTAGAAGGACGGTTTCAGACCAAAACTTTTTAAATATAGTTACTACCCATTGCTGTTAGTCTGTTTATTGTAGCATGTACGGTGTACCTGAAGTATCGTTTGTGTGTTTTGACACGGACACCAATTTTTGCAGCAAAAACAATTATCCCGTATAAAATAATACTAGAAGTTGATGACTCCAGGTAGCTTTCAATCCTATACACAATGCCGTCTGGCTAATTTTATTCTCAGAGTTGACTATAGTGCCCCGCTGTTGGCACAGTTTGCGTATTGGCTGCAGATGTCAAGCCCCCCCACACACAATATATTTTTATAGCCTACAATTACTTGGTTCAGGTACGAGTATAAGGCATTTAATATGCCTACAGTCGTAGGTACCTGGTTAAGGTTCAGTTAAAATCCAGCCAGTCAGACACTGGCTGCTAGTTGTCTGGCATTTTGCTGAACTGGGGCCCTGCTCCTACCATGAGCTCTTGTAGCAAGTTTATATCCATTGTACGTAAGGGATACTGGACCTATTTGGCGCAGCCGTAAGGCACACAATTTAATTAAACCTTTTTTAAAGTTTTAATCTAAATCTTTGTGCACGAAATGTGTGCCAAATAAATACGTTTTCTTTATTTTTTTTTTATTTTAAACACATTACTGATAAAAATATCTGCGTCTAACAGCGAAGATCATTTTTTAATATCTAGAGACTCGCGCCTCGACCTGTATCTCACCTGATGGTAAGCGATGACGTGGTCGACGGTGAAGCACGCTTGCCTAGAAGTAACCTATTCACTCTTGACTTAAAGACCCCTAGTTTATAGCTATCAGGAAACTAAGAATCTGGCAGGGAATGTCACTCTTTAGCTGTACCCACAACGAAAGTATTAAAATCTCGCAGCAAAAATCAATTAAAACACGTACCTATACTAAGCGGCCTCGAATGCTGCTCATGAAGCATATGCTGCTGATGCGGGCCATGCGGCTGATGCGGGCCGTGCGACTGATGCGGATGGTGGTGGCGCACGTCGCGCTTCACCGGCGCGGGCGCAGGTGGGGGGGAGGCGGCCACGCAAGCCTCTTTTGGACTGCCGGCGCTGCTACCATCGCTGTTGACAAGGACAATTTAAGGTTTATTTATTTTTGGCAAACAAACAGTTACACAAAAAAATACAAAGACAAGCTATAAAAATTAACATATTATGTGTTACCTGCGACGTTATCCACATCGTAGACTGTGCTATGTGGTAATTAGGCAACAATTCATTTTCTATTGTAAAACACCTGATTCAGGTTTCATCACAGTTGAGGGTCTATACGGCCCACGACTGAGGCTGAGAGTAACATAAATGGACTAACTTAAGTGATCATTTACAAAAGGTTAGAGATGTTTTTGTAAGGTTTTAAATAAAACAATACTTGTTGAGTCGGGTAAAAATAAGAAACTTTCCCAGTTGCGTTACTAAGGCCCACTTGCACGAAAAACTTAACTCAGAATTAGTTGCTAACACGGGGTTATATTGACAATATTGTATGACGAACTGTCAATTTAACCTCGTGATAGCAACTAACTCAGAGTTAAGTTTTTCGTGCAATTAATGGTCCCAACTAAAGTAGTAGGAAAACATTTTAAAGAAATCATATGCAGCTAGTGCTTTTGAAATAACATGCCTTAGAACAGATTAGAACGGATCGGAGAACTTTAGGTAGGTATCTAATGATCTAATTAAATTGAAGTCTACGAATTGTTTAAAGGAAAACTGTCGAAACTTCCAAACTATTCTTCGGATACTTTTTCTTGCGAATGTAATATCGGCCCTACATCCGATCCGTGTCGATCACGGACACGGGCGTGTAGTGCGTTACCGCCCTTAGACAAATAATCTTTTATAAAATTAAAACATAATTAATACCAATAATATGCATGTATTATTATATTATTATGTATGCATTGTGTGCTGTACTCGTATTTGTTTAGTTTATTTAGCTAGTAAGAATTTAAATATTTAAGTGTTTGTAAGTTTTTCTTGTGCGCTTTGGTTAAATGTCGTAATTTGCAAATCTGAGGCTTGTTTTTAGAGAATTATGGATTACGCTCGCCTTTTTAAATAAACTGTCCCATTGTTTTTGTATCTGTTTGTTTTGTGTACAATAAAGAATATGAATATGGAGATTTCGTAGCCCTATTTCATACCCAGACGAACGCACAAAGACAAAGCCACACAAGTTGCCTCAGTCGTGTTGCAAGTGTATGTGCATGACGTCACAAAGTCACTTCCAACACGAGTGGCGCTTGACAATGTGCTTTGTGTAGTTAAGCCAACGATACACCAGATTAACTGCGACACTACAGCTGGACAAAGACTGTGATAACGGTGGAGCTGATAAAAGATGTTCTGGGATACGTCGCAATGTGTATGAGCTTTATGTCTAGACACGGTATGTGGATGCATTTGAAGTCGATAAAAGAACCCGCAGACACTACGCATCGTGGCAATGCAACCAAATTAAAAGAAATACTTCGTGTGAACCTTTATGTCGGCGCATTTTCATCAATGTGCGTGAATTCGGTTGAATCATTTTAAACTTTGGTCGCTTATCCGGAACGAAAAATGCTCCGGTATGCAGTGCCGGAAACATAATCGTATGAACTCCATTTTGGAGTTAAGCTCGCCTTGTACATGAATATTGATTTCACTTTCTGAATTGTTTTGGTATACAATAAAGAATAAAGAATTAAAACGTCTAGAATGGTCTTTTCTTCCGTCACAATTTGCGAAAGCGGTAAGGATTCTGTGTCCTACAACGCACACTCTACAATACTCACAGCGGATCTTTGTGTCTCTGAATATTTTTGTGTCAATGTTGAAGGTAAAGATAGCATTGTATAACTGTCTCTTTCACTCGCTTACGTTTGTCGCATCGTCCTATCTCGCTTACTTTGTGCAGTACACTCAATGGTTGGCAGAGCCAACTTCAGAGATACAAAGATCCGTTGTGACTACTAAAGCATAGTGAGTTCCGATCTAGAGACCAAAACTTAACAAATATTACCCTAAATGTTGATAAATGCACGAATTCATTTTCTATTAATATTAGTAGGCTCGCGCTTGACCACTATCTCACCTGATAGTAAGCGATGACGTAGTAGACGGTGAAGCACGCTTGCCCAGAAGTAACCTATTCACTCTTGAGTTAAAGACCCCCAGGTTGTAGCAGAAAACACACGTCTACGGCAGGAATTGCACTCCTTAGCTGTGCACACAATGAAAGTATTTGCAAAACGTTTAACGTACCGATGGCATCACCGTACGTCTTGTAGTCCGATGATGGAACGGGCTACGGCACGTGTATAAATAAAGTCGTTAATTCATAAACACTAAAACAGAGCGACATATTCAATTAAACTAATCTCCATAGTTACAGGCAAGTCTTACGCAAGTAGTAGCTCAGCTAAGCACGTGTACCGTGTAGCCTTCATACAAACACGTCGCATGCTTCGCTGGCTGTGACGCAATGTTCGCGTCACAGCTCTTTGTTTCAGATTCCGTGGACGGTCATATAATTTAGTTGTGATATAAGAGTTCTGATGGCCTAAATGTACAAGCATTTTAGGAATAAGAAGACTTTTGAAATCGTCAAAAAATCTGGTGTGTTAGAAAAATTGTAAATGGTACCGTCTAGATTCGTATGCTCAAGCATACTGCACTACCACGGGGAGATAGTGCAGTTATGTCTAGAACTCCACGGTGTCCTCCTGTGCCGCTTATGGCGGGAACACGGGCAGCTGTAGCACTCACCGCGAACCCGCCGCGAGTGTCTGTCACAGACCCTCCTCTAGGGTATACCCTCACCCACCGGCGCACCAGAACACATTGTACGCCGTGACCACCTAAGGGACCAAACCAGTACGCCAGACGAACCCGACAAACCCTTGGTTCCCTGTGACGGGTCAAGTCAGGGGATAGGGAGAGCAGACAACGCTATACCGCTACTCCTCCTTCCCTGCAGAACCACCGCGTCCGCCATCAGACGGGGCGACCCCGTCCAGGCCGCGGAATGTAGGGAGAGCGGCGCACCGCAGTACCGGCACTCCTCTCCCGCCGCAGCCTCCTACCCTTAGCCGCGTTGCCTACCATACGACATCGCGGTCCGCCTCAGTTGCGATGTCGCATTTGTTGCCAAGCGGCACCGCAACCTACTTGTTGGCCCTGGCTGCCGAGTTTTAGGTCGTTCTTTCTTAGAAATTGGGGCAGCGTATAGTGAATCACCTCTCACTGAGAGGAGGCCTATAAAATATCAAAAACTAACATAAATAATCAAATAATCTGAGATTTATACTCAAGGTCTAAACCAGCATCAAATCCAAATTACTCAATACCCTGAGGGATTAATTATAAAATAGTAATTAATTATAACTAAGACATGGTTAGTTAGCACGTGCTCTTGGAACTTGATACAAAATCTACGTCTCCAATGTCAAAGTTTATAATGTATTATTACCTCGTTTTTGTTAGGTTTTGTTCCTTTTTAACTGATATGGCTTGTTTTAAATAAAAAACGAATGAATAATACTTACTTTTTTGTTATACAAAAACGTGTATAGGTATGTCTTAATAATTCCAAAACAACTGCCGGCCATGGAGGCGATAATATTTTATTGTAAACACTCGGAGTTCATCAAGTGATTTCTAGCCAGTACGAGGAAAGCGGCTTTTGTTATTATTTAAACCCTTAAACCGTTATTTTCTTAGCTTGAGGCCACATTCGGTCGATGGTCGTGAGTGGCCTGAGACGTAGGCTAAAATATAGTGCTCAAGCCATAGAAATCTTTTTTAAAACAAGCATATTTCGTATTCTTTTCAGAAACCCTTTCATTTGATACCCATACCATGGCGGTGCACAAAAAATAACTAGTCCGCCATCTTGGGCCGTCCGCCATATTTGATTTAGAATGACGTCATTTAGCTAATCACGCATTGTCATCCAACCTAAACGTTTATGGATACTTTCATCTTAATCGGTGGAGAATAACTGCTTTAAAATTCAGTTACAAGATTTGACGAAAACACTTAGGTACATATTATTGCAAGTTAAATAAAAGCTTATAAAATGGCAGCGGTTTCTCATAAAATAATACAGCATCTTTTGATTTCAAAATTTAAACTCCACTTACAGCTATTTTTAAAGGAAGAAATTTCCCTCCCAGTGAAAAAAGACATCATCAAATCTATACTAATATTATAAAGCTGAAGAGTTTGTTTGAACGCGCTAATCTCAGGAACTACTGGTTGGAATTGAAAAAATCTTTTTGAGTTGGATAGTCCACTTTTCGAGGCAGGTTATAGGCTACATAATATCACGCTACGACCAATAGGAGTGCAGCATAAATGAAAAAGGTTGCAAAAACGGGAAAAATATTCCTTTTTGACAGATTCCGTTGCGTGCGCTGCGTAAGCGGTTAAAGTTTCGCAACATTACATTCATGTATGTAAGGAAGTTAGGGTAGGTAGGTAAGAGATGTCAGCACAACTGACGGGGTCCGCAGGGTCCGCTAGGGCCGATGCCTGTCTGTGTCGCGGATAAATTTGAAAAAGAGTTACCGCGGCCCGCGGCGGCTCAAGCAACTGAAGGAACACGGGTGGGTTTTAGTCAGTAAAAGTCTGACACGCCCTTCCGCTTCACCCAGAGCGGGAGAAGTCATTGGATGATTTCCAAACAAAAAAAAAAAAAATAAGTGTAGGTAGCCAGTTGACGGGAGCGACCCGCGTGGGACAGCACGTACGTTATAAAATAAATCAATTTAAAGTACTTATAAATCGTCAAGAAGCCGATCAGTTAGGCAATGAGATAGTCAAACTTTTTTGCTCATTCCAAGAAACCATTTCCGAGGCATCCAACTTCAAATTGAGCTGAACTTTCTAATTTTTTTGCACCAAATTACCTAGTTCAGTTTCGGTACCTACACCAGGTAATGCGTCAAGCTATCAGAGCAGAGGCAAGTCGAGTTGGGTCGAGGTGCTCAGTTCATGCGGACGGCTTTCACCACACTTTCCATTGCGCCACGACAGGGCGGATACATAGTATTATGTAAAGGTTTGATAAGATAAAAAAAAGGCAATAAAAAGGCTATTTTTCGTGGTATTTGGCAATCTGGCACGAGGTTGCATAGCCGGTCACGATTCAATTTGGCTTTTTTACAGTTAGGTATAAGGGAACTTACCCATACTACGTAACCAATTATTTAAATGTTTTACCCTCGCCCCCCCTCTCAGTGACAAACCGTAGTATGTACCAAGAAACCCCCACTAATTTTCACGCAATTTTTTTGCAAACAAAAATGAAAGAAAAAAAATTGCTCATATTTGTCTTTATTAATACGGCGCTTGCCACGTGACGCCAAGAGTGCGTGCTGACCTATAAATAAAAGTGAAAAAAATATTATCAAGAAGAAAAAACTTATGTAATAAGTTAAAAATATAATTTAATAACAGGTAAAATAACTTAATAATATATATTATTTTTTTTCCTTTTATTCACGTTTATTTTTCATCGCAATCATCTGTGATTTTAAAAAGCGGTAAGCGCTGCGCGCCATATTTGAATATAGCTCGAAAAAACGCGAGATTTCCCTAGGGGCTATTGACTACGTGACGTAAACCTAGGCCACGCAACGCCCACGCCCCTGCGACCAAGCATTTGAAGACCGCCTGAACGGGTCAAATAGTATGGGTACGATCCCTGTTTTATTGACTGCCTCGTCGTCCAGTGTAGGTCGTAAGTGCTTGATGAATAAGAGCCGAAAGAGGGGGATTCGAGTCAGCTCCGAATCCAGCAAGAATAATATATATTGACGTTATGATTCATAATTAAAATGAATTCCAAAGCGGAAATATTCTTCACATACTTATTTCATAATAGTTTACTCATATCACTCTGTACCTAAGTGCTTAGTTGCATAAATTGAAACACGTTTGCCTTGAAATAACCTATTCACTCTTGACTTAAAGACTCCTAGATTGTAGCTGTCGGGAAACACAGAATCCGGCAGGGAACTCGACTCCTTAGCTGTACGCATAATAAAAGTGTTTTCAAAACGTTTTGTGCGTATGGGTGGGATGTCTACCATGTACCGATGACACACGCCGTACGTCTGGTCCGATGTCCAAAAGTCGTGCAACATTGCCCTAGTGTCTCTTCTCATACGGAGTTACCAAGTAAAAAAAGACGAAAACCTGTAGATTACTTGACTTGAGCCTAGGCAACAAGGGCCTAGGCAAGTTAACCAGCCACTTTCTATGCATTCAATATTATTTTATCCAGATTCTAGCGTAAAATAATCTATACTTACGCACGGATAAATCATTATCTAGATTTATTTAGTATTTGCCCAAAAAAGGGCAAAGATAATCTCCGCCTGTCACTTTCTAGACTATTCTATCTAGCCGCAGAAGCCACAAAGCATATATTTAGGTACTGCTGTATTTATACATATATATGTACAGATAATGACAGGTCTGCAGCCTGACCTCTGTCAGACAGGGTCACGCCTTGTGCCCGAAACGCACCGCCACTCTCGGTCTCGTTCACATTAAACGTAGTAAATGCTTATTCAATGCTGCTGAGTGCAATTCGAGAATGTTCGAAGATGCCTTGTAAAAACCCATTTTCTTGGTATATATGGTTCCCTTATTCCCATTATTTGGGGTGGCATCTCCTCGCTTTTCTGAGCATTTGGGCTATCACAACTACTGTATCGGCTTATAACTGTAGTCTTTTTTTATGTGACATGAGACATCCAACTACCAGTGCTGTGGCCAGGGTCACGCTTGTGCCCGAAACCGTCACTCCCGTTCACATTTAGTATAGACTAGCTGACCCGGCGAACTTCGTTGCGCTTAGCAGTCGATTCTTTAATTTTTTAGTTTTTTTTTATTATGATACCTACTTAATTTCATTTTATTTTTACTTATTGACGGCTCAGTGGTGACATGCGAGTGAGCTGCGCGCGGTACTGGACATTGCAACATTACTTTATTTTTCTAAAATAAAAGAATTTTTCTAAACTAAACGTAACCTAAGTTACTCCTTATTACATCAGCTACCTGTCAATAAAAGTCCCGTCAAAATCGGTCCAGCCATTTCAGAGATTAGCTGGAACAAACAGACAGACAGACAGACAAAAATTGTAAAAAATGTTATTTTGTATACATGTAATAAAAAACGGTTATTTCAATATTACAAACAGACACAAATTTTTTTTATATGTATAGATACGTATGCGATGCTGCAGAGTGCAGTTCAAGAATTTTCTAAGATGCCTTGTAAAAGCCCATTTTCTTCGTCTATATCTTACCCTTTTGCCCATTATTTGGGGTCGCGTCACCTTGCTTTTCTGAGCCTTTGGGCCATCCCAAGAGTGAAATTGCTGTAAGTCTTTGTATATGTGACATGAGACATCCAACTACCAATGCTGTGGTGCCACGCCTTGTGCCCGAAACCGTCACTGTCGTGTCTCGTTCACATTTACTATATATGCGTATGCGATGCTGCAGAGTGCAGTTCGAAAATCTTCTGAAAAAGTTTTCAAATTTATTTCTCAAAATTCGGACGAAGTAGAAAAAAACATCCTGAAGAAGCTAGCTGCACGGTTGGTTTGCAGTTCAAATGGAGTCAGCGTGCGGTCGTTGGAACTGCACGCCAACTGCGCACCGACAGCAATCTGGCTGCACGGTTAGTTTGCAGTTTTTAAACCTTTTGCTTGTTTACAGTAAGCGTTATACCTGGCGCAAAGTCATTTTCTTTCTTTATTTTCCAGTATCATACAATTGCAGAAATTTATACTAATATTATTAAGCTGAAGAGTTTGTTTTTTTGAACGCGCTAATCTCAGAAACTACTGGTTGCTTAGCTTCCGTTGCGTGCGCTGCGTAAACGGTAAGCCGATGGTGTTAAGTAACGCAACAATCTGGATGTAGGGTAGGTAGGGTAGATGGGTAGGTAGGTAGCCAGTTGACGGGAGCGAAGCCGCGTGGGACAGCTAGTGCAGTATAACACAATCAATGCGCCAGACAAAATTTACAAAAGCGAGCACTTACGCTTCGTAAAATATTTACGAAACATTTCATCAGCCCTTCTCGAACCCCTCATCTTCTACACTGGTTATAAGGGTAGAAACTGTTTGTTAGGGTGTTAGAATGGCTCAGATCTTTAATGAGAATAACAAAACATCACGCTTGCATTCCCCTAAGTGTTATGCTGAGATGTAGAGCTATAGTAATCTCACATTTCGTCAGATATATTTAAGCACGGTTTTTTTTTTAATATTATGCTTACGCTCGCGCTTGACCACTATCTCACCTGATGGTAAGCGATGATGTGGTCGACGGTGAAGCACGCTTGCCTAGAAGTAACCTATTCACTCTTGACTTAAAAAGCCCTAGCCGAAAGATGTGAGCTATTTTTGTGTCAATGTTGATGGTGAAGATAGCATTGTATAACTGTCTCTTTCACTCGCTTGTGTTTGTCGCATCGTCCTATCTCGCTTACTGTATGCAGTATACTCGATGACAAACTGTTTCTTGAGCATTGGTTGGCAGAGCCAACTTCACACACAAAGATCCGTTGTGACTATTATACTCAATGGTAAGCGATGATCTGGTTGAAGCTCACGTCTTGTAAAGTTATTATTCACAAAATTTAAAAAATAAATATTGAAAACTCAACTGCAGGGGCTTGCAGAGTTGCAGGGAACGAGACAATCGAAGCCCGGAATCTACCAAGTTATTATACGTCTTAAAACTTCGAAACTCAATTCGCCTTGACGAATTTGGCCTGTTTTCACACGTCTGGTTTTTGGCGAGATTATTACATAAGTATAGCAACTGGTTCAACATAACAGTAAACCGTTCGCTTTTGCCCGAAATCAGTTCACGAAAGTTGTTTTTTTAATGCTAAATAACTTGTTTCCTGCTCCTTTCCGAAGGGTCGTGAATATTGATACTTTCCAAACTGTGGTTTATGTAAGTTTTGGAACAGGCAGAAATCGGATAGCAAAGAGTCTTGAAACTTGAAATCTTTTTTTACTGCTCGATTACTCAAAGACACCTGGACCGATTTGGAAAATTCTTCGTTTGTTGGAAAGGGCATACTGCCCATGTGGTCCTATGGTCATCAGGTCAGATCAGATCCCGGAGAAATCGAGGGAACTCCTCAAATATTATAGACGGCAAACAATAGGTACCAAAGACACCGACTTCGGCAAATAAAGATTTTTTTTGCTTAGTAGAGCATTTTTACAGCTAACCTACTAATCACAACATAAACATACCATCACGCCAGTATTCTCCGAAGAGTAATACAGACGTGTACTCGCCTATTTGTACTAAGTAAGCAATTAAGACAAGAATCGACAGTGCCCTTAGGCAGAGGTATACCAAACAATTGCTTGAAAATTCTAAAGAGCTCTACCTTGATATTTAAAAGGGCATAAACTACATACATACCTACATATTCCATCAATTTTTTTTTTTGTCAATGTTACTAATATTGTAAATAAAATAAATACGGAATAAATAAATAATAATAATAAATCCCGTACGCAAAATACGCGCTTGGTTTGGAGTTGCGGAAACCAGCCCGTTTTAACCTAATCTAACCAATTGTAAATAAATTTTATATATTTTGTTAATTTAATCAATTATATTGATGGTATAATTTTTACCATTTTATTTTTATTACCAATTTTATTAATTTAATCAATTATATTAATTGTATTATTTTTACCATTTTGTTTTTTTTACCAATTTTATTAATAATTAAGTACCTACATCAATTGTATAATTCTAACCAATTTCCTGTTCACCAATTTTATGTTTCACTTGTATTCATAATAAACGCTTATTACTATGTAAGTTAGCTTTTTGATTCTTTGAAATTGTGAATGTGTTGTTTACCTATAAGCAATTGTTGCACTGTAAAATTAGTTTACATGCCGTATCTTTTGTGACAATTAAGTGTAAACAATTGTTGGTAAACCCGATAAATAAATATTACATCTCCAAATTAACTCCTGCCCTAAGCAAAGCCAGTGTAAACTCAAGCCGTCAAGCGTTACCTAAATATCCTCAGGTCAAAGAAAGCTTGATGCCGTTCCCAAATAGTTCAGTTTAACGCAAAGTTCTCGGTTCTCGGAGAACGCAACCCTCAAATAGTTTAAGAGGCTGAGGGGCGGTCGATGACCCCACATGTTTTCGGGAACCCAGGTTTACCCGAAAATCCATCATCAAACTATTATCAACTCTATTTTCATTACCGTAAAGTGTAATTTCACACGTTACCACACCGAACAAAGTATAAGCGCGGTGCCATTTCGCATAAAAACTAGCCGTTGCGTTTTCAACCGTATTTCATAAGTAATAAGATGGCATTCTTATGATAATCGCGTGTGAATAATGAAAAATCATACTTTATTGTCCGATGCTGACGACGCGAAAAATTGCTCAAAAGTTTGAGAAATAAAGTTCAGTTTCCAGTGTCTGGCCGATAAGAGTTTGCGGTCGGTGACAAAGTTTGACATAAATACGAAATTCGTGGATGCTCGCCGTCTCTGTCACTCCTGGTGTATATGATTTTGAGTGAGCGAGACAGGGATACACGTGGCGTTGCGAGCAAAACAGCGGAGGTTTTCTTTTTGTCTGTTTTTGTATGGAATAAGAAACGTGGGGGACTTTCAAACTTCGAATCGAACAACAGTCGGCCGCGGCGTAGGTACTAACGAAGGCCTTCTTAATACTACGCATTATCTTCATACACAGACCACAGAGAAGCTTAAGCGGTCACTGCTTGGGACGGTATTGACATAAACTTAACAAACAAACGAAGCGTGTCAGTGAGCGTCAGCGTCACTGTTTAGTCACACAAATTGACGGCCCGTATCAATTCTTATTATGACAATGAAAGCTGAAACTTGTCATCGAACTTCGGAACTAATAATATCATCAATACATATAATAAATCTATAGAAAATTCGCTTTTACAATCCAAAATATTTCCAAAAAAAAATTGCCAGGGTGATAAAAGAATATACTCTACAGAACTTATTTCCAGCATTTTTGAATTTTTTGTCTGTTTAGTTGTGCACGCATCACGTAAAATGTACGAAACAAATGTAGATAACTTTTATACATGAAAAATGTGCGTAACTTGAAGTATTATTTAGTTTAATTTGTTTCATCGCAATCGGTTCACTCTATCAAAAGTTAGACGAATTTAAAGTGTTCAAGTAGTAAAATATCAGAACACACGTAATTCAGATACTCAGACTGTTGAACTCCATATTCGATAGATGGCGTTGTGCATTGCGATGCATGTTAAGATTCTCCGCGGAAGAATGACTCTAGAAAGAAAATTGCTAGGTAGATAGGGTAGGTAGGTAGTTGATGGCAGCGAAGCCGCGGGCACGGCTAAAAGAAACGAGTAAGTATCGGTACTCGGTAGTAGTTGGCGTTCTGTAGTTTCTGCCTACACCCATGGAAAAAGGCGTAAGTTTATGTATGTAGGTATTATTAGTAATGGTATATCTATTCGCAGCCGGTGCCTGTGTTTGAAACCTTCTCGCAACCCTGAAGAAATTTCAATAAAAATGGTTGATTCATCGAATACATCGAAGACTTGAAGTAGCTCAGCTACTTACGGACCCGCTTCTTAAGAACAGGTTTGGCACGAACCACTGTATTTTTTACAATGTCGTAAATTTTAAAGTACTTCTTTGTCAATCTGTGATTGAAAAAATTTGGAAGAAAAGTGGGCCTTAGAGAATCGTCAATGCGCAATGTGCCAGCGTGGTGATAAATGTTCGTTCCTTCTCAGTATAAGAAGAGGTCGTTGTCCTACGGTGTAATCATTAAAATCGGCTACAGATTATTTTCTTATACTGGTACAAAGCTACAACCTCTCGAGGATCTTTTACCGGTTGAAAGCAGTTTTACCGAAACAATAAAAAAACCGGCCAAGTGCAAGTCGGACTCGCGCACGAAGGGTTCCGTACCGTTATCGCAAAAAATGGCAACGTTTGTTGTTTGGGTGCACCACTTAAATATAAGTTTTATTCTGTTTTTAGTATCTATTTGTTGTTATAGCGGAAACAGAAATACATCATCTGTGAAAATTTCAACTGTCTAGCTATCACGGTTCATGAGATACAGTCTGTTGACAGACAGACGGACCGCAGAGTCTTAGTAATAGGGTCCCGTTTTTACCCTTTGGGTACGGAACCCTAAAAAGTTAAATCGAAAAACCCGACTGCTTATGAAGCGACCTAAAAAGACGTAAACAAGAAGAAAAGCATGCTGTGCAGTCGGAGGATACATATTCGCGAGCTGGCTGCACAGCATGATTTAGGTCTATTTAAACATATAGTTTAGAAATAACCTCTTAAACCCTTAATTTTGATACCCCACACGATGGGTGTTGAAGAAAAAGAAAATTAGGCCCCCACAATATGCCGTCCAAAAGCCGCCATTTATCTATTTTCCAATTTTAATGTAGCCAGTGACATTTGCAAGGTTAGAACGAATCGATTGACGTAAGAATCATCAAAATCGGCCAACGCATTTGGTCTCTAGAACGCCACATAGGAACAAACATAAATGTTTACATACATAGACTGATAAATACGTTACCCTCCTTCGAAAGTCCGGTAAAAAGTAATTGTCTCCCGTGGATCCACGTTTCGGGCACTCAACAGTAAATATAGAGATACAGTGATACAGTGGTCAAACTCAACAATCAAAAAAATCTTATGGCAGTCACTAAGATGGCTTACGTCCCTGAGCACACAGACCCGTATTTTGCAGTTTCCTAGACAGATTCAGACTTCGGGCAGTTAATTACCAACAAACGAAATACTTATCAACAAAAACAATAAACTAATAATAATCACCAGACTTCCGCGTTAACAATCACAAAACGAAAAAAGTTAATGACCTAATCGAACACACCTTATCAAATTCCCGAACGATAACGAACGCGTAATCTACCATTTATTTTTCTCAGTTCAAGATCCTCGATAAAAAAACAACGAACGGACGAGCAGCGAACATCGAACTATGTATGACGGAATCTGCTACCTGAATGACCTTCAGACTAAAAAGGTTTCTTTGAATTGTCTGCGTCTTTATTGATATTGTCTTTAAGTTTGGGTAGCCATTAGGTTTCACAGACTAAAAATCCTACTAATATTATAAATGCGAAAGTTGGGATGAATGTTTGTCACTCAATCACTCCAGAACGGCTGAACGGATCTGAATGAAATTTGCCACAAAAATAGATAATACTCTGGAATAGCACATGGACCAAGAAAACTACTACCTGGATAAAAAAAAGCCAGGTTTCTTGAGGATAAGAAAATACGTTTCACGCGAGCGAAGCCGCTGGCAGACGCTAGTGATAATATAATAAGCATAGCATTATATCAGCCTACAATTTTCCCACTGATGGAACACAGGTCTCTCTGTGAGAGGGAGTGGACCGTAATCCACCACACGGGGCGGTCACAGTACGGGTTGGTGGATGTCACATGCCTTCGATTTTTTGGTTCAAGGACATGACAGTTTCCTGATGCACACACTGCATAGGTTGCGTCGGAAGTTAAATCAGTCAATCCGCACTGGGCCTCTCACAGAGAGGAGGCCTGTGTCCCAGCAGGGAAAACAGCTGTATAATACTATTCCTTGCTGACTGGTTTACATGTCGAAAAACGGACCAAGAGGCGCAATGAAGTACTGGTCGAATCTAGGCTCCAGAACCTCGAACATCGGCGCCGAGTTGCCAGCTTGTAGGTTTTTTATCGGTTACATTTCGGGGAGTGTGCGTTGGAATTGCATGAACTAATTTCTCCTAGCCCGTTCCATCATCGGTCTACAAGACGTACGGCGATGCGTCATCGGTACATGGTGGACATCCCACCCATACGCACCAAACGTTTTGGGAATACTTTTATTATGCGTACAGCAAAGGAGTGGAATTCCCTGCAGGAGTCTGTATTTCCTGATAGCTACAACCTGGGAGTCTTCAAGTCAAGAGTGAATAGGTTTCTTCTAGGCAAGCGTGCTTCATCGTCGACCACATCATCGCTTACCATCAGGTGAGATAGTGGTCAAGCGCAAGCCTAACATCAATACAAAAAAAACATGTAAACCTCCTTGTCAATTTCGACAATAGCGTCCACATTACATTATTCCCTTATACCTCATGAAATTATCTTCAAGCGTGTGGCGTGGCTCCTCTGACTGAATATACTCGTCCACGGTCACACAGTGAATGCAGTAGAATTGGCCAGTTACAGGTACCGAAAGACTAAGGCTCGGCACAAACGAGCCACCGACCACTGCCACCGGTGGCCAGCGACAGCGACTTAACACACTTTTCCATATATTTAGTATAGGCGCACCTCACACTTGTAGACGGTGGCGGCCACTCGCTACAGCAGTGTACACGACAAGCCACTTGTGGCCACTGCGGGCCACACAAGACGTCAACACCCGCCACTGTCACGCTCCTCCACCTCCGCACAGTTAGGCGTCGCATCCTACGCATCGCACGCATCACCATAGACCACGACGACGCCTGCATGGATATCGATACTTTCATTTCGGATATCCAATAACATTTCATTTGGATTCACTTTCCGATGTATACAGCAATAGAAACGTGGCGGCTTCCGAACACCGGTGGCTGTCGCGCACTTCTGCCACTGTTACAAACGTGGCGGTAGCGCGCGACAGCCACCGGTAGCTGTGTGGCCCGTTTGCGCCGAGCCTTATATCTCTCTTTACTGGCTTTCACGTTTATTCTCGTGTGCCGATACGTCAAAAATCCACCGATAAAGATTCTACCATACAGTCGCGTGCCTCACAGCTAACAGGCGTATTCGTTATCGCCCGTGTCGATACCGGTCGTGCTCAATATGTACTTCAGGTCGTACGTTATCAGCAACACGTTTGTGATTACCGATGCTTAGGAGGTGGCAGATACTCATATACTTGGGTACATTTAGCATAAGTATATGGCTGTCGTGTAGCGATGTTATTGAAATTTTGAGTGGTGAGAAAGTGGGACACCTGCCCACCCACACACACCCTATTTTTTTCCTACTCCTCCATTATTCTTTTCTGATTAATTTCGTTGCGGGATCCAAGACAGTTGAATTCATTCTCCGGGACTTCGTCGAGCTTCATTGCCTCGGCGCTTTTCTGGTGGTCGCCACTGTTGTTTCTGGCTTTCAGGAGTTGCAGTGGTTTGGGAATAGTGCGGAGGGATTGTCCCAAAAGAAGTGGGACACCTGGATATGTAGAGCTGGTTTCTGTATTGAAATTTTTGATTCAATACCGTGTCAAACCCTATTTCAATGCAAAAGTTTTCCCAGAGTTTCATAAACACAACTTCAAATTTTTTACTCAGAAATCGGAGGGTAGACAAGAAATCGTAAAAATCTAAAAACGAGTGAGGAAACCATATCTGCGAAATGGAGAGGCTATCCTTGCCTACGTTTCTTGTAGCAAATAGCAGGTGTAGTAAACACAAGACATGAATATGCTTGCTGTGAACACTTAAACCCAGATTTCATGGCCGAGAGAGACCATGGAAATGCTTGCGAGACAAACTGGGCACTAATCGTGAAGATTACATACTACAAGAAACATATATATGGATAAACATGTAAAGAGTGTGTTTGATATACATTGAGAACCGCGAAGACCGTCTAGGATGGTCAATTCTGCGAATGGTTAAATAGAAAAACCATATTCGTTCGTGCTAGGGGTACAAATAGCGGTCGTGCTGTTCTTCACACCGAATCTTATCAGACTTGCGATATGAGAACGATACTAGACAGTAAATATTAAATTCTAGATAAACAGTTATAAACTTCTACTCTTGAAGCTTATAAGTAAAATCAAAATATATTCACAGGTTAAAAAAAATGTTAATGTGAAAATCAAAGAACCACGGCTTAAAAAGCGAACTAAAAAGGCGTAAACATGAAGAAAATCATGCTGTGCAGTCCAAGATTACTATCGCGAGCTGACTGATCAAAACCATATGTATCCTCCGACTGCACAGCATCATTTTTAACCCATGCCGTATTATTGATCGAAGTTACAGAAAAGTTTGTCGTGTATATCTTTTTGTTTTTGTGTATCTGTTTATGGCATCATAACTCCTAAACGGATGAACCGATTGTGATTTCGTTTATTTTTTGTTTGAAATGTGACTTTATCGAGATTATTCTTAGCTATGTTTGATAAAACAAGGCCTATACCTGAAGGACTGACAAAATATCCATAATAACTCAATTTACACATTCGTGCTGTTTGTCGGTAAGGAGTTAAGCTGTACGTTCCATATCTTGAAAACTGCTGATCCGATTTTGATGAAACTTGCACTATTTCCTAAGTTGATATATACCTGATCCAATAAAAAAGAATGGTTACGATCCGATAAGTAGTTTCGGAGAAATGCGTGGACAAACATACATATATTCATCATCATTTCATCTGAAAGACGGAAGGTTACGGTAATACGCTGGATGCGAGAGGCACGGGATCGGTCAATGTGGCGACGCCTAAGAGAGGCCTATGTCCAGCAGTGGACGTCTATATACAAAAATACTCTTATGAAATTTGGCACACGTGTTTGGAAGCCCACATAGAGTTATACATATATGTGAATATTGCGCAATTCCAACAATATTACATACATACGTGTCGAATTGATTACCTCCGACTTTTGAAGTTGGAAAGAACAGTATTTGCCATAGACACGCCAAGAAGAAGAATAAAATTAAGGATCGTAGCAGGAGGCCTGTAGTTTCTGCGAACACCCGTGAGTTTATGTGTTGTACGTAACTTTCCAGAGAGCACATACGGGCCGGCGGGACCCCACGACCAACGAGGCAGTCACCCCAAGCCTCTCTCTTCATTATAAATAGCCACTGCTCAGCATGTTCTAACTAGTTAACATCGCAAGTGACCAATTGCAGTGAAACTTTAGGTTTCTATTCAATTTTACACGCTACGATCATCGTGTAGTGTGTAATTATAAAAGACTAGGTGTACACGCGGTTTGCTTGATTGAATAGTCGAACATGAGTCTGTTCAGTTTCTCTGTTGTCGATTTTTTTATTTTGTTTTATTGACTAGCTGTGCCCGTTTTTCACTTTGTTGTTTTCTTATTTGGAAGTCGGTAGTATTTTTTTATAAAAAAGTTTTTATTGAAGATATTTATGATTGGTTGATGGTAGGCTCGCACTTAACCACTATCTCTCCTGATGGTAAGCGATGATGTGGTCGATGGTGAAACACGCTTGCCTTGAAAGTAACCCTATTTCACTCTTGAGTTAAAGACCTCTAGGCTCCTTGCGCCATAACACGCGGTGCTCCAGTATTTTCCTGAAGTGACTACGTATCTGACCCCACAACCCAGTAACTGGATAACACGATGCTTTTTGACAAGACTTGAGAAACTATTCGACGATCCATTCGTAGATCTATAAAATGTATGTCTGTGTTATGCATCCTTGACCAACGCTCTCCGCAACCAATAGCAGTATATCTTAGAATGAACTTCAAACAAATGGCTCTAAGTTAGCAAGTATGAGCATGAAGCGGAGTTACAACAAGTAGATCAAGAACTCGGAAATGAAGCAACCTAGAAGTAATCTACCCAGTGATGATTTTTAATGACTTTTCTCTGTGCTTTCAAATCACAGCTGAACTACAGAATGTAAAGAGTGAGATGGCGCTCAAAAACCGAGACATGCTTTCACATTTTGTAGATGGAGTCTACATAAAAAATACTAAAAACTCAATATACATAAACTACAGAACTATTCTCATTGAAGGAGCCGGACCAGAAGACGTTGGGTTCCATCCACTTGGTGGACCGATGATCTGCAGCCGTATTGCGTAAGTGAATACGGCAACGCAAAGAGTTTGACCGCTATCCAATCGACCAACCACATGCGAGATGAATGACGCGATGTGGATTTCCGTCTGCGTGATTAGTCGATTTGGTGGATTGGATAGCGGTCAAACTCTTTGCGTTGCCGTATTCACTTACGCAATACGGCTGCTAGTGAAGGTTGCGGGAATCCGCTGGATGCGAGACGCACGGGACCGGTCAATGTGGCGTCGCTTGGGGGAGGCCTATGTCCAGCAGTGGACGTCTTCCGGCTGAAATAATGATGATGAAAGACCCGGAGAAAGAAGGATCCTCATAATTTCTGTGTCCTGATCTCAACTTATATTCGGCCTGCGCGTGGATTAGGATTATAAGACACTTCTTTTCCATGTTTGATAAAGGTGTAAATAGTTCCTCTAGGATGCGAGCGAAACCTTGGGGTTTGATTTAATGTCACTATTAGCCGATGATCCATTATGATTTCGTAGATCTATAAAATGTATGTCTGTGTAATGGATCCTTGACCAACGCTCGCCACGCCACGCCTACAGCTCCGCAACCAATAGCAGAATAGCTTAGAATGAACTTGAAACAAATGGCTCTAAGTTACTAGGTAAGAGCGTGAAGCAGAGTACAAAAAGTAGATCAAGACCTCGCGAAGGTTAAAGCCTTGAAAGTCGTATAGTTTTGCAAAACATCGGTTTCTAGATGTTGAATTTACACGATTGGTCTTTATTTGAACGAAGTTTTTATGACTTGTCTTGGCTTGGTTGAAGAAAATTTAGAGTATTGCATGAAGACGAAAGCAAAGTAATTTTTATTGATCTCTGAAAGCGCTAAACACATTAGGATCGATTTATTTCCGACTGACAATCACTCTCATCGAAAATAACGAGTTCGATCATTTCTATAGCCACGAAAAATTTTTATGGTGGGAATTTGAATAAGGAATTTCTCAGCAACAGAAAAATATTGGAGAAATATGGATATAACATACAAATCTGCCTACCCCTCCGAAGAAACAGACGTGACATTAAATGCAACACCGATCTAAAAACGCCATTCTCATTTCCCCCGTCACTACTTCCATAGTTAAAAACTCCGACTTTTTAAAACGCAAGGCAACAACTCATACAGCCAATACATCTGACGTAACAACATAAAGTCGTGTGTACAACATACAACGCCACGCGACGTTCGCTCGCACGTGTGAACTTTGCACATGTGTGTTCTGTTTGTAAACTTACACTCACACACATACGTTTACATACAGATAGACAGCACACATGTAAACCGTCTGTAATCTTGTACACACAAGTTTGTGACTGTTGCGTTTATATTTAGAATTCGAACTGTTAAAGTTACTCGGTGCGTTCGAGTCTGTAGTTCTGACGTCATATTCTCGTTTGGTTTGACCGCCTGTATGGTTATGATATAGAGGTAAATATATACTTTCTTTGTTGCAATGTATACAGAGCGATGGCATTGTAATCTTGATGTCTGTTGTGTATATTGTCGCCATTTTACTGGCTGGTACATTTAAATGACGAGTTTTCTATGGGAAAATTAAATTACCTATTAAGCTCGCGGAAAGAGTCAGCCCAAGGGCCGAACTTCAGCCAAAACGATTTTTTGGCAAATGAGTGGAATGTCCACATCGCCGTACGTCTGGTAGTCCGATGATAAACGGGCTAGGTGGCATTAGACCGTGCAATTCCACCACACACTCCCCGAAATGTAACCGATAAAAAACCGACAAGCTGGGAACTCGGCGACGATGTTCAAGGCTCTGGAGCTTTGACTCAACCAGTGCCTCATCGCTGATGAGCCTCGCTTTTCGATCGACTGTAGTGCATCAAGCTGGTATTTGGCAGATCCGTCTCAGAGATGAGAACAGTATTCCATGCATGATCGAAATTGCGCTTGATACAAATTGAGGAGCTGTTCCGGAGTGAAGTAACTTCTCACCTTTGATCCCAAACATTTGCATCGCGGGAAAGGGACAACAAGCACGTCCTTAATAGCTCGACCTCTCTCTTATAAAATGATGATGGATAAAACCATAGCAATTGACAACTCTAGTCTATAATTTTCAAGCTTTTAAAGATAAAAACTGGTAATTCTACATTCTCGGGTCCAAGTCAGTAAAAGAGGCATAGATTGGCTGTCTGACTTAAAACTCACCAAGAGGATTTCCAAGAAGACACCCTTCTTCTAAAACAAACGTACGAAACCTTTACAAATGGAAGCCCCAATATAAAAAAGACTTCAATTTAAAATCTAATAAAACCGCCCACTTTTGTCCGTCAGGTACCTAGATTAATAAAAAATATTGGACACGTATTTTGACACGTAAACATAAAGTGATGACGATATAACTCGTTGAAATATCGTGTGACGTCACGCCGCTAGTACACTTAATACTGCCTTAGTGACGTCACAAGCCCCCACTCCTGAACTTTGATGCGCTTTAACTTTGTAGGTAATTTTTTATTGATTTGGAAAAGCAAAAAAATACGTGTCTAATATTATTTAATTATCTCACTGACGGACTAAATAGAATTATATTTTTTCTACCCAGGAAACATCCCTTTTGTATGGCTAAACTTTTAAGTCAGTTATATGCAACGTTATGAAAAATATCATGAGTAGGAAGAGGTACCAATCATTCTGCCTAGCCTTTGCCCAACTATATTGGGGTCGGCTTCCAGTCATACCGGATTCAGCTGAGCTCTAGTGTTTTACGTGGAGCGACTGCCTATTTGACCTCCACAACCCAGTAGCTGGGTAACACGGTATCCCTTGGCAAAACTGGTGTCAGATCTCAAGCTTCTGAATACCCGTTACGACTGTCAAAGATCTTCAAATGACAGCCGGGACCAGCGCCTTAACGTGCTTTCCGAGGCACGGAGGAAACTCGATATGTTGAAAATGGTCACCCATCCACGGACCGACCTCGTCAAGCGTTGCTTAACCTTGAAGATCGACCCTCGCGGCTGTTATTATTTAGCCACGAGCTCCTACAGGTACCAATACAGACATACAGTAGGTAATTGTATCACACTGGCCTCCGCCTACACATTTCGTCGTTGCGTTTCAGTATTTTGCCAGCTGCCAATCACTAAGCAACATCTCCACGTGTATGAGCACGTCCAAATATTCAAAACACAGCACTGGCTGGGGGGAAACATTATACCAATAACTCACTAGCGATAGCGTCCCACCCCGGCTTCGCACGAAATATCATCATAATCATTTCAGCCGAAAGAAGTCCACTGCTGAATATAGACTTCTCCGAAGCGTCGCCACATTGACCGGCCCCGTGCGTCTCGCATCCAGCGGATTCCTGCAACCTTCACCAGGTATACAAAAACCTTCCTCGTTTATCTCTGTTTTTATTAGTGTAAACCTTAACAAAATCCATAGCGTGGTTTAGAAGACATAAGCGCAAAAACAGAAAGGTAGACAGCGACTTTGTTTTATATTATTCAGAGATGTTCTTAAGGGCCTACATGCGCTTCAGTGCCGAAAAACGGTAACTTCCTAAAGCATACTCCTTAGTAACGGCTAGGTTAAAAGGTTTGAAAAAAATATATATTTATTATTGTTTCATGTACATCTTTTTTTAAACATGGTTTTTTCGTTTAACAAATAGATTTGCTTAAAAAAAATAATTAGTACCACGATATTTTTCGCAACTTTTGGATACTCCTCCAAAATGACTTGGATATTAAAAAATATTTTTACCCATAAAAATTGATAGCTGGATTTTTTTCATAACTGACATAGCAAATGTAAATCAAATAATATTTTGCAAACAAAACTGTTCAAAAGGAGGTTCAATATTGATATTTTGGCATCGAGCGGGCGCACGGCCAGAACTGCGTTTACATTGGGGCGTATATATCGCCTTAACAGCGTTCAACCATCCTCTCTGTGGGTCGTAAATATCGTAATCTGCCGCTTGGGCTCTATGAGGGTAGATAGAAACTTCACGTCTTCGAATTTATTGTTCTTAAACACAGGCTTATGAAAGTTGCCAAAAGCGACTAGCATCAGAATAACGAGCGTGTCTCGTCGTCGACCACATCATCGCTTAGCGCCAGGTGTTCAAAAGCGAGCCTATCAGTAATAAAAACCGGCAAAGTGCGAGTAGGACTCGCGCACGAAGGTTTCCTTTCCATTATCGCAAAAAAAAGCAAAAAAATCACGTTTGTTGTACGGGAGCCCCACTTAAATATTGATTTTATTCTATTTGTTGTTATAGCGGCAACAGAAATACATCATCTGTGAAAATTTCAACTATCTAGCTATCACGGTTCATGAGATACAGCCTGGTGACAGACAGACGGATAGTGGAGTCTTAGTAATAGGGTCCCGTTTTTACCCTTTGGGTACGAAGACAGCTCGCGATTGAGGACAACTGTGTTCGCCTGCAGCACCTAGGGGAATAAAGGATCTTAAGTCAAGTAAGGATAAAAATTGCAGAGGTCTCGTGTTTGACCGCTTTCTCACCTTGTTGCTAAGCGATAATGTGGTAGACAACGCACGCTTGGCTAGACGTATTCAATCGTGACTAGAACTTTCGCTGATTGCGGCAGTCTTGAAAGATGTCTTCAAAACGCGATCCGTCTTTCTCTAATCTCTGGACGAATTACATGAGAATCTCTGACCAGCCGCGGTATTCATTATCATTATCAGCGATGTCGTGACGTGATGAAGGAAAAAAGCCCTTACCATCGTAACGACTGTCAAAGATCTTCAAATAACAGCCGGGACCAACGGCTTAACGTTCTTTCCGACGTACGGACGGAGGTCTCTCGTTATGTGTTGCTTAACCTTGAAAATCGACCCGTGCGGCTGTAATCACAAAGCCACGAGCTCCTCTATGAATCATACTTCAATAATCTTGTTCCTAACGAACCTAGATATTCCATAGCACGCTTTACTCACCGTAGTATCAAAGTGCAACGCGCTACTTCGCAAGTGATCGTGTCTGCCTATTGTCCTCGAAGGCTGGTCAGGGTCAGTTGATCAGGTCATTGGCGGTCCAGTTGACGAATTGAGAAATACCGCGACCTACATAAAGCCTCCGTTACTCACTGATGAATTGATCGGAACTGTGTTTTGCGAAACTGGAGTAAATTGTTGTTGGTACAATTAATTGTTTCTGCGTTTCCCCTTATCGTCTGTTTTCTTACAAAGGACTGGTTATTAAGGTTTTGTAAAGACTTCTTAATTATGCTGTAAGAGGGGCTTGAGATATGCAATCTTTCTTATCAATTTAATGGCAAGAGCTTTGCCACAGGCTGACTTAAAAATAAATATTACCGCACGGCCAGAAGTCTATTCCAAAGCGGAATATTGACTACAGTTGGTTAAACATAAGTGCCGGAAGCCTCCACCCACAATTTTGACGTGGATTCCACTTTTTACTGAATGCCACCCACAGTAACACACGGCAAAAAGAGAAACGCAATATTTTTATCTCTCTTGAAGAGCCCACTTTTGTCCTTGTTCTCGTTCTTGCCTGAAGGTAAACGATGGATAAGGACTACGATGGAACGAGCGAGAACAGAAGAGAATTCACTCTGCTTTGAAGACTCATTATTCTTAGTCCCCATTTAGGCAGACACCTAAAATTAATAGTCTCCCCATCTTCCCACCCACCATAAACTTTGATTAAGCTTCCATAATAATGAACAATGGTATAGGAACGGTACACAAAGGCGGTTTCGTAGGCGTCACGCCGACGACAACCTTGTAACACTTGCGCTGGAGCTGACACACATTCGCGCAGCTATAGAGTTTGCGCGCCGACAGGCTTATGAATTACACCATTGATAGCCTGTAGAATTAATGAGCTTAGGTGATAATGTTGCTTTAATGGCGGCGTGTCAAGAGGAGCAAGTTGTGCTACATCAGTGACATTTGGCTGAGAAAACACTTGAGAAACCATCCTTAAACCAAGGAAAGAAAAGAAAGAAAGATAAAGTATTTAATTGCCACAAAACGACATACAAACAAAGAAGACAGAAAGGCAGGGAATTGAAGACCCTCATTTAGACCCCCAGGTTAGAAGAGCAAATTTCTAGTCCATGTGTAAGTTCTACTCTTCAGTGGTTCCTAATCACCAGCAACTGAAAGGGACAGGGACGTATGACAATAGGTGTAACTTAAGAACACAGGCACTTTACAAACCATCCGTAAAATATTCTGATTCTACTTGTGTAGCTCCTTGGCATAAAATATGACACATAAAGACCTAGAAAGGGACCGTCAAACAGCTATGACTGAAAGAACCAAGGCTGTACAAAGCTGATCATTTTCTCCTCTTTAAGCCATCGGCATGTAAAACAGTGCGCTTCAAACAGATCTGCATAACATAAAAACCTTGCCAAAACCACGACCATGACTCAGACCAGTCAATTTACATTGATACAGACTCGCTTTCTTTTTCCGCGTCGGTCCAAAGCGTGTCGGTTTTCGACTTTACAAAATGGAGCCTGTGTTTAACAATGGCTCCGTAGTTCGGCTCTCAGCTGCTTTGTCGAGCGTTTCCTAATTACGGCTTTAAGTGGGGCAGTTTTAGAGAATTAGTGGGACAGTTGGAACAATGCTGACAAAGGCATTTGAGATGACATGTGTCGCTAAATTTACATAGTTAAATATAGTAACATACTGGTTTACAGCTGCATCCGGCTAGAGTCTGTGCGTTTACGTTTCGATACAGAGACGCGTGTATGCTCTCAGTGAAGAATCTGTACCAAAACGACTCAGTCGGGATGCTTTGATTTTACAACAGGCACTCGGTAAGGAATCTGTACAGATTTAGTACTTAAACGATAACGAAAACCACCGATCGGGTCAGGAAGAAGCCAAGACTGGAAGCAGACTCCAACACAGTTGGAAAGAGGCTAGGCAGGTTAATTACAGAAGCTTACACAACGAATATTATATCTCAGTCTTTGCAAGGTTCAATACTGCACGAGAAAAGGAGATGGTCGGGCTAATTGACGTACATTGGAGAAGCATGTTGCAGTAGATAACTCAACGATGCAATGCAGGAATTCGATGTGCTGAGGTAAAAAGTTAGATAAACAAAAATGAGGCCAGTTTGTGTATTCTTCTCGAACGTCATTCAAATTTGTTAGGGTGTGCATGTGGAGCCGAGTGTGTGCATGAGGAGCCGAGTACCCTCTGTGCCCAAAAACATGCAACCAAGGTATACGCTGCCATGGACGATGCCTTCGAAGTGTATGTATTCAAATCGTTGCTAGCTCGGATCCTTCGATCCATATAGTCGCTTTCACTTTCAGAAACACTACATTCAAATCACGTAGGTGTGTGTATGTACCTATCTCATGATCTATCTTGCCGGATTTTTAGGGTAATCGTGGAGTTTTTTGCCCATTGTCTCCATAAGAAACGACAAATTTCGAACCGTACACGACGCTGGCGTCTGACGATTTATAAGTCCCCATGAAATAAAGAGCTTGTCTAGTGGTCCCAAAAGCTACGGCTGAGCATGAGTCCCGGGTTCGATTTCTGGGTCGGGTAAACTTATTGGGATTTTCCACCTCTGCCTACCCCTTCGGGGAATACAAGCGGGATTTGAGTTGTTATGGAATAAGCAGTACCTTTGTGCCCTTCCATCTGATTTTTTTTAAAGCTTTGTCTGTTTATTTGTGCATGCATCACGTAAAATGTACGAAACCAATGTAGATAACTTTTATACATAAAAGTTGTGCGTAACTTGAAGTATTACTTTAATTTTGTTTCATCGCAATCGGTGCATTCTATCACAAGTTAGATGAATTTAAAGTGTTCAAGAAGTTAAATTATCACAACACACGCAATTCAGATACTGGGACATTTGAACTCGATATTCGATAGATGGCGTTGTGCATTTGAAGTCATTTTCTGAATGGCGGTGTTAAGAACTTAGATTGTAACGAAAGAATGGTGACCCTAGAAAAAAAAATGGGTAGGTAGGTTGGTAGGGTACGCAGGAAGGTAAGCAGGGTAGGGTAGGTAGTCAGTTGACGGGAGCGAAGTCGCGAGCAATAAATACTTTGAAAATGTTATGTTCGGCATCAAACCCTAGCAACGGTCGATGTCACCATCGCCACCACAGAACGAGGAAACGCGTTTATCAAGAAGCATTATCAACTCATTACGAAACACCGCGACACGGCGGGGGCGTTCCGGAAGTTGATTGTAAGTAGAGGCCTTAGAAACTGCTGATAAAAACTAAAGACTTTGCTGTGCAATCAAGATGGTGATGATAAAGGTGACGTAGGAGTGAGTAAAGAAATGTCAGGTCAACTCAAGGAAAATTGGCATAGTGTATTTGTACAGCGCAAATTGAAGACGCAAGGTTAAGTCATCTTGGCTTGAAGACTTCGGCACTTCGGTAGTTCAGCTATTCATGACCATTCGATTCCATCCCAAATCGAAGGGTTGTGGTGTTATAAAGATCGTTTGGGGATGATGGTACAAAATAGTCGTGTTTAGGGTAGAAAATAAAATTTGAAAATGAATATTTCGTAACAAATTTAAACGAACCTTACAAAACAACGACCAGCACGGGATAAAATCGAAAGGTTGTGAAAAAAAGTCCTGATTCGAGAAGATTTTTCTAGTTGCTTTTTACTTGGCTGGAAGGCAAACTCGGTAAAGAGATTTTTTTTTGAAAAGATGATGGAATTTGGAGATAGCTCACCTTATTTAAACACTAAGCTATAACCTGCACACGTAATTAGTCACGTAAGTACAAGAAGGAGTGTTCTATGCGTCACTGCATAGCGTCCGACACCCAAAAACGTCTCAAATGGGGCTTCACTGACAAAACACCGTTAAAACCGGCACACGTTACCGAAGCTTGGCGACGGAAATGGGTGTAATGGTATTGCCCCAAATCACACTAAGAATATAAAGGCGAAAGTTTGTGGGTTTGTATTTTTGTTTCTCATTCACGCATAAACTACTGAACGGATCTGGATGGAATTTCGCACAGAGATAGTTTATTGTCGGGAATAGCACATAAGATGCTTTTTCATCCCAGGAATATGTTCCCTCGGGGATATTCACGCGGGCGAAGCCGCTGACAGAAGCTAGTTAATTCTAAATGAAATATAACTGTTTAATATTGCTCCAGTAATATCAATGGACATTGAGTAACCAGCTGAGTAGAAAACCTTGCTGCTAAATAGCTATATTCTCCACGGCCTTATTGGAAATTCAAATGAAAAAAAAAAATGATACGGGTTTGCTCTTGTCTCTAATCTAGATCAGAGACGACAAAGACAGAGTTTGTGTAAAGAAGACCAGCAGCCGTACTGCGTAAGTGAATACGGCAACGCAAAGAGTTTGACCGCTGGTCATGGGTGGGTCCCGATGCATGATGGCTCTTGCCATGCGTCGCTATTCGGTTCTATTGGACGCAATGTGGGCACAGTCGGTCATCGTAGCTTTGGTGATGTTTTTAATAAGATCTGCCCATCTGGTCGGAGAGCGACCCCGAGATCTCTAGCCCTCCATTCTGCCCTTGATTACAAGACGCTCCATTGAGTCTTCATTGCGAGTTATATGCCCAAAGAACTTTAGTTAATCTTTCACTTATGGAAAGTTACATTATTCCTAAGTGACACAGGTTATTTTTTATCCCGAAAAGGTGTCCTGTGGGTTTATAGACAAGGTTTAAACGACCCAAAGTATTAATATTCCCACTGCTGGGACACAGGCCTCCTCTCTGTGAGAGGAAATGGGCCGTAATCCACCACGCGGGCCCAGTGCGGTTTGGTGGATGTCACATGTCTTCGTTCATTTTTGGTTCTAGGACATGCCGGTTTCCTCACGATGTTTTCCTTCACCGTTTTGAGAGCACTGGTGATGAAATAATTTACACAAAGTAAAGCGCCTGCCTGGGCTCGAACCCACGACCTACAACTTGTAAGTCGCGGCCGATACCACTGGGCCACCACTGCTCGACAAGTAAGTAGCCACTATACTTTGCAGTATTGCTAATTTATTTGTACCATGTCAAACACGAGTTGTTTTACGCGTAACAGAATCTACAAACGTGACTCGAGGCGAAACCTAACATAATAGGTTACCTACTGTAAGGTTACCCAACACTTCGCTACCTACTTCTAGACCGGCGCCTCATAATGAGCTAATGATGCATACAAAATATCATGCCTGTATTTGTTAAAGGGTTAGATAGAGATGTGTGGTACTCTGACATTTTGTAAGTTTATTTAAATCACATGTAGGGAATAATGACACAAAAAGTATTTAGTCCGTCAGTTGGATTACCAAAAATATTGGACACGTATTTTTTTCTTTTGCCACGTAACAAAAAATTAAATATTAGAGATTTTGTATATTAGAGGAAATTTGAAAGTGGCGCCAGTGACAGAAAAGTTGAAAGGAAACCGTTTGTCCTGGTATGGTCATCTGATGAGGAGGGATGAAACGTATGCTACTAAAAGAGTTATGAATATAAATGTGGATGGATGGAGAGGGAGGCGACGGCCAAAGAAAAGATGGATGGACTGTGTGAGGAGTGATATGAATGAAAAGGGAGTCAGTGATAGCGTGACGGGGGACAGGACGGTATGGAAGAAGAAAACGTGTTGCGCTGACCCCAAGTAACATGAAACAAGGACATGAAGATGATGATGACGTAAACAAAAAATGACGACGATACAGTGCGTTGAAATATCGTGTAACGTCACGGTGTGCTACACTAATATACTGACAAAGTGACGTCACAAGCCCCCACTCCTGAACTTTGATGCGCTTTATCTTTGTCAATTATTATTTATTTGATAAAGCAAAAAATACGTGTCCAATATTATTTGATAATCTCACTGACGGATTAATAAAACTATCATTTTTCTACCCAGGAAACATCACTATCATACGTCGTACGATGATGCGCCATCGGTACATGGTGGAAATATTTTCATTATGCGTACCACTAAGGACTGGAATTCCCTGCCGGAGTCTGTGTTTCCCTATAGCTGCAACCTCGGGATCTTCAAGTCAAGAGACATGCGTTATAGGCATGCGTGCTTCACAGTCGACCACTTCATCGCTTACCATCAGGTGAGATAGTGGTCAAGCCCGACCATAAACTATTATAAAAAAAATAAAATAAAAACATTTCAGCCGATAGACGTCCAATACTGAACGAAGACTTATTTATTTAAACTTCATGTACAATGGTGATACATAGGCGGACTTAATGCAGAAAGGCATTCACTACCAGTCAACCTTTGGGTTAAAAAGGACACAACAGTGGTAGGTACAAAATAAAAAAGGAACAATTATTAAAATCTGATATTAATAAACTATCTAACTAATAAAATACATAAATATTTTCTAAAACAATAGACTAATAAATATTATAATAAATACCATATTATTATTTTAAATGAAACAAAAATTTAAATATAATAACTGTGACGAAGACCGACAAGTAATAGTTCCGGATTCTACGCTTAAATGAAAATTTAGTCTCAGCTTTTTTTATGTCAAGGGGAAGCACATTCCAGAGTTTTATTGTAGAGACAGTGTAAGAACTAGATAGAAACCCAGTGCGGTGAGAAGGAATGTGGAGAAGACTTCCCTTAAGTGTCGCCACATTGGCTGATCCCGTGTATCTTGCATCCAGCGGGTTCCCGCAATCTTAACCAGGTCAGTGGTCCACCTAGTGGAGGACCTTTCGGCCTTTTAAAAGTCTCAAATTAAAGACGCTATTGAGTACTAGACAATCTCAGAGCTCATGGCAATATGGTTGACAATAGACGCAAGTTTAGCGAATTTATAGATAAGTGTCGGAAATGGCAGGCTGCCAATCTGATGTTAGACGGCAACATATGCCAATAGTTTGCAGGAAACGACTTTTAGTAGTTAGAACGTGCTTGGATTGCCATTTGTTAAGCTTCCCTCTATCAGAGTGGTGGCTTGTGTAAGCTGAACATTGTTTCTTTTGAAGAAAGTTTTCGAGTATCATGAGCTTCACCACGACCCTTCTATTGATGATACATAAAAATAATGTACTACATGATTAAAGTACTCATTATTACCCACAAAAAAGTCTATTAGAGAATAATATCTAACTATCATAATTAAGTCACAACAGCAGCTTTTATGTTCTAAATTTTAATTAGATCGCCGGTAGAAACAAAAGTTGGTTACATCCCTATTGTAGTATTAATACTCAAATAGTTTAACAAATTGGTAGGTAGGTAGGGTAGGGTAGGTGGTTAGGGTTGGTATGGTAGGGTAGGTAAGTGGTAAGTAGGTAGTTGACGGGAGCGAAGCCGCGGGGTCGCCTAGTATACACATAAACTCATACCTTTTCCCCATGCGAAGACAGAAACTACAGTCCATATATTATCCAGCAGTGACCGTTTGAAGTAAACCTTCTGCGTAAATTTGTAACACTGCAAGTTTCTCGAGCGCTACTGCATTGTTCTCACGAGCAAACGCTACGGCCTTGCAAGCGCTTCCGCGGTACTACGTCATCGTGGAATGACGCGTCTTCTACGCGTTATAAAATTACCTTTAATGTTACTGAGAATTACAGTGCAGTTGCATGGAACCTTCGTTTTAACAAATAAATAATTGTTAAAAAAACAAAAAAAACGCGTTTTAATAGAAAAGCAAACTAAAAGGTATACTTAAAATAAATTTAAATTAAGAATAGTGTGATTAACGAAAAAAAATTGTTATATTGATTTATAAAATAATTTTGAAATTATTTTCAAAAGCACCTCACGCTTTTTTACAATAAAATATGTACATATTTTTTTTTGTTAATCATACTATTCTTAATTTTTTTTTTTATACTTTTTAGTTTGGTTTTCTATTAAAGCGTGTTTTTTAAACTATTATTTTTTTTGTAACTTTTTAGTTCAATCTCTAATCCTGAAGATCCTGGTAAGGATAATGGGACAAACTATTTAAATTATTGCATTGTCATCGGTCCTTGATAAGTATACAGTTTCAAATTAATCCAACGTTTTGAAGGGGGTGATCACGTACAAAGATTCCGTTACATAAATTCTTAGATACATACATAGCAAGCTAATAAAAGCGTGTTAAAAAAGAAACTGCTCTAAATATATTATTATCAATATTCTCATCATCAACACCAGTCTGACACCAATCAAGTTACATCATGTAACTCAGTTGCTGGGTTGTGGAGGTCGAATCGTCAGTCGCTCCAACTCCACTTCTACGTCATTGGTAAGAATGACGCGTATTCTACGCGTTACCTTTAATGTTACTAAGAATTAAAGTACAAGGTGGATAATACTAATGTCAAGTACAAGGGGAAGTACTGCAACGATTGAGTTTGCATTGTGTTCAAACCTTAAGTTTAAACCCACGACACGTAGCGCAGCAGCCGATCGCTCAACCACTACGCCAACCGTGTCGTCAACACAAAAAAGTTGTGATTGTTGGTGCTTAATTTAAGAGTAACCTTCCCTGCTTAACCAATTGATAGTACCATAAATTAAAAGTTAACACAAACGAGACTGAACACAATATATCCTGTCGGTATGCCCCGAAAGGTTAGGCCGTGCATATTGCCAGGAGCGAGCCGACCGGAAATCTAGACTCCCAAGTTGTTATTGAGTACTTCAAATACTAGGAGAATAATCCTAAATAACTAACTGCAAGTTTAATCAAAAATGACGTATGAGTACCCAGCAGCCGATGACCTGGTTAAGTTTGCGGGAATCCGCTAGATGCGACGCGCGTGGGGGAGGTCTATGTTTAGCAGTGGACGTTGATGTTGACCCCAGTAAAAAAGGCTTTTTTGCACAGATAATAGGAATGAGAAGTGCTCACCAGACCTACATAATAGGTCACAGTGTAAGTTTAGTTTAGTTCGGACAAGATATTCTCACGATGTTTTGAACTATCAAATGAGATTTCTGGAAAGCGATGACTTCAGGAGATTACGTTGTATAATCTCTAAATTCAAATTCGCAGTACTCAAATAACATGTTACTGGGCGATGCTTGTAAAAATCTAAATAGAAAAAGCCAAATAAGTCAAATAAGCCTTATATGTACTTTAGAAGCACATTCGCAGGCATCAGTAGATCTCTAAGGAGAAGAATGTGCAAGAAACGCCACGGACTCTTCCATCAGCTTTAATTACAAGTATTTGGTTACATCATTCTAGTTGGAAAATTACATATAAGTGAGAAAGATTTAAAAAGATGTGCACGTAAAAGCGTCTCGAATAAGATAAACAACCCTAAAATACAATAATAAATAAAAATAGGCCGAGGCAACCAAGTTATGACCCATCCTAATGGCGCCCGATCACGAAAATGACACATGGATTGGCATCACTCAGCTCAACAATCATGACGGGAACCGAATGATCCAACACATGTGCCATCAGAGACACATTTGAGAGAGAATGATACACTCAACTGCCAGGGCACACACAAGTCAACGAACGACATATAGGTACAGTGATTTGTAAAACGGTTTTTCCTTTTTTCCACCATGTCAAAACGGGAAATTCGTACAGCAAACGAAGTCACGGGAAACAACTAGTGTTTATTATAAATAACACTATACATAGTAAGCTTTATGTCTGCAGTTTCCTTCCTGCTGCTCTCACAATAGCGTGGAACACAGAAGCACTATTCTAAAAGCTCGCCCTTGAATGGTTGGAGAAATCGATATATAGGTTGTGTGTCGAGATGGCGTAGGGGTGCGAATAGCGAAGAGATTAAAGAGCCCTCAATTCGTACAGTTATCCTATCTCACGACGGCGGGTTGGTCTTAGTTGTGTGTGTAGAAGCACATACACTTTGTTTCTGTGTACTGCGTAAGCTCGGGAGTGTCGGAAGGGCCCAGTATCACCTAAGCACACAGAAACAATGCGGCGATGCTTAAATGAATGAGGCATGCACCCTATCCCTCATACTAATTAACACGGAATAAAGTTATACCAGGAATAACCATACATTTTCATAGGTTTATACTTGGTATAACTCAATTCTGTTTATTAGTAATAGGGTTTGTATTTAACTCTGATATAATAATCTATTGAGGCCCGCTTGCGCCACACCCTGGGTTACTCCGAGTTAGTAGCGCTTACCCGGCCAATATATTATCAGTTATCACATTCATATTATAATGGCGAAAGTTTATGATTGAGTGAGTGTGTGTGTGTGTTTGTATGTTTGTTACTTCTTCACGCTCAAACGGCTAGACGGATTTGGATGAAATAGGGCACGGAGATAGTTATAGTCAGCAATAACACATAGAATACTTTTTAATACAAGAACATGTTCCCTGGGGATAAATTTCGACTTTCACGCGGGTGAAGCCGCTGGCAGAAGCTAGTTATGACATATTTGTTATTTAACCTCGTGTTAGCAACTAACTCTGAGTAGAGTTTTTGAGTCTGAATGGTTAATATTTTTACCATAGTATAAACGATGCTTGGTGCCGATACGAGAAAAAAAAGTACAGGCGAATCGAAAACCTTTTTTGAAGAAGGCGTTTAAAAGAAGATCTTTTGATAGTTAACAAAGGAATCCGCTTTTACCTGTCTTGTTCAACACAGATACATAGAAACAGATTCAGATTTTTTGTGCCGTCGAATATGAAAATTAAAAAATATATCTGCAAGGCATCCGTGCTTTTTGCCCGCCGAATGAGTCGCTTTATGTTCATTATACCAAAACAAAATGTGTTAAGTGGATAACATTCGAAAAGAAAGGAGGTAAAAGTCTCATAAACTCTCGAGAGAACATTAAGTTTCAGAATGGTTATATTTTTGTTATAATTGATAGGCTTGCGTTATACCAGTCTCAACTAATGGTGAGCGCTTGCTTAGAAGTTAACTATGGAGATGATTCTTTCAGAGGTCACTCTCTAGGGTTTGCTGTAAGAGAAATCAACACTGAGTTAAGCTCGCCTTTGTACATGTACTTTATTATCACATTATATTGAATATCGTTTTAGGTGTACAATAAAGAATAAGAGGTTGGTTAAGCAATGGGACTTCTGATTCCTCATTTCTCAGGCCACATGCTAATGGAGCAACGACCACGACCAGCGGTTTAATCTCAGCGAGATAACAAAACAAATGTGTACCCTGCACTGCGTCGGTCAGCACATATTGGTACACAGCACGCGACAGTGGCGGATCTAGGGTTGTCGTTTGGGAGGGGCTTAACGGCGTTGAGGGTAGACAAAGTAAACACTGAAAAAGCACACAATATTTTATTTTGCTTTATGCATAGCAAGTTTTCTCTGCCTCGGTCCTCCTCGGCAATACTTATTAAGTTAAGGGCTATCCAGGTGGCATGTTGGTTGGACAAAAAATGAGTCAAATCGACACTCAAAGAAGGAGGATTGATGACAATCCTACCTTAGGTAGTGTAAAGCTTGCGAAAAAGTTAAAAAAATGTAAATTCGATTTATTGCATCCCAAATGTGTATACATTAGGGATGCCTTTGGGGGTGGAGGAGGGCTTGTACCTTTTAGCCCCCCCCCCCCCCCCAGAATCCGCCAATGGCACACGAGATAGATGGCCTCTATAGAGTACGGTCCCAGAGAGGCCAGCTTGCGCAATCAGGCTGTGATACACGTTTCTCATGTAGAATTAAATAGCGTAGCTGACTGTTTTTTTGACGAGATTACAAAACTCAACGGCTGTATTCTCTGAGGGGTCGGCCAAACTGGCAAGAATACAGGTACTCTGCCAGTTAAAGCCCTTGGGTTAGGGGTTCAGCTGATTGTGAATAACCGCACAAAAATTTGAACACCAGGCAGAAAATTCGTAATGAAGAACTTGATAGAACTCCATATTAACCCCATATTGAATGGTGGGTTTGCGATCTGGGTTAGTGTCAATGATTGAACCTATTTGAACTAATTAAGTTATTAATAAAAAAAAGGATAATGATTTATATATGATATAATGTTATATTAATTTATTACATTATTTAAAATTTTGTTATGTGCCTTGATAATGTATGCAAAATAATCGATTTAATTTATTTGTAAAATATAGAATTAAAATTGTTGTTTTTGATGTTTAGATTATGTAGGAAGGTTGTAGATCCACAAACCTGTACATTTTTTTTATTTTTCTCATTGTTTATTTGGTTTTATAATTGAGTAGTTATAAATATGTTTTATTTTTGCATGCTGTAAGGTAGAGTGTGTTGGAACTGTTTTTACAATGCTTACATCTTATTTTGTACCCACATTCATTGCAAAATAAATGATTTCTGATTTAATTATCCTCTGAATTACTTACATCGGAAGAGACTACAACATATCCTATGCTCATAGATAGTACAATAGGATATAACAAAGATGTAATAATCCCCGGCATATAAGTGGGCAAGAATCGTCAGGTGCGCAGAAGTAGTTTTTTAGGTATCTTTGGTAATGAAGCGGGGCGCGGGGAACGTTTAGGACCGTTCAGACCGCGCGTTTGGTTGTTCAGTTGACACAAGGAATACAAGGATCGACTGACCAATCGTGTTGCGTCCATGTTCCGTTTACTCTCCGGTGGTTGGTCAGTTCGCGGAATATGCGCGAACTTACCCCCACTACGCCAAAACCTTACCGACTTATGGACCATACATACAGGAAATGGCCGGTCCGGTAGTCCGGTCCCAAATAGTCCCAAAACATAACGGAGTAATCTTTCATATTTTTCGCTTCAATCTTACCCTCAAGTTAGTTTAATTTCTTGTCGCACGCACACTTCCTGTTTGAACAGCTGTTAACCTTTTTAAATCAGTAAATACTCGATATCGCCAAGCCTTATCCGACAACTGCCTCATTGGTTAAGTAGATGCAAGGGCGACTATTTTTAAGAGCAGTGGTGTCGAACAAGTCGTGGGTTCGAACCCAGGCAGGCGCTTCACTTTTGTGTAAATTATTCCATCACCACTGCTCTCAAAACGGTGAAGGAAAACATCGTGAGGAAACCGGCATATCTTAGAACCAACAATTCGAAAACATGTGACATCCGCTTCCGATGACGGTCCATTCCCACTTACAGAGAGGAGGCCTGCACGCAAAACGGAGCAAATGCGACTCTATGTACGGAAAAGGGGTCGATCTATCCTATCCTATCTTAAGGGCGACTATTAAGCTTGAGATCCTGGTTTGGATACCCTTGTCGGGCAGAGTTATGATTGGGTCTTTTAAGGTCAACTGGGAGTCTGGATTTGAACCCTACTAAAAACAAGTAAAGTTATACCCAGCACATTTTTATTTCACGCTTTTTAAATTAGGTAATATATTTAGTAGTAGACCCGCTTCGAACGACAATCTATCGAACACGTAATTATGACACAATATCTTGCAAAAATACCCCGATTCAAACAGTAAAACGCCCACAGATTTTGAACGGCTGAACCACAAATCAAAATCGGTTCACCCGTTTAGGAGCTATGATGCCAGACAGACTCACAAATACACAGATAAACAGCAACACCCGTCAAACTTATAATCCTCCTCTTTTTCCGTCAGGGGTTACTGGGGCTTCTTGTAACAGCTGCACAAGCTTGTTACAAGGATCTAGGACATAATAAGACCTGTGTTCTTCATCAAATATCTTCCTGTCCTTATCCCATGTTACTTGTGGTCAGCGCAAAATAATTATCTTTTTTGATAGGCTTGCGCTTGACCACTATGTCACCTGATGGTAAGCAATGATGTGGTCGACGAAGAAGCACGCTTGCCTATAAGAAACCTGTTCACTCTTTAACTTGAAGACGCCCAAGTTGTAGCTATCAGGAAATACAGACTCCGGCAGGGAATTCCACTCCTTTGTTGTACGCACAATAAAAGTACTCCCAAAATGTTTGGTGCGTATGGGTGGGATCTCCACCATGCACCGATGACGCATCGCCTTTCGCCTTGTAGTCCGATGATGGAACGGGCTAGGAGAAATTAGTTCCTCCTAAATTCTTCCCTGTTAGCAGTCACCCTCTTATTCAGTCCCATTTATTTAACATAATTCCTAATACAATCTCTTCCAAATAATGTCGATAAAAGATTTTGTTTTACGTGGTTTTATCGGTACAAATTCGCCTAAATAATATGTTATCCGAAATAAATACTCAATCAGCAGCTTATTCATATGATAAAATAATAACTGCTGAGTCGCCTGACCTTTCCGCCGCGAACTCGGGTAATCGGCACGTCTACATGTACTCGATTAAATCGTGGGCCTTATTTACACGGGAGGAGTTTTTCGCCCATCGTGAGGCGAGTCTCTCCAGGCGATTTATGCTCTTAACTAAAGCGAGATCCGAAAACTCTTTTTCCAAGGATTATGTTACACTAGCTGACACCCGCGGCTTCGCTTTCGTCAACTGGCTATCTACCTACCTACCGTACCTACCTTACCTACTCTACAAACTCTTCAGCTTTATAATATTATTTTGATAAAACTCCATCGCAAATGAACAAATTCGATTACCATAAAAAAGGTTATATTGAGTCAACCTTAAAAGATAGACTGCAGATATGCTGTCGCGGACTTTTTTTTAGAACTCTTAAAGAGGAACAATGCCATCGTACATGATATTACTGTTTACGCAGCGCACGCAACGGCAGCTCTCAAAAAGGTAATATTTTTGCCCGTTTTTGCCCTTACGCTTTATAGAATACAGTCGTAGGAGAAAAGACTCGCCCTACTAATATTATACATGCGAAAGTTTGGATGGATGTTTGTTACTGTTTCACTCGTCAACGTTTTTACCTCTTTTCGATAATCCTCACCTAGCGAGAACCTCACCTCGTATAAACGTGTACAAATAACGATAAGTTCGGTTGTTCGAGGCTACCGAGACCCGGCAGTGGCGAGGTACATAATTGATGCATGACCTCAAGGCGAGCATGCTAATCGAAACTACGCCGCTCAATGTTTTTAGTTTAAATACTTATTTCGAGAATCTTGATTAATTAAATAGCGAGGATTTTTGGCTCGGCTTTAGAATTTTTCTCGAATAATGCGTAATTGTTGTTGGTTCCGATGTCACCAACTGTTTAAATGCCGTAAAAAAAATATTCGTGGTTTGAAAGCGACATTGACATATTCTATGCAAACGATTCTTTGGCTCATTTTGCTCTCTTTTGAAATCGGCATGAATATTCAGACAAGAAACATTCCCACTGCTGGGACATATGCCTCATCTTTGTGAGAGGAAGTGGGCCATAATCTTCCACACAGCACAATCCGGGTCATCTGTGTACATTTAAGTATGCAAACTATTATAACGCACATCTATGATCCTGGGCAAGTCCTGAGGTGATTCAAAATTTCCAACTTCAATACTTATTAGAGTTCTGTACTCAAAGGGTAAAAACGTGACCATATTACTAAGACTCCACGATCCGTCTGTCTGTCCGTCTGTCACCAGGCTGTATCTCATGAACCGTGACAGCTAGACAGTTGAAATTTTCACAGATGATGTATTTCTGTTGCCGCTATAACAACAAATACTAAAAACAGAATAAAATAAATATATTAGTGGGGCTCCCATACAACAAACGCCGTCCTGATCATTTTGCCGTTTTTTGCGATAATGGTACGGAACCCTTCGTGCGCGAGTCCGACTCGCACTTGGCCAGTTTTTTTAACCTATTCTGTCCCACAGCTGGGCAAAGGCCTTGCACTCTTCACGGTGTGCTGCGTTCTCCGACCATTATTTCGTAAACGCCTCTTAAGTCATCACGTCAGCGTATCCTAATACTCCCTCGGCGACGACGCCCGTCCTCAAGCTTCCACTGACTATCGACTCCGGTCCATCTATCCTAATGCATTCTACGTATATGCCAGTTTATTTATACGTTTGTAAAACAATACACATAGTATTTAAACGATAACAGAGCGGAGATATGCAACACAAACGACGGAGTTCAACAAGCATTGTGCGTTGTTGACCCCCGCAAGATAAACGAGATAGAGGAATGGTAAACTCCGATGTTGGCTTTACTGTCCAGAGTTTAACCGGTAGGAAACCAGTAAAAAAAAAAAACGAATAAGTATTCAAAAATCAAAATACCCGACTGCTTAAGAAGCGAACTAGAAAGAAATAATAAACTATAAACAAAAACAAAATTATGCTGTGCAGTCGGAGGATACATATTCGGCAGTCGGGATTTTTTATTTAACTTTTTTTTTTGAATTAGGTACATAAACATAATGTTTTATGATATATTTTTGAAATCACCTCTTAAAACCCTTTTAATACCCCACACGATGGGTTTGGAAGAGAAAAAGAGTTGGACCTCCACAAAGTGGTGCCCAAAAGCCGCCATTTTACTATTTTCCAATTTTAATGTAGGCAGTGACACTCGCAAGGTTAAGACGAATCGATTGGGTAAGAATCATCAAAATCGGCTAACGCGTTTGGTCTCCAGAACGCCACATAGGCACAAACATACATACATCATAGACTGATAACCACATGAGACTGACAACCCCCCTTCGGCAGTCGGGTAAAAACATGACGTTCCACATACATTTTTGTACAAGAGAAGAAGGGCACAGTTTCGGTAAAATCTATCAAAAGCTACAACCTTGGGATCTTAAGTCAAGAGTGAAAAACTAACTTCTAAGCAAGCGTACTTCAACGTCGACCACATCATCGCTCACCATCAGGTGAAATAGTGGTCAAACGCGATCTATCATTAAATAAAAACCTTTTAACAAAAAAAAACACCGACTTCCAAATAACAAAACTACAAAGTGAAAAATAACTTTATTTTTGGAAGTCGGTGTCCATAACGCAAAAAATATGGTACCTACGAAAGTCGGTGGTTTTTTTTTGTTAAAAAGTTTTTATTTTTTACTTTTTAGTTGTACTTACCTAATAGGCAAGTTATCTAGTAAGTTACCTTAACGCCAGAATAGATAACCCGAATATCATGAAACTTGAACATTACCGGTGAAATGAGAGATTTATTGAAGAGTTCTGTCGTATATCTTCGAAGTTCTTAATCAGATCTTCACCAAATTAAAATGGGACCAATTTCGAAACATACTCTTTCAAACAAAAAACGAATTTTACAAAATCGGTCCACAACTGACGGAGATATCGGTGAACATACAAAAGAAAAAAAAAGAAAAAAACAAACATGAAGTCGAACATAGAACCTCCTCCTTTTTGGTAAGTCGGTTAAAAAAGCCAGTAGATAATATTCTTCTTCATATTTCGGTCTTACAATGATATAGGCTGTAAGTCACGGAACTATTTTAGCATAGAAACCATATGAGCAGCTGCGGATGCGTGTGACTACCAACTTCCCGGGACGAAAAGAATCTTATTTCCTTCGACAGATGCCAAGAAACTTTTCTGCCAAATTTCATCAAGCTTGTTTCCTGTAGTTGATCCGCGAAAACGTATTGTACTCACTTTCAAAGCATTTGATATTATTAGGTGGCGAATTCAAAAGGGCGCGGCAGTTAAATAGTATGAGGTCGCTGTGTTAGAAACGTAGCCTTTTCATATAACACTGAAAATTTGAGATCTTAAGGGCCTACATCAGCTTTAGTGCCGTAATACGGTAACTTTCTAAAGCATACTCCTTAGTAACGGTTAGGTTAAAAAGTTTGAAAAAAAAAAATATTATTGTTTCATGTACATTATTTTTAAACATGATTTTTTCGTACAACAAATAGTTTTGCTTTAAAAAAATAATTAGCAACACGATATTTTTCGCTACTTTTGGATACTCCTCCAAAGCGAATTGGATCTTTAAAAAAAAAATTACACAGAAAAATTTATGGCTGGAATTTCTTCATAACTGAAATAGCATATGTAAATCAAATAATAGTTTTGCAAACAAAACTGTTCAAAAGGAGGTTCAATATTGATATTTTGGCTCCGAGCGGGCGCACGGCCAGTACTGCGTTAACATTGGGGCGTATATATCGCCTTAAACGCTTGGGAGCTTAATACGCTCTGTGTTTCAAGAATGGCGAATTCTGATATATTAATCATAGTGATTAACGCTTGGATATAGTTTTAATATGGACGTAATCGTTAGTTCAGGTTGTAAGACGGCAATAGTATGAGCTTTTTTAAACCCAAGTCAGAAAAATCCCTTACCAAGTACATATTGGTCTTATTTCTCAAGAGACAATCTCCCCAGACTTCTTAACTTCCGAACACAGTTCGGAACTCAAAATTCAAGCCTCTCCCGTTATGATTTCGAATACAGTATCGACCTTGCCAGCTTCAGCGAGCTTGGAGCGCAGATGGCTCTTAGCGTGTCTTTAAGTTATTGAAGCAACGGTAAATAAGAGCCTCATAATGTGATGCTGGGTTTTGCTCAAGGCGTTAAACGGGAAAAATATATGAATATGGTTTCGATAAATATATATATATATATATACAGGTTGCGGAGGAATGAGGAAAGTCTTGATTTAACTGTTAATTTATTGTGCAAGAAAAAATCGACACCACTGAGGTTATTTTTTATACCCGGTTGTTCTTAAAAGTTCTGTTTGATACAATAGTTAAGTAATGGATTATTTTTTGGCGATACAACCTTTATATTGCATTCTACAATACATTGCGATGTTTTCCCTAATTTCACAAAAAAATCAATGGTATTCACGACAACTTTCCCCAAACTTTTTCTTCACAACTCTTTTGTATAGAAAAACAAAAGCATTAACATTTGTAAGGAGTCTTATGTATGCACAGTTTTCGAGGTTTACAAAACTGTATTTACTTTTTAAAGGCCCGGTACGAAACCTAAACATTTAAGAATCTATTGTGAAATCACTCTATTCTTCAACCTTCATTCAAATTCGAGGGTAGGCAGGTAGGCAGTGGGGAGTGGCAAACAGCTTTTTGTTCGCACAACTGGTATTTTTTGCAAACTACTTCTTGTTAAACGAATATCAATCTTATGTCATTGTAAGAAAGTTGCGGAGTAAGTTTTGATGAAATAAACATGCAATGTGGCTACAGTTGGTCCTTTTATGCTGAGATTTACTTTATTATCATTCTCATGATGAACCTTGGGACTTGTTTGCTGATCGCCGTTTGCTCTAAGAGCAAATCGCCAATAGCCATAAATGACGAAGCAACAGACAGCTAAAACACTTAGAAGTGGTGACGGACGGGCGTTTTGAGGGATTGTCTATAGGTAGAACTTTGAGACTCAAAACGAGCTAACTCTCAGCCGAATTTGAATATGAGTTAATGTCAGAACGGATGACCGATGGGGCCAAAAGTTTTTCAGTGGGGACCGCGAGCCGGAAGACGCAACGTTGGAAGGCGTCGCTCTAGATCTAGGTGGACCGAGGAGGCGATGGCTTGCTTAAGGTAACGGGAATGGAAGGATGCGAGACCGATCAGTGTGGCGAGGCTTGGATGAGGCCTATGTCCAGCAGTGGACGTCTTTCGACTGAAATGATGACGATGATGAAATGAGTCGGGTTTGAACACTTTAAGAAGGCATGGAATATTCGCTGTTGGGACTTAAATAGCGGGTTCACCCACGCTCTTGAGCATTGTGTTTTTAAAATAAGCAGGTACATGGTTATTTTGAAACAAAACAACTATTTTGCATCGCACTGGGTCCATGTGAATGTTTACTTTGCAATTTTGCTTCAATCGCTTATCGGTTTGATGACGGCTGTACACTCTCGCGCGAGAGCCAAAGGAAACGCTGTACATTGAGTTTTTAAACAAAATCCATACAAATATTATAAATTCGAAAGTAACTCTCTGTCTGTCTTTTACCTTTTCACGCCTAAACCACTGAACGGAATTAAATGAAATTTGCCAAGAAGATAGATGGCATCCTGAGAAAGGGCATAGACTACATTAAGAAAAAAAAATACAATTTAGTAGTTTGTGTAGGGTAGCGTAGAGTTAGAGTCCAGTTGACGGTAGCAAAGTCGTGGGGGACAGCTAGTACTTCATAATTGAACCCGTACTCGTACGGAGAGCAATGTATAAATCATCCTCGCGGGCTATCGCGTGTACAGCCGCCGAGATAATATAATGGAAAATGGAATCGCGTCGAGCCATGAAGGAAAGTCGCAAATACAACAAAAATAAAATGGGTGATTCTGCTATTTCTGATTATTATTAAAAACAGGAATGTTCTACCGAAAAGGACATTATTATTTTGGGACGAAAACCAGCAATTGTTTTATCACTTTGTGGTCGGGATTTCACTTCATTTTATTTGGTCATATATCATTTTTCCTTGTGCTGGTTTCTCTGTTATCGGAAGCGTTGACAGAGGTCGTACCAAAAGGCTATGGCCACCACAAAATGTGGCTTAATTTACCACGCCTGTTTTCCTTAAATAGCTAGGCAGAGCAGGGTGACACCCTCTTTTTACAAGCTTTTATTTAACTTGCAATGTATGTGTGTAAGTAAGTGTCTCCGGGTGAAATCATGCAACTGAATTTTAAAGCAGTTATCCTCCACCGATTAAGATAAAATTTTGCATACACGTTTAGTTTGGATGACAATGCATGGTTAGCTAAGTGACGTCATTCTAAATCCAATATGGCGGATGGACCAAGTTGGCGGACTAGTTATTTTCTGGGCACGGCCTTATATGGGTATCAAATGAAAGTGTTTGCTGAGAAGAATACGAAAAAACCGGTCTAGTGCGAGTCGGACTCGCGTTCGAAGGGTTCCGTACGATTATCGCAAAAAACGGCAAAAATATCACGTTTGCTGTATGGGAGCCCCACTTAAATATTTATTTTATTCTGTTTTTAGTATTTGTTAGTATAGCGGCAATAGAAATATATCATTTGTGAAAATTTCAAATGTCTAGCTATCACGGTTCATGAGATACAGCCTGGTGACAGACAGACAGACAGACAGACGGACTGCGGAGTCTTAGTAATAGGGTCCCGTTTTTACCCTTTGTGTACGGAACCCTAAAAAGCTTGTTTAAAAAAGGTTTTTTGAAGAATATTTTTTTGATATTTGCGTTAAATTCTCCCGTAATATGGCGACCTCATTGCTAAGTCAAGCTTAAGAACCATCGCTAACAGAATGTCATCTACAAAACTTAAAATGGCCGCTATTTCCTGAATCTCACAAAAATACCGTCATTACCTTAACGCAATCTGGATGCAATATATTTCACTCAAAGGGTGCTCAAGGGACATTGAAGGTACCCTCAAATACACAGTAGCTTCACCTGTCCTTAGAAACATCTTGATGCAAACAGTGTCCAAAAAAAAATGGTCACTCACACATCTAACTATAACCATATGCACAAGCGTCATTGAAGGATCCCTCAAATGGCTGTTCAAAAGAAAAATTCTGAAGATAGTACCTACCAACAGGCAATGTCACAAAAAATATTCCTCACACACCTACACATCTTTATGTTCAAGGGACATTGAATGTTTCCAATTCAAATGATATGCTGTTCATAAAAAGCATTCTGGTCTTGGTACCAACAGTGATACCAAAAAAACTACCTTGTACCAACCTAATAGGCAAGTTATTTAGTAAGTTACCTCAACGCCAGAATAGATTAGCCGAATAATATCATGAAACTTGAACATATATTAAACTTCAAAATCGGTCCACAGTTGACGGAGATATCGTTGACAAAACATAAAATAAAATTAAAATTATAATTCTAAAATTGTACACTGGACTACTTCTCTTCTTCCTTTTGTAAACTCTCTCTATCACTCTAAGGTTTGCTGGTAGAAAACTCTTCTTAGAGTTAAGCTCGCCTTTGTACATCAACTTTATGATCACTCAAGTTGTACATGTAATTTTGTTTTTGTGTACAATAAAGAATTAAGAACAAAAACATACAAGAAGTCGAACATAGAACCTCCTCCTTTTCGGTAAGTCGGTTATAAATGGTCCATCACACATCTACAAGCCCGCATAGGTATGCTCAAGGGACACAATGTATAGAAAGAACCTTCAAACGGGTGCATTTCAGTATTCATAGTGCCACAAAAAATAAGGTTGCTCACAAATCTACAAGCCAAATGTAGGTGCAGATGGTATGGTAGATGTATTCAATTTTGGTGTACAATAAAGTATCACTTCACCACATATTATAATTTAACAAAGGCCGCCGCCGCGTCTGTTCGCGATAAACTCAAAAACTACTGAACGGATTCTGTATAAGCTTTTCTTATGAAATGTCCTGGTCATTCTACACATCATCTACCTACAAGGTGTACAATAGATTATTCTATATTACACAAGCCAATTTCGTTTCCGTCCAACATTCTAAAGATATCCACCCATAGGCAGTTATATAAAAAAAGGTCGCTCACACATCTCCAAGCCACCTGTGCACACTTTTGTGTAAGTTATTTTGGATAAACTAATAAAGGTTTGCTTAAAGGACTACACTGACAGAACCCTGAAATCATAACTTCAACTGTCTTTAGGAACCTTTTGGACTTTGCCCATAGAAAACGCAACAAAAAATTATCACTCACACATCTATAAGCCAAATGAAGGTGCAGATGGTATGGCAGGTATGTGAAATTTTGGTGTGCATTGAATGAACGCTCAAATAGTAAGCTGTTCATAAAGCACCAGGATGCTTCGTAGTACATGTACAGGCACAAAAAATACTCGCACACACGTCAACCTACATATCTTTATACTCAAAGGAAATTGAATCAATCCAAATCAAATAGTATGCTGTTCGAAACATACTGGTCCTAATACCAATACAGGCACAAAAAAATGCTCGCTCACACATATGCAAGCCACCTGTGCACACTTTTTGTGCACTGTATGCCTCCCTCCCGCTTCCCCTGGCGTCGCGAGACATCCGCGTGTATTTTAGGGCGGCAGTGCGTTGAACCCGAAGGTCGGTCGCTACCTGCGCACACGCACTCGAACACCCTCGCAGGTAGGGTTGCCAGGCGTCATCGATGATTGTCCGGGGAATTTAGGCGGTGTCTGTTAGGGTTTTTTTTTACATAAGACACATAATAAAGAAGCCAAGAGAAATCGCGTTACCCAGTTACTGGGTTGTGAAGGTGAGATAGGCTGTCGCTTCGTGTAAAATATTCGTACCGACTCAGCTACATCAGGTAATACTGGAAGCCTAGTCCAACATAGTTGGGAAAGGCAAGAGATCGATTATTTAATAGAGAAATTCTGTACGATAAGGTTAAAAAATCCTTAATTTACGAATGTTTATGATTTTAAAACTAAAGTCCAAGATTTTTTACCCAAGCCTTTTCGGTTTTAACTTAAGTGGCAACCCTACTGGCGAGATACTCACACATGTGAGCCTTTTGTGCGTGCTATTTTGTAGACAGATTCTTTCTCTCCTCATTCGCCATTTTTATTTTGAACCAGTATTGCCTCACGGCTTCAGGGAGATTGGTAGATCGCCCTTCATTAGCGCATTTATGGACCAGTAGCTTTTTCAGAAGCGGCATTAAGTTTCGAAAGAAAATGTAACTGGTGTATGTGGCTCATCAGGTACAGAGCAAAGTGTTCACTTCTCCTTTCCAGAACTCTGTCTTGAGCTAGTAACGTCTGTAGGCGTCCAACTCGACTCGCAATCTTTAGCAAACCTGTCATGATGTTTCCGGTCGTTTTTCAGAACACGCAGCAGCGGTAGATTTAGCCCATGACCTGTTAGACTTGCAGTAGACGTGTCACAGAATGCAGCATTGGCCTAACCTTCTCTGAATTGCATGGGGATCGATTCAGTCTCTATCCAAGGTTTCCTTAAAGCTACTGTCTTTTGGCCTCCAACAATACAAATAGGTACTAGTTGAAATCGATATTTTACGATGAGTAGCAATTTATCCATATAAGGCATACCCTCGCTAGACAGACAGTTCTATTGCCATGTTGCTGTTTGACTATAGTTTTACAACCGCAGTCTCATTTTTGGGAGAGACATATGTCCAGCAGTGGTCGTCTTTCGGCTGATATGATGATGATAATGATTTTCTTTCGTTGTGCCGTTACGAGTAATAGAAAAACGCCAGGAGATTATGTTAAAACGTGCTTTTCGGTCAAAGATAGAGAATTGCAGCCATTTTCCTAATAGAATCGGGATAATACGCAAAAATGGGACCACATGAGTCAAAGGCCGAAGCGTTCGAACTCTACTTACTATATGACATACCCTATCTGGATACAAATAATTGTAATATAGATATTCGTATTTGACTGACACCAGGGTCACTGGGAATAATCGTTTAAAAAGCTTCGAACTGAATTCTAGTTTCTACTTTGACTACCGGCAAAAATGGGGCCTAACTGACCGAGTGAATGAAAGCGTCGTGTTTAGTACACTGCTCTTCAGGTTCTGCCTGACTGGATTTTATCTACATCTCATGGTGCTCTATGTTTGCAGGGCAACAATCATTTCGTGTTTAGTCTGGGGATACTTATAAAACTTTAGAGGTTTATTTCCAAGACAGAGACAGCGAGTCAAAATTCTGTCCTACGTGTCTCTCTTTGATTACCTCAAAAATGAGGCCTGGGTCAATGAGGGCGTGGCGTTACTATTTACTTCTCAACGTGGAATGCGAAGCGACATAGTTAGCACTATCTTGTTGATACAATGTTGTCTATTTCTAACTGTTGATAACAGCCAGTACGAGTTTGATTGGCGAATACGATGCTGTTATGAATGTTGGACGGAAATATCAGTTTACTCGGCAAATTAGCACGTAATAAGTTGACAGAGGGGTCTATTAAGAGTGATGGTATTTAACCAAGAACATCGGACACCCAGTCTTGATACTTGCTACTATAAAGACTGAAAATTTCTGTGCCTCGTACAAGGTGGACCGGTAACATTGTTTAGGTTGCAAGACTATGATGGATGCGAGACGCACAGGACAGATCCATGTGGCGACAGGCCCGGCCTTATGTCCAGCAGTGGACGACTTTCGGCTAGTATGATGATGATGTGTTTCGTAATTAGCTTTGAAACAAAGAGGATCTGAAGATCTCAAATTCCCGATGACATCAGTTAGTATACTGTCTCTAAAGACCAAAAATATCAGAAACGAACACATAACACCAAGATTACTCACCGCGCGTTGTCGTTTTCGAGACCCGCATAAAACAGCCTGTGTCAGCCAGTGACAGCAAATAGATTCTGCGAACCTTGGTGATTGTGTAAAGAAGTTGTGGCAAACAACTTCTACTTGTTACCAGACCATATTTTCTTGGTTTCTCAGCACAGAACAGTCAAGTAATGTTACTATAATGTGATTTTTAATTTCGTAGACTAAACTGACAGCTGCCAATGACCTTATTTTTTTTAAATGTTGCTAGCGCGGAGCATAGTGTTGTAGGTAAGGCTCAATCATAAGTGATTCATCGAATCGATGTGACATGACTCCTCAATTTAATTTTACTAATTGGTGTAAATAAATGTTTTATGAATATAATCGTAATATATTTAAATATAACAGTACCTATTCATACACATACTACATAAACTTTTATTGTGTTAAATATGAAATCAACAATAAAATAAAATGCATTCGATAAAATGAAGTCTGACATAAACGAGTAGAAACTAAATAAGAGCCGCTAGTTTCCAAACATTTTTTTTTTATCTTGATATTCTACTTCGATTTTCGATTAACTTTCGATCACTCAGGATAGTCAGGATACGACACTATTTTTATGTAACGATAAAGTGACAACCCCCCAAATGTCAGTTTAGTCTACGAAATTAAAAATCACAGTATAGGTACCTAATTAACCAACGTTTATAATTACTTTTCGTATAAAATCTTCATAATTATCAAGAATCGTGGTAGGACAGTCTAGTCGCGGTCACTGCCCGCTTCCGCACTACTACCAGGGTCACCTCCGCCGCAATTGTTAAATACCTCGTGATATTTACATATACCTACTCGTCTAGAGGACGAATGGCAACAGACGGTGACAACCTTTATGTGACGACGTAGATCATTCCCGCGGCTTCTCCCGCAGTGGTAGTCAAACCGGCAAGTCGACCTTGTCAAAGCCTTTTCAACGGAGAGGCAGCCTAGCAAAGGAACTTTATAGCTAGGGGTCTAGATTAAATACTTTCCGCACACGCTACGGGACTGAACGTAAGCGCCGATTAATAGGCGTCGCTTACGCGTACGAGTCAAAACACTTCGATCGCAGTGGCGCGTGACATTACGTGCCTTTGCCGCAGGTAATGTCATTGCCATTTATGTTCTATGCTAAGGGGTTTGGTTTCCGTACTTAGTCCTTCATGTGGATCATTGTGCGTGGGCCAAGGCGGCCGTTTGGTGGTTAATGTAACCAGCCCACCTCCCTCCAGAAGTTAATTACAGCTCCTGCTCAGAACATCTGTGTAAGATCTGGGTGACCCGAGGGTTTGTGTTCTAATCTGGGTGACGCCTGTGCATTCAAAGAGAACGTGCGCAACGGTTCCCTCGGCCTCCATGCATGCCCTGCACAGAGGACTGTCCGTTATGCCTATTGTGTTGAAGTGTTTATTTAGTGACCAGGGTCCCGTGATATCATAGCCATACATTATGACGTTAGCGACTGACGTTAACGCTACAGAAAAGTTTTTTGTCTAGGCCTGTTTTTTATGCTATCGAGCCGTTAGGTGTTTCCTACTTCATTGTAACATAACTAAGTCCCCTGTAACAGGGGATAATAATATATACTAGGTATATTCCCTGTTATGATATCAATGAACGGGAAGGAAGAATACATCGTGTCGTGATACCAATCCAAAGTGTGATTGTGGGTATACGGCCTGTACGAAAATATGGCTTTATTAAGTTCTCGCGCTAACCATTACGTAGTATAATGCCTAATATTTGTGAAGGGGAGAGTAGAAATGTAGTAAGCCCCCATTTTTCCTATTAAATAACACTTTACTGAACAGAAACATTGGGACTGCTCAGTGGATACATCGCATAACATACCATATTACGTACATACATAAATTAACGCCATTTTATCATGGGGGAAGGCAGAAATTACGCCACCTGCTACTACCCTTATATCAAATGATATTTTTAATAAAAAGGTGATGGGATTGAACTTGGTCCCACGCTACCTGGGATCCTGAGGTAACACGCCAATAATTTTGGTTTTCACTGGAACATCTGCACAGTAATGCTGCTTGATGGTAAAAAAATAGTGCTGGCAATACAAAAGTTTGTGATAGCAGTGATATCTCATACAAAAAAACCGTCCGGACGTACTGTACTGATTATACTGATTATTTGATTTATCTATCGATATTGATTGATTATTAGATGGTGATCTATCTATCGCCGTGGAACGGAACCGAACGCGATCGATTTACAAAAAAAATAATTATTAATTATCCTAAAAAAAAGCCGAAGAATTTTGAAACTTCCCATTGACCTATGAACTTCAAATTTGGTGATAATGTTTATTTTTACGTCTACTAACAAATGACAATATATTGATAAATCCGATTTTTTCTTTGAAATGCCCTAATTTTGCCTATTACAACCAACTTAATTTTGCAGTCTGGTACGGAACCCTAAATGTGCGAAGTTCGACACGCACTTGGCCGTTTTTTACCCGACTGCCGAAGGACGGTAATGTGTTTATCAGTCTATGTAAGTATGTATGTTTGTCCCTATGTGGCGTTCTAGAGACCAAACGCGTTAGCCCATTTTGTTGATTCTTACGTCAATCGATTCTTCTTAACCCTGCGAGTGTGACTCGCTACATTAAAATTGGAAAATAGAAAAATGGCGGATTTTGGGCGTCACATTGTGGCGGACAAAAAATTTTTTTTCTTCCTTAACCATCGCATCGTGTACACTTAAATGCACAAAAAAATCTATAAAAAATGTTATAACTAAAAAAAGACATCTGATTTTGGTCAGCCAGCGTATCCTCCAACTGCAAAGCATGATTTTCTTCTTGTTTACGTCTTTTAAGTTCGCTTTTTAAGCAGTTGGGCTTTTGATTTTTTTAATTAACTTTTTTTTCTATGATGGCATTACGGAACTAACAACTCAAAGTGATTGTCTAACTTAGTGCAATACTGTTAAGTCATCAAATACATCAATGCCTACTCCATGATGAGGTGTGGGCAGACTTATCACAGATAATCATTAATCTTTGATGATTAATTTGTAAGATAATGACATTATTGTGAAAATTGTATTGTTTATTTTTGTGTTGGTGGTTTATAAATTATTGATAATTTATCTATGCTGATATTTTAAGTGTGAAAGTTTCTTCATGGGAATTATTCTTGGTTTCTGAATTTACGACTCTGCTGGTTTGGACTAGGTATATGAAACACTTATCTAAAGTTTGTTAGGTTTCAAACAGAAAGAAATTGTATAAATATTATTATGCAAATACACAGACCAAGAAGAGAGGCCATTGCCCATCAGTGGGACAGATCAGCCTGAAAATAAAATAGAATAGACTAATTTCTATGTCTGTTTTCACTAACTCTAGGAAATACCAAAGAGTAATACTAAATATTATTTTTCTGTTGGATGTTCAGCCCTAGGCACTGGTACTAATGTTGAAAATACAATAGCATGTTTGGTATTCATTCATGTGAGTTTAAGTCTGATAAAAATTGGCAATAGAAGTTTTTACCCAATTGCCCCAGTACAGAAAATAAGTCACAGGAAATTCTGATAAATTGATAATTGCTAAGAGATTATTACTTGGAACTTGCAGATCTGATAAAACTAAACTATAGGAATTATCTTTCCAAACAAAACGCATGACTAAACTCCATTTGAAATAACATTAGACACGTTTCCAAATCTTTTTACAGTCCGTTCAACCGATTTTGAGTTCTATCGTGTAAACATAAGGATGACGTAAAAAGCATAAACCTGTTACCAAAACCAACTGTTTACTACAGCTACCATTTGTTGTATTACCAATGCAATAGAAGTCAAAATCCGTTGATTGGGCTGTAAAATGGGCTAATTTAAATGTCTAATGTTATCGCAAATGGAATATAGACTGACTGAAAATATTTTCACAGTCATTATTTCTTTGAAATTGCTAAACATAGTGTAAACACTAAAAAAGATATTGTCAAACAAAATTTTGTTAGTTAACCAACCAGGCAGAGAGTCATGCAGCCGACATAATAAAATATGGTGTAAATAATTACAAAGTCTTCTCAGAAATGATCTTTTATTTACTTTCAAGAAACAGCCTCTATGTATTTAGTCACAAATAAATACTTAAGATTACACAGGCTGTTTCACAATTTATCCTAATAGGATTTAAATATTTTTAATTGTGCATGATTATAAAAAAGGAAAGTAAAAAAAAAATCTAAATTTTTGTAAAAAACATGCTCCTCTACATTTGGTTGATTTATGCTATTTGCACATAATTAGGAAGGTATGTGAGTAATTTTATATGTGGCTAAAGAATAACAAACCACTAGAACATTTATCACTTTTTAACCACTTTAACATTTTATGTGTAAAATGCCAACAATGTAAAAAAAACAATTATGAGTAAATTCCTAAGTTTTTAAGTCAGGCAATGTATAGTTAATTGAATAGTTTATTTAGGTTGTACACCCTCTATCTATACTGCTTATGAGTCAGTTTAGTTGCAAGAAAAAGATAAACTGCAAAATTGAAAATAGATTATTCTGTGAAACATACAGCAAGTTTTCAGAATACTGAAGGAAATGCATAGCAAATTGCCAAAAGGAAACACAGAACTAAATTAATGATTTTGAACAACTTCCATTTAACTTCCTAAAGTTCTACGACGCGCTGTCTGAAAACGGTCGCTAGAAGACGAAAAAATATTTTACAATTATTGTCATTACTTAAATGAGGCTTCGAAGTTTACGTCACGTTTTGCAGATTACGTAAACGTAAACCAACAAGTTTCGTTGGTGTACCTACAACATAGCATGAGGGCTTCATGCAGCCTGTGTCGCCGGACGTGTCATACTCAAGCTCGCTGCTGCATAAGCAAAGTGCATTCGTCACGTATGATAAACAGCCCAGCTCGTTCGAACGCCAGTTGGATGGAACGTGACACTTGACAAATGCAAGGCACGCAGCTACAAACAGTATGTTCTATGTAAATATAGGTACCTATAGTTTTGTTCGTAGTCCCAGTAGTCCTTGTAGCGCGGGTGCCAGCGCGGGCCCCCGCGCGAATAGGGTCTTCGTGAGCCCCCTTGGCTCATATTCTCTGCGCCATAGCACCTCTTAATATCGATCCGCGCCGACACAGCGGAGAAACGCGCTCCGCTCCGCTTCACTACCACTAAACAACACAACACTGACACACTGCACTGCGACACTTTTACAAAGCACAGAGATTATTTAAATTTATTATTTTTAGGACTCCTACGGAGCCCTACACTCTTGTTTTGGAACCTACTGCAACGAAACGAAGCTCGCGCGGACTGAGCTCACGCAAGCGCACGAAGTCTTTATGTGAGCAGCGCCGCCTAGTGGACGCACCAAGCACTAGATTCAAAAAAGACCGCCAAGTTGTGCATTTTCTTAAAAAATATATTTTTGTTACAAAAAGGTCTTTAAAAAGTAAATGACACGACTTAGTACTAATATTTAACGACAAACAATGTACTGCTGGGCGAAAATACAGTTCAAAGTACGGAGAGGATTAACTGTTCACTCAGTATTGATTTTATATTAGCGGCACACTTGCATCGCACTAGAGTTCTTTGCAAGCTAATAATAAAATGTTCTAGATGTCCGAGAACAACGGGCGTGTTATCGCGCACTTAAAATGGTTCGTCACCGTTCACATAATTAATGTGAATCAGGCTTGGTGATCTCGCCTCGGTCGTCACGCACTGGCACATATCACAATCTCGCAAAACGATCACTATTAACAAAAAACCGTTTTTCCCTAAAGAAATCGAACTCAGGAGCGACAAAAACCAGACAGTTTCAAGAAAAAATCCGAGATAATGTAACGCTATGCGCCCAGTCCGGACGACCGATACGTAAGCCTCATTAAAAAAAGTTTACACAACTCGTGTCTCGAATAATTTGTGGCGCTGAATTCAGCGCTACCGATGCTATATTCGCTAGACTACTATCATCGTAAAGCGCTACAGCGCTGCTAAAACTATAGACCCCGCCCATTGTTATTATAATGCAGCCAACATGACGCACATAGTGCAGTGTGAAGTTAGCGACGAGTGGTACACGTGTTGGCATCTCTTTTCCGCCAATGGGAACGAGCGAGCTGGTGTTATTCGGGTGCTGCTTGGGGCGCGGCGTGCGTGTTTTCGTTCACGATGGCGCCTATCGTGTCCCATGCAGCGATGCTATTTTTGTGATGACACAACCGCGAGACCAACTTTCACTTAATTTCGTCTTATTTTGCAACAGAAGCGGAATGGTGGCTGGTATAACGGGCATAGCCATTAGTTATACTTACGGTATTTTTCTTACATTTTATCACCTCATTTCTACAATTCTACATAAGATTTCCCTGCGGTATCCAAATAAGCAAAATATTAATTGCTATGCTATCAGTCCCAGCCTTTTAAGTCACGAATAAAAATATCCTCATCCGTAAAAGTTAAAACAGGCATCTGCTTTTTGTAAAACAATATGGTGCTAATGATTTCCCGATTTCCGTATTCGCTTCGTGTGACAATTTTATCTAAATCGGTCGGCCACCTAATTGGCCATTAGTTTATAACGATAACTAACGTAATGGTTAAACATATTTATTCTTGAAGATAACAGAAACGGGGCGATACTTATGTGCCACGAAGTGGCGTCAATTGACATGATAAAATATCGGGGACAAACATACATAAAAGTCCATAGATAGAACTTCTTGTTTGAGACAGAAATTGCTAGCAGATTCGCCCCAGTGAAATTAGAAGATTATCGCACAGGAAGGTAGGTAGGTACCTACTACCGGAATAAAAATGTTAGCGTTCCCACAATTAAATGAGGTGACATCAACACGCCCCAAGATAATAGTTTTCACATCCCTTTATCCAGTTTTGGTTTTGTCTATGGGGGATCACCGTCAATCCTGTGTCAGCCGTCAGGCACTATAGGTTGCCTGGCATTTTGCTGAACTGGACATCCTATTTGGCCATCCAATTGAAACTTTTTATAGTTGTACCTTAAATGAGTCGAGTACCTACCTACACTGTTATTGTGTGTTGCAACTCGTGTGGCAAATAAATGTTTTCTTTCTTTTCCGACCGTTTTAGAACCTGAAAAACCAAAACTAAAAAGACAATTTTCATGACAAAGACCGGACGGGATGTCTTTGTTTCCATGGAAGATGGGTAGGCCTTTATTGTGGGATGCGACTTGTGTCGATAGGTACTCTTGCGCCATCCCATCTTCCTAGCTCGTCGTGTTGTACTAGCGCTGCCGCTGCGGCTGAAGAGAACCTAAAGCTGCGGAAATATAAAAACCTCATCGGTAGTTATATTTTCGAGCCGTTTCGGTCCGTGGGGTTCGAGTGCTCACGCTTTGTTTAAAGATATTTCCAAACGCCTAGTTGACACCTCGCGTGACCCAAGGGCTGACTGTTACCTTGGTCAGAGGATAAGCATTGCCATACAACGTGGCTATGCTGCCAGTCTTTTGAGCAATGTACCAGTGGACACCGATGTGGAGGAGTTTTTCGACGCTATATTTAAGATTTTTTTTTTGTTTACCACATCAGGTGAAATAGTGGTCAAGCAAGCCTATGCTTGACCACTATTTCACCTGATGTTAAGCGATGATGTGGTCGACGGTGAAGCACGCTTGCCTAGAAGTAACCTATTCACTCTTGACTTAAAGACCCCTAGATTGTAGCTATCGGGAAACACAGACTCCGGCAGGGAATTCCACTCCTTAGCTGTATGCATAATAAAAGTCACCCAAAACGTTTTGTGCGTATGGGTGGGATATCCACCATGTACCGCCGTACGTCTGGTAGTCCGATGATGAAACGGGCTAGATGGAATTAGATCGTGCAATTCCAACGCACACTGCCCGAAATGAAACCGATAAAAAACCGACAAGATGGCAACTCGGCGACGATGTTCAAGGCTCTGGAGCTTTGACTTGACCAGTGCCTCTTTACCGATGAGTCTCTTGGCCTTTTCGATCGAATCTAGTGCATCAAGCTGGTATTTGGCAGATCCGTCCCAAAGATGAGAACAGTACTCCATGCATGATCGAACTTGCGGTTGATACAAGTTGAGGAGCTGATCCGGCGTGAAGTACCTTCTCCCCTCCGCAAGGATCCCCAACTTTTTAGCAGCCAGCTGAGCCTTTGCCTCAATGTAAGGGCCAAAATTTAGAGTTGATGTCAACATATCACCAAGAAGCTCAAGGTAGTCCGTTATTGGAACGGTTACATCACGGAAAGTTGGAGCCGGTCAGCATTAAACCTGACTAGATTGGCATCGCCTCATTCGGAGACTGCCTGCAAGGACAGGTTCAAACGCTCCACCATGGCCTCACGGAGAGACCGGATCTGCGGCCCAGTAGCCCGTGCGTTGGACAAGTATCTCTAAGCAAGTGCTGTCGTCTGCACACCCAAAGGTTTTAGCAGATCGTTAATGTGCAACAAGAATAATGTTGCTGAGAGTACCGACCCCTGAGGGACTCCGGCATTAATATCCAATTGGTCCGACGAACAGCCATCGACAATCACTCGAATGGACCGATCTCTCAGGAATGCTCATGCATACTGCGCTACCACGGGGAGATAGCGCAGTTATGTGAGACTCCAACCCACTAAACTCCACGTTGTCCTCCAGTGCCGCTTATGTTGGGAAGACGGGCACGCGTTAGCACTCACCGCGAACCCACCGCCACTGTTTGTCACCTCCTCTGGGGAGTTCTCCCATAACCGGTACACCGGAACACATTGCACGCCGTGAACACCCAGGGCTATCTTACTAACTCCGTGTTAGAGGCTAACCGCGTGTGACAGGTATTTTAATTTAACCTCGTGTTAGCAATTAACTCTCGAGTTCAATTTTTCTCGCAAGTGGTCCTTAGAAAACTAATTTATTTGTAAGTCAAATAAAAAACAATATTTTGTATAAAATTCGTATATTATGCAATATGTACAAAGGAAGATATATTTTGGCTACAGTTGATTTTAGTAATAATGAAAACTATTGAGCATTATTTATTTGTTATAAATACTAGCTATTACCAGCGATTTCGTCCACGTTTAAGTTGAAAATCATCCCATGGGAATTTACTAAAGCAACCGCCAGAAAACAAAAAAAGAAATTCGTTAACACCTGTCTACCAATGTATTCCAATATTTCAAAACGATACGAAAATAATGTAAAGGCAGTGTCGCTAACACGATCAAAACAAACGTATCGCGGTAGGAGGGTCCTTGACCCTTTCACTTGGCATGAGTTACAAACCTTGTTCAAACATTCAAAACCATTTTCTGTCGTATTTAGATAGGAACTTACGAACTCATATACCAAATTATAACCTTCATTTGACAATTATTTTCAGTAGTGAGATAATATCTCATAAACGCGTGGAACGATTTATATTATTTAACTTACCGAATTCATTACACAAGACGGCTGTATGTCCAAGATAAACTTGGAAAAAAGTATATAAAGGTTTTTCTTTGGTGAAACTTCAAAGACATCATGTACAGTAAAACTAATTCCTTAACGTCCCTCGGCAATCATCGCATTTCCGAATACAAACGAATGCTAATTTCCATGTCCATCAATTAATAGATTTATCGTGTATAATAATTTGAATTCAGAACTAAGTACTTTACTGTTGTTTTGTTTTCATTTCCGTGTGAAATATATAGAGCTGTAAAATAGCAAATTTAGTAGCTTTCCTCCCATTTATAAAATAAATTACATTATGTTAAGAAAGTATTAACAACTCTATATACTACTAAGTTGATTGAGAGCGTCTGGTCTGCACCAAGTGCAAAGGGCATCTGATAGAAATCCGACGACTGACGAAACACGAATTTTGCCGAGGGACATTAAGAAAATATTTTGTACTGTACATTAAATTTGAATAAAAACAATGTCAGTGAAGTTTTACCAATTAATTAGAAACACGAATATTTAAAATGAGTCAATAAATCATCAAATTTGCGGTATGTGTCATCAAGGTTTTCATTTAAGTTTTCAAATTATTAATAAAGTTTCCATTTTCACTAAAACCATTTAGCACCTTATTTACATTAGTCACAGCGGATCTTTGTGTCTCTGAAGTTGGCTACAAGACCCTGCGCAGTTGCTATCTTTGTGCCAATGTTGAAGTAGAAGATAGCATTGTATAACTGTCTCTTTCACTCAGCTACGTTAGTCGCATCGTCCCATCTCGCTCACTCTATGCAGTATACTCGATGACAAACTGTTTCTTGCGCAATGATTCGCAGAGCCAACTTCAGACACACAAAGATCCGCTTTGACTACTATACGTGGCTAACGATATCAGACTATCATCCTGTTTCCGAAAATAAATTATCGTATCAAACTAAACGCAAGACAAGAATGATTCAACCAATCAGAGCAGTTAATGCGCGCTTGAAAATTAAAGTCCGTTTACAGTTATTTCACTTCTGATAATGCTTCACTGGCAAAATATTCAAGAGTGAAAAGGTTACTTTTCGGCAAGCGTGCATCACCGTCGACCACATCATCGCTTACCATCAGGTGAGATAGTGGTCAAACGCGAGCTTAAGAATAATTTATAAAAAACATTTTTACAAAGAATACAACCGACTTCCAAATAAAAACACTACAAAGTAAAAAATAACTTAAATTTTGAAAAGAAAGAAACAAAAACAGCGACTTCCCTTAGTAGTATTTTTATTTGGAAATCCGGTGTATTTTTTGTAATAAATATATTCATTAAGAAACTTTTTTTTTAAGTTTTTACCTATTCTTCTCAGCAAACCCTTTCATTTGATACCCATATCAAGGCAGTACACAAAAAATAACTAGCCCGCCATATTGGATTTAGAATGACGCCATGAATTGTCATCCAAACTTAACGTGTATGCAAAATTTCATCTTAATCGGTGGAGGATAACTGCTTTAAATTTCAGTTGTAAGATTTGACTCGAACACACTTACATACATACATTGCAAGTTAAATAAAAGCTTGTAAAAAAAGGCCAAAAGGAGAGTTACGATTTTGTCCATTTATATATATGTATTGACGCAAAAAGGTTGATACCAGAGGTAAAATAATTATGAACTGACTGTAATCACATTAATTTTGCGATAATTCTCGTTCCAGAAACAGGTCGCACGATAACGAAGAATTCAGTACGGCGCGAGGGTAGTTTCATAATGAATACGAAGACACCCGAAGTTACCCGAGGTTACACGAAGTCGGCTAGAGACCGTAGTCGTTTAGATCGTATAGCTCCGATAGCATTCGATACATGTAGGATGGAGAACTGCCACCACTGAAAATATAAAAAAAATATATATTTAAATACAATAATATCAGGATCTTTAAGTAACTAGAATAAAGAGCAAGGGATTTTCTGAATCTTTTGTCATCCGGCATTAAATATAGGTGGAATTGCTGGGATCAAGACTTCAGGGCGATGTGAAAATTAAAATAAGTAGTACCAACTGGTCTAAGACTTGTAAAGTCACCGCCAGTTTACAATAGTAGTTTATGCAATGGTCATATAATAGGGGATATTAAAACACGAGCGTGGGTTTATCACATGAGGTGAAGCCGAATGTGATAATAAAAACACGCGAGTGTTTTTATACCTAATTAGATGCCATTGCATACACTACTTTATCTTCACTCATACATTTGAAATAAAACAAAAGTGGAAACAGAAAAAATATGTGATATGGCGGGCAATTTAGATTCTCATTGCGCATGACTGCGCAGCGCGTGCCTCCATAGACATTAACACTATTTTTCTACACTAAGTCAATGAGCCCATAAGCGCCAATAAATTAAAAAGTAAAAGTGTGCTATAAAAATTAAAATGTTATTTTATGATGCAGTTGTTTGAAAATCGAAGGAAAATGTTGCACTGTAAGGTTTTTTTTTGTAATGTTACCTATCCACGATTATAAAATACGTGTTTATACAATATTTTTTGAATTCATATTTGGAACATAACGTTGTGAGTGTAGATAAAATATAAAAGCGTTAATTCCTGTCCACCAACATATTCCAATACTTCAAAACGAAACGAAAAAAATGTAAAGGCGGCAATGTACTTACAGATTTGTGATGAACAAGGTGATATGGTCCGGAGGCGCGAAGTCATACATCGGCGCATACACATGCATATTGTCAGTGGCGATCTCGTGGTGGCTGGAGGAAAGAATTACATAATAGTTTAAGGAGATACGAATATCCGGCAACTAGCCAGTATCCGGCCTGATTTTATTCTAGGGCCGGATACTGGAGATTTACTTCACTAAGGCGCAGTTTTTTTAATCCGCAGTTAACTCAATCAATGGTTTTAAAACAGGGTAAGACGTGTTTATTTGTCAATTGTTAGTCTGGTCAAATAATTACCTCTCGAACTCCAGCAAACAAGGTCCTTTTTTGGCAATTTGCGAGGATAACAACTGAAGAAAAATGCTGTTTTAACCGAAATTTGCAATCATTAGCTGAGTTAACTACAGATCAAAATACTGGGCCATACATTTTTAAGAACTATTAGGTTGAGGCCTTAAAGGTTAGTTTTTCTTGCCACCAACAATTTATTATCAGTAAATATATTATGTTCAAAAAAAAACTATTAAAAGCGACCGTGGTCACAATTTGCAATAAATTAACATGGATCAAACTCAAACTAAAATAATTTATTTCAATTAAATAAATTGTTTGAGAGGATTGGTTGAATATCCGGCCGACGGATACTCAGTTATCTGGTCAAACAACTATCCGTTTTGTATGTAATCATTATATTTCTTCATAGAAGTTCATTTGTACTGAAATAGTATTATTACAGCGAAAGTGACTACAAAAAACTTTTTTACAAAAAAATACTACCGTCTTCCAAATAAAAACTCTACAAAGTGAAAAATAACTTTCATTTTGGAATAAAATTGGTATCTACCAAAAAGACACTGACTTCCAAAATGAAAGTAATTTTTAACTTTGTAGAGTTTTCATTTGGAAGTTGGTAGTATTATTTTGAAAACAATTATTTTTATTATTCACTTGTTAGTTGTACCTAATAGGCAAGATCTTTAGTAAGGTACCTATAATTCCAGAATAGATTACCCGAATGTCCTGAAACTTGAACATAACCGGTGAAATGAGAGTGTACCAAGATGAACTGTAAACATCTGCGTACCCCTTTAGAGCGTACTGGCGTGATGATATGTTATGAAATCGTATAAACAATAAACAGACACGCGATTGCAGTAATCTCGAGAGATTTGCCGTCATTTATTGAAGAGTTCTGTTGTATATCTTAGAAGTTCTTCATCAGATCTTCACCAAATTAAAATGGGAGCAATTTGGGAACATACTCTAACAAAAAAAAAGAATTTTCAAAACCGGTCCACATTTGACGGAGAAATCAGTGAAAATACACACAATGAATAAAAAAAAAAAAGTCGAACTTAGAACTTCCTCCTTTTTGGTAAGTCGGTTAAAAGTAAAATAACTTACTCGTAAGAAATGGCAGTGTGTGGAGCAGCGTACGCGTTGAAATGGGTGACGTCGTGAACAGGGGAAAGTTTGTAGAGAGGGGCCAGAGCTAACACCTGTAAATGTAATTAATAAATACAAAAACTTCTTTTTTATACTATTCAACTTTTTTTATTTTTTGGATTTTTTCCTTTATTTTTGCTGTAACTTTTACTTTACTTTTTGCCAAATTTCGTGATTCTAGGTCAACGGGAACTATGCGCATATAGGTTTTCGTATCAAAACCTATAGGGTATTGCCGGTTAACCTAGAATTGTCAATTTTGGTTAAAAGCAAGGTCTTACAGCACAAATAAAGGGAAAATGCCGGGAATTATGGTACTTAAAAATTTTCGCGAAAATCTAAATTTGCCCATATCTTTTTACCGAAGGCGAACGTCGAAATCTTACGCCTTTTTATGCGAAACCCGAACGATTCTTATTCCACTACCTGATGATGATGAGCTTACTTAATTAAATGTAATTAATTACCAACGACAATTTATTAGAAACGTTCAGACTAAAAACCACAGACTACATACACAAAATCAACGCGCGCTTTTTCGAGAGGAAACAGGTTCAGTATCATTCTGCCGGGTGGGGCGGTGGAAAAAGCAAGGGCGTAGCGGCAGTATGCGTCTACCAACAGTAGCCTATTCAGTTACGAAAAGTCATTTCGTAACTGTTCTCCATACAAAAGTAATTTCATTTCGTAACTGTTATTATGTAATTTTGTTTTTTTTTAATTTAATCTTTTGTCTAAATGTTCATATTTCGAAATTAATTTCTTAGGCAATGTGTTACATAATAAAAGGTAGTGGAAATCGTACATTACTGCAGCGGCCAGCAAAAGAGGCATTGACGGACGAACGTGTAAATGTGGCCCGAGGTGAAGCTGAGGCACACATACGTAAGTCCATCAATGCCTAGTTGTGGCCAAGGCTTGTATAGTACTTTTCTCAAATAATGCGCGGCAATTAAAACTAAGTAGTACCTAGAACTCATTTTGTCAAAATCAATGACGAACAACAATAATAAAATTGTTCCCGCAATTAAAGTGTTCTTTTGTTTTTTTTTCAATAAACAGCGTTCTATTTGTAAACCAGTTCGAAATTTAAATAAAAGCTTTGATAAGTTACCTCCTTGGTTTGCCATGTTTCGGAGTAAAAGATCGTTCCATTTTTAAATTACACGACAGATATAGAATTTCATACAACTTTTGCCGGCCGCTGCTCGCGTGTATATGGCCAGTATAGCAATTTCGATTTATCTCGAAGAAGGTTGTCAAAATAATGCTCAAATTTCCAAGCATGTTTGAGAAAAAACACTTTTCATAATCACTACCAAGCCAAGTACACTACAATACTCACCGGTACACAGTAATGTCTAGCCGCTTGAGTGACAGCGTGCAAACCCGCCTCCGCTAACACAGCGCCACCGCCCATCGCCGCCTTCACGCTTATTACAACCTGCAAACATTGTAGAACAACATTAATGGTCCTCCAGACTGAATTTCATTCATGGCAGCTAATAACAGTGATGATTAGCCATCGGCGCGGGAGATATTATATTATTAGATTTTTTTTTATTATTATTGTATTTTAAAATTATAAAAAAATCCGTTTTTGATTGCAAAAGTATGATCCCGAATTGATCCCATTTAAATCTGATGAAGATCTGATGAAGAACTTTGACGATATTCAATGGAACTCTTCAACAAATGACTGCAAATCACGCTGGAGCTATTCGGGATCATATTATACCCAACAAAAACGGAATTTTCAAAATCGATCCACAATTATTGACGGAGAAATCAGTGAAAATACAGAAATAAAAAAAAAACCTATCATTTGGGCATTTTCTTCAATATCACTTTGGTCGACCTGGGAATCGAACCCTGGATCTCACGCTTATCAGTCAAGTAAACGTACTTACCTTATTAACTCTCGACATGACAGCATAAATAGATGCTGAGCTGATGACGGTGACGGGAACGCCGGCCGCACTCAGACGGTTAGCCATGGCGTGGCTCTGTAAACATACAAAACAGACTCGTCAAATATGACCAAAAGCCGAGAAGCCACGGCGCAAAAAAAAACGTCACGTCTTTTCATTATTTAACACGTGCAATAACTAACTTAGAAATATTGAAACAAAAATATGCGAAAATTATGTCAATATTTAATTTTTACCCGGCTACAAGGAAAGGGTTATGTTTTTCGCGCGTATTTTGTATGTATGTATGCATGTAATATTCTTTATTACCTCATATCTTTCAAACCACTTGACAGATATGTATAATTCACTACCAAGTGATAAAATCTTTTGATAGGTCTTGAACGCCCAAGTGTTCTTAGAAAAGTTCCATTAAAAAAAATGGTTGCCTGTAAAGTCGGTTTTACGGGCGAAGATTTTACGTGACAACGTCTTTTTCTCGGTAGAATATTTATTGATATGAATATAATTAAATTGCAAATACAAATACATAATGAATTGCAAAATTATGTAAAATTATATTCATTTAATCGTCCGTTCACTCTCTCTCGTTCGGTGACTCATCGTAACGTTACCGAGCGTTACACTTTTTCATAAGTGCCTCCCAGCCACAACCTAATTTAAGACGTTGTCACGTCAAAAAGGAACATGGCGGCTTTTGGGCGCTACATTGTGGAGGCTGTATTTTTTTTCTTCCGAACCCATCGAGTAGGGTATCAAAATGAAGAGAGAGAGAGTGAAGTTAGAGTTCATTACAAAAATATATACCACTTATAAGTTTAAAAGTCGTTCGAAAAATAAAACTTAGGTAACGAAAAATTTGTAAATAAAAAAGGATAATAAAATCAGAAAACCCGACTGAAAGGATGTAAACAAAAAGAAAATCATGCTATGCAGTCGGGGGATATGTATAGTTTTGGTCGGTCTGCTCGCGAATATGTAACCTCCGCCGCACAGCATGATTTTCTTCTTATTTACATCTTTTAAGTCGGGTTTTATTTTTTATGTTATTAACTTTTTTGTCTGTAATAGGTTTAAAAGTTGCTAAATAGTGTAAGTATTGAACAAAGCAGTCTACCATATTCATATTGCATTAGATTTTTTAATTCCAGGGACATAAAACATAAAATTATAAATATATCTCTCATTTAAATCCATACTAATGTTATAAATTCGAAAGTAACTCTGTCTGTCTGTCTGTTACCTTTTCATGCCTAAACCACTGAAAGGATTTCAACTAAATTTGGCAAGGAGATAAAAGTCATCCTGGGGAAGGACAAGGCTAATTATTGCGAAAAAAAAAGGTAGGTAGGGTGTGTAAGGTAGGTTAGGCAGGGTAGGTAGTGTAGGTAGGGTATGGTAGGTAGAGTAGGGTAGGGTAGGTAGGGTAGGGTAGGTAGAGTAGGTAGAGTAGGGTAGGTAGGGTAGGATAGGTAGGGTTGGGTAGGTAGGATAGGGTAGGGAGGGTAGGGTAGGGTAGGTAGGTGGACGGGTAGGTAGGGTAGGTCGAGTAGTTAGGGTAGATAGGGTAAGTAGGGTAGATAAAGTAGGTAGTGTAGGCAGGTAGGGAAGATAGGTTGAGTAGGATAGGGTAGGTAGCCAGATGACGGGAGCGAAGCCGCGGTGGGCTGCTAGTTCCTAATATACATATTTAAAGAAGGTAATTAAAATATGTTAGCCATTACTTTTGGGAATGGCGAATGTCAAAAATATTTGGCTAATATATACTGAATGTTGAGAATATGTACGACCTTTTGCGCTGGGGCTGGGTACATTTTGTATGGGCCGTGACGAGTCTTCTTTATCAGTTGTCTTACTACATAGCTATGGTTTGTAACTCAATCAAGCTCAAATCGTACCCGCAACACTGTGCGCAGGAGCCAATCGCTCACCCACTGCTCCAACGGTGCTGTCAACTATGACCTCGATCACCATGATTATAATTTTAAATTAAACCCTGGTTCCTTTTCATATCGGTATACGTTCCCTTCGGCTGTTGTTTTCACAAAAATGCTATTTTTTGCGCTGTATTATTTATTATCATGAAATTATTTATTATTATTTTTATGATTATTATTTTACTATCATGAAACGATACCCTATCTGATATCTCCACAACCTAGTAGCTGGGTACCTAACACACAGTAACTGCGTACGTAACACCCAGATATTGGGTACCGAAAACCCAGTAATTGGGTACCCAAAACCCAGTAACTGGGTACATTAAGCATGGTAACTGGGTACCTAACACCCAAAAACTGGGTACCTTTACCCAGTAACTGGGTAAGACCCAGTAACAGGGTAACCTGATCTCCACATTATCCCCTCACCTCGCTCCGCTCTGCACCCTCCGCCAGTATGAGCTTGTACTTCCTGTGCGCCGCCGCCCTGAGGAACCTCTCCGCGATGCCGCTGGCGCCGTATGTCAGGATAAGCTCGTCTCCGTTCACGTGCTCTTTGGCTTGCCCGCATATGCTGGATATGCTGGATTCGAGCTCGCCTCTTAGCTATGGAAGAAGATTAACAGGAATTTTAGGAATATTATCTAATATATAAAATTCTCGTGTCACAGTTTTCGTTGCCATACTCCTCCGAAACGGCTTGACCGATTTTGATGAAATTTTTTGTGCTTATCCGGTATCTATGAGAATCGGCCAACATCTATTTTTCATCCCCCTAAATGTTAGGGGTAGTCCACCCCTAAATTTTATTTTTTATTTTTTAGACAAAATTTTTAATTTCAATTTTTTTATGATACAACATACAAAAATACATACAATCCTCAATTTTCACCCTTCTACGATCAACCCTTATTTTTTAATAGCCATTTTAGTAATTTAATCATTTTTCGCGAGTGACTAGGTAGGGTAGGTAGGGTTGGTAGGGTTGGTATGGTTAGTAGGGTTGGTAGGGTTAGTAGGGTAGGTAGGGTAGGTAGGGTAGGTAGGGTAGGTAGGGTAGGTAGGGTAGGTAGGGTAGGTAGGGTAGGTAGGGTAGGTAGGGTAGGTAGGGTAGGTAGGGCAGGTAGAGTAGGTAGGGTAGGTAGGGTAGGTAGGGTAGGTAGGTAGCGTCTTTTTATGGCAAAACAAAGTTTGGCGGGTCAGCTAGTAAAATATAATCCTTTTGCTTTAATTACATGCATACATCGTATACATCGTGCGCAGTACTTATAACCGGCGTGCGTTTTGAAGAACATCATCAATAAGATACATGCACATCCCTCCCTGCGTTTCCATACACGTCTGCATTGTGGATACATTTTGTTAGTCGCCTTTCATTCATCCTCTCAACATGGCCAAACCATCGAAGCATACTCTTTCCAATTTTTGTCACTACCCCTTCTTTTAATCCAACAACATTCTCTTAGGGGCCGTTCAAGTATAACGTAAGCAGTTCCTCCCCATGTTTAAATATACCTATATTAGGTATATGCATTTTTCTATAAATGTTAGTATTCTGTTTTTTATTGATTCATGAGCAGCAGTTATAATTCTAGAAATAAGAAAATAAGCTTCGGATAGACGACTTCAACATAATATTCATATAAACAAACTTTTTTGACACAAAAATTAACTTGCTTTGCTTACAACACGTCAAATCGTCAATCGTACCGAAGCGAAACAATAGATTGACGGAAGAAATTTAGACAAGTGAATAGCATGCGGTAATTCCTCTTCTCGGTTCAAAGCGAGTACCTAAACGTATTCATTATTTGTGGGTATCCCCGAATATGCGTTTCGTTTTCAAGCATAGACAATGTGTGGGTTGCCACATGTGTAAAAATGTAAATTATTACTGCTGACGTAATCACCATCTAGACGCTCCCTACCCCCATGTCATCCAAAATAAGCAAAGCATAGACCCCCCGCTGCCCTATAGTGCTTACGTAACATTTGAACGGTACCTTATTACATCATTCCAACCGGGCGAGCACGGCCTCTGTGATAGGCTTGAGTCACGTATTTTATCACGATTTTTGCTACCAAACTGTGATAAAAATGTGCGACTCAAGCCTGTCACCGCTGGCCGTGCTCGCCCCGCAGCAGGTCGCGTTTTATAGTTTCTGCCTACCCTCGTTGGGAAAAAACCGAGATTTCATATATGTATATGTTCAAAAATATATTATCCACAAAAATATCAGCATTTTCTGGACAGAGCAAAGGACAATATTACAGAAGTAATAATCACTTCCTCTTCACCACTTGATTATAGTTTGAGTAATATCAGCATTGTCTATAACATTACATGCACATGGAGGTACATGGTGGACATCCCACTCATACGTAATAAACGTTTTGTAAATACTTTCATTATGCGTACAGCTACGGAGTGGCATTCCCTGCCTGAGTTTGTGTTGCCCGATAGCTACATCCTTGGTGTCTTTAAGTCAAGAATGAATAGGTTACTTCTAGGCAAGCGTGCTTCACCGTCGACCACATCATCGCTTATCATCAGGTGAGATAGTGTTCAAGCGCGAGCCTATCTACAATAAAAAAACCCAGCTAATAGCGAGTCAGACTCGCGCACGAAGTGTTCCGTACCATTATCGAAACAAACGGAAAAAAAAATAACGTTTATACCATTCCCCCTCTAAAAAGCTTATTTTATTCACTGAAAACAGTGAATAAAAAGCACTTTTAATCACTGTTTTGGTGTTTGAATTTAGAACACACCAATACATATTCTACCTCCAACTCAATGCTATACAACCACCTTGCGCATAAAATACTCGATGCAAACTTCTTGTGCAAAGAATATTCGATTTTCAAACTCCTTTGTCGATTTAATTTTGAGTTTGTTTATATTTAGGATTTTAATAATGATGTTGATTTTGGTCTAGGATGTTTAGTGAATACTTATTTAGATTGTAATTCTAATATTAATTGCATTGGTGCTTAATTAATTATAATTATGTAACGTAACGGAGGTGGTCAGGGGCGTCTGAAACACACTAGCTCAGCTTAAATTACAAAAAATGTGGAACCCTGAGGTTACTCATTTTTTCCAAAAAATTTAAGGTAATTAACCACTTATTTATTTATTATTATCCCTTGTGCTTTTTGCTTAAATCTTTCTTTTTCTCGTAGTCATGGTATAAAATATAGTATGCAACTCTTGAATAAAACGGATTTATATCGAGGACCATGAATCACTCGCGTCGCTCAGGATTCTAACACTTGAATCACTCGCTATGCTCGTAATTCAATCATCATGAATCACTCCCTACGGTCGTGATTCAGTTTTTAGAATCCTTCACTTGTTCTTGATTCATCAATGGCCCTCGCTTTAAATCCGTCCTTTATTCACTAGTTGCATAATATACTATTGTTGTATACTACTCCCATACACAAACGTGATTTTTTCATAAATATTTATTTTATTCTGTTTTTAGTATTTGTTGTTATAGCGGCTATAGAAATACATCATATTATTATGTGAAAATTTCAACTGTCTAGCTATCACGGTTCATGAGATATAGCCTGGTGACAGACAGACAGACGGACAGTGGAGTCTTAGTGATAGGATCCCGTTTTTACCCTTTGGGTACGGAACCCTAATTACAAAGGATCCGTTATACTGATGCAGATGTCCATGGGTTGAGTTCAACTGTCAAGCTATCACGGTTCATGAGATACAGCCTGGTGACAGACAGACAGACAGACGGACAGTGGAGTCTTAGTGATAGGGTCCCGTTTTTATCCTTTGTGTACGGAACCCCAATAACAACGGATCCGTTATACTGATGTGGATGTCCATGGGTTGAATTTTAACTATTTGGCTCATAGGTATTGTTCGCCCTACCTACTGCCACTTAATATGGCAAAATGGAGTATTTAAGTATAGAGTAGGAAGTGGCGTTCTGTAGTTTCTGACATGGGGGTCATGGAAAGGGAAAATGGCGTGACTTATGGTATGTTCGGGCGATTACTTTGGTTCTTCGACGAACTAGCTTTAACTTGTTGTAGCAACACTTTGAGTGGAGGCTATGTCTAACAGAGATCACTACTGTAACATTAATGCTCACCTCAGCAATCTGGTCCCTCAATGGTTCTCTCAGGTCTTGCTGCGCGGAGCCTAGTGTAGCCCGTCGAGCTCCAGCAGCTAGCACCAACCGTTGTAGACTCTCACCTGAAGCTTCCACACTCTGTAACGCAATAGAAGGTTTCAAGCACAGATAATATAATACTAGCATACAGATGCCTCATCCCATACAAAGAAACCGTGCCGAACGTAACTAGCGTTTTTCGTCTGATTAAACCGATTATTTTTTGTACATCGTTCGCGTTCGGTTCCGTTCCATGGCGATAGATAGATGGTGTTAGCAGCGACTTGGAAGTAATAGGATTTACTCGGTGCATGAATATTTTTTTTAAATAGGTACGTTGAGGATTTGTTTTATAGTATTTTTTTTGCATGTTTTAACAGTTTCTTTGCACCAAAATGTAACAATTACAATTTTATAATTACAATACAAAATTTAAACATTCGAGTGGCCTTTAAGCATTCGATGCCTCGGACGTTTAAAACCGCGCCATCTATTGGCATCAATTTTAAATGATCCGTTCAAATAATCTTTGAAATGTGAATTAAGAGCCCAATATCCCATAATTTTGTGCTTAGGAGAATTGATTAAACAAGAACGTAAAATTTTTATTTATTTTGTTAATTTTACACACAATTCAATAACAACACGGTGCATGTCGCGCCATCTAGTGACTTTTATTTGAACCAAACCTTTTTTCATAGCGCTGGGACCCCGTGGCCATGTTACCTGGTTAGCATGCGCCCTATTCTCATCGCGAATGCACCTCAGCATCCTCCGGGCTACGTTGGCAGCCACCAGCTCGTGAGGAAGCGCGTTGAACACGCGTCGACCCGCCGCGCGCACTGCGCTGCACAGTTCACTGCAAGCAAGCATCTCATGAAGTTACTAGCTGCAGCCCGCGGGTTTGCCCGCGTGGAATAAGTGTTTAATCTATACTAATATTATAATGCTGAAGAATTTGTTTGTTTGTTTGTTTGAACGCGGTAATCTCAGGAACTACTGGCTTGAATTGAAAAATTCTTTTTGTTTTGGACAGTCCATTTATCGAGGAAGGTTATAGGCTATATAACATCACGCTACGACCAAAAGGAGCGTAGCATAAATGAAAAATGTTGCAAGAACGAGAAAAATTATTCCTTTTTGAGAGCTTCCACTGCGTGAAAAAAAAAAAAAAAAAAAAAATGTCTATCTTTTAAGGTTGACTCACTATAACCTTTTTTTATGGTAATCAAATTTGTTCATTTACGAAGGTGTTTTATCAACATCTATACTAATATTATTAAGCTGAAGAGTTTATTTGTTTGTAGGGTAGGTAGGGAGGGTAGGTAGGGTCGATGGGGTAGGTAGGGTACGTGGGTAAGCTAGGATAAGAAGGGTAGGTAGGTAGGTAGTGGTAGGTAGAGCCAGTTGACGGGAGCGAAGCCGCGGAGGTCAGCTGGTACTAATAATATTATTCGTCTGTGTGAACTTTAGAATTGGATCCAGAGAGGAATGAAAAATATGTAATGCTACTATTATAATAAATGTATATAAATTGCATATTATTGTAACAGTTGTTAGCCCTAAATATTTAACTTCATGAAGCTGTTTTTCTGGTATGTAGTTTGTGAGTCTTTACCACTCATGATTCTGTTCTCCTAGTACTTTGTGAGTAGGCCAACAGGACGACATAATACAAAAAAAAACATATCAATCATATCATATCACATATCATCTATACATATAAATAAAATTGGAGTATCTGTTTTTAATATTGAAATAATCGTTTTTTACTACATGTATATGCATATATTATGCGGTACATACACCAAAATAACATTTTTTTAAATTTTTGTCTGTCTGTCTGTTTGTTCCGGCTAATCTCTGAAATGGCTGGACCGATTTTGACGGGACTTTTATTAGCAGGTAGCTGAAGTAATAAGGAGTAACTTAGGCTACGTTTATTTTAGAAAAAATCTTTTATTTTAGAAATTTGTTAGGCGGAACGAAGTTCGCCGGGTCAGCTAGTAAATAATATTTTTAAAACAAACTTTTTTCGTATTCTTCTCAGCAAACCTTTTCATTTGATACCCATATCATGGCAGTGCACAAAAAATACAACGGACTTATCCCGCTAATTGTTAAAAATACTTACAAGGCAGTAGCATTCTGTGAGTCGCTGATGATAGTCTCTAACAGTGTGACCATCGCCAGCGCAACATTGTTGGAGCCTTTCAGTTTGCTGGAAGCAGACAACGAATGTGAATTAAAAGAAAGAAAGAAAAAACGTTTATTTGCACCAGGCACGACGCATACTATAAAAAAAAAAACACGGGAAACTTAAATACAAATACAGAGTATGCGTCACAACCACGCAAAACGGTCTTCGCTTAGCATAATGCTGGGACTCGCGTGCAAGACAGAGCCGCAGCGCTGGTTTTCAGCGATAGCCGATGTCGACTGGGTGGCGCCGAAACAATGTAAACCTTAAGGACAAGTGACGGAGCGAACATGTTCTATTTATAAATAAGAACAAATAAATAAGTAAAAAGAAATACAAAACACAAGTGTCCAAAACAAAAGTTCAGTCTTTATAGTTATAGACTAGTACTTATACGAATATATAGTAAATATATATAGTACAAGATATAGTTAATATTTTATGAAATCAAAAATCGGTTGGAAGGATTGTGAAAAATAAGTTTCTGGTAGGTAAGAATATAAAAAAATAATAGCAAATAAATAATAATATAATTAGCTTTTTCGCATAGTTCTACTCCCCTATCCGACTGAATGATCAATATATAATTGCTAAACCCAGGGATCACCAATTACTTACATTTGGGGTCCATTTCTTAATTATAATATGACAGGCGCCCCGTCCCTGGCCTTTGCATCGTCACGTGGATTTACTTTTTAGGGTTCCATACACAAAGGAGAAAAACGGTACCCTATTACTAAGACTCCACTGTCCGTCTGTCTGTCTGTCTGTCACCAGGCTGTATCTCATGAACCGTGATAGCCAGACAGTTGAAATTTTCACAGATGATGTATTTCTATTGCCACTATAACAACAAATTCTTCAAACAGAATAAAATAAATATTGAAGTGGGACTCCCATACAACTAATGCTATTTTTTTGCTGTTTTTTGCGATAAAGGTACGGAACCGTTAGTGCGCGAGTCTGACTCGCACTTGGCCGGTTTTTTTATAATTGAAATCAATGAACCTGAATACTGTTTTTTTAAATAAGAAATAATGTAAATAACCAACAACAACAACAATTTAAACAAAATGTAATCAACAAAAGTTGGCGCCAAAACTTTTTTTAAATAATTATGTGAAAAAAGACATTTTCTGCCTTAAATCATCCGTCCAGAGTTTGGACTAAAGTTGGTGTTGGCTTTTGTCATTAAATCATGAAAATGTTCATTGGTAACAACGGACAAAGCGCAGTATAAATTAGTCTGGATCCAGACAGCGATCATCATTTGATGACCCGTGCTCTAGCACAACCAGGGAATCAAAGACTCATACTCAGCAGTAGCGTTGCGACCACTACACCAACGGGGCAGTTTATAAATGTATCATGGTTTATGAATCATATCTATTCCTATAAGGTTATTACCAATTCCAATGGTAGAAAATTTTAATTTTATGTGTGATTCCAACAAAGTAACAAAGAAGTTTGAATGTTAGGTACATAGTTTATGAAAAACAAGATATGTTTAAATTTTAAAAAAAATGTTTACCCTTTTAGCTCAAACAACCTTACTATAATAGCAGAAGTTAAAAACGAACATTAGTTAACATGATAGAATTAATTTATGATTGTTACAGAAGAGGCCTCTTTGTCTCAGCAGTGGGAATATTGTGTGTTGATTATGTTATTATTTATGCACAAAATCATTGGATTTTCAACTTGAGCGCCTACAGTTTTACGTAGAGAATGTTACAGAATATCTATAATCTTGTTGACATATTGCATTTATGAATTCTGATGCAATACATAATGAGTTGTGCATTACTCCATATTTTCGAGTTCATGACTTGAAAACAGCCTAATTTATTACTACAAGCAAAATACAATAAACTAGACATCTTAATACTCAATTTTTCTTACAGAAAATACGACTTTAACTGCAACAAAGAGAAGAAATAACCCAACATACCCAGTTTTTATGTCGGACACAAATTTTCCGATTAAATCGACGAATTTGTCGTCTAATTCCTTTACTGGACCTTCAGTTAGAGACATTTTGATTCACTATATCGTATTATAGAGATTTGTCTGAAGATAAAATAAATTATGCACACAAAATAACAAAAAATCGCTGAATTGACAACATAACCTAACTTTTATTGAAAAGTTAATGACGTTTTCAGACTTCATTCCGAATACGCTCCGATTCGCAAAGAAAAAATTCGTGCGGATGCATCACTGGAACACGTGAAGTGAAACTTTACACAAATAAACTGATAACGATCACAGAAAAAGATATTTCAAAGTTCATGAATAATAAACATATGTTCTATGTCATAGGGTTTGGTTTCCGCATTTATCCCTTCAGGTGGACCATTGTGCGTGGGCCATGGCGGAAGGAATAACCACCAAACCTCCTTCCAGAAGTTAATTAAAGCTCCTAGTTTGCTCAAAACATCTGTGTAAGATCTGGGTGACCCGAAGGTTTGTGTTCTAATCCATGCCCATCAGCCTCCACGCACGCCCTGCACAAGGACTGTCCGTTATGCCTATTGTGTGGAAGTGTTTGTTTAGCGAGCAGTGACCCGTGATGTTCCCCATCACCAGGCGCAGGCCGTTCTTGTCCAGGCGTAATAATCGCCAGTTAGCCTACTATCCAAGGAAGACAAAGCTTCTTTGGACTGCCTACAGCCAAGCAAGTGTACATTACCATGTAAACTTCCACCGAAAATTGGTTTGAACAAGATCTAGTAAGTAGTTTTTTTTTAATACGTCATAAATCGTAAACCGCAATTTACCAAGTACGGAACCCTTCGTGCGCGAGTCCGACTCGCACTTGGCCTGTTTTTTTTTGTGAAGATAATTGTTTCGGTTTTTGTGGGGTTCACTGAGAGTCGGTGCTTGTTGCACCATTCCTCTACTTGACACATGAGATTGCACAGACTGTTTTCATGGGTCCCATTTAATACTATGAATATGTCATCCGAGTAGCCTACGGTAAACTAACCTTTGTTGTTGAGTGTTTTGATGAGGCTGTCTACTACCAGAAATAACGCTCCCTTGCGGACAACCTTTCACGACGATGGCTCTTGTAATATAATGTTTAAACCCGGGAACTTTGGTTTCGCCTCGGTGTGGGTTTCTTAGTGTTTGTATTAGAGTAAAGCGGATCTTTCTGTGATCTGAGCAAGAAGGTTCGTCCGATACGTGCTAGTTTGTGATAAGGTTTGCCGCGTTTTCTGTAGCGAGAGTTAAGTCTATGATCGTTTGTCCACGGACTTTATCAGTTTTAATTGAAACAAAATAATCATGTAAATACCTAAAAAATATTTATTAATTTCAACAAATTAATCATAAATAATATTACATAATAAAAAATAAACATATCAAGAGATTGATAAACCTATCAAATTAATAAGGATATGATTCTACAAGCCTGCAGATTAGTCATCATTATTCTATAAGCAGGCCTGTAAGCTAGGATACTCGTAAGAGTAAAATACATTTGTAAATATTGATAGAACAAAGCAAAAAAAAAAAAAAACTAAGAATTATTGAAAATAAACTTCTAAATACATTGATAAAAACGTAAGTAATTATTAAATATTCGTACAAATCTACTGGTACTTGACAATTCTTACTGACAATAAATTATGTAGGCACAGGTATGAGTGAATTTTTTTGATATTACATATATACGTAAATCAAAAAACTTCTTACAACTTATACTAGTGCCTATCCGAAAATAAAAAATGTAACAATAGGACGCTTACATAATTTAATTACAATCATGATCAGGACAAGCACAAAGCCGGAATATCTTAGGAGTCCCAACAAAAAAGTTCGAGCGCATTTCTTCCCAAGTTACTCTTCTGGTAGGAACTGCTTGTACCGATTTATCGATAAGTTTCCTCTTCCTTCTAGAAGCAGGTTCATTTTTACTTCGACTCTCATTGAATATCGAGGTCAACATTTCATTCATGTCGTTCGAAGTTTGACGGCTGAAAATATTTTGTTCTTCGCCATCTTGGGAAGATGAGGTCATCGCTGTCGGTTCTTGTAGGAAGACAGTGTGTTCGTTAGTTGATTCAGAAGTGCTTTCGTGTGTTATTGGAATTGTTCCGTGAGATAAATCCCGTCGAGGAGTTCTCATCTGTTCTATTGGATTAGGACTTTCCATTTCTTCATCATTTTCCTCTCCATCTTTTTCCTCGTTAGTTTCTGGTTGATGAGTTCTTTCTTCTGCTATAGTAGCATCTGGTTCAACGGTAGGTTCTGGTGTAAAGGTTCTCATTTCTTCAGCTTCTTCTCGAGGAGTGCCTAGACAAGGAGTTCTGATCTCTTCGATCTCTTTCTCGGTAGGGTCAGGTCTATGAGTGGTCGTATCGTATAAATATTTTTCAAAAGAATCTTTTTGGTGAATTCTCATTGCTTTATTCGTTTTTTCGAAAGCGTCTTGCGTACTCATCTTATCAATATTCCAGTCTTCGTCGAAATCATCACTAATATGTGCCTGACAAGGTCTTATCTGTTCAAAGACTTCCGTAATTTCATCGTCACTGTCGATTATTGGGGCTGCTTTTGGATCTGCAAATGACAAGAATAGACATGAAATTATATTTCCTGCTATGGGTCGGTGTTACTTGATAGTTTAAGTCAAGAGATGCGCCATCGTCGACCACATCATAGCATAACATCAGGTAAGATATCTATAAAATTTTGATTTATGTAGAAAGAGAGAAAAGTATTCATTGTCACAAATGACCCACTTGATGATAACATCAAGTTCTCATAAGATCGGTCCTGTGTGTTTCGCATCCACTGGATTCCCACAGCCTTGATCAGGTAATCGCTCCACATAGAGGGAGGCCTTCCAACGCTACGTCTTCCGGTACGCGGTCGCAGAACTTTTGGGCCCCATCGACTATCTGTTCTGCCAGCAAAGTCCACTGCTCGCAGAAAGGATGACTGCTAGATTAGGTGACTTTAAGCCTTCTGATGAGTTCATGTGTGAGTGTGAGTTCCTTAAGTAATCAATGGCAACACACACTGGTTTGACTTTCGTCATGCATGAGACACTGCGGTAGGTTGGACGAGAAGATACCGCTCAACATCCCGAACGCTGCCCAGCCGAGTCAGATTCGACGGTTGACCTCTCGAAGAAAAACATACACGGTGATATTGTATGATGGTGAACTTCTTCAGGTCCGCCAGGTGCGCAGTAGTCATAACCGACGTGCGTGTATGACTAGATGCTTGAACGTGAGTAAAGCAAAAGCAATGTAAGCGTATGTAAGGATTTTAGCCGATGGTGTATGCAGTTTCTGCCTAACCCCAGGCAAAAGGCGTGAGTTTATAGGAATATAATTATGTATCTTATCTTACTATAATCACACTAATATTATTGTAAACGCGTGGGTTCACACAGTTTATTAAATAAGACACAACTTGTTAGCAATTTGAAACTTATTATTAATTAAGATTATTAGTAATTTAGGTATCTTAGGTCGTTGTGGACAAACGGTAGGAAGCGCATAGGCGCGCGTGTAATCGTTGGCGGTAGCGGAGCAACAACGGCGAGAGCGCGGCTCTCTCCACGCAGACGCGTTGCGGGGCTTGAGCGCATGCGCGGGACGCCTCATAGTGATGGGAGGCGCGGCGCAGGCGAGGTTTCGGTCGCGTAGTGTTGGCGCGAACAATTATAAAGGTGAAAGTTTGTGAGTATGTGTGTGTATTTGTATGTTTGTTATTTCTTCACGCACAAACGGCTGGATGAATCTGGATGAAATTTGGGACAAAGATACATTATAGTCAGGAATAGCACATAGGATACTCTTTATCAAGGGAATGTATTCTCTTGGGATAATTTTCGACGTTCAAGCGGGTGAAGCCGCTGGCTGAAGGTAGTCACACTATCACATCACATCACACTTATAATTTTATAAAGGCGAAAGTTGGAGACACAGACTATAGTCAGGCATAGCACATAGGATACTTTTTATCCCGCTAATATTTTACCTCGGGATAATTTTGACTTTCACGCGGGCGAAGCTGCTGGCAGGAACTAGTTCGTAATAAAAGTTAAATCACAAACCGTCTTTTTCTTCCAATACTGCTAGAACTTCGATTCTATCATCAACATCAACATTGCGACTGGCCACTCTCTTGAACCTCGTTGGCAGTATGACACTCTTCACTGAATCCTCGTAGATTCTACTTTCCGGATCTCCATCGTTTTTTGAACCATCGACGTGGACCAGAGCTTCTGTAGTTATTTGTCGGTAGACTGCACCTGAAATTTAAAGAAAGAAAGAAAAATCTTTAAACCCATAATAACTTAATTTACACATTCGTGCTGTTTGTCGCTAAGGAGTTCGGTTGTATGTTCCATATCTTGAAAAGTGCTGATTTTGATGAACTTTGCACTGTTCCCTAAGTTGAGAGATACTTAATGCAATAAAAAAAGAATGATATTGATCCGATTAGTAGTTTCGGAGAAATGCGTGGACAAACATACATACAAACTAACATTCATACACTTATGAACTTTGCTACACATGTTTAGAAGCCCGTACAGAGTAACATATGTTAATATTGTGCAATTCCAACAATATTACATACCTTTTCTTTTGGGTGGGGATTCATCCAATGACTTCTCGCGCTCTGGGTGAAGCGGGAGGGCGTGTCAGACTTTTTCTGACTAAAACCCACCCGTGTTCCTTCAGTTGCTTGTGCCAGGGCCGCGGTAACTCGTTTTCAAATTTATCCGCGACCCAGACAGGCATCGGCCCTAGAGGGCCCCGTCAAATATTACATACCTACATACGTATCGAATTGATTACCTGCTTTTTTTTAAGTCGGTAAAAAGATCTTATTGCCACAGAAATCGCACACATTGTATTGCCACAAAATGCAAAAAAAGCATTGCTAACTGCCTCATTGGTCCAGTGGCCGCAATTGCTACTGTGGGGCATGAGGTCCTAAGAAGTGAAATTCCCTGCCGGTGACTGTGTTTTCTGATAGCTACAACCCGAGGGTCTTTAAGTCAAGAGTGAATAGGTAACTTCTAGACAAGAGTGCTTCACCGACGACCACAACATCGCTTACCATCAGGTGATATAGTGGTGAAACGTGAGACAATCTATTATAATACAAATAAAGATCTTACCTTCACTAGAAGCATTTGTTTCTACATCTGCCTCCATGGGTTCATCATAAGATACTACCGATTTGTTTCTACCTTCTGAAGCTTTTTCACCTCTATTCGGTTTTGGCTCGGAGTAATGTGAATCTGAATCAGTATTTTTTTCATTTTCCGATTGATGTTCATTTTCTGATTCACTACAATCTTGGCAATTATCCTTTTCTTGATCATTATTTCTGGAATAATGGATTTCTGCTCTACTTAATTCTGGATCATCTATTAATACTCTATCAGATTTTTCAGTTTGAGTTGTTACATTAATGTCATGTTCATCAATAGTTTCATGATTTGATTCTTCTTCCTCATAACTCTGTCCAGCTGTTTCATTAGATTTTCCACTTTCAGTCATTTCTTCATCATTAATTGTTGAATGTCTAGAATTTTGTTCTTTAACTAAAGCTTCATCATCTATTCTTTCTGTATTAGACTTTTTGTGTCCACTTGATCTCCTGTCGTCCAAGGCTCCATTACTTATATCATCTTCATTTACTTTTTCATTGTCTGATACCTCTCCATATCCAGTAGATTTAGTTGAACCAGAACTCTGTCTAGCCCGTCTATCTTCAATGTAACATTCGAAACTTTTATTCTTCGGAGAAATACTTTTCAGGAAATGTAAATCTAGATTTTCAACGGATCCAGAGCCATCGCTACTGGTTATGCTTAGATTATCATGATAAACAGAATTATCGTTAACAGAAATATCGTTAACAGAACTATTGTTAACAGAACTGTCGTTAACAGAACTATCGTTACCAGAACTACCGTTAACAGACCTATCGTTAACAGAACTATCGTTACCAGAACTACCGTTAACAAAACTATCGTTAACAGAAATTAAATCGTAATCAGTACCACTTAAGTCCTGGTTTTCAATAAAAAGTTTTCTATAAAGTGTTTTCATTTTTTTATGTAATTTTATGTAGTATTCTTCTGGCTCGTCATGTTTGTTAGTTATGGGGACTCTTTCTATGATCAGGGGTGGTAATGGGCTATATGATCTCGGAAGAGAGGGGAATACTTCTTGAGGTGGTACATAGTAGTCTTGGGAGGAGTCTTTAGATTCTTCCTCAACTGTCGATGGAACTGCAAGAAATTAAAATGTTTTAGATTTCGTTTTTATAACCTGTTAATGTGAATTTTATAACTTGATGAATGTTTTGGAAGCCGTTTTATACTTAAAGCCAAAGCCGGTCGTGAGACGAATCTTGGAAGGTCTAGTCACATAATATACAGTATCTTCTGGACTATGACCAGCAAAATCTTTCGGCTGAATAAATTTACTGAACATTATGATGAAGCGGCTGGTCGGCGGAACTACCTATATGATAAATAGTTTGGAAACTGGACAAAATTATCTCTTTGTCAGTGACCAACAAAGATCATCATCATCATCATTTCAGCCGAAAGATGTCCACTGCTGAACAAAGGCCTCCCCCAAGTATTATACCTACATATAATCACCCAAAGTTTACTCATGTGTAGTATAGAATACGGTAGAAAGTTTCAACTTACTCGAAATATCGTGAAAAAGACTTCTAATCAGCACTGACTTCCTTCTCTGCCATTCTTCTGTAGACATTTTCAAATAAATTCGATGTTTATTAATACTGAAGGATGTTAGAGAATATATTATTCACGTTATATGTGGGTGGAGAGGGACGGAACAGGATAGCAAAAATGGAAGTGGGTAGTTTGACAAAAATCCTTAAAGAAAAGCCATAGATTATAAACGACTGAATAATTTATTTTGATCTAAACAATTTTAGCATAGTAGTGTTGGTTTCATTATTTTGTATCTTTTTAATATTTTTTACAAATAACATTATGAATTAAAAATCAAATTCTTGATTCCAAATTTTTCGATTGAGGGGTTTAATAAATTTATCGAAATCGAAAATCCATTCTTCCTGCCAATGCAGTTTGCCATCTGACAGCTGTCAATGCTTCAGTGTCAGACAGTTAGGTCAGCTGTCATCAAACAAATCAATAAATCTCATTCATGATTTAATTTGCAATTTTGCATCAATTAACGTTTTCCATGCACAATGCCGAAAGAAACAAACGTCTGGCGCATATAACTGTATATTTGAAATGTAGTTTTAGTGAACAATTTGGTGCGTATCGCCGTATTTCGTTCGTTCGCCTTTTGTAACGCTTGAGCGGTTGTTTAGGCCGGAAATGTTTGTGCTACTTGTGTATTTCTTCTGAAAACGAGCGTCATGGACCTGTCTCCAGACGAGGACCACTTCCAAGGCCGTCTGCTTCATCAGGTAAGTGAATTATTGAAAAAAAACTTGAGTTAGGAATTCCTCATTATCGTCTGGCCTAACCGCGGTGTCTTGCGGTTTAGAATGTTGCAATAGTATATGTTGTGAATGTGGAAGGTAGGGCAAGGTCTTGACGAATTGTAAAAAAATCATACATTACAGAAAGAAACTTAAAAAAAATATTTTACCAAAATTTTGTGTCAAATTTTAATTCCGAATATAGTCGCGTCTACTTTAATATTATTTAAATCTTTGCCTATGGTTGTACTAAATATATGCCTAGTAAAAAAAAAAGTATATAACAAAGATTCTTGTTAGAAAAATATTAAATGGAAAGAGGAACAGATTGTTATTCTTATTCTTTATTATTTATCCTTAAGGTTATTATTCGATCATTCTTCCATACAAACGTTGTCTGGCTTACTCCACTGTTTGTTAAGGTCCGTTCAAAATAAAAAATGATATCAATTTGTCTCATCATCTCATCTAATCTAGTCCTGTATGGAAACAAAATAGGAAAAAATAAAATTATTTGAAAGTTGGAATTTCCATATTTCAACACTAATCTTAACACATCTTTGGGCGGATATAAACACCATAAAAATTACAAAACAGTTTGCAAACAATTATTTGCATTGTTGGACTACTAATCTACCTATCCCATTAGTAGTTCAACAAAGCAAATAATTTTATTTTCAAAGTATACATTCAGTTGTTTTTTCATGATATAAAAACACTAAGAAGTGCAAAATAACTTTCGTTTCGGTAGTCGGTGTCGAAAAATTATAAAAAACTAGAGGTACCAAAGACTTAATTATTAACCAACTTAATTTTTCAAGATATGGAGCATAAAACCGAACTCATTAAGGCGATATATACGCCCCAATGTTAATGCAGTACTGGCGGTGCGCCCGCTCGGAGCCAAAATATCAATATTGAACCTCCTTTTGCACAGTTTTTTTGCAAAACATTTTTTGTTTTACATATGCTATTTCAGTTGTGAAGAAATTCCAGCCATCATTTTTTCTGTGTAAAAATATTTTTAAACATCCAAGTAGTTTTGGAGGAGTATCCAAAAGTTGCGAAAAAATGTCGTGTTTTTAATAATTTTTTTAAAGCAAAACTATTACTTATCCGAAAAAACCTTGTTTCAAAAATAATGTACATGAATCAATCATTTTTTTCAGACCTTTTAACTAAGCCCTTACTAAGGAGTATGCTTTAGAAAGTAACCGTCTTACGGCACTAAAGCGGTGGAAGGCCCTTAACAATAAATATCAATAACTCTATTTATACGTTAGTAAATTGAGTTATTATGGGTATATTGTCAATGATATCTTTTATCTATACATATAAATAAAATTGGAGTGTCTGTTTGTAATATTGAAATAACCGTTTTTTACGACATGTATGTGAATATATATACGGTACATACACCAAAATAACATTTTTTACGATTTTTGTCTGTCTGTCTGTCTGTTTGTTCCGGTTAATCTCTGAAATGGCTGGACCGATTTTGACTGGACTTTTATTGGCAGGTAGCTGATGTAATAAGGAGTAACTTAGGCTAAGTTTATTTTAGAAAAATTCTTTTATTTTAGAAATTTGTTAGGCGGAACGAAGTTCGCCGGGTCAGCTAGTTATGAATAAGAAAGGGCCAGCCTATACATCAGTCACTTAATTACAAAAAAGTACAGTCAACACTATGCTTTTTTGAAGACTATTTTTGCTAATTTCTCACATATTGCACTTTTTAAGTTAGGCCACTTTCATTCTGAAGGTATGAACTATTCAAACACAATATACAAAACACAGAACAATCACAAATATTTATAAAATTAAAATAAAACAAGTTGCAAATAAAACAGACACATTGGACAAAGGACCTATTACAGATGTCACACAGTGACACATTCATTTCACATAACTTCATATATATTTAGACAGTATTGTCTTCCACACTAGTCATTTTTACCGACGACTGAACGGAGATGGTATATGGGTTTGGGGTGAGAGGATGACTGAGCAAATATGTTGCCATTTTCTCCAAAAATACTAGTCCGATTTTGATGCAGTTTTCAGTAATATCTATGCACTAGAAAGGTTTAAATAAAAAGCAAAATTGAAAATTTTGAAAAACCCACGACGATTAAAGAGTAATTAAAAGAAGGATAAAATACCGCTAACGTTTACACCAGTTTATATGCCTGGCTGGAGGCTTAGTTTAGTCTCCACAGGATAGCCCGGTTAAGCAGTAGCCAATCACTCTGATTGATCTGCGAGACGTCACATAAAAAAAAAAAAAAAAAACACCAGTTTATTATTTACTTAGCGGTTCGATACAATTTCAATAAGAATCGGTCAAGCCGTTTTGGAGGAGTTTGCAGACAAACACTTTGACACGATAATTTTATATATAAGATTTTTTGCACCATTCTTGATGGATACGTTTACGACATACACTACCGTATACGTAATGACTTTGATACGCGCAAGGTGATGGTTTCCACACTGGATTCGTGACAATAATTACAATTTTTCGTTGTGAACGCTTCGTGTATCATGTACAGTGTACATGATAAACGAAGCGTTCACAACGAAAAAAACAAGCTCTTTAAAACCGATTTTTTTTAGTAACTTGTTGGAAATATAGCTTGTGAAACAATCATGGCATTGAGGAATCCTCAAATTATATCATGGAAACCTACTAATCCATACTGATATTTTAAATTCGAAAGTAACCGTCTGTCTGTCTGTTACCTTTTCACGCTTTAACCGCTTAACGGAATTCAAAGAAATTTGGCATGGAGATAGATAGCATCCTGAGGAAGGACATAGGATACATCAACATCAACAGCCATCGACCACGCCTAATGCGTGATCTAATACATCAAAACAATTCTGTCAACTAGCTGAGGTATGAGGAACGACCGCGCTCTGATTGCTTCCTTACCAAGGTCATACGCCTCATTAAGGGTGGGGCAGGTTTAAATAAAATCAGGAAGGTATTAATATTTTTATAAACAGTATTTGTACTTATTTTTTTATTAATATTACCTTTTTTATTATTCATTTGTAAGGTTTCTAGTTCTATCGATAACAGTTTTGGTCATAGGATATATATAGTGCATCTAGTTTTGTTTACGAAATTATAAAGGAGAAGAGATAGCGAAAAAAATACTTTAAAAAGAAAGAGACGCAAACATGCGGTGGGCGTTTTCACCTACAAACTTGACCAGTATAATATGAACACCGATAAATAATATCAGAAAATAAGTCTAATTATGTTATCAATGAAATGTCATGATATTTTTCCGGCAACTCGAAGTCTGGCTGTTGTTACCATACCAACGTATTATACAAGAGGCTATTATAATATTTATTTCATCAATTTTTTATTGACTGTGGCGGAAGTGTTTACGGCTCACAGCAGTGGTCGCTACTAATTCGAAATTGTCGAGTGGCGGCCTGTTTATGATCTTTTAGTCATATGTGTTGACAGACATCGCTCGCCTGTTATTAGGCATCTAGGGACTGTGTAGTCGCTGTCATCAGCCTTTTGAATTGTTCCCACTGCTGGGAATCAGGCCTCCTCTTATAGAGGGAGTGTGCTATAATCCACCACGCGGGCGAAACGTAGATGTCACATGTCTTCGTTTTTTTGGTTCTAGTACATGCCGGTTTCCTCACGATGTTTTCCTTCGTTTTTGAGAGCAGTAGTGATGAAATAATTTACACAAAGTAATGCGCCTCTTCGGGTTCGAACCCACGTACAACTTGTAAGTCGCGGCCGTTACCACTGGGCCACCACTGCTCTCAAGTAGATAGTTAGTCTGTGGAGAGCTGGTCTAGGTAGTCTATGGGGTGAGATGGTGGTTTGTGCTAACGACGAGAATAGACGTATTGAACTCGATAAACCGATATTCAGGCGTTTGATTTCCTTATCTCCCACGTACATATGAATAAAGGTATCAGTAAAAGTACACAGGAAACATTTTAGTGGGATGAAATTATCCTGTGTCCTAACCAGGTCAAAGCTTACCTGTGTGCCTATTTTCATATTAATCCATTCAGCCTTTGAAGCGTGACTGGTTTACAAACATCCAGACTCACTGATTTTCACATTTGTAATATTAAGAAATAAAAAGACTTTATTGCTGATTGTAACCGACTTCAAAACACGGAGGACTTTGTCAATTCATCGGAATCTTTTTTTTATGTATCCTTCCCGATTACTCAAAGTCGCCTGGACCGATTTGAAAAAATCTTCTTTTGTTTGAAAGGGTATACTTCACAGGTGGTCCCATGGTCATCAGGTCAGGATCTGATGATGGGATCCTAGAGAAATCAAGGGAACTCTTCAAATATTATAGGCATACACATATAGCGATTTTGGTATTTTCAACAACAATGTAATCATTTGCAGTCAGAAAGTATCATTTGCTGAAGTGGAACTGATGAAGAAGACCACAGATGGCAAGTGGAACTCCTTAATTCTAATTATGTAACGGTATAAGATATCTCGAATAGTTAACAGACTATGATGAAGCAAATACTTATAAATAAATGGTTCTGATTAAAATGGTACCATCGAACTGATCTGATGATGAAGCCGGAAGTTAGGCACTGGAACTCCAAAATAAAACATCGTATCCTAGTTGTGTTTAGGCTTATTTGAATCGCCATGAGATGTACTTTGCCCATAAATGATTTTCATGTTAATTGGAGGTGGACCTGCCAAAACTAAAAAGAGCGAAATAGAGCGATGTAGTGTTTTGTTTTGGAAGTCGGTTTGAGTTTTTATTAAAAAGTTTATTTTTATTTTTACATGCTATAAGGGTCATGTAAAATGTGTGCCAGATTCTTACAAAGAAAAAAATATTGCCAAATATTTAGGTCAAAGTAAAATACAAAAATAATAAAATAATATAATCTATACCAATATTGTAAAGAGGAAAGATTTTTTTGTTTGTTAGTTTATACCGAATAGGCTCCGAAACTACTGGACCGATTTAAAAAAATCTTTCCCCAATTGAAAGCTACATTATTCCTGAGTGAAATATGCTGTTTTTAATCCCGAAAACGGGTCCTGTGGAGTGGTCCACAGGAGCGTAGCCGCGGGCAACAGCTAATTATTATTTAATTAATTAATTAAGTTTCTAAGTAGTCTGATACAGCTTGTCTTCTGAAAAGAAAGATTTTCTGTTCTTTGCTGCATGAGTCCATTTATTATTTTATTTATTCATCATCATAATGGATATTGATGAGAGTAGATTAACAATTTTTATTTGTAACCATCCAGGCAGCCCTCTGGGACAACTTAGAACTCTTGCAAGAGCTCATCGCAAGCGGAGAAGCAGTAGATGCAAGGGATCACTGCAACCGCAGTGCACTGCATGCTGCTGCGCTCGCTGAACGCAGTCGCTGCCTCGCTGCACTGTGCGCTGCAGGCGCGGAGATCGACGCCAAGTCTGATGCTGCTACTGGCGGGAAGGTGAGGGTGTTCAAAGTTTTTATTATTTCTAGTTTTATCTATGATCATTTGTGATCTGTTGTAAAGAACTGTCATACCTTCTTCCTTTTTCCTGTGGCCTAAAACCACAACGAATTCATGAGAGTTATAGTAAGTAATTAATAAAACAGGCAAATTTTATCAATTAACCAGCCTATACAAACTACAGTCCACATACAAGATATTCGAAAGCGAAAACAAAATTAAGCTTCTTCGCGACACTACTGGTTTCTAAGTATTTCTATGAAATACCTTCCGCAGCTAGCGACACGTCACCCGACTTCGCGTCGCACGATCGCAGACGACGTGTCGCCCGACCGCAGATCAGTGGTGAACGGTAGTCAGTGAGTGTAGTCAGACATCTTGTGTCATGGAACACTCAGATCTAATTTATGTAGGCAATAGGAATACGGCGCAGCCGTCTGCTGCTGCCGTCTGCAGTCAGGTTCGGAATCATGACTGCAGCGCCACGACGTGTCGCTGCGACATAACGCAGTAAACAGAATTAGTGGCGTTAGTGCAGCATTTTAGCACTTCAGGGTACGGGGGCAGATGGCTTGCTTGTTTTGTAACTAGTTATGCATAGCCAAAAAAAGTCAGACCCGGGCGCCACCTAGGTGCTGGTGCGTGTAATAAAATAGTCGCTTGAAAAGCTGTCGACTCGACACGTCGAGTGACACGTCGCCTGCCGCTGTTGTCTGTAGTCGGCTACGAACTTGTACCTTAAGTCTTACGAGAGCAGTAGCTTCTCTAAGGGTATTGAGGCTAAGTAATGACAGCTGCACGGGTCGATCAGAGACTAAGCTACTCTTGCCCAAGCGTCCATTACATATAGCATAGCCATCCGTGCCGTTTTATTTTTGGTTTCGGGGGAAACTCTCAAAAGGCGCCTGGACTTTTGGGCAATAGGCCAGGGAGTGTAGGATTTTTACCTGACTAAAACCACCTCGGTGATCACCATCAGTATGTAGAAGGATCCTCGTGACCTCTCAAAAGACCACCCCGGAATTCCTCTGTGCAACGCCTGTTAGGGCACATCCTTAGGGACATTAATAAAGCACCTCCCCTGAGCCTCGCTGTGCACGGCAGCACGTGATTACTGTGCCACCGTTTTTCCTGGAGTCACTTGGTGGGCGAACAGAGTCCCCAATCTGACCGCCCATGCCCCCGGGGTCCTCGCGCTTGTTACAGACGGGTTTCGGCGTTTTAGACATCGAGGCGGTTGCCTCAATGACGCCTTCTTTTCTGAGTGGGATCGGCCCTCCGTGCCTAGATAATTTAGGTTGCCATCCCTAGATCTTTGACAGTCGTTATGTTATGGGTAGTCAGAAGCCCAAAAGTCTGCCAGCCAGACTACCGTGTTACCCAGTTACAGGGTTGTCGAGATCAGATAGCCAGTCGCTCTATGTAAACTACTGGTTTGCATTTGTCTCCGGTTCTCGAAAGTTGAAGTAGCGGAGTGGCTTCGTTTAGTACTCCAGTGGCATAAACTCATAGAATAGAATAACCTTTTAATAACAATCTTGTTTAGGTACATGGATAGTGTTGTTGGAGACACAATAAAAGTCAATATGGGTAGTTGGTACTCACAGTTTATATTTTCCGAATACTAAAACACGTAAAACTGGTAACACATAATATTATAGTTCAGAAGGAGAAACACAATCACAATACAAGAATGTTCACGGCACAATAGACAGAAACGGGTACAGAGAGAATGCTTAGAGTATGTCGTGGGACACATAGCGAGTAGTAGCGAGAGTTGCAAACCGACTCACTGGGGCACAACCGTATACAGTTCCGACTCACCGTGAACTCTGCGACTTCCGGTTCCGACTCACGGGAACCAATCTTCCACTGGCCTGGCACCCATCACGAGATGTACGGACGACTCAACCTTTTATCGACCTCCGTTCTCCGGCGGGGAGTGATGTAGCGGCACCAACGCCACCTCTTACCTCTTACGAACTAATGACATGTCGTCACACAAATCCTGCATCGCGCAAGCATACATCATCAGCAACACATACATCAGTCCGACAATAATCGTCGAGCAGTTGCCCGTACCAGACACAACACCCCTCTGGTCCCTTTTCAATGGAGGTTTGCGGGACTTTACAACCTGTTCCGCATACCATCCAAACATGGTTTAAATTTACAATAAATCTCATTATTCTACGACATCGGCACAGAATGTTTTGCTTTCGCAGGCTCTCCCCCAGGCTCCTCCAATGGTCACGGTCGAGACACACTCGTCACCACAGTACTCCTGCGGTGTCTTTTAAATTGCCGCTCCATCTTCGACAGGACCTCAATCCCTGTCTTTTTCCCTGTGTAGGATACAACCCTGTTGAGAAATTGGTAAAAAATGTGGCTACTGCAATGAACCGAGCCATGAGCGATATATCGCTTGTTGAAAATCACTTGTATCATCTTCGAATGCTATACAATCATATCACTAAGTGGTATGATCCCCGGCACGTAAGTTGGCAAGAGTAGTTAGATGTGCAGATGTCGTTTTTTAGGTATCTTTGGTAGTGAAGCGGGGCGCGTTAAACGTTTAGGAACGTTCTGAGCGCGCGATTGGTTGGTCAGTTGACACGAGGATCGACTGACAAATCGTGTCGCATCCACGTTCCGTTCGCTCTATATGGTGGATGGTCAGTTCGCGGAATATGCGCGAACTTACCCCCACTACGCCAAAACCTTGCCAATTTACGTGCTGGGCACTATAGCAGGTATTTCCATTATCATCACTTTACTTAGGCAGGATGTGATCGCAGTTTACTGATTAGCCCGCAGGAGTGAAGATAGTAGAACATTTCCGGCCTACCTTGAGCTGTCAACCTCGCTACCAACCTTGCTAATTTCATATCATATCCTTTTACATCGGCGGGTTCATGTAAAATGTAAGAATGATCAGTCATCGCTTTTTAAGCAGTCGGGTTTTTAGATTTTTTGAATTAACTTTTTTTTCACACATAATTTTAAACAAATTTACTTCACAATGAAAGAAAAGAAAACATTTCCAATGCCTCGGCAAACTTTTCTATACAGTCTTGCCAGCTCAATGCATGAAAAGGCATTTTTTCCAGATTTCGGTCGATTTCCGGTGCCGATAATGCTAAATGAAAAGCTCAAATTACGATCATTGATCGTAATTTTTCTCCGTTATTTGACACGCGAAGTACATACAATCGCACCATCTAGTTAGATTTATGCCTGTGACGTTAAGCTTTGAAAATGGTTAAACTAGAAGTCGACTATAACATAGTAAGGATAATCCTAGCGGGACAGTTATTTATTTTAAGCCTTTTCTGTCCCACTACAGGGCAAATTCCTAATTTTCTCGCTTCCATTCCTCCCGGTTAAGGGCAATTGAGGACCAATCCTGTCGATAGGCATCAAGCTCGTCCCGCCATCTTCTTCTGGGTCTGCCGTGATGTTACCTGACATCATCCAGGAGATAATAATGGCTTGTCGTAAATAAAAGTATTTACTTTCTTCTTATTTTCTTTCGATACATCGCTGATTCTAATTCCTCTTCCACAGACAGCCCTCCACATCGCAGCTGAACGCGGCCATTTTGAGAACGTGAAAACGCTGCTAACTTCAGGCGCATCGCTCAGCATACTCGACGCGCATGGCAACACTGCCCTCGCGCTGGCAGAGAGGAATAGCTGGAGACATGCGGCGCATGCGCTTAGAGAGGCTCGAGGTGAGTGGCAACATTATTTAAAAGATATACTTACGCCTTTTGCCCATGGGAGAAGGTAGCGACTACCGCCGTTGTCGAAGCTGTCATGCCGCACTTCGACGCCTGGCTGAAGATAGAGGAGAGCATCTCCTACAGGCTCACTCAGGTACTAACCGGGCATGGTTGCTTCAGTGAGCACCTGAATAGCATTAGGCGAGAGACTACGGCAAATTGCCACCACTGCGGAGGCGACCTTGACTCTGCATATTACACGATCGAGCAGTGCCCTGCGTGGACCTCTGAGCGCCAGGTATTGGATGCCAGGATCGGGCGAGACTTGTTTTTGCTAGCAGTTGTGAGCGCCGTGCTGGCAGAGACAGAAAACAGGAAATTACCTCTTTCTGTAGGAACGTGACGGTCCAGAAGAACTGCCGAGCGGGACATAAGAGCGCCAATCCCACTCGGAGAAGAAGGCGTCGAGGAGGCAACCGCCTCGATGCCTAAAACGCGGCAACTCCGCCTGCAACATAAATTGGATCCCGGGGTCTCGGGCGCTCAGGTTGGGGACTCGTTCTGCGTGGAGGAAGATGGTGCCACAGTGATCATGTGCTGCCGAGCACAGCGAGGCACAGGGGAGGCGCCTTTTTAGTCTCTCAACGGGCGTTGCACAGAGGGGGTGCCGCGGTTGCCATTTGAGAGGTCACGGGGTCACGGGGTCACGTGCTGATGGTGATCACTGAGATGGTTTTAGTGAGGTAAAAATCCCACACACCCTGGGGAAAAGACCCCCAAAAGTCCAGGTGCCGTTTGAAGGTAACCCCCCCCTTTGTTAACAAAAAAGAAGAACTATGTTTAGGTTTGGTATGATGAACTAGAGTTAGGTAGGAAACTATTACACAATCGATAGGTATATACTCACTCTGTTTGACTGAACTGTACTGCAATCCGTACACCCTACTTTACAATATGTTGAACGAAACGTGTAAGACCGCATAAGACGTATTGATCGCGAGTAAACTAAATTCTAAAAGCGATTTACCGCTGCATGTTTTAATAATTTCATTGGACAACATAAATATTTTAGCGCTGGAGCGAACTTTAGTTCTAACTCACCAGCATTTGAACAGTTTTTTTCATGAATCTAAAGAAAGAAAAGTTCTTCACCATTAAAAAATGTATAATGATACGGTAACAAAGTTCACACACATTTAGTGTGCTGGTGACACACTTGAATTTATTTAAATATTTTTATAATGTCATGTAAGAACTGCAGCAAGATTATGAAACTTTAGCAATTGTGTCATCATTTTTGTCCCAGTAAACTTTTTGATAACCTTGAGGTTTTCGGACGCTCAAAATGGAACTAATTACTGTGCCGTAATGTCAATACTTCAATGTCAATACTCATCAGCCGAGTAAACCGGCGTAATGAGCACCGGAGTCGACAGTAATACGTATATCTATCCCTGTTCTACGGATATATCATCTTCGCTTATCCCATGTTACTTGTGGTCGGCGCAATACGTTTTCTTCTTCCATACCGTCCTGTCCCCCGTCACGCTATCACGGAGGTCGCTTTACATTTACATTCTTAATTTAAATTTATTTAATACTGTCCCATTTGCGCGCAATTGCGCGGATTTGAATACACGACCTCAAGCACGAGAGGCGAGCTCTTAGCCACTAGGCCAGCACGGCCCGTCCCGATATAAATAAAAAAAACCATCCAAGTGCGAGTCGGACTCGCGCTCGAAAGTTTCCGTACCATTATCGCCAAAGACGGCAAAAATCACGTTTGATGCATGGGAGCCCCACTTAAATATTTATTTTATTCTGTTTTTAATATTTGTTGTTATAGCGGCAACAGAAATACATCATCTGTGAAAATTTCAACTGTCTAGCTATCACGGTCCATGAGATTCAGCCTGGTGACAGACAGACAGACGGTCAGTGGAGTCTTAGTAATAGGGTCCCGTTTTTACGCTTTGGGTACGGAACCCTAAAAACACAAACATAATTCGAGGAGCCCGTGGCTAAATTATAACAGCCGCAAGTGTCAATCTTCAAGGTTAAGCAACGCTTGTCGAGGTTGATCCGTGGATGGGTGACCATTTAAACATACCGAGATTCCTCCTTGTCATACAAGGGCATCAAGATGATGAACGCTATTGCAACATAACTTTGGTACAGGTGCACTCTGAGCTAAAATTTGATTTTAATTGATTATTCTATTTATTTTAATTTTTGTTGTAAACTGATACCATCCTCGTACTAAAATATTTCAAATGCGATAATTACTCTGTCTGTCTGTTACATTTTCACGCTTAAATCGCTGAACCGATTTAGAAGAAATTTGGTATGGGCACAGCTTGAGACCCTGGGAAGGACATAAGATAGTGCTTATCCCGGCAAACATTCTTAAGGTTACACTAGTCGATCATGCTTCCATACAAACGTAGTCTGGCGATTACTCCACTGTTTGACGATGTATGTTCAAAATAAAAAGTTATATCAATTTGTTTCACCATTATCTAGCCCTGTATGGAAACAAAAAAGTAAAAAAATATCTATTTGAAAGTTATGAGCCTCGAAAGTTCCATATTTCAACACTAATTTTAACGCATCTTTGGGCGGAAATAAATACCATAAGAAAAAGGAAAATTGCAAAACGGCCTCCATACAGGGATAGATTAGTAATTCAAAAAAGCAAATAATTTTATTTTGGAAATATATATTTAGTCGTTTTTCCATGATATTTCGACTCCCAAAGTTTATAAAATTTCGCGCGCTCGTTTTCGTCCTAAATCATCATCCATTTCGATAAAAATTTGCTAAAGTGCTAATTCGTACGCGAACTATCTTCTTACTGCTCATAACAGCATCTATCTCTTTCGCACGTGTTTTCGGATGAGGTAGCATGCATTCTAACCTCGCGCTCAAAATAGTTCGTGTCGTCGACTAGAGGATCTTAAGAGGTCGGAAAGGGGATGGAAGTTTGTTTGGTGAACCGTTAATGCTACACAGACGAAATCGCTAACAAATGCTAGTCATTATATAAATGTCGTGTTACAAAACAAACAAGTTTCTGACGGTCAAACTTGTATATTTTTGTATGTTTTTCGATCGAATCTTCAGATAAGAGTGGCACTCAATATGGGACATTAATTTTATCTATGCAAATTAATTCTAGACAAAATGCAATAAAAATGACATTGTTCTTTAAATCCTTTTATTTAAAACAAGCTGAGCCCGCGGCTTCGCTGCCGTCAACTGACAACCTTACCTGCCCTACCCTACCTACCTAACTACCCTATATACCTTTTTTTGTTTTTAAACCGGCCCTGTATTCTGGCGAACAAAACAAAAAAGAATTATTCAAATCGGTCAAGCCGTTTTCGAGTTTTAGCGAGACTAACGAACAGCAATTGATGGAAGGCCTCCCACTAGGTGGATCGATGACCTAGTTAAAGTTGTGGGTATCCGCTGGATGCGAGACGCACGGGATCGGTCAATGTGGCGACACTTGAGGGACTATGTCCAGCAGTGGACGTCTTTCGACTGAAATGATGATGATGATGATTTACAACTAGGCTTTTACCTGAGGGTTCGCTCTTGTAGCTTTCCCCAAAAAACCCTGGAATGTCTTATTAGAAGCTTGGAGTCTGGTTTTGTGCCCGATTGTTGGCAATAGGCTCGCCTCCTGTTACATGGGGCTTCAACTTATTATTATTTCAGCTTATTTTAATTATTATTTTAGCTTAATTTGATGATTATTTTAGCTTTATTTTATAATTATTCTACTTTATTTTATTATTATTTTAGCTTTATCTTATTATTATTTTAGCTTTATTTTATTATTATTTTAGTTTAATTTTATTATTATTTTAGCTTAATTTTGACAATCTCGGAATCCTGGGGTCTCGGTCCTTTGAAAGGCGTGCGAGGATCCGAAGCCAACTCGTAGAGGCCTTGTTAGGTATGTATCAGGAAATGTGGCACCAACCGACAATTATCCCTGTATGCACTACGTAAGTGCATCCAAGGACAATCCCCGGCTGTTGCAGGACTATTGCAGTATATGGAGAAAAAATTTACTTGGCTATGGGTTTGGTAAGTTTAGTGGATCGATTTCCTAAAACTATAATTAATAATTATTCAATTCAAATAAGGTACATACAATCTAAAACTATTTTGTAGGGTTCCGTACCCAAAGGGTAAAAACGGGACCCTATTACTAAGACTCCACGGTCCGTCTGTTTGTCTGTCTGTCACCGGCTGTATCTCATAAACAGTGATCAGCAGTGTTCCGTCTCCCGGACAGCTGTGAAATCAGCACACTAATACACCTCTGCCAAAACCTTCGGATTTCATACAAACGTGATCTTATGTTATGTATGTAATCTCTCTAAGAGTAGTCGAGTAGTCTATAAAAAGCTCTACATAACAACAAAAGTACTCCTAGATACATACAAACAGATTATATACCACACTGATGTGTATGTATTGTGTAAATAACGTTCAGATAAAAACAGTCGACACTCGACGCGCGACCGTCGCGGGAAGCGCATGTCTCCGCGTTTCATGATTTAATAAATCGGTATAAGATCGCGAATTTATGTTCCATGTAGTGGAAAAACTACTAGTTGGATTACTGTTTTAAATTGAAAATATAGTGGAAAATTGTGTTTTTGTGTGAATGAAAAGGGTGTTTCTGAATGTGTGGTTAAAATGTATTGTTTAAAAGACCTTAAATTGACACCCACTAAGTAGAAACTTGTGTCTATAAGTATGTATGTAATCTTATCTTGTTGATGGCGAAGTTTGTTTTTTATTTGAATTTTATTGTAATATGTAGTTCTATTGGTAGATAGATGGAATACTCTTGATTGTCATCATCTGCCTAGCCTTTTTTCCAAATATGTTGGGGTCGGCTTCCAGTCTTACCGGATTCAGCTGAGTACCAATGTTTTACATGGAACGACTGCCTACCTGACTTCCACAACCCAGTAACTGGGTAACACGGTACCCCTTGGCAAGACTGGTGTCAGATCTCAAGCTTCTGACTACCCGTAACGACTGTCAAAGATCTTTTTAAATGACAGCCGGGACCAACGGCTTAACGAGCTTTCCAAGGCACGGAAGAAACTCGGTATGTTGAAATGGTCACCCATCCACGGACCGACCTCGTCAAGCGTTGCTTAACCTTGATGATCGACCCGTGCGGCTGTTATTATTCAGCCACGAGCTCCTCTTGTTTGATTGATTGTATAGATACCATAATAAATTAAATTGGAGGGCTCGTTTAAAAAACTATTTGAGATATTCTGCTGGACAATTTTAATCTAAATAAAGCTGTTTAACTTATTCATAGTTTCAAGGAAAAACTCATACTTTCGTTCGGTAGAATAATTATTATATTATCTGTCCATCGCCTTTGGATGACTATAGAGAACACCATTTATTTTTTTGTTAAATAGCGTCACGTCGCGTCACAATTAAATCAAAAGATTTAGCTACTGGTTAACCGAGAAATTAATTCGGTCTTTATACCTTTGAAGTTACAAGAATTTAATAAATAAATAAATAATACGGAATTAATTTTATTTTTATGAAAATATATTGTGTTTAAAAAAAAAACAAAATTATACAGGCCGATATATTTTTGCAATTTTTTATTTTTTTATTTCTTGCTGAAAATCTATTTTTACTTTTAAAACCTATCACATTCCACAGATCACAAATACAATCGTTTTATGATCTGTGAACCATACCATCTAGCTCTACCTCGATCTCTTCTCTTGTCTATTTTCGTCTCGAGTCCCTACTAAAAAATCATTCTGTATTTGATTGCACATCTCAGCACAACACGTCTTATTATTAAAAGCTTATAAATTCTCGTCTAATAGGACTAGTATAACGGAACCGGCAAAAAATACCCAAAACTCACTTGACCGGTTTTTAGATGAGCCTAACATATGTTGAGAAAAATATTACGGTAGGTCAATTACAATTTAACCAACGGTTAAGGCATAACACAGAATAGAGCAAACTAAGGTCTTTTAAAAAAAAATAGGTCAACTTGAGAGCGGCCAAGAAGTTTAGCGAGAACTATATCGTCGTCGTCGGTGCGTTTACAACCACACAACTATTTGTGGGAATCGAACCCGCGATACGCAGAGCAACAGCCAATCGCTCGGCCACTAGACTAAGACAAGTCACATCTAAATATCCTCTTTGGGCTTTCTAGGTGGATTATTATAAAATTCAAACCCAAGTTATTTATTTACAAAAGCGTGGTGTGCTTGATGTCAATTGTTATGATATTTTATTGACAGATATTGGTAAAAGTAGTCATTTTGCAAACATCTTAAAAAACACCCCACGCTTGTGTACAATATTTTTGGTGGTTTATCACACTGTTCTTAATTAAAATTTATTGAAAATTATTTTCTACTTTTTAGTTCGATTTTCTATTAAAGCATGTTTTTTTAATCTATTATTTATTAGTGATGGAATGCCAAAACTAAAAGAGAAAAAATAAAAACTATTTTCCAAATAATTCACTTTCGTTTCAGAAGTCGGTGTCGCAAACCGACAAAAAAATAAGAGGTATCTGAGACACCGACGACTGCCGAAACGAAAGTTATTTTTGCTCTTTTTTTGTGTTTTACTTTGGATGTTGGTTTATTTTTTGGGAAAAAGTTTTTATGGTCATAGACTCTTCTTAAAACATGGGCTCTTGATTCCTCTTTTCGGAAAATACAGGCTTCTATCACACATATCCCAGATCTTATTGGTGGTGTATTTTTAAAAAGGTCAGGTGCGCAGTGCTCGTAACTTAATGCGTGTATGACTAGATCTTTGAACGTCAAGAAAGAAAATTAGTGTGTAAGGTTCGTAGCAGATGGGGTTCTGTAGTTCTGCTTACTCCCATTGGTAAAAAGCGTGAGTTTATGTATTTATGACTAGCTGACCCCCTACCACCCTACCTACCATACCTACAAATCTGTTACTACTATTTATTTGTATAAGAATTCTACATTACGAATGTAACCAACTTTTGTTTCTACCGGCGATCTAATTAAAATTTAGAACATAATAGCTGCTATTGTGACTTAACTATGATAGTTAGATATATTCTGTCGCAGAGTTTTTTGTAGGTGTACTTTAATCATGTAGTAGATATTTTTCATGTATCATCAATAGTTTTCTCAGCGCACGCCAAAGAATTCATTTTATAGGCAAAATTTTGCTACTTTGGATTACATTATAGCAATTTACATAAGGATTTCAATTTTTTTTTAAGTTAAATTTTAGTCACTCAGGAATAATGTAGCTTTCTACTGGTGAAAGAATTTTCGAAATCGGTTCAGTAGATCCAGAGATTACCCCCTACAATCTCACAAACTTAACCTCTTTATAATATTAGTATATATTTATAAAAAAATCTGCTATAATGTTATGGAAGTCGTTTTGTCCGGACGTCACAGTTCAACGCTCTTTTTTTGCCTGTATTACGTAAAGCTGCAACCTTGACAAGTTCACACTGGATATTAGCTTAGTGCGACATGGAAGCCATACACAAACTGTTTATGTTTTCGGCAATTTAAGTAGATGGCAGCAAAAAGTAAAATTAGAGCTCTTTACGATGGAGGTCGAACAAAAATGTATAAATGGTAAATGATTTCTTTCTGTAAGTTGGTTTATACAAACACTTTTACACTTTAATCATATTTTTAGGGTTCCGTACCTCAAAAGGTAAAAAAAGGAACCCTTTTAAGATCACTCTCTTGTCCGTCCGCGTCAGTCCGTGTGTCACCAACCATTTTCTCAAGAACAGGTGCACCTAGCAAGTTGAAATTTATACCAGATACTGAGGTCTATAGTCCCTATTAGGTGTATAAAAATCAAGGTCCTGAGTCAACACATTAAAAAGATATGGGCAAATTTAGGTTTTCGCGAAAACTTGTAAACATATTACCCTCCTTCGGCAGTCGGGTAAAAAGAAGCTCGCACTTTTTCGATCAGCAGCCTTATTGTCTTAGTGAATTCGGCAAGGCGAAGGGTTTGACCCCCATCAATCGACCACTCACATATTATTGGTCGATTGATGGCGTCAAAACCCTTTGCCTTGCCGAATTAACTTTCGCAATACGGCTGCTGGGTTGGAATGAACTTTGAAACTATTTGCGGCTAGTCTAACAACATAACCTTTTATAGCGGCAATTAAATACAAAGTATTTTTTTTACTTCCAAATAAAAGCACTACAAAGTGAAAAATAACTTCATTTTTGAAGTCGGTGGTATCTTTGGTAGGTAAAATTTTTTTTCGTTATGGACACCGACTTCCAAAATGGATGATATTTTTCACTTTGTAGTTTTCTTATTTAGAAGTCGGTAGTATTTTTTTTTACATATTTTTTTTTTTAATTTTGCACCTTTTACTTGTACCTACCTAATTGGCAAGTTGTTTAGTAATTTACCTTAACGCCAGAATAGATAACCCGAACATCATGAAAATTGAACATAACCGGTGAAATGAGAGATCTGCGTACCCCTTAAGAGCGTACTGGCGTGATGTTATGTTATGAAATGGTATAATCAATAAACAGACATGCGATTGCAGCAATCCCGAGAGATTTGCCGTTATTTATTGAAGAGTTCTGTCGTATATCTTAGGAGTTCTTCAGCAGATCTTCACCAAATTAAAATTGGACCAATTTCGAAACATACTCTTTCAAACAAGAAAATAGTTTTCAAAATCGGTCCACAATTGACGGAGATATCGGTGAACAAACACAAAAAAAAAAAACAATCAAGAAGTTGAACATAGAACCACCTCCTTTTGGTAAGTCGGTTAAAAATACTTAATACGACAAAACACTGCAGGTAAATTCCTAACATCATGCAGTCCTTAGCAATCCAATGCGGCATTCTCAAGGCTAGCGTTTTATGACTGCGCAGAAAAACTTCGACGGATCACGTTTGTCGTAAAAAAACATTTTTCTTCACACTTTTGCCTGCATAGCTTTTAGTAGTATTAAAAATAAGTCTTGTGAAATACTGGTATTCAGAGGCACCTGGTTAGGTTGGAAGCCGACTCCAACATAGGTTGTAAAAGCCAGGTATAGTTCTCGTCCAACTTCTTGTCCGCCCTGAAGTTGGATACAATGGCTGCGTAGTACTTAAACTTATGGTCAGTACAGAGGGTCTACTCCCTAAAATAAGCACGGAGTCCGTAGTTTCGGCCTTCGTTACGGGCGTTTCCCACTCCGTATCACATACAGACACATGATTCAATTGGGGGACGACAACAGTTACGAACGACCTTGAGGGAACAAAACACGCACTCGTTTCACACCCGCGTGACCCAAAATTCAGTAGTTTTTGCACTTTTCTTACTATTCTATGATTTAAAAAAAAAGCCTAAAAGTAGACAATTTGATTCAAATACGCCCGGCGGTTTTGGCGCGATTGTCGTGGTTTTGTGCGTATTAGACATAACTTTACAAATTAATTACCCTATGTTATACGATTAAAATGCATAATTTTCTTATATCAAATTATTAAGAAATTGGTATATATTTTTTCCAAAAAATTACGATTAGCCGTTTCGATGTGATCATGTGATTCTCATTATCAAATCAGCTTCTGAGGGGTATCTACGCCTTAACGAATGACAACACAATTTGACAGTTGTACGATGTTGTTCCCGATGTGTTTTTAACCGAAAAATTGAATTATTATGGAGGAATTTATCACTCCAAAGTTCCGGAGTAATTTAGATGGGCCCGTAACTTCATTGACGGAGTTTGAGAATTGATCCCCTGCACCGCGCCGTGCCTTGCGCATTGGAAACCCAACTTCAGGGCGGTCAAGAAGTTTAGCGTGAACTATAGATAATTAATAGCGTTGGATGCATTCGGAATCACAGACGCAGGTAGTGAGTTCCATTCTTTTGCTGTGCGCATTCTGAAGGATGTTGTGGATATACTAGGTGCGAATTGGTGGAATGGCAACTAGGATGGTAACCTGCAGTGCGTCTAAATGTCCGATGGTAGAAGGGGGCTGGTGGGATGAGGTGGTAGAGTTCTTGAGCACACTCACCGAAGTACAGTATGTAGAAGACCGACAGGCGATGCCCAGTAACCGGTCAGCCAATGGTGTTGCCGTAACTGAATACTGGGCCAAACATAATATTTAAAAGCTGTATTTGCCATCGACACCCTAAGAAGAACAAGTACCTATCAGCTGTCTTGTTACTCCCAATGCATTTAATTGTTTCATCATCACGATTCGGTGGACTCAAATTACAATAACTAGAGGAACTTTATATACCTATGTAATATGAATAACGGTATAAAAATACAGATGAAATGATATGACATGGTTTCCTAATCTCCTAATTTTCAAGTAATTACCGGGTCGGGATTTTTTTTGTTTGTCATCTTTACTAATAATATAAACAGGTAAAGTTTATTTATTTATATACACTTTATTGAACACCATAATAAACAAGAAAAATAGAAACTTAATACTAAAACATACAATGGGCGGCCTTATCGCATTCCGCGATCTCTTCTAGGCAACCAAGTTTGTGAGGTTGTAGGGGTTATCTCTGGATCAACTGAACTGATTTAAATGAAATTGAGCATGGAGATAGTTTGAGACCCTGGGAAGGGCATAGGATAGTTTGTATTCCCTTGGGATGATAAAACATTTTTTAACTGGCGATGCGGCGGGCTAGTTATTAGTAATTTAGTAACAGATTAGCGACCCACCCTAGTTTCGCACGAGGCATATTATGATGTTCCTCGTTTATCGCTTTGTCTATTAGTAAAAAACATATCAAAATCCGTTGCGTGGTTTAGAAGAAGTTAGCGGGGAAACAGAACTGACGTCGACAGACGGCGACTTTGTTTGATTCCGTATCAAAACGTCCTATTCTCAAAATTACCTAGAAGCAAAACGTCCTAAAAATAAAAGAATGGGAATGGTACAGTCATACCACACAATTATGAAATTTGTAAAGGAATATTTTTTTTAATAAAATTAAAAAGTGAAAGTAAATCGAAATAATATAATGTTTTGCTTTTGTGTTCAGTTTGAAAGTGATTTACAGACATTACCAGTTAAAGTTATAAATCGGTTCAAGTGTAGAAATTTTTATGATGTTCTGCGTCCTGGAGCGGGCGGAGGAGAAGCTATCAGACTCATATTTTTAACCTGGGCGTTGGAATGCTTACGCAAGTCATCAAGTTTCCCCGGCCAGGTATTAGCCCGCATGACCTGATGCGGACCCTGTCAACCTCTGTGGCCGTAAAATGTCGAAGTTCCTCTCGGGAGGTGGGCGCTGACCGCGCCGTCAGTTGTTGTGCCAAAATCCTCAAGATTGTCACCCGCGGGCCACAAATTTGGCAGCCGGCCGTCATGTCGCGATTTTCGATGCCTGGTATGACTGCTACGGATAGGGAGAAAGATTGTATCCTCGCTCATCTCACTCTCTTTCTGTCGCCTGCTTTGCGTCATGCGCTGTCACTTCCAACCATGGTCTGGACCACGACCGGAAGCAAGTCGTTATTCGCAGCACCGACAGCCGCGACGCGGTCACGGAGCTGCACAACCTAGGCTGGAAACTTATCATAGCGGCGCGGCGTCGCCTCCATCCTCGAGTGTGAGCCAACATTGCAATTATCTGTTCCATCGAACCCTTCATCAGACATGAAGAATTTTTAACACCACCGACTTTATATAAATTATTTAATTAGGTATCGGTATAATTGTAGTGTAACAGTAGGCCGTTCTGCTAATAGGACGATTTACTACTAGGTAATTTTGAGAATATGACGTTCTGCTCATAGGTCGTTTTGCGAATAGGACGTTTTGATACGGATTCTTTTGTTTTATACTATTTATAGATGAGTACCCATCACGTCTGTGTAGTTTCGCCAGCATTTTAACATGACCCTGCATATTAATTAAGAAGGCCGCTCATTTTTATCGCGTGCTTCACTATCTTATAGTTTAAATGTCTTATTCCGTTAAATATGTAGATATAATTATCAACTAGTTTTTAACGTTATCTTAATATTTCAAGTTTATATTGCATAATAATTAAGTAATGTTTTTTTTTATAGATATATTGTTTACATTCTATTATTTACTAGCTATCCCACGCGGGTTCGCTCCCGTCAACTGGCTACCTACCTACCCTACCCTACATACATGAATGTTGCGTAACATTAACCGCTAACATAGCGCACGCAACGGAAGCTCTCAAAAAGGAATAGGTAGTTCTTGCCCGTTTTTGCAAAAAAAATCATTTATGCTCCGCTCCTATTGGTCGTAGCTTGATGTTATATAGCCTATAACCTTTCTCGATAAATGGACTATCCAACACAAAAAGATTTTTTTAATTCCAACCAGTAGTTCCTGAGATTAGCGCGTTCAAACAAACAAACTCTTCAGCTTTATAATATTAGTAGGTATAGATTAAATTTTTGCCGCGTCTCCACTCCTTTATCCTACCCAAAGGATCCATTTTTCGGGATAAAGTATACGGATATATCATTTGCATTAGAATAACAAACCATCCATACTAATTTTTATTTTTTGAAGATCTTTGACAGTCTTTACTGGTAGTCAAAAGCCTGAACTCTGACACCAGTCTTACCAAGAGGTATCGTGTTACCCAGTTGCTGGGTTGTGAAGGTCAGATAGGCAGTAGAATACGGGTACTCCGGTTAGACTGGAAGAAGCCGACCCTGACATAGTTGGAATAAAGGGTAGGCAGGCAACATAATCATCATTTCAACCGAAATACGTCCACTGCTGGACATAGAAACCCCCCTCATGCCCGGATCCCCGCAACCTTCACCAGCTTATCGGTCCAGCTAGTGGAAGGCCTTCTAACGCAACGTCTTCTGGCTCGCGGTCGCCAATCCAGATCTTTTCGCCCTATCGGCCATCCGTTCTGCGAGCAATGTGCCCTACCCACTGCCACTTAAGTTTAGCAATTCTTCGGGCTACGTCAGTAACCTTAGTATATAGATAATACCTCTTCATGATTTGAAATAGATAATCATATTTATTCATCGAAACTGCACGTTCAACTCAATCAGATTCCGAGAACCGGAAATCGATCCAAAGATTCGACTGCCTCCTATTTATAGATTCGTGTGAAACTGTGAATCTGGATCTAGACACAATCCAGATTTACGACAAATAGCTACAGAGCTCGTCAGTTGTTTATTTTTACAAGCTTTTATTTAACTTGCAATGTATGTATGTTTGTATGTAAGTGTGTTCGGGTCAAATCCAAGGCTCGGAACCGGTTTAAAAAATACCGGTTAACACCGGTTTATTTCGGTTTTCCTCCGAACTTTTCTTAAGATCGTGAACGTTTTAAGAACTTTATTTTAACCAAAATTAACCGGTTTATTCGGCGAACGGCATGTCGGTAAACGCGTTGCAACTTGTACGCGCGTCGTTTCTTTATTGTGCGTCCGTATTAACCGGTTTTTATTGCTCTAAACCGTTTAATCCGAAAAAACCTTTATATAAATACTCTTCCAAATATCGGTTTAAAAAAACCGGTATATGCGAACGAAACCTAATGTAAAAGGTTTTACGTCAAGTACATAATAACGGTTTGAAAATTTAACCGGTATCCGAGCCTTGGTCAAATCTAGCAACTGAATTTTAAAGCAGTTATCCTCCACCGATTAAGATGAAATTTTGCATACAAGTTTAGTTTAGATGACAATGCATGGTTAGCTAAGTGACGTCATTCTAAATGCAATATGGTGGACGGCCCAAGATGGCGGACTACTTATTTTTGTGCACTGCCGTGATATGGGTATCAAATGAAAGGGTTTGCTGAGAAGAATACGAAAAAAGTTTGTTTAAAAAGAATACTTTTTTTAATGAATAGCTCAAAAGCCTGTATTAGGCAAGACACGAAACATTTGGATGTGAAGGCAAGATAAAAAAATCTGGTCACATACCGGCAGCCATATTTTTGCTTGCATATAAACCTGGATATAGTGCACAAGACAACTTTTAGTTTAAAAAAAATCAAAGATGTGTTACAACGGCATAATAAAGTACGAGGATTTTATGAAAAGTATGACGGTTGGCTGCCCTTAAGGTTACACTAGTCGATAATTCTTCCATACAAACGTAGTCTGGGATTACTCCGCTGTTTGACGATGTAATTCAAAATAAAATGATATCTATTTGTCTCATCATTATCTAGCCCTGTATGGAAACAAAAAGAAAAATAATAAAATATTTGAAAGTTATGAGCATTGAAAGTTCCATATTTCAACACTAATTTTAACGCATCTTTGGGCGGCATTTAAACATATAAGTGTTATATATTTTTTAAATCACTTCTTAAAGCCTTTATTTTGATACCCAACACGATGGGTAAGAAATAAAAAAAAATATTGGCTCCCGCAATATGGCGCCCAGAAGCCGCCATTTTTATATTTGCCAATTATAATGTAGCCAGCTCACAGGGTTAAGACGAATCGATTGACATAAGAATCATTAAAATCGGCCAAAGCGTTTGGTCTCTAGAACGCAACATAGGAACAAACATACATACGTACAGACTGATAAACACATTACCCTCCTTCGGCAGTCGGGTAAATAGGGCACACAGCTATCATTTGTACTAAGACCGCACTTTGACCTGATGCATCACTTCTGCAGCCTAAACACCAGCTCCCTATCAGTGGACTTCCCCCAGAAAATAATGCCATACCGCAAAACAGAGGCAGTCAGGTGATGTTTTGTAGATATGTAGTAACAGCGCCAGAGAAGAGGATCAATTGTAGGTAATAAAGCCAATTGAAAGATCCGTTGACCTGTTGACTGCAGTTAGGTAAATACGAGCATACCAATGACCAATGAAGGGCTTTTGGCGTCAAAAATCAAAATCAAGATCAAAATAGTTTATTTCAAATAAACCTTAGAGTTACTTTTGAATTGTCAAACAACAAAAAAAAAAATATGACTCTAGTTGCAAATTCGTCAAGCGTCAGTAGATCTCAATGGAGAAAAAAATGCAAGAAACTCCACGGACACTCTTTTCCATCAGTTTCAATTACAAATTTTTGGTTACATCATTCTTGTTGAAAAAAATACATGTATGTGAGAACGATGCAAAAAGACGTGCACGTAAAAGCGTCATAAGATAAACTCTAATAGTCAAACATTCTAAAAAGTTAAATTTAAAATGTTTAACCCGCGACGCGTTTTTATTTCATGCTACATAATTTTTCTAGTAGTAGACACGCTTCGATCAACAATCTATTGAACACGTAATTAAGTCATGATATCTTGAAAAACAGCCCAATTCAAACAGTAAAACGCCAATAGCTATTGAACGGCTGAACCGATTTTCATCAAACATAGCTCACATAGAACACTCTCGACAAAGTCACATTACAAACAAAAACAAACCAAATCAAAATTGGTTTATCTTGACTTAATGTCCTATTCCCCTGGATGGGGCAAAGGGCGTCCACAGAAGTTCTCCATCGCGATTAGTCTTGATCTTCACGCTTCACCTCGCTCGCAAGTCATCCCGATGCTCGCCGCTTCTGATGATACGGTGCGACGCGAAGTCAGGTTTGACGGCCAAGTTCTCTTTTCCCTTGGGAATTCCAGTCCAAAGCTTGCTTGGTTATGTCATCGGGATCCTTTCGTTGCGTGTGGCCAATCCAACTCTAATTGCGACGCTTGATTTGGCGGTCGATCGGGCTCTCGTGGCGTTTCTTTAACGACTCTACGTTAGAGAACAATCTTGGACTTGAATGTGCAACTAGCATGTTATTTATTTATCTATTTACTAGCTTTTACCCGCGGCTTCGCTCGCAGTGAAGACATTTTTTTTTTAATTATTTGTATCCTAAGTTACTTCTAATACCTCCAAGAATATATGTACAAAGTTTCATGATGATCGGTTCAGTAGTTTTTGCGTGAAAGCGTAACAAACAAACTTACATTCATATTTATAATATTAGTAAATTAGTAAGGATATATATTTTATTGTAGGTACACCAAGTTAAAACATAGAAAAGGAAACATAAAACTAAAATACATACAACGGGCGACCTTATCGCATACCGCGATCTCTTCCAGGTAACCTGGCAGGCGAGCATGGCCTACTGTGACAAGCTTGAGTCACACATTTTTATCACAGTTTGGGAGAAAAAACCGTGATAAAATGCGTGACTCAAGACATATTATTCACATATTATTAGACATATTATTGACTGACCAACCTTGACAATTCAAAAGTGGCTGTATAAGGTTTATTTGAAACTAGCTGTCCCACACGGCTTCGCTCTCGTCAACTGGCTACCTACCTACCCATTACCCTACCTACACTACATACATGATTGTTGCGTAACTATAACCGCTTACCCAGCGCACGCTACGGAAGCTCTCAAAAAGGAATATTTTTTTCCCGTTTTTGCAACATTTTTCATTTATGCTCCGCTCCTATTGGTCTTAGCGTGATGTTATATAGCCTATAACCTTCCTCGATAAATGGACTATCCAACACAAAAAGAATTTTTCAATTCCAACCAGTAGTTCCTGAGATCAGCGCGTTCAAACAAACACACAAACAACCTCTTCAGCAGTATAGATAAATGATTAAAGTTTGATTTTGGAACTTCATCCCGATGTCGTATGATTCCCGTAGGATCATTTTTGACTTTCACGCGGCCCTGACAAAAGTTTGTATCCAATATAATATTGAATTTAATCGCAAAGATAGAAGACGGATGGCTACGGGTATACCCAAGTCTTATTACGTAATTTAATACCAAAGTCGTATCAAGAAGCCTCACGAGTGGTCATCAGCCAGCCGATATACATAAATATATTATAATAAACTACCTATAGAATGTACGCAATTTTGCGATCATATAATGAGTCGTTTGATGTCACCCTGGACGACCTGAACGAAGTCACCGATGCTGTACTAGACTTGATCACCTACTGGGAACGGTTTACTAATGATAAGCATAAAATATATTCCCATAATTTACATTGGCATAACGAAATTCAGCATAATGATCATTACGCATTATTAGGCATAAAAGCTTTCCATAATGTATATTGCCATAAATACTGTTGGCACAATAATAATGATGCATAATCTTATAAACGCATAATGTATTTACACATAATTCGCGATTAAAGCATGGCCCAAGGGCCACCCGCTACACCTTATCGTGAAAAATGGCGCCCAAAAGCCGCCATTTTATTTTCCAATTTTAATGTAGCCAGTAACACATGCAGGGTTAAGACGAATCGATTGACGTAAGAATCATCAAAATCGGCCAACGCGTTTGGTCTCTAGAACGCCACATAGGAATAAACATACATACATACATAGACTGATAAACACATTACCCTCCTTCGGCAGTCGGGTAAAAAGCTACGCCGTAATGACAAATTTAAACATCGACAAATTGTTGTGTGTTAATATTAAACTGGTTTCCGTGTTTTCAAGTATCGTCGTATCGAGCGCCATGATGCGTCCGTTAATCTCAGCAAAAGACTAACGGACGCCATGGGATAACCTATTTAAATTGCTAGCTATTTTATAAGCTAGTTAGTTCAATTCGATTGATTGATCACTACAGAACAAAAACGTTTTAATAAAAAAAACCCGAAAAAGTGCGACTCGGACTCGCGCACGAAGGGTTCCGTACCATTATTGCGAAAATCGCCAAAAAAATCACGTTCGCTGTATTGGAGCGCCACTTATATACCTATTTATTTTATTCTGTTTTTAGTATTTGTTGTTATAGCGGCAACAGAAATACATTATCTGTGAAAATTGCAACTGTCTAGCTAGCTATCACGGTTCATGAGATACAGCCTGGTGACAGACGGACAGACAGACAGACGGATCGTGGAGTCTTAGTAATAGGGTCCCGTTTTTACCCTTTGGGTACGGAACCCTAAAACCATATCAAAAACATTAAAAGTTACAACCCTATTGCTTCAATGTAGCGTTGGTGATTATTTCATCAACTAGGCTTAGTTTCCGTATTGTCAATATTTATACTGTGCCACTGACCTGATCTGTGACATGTTACGTATTCGGAAACTTGATATATTTGAGCTATCTATGAGTCATCAGACCGCAAGTTTTTATCTTATTATTGATTTTGTATCTTGCATAATATTTAACAAGATTAAGTAAGCTGCTTGAGGCTATCATCTTAATTCTATAAAAACCTTTTTAACAAAAAAATCAAACTGACTTCCAAAACAAAACACTACAAAGCGAAAAATAAATTTCTTTTCCAAAATCTTTTGTACCAATAGTTTTCCGTTATTCGACACCGACTTCGGAAAATACAGTTATTTTTCGCTTTGTAGTGTTTTGTTTTGGAAGTCTGTTTGATTTTTTGTTAAAATGTTTTTTATTTTTCTCTTTTAAGTTTTGTTAGATACCTCCAATTAACATGAAAATCATTTATAGCCAAAGTACATCTCATGACGATTCCAATAAGCACGAACACGACTAGGATACGTTGTTTTATTTCGAAGTTCCAGTGGCCATTGTGGTCTTCTTCATCAGTTCCTCTTCTTCAAATTATACTTTCTGAGTGCAAATAATTGCAATATTTATATAAAAAAATAGAAAATCGCTATATGTATTTGAGGAGTTCCCTCGATTTCTATAGGATCCCATCATCAGACCCTGGTTTTTTTTAAATATTTTTTTATTTGGTTTTAGTTTAATATCTATTTTTAGAGTCGGTTACCGTATTAATCATGCAAATGAGATATTAATAAATTGAATTTTGGCAGTCTTGTTATGAAAACGGTCATCTTATATTTAGAATGCTTAATATACATTTATTTTCCAACCAGTCTTACCAACGAGTGTGTTTCCCAATCCCTGTGGGGTCAGATAGACACTTCATATAAAATACTAGCTTTGACAGGCGGCTTCGTTCGCGTGGCCCATCCCACAGGACCCGTTTTCGGGATAAAAAATAAATGTCACTACGGAATAGTGATGAAAGAATTTTCAAAATGGGTTAAGTAGTTTTTGAGTTTATACATTACAAAAAAACTTACAAACGATTCTTTCCTCTTCATAATATTTTATTATAAAGTGTAGATTGGTATTCAGTCGCATCCCATAAAACTGGAAGGCTTCGAAACATAGTCGGGAAAAGGCAAGGCAGATGACTCCATCGAGTTTTGTTACAAAACTGGCTTTAAAATGACTAGGATTAAAATTGTAGTTTATGCAACTGTCATATGATAGGGGTTTTTAAAACACGAGTGTGGGTTTATCACACGAGGTGAACCCGAGTGTGATAATAGTATCACAAGAGTGTATTATTATGATTAAATTACTCTAATATGTCGTACATAATTTTTATGCATCATCAATAGTTTTCTCAGCGCACGCCAAATAATGAATTTTATAGGCAACATTTTGCTACTTTCGGTTACTTTATTGCAATTTTCATAAGGAACTAATTTTTTAAAAATAAATTATAGCTAATGTTACTTCAGAATAATGTAGCTTTCCATAGGTGAACATGAAATTTTTTTTAATCGGTCCAGTAGTTTCGGAGCCTATTCGGTACAAACAACCAAAAAAATCTTTTTTCTTTAGAATATTATATTATAGTATGGATAATGTTCTGTATCCGATGGAGGATCTACAGGGTGTATCAAAAATGTGGGATTTTAAGGGTGATGTTCTTTATCTGATGGAGAAATCATTTTTTTTCTAAAAGTGCAAATAAAGTGAGTGTCACTATGCTGGCTCGATTCCGCCGCGCTGCTCAGAAGGTAGCGCGCGCTCCTCGGGAGCCTGTAGAAGATGATGCGGATGCTGCATACGATGTGTCTCATTACTTCAGCGATGATGTGGCTGATCCTTGGAGGCAGCATGGTGAGTTGTCTTCGTCAGGTTATTGAGGTAAAGAAATGGTCAGAGGTTTTCGAGTTTGTTTGCATTTTTAGGGTTCCGTACCCAAAGGGTAAAAACGGGACCCTATTACTAAGACTCCACGATCCGTCTGTCTGTCTGTCTGTCTGACCGTCTGTCACCAGACTGTATCTCATGAACCGTGATGCAGAATAAAATAAATATTTAAGTGGTGCTTCCATACAACAAACGTGATTTTTTTGCCGTTTTTTGCTATAATGCCACGGAACCCTTTCTGCACGAGTCCGACTGGCACTTGGCCGGTTTTTTGTCAAAGATTAGAAATGTCGGTCCTCTTAAAAAATAAAGTAACCCGTTATCTTACATGATAGGAGTTAAATAATTATAGAAAAGTCGATTTTGGAAAAGTCACGCTCACGATAAGTCGGCGGTAAAGACTCGAAAATGTCGTATAAAAAATGAATTACTTACGGCATTAAATATTATTTTGCACATTTTGAATGTTCTTAAAAATATCCCTAAATGACATCAGGCCAACTGATAAAATTAAGAAACAATGCTGTTGATTATGTTAGAATAAATGCGATTATTTTGGTCATGGTCGTTACAATCGCGTAAACAGTATCGATTTGTAAAGTAAAAATTATTAAATAATAAAAAAAACATCACTCAAATTTGGAAGTCGGTTTATTTTTTAGGGTTCCGTACCCATAGGATAAAAACGGGCACCTATTACTAAGACTTCGTCTGTCTGTCACCAGGCTGTATCTCATGAACCGTGATGCTAAACAGTTGAAATTTTCACAGATGATGTACTTCTGTTGTTTGTTACGCTTTCACGCAAAAACTACTGAACCGATCATCATGAAACTTTGTGCATATATTCTTGGAGTTATTAGAAGTAACATAGGATACCTGTTATTAAAAAAAAAACAAAAAAAAAAATTAATGGCTTCACTGCGAGTGAAGCCGCGAGTAAAAGCTAGTAATTATATAAATTAGGAATCATTGACAAGACAAAACAGAGTATTTTTTTAGTGACTAGGGCAACAAGCCAGTTTTGCGCTTAGATAGTGCTGAATCCACTCCAGCGACTTGGAGGTTTGAATATTCATGCCCTCTTGTCAAACGATGCTTACAGCAAGTTATCTAACATACCCTTATCTTTCTTTCCAGATGCATTGGAACGCGAGCGTCTTTCCCAACATGCAGCATTACGCGAGCTGGTGTCTCGCGGAGACATCTCACAGCTCAAAGCCAGGTTGAGCTCTCTCGGCAGTAGTGCTGGCCTCATAGCTAACTTGACGCCTGGTGGAGCTAACACTCTGTTATATGTGTAAGTTAAGCAACAGTAGTCGAGGTATAGAAGAAGGCGAAGTTGCTGCAAACAAGGCCCTGCAAAAAATCTTTTTAACAAAAAAACAAACCGACTTCCAAAAAAAACACTGCAAAGTGAAAAATAAATTTCTTTTCTGAAGTCGGGTAGGTTAAAATTAAACTTAACAACTAGGGGCAGTCTGCTTTATTCTGAAGTATTTGAAAAAGAAAATTTTAAATAAAGTCCAATTAATAATATTGTGCTTTAAATCTCTTTTCCAGCGCCTCAGAAGCTGGTCTCACATCCGCCGTATCCTCACTCCTGGACGCCGGAGCTGATGGCCGAGCCCATCCCGTCACCAAGTACTGTCCGCTGTACATCGCGTGCTATCACGGACATGTGGACATTGCCAAGCTGTTGCTGGCTGCATTTCCTGATGCTGTTCAGGTAAGGGAGAAGCAATTTAGCCATTTTGAAGGCATGGAACAATCCCACCGCACTATTTTAGCCCTGCAGCCTCCTGACATTCGGTTTGACCAAACAGGCGCTCCATAAATTACCCCATGAATTTCCATAGATCGCACTACATCCGCGTAGAGGCGGCGAGGTTTTGTCCGTGGTCATTCGAGAATGGGCACTAGTCCATGCAAAGCACCCACTGTCCTACCAATGCGGGGGACCAGGCACTCGATATGCTCTTCGAAGCCCCACCCTCCATGGTTAGGCCAAGATACTGGACTTGCGCATCTCCAACTGTCACCAACGAGCTGGGTGACTCTCTGCTTCTCTGCAATTTATATATCTGTAGCGCCTCAGCTTTATGAGCCACTATCCGAAAATTCGAAGTCATGTGACCTCCACCAACCCGCACTGGGCCCGCGTGGTGGATTACAGCCCATCCCCTCTCCCAGAGTGGAGTCCTGTGTCCCAGCAGTGGGAACATTAATAGGCTGGAGATGTTGATCTGTAAACCCGGCTTGCGGAAGAACGACGCCCGTCTCAACATAAACTACTCTTGCCACTCCGAGCTCGGAACAGCTGGATAATTTTTGATAATGTGATTTGTTTAATTTAAATACTAGCTGTCCCACGCGGCTACGCTCCCGTCTACCGGCTACCTACCTATCCATTTACCCTACCTACACTACCGTACCTACACTACAAACATGATTGTTGCGTAACTTTAACCGCTTACGTAGCGCACGCAACGGAAGCTCTCAAACAGGAATATTTTCCCCGTTTTTGCAACATTTTTCATTTATGCTCCGCTCCTATTGTTCGTAGCGTGAAGTTATATAACCTTTCTCGATAAATGGACTATCCAACACAAAAAGAATTTTTCAATTCCAACCAGTAGTTCCTGCGATTAGCGCGTTCAAACAAACAAACAAACTCTTCAGCTTTATAATATTAGTATAGATTAAAAAAATGGTCTTAGGTACCTCTCCAGGCTACCAATTTTACATTTCTAATTAAGTTAAAGTTTTGTTCTGATTGCCCATTATATTTGGCACACCAGTTTCGAAATTTCGAAACTGAGGAACCCAATTTCGTAAGCTAATTTCGAAATTGAATATGTTCGAAACTGCTTGCCCTAGTTCACACTCTCATTTCACGGGTTATGTTCAAGTTTTATGTTATTCGGGTAATCTTTTAAGGCAAAACTTTGTGCATAATAGGAACCTTACCAAAGAACATGGTCATTGTACCTTCCAAAACTAAAAAGCGAAAAATAAAAACACTTTGTTGTATTTTTTTGGGAGTCGGTTGTGTTTTTCTGTAAAAATGTTTTAAATGACGCTAAACCTTTTAGAATAGCATCGCTCCTTTTCCACGATGTCTGGTAAATGTAGTGTTTTTTTGGAAGTCGATTATGTTTTATGTAAAAAAAAAAAATAATGACGCAAAACCTTATAGAATAGAATCGCCTCTTTTCCGCGATGTCTGGTAAATGTAGTGTTTTTTTGGAAGTCGGTTGTGTTTTTTTGTACAAAAAAAATGAGACAAGACCTTATAGAATAGCATCGCCCCTTTGCCGCGATGTCTGGTAAACGTGCTTTGATTCTTCTATTTCCATTTTCAGCAAGAAACAGTAGAGAAATGGCTGCCTATCCACGCGGCGTGTATCGGTGGCCACGCGGCGTTGGTCACCCTGCTACTCGAATACCCATACCCTGAGAGCGTGCTAAGTACATATACGTAAGTTTTTATATACCGCTTCATTTTAATTCAATATTTTTTAGAAGTGAAAAATCTGGAATGTATTGCCTGAACCACCGGGACGCAGCTCTAAGAAAGAAAACTTAGTTCAAATAAATATCACTAGATGGCGCGATATGCACCGATTTGTTATTGATTTGTGTGTAAAATTAACATTTTCTGGAATTGAACATAAAAATTGTATAATCAACTCTCCTAGGCACAAAATTATGGAATATTGGGCTCATAATTCACTTTCAAAGGTTATTTGAACGCATCATTTAAAATTGATGCCAATAGATGTCGCGTTTTTAAATTTTTGAGGCAGTCCACTCGATTGTTTAAATTTGTATTGTAATATTTTGGCACAATGAAACTAAAAACGCTCACAACGTTAGCAGTCAGACTGCGTTATACGTGGCCTCAATGTTTCTGTGCATTCATAGCGTTCTACTTGTCACAGTGACGCCAGCGGTCAGTGGCAATTCTCCGCAGCGTTTGACGTCAACGCTCGCGACGTCAGCGGTCAGACTGCGTTGTACGTCGCGTGCACGCTCGGCAATGTTGCTGTGGTTGACGCGTTGCTTGCGCATACTGTTGTGGCTGCGCCGGCGCCGAAATTGAATCAGGTTAGTATGTTTTATTATGTTGAAACTTCGTTTTTTTATTTAAATATGTTTGTTTTTTTTTTTATACAAGATTTTATTTCATTTACCTTGCATGGATGCAATCTGGAAAAGGAGTTTTAAAATAATTGTACCCTACCGATCGAGCTGTAATTTTTGCATACAAGTTTGGTCTGGATGGCAATGTACGGTTAGCTAAGTGACATCATTCGAAATCCAATATGGCGGACTCCCAAAGATGGCGGACCAATCATTTTTTAAGCACCCCCATGATAAGAGTATCAAATGAAAGGGTTTTCTGAAAGAAACACGAACAAACGTGTTTTAAAAAAGTTTTTTTATTTTATTTAGTTGTGTCGTTATAGAAAAATGTGCATTAAGTTGTAGAGATAGGGGTCAATATGCAACTAGTACGTACATTATTAGAAATCGCTTAGAATTATGGTTTAACCTTAATACGACTGTCAATTTAAGTTAAAAAGTTAATGTTTTCTGTAACAGGAGTCAGCAGAGGACACACCCGTCGTTGCTTCTCAAGCGCTGAGTCCTCAACGTGGCGGCATATCCCTTGGCATTCACGCTATCGTCAGCAAACTGACTGGATCTCCCAACAATAAGGTGAGTACTATTATACGAACCGGCCTCTTCATCATCACCATAATTTCAGCCGAAAGACGTCCACTGCTGGCTATAGGTCTCCCCCAAGCGTCCCTTTTATCTCGCATCCAGCGGATCCCCGCAACCTTAAACAGGTCATCGGTCCACCTAAGGGGAGATCTTCCAACGATCCGCAACGTCTTCTGGTTCTCGGTCGCCACCCCAGAACTCTCCGTCGGTCTCTTCTTCTATTGGTATTCCGTACTATGCTAAGCAGGCTCAAGGTCAAAGTATTACCGACTGTATTAGCCACCAGAGGGGTTACCATAAGCTCTTAAAGCAAGATTATTTTTTGTGTGCGTAAGGGACAGATGTATATTTATATATAGAACCATAATCGTTTTGACACGACATGGTACGGGGCAGTGCGAGCACATAACTCTTGAATTACTTTAGATAATTCTTAATCCAAAATGAGGAGCTCGTGGCTAAATAATTCGATCTTCAAGGTTAAGCAACGCTTGACGAGGTCGTTCCGTGGATGGGTGACCATTTTCAACATACCGAGTTTCCTCCGTGCCTCGGAAAGCACGTAAAGCCGTTGGTCCCGGCTTTATTTGAAGATCTTTGACAGCCGTTACGGGTAGTCAGAAGATTGAGATCTAGGCTGACACCAGTCTTGCCAAGGGGTACCGTGTTACCCAGTTACTGGGTTGTGAAGGTCGGAGAGGCAGTCGCTCCACTTAAGACACTAGTGCTCAGCTGAATCCGGTAAGACTGGAAGCCGACCCCAATATAGTTGGGAAAAGGCTAGGCAGATTGATTTATTCTTAATCCAAAATGGCGGAGACCGAAAGATTGCTGTCCAAATATTTTAATGCACCCCTATGATATAGCTATCAAATAAAAGACGGAGCAAAATGCGAAAATGTTTGAATTTAAAAAGTTTTTTTATTACCTACACGTTTAATATTCAGTTTGTTAGCTACCCCTATGGCGCAGCGACGAAGCGACAGACTACGGAGAACGGAATCGTGGGTGCTATTCCCGAGTCAGAAGAAACAGTTGTATGAAACTTTGTTGTTTTTCAGAGTGTGTGTTTCTGTGTAACCCTATTTGCTAACTTTGTCTAATTAGTTTTACTTCTGGTCTATGAATCTTTATAACCAAACAGACGTAATTCATTCCCGTTGCCATCTACTAATTTTGGTATATTTTTAGCATCATTCAAAACTTAGTACCATTCTTTGGAAACTGCAATTTTTCCTAACTATAGAAGTCAAGTTTAGAAATAAAAAAAGTTTTATAAAAAAATTCATCAAATTTCTTTGAAATTATAGTTAACTAGCGGATGCCTCGCGGTTTCGTCCGCGTAGTTCCCGTTCCCGTGGGAGTACAGGGATAAAAAATATATTAAAATAACAAAATACCCGACTGCTTAAAAAAAGAACTAAAAAGACGTAAACAAGATGAAAATCATGCTGTGCAGTCGGAGGATACATATGCACGAGCTGGCTGGCCGAAACCAGATGTATCCTCCGACTGCATAGCATGGACCAGGATGGCATACAGCTAGACATGTTCCCAACAAAAATACTTCGCCGCGCGCGAAATATCTACACAAACAAAGGCACGGACGATTCACAGTATCACTCACGGATCGCGAATACAAGTTCGAGTAACGATCGGCTGGCTAACAATCAATTTCAAACAAAACCAGATCAAGACCGAATCGTCACGTCTCGCCGTTGATCTCATTTTTACGAGTCTAGACGTAATGTGGAGAAATTGCAATTTTAAAAGTGTGGTACTAAGTTTTGAAGGCCAGTGTATATTGTGAGGGCTCTTCACCTATTAAGAGGCAAGCTCCTTGCCTATTATTTATATGTTTTTGTTTAGCTTTGCTGGTCACTTCTGTACAAGCCGCCTTAGAGCAGGCACGTTGTTGCATTCAATATAATATATCAAATTAATTTTTATCCCCTCACAATATTAATAATATCTATAATTACTTAGCATTTCATTGTGTTTATAATTATTATTCGGGAACTGGCATAATGAGCGAAGCAGTGTATCTTAAGCCTGTGAATTTTAGTGTGGGTTAAAATCTGTGTTTGATGACTCTGTTCTATGTTCTAATTTTAATAATATAAGAAATATTTTTATGTTTATTGCTCTTCGAGCCGCTGGCTAGTTGCTGAAACGTTTTTTTTATGTAATCTTTGCCCCACACTAGAAATTTCTTCCTGTATCGTGGGTGCGTTTACAAACATATAAACTCACAAACACAACACCCAGAGCCGGAACAAATATCTGTAGGTCATACAAATATTTGGTACATGCGGGAATCGAACCCGCGACACGCAGCGCAGCAGCCAATCGCTCAACCACTGCGCCAGCTGTGCGCTGTAACTGAACAGGCAATTATGGAGCCTCAGAGTGCATTCACGTAGAAATTTTAGAAAATCGGTTCTCTTACCTGAATCACGGGGTCCCAGCGCTATGACGGGAAATTGGTTCAAATAAATATCACTAGATGTCGCGATAATGCATCGATTTGTTATTGAATTGTGTGTAACATTAACATTTTCTAGAATTGATCATAAAATTTGAATGTTCCTGTTTAATCAACTCTCATCGAACGGATCATTTTAATTTGATGCCAATAGATGGCGCGGTTTTAAATTTCTGAGGCATTCCACTCGATTGTTTAAATTGTATTATAACTTATTTTGGTACAATGCAACTGTGAAAACGCTGTATTTAAAGTAAAAAATCGTTCCGAACCGAGTAAACACTTTTACTTGCAAGTCACTGCTAACACCATATATCGCTTGGGAGAGAACCGACCGCGTTTGAAGTACTTTAAGTAAAATAATCGGTTTAGTCCGCCGAAAAACGCTAGTTTCGACGGCACGGTTTCTTTGTATGGGATGAGGCATCTGTATGCTAGTATTATATTATTTGTGCCTGAAAGCTTCTGCCAGCAGCTTCGCCCGCGTGGAAGTCGAAAAGTACCCCGAAGGAAGACAATCCCGGGATAAAAAAGTATTATTTGTGCTATTCCTGACTATAATCTATCTCTGTGATAAATTTCATCCAGATCCGTCCAGCCGTTTGAACGTGAAGAAGTAACAAACATACAAACACACACACTCTCACAAACTTTTGCCGTTAAAATTTTAGTGTGATGTGATTATCTGTGGCTGAATGTGAAAAATTAAAAAAGTTAACACAGGGCAACGTATTTGCCTAAATGCGCGTTTTGTATGCTAACAAGGCTAAATCATGTATCTTTGCGAAAATTAGATCTAATTCGACCCTTCAATTTTTTCAACAGGACCGCTGGTCATCCGAACGCCGCATAACTCCAGTAGTGGTAGAAGCTGGTCGTGGGGGGGACGCCTGCGTATCTTGCGCAGCTCGGGGGGGACATGTGAGACTCCTGAAGAGACTCCTCGCTGCAGGTGCTGATGCTAATGCGGAGGCACTGCCTCCAAGTGACCTGGTATGTATGTATAACGGGCTGGGGCCTTACCATATCGTATCAAAACAGTCACGGTTCCATTGTGAGAGAGAGACGAAGCTTGCCAAAGCAAATAGCACTGTCGCATCTTCACAACGGCCGCAACATTTGACGCGCGACATGTTGCTCATTATTGAAAAATGCTATTGGACACATTCTTAGTAAACGACAATTTAACAGTTTAGTTTATAATTTAATTATTAATTAGTCTATTTATTAGGCTAGAATGTAATCAAATTAGGGTCTATCCTATTGATGAACCCTAGGACTTTGGAAAATTAAAACCCCGACTGCTTAAGAAGCGAACTGAAAGATGTAAACAAGTAGAAAATCATGTTGTGCAGTCGGAGGTTTAGGTGGGCAGACAGTTCGATATCGTCAACGCATTTAACTCCTTGCCCTGGGCTGCGGTAAGGGCGGCACTAGTACATCACAGAGTGCCCCCTTATCTGCAGACCTGGATTCTGCACAGCACACGCTCGAGGAGTGCCCTGCGTGGGCCTCTGATTGGCAGGTCCTGGTCGACAGGATCAGGCGAGACCTGTCTCTGCCAGCAGTAGTGAGGGCTATGCTGGCAGAGATAGAAAACTGAAGGGAAATGACATTCTTTTGTGAAACGGTGACGGTCAAGAAAGAGGCCGCGGACGTCTTCTTACGTCGTGGAGGCAACCGCCTCGATGCCTAAAACGCCGTCACTCCGTCTGTATCATGTTCAGGCGACATTCTGGGTTCACGGGCGGCCAGATTGCGGACTAATCGCCTAGCATGTAACTCCAGGTAAGACAGTGGCACAGTGGTCACGTGCTACCGTGCACAGCGAGGCTCAGGGGAGACGCCTCGCAGTCTCCCCATGGATTTGCCCTAATAGCAGCCTTATTGAGTAAGTGAGTGCTCTTTTCGGCAAGGCAACGGGCAAAGAGTATGAACAATCGACCAAACACATGCGAGATGAAAGACGCGATGTGGATTTCCGTCTATGTGATTGGTCGTCTGTCCTCTGCCTTGCCGAATTCGCAATATGGCTGCAGGTAACGGGGTTCCGTGTGCTGATGGTGATCACCGGGGTGATTTCAGTGAGGTAAAAATCCCACACTTTCTGGTCTTTACCCCAAAAGTCCAGGCGCCTTTTGAAGGTATCCACAAGCCAACAAAAAAAAAGGTGGTCAGCCAGCTCGCAAATATGTATCCTCCGACTGCACAGCATGATTTTCTACTTGTTTACATCTTTTTAGTTCGCTTCTTAAGAAGTCGGGTTTTTGATTTTTAAATTAACTTTTTTATTGAAGTTGGTTTTAAGTAGCCCGATATTATCCGACACGTCTCATTTAGGGCGGTGTCTACTTGCTTTGCGTGGGCGGATTGGTGCCACACTGGTCAGTTTTTCGATATGAGGTTTACACCGTACTTGATTATCTCCAGATGGGCGGCGGCGACAATACTCGCGACCGTCGTCGCTCACGCAGCGCGTCTGCTGCTATGAGCGGCGCGCGCAGCACTTCCGGACCATCGCCTGCGAGAGCTGGTTATAATACTGATAGTAAGTCATTGTAAGAGGATTCTAAGATCGTTTAGCCATGTATAGAGGATGAATGAAAGGTGTCTAACAATAGGTATTTGATTTACAAGGCAGACTTGAGTGGAATCGTCGGGCGGGGACGCCCTAGAAGGACATATAAGAGTCACAGCGGAGATATGTCTCAGAAGTTGGCTCTGCCAACCATTGCACAACAAACAGTTTGTCATCGAGTATACTGCATAGAGTAAGCGAGATAGGACGATGCGACAAATGTAAGGGAATGAAAGAGACAGTTATACAATGCTATCTTCATCTCCAACATTGACAAAAATAGCTACTGCGCAGGGTCTTGCAGCCAATTCAGAGATTCAAAGATCCGTTGTGAGTATTATACACGGATATTCAAATTAAAATCTTTATCGATCAATACAGTGTATAATTATACATTTCCAGATGTTAGGTGAATGCGCAGTTCATTGTGTTATACCAATTCAGGCTTGCAAATTTTTTATTAAAATTATACAATGTCACAAATTATTGTTAATATCATACCATGTCGTAAATCATTATTAAAAATATACAATACCATACATGATTTATAAAATGATACGATTTCATAAATTGTAATAAAATTATACGATGTCATAAATATCATTCATATTATACAACTTCATAACCTATTACTCAAATATACAATGACATCAATTATCACTTAAATCATACCATTTCATAAATTAAATTTAAAACGTATACAGTCGTAGATTGAGATTAAAAAGTAATGTCAGAGTATAAATTGTCAGAAAAATAAAGAAAACAATATGTAAATAATGTCAGAATATAGTATATAGGGCTACACATAATAAATTAATTACAGTAAAAAAATGAATATAAATCCGACTAAAACATTTATACTAATATTATTGTACAGATAAATGATCTTATATGTTCTTCAAAAAGGCCAGGTGCGCAGTAAGCCTGACCGGCGAGCGTGTATGACTAGACGTATGAACGAAAATTCACCAAAATGGCATTCTGTAGTTTCTGCCTGAAAAATAAAGAGATATTTTTTTGCACAGCGCAACCATAGGTAATATAATAGCATTTAGATGCCTCATCCCATCAAGAACATAAAATGTTTATGATCAACTATAGAAAATGTAAATTTTACACACAATTCAATAACAAATCGACGCATATCGCGCCATCTAGTGACATTTATTTGAACCAGATTATTGAACCAGATAGCGCTGGGACCCCGTGGCTCAACAAATTTCTTTATTTTAGTGTTTTATCTTTTCAGGAGACAGCCCCTGGACAGCCTTAGCCATCGCAGCACGCGCTAAAAACGTGCAAATCGTAGAGATATTGCTTCAACACGGCGCTACCGATCCGCATTGTAGAGCCATCAGAGAATGCGCGACACATGGACTTACTGAGCTACTGGCAAAGTTACTGGCCACCAAGGTATGTCATCAATTGCCTAGCCCGATTCCAACTATGTCAGGTTCAGCTTCCAGTATAACCGGATGTAGCTGAAGGATGGATGCACCAGTATTTTGCTACTACTTGACGACCATAACCCAGCTACTGGATAACGTAACTTTCGAGATTTGATTACACCTAACGACTCTCAAAGATAGAAAATATATTGGTGCCAAAATTTCATATTATTTTATGCCAATCTCTTAAAACAAGGCGTCAAAATATGTTTCAAAATATTATCTTGTGTGTTTTTATAAAAAAAAGTAGATTCATCTATGACAAAGTTTGTGCCTCTATGGAGAAGAAGTATAATACTGTTTTCGTTTTCTTTCAGGCTTACCCCGACCCAGACTACAAACTGAACAAATCAACGATCTCTGAAGCGATGTTCAGCGATAGAGATGGAGACTCGGCGCTGACCTACAGCTCTTTATGTCCTACTACCGCGGTTATGGTTAATTGGAGGGAGCTGAGAGCTCAACTAGCTACAATACGGTAGGTAAATTAATAATACTCTTACTCTATCAGTAGATACTTATTTATTTTCCTTACGCAACTGCATTACGGAAAGCCTTCGACACGATTTCTATTGGGTTTCTAGGCGATATAGGTACTAAAACCATAGGTATTAGGATAAATTATCATCCTTGTTTTGTGCGGTTACCTGTGTATAGAAGTAGTGTGTCAAAATATTATCTTATCACACAGAGAACAACACATGAGGTGTGCCACAGGGTAGTGTATTAGGTCCAACACTATTCTTGTTGCATTTTATTCGATATTGATAGAGACTGGGATTCAGCGCTGACGTACAGCGCTTTATGTCCTATGATTGGATTATTGTCTGTCTTATCCTGTGTCATTCACAGTCAACTGATTTAACAGCAACTTTATTTCATAACCTTATGGTTGATTTTCGTAGTTCTACTAAATATTTTAGTTTTTCTACTGACATATGTTCGATCCTACCTTTTAATTATTGATAGGCTCTTGTTTGATCTCTATTTTACCCGATGGTAAACGATGATGTGGCTGACGAAGAAGTAACCTATTCACTCTGGACTTACCTACAACATAATTTCCTTTTTTTTCCACAGGATGTCATGGCTTCGTCAAGCAGCTCTACGAGTCAATTCCAAACTGAGCAGTAACAGCGGAGCCCTACACGCTCTCACAAGACTTGACGTATCGAACAATGAACTAAGGCTCTTACCACCTGAGTTGTTCACCATGTTGAGTTTAAGGTAAGTTGCATCATCTGCTTAGCTTAACAACTATGTTAAGGTCGGCTCCTAAATTCATCATCTTCTTCATCAGCCGTTTTAATGTTCCCACTGCTGGGACACAGGCCTCCTCTCTGTGAGAGAGGGAATGGGCCTTAATCCACCACACGGGCCCGGTGTGCGTTAGTGGATGTCACATGTCTTCGAATTTTTGGTTCTAGGACATCCCGGCTTCGTCACGATGTTTTCACCGGTTTTTAGAGCAGTGGTGATGAAATAATTTACACAAAGTAAAACGCCTGCCTGGGCTCGAACCCGACGACACGTAAGCCGAAGCCGTAACCACTGGGTCACCACCACTCTCAAATACTACCACACTACTGTTGTATGTGCTCTTAGTTTACCAGCAGCCTTATGGCGTATTGAATTCGCCAAGGCAAAGAGTGTGAAAAATCGACTAATCAAATGGTGAGATTAAAGACGCGATGTGGATTTCCGTCTATGTGATTGGTCGATTGTTCATACTACTACAGTTTTGTTGGCGGAATTTGTCTTACGGGGGATGTTCTTGCGGTCGGCTCATGAGTGCCCGAGAGAGGTACACAGGGGGTGATCGTCGGAGTATCTTCTGTATGGTTGGGGTATCTTCTAGAATATGATAGGTAATCGTTTTTGCAAATGGCATGCACTGACGGAAGTACATACATAATAGTAGTTTATCTACACTCACAACGTAATGTTCCAATTATGAATTCAAAAAATCATGTATAAACACGCACTTTATATTCGTGCAAAGGTAAAATTAAAAAAAAAAAACATTACAGTGCAACATTTTCCTTCTATTTTCAAAACAACTGCATCATAAAATAACTTTTTAATTTTTATAGCACACTTTTACTTTTTTAATATACTGGCGCTTAGGGGCGGCTCATTGACTTAATGTAGAAAAGTTGTGTCATGTAGTAGTGTCTATGGATGCGCGCGCTGCGCTGTCATACCCAACGAGAATCTAAATTGCTCGCCATGCCACAAATTTTTCCGTTTACACTTTTGTTTTATTTCAACTGTATGAGTGAAGATAAAGTAGTGTATGCAACGGCATATAATTAGGTATTAAAACACTCGCGTGATATTATTACCACATTCGGCTTCGCCTCGTGTGATAAACCCACGCTCGTGTTTTAATAACCTCTATTATATGACCATTGCATAATAGTAGTTTATAAAACAAAAGTGTTAACGGTAAAAATTATTGGTATGGCGGGCAATTTAGATTCTCATTGGCATGACTGCGCAGCGCGTGCATCCATAGACAATGACACTACTTCTCTACATTAAGTCAATGAGCCCATACGCGCCAGTATATTAAAAAAGTAAAAGTGTGCTATAAAAAGTAAAAAAATATTTTTTGATGCAAATGTTTGAAAATCGAAGGAAAATGTTGCACTGTGATGTTTTTTTTTTATTTTTCCTATCCACGAGTATAAATTACGTGTTTATACAATATTTTTTGAATTCATATTTGGAACAATACGTTTTGTGTGTAGATCAACTTATTTTTATTATTTATTTATTGATCATTATACTCTTTGCCCTTTGCCATACTGATTTCATTATGTAATAAGGCTGCAGGTTGCAGATGAATATAAGTATTTTACATGAAGCGGTTACCCGTCTGTCCAATCCCTTCTAACCCACTGGGTAACACGTTACCTTATGCCACGGGGTCCCAGCGCTAAGAAAGAAAATTTGGTTCAAATAAATCTCGCTAGATGGCGCGATATGCACCGATTTTTATTGAATCATTTTCTGCAATTGAACATAAAAATTGTATGTTCTTGTTTTATCGTACAGAGTGTTTTATCATCCGGCATGCAAACTATCCTATGTCCTTCTCAGGGTCTCAAATTATCTCCATGCAAAATTTCATCTTAATCGGTTCAGTAGATCCAGAGATTACCTAGGGGGTAATCTAAATATATATCTAAATAAACTCAAAAACTTTACGTCTTTGTAATATTAGTACGCTCTATTTAAAAGGAATCTCTTCTTAAAAGGAATTATCTCAATCATGATGTTTTCAACTTTATTTTGGTTGCGATTGAGTTCATTATCCATTAACAATGCAAAATAGCTCGAATTGTTTTCGCTGCTCATTGATCTTTATCATTCTCATCCGCAGGTATTTAAACGCAGCACAGAACAAGTTGGAACGTCTACCAACGTCTGAGGATCCCTTCGAAGATGAGTTTGACGGCAAGAGACGTAAAAAGAAGCCTAAAATCAGACTTGAACTGTACACAGCACCTGTGCTGCAAGAGGTGTATTTGCAGGTAAGATCTTTTCATAGATGCGCATGTTCTTTGATTTAAATAGGGTTTACAATAGAGGTTGCAAGTAATTTTATATTTCAGAGTGACGGACTCCTTGACAGTTCAGAAGTGACTGCAAATGGTTTTATTGAAATATAAATGCTTTGAATTTGAGTTGGTTCACAAATTTGGGCGCACGGTTGGCGCAGTGGTTGAGCGATTGACTGCTGCGCTGCGTGTCGCGGGTTCGATTCCCGCACGATACAGGAAGAAATTCCTAGTGTGGGGCAACGTAATAATAAAAATAAAAAAAAAATAAAAAAAATGACACTAATATTAAACACGAACAAACGGCTGGACGAATCTGGATGAAATTTGGCACAGAGATAGATTATAGGTGTTAAGGGACATCTCACCCACGCAAAATCTAGCCTGCGGGCCAGATGTCAACTTTTTAAAATGTGCATGGGTTGATTAGATTAGATAGATGCGTCCGGGCCAGTTTTGTAGAACGGGCCAGCAGCATAATTGCGCTAGTGAATTCGGCAAGGCAATGGTCGAACGATGGCGGTCCACAATCTGTCTCCAAAATCATATATTTTTAAATTAAAAATCTGTTTAATCTAAGTCAGGAAAAGCTCACCGGATACTTTTTATTCAGAGAATAATATGTTCGGAATAATTTTCGATTTTCACGCGGGAGTTAGGGAACCCCAATCCCCCAATATTAGCTTCGTCAGCCAATAATTATCTATAAATCTATACATTTAAATAAAATTGGAGTGTCTGTTTGTAATATTGAAATAACCGTTTTTACTACATGTATATGAATATATATACGGTACATACACCAAAATAACATTTTTTTATTTTTTTTTTCTGTCTGTCTGTCTGTTTGTTCCGGCTAATCTTCGAAATGACTAGACCGATTTTGACGGGACTTTCACTGGTAGATAGCTGATGTTATAAAATATAGGCTACTCACAGAGCCTGTGGGAAACTTAAAAAATAAATATAAACTTTACAAGTTTGACGCGGACGAAGTCGCGGGCAACAGCTAGTATTATATAAGAATAACAAATATATGTCAGCATATGCTATCTAGGACATGCGTCATTAGCAGACATGATTGGTTAGCAATAACATTAGCATATAAGATCAATGTTCAGTAGAATTAATTAATTACTGTCTTGCTGTAACTGGTTACAAATAAAGTTTATTTTTTAAACTCTTCCGTTTTCGTTTACTTAATTCGGGCGATGCCGCTGGCAGAAGCTAGTTAAAGATATGTTTCAATTCATTTTTCAAGAGGGAATCTAATCTTGTTTTGACTTGACCGGAAATAATAAAAATATCTATATGATCTAAAAGGACGGTCATGGCAAAATACTTTTTGTTCAACGTAATCTTCTTTTTCATAGTTATCGGGGATCCTGATGGCGAAAATCTTAAATGACGCTAATTCAGTTTAAAAATTCTGAGAAAACTTCACTGATCATGCCCATACATATTGGTAGTGTTGATAGCGAATATGTGGTATGTATCAAAACAAGATCTTCATTTTGTCCCTCATAATATTTTTTTGTTATTAATAATAGGATCACCACTATTTCACCTGATGATACGGAATGATGTAGTCGACAGTGAAACACGCATATAATTATGAAAGCGCCTTTCCACAGATTGAATAAGGTTCTGTTACCGAAAATATTGTCCTTTTCCAAATCCATGATGGCGCATATACTCGTACCAATATTTTTCTTTCGTTACAGGATAATCGCCTAGAAGAACTACCCCCCCTTCTGTTCCGCCTGCCAGGATTATCTTTACTAGACGTATCGAACAACAAATTGCGTGCTTTACCCGCTGCTCTATGGAATGCGCCCGCCCTACGAGACCTTAATGTGGCGCTCAACCATTTGAGAGACCTGCCTACTGGACATGAGGTGAGATGAAGGGGAAACTGTGTGACATCCAGAAATGAGTGCTCGAGCTCGATCGCGTTAACGTAAATTTTTTTCTTAAGCAAATTTTTATAAAAAAGGGTTTCCCATTACTGTAACCAGACGGGGCTTATAAAGCTTCAATTGAAATTGACGTTTACATCAACATGATCAAGTAAAATTGGAAACATACACTAATGCCACAGATTAATATGGTCTGACAGTAAAAAAATGGTGGACCATGGTCGACAATAGTGGTTCATGACGGGTTAGTTGGACAATGCTGGTCCGGCTACCTCAACTTGTAATCGTGTGAGGTAAGAATATTGTATGCTTAACTTTTTACAGTACAACTATTTTCTTAATGTCCCTCGGCAATCATCGCATTACCGAATACAAAGGAATGCTAATAATTAAATTAAAAATAAATTATTACATTCAACGTGTATAATAATTTGAATTCAGAATTAAGTACTTTACTATTGTTTTGATTTCTTCGGGAACTATAAAGATCTGTAAAACTATTTCCTTTTTAACCGCAGCATCTTTCCTGCCATTTTAAAAATAAATTACATTAAGTTAAAAGATTATTAACAACTCTATAGCCTGGTTCCGTACGGAACAAATTTGCATGACCTACAGATAGTTGTTCCGGCTCTGGGTGTTTGTGAGTTTATATGTTTGTAAACGCACCCACGATACAGCAAGAAATTTCTAGTGTGGGGCAATGTACAAAAAAAATATATATATATATATATATATATATATATACTTTCAAGTTGATAGAGAGCGTCCGGTCTGCACCAATTGCAAAGGGCAACTGATAGAAATCTGACGACTGACGAAACACGAAGTTTGCCGAGGGACATTCAGAAAATAGTTGTACTGTATTATGTTGAGTTTTAAAAAGAAAAGAGACATACTTTTAATTTGTATAAGGTCGACTAAAACTAGTATAATGATGTTACTTGTTTTGTCATCTTCAGATAGTCGCTAAAGAATATAAAGCCACCGTTCCACGTCGCGTTCTTCGTTCTAATTGGGTACTTCTTTCAATTTATAGTAGCTTTGAGTGACGTATTTATACTCCATTTGCGATAACATTAGACGTTTAATTTTACAGCTCGTTCAACCGATTTTGACTTCTATTGCGTTGGTAATACGACAAATGGTAGTTGTAGTAAAAAGTTGGTTTTGGTAACAGGTTTATGCTTTTCACGTCATCCTTATGTTCACGGGATAGAACTCAAAATCGGTTGAACGGGCTGTAAAAAGTTTGGAAACATGTCTAATGTTATTTCAAATGCAGTTTAGGTCAAATGAGTGTAGCACGTGTAAACGAGAGTGAAAATACACATGCCTGTAACTTGCATATAGGTTTGCAAGTAGCTTGCATGCCATTGTGACATTCATTAATCAGAAGTTATTATGGCATCAGTATGCAAGCTACTTGCACACTAATGCAAGTTGTAATCATGTCTATATTCGCCCTAATGTAGGTAAATCGAATGTATGAGAAGCGTAGCAGTTGGTTTAGTAGTTTCTGCCTACCCACCAAAGTTGTTACGTAGGAGTAAGTATCTATAGTTTATGCCGACCACAAAAAGATACAAGCTTGATATTATTTCGGTATATTGTTAGTATATAAAATATGTCATGGACCAAGTGATCAATATGTGCACTATGTATAATGCTCGGGCATTATGAATCTAATCAAGTCTAATCGGGCAATGTAATGAATAATGATTTAAAATTCTATATTTATCACATTGTCTGGTCATTATAAGTATTGCTATGTAACGGTTGGGCAATTAGATAATTATGGTCAGTGAATTAGTCCAAAATCGAGTGAAGCGAGCTCGGGAGCTTGGGGCACCCTGGCACTGATAGGTTAGGTTTGAAGTAGATGACGAGCGAGAGAATTCGCCAGCTCCTTCATGTTAGGTTACTTTATACCCTGCACACATAAATAGGAGCCCGGCTTGTTGCTTGAATAGTAATAGTACTTAAATATTATATATTAAAAAAAAACAATGTCAACATTAAAATACTATTAAGAAACACAGCTTTTTATTACCCTGTACGGGTAATTATTTAAATAGTTTTTAACATAATATAGCCTACTCTAATTGGGCATTTTTCAAATTGCCCGGGCATTATGAATAATGGCATATTTATCACTTGGTCCATAACATATGTATCTAAATCAACAGTAGAATCGTTTTGAAGTACGGACTGCCGACTAAACAGTCGATAGTTCGATCCCAATTCTAGAACAATGACTCAATCAACTTATTTTTAAAAAGGTACACCAACAAGGTAGGTAACAAATAACAGTATTTTTTATTAATTTAAGCTATTTCTGTCAGCAGCAGTGATGGCCCAATGGTATCAGACGCGAATTACAAGTTGTAGGTCGTGGGTTCGAGCCCAGGCAGGCGCTTTACTTTGTGTAAATTATTTCATCACCACTGCTCTAAAAACGGCGAAGGAAAACATCGTGAGGAAACCGGCATGTCCCAGAACCAAAAATTCGAAGACATGTGATCCACCAACCCGCACTGGGCTCGCTTGGTGGATTACGGCCCATTCCCCCTCTCACAGTGAGGAGGCCTGTGTCCCAGCAGTGGGAACGTTAATAGGCTGATGATGATGATGATGAAGCAAGCATGATGATCAACGCTCGTTCCTACTAGGTAGAGGTCTTTGTCCTGCAGTAAGCTGAGATATGAAACGGCTAGCAATAGTGGTCCAGTGTTTACGACCCTTACTTACGAGTCGAAAGTCTTGGATTCGAACCCAGGCAGACGCTTTACTTTGTGTAATTTATTTCATCACCACTGCTCTCGAAACATGAGGGAATCATGAGGAAGCCGGCATGCCCAAGAACTTAAAATTCGAAGATGTGACATCCACCAACCCGCTTTGGGAGCGCGTGGTGGATTACTGTCCACTGTCTCATCGAGAGGAGGTCTGAGTCCCAGTATTTACTCTGTCTACATTATCTAGCTAACTAGAACATTTTCGTTCACCAGGGTCATTCAGAATGCAGCAGTCCACAGCAGTTGGTGTCACCATCGGAGACTTCGCCACAGCTTAGCGCTTCGCCCTCCATTGGCAGCGCGCAATTCGCTATGGCTACACAATCTGTAAGTACAACTATGTTATTTTTTAGGATGGCTCGCTGATCCAGGGGTAGTAAGTGCGACTGATGTCCGTGAGTTCCTGGGTTGAGTACAAAGTGTAAGGAAATAGGGTAGTTAACTGAAAATTAAATTTTTGTCCGTCAGTTAGATTAATAAAAACGTATTTTTCTTTTGACACGTATACATATAGTGACGACGATATAATGCGTTGAAATATCGTGTGACGTCACGCCGCTAGTACACTTTATATTGCCTTATGAGACGTCACAAGCCCCCACTCCTGAACTTTGATGCGATTTAACTTTGTAATTTTTTATTGATTTGGTTAAGCAAAATATGCGTAATATATAGCAATACTTGTCTAATATTATTAGATAATCTAACTGACGGATTAAATCGTTTTTTTTTTCTACTCAGTATAATTGCAAGCAACGCAGAATGTAATTTTCCGATGCAACTTGCAACTTTAATGCCTCTAAGTTTGCTTCCCATGACATAGCACTAGTAATGTAACTGCCGAAATGTACTATGCAAATACAGCCATCACTACTTCTTCTTAGTGCTATTTCACACAGAGGCCCGTTTAACAGGTCCGCTTAGTCGTAAATGTTTTTATTCGGCGCTGACGTATGTAGTTATATGAGCGAGTTCGCACTCATGACAGTATTCCAGATCCAGTAAAAAATACCGATCCGACAATATATACAGCAGTCCGTTTTACAGGTCCGCTTAATCGTTTAAGTTTTTATTCAGCGCTGACGTACGTAGTTGTATGAGCGAGTTCACACACACCACAGTATTAAAATACTGGTCCGTTTTATAGGACGTCCATCCTTGTAGAAAGTTGGTTTGTGTGAAAATTAATCCCAGTATAGCGACGGATACGTTAAAACGGTACTGTAAATGCGGTGTGAACATCACCTCCAGTAGCGACGGATCCGTCAAAAACGATCCTGGAAATACGGATGTTCTGTGTGAACAGATCCTTACTTGGTAATGTTTACTGGTTTACAAATAACAACAAGGGGCCCAAATGTTAGGAGACTGGTGAGACTTGATCCTACACGAGACTTGGTACAATAAAATCATAAAGCTACTGAGCTTTTTTTAACCGACTTTCCAAAAAAGGAGGAGGTTCTATGTTCGACTTCGTTTGTTTTTTTTTTTGTGTATTTTCACCGATATCTTCGTCAATTGTGGACCGATATTGAAAATTCTTTTTTTTTTTGATAGAGTATGTTCCGAAATTGGTCTCATTTTAATTTTGTGAAGATCTGACGAAGATCTTCGGAGATATATAACAGAACTCTTCAATAAATAACGGCAAATTTCTCGGGATTGCTGCAATCGCATGTCTGTTTATTGCTTATTTATTTATTTAAGGACAACCAACAAAGCTTACACCAAAAATACATGTTAAGGTACTCATACTATTTTTACAATTTATAGTGTAGCCTTAATTAAAGGCTGCCACGGCATGCATTTATTTAACATAGGAGTATGAAAACATAACATCATGCCAGTACGCTCTAAAGGGATACGCAGATGTGTACAGTTCACCTTGGTACTCTCTCATTTCACCGTTCAAGTTTCATGGAATTCGGGTAATCTATTCTGGCATTATAAGTACCTTACTTAAGATTTGCCTATTAAGTCCAACTAAAAAGTGAAAAATAAAAAAAAACTTTTTCACAAAAAAATACTACCAACTTCCAACTAAAACACTACAAAGTGGAAAATTATTTTCTTTTTCGAAGTCGGTGTCCGTAACGAAAAAAATTGGCACTTACCAAATACACCGACTCTCGTAAGCGGCGTGCGTGTATAACTAGATGTATGAACGTGAGTGAAGCAAAAGGAGTGTGTACGGATCGTGCTTTTATGTATGAATGTATGAGCTATCTTAAATCGTTTTGAAATGGTTATTCCAATTCTACTAAAAAAGCTTTGTAATTTTTATGTACCAAGTCTCCCGTCGGACCCACTTACACCAGTGCCTCATAATTAGTAGTCGTCGTGAGAACCATGTTCCTAATTATCATATGAATAAATTTACCTGTTAGTGCTTGTAATACTTTATATCTATACGTAGTATAGTATAATTAATTTGAGTGCATTTTCCTCACGTATATTAATCTATATACTTATATAAAAGAAAGTCGTGTTAGTTACACTATTTATAACTCAAGAACGGCTGAACCGATTTGGCTGAAAATTGGTAAGGACGTAGCTTAGAACCAGGAGAAGGACATAGGATACTTTTTATCCTTCTTTTTCTTTTTACTTTTTTTCATATGTTCGTCATTACGGTCGGCCAGATCTCTTTATTACTTTTACCATTATTAATTAGGGTAGGGTAGGTAGGGTAGGGTAGGTAGGGTAGGGTAGGTAGGGTAGAGTAGGTAGGGTAGGGTAGGTAGGGTAGGGAGGGTAGGGTAGGTAGGGTATGTAGGGTAGGGTATGTAGGGTAGGGTAGGTAACCCTACCTACCCTCAGTCGCAAGCCGATTCCCGGCCACCGTAGGCGCGGGCTTGCCGACGGCGAATAATGGGTAGTTCGCCGTCCGATAAGGACCTGGCCCAAATCGACGGCGCGTAGTGTTCCACGCGCGCCTCAAAGATATGTCAGCAAAAAATTGATGGAGTCCGCTAGGTCTGGGTCGCGGATATATTACTATATAAGTAATCTATACATCTATACATATAAATAAAATTGGAGTGTTAGTTTTTAATATTGAAATAACCGTTTTTTTACTACATGTATATGAATATATATACGGTACATACATCAAAATATCATTTTTTACAATTTTTGTCTGTCTGTCTGTCTGTTTGTTCCGGCTAATCTCTGAAATGGCTGGACCGATTTTGACGGGACTTTTATTGGCAGGTAGCTGATGTAATAAGGTATAACTTAGGCTACTTTTATTTTAGAAAAAATCTTTTATTTTTGAAATTTCTTAGGGGGAAAGAAGTTCGCCGGGTCAGCTAGTTAATATATGTATGTAAATGTTGTAAAACACTTTATTTTAAGAGTAAGTGTAGAGTTTCTTGTCCATTCTTCTCCATAACAAGCTACTTTTTGGAATGGACGATGGAATTAATTATTATTACTTTTAAATTCAAATTTTTGACGTTCAAAAGTGCATCGTAATGGCCTAATTGAAATAAAGAAGTTTTGATTGATTTGATCGCTCTATAGAATCTATAGCATGGGTTGCCATCGCTGATAGGTACCACAAAAACCCCACATGCCCTTCAAACTGGAATACAGCTATGCTTGGCGGCGGGCATATGGATTACAGGCTTGACGTTATGTTGTACGAGTTTCTTACATGTAAATTGTAATAAGATTTTTTGTTGTGCTGTGTCTTTTGTGTCATCATCATCATATCAGCCGAAAGACGTCCACTGCTGGACATAGGCCTCCCCCAAGCGTCACCACATTGACTGATCCCGTGCGTCTCGCAACCAGCGGATCCACGCAACCTTCACCAGGTCATCGGTCCACCTGCCACCTACTCCAGAACCTTTCTGCCCCAACGGCCATCCGTTCTGCGAGCAGTGTGCCCTGCCCACTGCCACTTAAGTTTGGCAATTCTTCGTGCTATGTCGTTTACCCTGTTTCTCTTACCATTCTCTACATGAAAATTCATTAATTTAATTAAGATTTTGTGTTGTGCTGTGTCGTCGTGTTCACTAAATAAATGATTTATCTAACTATCTATTGTTGTATGTTATTAGAAGTCATCATCTCGCAGTCCCTCGATAGAGCGCAGTGAATCGGATACGTTGGATGAAGATGATGAGGACTCGATACCTGTACTTGTTAATCGAGCGGGTAATGCTGTGTAAGTATTTACTTTATACATACATAACTAAATAATAACAGCCGCACTGGTCGATCATCAAGGTTAAGCAACGCTTGACAAGGTCGGTCTGAGGATGGGTGACCATTTCAACATACAGAGTTTCCTCCGTGCCTCGGAAAGCACGTTAAGCCGTTGGTCCCGGTTGTCATTTGAAGATCTTTGTAAAGTCGTTACGGGTAGTCAGAAGCTTGAGATCTGACACCAGTCTTACCAAGGGGTACGGTGTTGTTACCCAGTTACTGGGTTGTGGAGGTCAGATAGGCAGTCGCTCCATGTAAAACACTAGTACTCAGCTGAATCCGGTAAGACTGGAAGCCGACCCGAATACAGTTGGGAAAAGGCTAGGCAGATTGATACATACATACATAAACTCACGCCTTTTTCCTATTGGGGTAGGCACAAACTACAGAATGCCACCTACTACGATCCTTTCATACTTCTTTTGCTTCGCTCACGTTCATACATCAAGTCATACACGCACGCCGGTTATGATGACTGCGCACCTGGCCTTTCTGAAGAACATCTCCTATAAGGTCTGTGTATGACTTTCTAGGGCGTCCCCTCCCGGCGTTTCCTTTCACGTCAGCCTTGTGAATACCTTTCGTTAGTCGCCTTTCATTCATCCTCTCAACATGGCCAAACCATATCAGCATACTCTTTTCAATTTTAGTCACTATATCTTTTTTTAAACCATAACTGGACGTAGTTATGTGAAAACGTTCCATTCCACAATTCATTCTATTCTCAATGAAACCATTTGATTGGTAAAACTTGTGGGTTGGAACATTCAGTGAGAAATATAAATAAAGAAATATTACATGTGGGATAGAATGTTTTTGCTTTTGTAAGGTGTCAAAAAAAAGTATTCCAGTCACTTTATCTCATTTCTGAGTGACTTGTGGGTTGGAACGTTTTCGCATAACTACGTCCAACTTTGTCTTATTACCTCATTCCTCAATCTATCATTTAAATTTACACCACACATACTTCGCAAGGAGTGCTTTATTTACTTTATACTTAGGTCCCAAAGTTGACGACACGGTTAGCGTAGTGGTTGAGAGATCGGATGCTGCGCTGCGTGTCGCGGGTTCGTTACCCGCACGGCACATATATTGTATGGCCTTCAGATAGTTGTTCCGGATCTGGGTGTCTTGTGTATGTGAGTTTAAATGTTTGTAAACGCACCCACGATAGGGGAAGAAATTCCTAGTGTGGGGCAAAAGTAACCATTTTATTGATAACATGGCATATAAATCAGCACTCTCCTTTTGATTGAATCACTTAAGTCGTTCCTTTTAATATGGGAACCCAAAAACGACGAGTGAGCAGAACGTGTAGTCTTATGAGTTTGATTATGTTTTTTGTTCCAACAAGTTAACAGTGAATTTTTTCAATCCATCGAATTCGGCAAAGGATGTTATGTTTGAAATTAGTGGTCATAAAACAACTGCCTCTTACAAACAACTAGCTATTCCCGTGGCCCACAGGACCCGTTTTCGGGATAAAATATATGCCTACGTTACTCAGAAATAATGTAGCTTTCAGGGTGGTGACCATAAGCTCTTAGAGTAAGGTTATTTTGAGTGTGTGTCAGTGACAGATTTATATGACTTGTATACATCTGTCACTTACGCGATATCAAAATAACCTTACTCTAAGAGCTTATGGTCACCCCCCTGTTCTACTGGTGAAAGAATTATCAAAATCGTTTAAGTAGTTTTTGAGTTTATCCATTACAAACAAACTTACAAACAATCATATCTTTGCTCTATATTATACAGTGTAGACAAATCATAAAAAAAAATGCAAGAGTATTAAAAAAAATGTTGTCCGCCGGTGTCGGTGGTGGTCAGTGCTCATTATTATCTATACATCTATACATATAAATAAAATTGGAGTGTCTGTTTGTAATATTCAAATAACCGTTTTTTACTACATGTATATGAATATACAGGGTGTCCCAGAAATCGACGTCAAGCCGTAAATGGGTGATAGACCAAGTTAAAGAAAAATACGAAAAAAAATCTATCTCATGTTTTAAAAAAATTATGTTCACTTTAAAAATTTACTAAAAAAATCAATCCCTGTAATGGTTCTTTAACTCCAATTGCTACAAATCCCATAATTTATCTAATTTTTTTATTATTATGTAATCTTGAATAATGCTTGTGTAGATTTTTGCCTAAAATTTAAAGCCAACTCCTCCTACTTAGAAGAAAATTAAACTTTTTCAAAACCAAATTATTCAAATTTACTGTTTCGCCCAACTTTAACTGACTGTACTGAAAAAAAAATGTACTACGCTAGTTTGGCAAGTAACATGAAAAATTGGCGCATTTAATAAGGATTCAAAAATGGTGTAACACTTGCTAGATTACGTTTTCAATAACTGGTCAAATTTTTTTTTGTAAATAGCCTCGGTTTTTACACAAAATGTCCATACTTCCTTAAAATAACTTTAGCTTACCTAAAGCTTTGCTAAACTCCGTTTCTATTAGCAGTAGTTATTGTTCTAATAAATTATGGGATTTGTAGCAATTGGAGTTAAAGAACCATTACAGGGATTGACTTTTTTAGTAAATTTTTAAAGTGAACATAATTTTTTTAAAACATGAGATAGATTTTTTTTTCGTATTTTTCTGAGAACTGTTATAACTTGGTCTATCACCCATTTACGGCTTGACGTCGATTTCTGTTTTTTTTTTCTAAGATGAGAAAACTGGTCCTGACTTAAAGTAAAAAGGTTGAGTCACTATCATAACTTTGCTCTTAAATTACGTAACGTCTCTATCGAACTAGAAACGGAGTTTAGCAAAGCTTTAGGTAAGCTAAAGTCATTTTAAGGAAGTATGGACATTTTGTGTAAAAACCGAGGCTATTTACAAAAAAATATTTGACCAATTATTGAAAACGTAATCTAGCAAGTGTTACACCATTTTTGAATCCTTATTAAATGCGCCAATTTTTCATGTTACTTGCCAAACTAGCGTAGTACATTTTTTTTTCAGTACAGTCAGTTAAAGTTGGGCGAAACAGTAAATTTGAATAATTTGGTTTTGAAAAAGTTTAATTTTCTTCTAAGTAGGAGGAGTTGGCTTTAAATTTTAGGCAAAAATCTACACAAGCATTACTCAAGATTACATAATAATAAAAAAATTAGATAAATTATGGGATTTGTAGCAATTGGAGTTAAAGAACCATTACAGGGATTGATTTTTTTAGTAAATTTTTAAAGTGAACATAATTTTTTTAAAACATGAGATAGATTTTTTTTCGTATTTTTCTGAGAACTGTTATAACTTGGTCTATCACCCATTTACGGCTTGACGTCGATTTCTGGGACACCCTGTATATACGGTACATACACCAAAATAACATTTTTTACAATTTTTGTCTGTCTGTTTGTTCCGGCTAATCTCTGAAATGGCTGGACTGATTTTGATGGGACTTTTATTGGCAGGTAGCTGATGTAATAAGGAGTAACTTAAGCTACGTTTATTTTAGAAAAAATCTTTTATTTTAGAAATTTGTTAGGCGGAACGAAGTTCACCGGGTCAGGTAGTTATATTATTAGAAGAAAACAAACTTAGAAACAATTAAATCATTCCTCTTAATAATATTGGTGTAGACAAAATCCAAAAATAAACAAGCGCCAATAACTGCCAACTCGCAGAGGCCTTGTTTGACATATCTAACAAGGCCTCTGCGTGTTGGCAGTCATGATAAGTGACCAAATTATTATTATTATTACATTTTATATTGTTAGTGTAGACAAAAAACTTACAAACAATTATCTTTCCTCTTAATAATATAAGTGTAGGCAAAACCTAAAATAAGTTGGCGGGTTATTATTTTCAAAGTCTCATTAGATTGATCAGTGTAATATTTTTCTCCCACAGTTGGTCCGAAGCCCGGCGGGCTCACACGTGGCGTGGCGTGGTCGAAGGCTCGTCGATGAGCTGCGCACGCGGGGGCTCTGCCCTCTCAGCGCTGAACTTAGCCCACAACCAGTTCACCTGCGTGCCCTGTGCACTAGCCTGCAGGGCTCCTAACCTGACCAGGCTGAATATGGCTTATAATTCACTTAGGTAAGCAATCCTATAAGGTAAAAAATGTTTGCCTAATACGGCCATGTTTCCCGATTATGGCCCAATATGGCCCACATTGGCGCATTGTAGTTGGCTCACAAAGGCCCATTCTAGCCAAGTGTCTTTTACCTAATGGACCATATTGACCCAGTGTCTTATACACGGTGGCCCAACATGGTAACACACTCAGTTATGAAAGCCTGGTACGGTAAAAAAATGATGGCCCGTGCTGGACTACGATTGCCCGCGTTTCCCCGTATAACCCCATATTTGCCCTAGATGTCTCAGTATGGCACACGTTGGTCAAGTGTTTGGCCGTGTTGGCTAAGTTGCGTGTACTCAATGTCCCATGTTGTTGTTCATGATCGGCTAAGACCCTAGCTTGTCCATAGATAGCTAAAGTTGCGGATATGTTCTTTGATATAATTTATATTTTGTTCTACAGGTCTATGTCGTACGTGACGTCATACCCTACGAGTCTTCGGCAGTTGGATCTGAGTCACAACGAAATCACATGCTGGCCGAGTTTACCACAAGTAAGTAGCTTTGGACATATTAATTATAATTGACACTCTTTTATTTATTGTTCCATATTTTTGGCTTCATGTAGTTTTCACGGGCACTGGGTCCCAGCGTCAAGAAAGAAAATTTGGTTCAAATAAACGTCACTAGATGTCGCGATATGCATCGATTTGTTACTGAAATGTGAGAGTTTTACATTTTTCTCTAGAATTTATCATAAACATTGTATGTTCTTGTATAATCAACTGTACTTAGCACAAAATTATCGAATATTGGGCACTAAATTAACATTTCAATGATTATTTGAACGGATCATTTAAAATGGATTCCAATAGATGGCGCGGTTTTAATTTCTAAGGCATAACACTCGATTTTTTAATTTGTTTTGTATCACATTTTGGTACACTGAAACTGTAAAATCGTGCAAAAAAATCGGTTGTCTGTAAAGTCGGTTTACTGACGATAGTTGAACGTGACAACGTCATAAGAAAATACTGATGGAATGGTTGCATTTTTTAAAAGAAAATTTTAATTTTATTTGTTTGATAGATATTTTGTATGGATATAGAGAAGGAGGTAAATGGAAATCACAATTGAATTGATCAAGTTACATTTATTTGTACGCATAAATACAATTATGTTATTTTTTTTACAATGTACATAGTTTTTACAAGTATCACTGAACAATATATCACTGAACATAATTATATTTAATATCGAAAGAATTTATCGCCGCAATTATCGTTGCTATAAACAACTGACAACACATTGAGTCATGTTTTTTCGTGCGTGCAGCCGGCTCCATCGAATTATAAGACGTTGTCACATCAAAAATAAAAATACAACAAAATACTTGAATAAAATTTATTGTTTAAATTTCTACTCAATTGTTCAAATTTAAATTTTGATTTCATTGAGTGATGAAATGAAAAAAGATGAGTGAATTTGAGTCATTAAATGGCGGTGCTTTTTAACACCGAGTTGCAGGATCAAGTTGTTAATAAACAGCGACATCTAGTGGTTATACTGCGAACCACTTACAATGCAAGCAGTGAAGTTGACTAAGTAAGTCCTCTACTATTGAAGTTCCTCAAAGGAATCATAAATCAATAAAAGTTTACAGCTTTATAGGCAGATGGCGCTAGTTGTAAGATACATTATACATGAATGTTAAGTTTATAGTAATTAGAGCTGTTACATGTTTTAATTTTTTTAAATCATAGCTACGCTCGATAATTATTTCGATTGAATAGTAAAGCCATCGATTTTTACTCATCGTGAAATAGTTCTGTTAACTTATTGTTTTAATTTTGTCAATTATAGCATAACCTACAATCGCTGCACTAACGGAACGATGCTATTCATTTTAATGATGAAAGCACGAATATTCGACAATATATCACTGAATATCGAAAGAATCATTACCTTTATCGCTGTAATTATCGTTGCTATAAACAATTGACACATTCACTTTTCACTGCACTTGATACTCGATCAAAACATGTAAATGTACTATAGTATAGCAGCTGTCCACGCAGACGCATCGCTCACTCAAGTAGGAGAGAGACAGATGTCGAACGCTGCCGAACGCGGAGGCCGATTGTGCCTCTTTGTCGCTCGTTCCGCGCTCTCGCTTGCACTTCAAGCCTTAAATGGAACGCCTCAGAGCGAGGTAACGCCGCATGAGTCATGTTTTTTCGTGCGTGCAGCCGGCTCCATCGAATTATAAGACGTTGTCACGTCAAAAAATACTATGAAATAAATCGTCACTGTATTTAAAGAAAAAATTGTCACGAACCGAGAAAACCCTTTTACTTGCCGTGGAACGGAACCGAAGTGCTTATAAAAATAATCAGCTTAATCAGACGAAAAACGCTAGTTACGTCGGCACGGTTTCTTTGTATGGGATGAGGCATCTGTATGCTAGTATTATATTATCTGTGCCATAGGTCATGATTAACAGACTAAAATTTCTCATCTCTATCTATACCAAAATTATTTTTTCCTTACAGGTAGAAAGCTTCGGCTCAACCGAAGGAGATCCCCTGGCCTGCTACTGCCCTAACTCCTCAACGAACAACGTGCGGTCCCGACCGAGATCTGGAGGTTCTGTCCGATCACAGCTGCTAAGTGCAGCCTGTGCTGCAAGAAGACACCTGAGGCTTGAAGGATTAAGGACCTTGGTAAGTGTAACTCTTCAGAAAACAGGAGTAGGAAGACAGAGCTGATGGCTGTTCCTTTGGTATGGCTTACCAGCTATAAGGCATCAAGGGCTTGATACGTTGTGGACCCTGGCAGTAGTATATCCAACTCTTCAATAGCCATGAGTTAAAGGCAACAGTCAAACTCTGGAGGCTCTGGCAGACCATAACTGCTTAGGCTGCTTGTGCTGCTAGAAGACATCTGAGACCGAAGGGGCTTTGGACCCTGGTAAGTTCATACCCCTCAGAAACCAGGGAATGGCGGTGATAGTCGAGATCTAGAGGCTCTGTCTGGTCCCAGCTGCTTGAGGACACTTTTGCTGCGAATAGATTCCTGAGGCTTGAGCGACTTTGGACCTTCGTAAGTGTAAATCCTTAGAAACTATAAGTAACAAGTCAAGATTAATGGAATTTTATTTGGCATGGCTGACCAACCAGCTATGAAGCATCAAGGGCTTGAGACGTTGTGGACCCTGGCAGTAGTAGATCCAACTCTTCAATAACCGTATGTTGATGGAAACAGTTTAACTGTGGAGGCTTTCTCAGTTCCCCGCTGCTTAGACAACATCTGAGCCTTGAAGTCTTTAGAACTTGAGTTGCAGGTGACAGTAAAAGTCTAGAGGCTCTGTTTGGTATCAGCTGGTTAATGAAACCTTTGCTGCGAAAAGATTCCTGAGGCTTGAGGACCTTGGTAAGTGTAACTTCTCGGGAACCAAAAGTATGAGGTGACAGTTAAAGTCTAGAGGCTTTGTTTGGTCCCAACTGCTTAGTGCTGTTGCTGTGCTGCGAGAAGACACCTGTGGCTCGAGGGTATGAGGACCTTGGTAAGTTCCTACTCCTAGTCGGGCGTTCGAAGTTGGAGATGAGGTCTACATTTTAAGTCAGCTTAGCACAACATCTACTAAGAAATATCTTTGATTCTGCTCTCTCCTCAAATCGACATAAATTACGTAAGAATAAGGGACCTCACCGACGGTGTGTCGATAGGCGATATCGTACAATTATAGTTCTTGCCAAACTTCTTGGCCGCCCTGAAGCTCCTTCCTGCTTTCCGATGCGCAAGACACGGCGCAGTGCTGGTTTTGAATGAGATTTACTACTGCGCAACGATTGTAGCCAACTTCAGGGCAGCCAAGAAGTTTCGCGAAACTTTGTTTTTATTAGAAATTTTCAAGTGCTAATCGGTCAAATTGAATCGAAGTGCGTCCATGTGAACGTACTAGAAATTTCGCTGATTGGTGTGATAAATATCGTATCGCGTGGACCCATAAGGAAGGTCGTTAAGCTAATCACCAAAGATTTTATTACTATTCTTGGAGGGTTCTATGTTCTATCTTAAGGGATTTGGTTTCCGCACTTAAGTTAAGTTTTCTCCTTCAGGTGGACCATTGTGCGTGGGCCATGGTGGCCGTTTGTTGGTTATACCAACCAGCCCACCTCCCTCCAGAAGTAAATTAAAGCTCCTGGTTTTCTCAGAACGTCTGTGTAAGATTTGGGTGACCCGAGGGTTTGCGTTCTAATCTGGGTGACACCTGTGCATTGAAAGACCACGTGCGCGACGGTTTCCACTGCCTCCATGCACGCCCTGCACAGAGGACTGCCCGTTATGCCTATTGTGTGGAAGCGTTTGTTAAGTGAGCAGTGTCCCGTGATGGTCCCCGTCACCAGGCGCAAGTCCAAGGATGGCAACGCTTCTTTGGACTGCCTGCAGCTCGTTGTCGAGGTCCATCAGTTCTCCACCTATGTCTGGGTGAATTCCTGTAGCCACCTGCGTATTTGTTTGAGGGAGATGGGAATGACAGGTTCGGGTCCATAGATCGCCATGGTGTATCCTCGTCTCGCTAGCTCGTCAGCTCTTGGAGAGTTTTAAATATTTGTTCTCTTATCTAAACCCGTTTTGTCTTCAACAGATATTGGCTAACAATCTACTGACTCGCATCCAGTTGACTACGGATGATGACGGCTTATCATCAGCAGCACAAGATGAAACCAATGAAGAAGATGATGAATGGGTACGTACTTATAGTAATGAATGGATGGATGTTTGTTACTCAATCACGCCAGAACGGCTGAACAGATCTGTATGAAATTTGGCACAGAGATTATATGGAGGCCGTTTTTCAATTTTCCTTCTTCTTATGGTATTTATTTCCGCCCAAAGATGCGTTAAAATTTGTGTTGAAATATGGAACTTTACGACGCACATAACTTTTATATTTTTACTTTTTTGTTTCCATACAGGGCTAGACAATAATGAGACAAATTGATATCATATTTTTATTTTGAACGTACCTACATCGTCAAACAGTGGAGTAATCGCTAGATTGTATGGAAGAATGATCGACTAGTGTAACCTTAAGTGTTTCTCATAAAGTAAAAACCGAATTAAATAGTAAATATGAATCAATTACCAAAGATTATGATTGTATGGCCAAGGTTTGCGTCCACAACGCGCCAACTATTGTAACAAACATCGACTGTTCTGGAACTCCGTAATTTAGACTTGAAAACATTGGTGTAAGACTAAATTTGTTTTGATGTATGTTGAGCAGCGAAGAAAGGTCATAAATTTATTGCTTTAAATACAATCTTTGTTGAATATTTATTTCAACTAGAATTCTCAGATAGAATTACTTAAACACAATTGGTGACAGTTTTAGAAGCAGATATCACGCAGTAGCTGATTTTAAAATGAGAATCACGTCTAAACGGTTATACGTATTTTTTGGAAAAAATATGTGTTGTATTAGACTATTTTCTCAAAAATTTTAAACATTCTCCATCAGTGTAGGAGCACTCAAAACATCTAACAATGCCTAACAAAATGTAACAATTCCGAACATTTGTTCATAAATGTATTAGATAAAAAATGTTTGTAATTTTTTTTACCAGCAGTGTGGGAGCACCATAAATGGGACATCTTTTGATCAGAATATAAATCTTATCATAATCAGAATACAATCTTATAAATCTTAAGCAGTTCCTTAATCTTTTTAAGGAGTTTGTAAATGATCTCCTTAGGAAAGTGGTTTGCAATATGTGGAGGGACGGTTAGCAAATAAGTAATTAAGTAGTTTAGTTCCAACTTTTCATTGGATAGTATATTATTGTTAATTTTCTTTATAATTTCAAGTGTCCGCACTAATAAACTTTATTTTTAATACTCTTTGATCCGTTCCCACAGACAAACCGTGAACATGGTTGAAAAGTTAAGATTTTGTGAACTTGTACTTTAATAAATAATAATAATTCTCTTCCAGAACTCAGGATCTTCCCTCAAAGGCCGTCTTCTATTCCCTCTGCTGTCAATGTTGGATGTGTCATGTAATCTGCTACGAGGAATACCACCCGCTATTCATGAATTGACCAACTTGTCCGTGCTTAACATTAGCGGGAACAAAGGTAAGTAACCGTAGCTGTTTGCATTATGAAGGTAACTGTAGTAGGTTCACGTAAAAATACTCGTATGCTGCTACATCCTGTTAGATGAGCCCAAATTTGTGAAGGGCTGGCAGTTGTTCATTCCTTTCGACATTTGAGTAATTTTTTATATGTCCGATTTTTAATTTCGTAGACTAAACAGACATGTGGTGACTTGCCAATCCATCGTTACATAAAAATAATGTCTTATCCTGAGTGAACGAAAATCGAAGTAGAACGAAAATGGAACAATTTCACAGCAAAAAAATACATATGTTAAGAAACTAGTGGCTTTTATTTAAATTATTTTTTAATTTATTACCCGACTGCCGAAGGACGGTAATGTGATTATCAGTCTATGTATGTTTGTATGTTTGTTCCTATGCGGCGTTCTAGAGACCAAACGCAGGCTGGGTTGGCTGATTTTCATGATTCTTCCGTCAATCGATTCGTCTTAACCCTGCGAGTGTCACTGGCTGCATTAAAATTGGATTATAGATAAATGGCGGATTTTGGGCGCCATATTGTAGGGGACCAAATATTTTTTCTTCCAATGCTATCGTCTGGGATATCAAAATAAAGGGTGATTTCAAAAATATATATAACACTTATATGTTTAAATGTACCTAATTCTAAAAAAAAACACTAAAAAGTTAATACAAAAAAGGATACATCTGGTTTTGGTTATCCAGATCGAGAATATGTATCCTCCGACTGCACAGCATGATTTACTTCTTGTTTACGTCTTTTTAGTTCGCTTTTCAAGCAGTCGGGTTTTTAGATTTTTGAATTAACTTTTATTATGTTCTATCGATCGCACGGATTTTATTATTGATTTCTTATATTATAATAATAGTTTATGTAATATGTGTATTAATACTGTTTTAATTTAATATATTACGTTTATGTTCATAAAACATTTATTTAAACGAATAAGTAAAATTAAATTGAGGAGTCATGTCACATCGATTCGATGAATCACTTATGATTGAGCCTTACCTGCGACACTATGCTCAGCGCTTGCAACATTAAAACAGTAAGGTAGGCAGCTTTCAGTTTAGTCAACGAAATTAAAAATCAAAGAGTACATTTGTTGCGGTAACATCGACTGTTCAAAGTCAAAGTCAAATGTATTTATTTCGACTAGGCCATTAAGCGGTACTTTTGAACGTTAACTATTAAAATTAACAAGTAATAAAAATTGATTCTACCGTGCATTAGGAAAAGTAGATTGTTATGGAGAAGAACGCACAAAAAACTCCATACTTACTCTTTTTTTAAAAATAAGCTTTTACAATATTAAAGTACATACATTAATAAATTCATAAACGTGAGGACGATGCACCTAGCTCTACTAGATAAGTATTACAAGCACTAACTACCTTAAATCCTTCACTTGAAAAATAGGAACATGGTTCTCACATACTTACAAATATTGCAAACATAAGTAAATTATGTAATTCAACAACAACGGAACAGTGTGCGAGTAATATTTTTTTTTAAACAAAAAGATTAGATAAATATGAAATAAAGTGTTACTATAATTATGAATATAATACAAATCAACCAGTTTGACTTTGTCTACACTAAAGATTGCTCTATGGAGCAGGACCAACATTCTTATCTTGAATATAATCATCTAATTTGTAATATGCTTGTTTACAAAGTGTACTTTTAACTATTGTTTAAAATTTTCTTTCATTTAGTTTTAATATCTCACAAGGTATTTTGTTATAGAATTTAACACAGTACCCCATGAAAGATGTGTGTACTTTAGCCAATCTATAAGATGGTTGATCTAACTTATCTTTATTTCGAGTATTACAATTGTGTCTATCACTAACTTAACTAAAGAGATCTATATTTTTAACTCTCTTATTCGCCTCCTTCGACTTTTTCGACAATCCTGACGTTTTTGACAGCTCAAATTTTTTTCGGGTACGTTGACCCAGGAGTCACTTACTACTACATTTCTCTCGATATCCCGTCTTTTAGACTCCCACCTAATCTATCTCCCTCTCAACAGACATAACAGAGCTCCCCCCTCAAATGGGGCTCCTGTCCCGTCTGTGGAACCTCAACACGGTTGGCTGTTGTCTACAAGAACCTTTGCGCTCCATGCTGCAGTGTGGCCGGTACAAGAGCATGGATATCGTGGGCTATCTCAAGTCTGTGCTGCAGGAGGCGCGGCCCTACACTAGGATGAAACTAATGTTTGTGGGGTTGCAGGTAAGAGCAATAAATACAAATTTGTCAAACCACAGATCATATAATACTAGCATACAGATACCTCAACCCATACAAAGAAACCGTGCTGACGTAACTAGCGTTTTTCGTCTGATTAATCTGATATTTTTTTGTACATCGAACGCGTTCGGTTCTGTTTCACGGTGATTGATACATGGTGTTAGCAGCAACTTGCAAGTAAAAGGGTTTACTAGATTCATGGATAATTTTTTCTTAAATACAGTGAAGGTTCAGTTTTATAGTTCTTTTTTGCAAGTTTTTACAGTTTATTTGCACCAAAACGTGTTACAATGCAAATTTTAACAATCGAGTGGAATGCCTCAGAAATTTAAAAATGCGCCATCTATGTGCATCAATTTTAAATGATCCGTTCAAATAATCTTTGAAATGTGAATTATGAGCCCAATATTCCATAATTTTGTACTTAGGAGAGTTGATTAAACAAGAACATACAATTTTTATGTTCAATTCCAGAAAATTTTAATTTTACACACATTCAATAACAGATAGGTTCATATCGCGCCATCTAGTGAGATTTATTTGAACCAAATTTGCTTTCTTAGCAATGAGACGCGAGCAAAAGCTAGTAAATAATAAATATAAAATTAGTTGGATTCCTCAAAATATTATTCTTATTATTCTCGATAACAATGACCAATTTTAAAAAGTCCTCGCCTAGACACATTTTGAGCAGTTAGCAACAGAAATATACAGAGCGCGAAATTACGTTTTTCGAAATCTAACAAATCCTTGACAATGATTATTTTATTAAAATACCAAGAGATTACGCTAAACGTGTAAAGGCGATTTTGGACAGTGTTTTGTCTATTTTTTTTTTTTGTGAGGTTTGCATTCAATGTGACTCAGAGCGAGCTCGACAACATCTGCTTTATTTATTTAGAAAGTCTTGAAGGATCAAGATGTTTGCTTCCGTAATTCTTAAACATTGGAGATAAAACGGGGAGATCAATTTTGTCAAGGCTACATTAAAATTGGCAAATAGTAAAATGGCGGCTTATGGGCGCCATATTGTGGGGGCTCAAATTTTTTTTCTTCCATTACCGTCGTGTTGGGTATCAAAATAAAGGGTTTTAAAAGGTGATTACAAAAATATGTAACACTTATATGTTTAAATGTACCTAATTCTTAAAAAATAACTAAAAACTTGTAATAAAAAAAAAAAAAAACAAAACATCCGACTGCTTAAAAAGCGAACTAAAAAGACTTAAACAAGAAGAAAATCATGCTGTGCAGTCGGAGGATACATCTGGTTTTGATCAGCCAGCTCGCGTATATGTATCCTCTGACTGCATAGCATGATTTTCTTCTTGTTTGATACTGATTGATTTACATCTATCTATTTCTTCGCAGGGTATTGGTAAGACAAGTTTGCTGGAGTGCCTGAGACAGGAGTCAGCAATTCAACATCGTCGAAAACCCACTGAAGTAAGTGTTTAAAATATATGAAATTCTGGTCAAATCCATGCTGACAGACTTCACAGTACAATTATTTTCTAAAAGTCCCTCGGCAATCATCGCATTTCCGAATACAAACGAATGCTAATTTCCATGTTCATCGTAACCATAATCATTTGAATTCAGAACTAAGTGCTTTATTGTTGTTTTGTTTTGATTGCCGTGTGAAATATATAGAGCTGTAAAAATAGCAGCTTGCCTGCCATTTTTTTAAATAAATTACATTAGGTTAAAAAAGTATTAACAACTCCATATACTACTAAGTTGATTGAGAGCGTCCGGTCTGCACCAAGTGCAAAGGGCAACTGATAGATAGAAATGCGACGACTGACGAAACACGAAGTTTGCCGAGGGACATTAAGAAGATGTTTGTACTGTACATAAAGCCAAGAACAAAAGCAAAATCACATAGCAGATATTATCGTTTTAAAGTTGAATAGAAGAAAAGTATTCACACACAAAATACGACTGCGACTTCAAGCGGCAATGCATTCCACGAGTTTTCTTTACTGTCCCGGCTACTCGTCTGTGGAATGCATTGCCAGACCCAATCAAACGTGTCCAATCGTTGCCTGTGTTCAAAAGACTCGTGAGGGAACATTAACTGTTGCTATGATTACGAATAAAATTGGTTTTCATCATTTTATCACACCTGGGTGCCTGGAAGGGAGCGTGGAATGCGATAAGGCTGCCATTGTATGTGTTTTTAGTTTAAACTTTCCTTTATAGATGTAACTATCATATGCTACGCAATTGTCAACATTCAAAAATTTTAATATTTCTGTTAATTAATGTAGTTGGTATTTGTATCGTTTTAATTAACTGTAAATAAATAAATAATAGGAGGACATCCGCAGGAGAACCAAAGTTACCGACGTAGCCCGACGAATTGCCAAACTTAAGTGCCAGTGGGCAGGGCACATTTCTCGCAGAACGGCTGGCCGATGGGGCCGAGAAGTTCTGGAGTGGCGCCCGTGAACCGGAAGACGATGCCTTGGAAGGCCTCCCACTAGGTGGACCGATGACCTGTTTAAGGTTGCGGGAATGCGATGGATACGAGTCGCACCGGATCGGTCAATGTGGCGACGCCTGGGAGAGGCCTATGTCCAGCAGTGGAAGTCTTTCGGCTGAAATGATGATGATGAAATAAATAATAATAAATAAACTTATGGTGTACAATAAAATATATAATAAATAAATAAAAGCTCCTTAGCGATAAGGATCAATAATGGCACATAAGTAAAAAAATATTCTGAATTATTATTTGAAATACTTTTTGTCCTTGCTAAATGCTTTTAAACTGCAGCTAAACCGAGTTACTGGATTATTTACTGATTTTCTCTTTCCAGCACTGGGCAAAACGCATGGGCAACAAATCGTCTCGGCGCGGCAACGTGTCAACTGTAGGCGTCGACATCGGCACCTGGCTGTACGAGAAGCATCGCACCACGCGAGGACCCATCACCTTCCGGACCTGGGACTTTGGAGGGCAACAGGAGTAAGTCATCATCTATACATCTGTACATATAAATAAAATTGGAGTGTCTGTTTGTAATACTCAAATAACCGTTTTTTACTACATGTATTCAAATCAAATCAAATCAAATTATTTATTTGCATAATACAGGTAGGTATAGAAAGATGTCACAATTAGATATAAAGTGCACTGTATCATTACCTAATTAGATGTGCAAATATATAGGCAGTCTAGTTTTTCAAATGTAATTACAATAGTTCTTTTATTATGTTACAAACTTATCATGTTCGAAAAGAAAAGCTAATAATAATAAATTCAGAATAAGTGTCACAAATGTCAAAAGGATTAAAATACAAAATGTCAGAAGAATTATAGTTCATGTCGTAGTTTTAAAAATTAAATACATTAAAATATTAAGTACCACAAATGTCAAAAGGATTAAAATACAAAATGTCAGATGAATTATAGTTCATGTCGTAGTTTTAAAAATTAAATACATTAAAATATAAGACAAAGTAAAAAAAATATATATATGTATATGATATATATACAATACATACAATAAAATAACATTTTTTACAATTTTGTCTGTCTGTCTGTCTGTCTTTCTGTCAACAATACATCGACCTGATTACACATTAATTTACTTATAGCGCTTTGATCAAATTTCAGGCCATGGCATGGTGAGACAGACCCCAGGGGTCTAATGGTGTGCTTTGTGTGATCCTAAGGACAACTTGTTTTTATAAAATAAATGAATAAATAAATAAATACAAATATACAAGAATTTCTCTTTAAAGGTATTAGATAAAATTATGTATATATTCACAGGTACTACGCCACTCATCAGTACTTCTTGTCGCGAAGATCTTTGTACCTTGTTGTATGGAAAGTCACAGACGGAAGGAAGGGACTCGCTGGAGCACTAAACTGGCTCAGGTAATATTGAATAAGAATTTTGAGCGGTCCAGCATTGCTATTCAACGTGGCAATGCTACCAGCGTTCTGGGCACGTTTCCCATTGACATCGATGTGGACGATTTTTTTGATGCGCAATTAACCCTTATCCTGTGTCTCTTAAGATACAGGTTCTCCTAGTTTAAGAGACAGGGTTAATCTGTTAATGTACAGTCAAGAGTCAAAAATGCAATCTTACCCACCCAAAATTCAAATGGCTAGTTTATGTAGAAGAAGTTAAATTATCCACAACTGATTTAATATTTTGTATAGAAATTAACCTAACCGTGAAAAGTTGAAATTATTCTGCCTAACAAAAAATTGCCCCTGCTGTTTTGGTAGAGTGACTGCACTTTTGACCCTTAACTGTACAAATTTTGCAACATACAATATTGTTAGTCATAATAATATTCCACCTACCAGTTGTAACATATCTGATTATTTTCTTGTACGTATCTGTGAATAAAAAAATGTTATTATTATATATTTTGACAATCTCGGGACCCCGGGGTCCCGGTCCTTTGAAAGGCGTGCGAGGGGCTGAAGGCAACTCGCAGAGGCCTTGTTAGGCATGTATCAGAATATATGACACCAACCGACGATTATCTCTGTATGCACTACGCAACTGCACCAAACTGCAATCCCCGGCTAGTGCAGGACTGTTGTAAAATATGGAGAAAATAGTATATTATTCAACTAGTGAATAAAGGACGGTTTTAAAGCGAGGGCCATAGATGAATCACGAACAAGTGAAGGATTCTAACAACTGAATCACGACCGCAGGGAGTGATTCATGATGATTGAATCACGAGCATAGCGAGTGATTCAAGTGTTAGAATCCTGAGCGACGCGAGTGATTCATGGCCCTCGATATAAATCCATTTTATTCAAGAGTTGCATATTATATTTTATACCATGACTTCGAGATAAAGAAGGATTTAAGCCAAAAGCCCAAGGAATAATAATAAATAAATAAATGGTTTATTACCTTCAAAATTTACAAAAAATGAGAAACCTGAGGGCTTCACATTTTTTGTAAATTGAAGCTGAGCCTTTGATTTTGAGTTACCTAAACAGCACCTGTGTTTCAGGGGTCAGTGACCACCTCCGTTAAGTTACATAATTATAATTAATTAAACACCAATGCAATTAATATTAGAATTACAATCCAAATAAGTATTCACTAAACATCCTAGACCAAAATAAAATCATTATGAAAATCCTAAATATAAACGAACTCAAAATTAAATCGACGAAGGAGTTTGAAATTCGTTTATTCTTTGTTTGCACAAGAAGTTTGTATCGAGTATTTTATGCGCAAGTAGGTTGTATTGCATTGAGAAGAAGGTCAAATATATATTAGTGTGTTCTAAATTCAAACAACAAAACAGTGATTAAAAGTACTTTTTATTCACTGTTTTCAGTGAATAAAATAAGCTTTTTAGAGGGGGAATGGTATAAAATGTATTGTCTATTGGTTTGAAAGGTTTAGTGGATCGATTGCTTAAAACTATAGGAGGACTACTAGTCCCTGTCTGACCACTGTTGATCTACACGATTGCTATTATTATCCTTATTATATATTGTATATTTTATTACTAGCTGTCCCACGCGGCTTCACTCCCGTCCACTGGCTACCTACCTACTCTACCCTACCTACCCTACATACATGAATGTTGCATAACTTTAACCACTTACACAGCGCACGCGACGAAAGCTCTCAAAAAGGAATATTTTTCCCGTTTTTGCGACATTTTTCATTTATGCTCCGCTCCTATTGGCCGTAGCGTGATGTTATATAGCCTCTAACCTTCTTCGATAAATGGACTATCCAAAAAAAAAAAAACAAAAAAATCAAATCAAACCAGTACTTCCTGAGATTAGCGCGTTCAAACAAACAAACTCTTCAGCTTTATAATATTAGTATAGATGATAAAGAAATAAATATACTGTCTGGAATATAAGTGGCAAAATTTTGTGTATATTTGATAGTAAAAGTCGTGTTATGTTAAAGTACAATAAATAAATAATATCTGGAAGTACTGTATCCGATTAACAAAACATAACAGTAAATGCTTTTCCTCTTTAGGTCTATCCAAGCTCGCGCCCCGGGTTCGCCCGTCATCATGGTCGCTACCCACTACGACCAAGTAATCAACGTAAGTTGAACCCTTCGTTTTTGTAAACTTTTCATCTTTTATCAACTCATAAGAAACAAGTGGAATTCCCTGCCGGGGTCTGTGTTTCCCGATAGCTACAACCTCGGGGTCCTTAAGTCAAGAGTTAATAGGTTATTTTAAGGCAAGCGTGTTAAACCGTTGACCATATTATCGCTTCCCATCAGCTGAGAATATCGTGTAGCGGCCAATAAGTAGGTTGCGGTGCCGCTTGGGCGATATTGCAACTTAAAAGCGATGTCGTGTATCAGAGGCATCGCGGCTGAGGATTGGAGGCCACGGCGGGAGAGGAGTGCCGGTATTGCGGTGCGCCACTACCGCTACCGCTCCCTACCTTCCGCAGCCTGAACGGGGTCGCCACCGTCTGATGGCGGACGCGGTGGGGCCGCAGGGGAGGAGGAGTGTCGGTATAGCGTTGCCCACTTTCCGTATCCCCTTCGGTCGAAAAGTGGTAGGTGGTGGGGCCACTGTCCTGACCCGTCACAGGGGTTGTATACACGGAGTCGTCTGGCGCCCATGTGCTGCTTTGGTCCTTAGGGTGATCACGGCGTACATTATGTTCTGGTGCGCCGGTGATGGAGGGTACCCCCTAGAGGAGGGTCCGGTGACGGACAGCCGCGGCGGGTTCTCGGTGGGTGCTAACGCGTGCCCGTGTTCCCGCCATAAGTGGCACAGGAGGACACCGTGGAGTTTTAGTGGGTTGGAGTCCCACATAACTGCAGCGCTATCTGCCCGTGGTAGCGCAGTATGCATGAGCATTTCGCCAAGCAAAAAGTTAGTTGCTAACACGAGGTTAAATAACAAATATGTCATACCCAATAGGAACGTTTCCTGGTTAGAAAAATAATAATTCTATTGAGTCCGTCAGTGAGATTATCAAATAACAATGCTTAACCAATGTAATAAAAAAATAAAAAGGTAAAGCGCATCAAAGTTCAGGAGTTGGGGTTTGTGACGTCACTAAGGCAGTATAAAAAGTACTAGCGGCGTGACGTTACACGATATTTCAACGCATTATGTCGTCGTCACTTTAGGTTTACGTGTCCAATATTTTTTATTTATTAATCTACCTGTCGGACAAAAAAACAAATATTCAGTTAAGATCCCTATTTTAGCCGTGTTAGCTACTAATTCGGCGTTAGTAATAATTATAACCCCTCACCCTGGGTCTGGTCAAGTCGGCCTTAACATGTTCACAGTCCCATTAGCGAAAACAATAGTTAAAACAATACAGCAGACCATAGTCCCATGATCCCCATGATCATGGGACTGTGAACCTGTTAAGGTGACTTATTCCGTCATCTTCGAGGCTAACCTTTGTCTTTTCTGCAGTGCAACCTGCCAGAGAATGAAAGTCCGGAAGTTCTTCAGCGACTCATTCGGTCTTCTATCATGGGGGCTCCGGATGCTGACAAGCTTGGTCTGCCTCGCGTGTTGGATTCTGTTGAGGTAAGAGACTGAACGGTCAGTAGATACAAAACGGAGCACTATGAAAAAATAGTAGTATTTTTTTGTGACAATCCCACCGCACTATTCCCAAACCACTGCAACTCCTGAAAGCCAGAATCAACAGTGGCGACCACCAGAAAAGCGCAGAGGCAATGAAGCTCGACGAAGTCCCGGAGAATGAATTTAACTGTCTTGGATCCCGCAACGAAATTAATCAGAAAAGAGTAATGGAGGAGTAGGAAAAATTCAAATTTCCACTTCCCTCCATATCAAGCAGAAGACAGAACAAACAAGGCCAATAGGCACAAAGGGTCGTTTACAACTGGGTTAAGTCCAGTTGCCTAGCACCACGGATAAAAATAATGGGTCCTAACATTGTGAGCTGGATTCCAATAATAGGTATGGCAAAAACGCTTGAACGCACGGCAATTAGCAATAGTAGATTGTGTAACAAGGGACTAAAATAATGTATTGAGGGCGAGAGCGTTTGTTTGAATCCAGAGCGAAGCGAATTCTACAATTGGAAAATTTACTTGACTTTTTTTGACGAACTTAAAATTTTGTTTTCTCTGGCTTTTCAACGAGCCTTTTTGAATTGACACATTTTAATAATATTTTATTATTATAGGTGTCCTGCAATACTCGACACAACATCAGGCTATTGGCTGACATCATATACTCCGTTGCCTTCAGTGTCAAACCTCCAGGTAAGATCATAGTTTTAAAACAACTCACTTTACGAATTTAATTTGCCCGAATCTCTTCAAAGTTAGAGTGAACAGGCTTCTTCTGGGTAAGCTCACTCCATCGCTGACTTTGTCTCTGTCACCTCTGACCTAGACTAGAGTCAAGATCAATACCCAAATTAAAATAAAAAAAACATTAATAATAATAATTTTCTTAATATCCCTCGGCAATCATCGCTTTTCCGTATACAAACAATTGCTAATTATCATGTCCATCAATTATTAGATTAATCGTGTATAATAATTTGAATTCAGAACTAAGTACTTTATTGTTGTTTTGTTTTGATTTCCGTGTGAAATATATAGACCTGTAAAAATAGCAGCTTGACTGCCATTTTTTAAATAAATTAAAAGAGTATTAACAACTCTATATACTTCCAAGTTTATTGAGAGCGTCCGGTCTGCACCAAGTGCAAAGGGCAACTGATAGAAACCCGACGGCTGACGAAACACAAATTTTGCCGAGGGACATTAAGAAAATGTTTGTACTGTACTATATGATGCTATAAACACAGCATCATACACAGACATAAATCTAACTAGATGACGCGATTGTATGTACCTCGCGTGTCAAAAAACTTATGACAAATGATCGTAATCTGAGCTTTTCATTTAGCATTATCGTCACTGGAAATCCACCGAAATCTAGAAAATTGTCTTTTTATGCCATATTGAGCTGTAAAGAATGTGTAAAAAAAGTTGGCCGAGGCATTGGAAATGTTTTCATTCATTGGTAAGTAAATTTGTTTTTAAATTGTTTATGAAAAAGTGGCACGCTTGGTTTTCACCCAGATGGAGAGACTTGCGTTATCTATTTAAATTTATGTCTGTGGCATCATATTTATATTGCCAGAATAGACACAAATGAATAACACACTCTGAAGTTTAAGATTGTCTGTGGTGTTATACTATCTCTGAAACAGATGAACTGATTTTAATGTTATTTGATCTACAGGCAGTAAAGAACCACTACTGGAGCAACGCATCCCAGCCACATATCTCGCTCTGGAAGAGTGCATCATATCGCTAGCGGCTGATCTAAGAGAACCGGTTCTAAGACATGACGAGTATAAGAAATTGGTGAGTTAAACCAATAGTCTGAGAGGAATGGATTGCAGCAATTTTCTGTATAGCGACATCTTGTCCAAGCAGTGTCCGATAGGCGATGCCAATATTGTCAGGTTTAATGCTGCTAAAATCCAGATGTGCCTTTTCTCGCTAAAAAATAACCAATTTTACCCGGCCCCAACTTTCCGCAATGTAACCGTGCTAATAACGGACCATCTTGAGCTTCTTGGCGTTACGTTGACATCGACTCTCAATTTTGGTCTATACATTGAGGCAAAGGCTCAGCTGGCTGCCAAAAAGTTGGGGATCCTTGCGAAGGTTAGACGGTACTTCAAGCCGGAACAGTTGCTCAACTTGTATCAAGCGTAAGTTCGATCATACATGGTGTACTGTTCTCATCTCTGGGATGGATCTGCCAAATACCAGCATGATGCACTAGAGTCGATCGAAAAGCGGCGCAAGAGACTCATCGGCAATGAGGCACTGGTCAAGTCAAAGCTCCAGAGCCTTGAACATCGTCGCCGAGTTGCCAGCTTGTTGGTTTTTATCGGATACATTTCGGGGAGTGTGCGATGGCATTGCATGATCTAATTTCGCTCAGCCTGTTCCATCATCATCAGGAATACCAGACGCACGGCGATGCGTCATCGGTACATGGTGGATATCCCGCCCACCACGCACCAAACGTTTTGGGGACACTTTTATTATTTTAGTAATTCCCTGCCAGAGTCTGTATTTCCTGATAGCTACAACCTGGGAGTCTTTAAGTCAAGAGTGAATAGATTTCTTATAGGTAAGCATGCTAAATCGTCGACCACGTCATCGCTTACCATTAGGTGAGATAATTGTTCAAGCGCGAGCCTATAAATAATAAAAATAAAAAATGTACCCCGCCGAGTCTATCTGTCTGTCTATTCGCGATAAACTTAAAAATTACTGAACGGATTTTCATGCGATTTTCACCAATAGACAGAGTGTTTCATGAGGAAGGTTTGTGTATTTAATTTGTTAAGGTTTTGTGTAAATTGGTTGAAATATGACGTTTATTGTTGAAAATGTCGGCAAAAGTCAAGTCGCCTGGGAGCTTCCAACGAAAACACTGCCTAATCCCTTTGAGATACCACAAAACAACTGTTGAATACAAGCCTGCAGGACCACAAAGCCAAGAAGCAACGCATCCCATGAGCAACGCTGCTACTCTTGGATCCTACAAGGTCTTTACCCGCGAAACCGCGATACGCGGCAGCGGTAGCTAGGGGTTTGCAACAAAAAGAGGAACGAAACGTTTGGTTCCGAACAACAACGTATGGTGGAATATTCCTCTTTTATATGTCGATAAATACTACCCGTGCCTAGCCGGGGTGGATCATTAGTGTAATATAAATTCAACACTACAACTTAAACTAAAAAGTTACACTTGACGCAAATAATTTAAGAATTACATATTGTTCTTTTTCTCAGGTGACGCAATATATGCAGCAGAAAAATCATCGCATGTTCCGGGACGCGGCTGAGTTGCATCAAGCGACAATGTTCCTACATGAAAACGGTATGATGACCACCATATCTAGTATCTATGTGCGGGTGCGGCTGACTATAAACTGATTTACATTATTTTAATGAAGTTTAAGCTTATTTTGGGCCTAAATCCGCTTTAGTTCCGTAAAACGGTAACTTTCTAAAGTATACATCTTAGTAACGGCTAGGTTAAAAAGTATGAAAAAAAAAAATTGTTTCATGTACATTATTACATCATTATTTGCTTTAAAAACATAATTAGTAAAACGATATTTTTCGCAACTTTTGGATACTCCTCCAACTGGATGTTTATGCAATAGTCATATAATAGGGGTTATTAAAACGCGAGCGTGGGTTTATAACACGAGGCCAAGCCGAATGTGATAATAATATCACGCGAGTGTTTTAATACCAAATTATATGCCGTTGCATACACTATTTTATCTTCACTCATTCAGTTGAAATAAAAAAAAAAAGTGGAAACGGAAGAAATATGTGATATGGCGGGTTATTTAGATTGTCATTGCGCAGGACTGCGTAGCGCGCGCCTCCACAGACAGTGTCACTACTATCCTACATTAAGTCAATGAGCCCATAAGCGCCAATATATTAAAAAGAAAAAGTGTGCTATAAAAATTAAAAAGTTATTTAATGATGCAGTTGTTTGAAAATCGAAGGAAAATGTTGCACTGTAATGGTTTTTTTTATTTTACCTACCCACGAATATAAAGTACGTGCTCATATAATATTTTTTCGAATTCATATCTACTCTCACTTTTACAATATTAAAATACATTAATAAATTCATATACGTGAGGACGATGCACCTAGCACTACTATACTACATATAAGTATTACAAGCACTAACAGGTAAATTCCTTCACTTGAAAAATAGGAACATGGTTCTCACATACTTACAAATATTGCAAACATAGGTAAATTATCTAATTCAACAACAACGGAACAGTGTGCGAGTCATATTTTTTTATAGAAGTGTGTTTTCCCATATTTTGGTGTGTAACGGCTCGGTAATGGTATCACTGAAAGGTATATTTGTGTGTGTTTGAGGAACGTAGACACATTCGACTCACGCACACAAAGAAAATGAAGTCGACACACGATATCGCTCGTATTTGAGCAGTGGTAGCCCAGTGGTAACAACCAGGACAACAAGTCTAGGTCATGGGTTCGAACCCAGGCAGGCGCTTACTTTGTGTAAATTATTTCATCACCACTGCACTCAAAACGCTAAAGGAAAACATCGTAAGGAAACCGGCATGTCTGGGAACCAAAAATTCGAAGACATGTTACATCCACCAACATGCTCTGGGCCCGCGTAGTGGATTACGACCCATTCCCTCTCACAGAAAGGAGCCTGCACGCACAATGAACCAAATGCGAATCTAAGTGCGGAAAAGAGGTCCATCTATCCTATCGTGCGTATTTTGTTCTAGACGCTGCTTCTATGCGTTACTATTCTAAGCGTTAAAAAGGTTATCGGTTTTCATACTAAACGCTCTACTACCTAGTCAAAATATTTGTTGAAAAATCTTACTTAGAAAATGTATGACCCCGGGGGCTTCGCTCCCGTCAATTGGCTACCTACCTACCTACCCTACCTACCTACCCTACCTACCATACCTACTCTACCCACCTACCATAGCCTATCTACCCTACCCTACCCTACCTACCCTACCCTACCAACTTTACCCTACCTACCCTACCCTACCTACCCTACCCTACCTACCCTACCCTACCTACCCTACCCTACCCTACCTAGGGTAGGTAGGGTAGGGTAGGGTACCATACTTGCCCCACCCTACCTAACGTACCCTACCTAATCATGTAGTACATATTTTTTATGTATCATCAATAGTTTTCTCAGCGCACGCCAAAGAACGAATTTTATACGCAACATTTTGCTACTTTACATTATTGAAATTTTCATAAGAATCTCTAATTTTTTTGGTCATAGTGGCTGCCACATAAAAGGTAGATATATGCTGTCAAGGACTTTTATTTAGAAATAGCTAAGACAAACAATCCTACGGTACATTATATTTGTGTATCTGCAACGGTTTAGGCAGCGCACGCGAAGATAGCTCTCAGAGGGCAGATTTTTTTCCGACTTACTTGATATTTATAGTTATATTATGACCAAATTACAAAAAATCATTATTAATTGTAGCCTATGTGTTATTCCGATGTATAACCTATATTACTGTGAAGTTTCATCCAAATCCGTTTAGTAGTTTTTGCGTGAAAGAGTAACAAACATAAATCCATCCTCACAAACTTTCGCATTTATAATATTAGTAGGATAGGATTAGTAGGATTTCTATCCCACTCGTGCTAATCTGATTTTTACCGACTCCTAAAAAAGAAGGTTATCAACTAGTTACGTATTATGAATGTAATATTTTTGGAATTGCACAATATTTACATTTGTTACTCTATGTGGGCTTCTAAACACGTGTGTCAATTTTCATAAGTATATGTATGTATGATTGTCCGAGCTTATCCGAAGCTATTAATCGGATCGTGATCATTATTTTTTTATTGGAATAAGTATCTCTGTACAAGTAACATCAAAATCGGTTCATCAATTTTTAAGATATGGAACATACAACCGAACTCCTTAACGATAAACAGCACGAATGTGTAAATTGAGTTATTATGGGTAGTTTGTAAATCCTTTAGATACCTACCTTACAATAGACTTTGCTCACTTTCATTGATGGAAAACAAAAATTAAAAAAAAAAAACATTAAAAAATAACCGACTTCCAAAGAAAAACACTAAAAGTAGCAAAAATAACTTTCGTTTCGGAAGTCAGTGTCGCAAAACGACAAAAAAATAAGAGGTACCTACCAAAGACACCGAATGCTGAAACGAAAGTTATTTTTGCTCTTTTTAGTGTAGTGATTTGGAATTCGGGTATTTTTTTTTGTGAAACCTTTTTATTAATCATTATATGACTGGACTCTACTGTACTTTAATTCTATAATTCTGTTCCAGGCGTTCTTCTACACTACGACGATGCGACTCTTAAAGAGCTGTACTTCTTAAAGCCACAGTGGCTGTGTGACGTGCTAGCCCACGTTGTCACCGTCAGAGAGATCAACCCTTTTGCTAATAATGGTGAGTTTCCCTTCTAAACTGTACTGTCTTGTCTACGCAGCGCACCCAAAGGAAGCTCTCGAAAAGGAATATCTTTTTCCCGTTTTAGCAACATTTTTCATTTATGCTCCGCTCCTATTTGTCGTAGAGTGATGTTATATATCCTATAACCTTCCTCGATAAATGGACAATCCAACACAATAAGAAATGTTCAATTCCAACCATAACTCCTGAGATTAGCGCGTTCAAACAAACAAACTCTTCAGCTTTATAATATTAGTACAGATAAATGTTACTCAATTTTCTTTTGCAATTTTAATTATGTAATGTTCGACACTGCGTAGATTGTTTGAGAATAAATAAATTAAATTAAATTTGAATTTAATAGAAACAGCGGTAACTCATTTTAAATTGCGTCGGTATGCGATTTCGCGGAGTTATTAAGAAAAAAAAAACTTGCAAATCGGTCGAATTGCATCATTGTGAACTTAAATGCAATTTCGCTAAGTAAAATTACTTATATTATAAAGAGGAAAGATTTGTATTTTTGTATGTAACGAATAAACTTAAAAACTACAGGACCGATTTCAAAAATTCTTTCACCATTGGGAAGCTACACTATCCCCGGGTGACATAGGCTACTTTTTATCCCTGTATTCCCACGGGAACGGGTACTACGCGGGTGAAGCCGCGAGGCGTCTGCTAGTGTGATATAAATCGAATCGCGGAGCCCCGTCGTTAACAAAGAAAATTTGGTTCAAATAAATGTTACTAGATGGCGCGATATGCACCGATTCGTTATTGAATTTTGTGTAAAATTAACATTTTCTAAAATTGATCATAAAAATTGTTTGTTCTTTTTTAATCAACTCTCTTAAGCACAAAATTATGGAATATTGGGTTCTTAATTTACATTTAAATGATTATTTAAACGCCCTCAGTAGGCGCGACGACGCGCCTACAGAGGGCGCTTTTCGATTTCTCTATACAAGCGAACGCAACGGTCGCGTTTTCGCGTGATGGTCGCGCCGTATTAGGACAGCGTCTCTAGGTCTTGGTGGACCGATGAGGCGATGACCTGTTTAAGGCGGCGGGAATCCGTTGGATGCGAGATGCACAAGACCGATCAGTGTGGCGAGCCTTGGGGGAGGTCTATGTCCAACGGTGGACGTCTTTCGGCTGAAACGATGAAGATATAGAAACCGATACTTTTTTAAAATATTAGTTTTTATTCTCTCCAGGAATTATGAAGATCGAAGACCTAGCCCACGTCTTCAAGGCATCACCGATGCTGGCACGAGGAGATGAAGCCAGCTCCCTGGGGGTATCGCTGCTGAACAAGTTCGAACTCGCGCTGTGCTGGGACTCGCGCTTGCTACTCGTGCCGCCGCTGTTGCCGCGCACCCCACCGGCTACACATCAGGTATGACTAGCGGCAACTATAGGAACCACATAGGAACTTATGACCTAAAGCCACACAAACATCTTCATTCAAAATTATTCATTAAAAAACTTTTTTAAATCAAGCTTTTTTGTATTCTACACAGCAAATCCTTTCAATTGATACCCATATCATGGCAGTGCACAAAAAAAACTAGTCCGCCATCTTGGGCCGTCCGCCATATTGGATTTAGAATGACGTCACTTGGCTAACCATGCATTGTCATCCAAACTAAACGTGTGTGCAAAATTTCATTTTAATCAGTGGAAGATAACTGCTTTAAAATTCAGTTGCAAGATTTGACCCGAACACACTTACATACATATTTACATATATTACAATGCAAGTTAAATAAAAGCTTGTAATATACAACAGTCCGACAACAAACGTCGGGCAGTCGTCCACCAGAAACAATACCCGTCTGGGCGAAAGATCCTCCCTTTTCAATATAAGTTTGCGGGACTTTACACCCTGTTCCGCATTCCCCATTTTTAACCGCCTTCAAAAAAAGGAGGAGGTTATCAATTCGTCGGCATCTTTTCTTTTTTTTATGTATGTTCCCCGATTACTCAAAGACGCCTGGACAGATTTGGAAAATTCTTCATTTGTTTGAAAGGGCATACTACCCAGTTGGTCCCATAGTAAGGGATAACGTGTCGAAACACGGAAAACAATAGGTACCAAACACACCGACTTCGGAAAGGCAAGTTGTTTTTCGCTTTGCTGTGTTTTTTTCATGGAAGTCGGTTTTTTTTTTGTTAATAAGTTTTTTTTTGGCTGTGAAGGCATCCAATGAAATGTCCCGCTCTGGTTGAAGTCCCACTTCAACGTGTCAGACTTTTACTGACTAAAACCCTGCCGTGTTCCGTTCAGTTGCTTGTGCCAGGGCCGTGGTAACTCTCTTTCAAATATATCCGCGACCCAGACAGGCACCGGCCCTAGTAGACCTCTCTTTGCTGACATCTCTATGTGGCGCGCGTGGAACACTACGCGCCGTCGACTCGGGCTTGGTTCTTCGTAGGACGCCGAGCTACCCATTACTCGCCATCCGCAAGCCCGCGCCTACATTGGCCGGGAATCGGCTTGCGACTCCCGCCTCCCAGGGCGTCTCCTGCGGTGGCTAAGGGAGTGACTCCGTTACTTCTCCCTCACGCGTTCCGCCTCCTTCCCGAGCATTACTGCTCCACAGAAAGAGGTGACAGATTGAGGGATTTTCATACACAAAATATATTTGTAAGCCGGAACCGGCAGAATATTATGAACTTATATAAATAACGTTCCCAACAACACTAAGAACATCCTAACAAATAAATAACTATTTAATTACATTGGTCTCTTTATAGTTGCCCGTCCGTTCCCGGTCGTGGTGCAACTCAAACCGCGGCACTCCACGCCGCGCGTGGCCGGCGCAGCTCACTCCAGCACCTGGTGGTAGAGGCACTGACTCCCCTACGCTCATACGTAAGTAGCATAGCATAGCGTAACGTTGTACAGCGTAGTATGGATGGCTACCATCAAAAGAACTCGCATATTTATTTATTTATATATACTTACGACGGCGACCTTATCGCAGACTCTTTCAGGCAACCTGGAATGGACAGTGATAGCCTGGACATGAAATGGAGTTGACATTGGTGAAAACATTACAAATATTTACTTTAAATATACAATAAAATTATACTAGATACACAAATACACACATATGTTATATAATAGATACATAAATACATACATACTGACTAACGACAATCACAGCGACAGGTAATGTTCTTTTACGAGTCTTTTAAATACAGGCAACGACTGAGCGCGTTTTATTGGGCCGGGCAATGCATTCCACAGACAAGCAGCTTGGACAGTAAAAGATTTATCCAAGAAAGTGGTGGAATGCATTGGCATTTTAAGTCGCAAGATATCTGATGACCTAAGTGATTTCGTGTGGGAATCGCAGATAAACTGAAAACGATACTTGAAGTAAAAAAGAGGTAAATAACAGATAAAAAAGAATGGTCTACCTAGCCGGTGACCAGTGCCAACTCGTAGTAACTAGATTGTGATATTGAAATTAAACAAGAAGCCGATGCAAACTTAAGTCCTGAAGGACGATTATTGATTAACAGAAGACTGCCTCAAGCTGGTGGTCTCAGGACGGGTTGGACGTCCTCTAAGACGTCTTCTGCTCCTGTCTTACTTTCCCTGCGGGTTCTGTTATACACGTTAGGTACAGATGGGCGAAAGCTAGTCAGGACATGATGAACTATTCTTCTCTCACAGAAGAAAGCCACAAGCTAGTGGTCTCAGGACGGGGTGACCGACCTCTAAGACGTCTTTTGCTCCTGTCTCACGTTCGCTGCGGGTTCTGTAACACACGTTAGGTATCAGATGATGATGGACTATTCTTCTCTTACAGAAGATTGCCACAAGCTGATGGTATTAGGACGTGGCGGCCGTCCTCTAAGACGTCTTCTGCTCCTGTCTTACTTTCCCTGCTGGTTCTGTAATACACGTTAGGTATCAGATGATGATGGACTATTCTTCTCTCACAGAAGATTGCCACAAGCTGATGGTATTAGGTCGTGGCGGCCGTCCTCTAAGACGTCTTCTGCTCCTGTCTTACTTTCCCTGCTGGTTCTGTAATACACGTTAGGTATCAGATGATGATGGACTATTCTTCTCTCACAGAAGATTACCACAAGCTGAAGGTATTAGGTCGTGGCGGCCGTCCTCTAAGACGTCTTCTGCTCCTGTCTTACTTTCCCTGCTGGTTCTGTAATACACGTTAGGTATCAGATGATGATGGACTATTCTTCTCTCACAGAAGATTGCCACAAGCTGATGGTATTAGGACGTGGCGGCCGTCCTCTAAGACGTCTTCTGCTCCTGTCTTACTTTCCCTGCTGGTTCTGTAATACACGTAGGTATCAAATGATGATGGACTATTCTTCTCTCACAGAAGATTGCTACAAGCTGATGGTATTAGGACGTGGCGGCCGTCCTCTAAGACTTCTTCTGCTCCTGTCTTACTTTCCCTGCTGGTTCTGTAATACACTTTAGGTATCAGATTATGATGGACTATTCTTCTCTCACAGAAGACTGCAACAAGCTAGTGGTCTCAGGACGTGGTGGCCGTCCTCTTAGACGGCTTCTGCTCCTGTCTTACGTTCCATGCGGGTTCTGGCCAAGATTGTGCGCGAGGCTGTTAGCTGATCAGCAGCTTGCTGACCTGCCGTACTCCGTGTATAAGCTGCCGCCTGAGGTGAGTTGGTGTTAAAATTGACATTATTCAGATCCTTATTACATCAAAATCTTGTATCGGTATTATGTAATCTAATAATACCGATACCTGTACATGTACAGTACAAACATTTTCTTAATTAATTAATTAATTAATTTTATTTATTTATTCAGACAACAAAAGGTCCACTCACAAAACAAAAATATAAAACACTTAAAGGGTGTTAGTAACAATATAAAAACTTATAACCTATGTTAGTGCTTACATACTAAGATGTTAGTGACAATTTATATTATGACCTACGTTAGTACTTATATACTAGGATGTTAGTAACAATGTGGCTTATGATCTATGTTAGTACTTATACTCAACGACAGACAGTGTTGTTTTGTTGTTTTGTTTTAATGTCCCTCGGCGAACTTTGTGTTTCGTCAGTCCTCGGATTTCTATCAGTTGCCCTTTGCACTTGGTGCAGACCGGACGCTCACAATCAACTTGGAAGTATATAGAGTTGTTAATACTCTTTTAACATAATGTATTTTATTTTAAAATGGGAGGAAAGCTGCTAAAAGTTCTATTTTCACAGCTCTATATATTTCACACGGTAATCAAAACAAAAGAACAGTAAAGTACTTCATTCTGAATTCAAATTATTATACACGATTAATCTAATAATTGATGGACATGGAAATCAGCATTCGTTTGTATTCGGAAATGCGATGATTGCCGAGGGACATTTAGAAAATAGTTGTACTGTACAAGCTGATTTAAAAAAGAGGCAGGATTCCTTGGGCATCAGATTATAATTTTTAATTTTTTTAGCATCCGTATTCAATGGCTCCTCGCTTGAATTGGGAACTCCGATTTGCTGCTCTGTTATGTGCCCTCATGTGACTTGCATATCCAACTCTGACCGAACTCTCAGAGCACCGTCACACGTCAGAACACCGTTGACGAAATGATAAATGAGAGCTGTATTATAATTTATATTTCTAAAGATAAATCTGGATCTCATAGGCCCCGAAGCCAGTAATTTATTTTGATAGCAAAGAGAGTTTTGAAACGCCTTATACGTAGAACCTAACCTAAGTAATTTGCCAGCAAACCTGAATATGTTATGCTCTAGTAGACGTAAACTCAACTGTCGTGATGTACTTGGTTCGATTTCCAGGCTAGTAGGGTAGTTTTGCCTAAGAAAGTTAAATGATAATTCTAATTAGTCCGTCAGTGAGATTATCAAATAATATTGGACACGTATTTTTCGCTTTACCAAATCATTAAAATATTACAAAGATAAAGCGCATTCAAGTTCAGAAGTAGTTGCTTGTGACGTCACTATGTCAGTGTAAAGTGTACTAGCGGCGTGACGTCACATGATATTTCAACGCATTATATCGTCGTCACTTTATGTTTACGTGTCAAAACACGTGTCCAATATTTTTTATTAATCTATCTGACGGACAAACAACAAATTTTCTGTTAATATCCTTATTATCATTATCAGGAGTCTGGATTGGAGTCCGGTAGATATATCTCTTCGTGGCATACAGACGTTCTCTTTGAACTTTTGTACAGATGGAACTAGACGAAACAATCTCCAAAGCCCTAGAACTCTCCTGGGGCTGGAAGCTGTGGCGCAGCGGAGCCCTAGTGTGTACCGGAGCCCTGACTATGCTGGCGCTGAGAGAGCTGCCGCCGCGCCGGGACGCGCTGCTGCCTGCGGCTGATGATGAGCAGCCTGATGACCAGTACCATCATATAAGGTGAGTGCCTATGTACAGTGCCAGACTGCCAGAATGAGTTGAATTGTTTCACCCGGACTCGGCGCTTTTCTCTTGGTCGCCACTGTCGATTCTTGTTTTGAGGCGGGCTTGTTCAAAAACACAATAGTAATGTGGAGTTCCTTCGTGGGATATGCCCCGCCTCCGCAGGATCGAAGCAAAGAGAATGATAAAATGTCCAGGTATAATGCTCACAACGGATCTTTGTGTCTCTGAATTGGCTGCAAGACCTTGCGCAGTAGCTTTTTTGTGTCAATGTTGAACGTGAAGATAGCATTGTATAACTGTCTCTTTTAGTCTCTTACGTTTGTCGCATTCGTCTTATCTCGCTTACTCTATGCAGTATACTCGATGACAACTGTTTCTTGCGCAGTGGTTGGCAGAGCCAACTTCAGAAACACGCAGATCCGCTGTCACTACTGTAAATGTCTTGGTATGGCCCCAGGCAAACAAAACTAACAAAACAACAAAGACTCGCATACTACTTTCTTTTCCGTGTGAGGATGTGGCCACCTCCGGTGTCAGAGTTAATTAAGCTGCCTCTGGGAACCCCTCAGGCCCCTGACTTGGCTATTTCAGGCTTACACTACAACTATATAAGCGCTGGTTCCAGGTATCCTCACGATGCTTTCACCGTTGCCTGTGATGTCCAAGTGACTCGCATACTTTCTTATCTTGTGGAGGGGCCAAGAAATAACTCCGACATTTCGACCCATTGGGATCTTTTGTCGACCGCTAAATAACTTACTCTTCTCCAATCTCATTCAAAATCTTCTTCATGAGTTTTACAACGAGATAAGGAGATATGAGCCTGTAGTCTTCTGGTCTTGGATATTCTACCCCTAGGAGACTCATTCGCTTACCAGCCAGTGCATCGCATGTGCATAGAATGTGCTCCATGCGTTCTTTATGTTCCCCACACAACCTGCACATGGGTGTCGCGCTTAGATCCATCTTCATGAGCATGTCGTTGGTTCCAAAGTGGCCAGTAAAGTACTTGAACGTAGAGCCCAGGAATTTCTTGGGAGTGTTCCAGACTTGTATTACACATCCAAAGTGTTTGTTGGCCGTGGTCTGCAAACTCCCTGAATGTGGCTTTCACGAGACTCGCATACTAAGTTCAGGTTTCTTTTTCTTCATCAGGTTCAGAGTACGTCAAGAAGGAGCATGGTGTGAGCTGGACGTCCAGTCTTCAGCCTGTGTGGAGATACTCCTGCCAGCCCAAGTCTGCGTAATCAGAAGAGACGATGGACTCCCTATAGCTGGGTATCAGGTAAGTTATACACCGTTTCTGGTCATCATCATCATTCGCAGCGTTGTTCCATCTTATACTAAGGTAAGGCCTCTCCCTTTTGTGCCCCTACTGTTATCAAGTCGCAGGGGGAGGTTCTCAATCCGTCGGTATCGTTTTGTTATGTTCGTTCCCTGATTACTCCAAAGACGCCTGGACCGATTTGGTAAATTCTTTTTTTGTTTGATAAGGTATACGCCGCAGGTGGTCTCATAGTCAACAGGTCAGGATCTGATGATGGAATCCTGGAGAAATCGAGGGAACTCCTCAAATACTATAGGCATACTTATAGCGATTTTGGTATTTTCATCAACAATGCAAGCATATTGCACTCAGAAAGTATTATTCGTGAAGTGGAACTGATGAAGAAAACCACAGAGGGTCACTGGAACTCCTTAGTGATAAGTATGCCACGGGTATAAGATATCTCGAATAGTTAACCCGACTATGATGAAGCAAATACTTGGTATTCCATCGAACTGATCTGATGATGAAGCCGGAAGGTAGGCACTGGAACTCCGAAATAAAACAATGTATCCTAATCGTGTTTGGGCTTATTGGAATCGTCGTGCGATGTTCTTTATCAATAAATGATTTTCATGGTTATTTGAGGTACGCACCAAAACTAAAAAAAAAAACAAAATAAAAAACCTTTTAACTAAAAAAATAATTCGCCACAAATTCTGATTGACACAATGCGCTGGATGCGAGACGCACAGGATCAGTCAATATGGCGACTCCTGGGGGAGGCCTATGTCCAACAGTGGACGTCTTCCGGCTGATATGATGATGATGAAGTTCTGATTGTGCCAGGCCAGGTGCTCAGTTCATAGATGTATGAACGTAAATGAAACAAAAGGAGGATGTTAGGATCGTGTATTTTGCGTTGTGTAGTTTCTGCCTACCCCCATGGGATAAAGTCGTGAGTTTATGTATGTACTAGCTTCAGCCAGCGGCTTCGCCCGCGTGAAATTTATTTCTTAACCCAAGAGAACATTATACCGGGATGGAAAGCCTATGTGCTATTCCAGACTATAATCTATCTCTGTGCCAAAGCAAATGGCCAGATTGTGGCCTCCGAATCAATCAGAATATATAAGTGTACAGTAATCTATACTTAATATTATAAAGCTGAAGAGTTTGTTTGTTTGCACGCGCTAATCTCAGGAACTACTGGTTGGAATTGAAAAATTCTTTTTGTGTTGGATTGTCCATTTATCGAGGAAGGTTATAGGCTATATAACATCACGCTACGACCAATAGGAGCGGAGCATAAATCAAAAATTTTGCATAAACGGGTTTTTTTTGTTCCTTTTTGAGAGCTTCCGTTGCGTGCGCTGCGTAGTGTAGGTGTGGTCGGTAGGGTAGATGGGTAGGTATGTAGCCAGTTGAGGGGAGCGAAGCCGCGTTTTTGTGCGGTTTCTATGCAACGCATTTGTGCCTTGGGTGCTGCGTGTGCCGCGGCGTGTTCGCGACGTATTCGCTGCGCGCCCGCCCCGGTTCGCAGCCGTTCGCAAACCGCTAGTGATAAGTCCCTAAGAAGTAAGACGTAAATTCTCTTTGTCTTTTTCTTTGGACTAGCCTCTCCCGAGGAATACTGGCGTTACATTTGTATTGGAATGATAAACCTTATTGTGTTTTGTTGTTCATCAGAGCATCAGCCTGGAACCGAACCCGGAAACTCTAGCTAAAGTGCTGGCTATCGTGTCAGACCACGTTGATTTGCTGCTGGAAGACTGGTACCCTTCACTTGGTAAGTTTTGTAAAGATATTCTTGCCCGGCCCTGATTAAAGAATATGCTTGAAAAAACAGGACAGCCGCAAGCAGTTATTAAGTACAGTCTGGCAAAAAAGTCGTGAAAATAATGGTGGCACCACTATCGTTCACGTTGTAACCCTGTATAGGACGACATTAACGGTTTTGATACTTAATTTTATTTGCAATTGATGTTTAGTAGCTGGGCGACCGAGCTCTGCTCGGGTGAAATTGGGAAAACGTGTTTTCTAAAAATGAAACCGAGCTAGATCGGTTTATCGCCCTCGAAAGACCCTGCATACTAAATTTCATGAAAATCGTTGGAACCGTTTTCGAGATTCAGATAATGTATATATATATTAAGAGAATATCTCGTTTAAAGGTATTAGATATTGGCGGGTATTAAGTCTTTTTATACTTATAGTCACAAGAAACAATATTAAGTGTCTCTATACGTTAACTATCGCGACTGGAACCTACAGAGTTCTGTTTTATTTTACGTGAAGCTAGGAAATGTCTCGGTACTCAATTCCTCTCAATGTATTTAGATTTGTAACCAGTTTTCGCCAATGTCATTTAAATCGATTCAGTAATTTAGCCGTAAAGAGTTACAAATAAACCAACGTACACACACACCCACAAAGATACACTATCTCATTGGAAATATTAGTTGAGATTGTGATGGAAATAAAGTTCAATTCTTCTCAACATATTGTAATTTTTTTCATTAAAAACAATGTATCGAATAAATGTTGTCCGCCTTCGAGTTCTGACAAACATCTCACACAAACGTACACTTAGAATGATCGCTCTTGCGGAGCTGCGGATTAGATCTGTTCAATTTAAACACGATGGGTCACCAATATCACCACAATAACACAAATAAATAAAAATAAACACGAACAACAGTCACCGATTACAAGCAATGACAGAACATGTACCTGACTCGACGAGGCAGAAGGAGTGTTGCCAATGATTCAATATTCTAGTTCCGTTTCAGGACTTTTTTGCCAAACTATAACTAGCTAACTCAAAAATATTATTTCAACGACTTCGATAGCATAAAAGATATGTACACGACTAAATAAGTCTTCTTTTCAAAAGTACCTCACTTTTATTCAAATCCACCCAGCCAGAAACTACAGCCCAAACTTTCCCTGCAGGCACACGTTTCGTCCACACATCCGAGGGTCGGTGCCTCATCACGAGAGTGGTTCCGTGCCCGGAGTGTCTCAATCAGTCCCCTCCTCAGCCGCCGCATCAGGAACAAGAACAGCAGCTGGCTCAGGTGAGACGAAACCCATCATAAAAGTGAGAGAGGTGTCAACTGCTTTTCAAACGCCCGTTTGATGGCGCTCCCCGCGCCCGTCGGCATATTTACCGGTCCTGTGCTTCTCGCATATAATAGAATCCGCCGCCTGTGAACATCTAGAATAATAATAATAATGGCTTCGTCGCAGAGTGTCCCTTTCGCAAAATGTCCATTTCGCAAAAGATAAAAAAAAGTAGAATAAAAAACAAAAAACCTCTGGTTTCGGTCAGCCAGCTCGGGAATTTGTATCCTCCGACAGCACAGTATGATTTTCTTAAATTACGTTAAAGCTGATTATGCTACGGGTTCTTTAATCTATGTAACTTGTCTGCAGGCGTTCAGAAGACTAGAGCTAGGTGCAGCGGAACCAAGACGACTGCGTCTGTCTGAAGAATCCAGAGCTTCGGATGGCGACAGTGGCGTCGGTGCTGAGTCCAATGGTAAGAAACTGCTGTTTCCTGTAATTTAAGAACCCCGGGATTTTATAATCGTATTTGCTGCTAAACACAAAAGGGACTTATACCTCGGGATTTTGGTCGCATGTTTATTGATTTTTATTTATATATTTTTTTTATACGTTATACACATACATACTGAGACTAACTTACCTTCTGTGTACATGCTATTTTGTTATTATTTATCATCTATTTTATTCCTTAAATAATGTATGTTCCGTTTTCGTGAATGTGTCCGTGGCATCAACAGTGGGCCCTATCAGAATATCAGCACAACGTTATTATCTTTTTAATATCGTTGCACATGCTGTGATAGGAGCCGTTTTTGTCTCGCACGGGGTTAATTACTTTTATTTTTTTATTATTGTTTGTGTTTTGCTTAACTAGTGTCTCCTGTGCGGGTCACAAATAAATATTTTTCTTTCTCATATTCTAATTTCCAAGTCGTGTCCACTAGCCTGAATCATAAAATTAGCAGTTTATTGACGTAAGTCAAGGTATTTTCGCGAAAGCCTTTGCAGATTACAGATCAACCTAATTTCGCGTAGAGATTTTGAAATGTGAAAAAAAAATGAATTCGTTAAATAATGTGTCTAAGCTGTTGTTTATTTTACCCCCGGCGGAAAAAGAGGGGTGTTATAAGTTTGTAGTGTGTAACTGTGTGTTTGTGTATTTGTCTATCTGTCTGTGGCATCATAGCTCCTAAACGGATGAGCCGATTTCTATTTAGTTTTTTTTTGTTTGAAAGGTAAATGGGAGGTGGTAAATAAATTATCAGGAGTTTTCTTAGCTATGCTTGATGAAAATCAGTTCAGCCGTTTAAAAGTTATGGGTGTTTTACTGTTTGAATCGGGGTGGTTTCGCAAGATATCGTGTCATAATTACGCGTTCAATAGATTGTGGATCGAAGCGTGTCTAACTACTAGATCAATTAAATAGTTTAAAGAGAATCTCTTCTTGTTTCAGCATCTTCCCGCCTCGGCTCAGTTGAAGGCGTAGTGAACAGCGAGCCGCAGAACTTCTCCATTGCCACGGCCTGGACGGTGGAACAGTGCATCCTCGCAGCCTGCACCAGCAGTCGCCTGCACTGTCCCTTGCATACCGATAACAAAGTGCAACTGCGACTGGTTGCTCCCGACACTGTAAGTGGAATAAATTATCATTCTTCAGCCCAATACAGGGTGGTCGAGAACGTTGCCTTGTGGAACACCGCACGAAATCTTGCGAAGGTTACAAACTTAGGTGAATAAATTTTCAGTCAGATATTAGCCAACTCAGTGACCTAACTCTGACTGAATCTATCATTGATATAACCTAACCCTGGCATAGTTTTTCTTCAATTTAGGAAACATTGTTAATAAGGAAAAATCGTATTTTTTTTTCAAATTATGTTACAATAAAATTATTCATTAAAAAATCTTATTTTAAAACAAGCATTTTTCGTATTCTACTGTCGGTACAATAATAAATCGATGCATATCGCGCCATCTATTGAAATTTATTTGAACAATATTACCATCGGGACACCGTGACCAAACATAGTTAAAAAAATTTAAGTAGATTACGATGCGATTGATTGTATTGATGGATGTGATCTGCTTCGGAAAAAAGTACGACATTTTCCTGCTAAATGTTGATGAAGATAATCAACAAATACAAAATACGAAAATCTTTTTCACAGTTACTCCTCGACGTAGAAGAATCCAAGCGCGCCCGCTGGGAGCATATCTCCCGGGGGGCCGTAGCGGGGCGGGGGGCCTTTGGCACCGTGCTGGCCGCCACGTGGAGGCCCCCGCCCGGAGCCCCGGGACCCACTGAGCCTGTTAACGTGGCGCTGAAGGCCTTGCAGCCAGTGCCGCCGCCTGCGACCAGTGATGCGGCTGCTCATCATGCCTACAAGGTAACTATGGTTTTTAGAATAAAACAGATACATTTTTTTAGGGATGGAATATGGAATCTGCGTAACTTCAATTTGATATCATAATAAACTTCAATTATGAAGTTGGAAAAACGAAAAATATTGGTTCTTTAAGTACAAATCCTTTCACGAAACCCCCACTAATCCTCATCCGTCTATCTCTCCAGGCCGCCCTTTCCCGCTGGGAGCGCGAACCTACAGCCGCCGCCTGCCGCGCCTACTGCGGCCTACGACAGGAACTGTCCATCCTCAGCCAACTGAAGCACCAGCACGTGGTCCCCCTGCTGGCGGTGTGTGCTGCTCCCTTGTCGCTGCTACTGGCACTAGCTCCCGCCGTAAGTACCATCATTATCTGCCTTTTTTTTGTTCTGGTGTGGAAAATCGTCATTGAATGTCCTCCGCACTGGGGGTGCAGGGAAAGGAGAGTGTCTGTCAGACTCCTTCTGACTAAAAACCACCCTGTTGTCCCATCTCACACCTAGTCGCGGGAACATACGATCCTCTCGCAACCCGCCTCCACTTGCCTGGACTTCGGGTCGGGTGGGGAGGGAAGTGAGGTGTTTGTCTTCTCCGACAAATCTCTCCATTCAATGATGTGCCTTATTTTTTTTCCTACAGGGTGCGTTAGACGGCGTACTGCGCAGCTACCGCGAGTGTGGATCACGCTGTAGCGCTCGCCTGGCGCGAGCTCTCGCGCTTCAAGTGGCGCGGGCGCTCGAATATTTGCATGCAAGGAGGGTGGTGTATAGAGATCTTAAGGTATGTATCATTTAAAAAAAAAAGAAAAACGTTTTGGCGATACTCAGTACTATTTGCAGTCAAAATAATCTTATAGATACTGAGCACCTTTTGGAAGTCAAATAAATCTGACATTCAGCACATTTTGCAAGTCAAACTAGTCTTACACTCAGTACTTTTTGGAAGTCAAAATAGTCTTATACTGAACACCTTTTGGAAGTCAAATAAATCTGACATTCAGCACATTTTGCAAGTCAAACTAGTCTTACACTCAGTACTTTTTGGAAGTCAAAATAGTCTTATACTGAACACCTTTTGGAAGTCAAATAAATCTGACATTCAGCACATTTTGCAAGTGATTGCAAGCCTTACACTTAGTACTTTTTGGAAGTAAAAATAGTCTTATACTGAACACCTTTTGGTAGTCAAATAAATCTGACATTCATTCATTTGCAAGTCAATCTAGCTTCACACTCAGTACTTTTTGGAAGTCCAAATAGCCTCATAATCAATACTTTTTAAAGGTCAAAGAAGTCTCATACTCAATTACTTTTTGAGGGCATTTATGGATTTAAAAAGTTAAATAAGACCAAACGCCCAAACGTCTACCTTTCACCAGAGCAGTCTTTTAAAACTCTAATCTTGTGTTATTAACACGCTTTTATTAGCTTGGTATGTGTAACGGAATCTTTGGACGTGATTTTCGCCCCCTTCAACGTCGGGTTAATATGAAACTTTGCACACTTATCAAGGAACGATGACAATGCAATAATTTAATGGGTAGTATTTAAACGAGCGACAATAAATTCAAGTTAAAGATGTAAAAAATACTGAATATGGCTTACTGAAATACTAAGTGGGCGACAAACAGTGGGCGAATACAAATGTTTAAAACAGCGACTTATTAGTACTTTGGCAACATAGTCGACGGAGCCCCGCTGCGGGGCTCCTATTTCCGTCCGCAGGGTCTAAAGTAACCTAACACGAACGAGATGACGGGAGCTGAGTTCGCTCGCTTTGCTCGCTCACTTCAGCTCCCGTCATCTCGTTCGAACCTAACCTGTCCGTGTCGGGGTGCCCTAAGCTCCCGAACTCGCTCCGCTTGCTCTTGTACCAATTCGTTGAAAACACAATTATACCCGTATGCCCGCGCTGCACAGCGATGTCGCCTTCATTTACGATGAAGAATAATATGCTAATATAGAAAAAATAGAACCCCAAATACAATTATAGTATGTCACAATATTATTACTGCAGCTCACAAAAACCTCCTAAAAGGTATGCCTCAAACCGGATAAATAGTTGCTTACTTAGTATAATAGTCGCCCATTCAGTATATTTTTCACCCGGTTAATTATTTCCCTAATTTAAATAGTTTGTCCCAATATCTTTACCAGTATCTTCAGGATGGGGTGCTTCATGTCAATTGTTATAGTATTTTATTGACAGATATTGGTTAGTAAGTAGTTAAAAGTGGTGGTTAAACATTTTTTTGTTAATCACACTATACTTAATTGAAATTTATTGAAAATTATTTTTTTTCTTTATAGTAGGGTTTTCTATCAAAGTGTGTTTCTTAGTTTTTTTAACTATTATATTTTTATGTTACAGTCTGAAAACGTACTCGTATGGAAGATGCCTCGACCTGGCGATGAGTTAAGTGGAGCTCCGCTCAACGTAAACGTCAAGTTAGGAGATTACGGTCAGTATTAATATTATAATATTTTTGATGCTAAATAAATAAAGGTTACAATACGATTTCAAAAGTTTATAAAGTCGATAAGTTCAATAAATAAATAAATAAATCGTTTTTGTAAATCATTCTGTTTTAAAATATTGAAGTCCTAACATAATTGATTTTTCGACTAGTTTCGATCTCAACTATGTCTTTAATACTCGTATTTATGTGACAAGCATCCATAAACACACGTCTTTTTGTAATGGGCACAGATAATATAATACAGATGCCTCATCCCATACAAAGAAACTGTGCCGACGTAACTATTATTTTTATAAGTACTTCGATCGATTAGCAGCGACTTGTAAGTAAAAGGGTTTTCTCGGTTTGTGACATTTTTTTCATTAAATACAGTGACGACTAGTTTTAAAATTAATTTTTTGCACGTTTTTACATTTTCATTGTACCAAAACGTGTAACAATATAAATTAAAAAATTCGAGTGGAATGCCTTAAAAATTTAAAAACGCGCCATCTATTGGCATCAATTTTAAATGATTCATTCAAATAATCTTTGAAATGTGAGTTAAGAGCTCAATATTCCTTAATTTTGTGCTGAGGGGAGTCAATTAAACTAGAACATAATTTTTTTATGATCGTCTCTAGAAAATCTTAATAATTTACCAAACTCAATGACAAATCAAAGCTTATCACGCCATCTAGTGCAATTCATTCGAACCAAATTTTCTTTCATCGCGTGTAATGGGGTAGGCAGAAACTACAGAATACCATTTGCTACGATGATGGGGTGGGACTACAAAACTAAAATTTTTGGAACTTGAGAGAGCGCAGAGATCCTTACTTAAGGTCATGTTCTTTAAACCCTTTAGGTACCCCACTCACAGCCTCTACCTATTATCTGACCTTTTGTCGGTAAGAAAGCTTTATTTGCTTCAACTTGCACTAAAAAAGCACAAATCCCTCCCGTATGATCCCTCTAAGCCAAAAAGAAGAATAAGCTACTTAGTCGCTCCAACGGTTAAGGTTAGATCTGCTTTCGCTAAACGACAATACCCAAGACAATCGGCTTATCTATACAACTTGCTGAATAAAGAATAACGAATATATTCCATGAAGCTTCGGGACTGTAAAAAAGTTGTAACCGATTGGCTTAAAACTAAAACCTACGACGATGTTGGGTCTATAATATCTACTTTTCAATAGCCAATTCAGTTACATTTGGGTTGTTGTGCGCAAGATTGGTAAATGAAGACTTATTTTAGCTTCTCTCGATCCCAATACACTGTCGCAGGGCAAACCGACAAACGACAACCTACCTCTTGACCGATGCCTCGTCTAGGCGTGAAGGCGTGACTAATAAACAAGCAGACAGGATATAAATTGGGAAAGTGAACTAAACATTGCTCATTATACACACCACACAACATCACTCTCACACTCACACCCACATTCACTCACACACCCACACTCACTCATAATACACATTCCACGCGTACATGCGCGATCGGGCCTTTTTCTACATAACGCTCATTTATTTATTTGCAGAGCTGTTTGTCTAATTTTTAAGTTACCTTTTTATTTTATTGATTTATTTAATTTTTTTTTTTCGCCTCTCATGTTTACATTGTCTACATTTCAATTGCATAAATATTACAAGTGGAAGTGCGGAGTCTCCTAATACAAGCAATTCCTTGCTTAAAAGGTGATCTCCAATAATATTATGTATCAAATGCCCTGTTGTAATTGAAATAAACGTTTTTTTTTTTTTTTTTACGATCCTAATCCTAATCCTCCTTTACTCTTTTTGTTACAATACGCTTTAGCTCGGTATGTATGTATCTATGTAACGGAATCTTGGAACGTGATTTTCACCCATTTTAAATCGTCGGATTAATTTGAAACATTGCACACTAATCAAGGACCGATGACACTGTAATAATTTAAATAATTTGTTCCATTATCCTTACCAGGATCATGGGACATGATCCTGGACATCCTTACAAGGATCATGGGAATGAGCGATTGAAATAAAAAGTAAACAAAACTAAAAAAACACGCTTCAATATAAAAATAAGGAAAATAATTATCAATAAATTTAAATTAGGAATATTGTTATTAACAAAAAAAATTTTTTAAGGTTTAAAAGTGTGGCATGCTTTTTAAGATATTTTCAAAATGACTCTACTTTTACCAATATATCTATCAATAAAATATAATAACAATTGATATCAAGCACCACACGCTTTTTTACAATAATATATTTTTTTTTGTTAATCGCACTATTCTTAAATTTATTGAAAATTATTTTCAAATTTTTGTGTTTGGTTTTATATTAAAGCGTATTTTTTATTTAATTTTTTTTAACTATTATTTATTTTGTCCAATCAGTACAATAAAACGAGGTTAAATTGATTAATTTTGAAATTAAAATTGACATAAGTAACTATTTCAATTAAATTTTGAAAAATATGATTAAAATGCAGTATTGGTGACTTCACAAAAAAAAAATATACCCAATTTTTTTTTCCCTAATTTTGGAGAAACGATAAAAAACGAGCCTATGAACGCTAAAATAAAAATGGAGTTACTTTGATACCCCATTGTTTTTCACTGCAATATAAAGTAACCCCAATTTACAATGTATTTTAGTGAATTCACACTGTCCAATTCAAAATATTTTATACCATTCCCCCTCTAAAAAGCTTATTTTATTCACTGAAAATAGTGAATAAAAAGCACTTTTAATCACTGTTTTGGTGTTTAAATTTAGAACACACCAATATATATTTGACCTCCATATCAATGCAATACAACCTACTTGCGCATAAAATACTCGATACAAACTTCTTATGCAAAGAATATTCGAATTTCAAACTCCTTCGTCGATTTAATTTTGAGTTTGTTTATATTTAGGATTTTGATAATGATTTTATTTTGGTCTAGGATGTTTAGTGAATACTTATTTGGATTATAATTCTAATATTAATTGCATTGGTGTTTAATTAATTATAATGATGTAACTTAACGGAGGTGGTCACTGGCCCCTGAAACACAGGTGCTGTTTAGGTAACTCAAACTCAAAGGCTCAGCTTCAATTTACAAAAAATGTGAAGCCCTAAAGTTTCTCATTTTCTGTAAATTTTGAAGGTAATAAACCATTTATTTATTTATTATTATTTCTTGTGCTTTTGGCTTAAATCCTTCTTTTTCTTGAAGTCATGGTATAAAATATAGTATGCAACTCTTGAATAAAACGGATTTATATCGAGGGCCATGCATCACTCGCGTCGTTCAGGATTCTAACACTTGAATCACTCGCTATGCTCGTGATTCAATCATCATGAATCACTCCCTACGGTCGTGATTCACTTGTTAGAATCCTTCACTTGTTCGTGATTCATCTATGGCCCTCGCTTTAAAACCGTCCTTTATTCACTAGTTGCATAATATACTATTTTCTGCAACAAGTAAACTTATTCTTGCGCTGAGGTCGATGCAAAACATGGCTGACATGTCGCTGTTGCAAATTTTAAAAAGAAAATTGAGGTGCGTTTCGTTTTCACGGAGTTAGCTTTAAAAACCTAAAAAATAAAGTTATCATCAAAGTTACCCCGATCTCAATGTAACCCCGTTTAACCGGTACTCATTTTTCAATAAGATCCTATTTGTCTGCAGGTATAAGTCGTCTAGCCCCTCCATCGGGTACCAAAGGCTTCGGCGGCACTGAAGGGTTCATGGCGCCAGAGATCATGCGATATAACGGTGAAGAAGAATATAATGAGAAGGTAGGTTAAGACTCTTATTTAAAACACTGAAGTATTTGAAAAATATTCGTGTTATTTCGGTTTAACAAAATTAACTTTATTTGTATAAAAATAGGGCGTTTTTAGGGTTCCATACCTCAAAGGGTAAAAAAGGAACCCTTATAAGATCACTCTCTTGTCCGTCCGTCTGTCCGTGTGTCACAACCGATTTTCTCAGGAACGGGTTGACCTAGCAAGTTGAAATTTATACCAAACTAGCTTTCTGCCCGCAGCTTCGCCTGCGTGGACTACACGATTTTGGCTGTTTCGTTTTTTGCAGTTCTGGCGGGATATTGCAAATTAATATCCAAACATAGCTTTCCGCCCGCGTCATTGTTCGCGTAGACTACAAAATTTGCTCGACTTCATTATTTTATTGAATTACATAAATTACATGTAAATTAATATAAAAGCATAAACTGAACTGCCGTCGTGTTCTAATAGCTAGAGCATTGGACTTTCATTCTGGAGGTTTTGTGAGATCGATTTCCACGGGAAGGTACAAATAGTGAAAGACCACTTTGCTTGCAATTTCTGGATCCTACTACCGACACGATAGAAAATTAAGACAGTTTAGCGCAAAAGTTATCACCCGATGTTCATTGGCTGTATTGTTTTTAATAAATGTAATACTTTGGTTCTGCTTTTGGATAATGTTTTTGTATACCACATTGGTGGTTTTTCTGTCTGGTGCTAAAATGGCCAGGGTGCTAGTACTGACTCTGTAACAGGCAACGTAGAATTGCCCGTGTGAGATTCAATTTTTCCTTAAATCTATGCCTGCCAACCATAATGACTTACCCTGAGATTTATTTATGATCATTGCAAAGCAGACATTAAGGGGGCATTGTAATCGTTGAAACTCAAAGACAAAGTCAGAGGGTATCAGTAGTATTCGAGGCATGAAAACTTGTTACCCCCGAGCACATATAGTAGGTAATCATTCATTTTAACTTTAGCACCCCTTTTTATCCGTTTAAAGGATGAAATTAAAAAAAAGTCTTAAGTACGTTTTTCTTTAATTGTATTGTAGTGCAGTAATAGTAAATTTTAGGTAATTATGATAATAAATAATTTATTTTTCTTACAAACTTTAACACATCGTTAGGGGTTGAAATTCAAAAAACCTTATACATGAGTTTCTTTAATTATATTGAAGTGCAGAAATAATAAGTTTCATGTAATTTTTATGACAAACAATTTTTTTGTAAACTTTAACACCCCTTTTTATACCTTTAAGGGATGAAATTCAAAAAATCCTTAAACTTTATTTAGTTTCTTTAATTTTATTGAAGAGCAGAAATACTAAATTTCAAATAATTTTGATAATAAACGATTTATTTTTCTTATAAACTGTCACATCCTTTTTTACCCCTTTAGGGGATGAAATTCAAAAAATCCTTAAACACGTGTTTCTTTAATTGTATTGAAGAGTAGAAACACTAAATTTCAAGTAATTTTGATAATAAACAATTTATTTTTCTTACAAACTTTAACACCCCTTTTTACCCCTTTAAGGGATGAAATTCAAAAAATCTTTAAACACTTGTTTCTTTAATTGTATTGAAGAGCAGAAATACTAAATTTCAAGTAATTTTGATAATAAACAATTTATTTTTCTTACAAACTTTAACACCCTTTTTTACCCCTTTAAGGGATGAAATTAAAAAAATCCTTGGAGACGTATTTTTTATTTTATATTTAGAAGCTAAATGCCATATTTCATTCATTTCAAATTAAAAATCACAGAGTTTCATACAAAGTTTCATCCCCTATATAACTCCCTTAGGGGTTGAATTTCATAAAATCCTTCCTTATTCCTTGTCTACATTATAAAGAGAACTTCTGTGCAAAATTTCAGCTTTCTAGGTCCAAGGATTTGGGCTGGGCGTTGATGAGTCAGTCAGTCAGTCAGTCATTCAGTCAGGACTTGTCTTTTTATTTATATAGATAATACTGAGGTCTATAGTCCCTATTAGGTGTATGAAAATCAAGGTCCTGAGTTAACACGATATAAAGTTATGGACAAAATTAGATTTTCGCGAAAACTTGTAAGTTAAATAATTTTCAACTTTTTCTTTCCGGAATATTCCCTTTACTTGTGCTGTAAGACCTTGTTTTTTACCAAAATTGACAATTTTATTCTAAGTCAACCGGAAGTACCCTATAGGTTTTGGGTCGAAAACCTATATGGTAGTTCCCGTTGACCTAGAATCACGAAATTGGGCAAAAAGTAAGATCTTACAGCAAAAATAAAGGAAAAAGTGGCATCATAGCTCCTAAACGGATAAATCGATTGAGATTTAGTTTTTGTTTTGTTTTAAAGGTGACAGTATCGGGAGTGTTCTTAGCTATGTTTAATGAAAATCGGTTCAGCCGTTCAAAAGTTATGGGCGTTTTATGTTTTAGTCGGGCTGTTTTCGCAAGATATTTTGTCATAATTACGTGTTTGATAGATTATTGATCGAAGCTTGACTACTACTAGATCAATTATGCAGTTTAAAAAAATAGTCTGTGGTTTTAAATTGTTTAATGTTTATTGTTACAAAACAATATTGTTTTCAGGTGGATTGTTTCTCATACGGTATGCTGTTATACGAGATAGTGACAGTTCGACAGCCGTTTGAGGGTCATGAGGCCGTGAAGGAAGCTGTGTTGGAAGGTGCCAGACCTTCTCTTTCTCCTAGGGTGAGTATTCAGTTGAATTATTTTAATCCGTACAAACAAGATGAAAATTATTATTTTATAGGAATTTTTAAAATACTGGTATGGTATTGACTGGTATTAAAAATAATGAAAATGTGGGTTTTGGACTATCAAGAGTTGGTACGCCTTTCGAAAATATAGCCGTACACTGTAATATCTAGATTTCTTAAATTTTTGAGTTTCGGTAAAAATGAAAGCGATTAGGTTCCACCTATCAAATTAAATCACAATATTTAATATCACAAATCCTGTAAAACAGATAGCGTATCAAATAAGGTCTATACTTCATTTGAGATAACATTAGACATTTGAATACTCCCATTTTACAGCCCGTTCAACCGAAATTGACTTCTATTGCGTTGATGATATGACAAATGGCAGCTGTATTTAACAGTTAGTTTTGGTAACAAGTTTATGGTATTTCAAATGGAGTATAGTAAATGAAATCTCAAAAAAATCTCTGTTGTTTATACTAGTTGACGCTTCAAGTTTATGAAACAGATAGCTATTGTACTTTTTTTGTGGTCCAGGACCTAGAATACCCCTGCTGCATGCTAGAGACGATGCGTCGCTGCTGGTCAGGCTCCCCCGAGCTGCGACCCTCGGCTGCAGCCCTAGTCAGCGTGGCTGCCGCGCCCGAGTACTGCGCGCTAGCAGACGCCGCAGCCGCGAGGACTGCCACGGCGGCTGCAGCGTGCAGTGTGTTGGGAGTCAGTGGTATGTCATTATAAACTTTTTTTTTTTTTTTTCTTTCTTTCTTTTCTTTCTTTCTTTTCTTTCTTTTTTTAATCCCCGATGGAAAAAGAGGGGTGTGCATCTGTGTGTTTGGTATATGTGTATTAATGTATCTGTCTGTGATATCATTTCTCCTCAACGGATGAACCGATTTTAATTTCATTTTGTTTGAAAGGTGACTTTATCGAGAGTGTTCTTAGCTACGTTTGATGTAAATCGGTTCAGCCGTTCAAAAGAGTTATGGGCGTTTTACTGTTTGAATCGGGGTGTTTTCGCAAGATATCGTGTCATAATTACGTGTTCAATAGATTGTCGATCGAGACGTGACTACTACTAAATAAATTAAGTAGCATGAAATAAAAATGTTCCAAAGGTATTCAAAATTTTCCTTGTTACATAAAGTTTGAATAAATAAAAGTAATTCTTCCGCAGAGGAAGGCGTCCCAGGTTGGGAGATGTGGTACGGAGGGGGGGAGCCTGAGAGAGCTCACACACTACTGGCGACGGCGACCAGTTTCACGCATCATCACACCGTGAGGGTACTCACAGGTAAGCTTTGACAACGTTGTTTTTCTTACTCCTCCGTGAAATGTATGTGTATGAAGGACTTACCCTCATAATATCTAATACCTTTTAATTAACAATTTTTGTATATATGTATCTATATCTCGGAAACGGCTCCAACGATTTTCATGAAATTTATTGTGCAGGGGGTTTCGGGGGCGATAAATCGATCTAACTAGGTTTCATTTTTAGAAAACGACGTTTTCTCTATTTTAATCCGAGCAGAGCTCGGTCGCTCAGGTACTATTATTAATGAGTTATGTGTGGAACATGTGGGTAGCGCTACAAATGTAACGGAGTTAATTGAAGGGTACAGGCAAAAAACAGGGAATGTCCTAATTAATAGACTTTGAGAAAAACGCAGTTAAAAGTTTAGAAGTCATTTTTATTCCTTTTCTTTACTGGAATGTCATGGACATACCCGGCACTTTTCGTTTCGGCCATAAACAAAAACGTCTTTTTGGCGCCTTACTTTAAAAAAAACTTAGTTATTGAAAATAAAACTACAATTGATAAAATATAGAAAATTTGCCAATAAAAATATAAAACTTAAAACTTGTGATATTCCCTGTTCTTTGCCTGTACCCTTCAATTTGTATCATCGACCCACTATACACACCCACTAGACGCCTGATGCTTGATCTAATACATCAAAACAATTCTGTCAACTAGCTGAGGTATGAGGAACGGGACGACTGCGCTCTGATTGGTCCCTTCCCAAGGTCATACGCCTCATTAAGGATGGGACAGGTTTAAATAAACCCAGGAAGGTATCGATATTTTTACGAATAATATTGGTACTTATATTTAAAATTAATATTTCCTTTTTTATTATTAATTATACGGCGTTTTAACATTTAAGTAATAACATAAAATGTTAAAACTAAAAAAAAATATCAAAATTCTAAAGTTCACATACTTTTTTCGGTTGTTGGTTCTTAAATATAGTAATATTAAATATTAGTAAAAAGCGTAATCAAAAAATCGTTTCACAATTAAACAACAATTCAATTTAATGTCTTTATTTGTAAGGTTTCTAGTTCTATCGATAATAGATATGATAATAGGATATGGTGCATCACTAGTTTTGTTTACAAAATTATAGAGGAGAAGAGACGGCGAAAAAAATACATCAAAAAGAAAGAGACGCAAACATGTGGTGGGCGTTTTCACCTACAAACTTGACCACCCACCAACCCATGGCCCCACCGACATCTTGTCATATGGGCCGAAACTCAAGGAGACGGCTGCGGACATAGCCCGCCAAATAGGCGCGCTATCACCGCAGTCGCTTCTTGACTCCTTTACAAATCTCGTCCTGTCCCCTTTGTTCGCTCTCCCCATTCTGGGGCGGCCTCTAGCGCGTACCCCGCTCATGGGTACAGACAATATGGTACGCCTTCGCTGCCCGTCGTGTACCTAGTGCCGAGGGAAACCAATATATACATATACATAATAATCACGGTAATTGGACATTAACAAAATAAACAGTAACAAAATAAACAAAAGTAGCTATAATCTCTTTTTTTTTTCCTTCCTTTTTTTTCCCCCCTTTCTTTTCAATTTCCTTTTTTGTCTTTCTTTTTCCCTTCTCTTTTTTTTTTCTTTTTTTTCCGCTTTTTTCTTTTTTTTTTCCTTTTTTCTTTCCTTAATCTACTCCGAAGCTTCTTCACTCCTCCGCTCGTCCTCCAGACTGCTCCAGAATGCCAGCCATGGGCAAAGTCTCTGAGATTGAGTTAATAGTGAACAAAAACGCTCAACTCAAAAACCAGCTTGCAGAACTACATTCCCAGCATTTGGATGTACTGGACCAGCATCACCGTCTCCGTCAACAATTATCTGATTTTCAGCAGTGCCATGACACTCATGACCATGCACTAAAGCGTATATCTGTACTAGAAGCAGAATTGTGCGAGGCCCATAACACCATAACCTCCATGGACTCGCTGAAAGTCAGCCAAGAGGTTTCTAACACCAAGAACCTGTACCATGAGCTGATGGATAGTGCATCCGGACTGGCATGTGAGCGGCCCACCATAACCATAGACCTTACAGTGGATGATACCATAGCTAAATGTCCAATTCTAAGTAGTCATAATAAAATAAAGAAATATATTAAAATCAACAAGAGTATTAAGAAATATAAGAAACTTTTAAAAACTCAAAATGTTTACAAACATAATGTTAAACTTAGAAGAGATTTCAGAAACCTAAAAGGCCAATTAAATATATGTATTAGTAAATTAGAAACTAGTTCACAAATGTATGATGTTGACATTCAGAACCTTCAAAGGGAATTATTGAGTAGGGAAAATACACTTAAGGAAATATTTTGTAAATATGAATGTAGTCAACAGATGTTAAGTGAGCGCATGCAGGAGGCTTGTGAGTTGGTGGACCTGGTGAAGTATAGTGCAGAGAGGTATGAGTCACTGACTAACAACCTCACCTGTAGTTGTGCTGCCACTCCGCTACCTCTCATGTCACAACATGTTACTCCTTCAACCTTACCTCTTGCTCATACTGTAACAACTTTGAACCCCACTCAAAGTAATGTCTTAGTATATTCTGATGGACTAGGAACAGGTTTTGGGTCATTATTAAATAACCACTCTAAACATACAATAGTGAACCATTGTTATCATAAACTGCATTTTAATGAGCTTATTCATAAAATTCAACATACACAATTGAATGAGCAAACTACTGTAGTACTTCTTTTTGGAAATAGTCTTAGTGTAACAAAAAGGGACATAGTTAATGGTATCGACACCCTACTTAAGTTAAGATTAGGCAAATTAATTTTATGTGCATTGCCCTATTCTGACAAGTTACTTGCTCAGGAAAATGAATATATTTCAAGTTTAAATAACTTGATGCATATTTTATCGTGTCGTCATAGTGACCGTTTATTATTTTTTGACACTAACAATTTTGTTAGTGATTTTGTTTTGATTCGGGAGCATATGTTTCTTCCCAAAAAAAGTCGACATTTATTAGCTACATTGTTAGCTTTTAATATACACGCAGTTATTGATGATTTAACTGAGCCTAGGTTTAGTAATTTAACAGTATTATCCAGTTTTTCTGATAATACTACAGTAGATACTTTAAACTATTAGAGCCGACAAAAGAGAAGACGAATAGTAATATTTTACTATATCATCAAAATATAAATCGCTTCTCCGGCAAAATTTTAGACGTGGAATTGTTAGCAGATAAATACCACATGGATATTTTATGTTTTTGTGAAACCTGGTTAAAACCAGATAGGATGTTGTTTAATGTAAATAATTTTTCAGTTGCCAGCGCGTACAACAGATCCACAGTGGGTGGTGGTACCCTGATACTTTGTAATAGTCATCTTAAATATAAAGAAAGGAGGGATATCACTGCTTACTCTGTTGATCGCTTATGTGAGGTAGCATGTGCAGAGGTCGAGGGCCATACTATCTTGTGTGTTTACAGACCACCAGCATCGAATTTGTCTTTGTTTTTAATTGCAATGGAAGAATTATTAAGTAAAGTTTTTAGAGATAATAAATCAGTTTTTGTATGTGGTGACTTAAATATAGATCTGTTAGTCAATTCACCTGAAAAATGTAAGCTCATTTCATTGTTCAAATCATTTAATTTAAAACATTTATTTAATGAACCGACAAGAATAACGGCAACTTCAGCTTCGTGCATAGATAATGTATTCACTGATTGTAAAGTGAAAGATTCGTTTTTAATTAGTGGCGTTAGGTCAGACCATACTGGTCAACTAGTATCTTTTGAGTCAGATAAAAAGTTTAACCTGGCTGAATCAATTCGATTAAGACCTCTTACCAAAAATAAATTAAACTCTTTTAATAATAATGTTCTTAGCAACCTTTGTAACGCTAGTTTTGATTCAAAAGACCCCAATATAAATTACGGCACGCTGTTCTCTACGGTTTGCAAAGAATTCAACAAAACGTGTCCTGTAAAAACAGTTAAAGTCAACAATTCCAAATCGAAATTTAGTGAATGGGCCACTGTGGGCATAAGAAAAAGCCGAGATATGTTATATAATTTATATTACGAAAAATCTTTGACTTCCGATCAAGCTTTTCACACTTATGTTAGAAACTATTCCAAAATATTCAAAAGAGTCTGCGCTCAAGCAAAATCTCAAATAATTATTAACAAAATTGGTGTTTCTAGTAATAAAATAAAAACTGTGTGGCAAGTAATTAATAGAGAAACTGGAAAGACACAACAACGCGATCAAAATGAGTTGTCTTTGAAAATAGCTAATCAAACCATTTCTGATAAGCAAGAAGTCGCTGAGACATTAGAAAATTTCTTTACCAACATTCCGTTAGAGGTTACGAAGTCTCTTCCCTCCTCATCTAAATTAGCTGAAGATCTCCTTAAAGAAAACTTTACTAAAGAGATACCAAACTTTAATTTTAAACCAATATGTATTGATACAATTAAGAACGCGTTCAAAAGTCTCAACATAAAAAATACTGAAGACTTATGGGGAATATCCGTTAGGGTTCTTGGAGGTATTATTGACTCAATTGCTCCTATCCTGACAGGCATATTCAACCAATGTTTGGACAGCGGCACGTTTCCCGACTTAATGAAACACAGTAAAGTAGTACCAATTTTCAAATCAGGATGTAAGAGTGATCCCTCTAATTATAGACCTATATCTGTGCTTCCAGCATTGAGTAAAATATTCGAAAAAATCATGCTGGACCAGATGTTGTCTCACTTTAACTCAAATGGGATTCTGCATAGTCAGCAGTTTGGTTTCACGAAAGGTAGGTCGACAACGGACGCGGGAGTAAAACTCATCAGCCACATTTTGGAATCTTGGGAGAAGTCCCAGGATGCCATTGGCATTTTCTGTGATCTCTCAAAAGCGTTCGACTGCGTTGACCACAACACACTGATCTGTAAATTACACCACTACGGAATTCGAGGACAAGCTGCTGATCTTGTGCTTTCCTATTTATCAAACAGGCAGCAAAAAGTTAATGTTAATGGGGCGACGTCTTCCGGGTCTCTAGTCAAGATGGGCGTGCCTCAAGGTTCAATTCTCGGCCCTTTCCTTTTTCTTGTTTACATTAATGATCTCCCTTTTATGATGGCCAAATTATCTGATATAATTCTATTTGCTGATGATACTTCGCTAATTTTTAAAATAGATAGGAAAGATACGGATGTCTTACATGTCAACGAAAGCCTAACTATTCTCTCAAAATGGTTCGCAGCTAACAATCTTTTACTGAATGCGAATAAAACAAAATGTCTAAAGTTCTCTTTACCAAATGTACCACAGCGTGATTTAAATTTGTATCTTGACGGCAAAAATCTTGAAGTTATAGCGGAAACTGTTTTCTTGGGGATTACTATCGATTCAAAACTGCAGTGGGGCGCGCACATTAGAACTCTTTCAGGTAGGTTAAGTTCAGCTGCATATGCAGTAAGAAAAATGAGACAGTTAACTGATGTAGCTACAGCTAGGTTAGTATACTATGCTTATTTCCACAGTATTATGTCTTATGGCATTCTGCTGTGGGGGTCTGCAGCAGACGTTGACTCAATTTTCATCCTACAAAAGAGGGCAGTCCGCGCGATCTTTAAAATGGGCCCTCGCGAGTCACTCAGAGAAAAATTTAAAGAGATCGATATACTGACTCTGCCTTCACTTTATATTTTGGAATGTATTATGTATGTCCGCAAAAATCGAAGGCTTTTCAAAATTAGAAGCGACTTCCATAATTTAAATACACGCAGTAAGCATGAAATTGTAATACCCAAATTCAGATTAACGAAAACTAGCAAGTCTTTTCTTATAAACAGTATACGCTTTTATAACAAGTTGCCAAAGGCAGTTATAGAACTGACCGATGGAAAGTTCAAAAACTACATCAAACGTGTCCTTATTAAAAAAGCATATTATAAAATCAAGGACTACGTTGAAGATAAAAAAGTTTGGCTATAGCTCCTTCTGCGCATGTGGCTTCCCTGGTAACTCATAAACGGCACAAATATGTGGATGTCTCTAACTATTCTCAATCTCATTTTTTCTTCTTTTGATTAGACTCTTTACAATGGTTTTCAATCATATTTATACGCCCTTCTCAAAGAATAGTTACAGCACTGATATCAACATTTGTGCCTCATGTTAAATTTAGTTTTGATATACGGTTTTCTTTTTACTACCTTTGTATAGATTCTTTTACCGATTGTTTTGTGAATGTGTGAACATTGTAGGCCTTCTAGATTTCTAGATATGCTTGTTAACATTTGTTAACTTTTCATCTTGTTTTACAATCTTTTATTTACTTTGTTTAGTTTTTACGACTTATTGTCGGGCCTACGTTGTCCCCCCATATCTAAGTACTAATGCTGTAACATGGAAATATTGTAAAACCAAACCATTTTAAAAGAGTAACCATGGAGTTTCTTGCCGGTTCTTCTCCATAGGAAACGACCAACCCGAACCGTGCACCTTTTGCCGACGTTTTATAAGTGCCCATGTAGGCCTATGTGAAATAAAAAATTTTGAATTGAATTGAATTGAATTGAATTGAGCCGCCGGAAGTTGGCCTCCGAGGCTACGAGATCCCCGTAGTAGATTGGTCTTTCCTCCGTGCGAGTGATCCCATTCATTTTCTCTCGTCGCTGATCAACATACATGGGGATCTCCACAATATGTGGTCCAAACATTCGTCTTCCTCTCCGCAGTAGCACACGCTAACCTCACATAACTTCATTTCATGCAGTCTCTTTCGGAAGCATCCATGCCCGGTCATAATCTGCGAGACTTGATAGTCCGGCTCGACCCAAGTCGCCTTGAGTCTTGCCGCCACATCCGGGAAGTACCGATATAGCTCCCTACCCCTGTTCTCCGTTTCCCATCTCTGCTGCCACTTGGTTACAGCCTCGTCCGCGATGACCCTTTTCCCTGTCCTGAACTCATCCCGAGGTAGGTGGCGGATATCGTCAATCATGCCCGCACAGGCCACCTCGAGGTCGGCCGGCAACACCCCTGCCAAGACAGGTAGTGCTGCGGTGCTGACGGACCGATAGGCCTTCGTCAGAAGGACGAGTGCGGGCCTTTGTGTCCTCTGCAACACCGACCTGACCATGTACGTGTCCACGCGCCTCCACCAGCACCCTGCCGCGTACGTCACAATGAGCACATAAATGCCCTTGTACAGGACCTTAAGGGCCCTGTACCGCACGCCCCAGGATGAGGCAGAAACGCGCGACATCTTGCCCAGCCCCGCTGCAGCACGCTCGCCGATGGACTGAGCGTGTTCTCCGAACGACATATTTGCGTCGATCACCACACCCAGAACCTTTGTGGATCGTACGCTCTTGACTGAGGTCCCATCGAGCCGCACCGTGGGAGGACGCTTGGACAGACCACCCCTCAGAGTCATGGAATACGATTTTGAGGGGGAGAAACCAAGCCTGTTGCGGCCCCCCCCACTCGCTAATAAGTGCCATGGCGCACGAGGCCGAAGCCTCTATGCCGGATCGAGAGTCCGACTCGATGAGAACCGTTACATCATCGGCGTACGCGACCACTTTCACGCCGTCCGGGTATGGCAAACGGAGCAAGTCGTCTAAGAGAAGGTTCCATTGTGATGGTCCCAATACAGAACCCTGCGGGCACCCCATGGTCGAGGTCTTACACACAACCCTGCTCCCCGCGAAGAGGCCGACTCGGCGGTTGCAGAAGTACGCCGCCAGCATCCGATAGATGTTTGGCGAGCACCCCCCCTCTTCGCCTTGAGCATGATCATGGGCCACCACGCATTGTCGAAGGCCCCTGATATGTCCAGGAAGATGGCCTGGACATACTTGGAGCGGCTATCTTTGACGGTGTTAACTATTTCATTCAGTGCCGTCAGCGTTGACCTACCGCGAGAGAACCCGTGCTGGCATGAAGACACCCCGCGCGTGATTGTCGGTGCAGACTGCAGTAAAATGCGCTCCAGGATTTTGCCCAGAACAGGGAGAAGGGTGATGGGCCGATACGCTTTGGGGTCGGTTAGAGGTTTGTCGTTGCCTTTCGGCAGCACAATCAAACGACCGTCCTTCCACGTATCGGGGAAAACGCCCTCGGAGACGCACATGCCAAACATGTGTGTCAGCTCGGCACCCGCCGCCAGCCACACACGCCTGACAATGCCCGCCGTAATCCCATCGATACCCGGGGCCATGTTAGGAAGGTCCCTGACTATTTTCTCGAGGTCCTGCCGCGAAGGAGGAGGCGCATCCCGACCCGACGGAATGCAAGCAGCCGCCAATCGAACCCGCCGGTGGTACGCAGTATCCCGTGTCCCGTCATCGGGACAAAGCGCACCACGAGTCCACGCATGGCGGCGCCCGCATCCGCGGCGTATCCTTCCGCAAGCCTCGTGCCGTTCACCACGTTGGTTGGCGGTCTGAAACGACCGCTGGCAACTCTATACGCCATCCCCCAAGGGTCCTGGTTCCCTGACTCTGCTTGCTTGCGGAAGAAGTCGAACTGCGCCTTCTCCATCGAAACCCTATATCTACTGCGGCACTCATGAAACTCATGTCTCGCATTCAGTTCCATGTCACCACCCCGCTTCATTGCACCCTGCCAAGCTTTCCTCGCCTTATTATGCCTTCTACGCAAGGCCTCCAACGAGGGAGACCACCACTCATATCCTTTGTCTTTCTTTCTATCCCCACATGTACCCAGACATTCTGTTGCCGTCCACGCGATAAGCCGCGTGAACTCTTTGCATACATCTGAGGCAGGCTTCGCCCAATCAATCCCACCCACGCGCTCTTGGATCCTTACCTGGAATCGGTCCCAGTCCACGCCGCGCTCCCGGAACCTCATCGGAACAACCGACGGTTCCGCAGAAGCAGGCGGGGCCGGTACCCGCTCTTTGTTGCCGCCCAGCCTGTATGTGATGAGCCGGTGGTCGCTACAGCTCGCATCTTCGATGACTCGCCACTCAGCAACAGCCACCCCACGCGTCGAAAAGGTGACGTCGATGGAGGACTCTCCGTTCGCCGTGTAGAAGGTTGACGGCTGGCCTTCCACATTATGAACGACCAGACCGTGCGCCAACAGAAAGTCCTCCATTTCCTCCCTCCGGCGGGCCACTTCACGGCCGCGTCGGGTGTAGTGTCGCTGCTCCGAATGCCACAGGGGTGAGTGGGCGTTGACATCCGCTCCCACAAGGATACGACAGTCGCCAGCGCCCCCCAGCACTCTGGTGATATGCTCCAGGTGGGGTGAAATGTCCTCAGAGTACTGGAAGTATGCGCTGACGACCGTCACCGACGAACTCCCCCAGGCCACATGACAAACGATGCAGTGCGAGTTCGTCAGATGCCGCAGCACAGTGCACACGACGTCGAGGCGCGGCAAGTAGACGCCCACCTTGGGGCAGGGACCTTCCGGCAGCACCAGCTGCCCTAGGGTCGCCACCGATGGTCGCACCGCAACGTACGGCTCCTGCACCAGAACCATATCCAACTTCCATTCAGCAGCTATGGCTGGAAGCTCCGCCGTCGCCGCCGCTGAGCCTTGCAGGTTGAGTTGCCCTACCCGGAGACTATCCATGATAGTTCGTGGAGCTCACGGACCGCTGTTCCGCATTTGCCCGGGCAGGGCAGTCACTTGATGCCGTGCGGTGCGTTTGCGCACCCTTCCGTCCGAACTTCTTACACGTCGCGCATGTTGGGGTCGCAGCCTGGCACTCGGCGCTCTTGTGCCCGTCCTCGCCGCAGTTGCCGCATGTCATGGCTTTTGCCCGGCAGTATTTTTCCGGGTGCCCATATAGTTGGCACCTATTGCAGCAGGTGACGGAAACGTGATCCGTCACCTCTACGACGTCCCATCCAATGTACAGGCGTCCCCTCTCTACGAGTTTTCGCCTCAGCTCCTGGGTGACCTGACACACCCACCGGGTCCGGCCACCGTGCCGGCTCCTCTTGTAGAGGAGACGGAGTTCCCGTCCCAGTCTCTCGCTCGACCAATCCTCCTCATCCTGCAAGTTCTGTTCTTTTATTTCAGCCAGTACCTCCTCCAGGGTCGCGTCTTTGCCGATGCCGTTGAGCGCCAACAGCGGCTGTCGCTCCGTCGGCGACGCGTCGCGGAGTGTGGTGGGGACCGCCTTTCTCAGGGCGTCTGCCGCGGCCGCGGATGTCGTCTGTACGACGACACCCGCGTTCCCCACCTTTCTTACGCCGGCGATTTGCAGCCCCAACTGCCCGGGCCGAACTGCCCCCAGTAGAACTCGCCGCGTGTCGTCGGCCGTCTTCATTTCCATCTTCTGGTCTTCTGCCGGGTATATGACCACTGAGGGACCCAGTGGTCGGGGTATGGGGACCGGTTCTTGGTTCCTACCCAAACGCAAGGCGTTCGCGAAACTCCGCTACTCCGGGCCCCACACTTCGAGCCTCATCGCCCTCCCGCTGCTGTCCCTGTGAAAGCTCGGCACTGACTGCGCGGGTCTCGGCTACCATCAGGCGCAGGGTCAGATGTGCAATTACGGCACTCAGTCGCTCGGTGTGCGCTCCGATCGGCGCAATCTCGTCCATATTTAATTTGCTGGTTTTGGATCTCACCGCGTCCATAATCCCTTTGGTGCTGTGAGTAGCCAGACCAGCAAGCTGCGCAACCGGGGCCATCGCCAGGGGGTCAACATCGGCGCCATGCTCGGACACCGCCATCACCTCCGGCTCCTCATCATCCACTACCGCCACAGGGGCAGCAGCTGGCACTTCCCTTCTCTTGGCGATCCTACGCCTCATCGCCTCCTGCACCTCCTCCGGGGACGAGAGCAGTCTCTTGGCACCCACTTGCGGCAGGCCCTTCTCTGCGCTCTTCCCTCGGGGAGGCGGCGACAGCACGAACATTGTCGACGTCGGTGTGGAAAACATCTGCGGAGGTTTGCGAACCGGCGGCTGACACGCCACCAAACCTTCCCTCCTGATCTCCTCCAGGGCCTGAAGCTCTTGCTGCTTCTCTCTAATTGTGGCCTCCACCAGCTCTTGCTGGCGGCGCTCACCCTCTTCCTCGTCCATCACGTTACGTCACTTCTTTCGCTTTTTCTAAGTCTATTGCGCGCGTTCGTGCATTAAATTAATAACAAACAAATAAATGGAGGACACAAATGGTCCAAACCACCAACCACACGTCTGAGTGTCAATATCACAAGCGTCTCTATCGCAGTCACAATCGCGCACAACAAAAAACAAAAAAAAAAAAAACAAAAAAAAAAGTACTAACGATTATTGGTCATCCAAGCGTCCCTTTCGCAAACCAAAACGAACGAAACGTTATTGGTCACAAAACGAAGCCGCGGGCACAGCTAGTTACAAAATAAAAAAGGCTTGGGTCGACTTTCCAGACGGCAAGCCGATCCAAACCAGCCAAACAGCCGCCGCCGCCGCTGCTTTACCCTAGACAGCCGCATGCAGCTGGGCACCAGTGTATTTCATGGAGCGACAGCCCCTTAACAAGACTGGTGTCAGATTTTCGCCTTCTGACTATCAGTTTAAGCCTGATGAGCAACCTATTTTCTTTAGACAAGGCAGATCCTGTGATGGTGACGGCAATCTGTCGCGTTGGCAACAAGATGTGGCTCGGCGATTCGGCTGGCAGGATCTCTGTTTACTCGTAAGTTGCATGCAATGACACTTGTTTTTAACCGACTTCAAAAAGGAGGAGGTTTTCAATTCCACTGTTTTTTTTATGTTATTTACCTCAGAACTTTTTATTTGAAAGCTGGTGCTTGTCGTGTGGTCCCATTTATCAAAATCTGATATAGAACTTCGGAGATATACATCAGAAATCTTCTATAAATGATGGCAAATCACTCGGGATAGCTGCAATCGCATGTCTGTTAATTGTTTACAACATTTCATAACATAACATCACACTGGTACGCTCTAAAGGGAACTGATGCTCAGCTGTGAACAGTTCACCCTGTTCATACCCTTATTCCAACGTTTTCTTTTTATTATCATTAGGCTCGCGCTTGACCACTATCTCACCTGCTGGTTTTGTTCAAGTTTCATGTTTTTGGGTAAATCTATTCTGGAATTACTTTGGGCATTATAGGTACCCAACCTATAGAACTGGTCCATTATGTACTACAATTATAAAGAAAAAAATATAAAAACTTTTGTACAATATTATGATCAGCAATCCGTCGAAACACGACACGATTTAAAGTGTAAAATACGCACAAGTTTTGAATTGTTGAACCGATTTTCATCAAAGATAGCTAAGAACACTCTCGACACTGACTTTTCAAACAAAAAATAAATAAAACAGAATTGGTTCATCCGTTTAGGAGTTACGATGCTACAGATACAAGTCAAACTTATAATGCCCCTTTTTATCCGCGGGATTTAAAGCGCATCAAAGTTCAAGAGTGGGGGCTTGTGACGTCACTTTGTCAGTATTAAGTGTTGCACACCGTGACGTCACACGATATTTCAACGCACTGTATCGTTATAGTTTTTGTTTATGTGGCAAAAGAAAAAAAACGTGTCCAATATTTGTAAATTATCTAACTGTTGGACTAAATAGACATTTTTGTCAACTTCCCTATTTGCCAGGTATTAACAATTGCCTAGTGAATTTCTACTGTCCTGTTTTTCTGACTTACGTTACCGCATTTACTGACTATTTAAACTCGAATATCCGCCTTATTGACATTCTTTAAAGCTTATAATTGTTTGTAGCGCATCAAGCTGTGCCCTGATCTGGTGTGTGCGAGTACAGGAGTCAGTTGGAGGTGCACCTTCCAGTGTAGCAGCACTTCAGGGGCTACCCAGGTTGCAGCGAGTCGCTGTAGCTCTTAGTTGTGGCAGGTAATACACCAAACCCGTACAGTACAACTATTTTTTTAATGTCCCTCGGCAATCATCGTGTTTCCGAATACAAACGAAGGCTTGTTTCCATTTAGATCAGTTATTAAATTTATCGTGTATAATAATCTGAATTCAGAATTAAGTACTTTATTGTTGTTTTTTACTGTATTTATAGAATGCTCTTCTGTTAATATTAGATACTATTTTTTTTTTTATATAACTGAAAATAGTGTATCAGTAGGCTCAAATATCAAACATCTCAGTGATCAATCCTTATAAAAAACAATCATTGATTACCACGAAGTTTGCGCGCCGGCCTCTTTATGAAAAGCTGGTTTAACCGGTCGTGTGCCGTAATTACCCAAATAATTATAAAATACTAGTTGACCCGTCGAACTTCGTCCCGCCTAAAAAAAAATTAAAATAAAAGATTTTTTCTAAAATAAACGTAGCCTAAGTTACTCCTTATTACATTAGCTACCTGCCAATAAAAGTCCCGTCAAAATCGGTCCAGCCATTTCAGAGATTAGCCGGAACAAACAGACAGACAGACAAAAATTGTAAAAATGTTATTTTAGTATACACTAAAATAACATTTTTTACATTTTAATATATTCATATACATGTAGTAAAAAACGATTATTTCAATATTACAAATAAACACTCCAATTTTATTTATATGTATAGATGTATAGATTGTGTCTCGCGTGGATCCACGTTTCGGGCATTCAACCGGTTGAAGTGGAAAAATGCCGTGTTACTCTATGCTCAAGGTGAAATGATTGAATCCTGGTTATCATATTTTCCAGGCTATTCCTAGTAACTTCCCGTCGACCGGAAGCAGAAGGCAGCTTCGTGTTGACTGAGCTGGGCACTGCAACTGAACTGTGTTGTCTAGCAACAGTACCATCTCCTCATGGGTGAGTTAACTGAGCAATTTCTCAGAGTAATTTTAAGTAATTGGTTTTTAGGGTTCCGTACCCGAAGGATCCAAAAGAAAGCGCTATTGCTGTCACTCACATGTCTATCTGTCCGTCGTCTATTACACAGGTTTTCAGCCAAATGGTTGGTCATTTTCTTCATCACAGTCTTCAAATTTTCACAGTATAAGCATCTTGTTGATCCAAAGCCATACACATAAAATATTTTAAATTTTTTGGGAGCCCCTCCCATGCAGTAAACAAAATTGACCTACCTATTATCGTTGTTTACAGCTCTTTGAGTAGACAATTACTGCAATTTTGGTTTCAAAAAATATTTGAAAACATAGGAAGCCACCAAAGTCATTTTTTCTTAACTTCCCATTGACCTATAAACAACAATAACAATAATTTTAATTAGGAAAAATGAAAAAATACATATTTTCACGTTACACTACTATAATATTATGGCATATTTCTGCTCAATCTTGTGAATGTTGGCCCCGATGCTAGAAAAATCCTGTGTTATAGGGGCCAACCATTCGTCCGTTATGGTTGTTTAAAAAGAAAAACTTTGTAAGCAAAACGTGTAACAGTAGCAATAATATGTGGGTAAGGTATAATTAGACACATTTAGACACCGTAAATCACCCTCACACCTGTGTGAGGGTGATTTACGGTGTCTCTCTTTGTGTAAGTATATGTGTACGTGATACTAATAATTATTTATTGGCATGTTGGTTTAACCAGACTTCTATTTCATCATAATCTAGGGTAAGGAGGTATTCTTTAGTTATTTTGTTCATGAACAAGAAATTTGGTGATAATGTTTATTATGACGTATATTTTACTCACACATGCCAATATATTGATAAATCAGATTTTTTTCTTTGAAATGCCTTCATTTTTACTATTACGACCAACTTGATTTTTTTTTCTTTTAAATTCCCTTATTTTTACTATTACAACCAACTTGATAGTACGCAAAATACGCGCTTAGTCGTGGAGTTGCGGAAACAGCCCATAGCAACTAACTAAACAACTTGATTTTGCGGTTTGGTACGGAACCCTAAATGCGCGACACACACTTGGCCGGTTTTTTTATATTTAATTTATTTCTTCAACTCTGATTCAGTTGAAATACTCATGCAGTTTTTATAAAATTTCAGAATGGTTTTGTGTTATGTCGATGCTTTCGTCAAAGACTACCTACTCACCACCAGTCAACCCACACATTAGTGCTTGTAAAATGACCACCAGAAATTATTTCGTAGCCTACCAATAAATCAAACATGTTCTATCACGTTTTCATACCATTTCGCTAGACAAATCGCACTCTTGAATAATTCAAAATGCCCAGACCTTAAAAACTTACTTTAAAACCCTGTGTTGAAAAACAGCCCGAATAGGGATGTTTTCTGGGTAGAAAAATAATAATTATATTTAGCCCGTCAGTGAGATTATCAAATATTATTAGACCCGTATTTTTTGCTTTATCAAATAAATACAAATTGACAAAGGTAAAGCGCATCAAAGTTCAGGAGGGCTTGTGACGTCACTTTGTCAGTATAAAGTGTAGCACACCGTGACGTCACACAATATTTCAACGCACTGTATCGTCGTATTTTTTTGTTTACGTGGCGAAAAAAAATACGTGCGCAATATTTTTAGGTTATCTAACTGACGGACCAAGTAAATATTTTTTGTCAACTACCCTATTACGAGTTAGAAAGAATCGGTCACTTAAGTACCCAGTCAATACTTTTTTGAAGACCTTTTGCTCATTTGCCAACAATTGCATTTTGTTAAAGTTAGGTCACTTTCATTGTAAGGGTTTGAAATGATCACTTAACACCTTGTCACCGAATATCCTCGTGTCTCATATATATCCACTTGATGCAGTTGGGAAGTGTGGGCGGGCGGAGACGGGCTGTACTCTTACTCGGTAAATATGGGCGGCGTGTGCGGCGCGGATGTACTGATGGAGCAGCCCCGCGTCACTCTCATGGCGGCGCCCGAAGACGAGCCCTTCGTTATTGTGTATTGTGATCCCGGTGAGTGCAGGATGCTATTTGTTACGTATTTTTAAGGATAGGGGACAACCACGATATAAGGGAAATTCCTAGAGTCAGGCATAGTTATTTTTAAAATAACTAATAGGGTATGCAACGGTCATATAATAGGGTTATTAAAACGCGAGTGTGATAATAGTATCACACGAGTGTTTTAATACCTAATTGTTTGCTGTTGCATACACTATTTTATCTTCACTTATACAGTTGAAATAAAAGTTTTAATGTTTATAGCACTCATACTTTTTAATTTATTGGAGCGTATGGGCTGAACTGTAATGGTATTATTTTTTTAATTTTACCTATTCACGAAAAAATATACTATAATATATAATAAATACAGCGACGATTCGTTTTATAGTATTTTTTGCTCGCTTTTACAGTTTCATTGTACCAAAATGTGTTACAAAACAAATTTAAAAAATCAAGTGGATGCCTCAATTAAGAATCCAATATTGTAAGAACATAACATTTTTATGAAAGTCTCTACAAAATCTTAATATTTCACAAACCTTAATAGCAAATCAAAGCTGATCACGCCATCTAATGCAATTTATTTGAACCAAATTTTCTTTCTTCGTGTTGAGTGCCCGTGCCAAAGAGTATCATGTTACCCAGTTACTGGGTCGTGGAGGTCAGATAGGCAGTCGCTCCATGTAAAACACTGGTACTCAGCTGCATCCGGTAAGACATGAAAACTGACCCCAATATAATTTAGCCACGAGCTCCTCTCACATAACGTCAGCAAGATAATATCTGAGGGCTTAGAGTGAGTTTTTACTCAAGCTCATTCGTTTTAACGTATACGTCAATTTGTTTTGAAACTGGATAAGCGCCGTCTGGTGACAGTAAAGTGAAACCTCTTTTTTTGTATACATTTTAAGATCGAGTGAGTTTTTTACTTGCTCACTCGTGAAAACGTAAACGATCTCTTATGTATGCAAAAAAAGAGAATTCTCCTTACCGTCACCAGACGGCGCTTATCCAGTTTCAAAACAAATTGACGTTTACTTTAACGTAATCTGGCGTGAGACAGAACGCGCACTCCTCCTCCCGCAAGTCCTCTGGTCTTTTAAAGTGAAACCTCTCAGTTTGCTCTGGTATTTCCACTAATAGTAGTCGATTATATCAAATTTGTTTAGATGTAAAACTGTGTGAAGTATTTGTTACAGTAGTAATTATCATTTATCATCTTGGTCTTCAGCCTTTTAATCTTTCCACTGCTGGAACACAGGCCTCCTCTCTGTGAGAGGGAATAGGCCGTAATCCACCACGCGGGCCTAGTGCGGGTTGGTGGATGTCACATGTCTTCAAATTTTTGGTTCTAGGACATGCCGGTTTCCTCACGATATTTTTCTTCACCGTTTTTAGAGCAGTGGTGATGAAATATGTTACACAAAGTGATTTGCCTGCATTGAATCGAACCCACGACCTTGGTTCATGTTAGTTGCGGCCGTTACCACTGGGCCACCATGATCATCAAGTGGTTTAATATCGACGCTCCTTTTCCAGGTGTCTGCGTCTACCAGTGGTCAGTTCGCACCAAACAGCAGTGCGCTCGACTGGACTGTAGCAAGCTGGTGCCTTGTTCTGAAAGTCTGCAGTCCATAGCTTTGGATGAGCATCTTACTGAAGACAAGTGTAGGGTGAGTTATCTACTTAATAAAAATCACAAATACGTTTATTTGTCACACAAGGTACTGCCTAAACCGTTGGGTCTAGAAGAGTGAAATTTTGCTCGAAGTTTCTTGTAACGAAGGTGGCTTTCGAAAATTATCCCGCAAGATAATGATGATAAATTTTCCAAATAGAACGAACGGAAGAAAAACTGAGAAACGTACCAAAAATAATAAAAATATTCACAAAATATTTTTTTTAAACAAGCTGTTTCGTATTCTTCTCAGCAAACCCTTTCATTTGATACCCATATCATGGCAGTGCACAAAAAACAACTAGTCCGCCATCTTGGGCCGTCCGCCATATTGGATTTAGAATGACGTCACCTAGCTAACCATGCATTGTCATCTTAATTAAAAGTGTATGCAAAATTTCATCTTAATCGGTGGAGGCTTTAAAATTCAGTTGCAAGATTTGACCCGAACACACATACATACATACATTGCAAGTTAAATAAAAGCTTGTAAAAATACATTACACTTTCAAGAAGCCTCCAAGCTGACTTTTGTTCTTAATGTAAATCAAATAAAGTTTAAATTTTCAACAAAATTTATGCTGATGGCGACACTATGATAGTCTGACCGCTTTATTTCAAATATAATATGCTGTTACGTTAACAAAGGGTGTATGCACTGCGACTAATCCCGAGTTTCCCAGCTCAAAATTACCGCAGAATTAATGTGACAAATTGTCAAGCACGCGTTATCTGCTGTGATTGGTTGAATGAATTTTCAACACCAATTTGTCACATTAACTCTGCGATAATTTTAAGCTGGGAAACTCGGGGTAAGCGGCGTATACGTGATATTGTGTCTACGCAAAGTCAGGGCTGTACAGTACAACTATTTTGTCAATGTCCCTCAGCAAACTTCGTGTTTCCTCAGTTGTCGGATTTCTATCAGTTGCCCTTTGCACTTGGTGCAGACCGGACGCTCTCAATAAACTTGGAAGTATATAGAGTTGTTATAACTCTTTTAACGTAATGTAATTTATTTTAAAAATTAAAGGAAAGCTGCCAAAAGGTAAATAGTTTCACAGCTCTATATGGATCACACGGCAATTAAAACAAAAAAAAAATACTTAGTTCTGAATACACGATAAATCTAATTGATAGACATGGCAATTAGCATTCGTTTATTTTCGGAAATGCGATGATTGCCGAGGAACATTAAGGAAATATTCTTTACTTATCTCCCTTAAATACCCAGTGTGAAGATACTCTTAAACACAATAAGTAAACGCCTCTCAATCCTCAGGTAACAGCGCTGTGCGCTCTCCGCGGCGAGCTGTACATCGGCACGGCGTGGGGATGCATCATAGTAGCCGACACGACATCGCTGCGACCGCTCACTGTGTTCAGGCCTTATGAAGAAGATGTGAGTATACCATAGATGACAAAAAATAGTACGCCATGCTGTCTTACTGAGAGGCCAAGGTCTCTAAGCGAATTGAGCTGTGCTTACAAATCTTCATATCAAATATCTCCGCCGGGCCCAAATAGTTTGATCAAATGTACCATCGAAAGGAAAAATACCGTAATGAAGAAGACGAACAAAAAATAAAACAAGTGTTATTAGTGGCGATATCAAATGATCAACAGGTATCTGTGACGCAATTTATTGCACTAGTGCGGATATGGATTATGAAACGCATACGTGTAAAATAAACTGCATCGGTGTAATAAAACAAGCTTTAATATTTAAAAATAGTAGTTGATGCAACGGTCATATAATAGGGTTATTAAAACGCGAGTGTGATAATAGTATCACACGAGTGTTTTAATACCTAATTATTTGCTGTTGCATACACTATTTTATCTTCACTTATACAGTTGAAATAAAACAAAAGTGGAAACGGAAAAAGTATGTGGTATGGCGGGCAATTTAGATTCTCATTGCGCATGGTTGCGCAGCGCGCTCATCCATACACAATGAAACTATTAAGTCATTGAGCCCATACGCGCCCATAAATTAATAAGTAAAAGTGTGCTATAAAAATAAAAAGTTATTTTATGATGCAGTTGTTTGAAAATCGAAGAAAAATGTTATTTTATTTTTATTTTATCTATCCACGAAAAAATGTACGTGTTAATACAATATTTTCAGCTGCAACACCAGAATGTGGGTCAAATTTAAAAAGGGATGTTACTGAAAATTTGTTTTTTGTCCGTCAAGTAGATTAGTAAAAAATATTGGTCAAATATTTTTTCTTTTAAAACGTAAACTTAAAGTGACGACGATACAGTGCGTTGAAATATCGTGTGACGTCACGCCGCTAATATACTTTATATTGACAAAGTGACGTCACAAACCCCCACTCCTGAACTTCGATGCGCGTTATCTTTGTAAATTTTTATTGATTTCGTAAAGCAAAAAATACATGTCCAATATTATTTGACAATCTCAATGAAGGACGAAATAGAATTATTATTTTTCTCTCCAGGAAACATCCCTATTGCATGATTTGATTACAGACACCAGGTCAAGGGCAATAAATAAAAGGTTGTGATAAGACCCCTGTTTGGACGAAGTATTTTGGAAATGTAATTTTCCTTTTTACAGGTCCAAGTGATCATACCCCTACAACCGCACAGGAATGATGAGCCAGCCATGATCGCCACCTTCGGTCACGGGTACCGACCACTCTTACAGAGATATGCACCACACGTAAGTACAAATAGTCATTTTGCAACCATTACATTGGTATCCGGTTATAAATACTGTTCATCATTTTTTCATATCGAATCTCTTTCTACAATCGTTAACGCCTTCTATTTTTATGGTCTGACCACGTGAATTAACGGTTCCAAATAGCCAAGTACAGGTGCTGTAGCCAAGTTGACAATCTCCAATCGAAAACGCTAATAGAAAACGAATCGATGTATGGCCCTAGCCAAGCTAAAAACATTTCGTGTCGAATCTCCTTCTACAATCGTTAACGCCTTCTATTTTTATGGTCTGACCACGTGACAACGTTCAGATGAGTCATTCCCATTCAGTACAACTATTTTCTTAATGTCCCTCGGCATTCATCGCATTTACGAATACAAACGAATGCTAATTGCCATGTCCATCAATTATTAGATTTATCGTGTATTTATTATACACGATAAATGTAATAATTGAATTCAGAAGTAAATTGCTGTTTTGTTTAGATTTCCATGTGAAATATATAGAGCAGCTTTCCTCAAAATGTTAAAATAAAGTGCATTATGTTAAAAGAGTATTAACAACTCCATATACTGCCAATTTGATTGAGAGCTTCTGGTCTGCACCAAGTGCAAAGGGCAACTGATAGAAATCCGACGACTGACGGAAAACGAAGTTTGCCGACGGACATTAAGAAAATGTTTGTACTGTATATTGATTCGTTTTGTAAAAGCGTTATCGATTGTAGATTGTCAACAGATTGGCCTCAGGTGCTGAACGTCAAGTCACGTGGTCAGACCAGACACATAGAAGGCGTTATTGTAGAAAGAGATTCGGTACGAAGCGTTAGCACGGTAAAGATATCTAGCAGTCTTCTATGTTCATACAAACGTTCGGAACGCGAGTCATACCTACGCGTCTCGAGTTCAGCCAACACTCGATACACTACAGTCGCAAACAATCACGAACGGTGTGATGGTTTTGTAAGCAGTAAGCGTGCGATTTGTGAATATTTCATTTAAATAAGTACAAGTATTTACTTAATATGCCAGAGAGCAATTATAGACTATATTGTGCTGTTTTTGGATGCTTCAATTCTTCTATAACGCAACCAGAGATAATATTTTTTAAATTACCTTGAATCTACTCCTACACAATTTTAAACTCAAGCATTTTTCTTTATTTTTTCCAGTCTTCAAACTCGACGAATACCCACAACGGCTACTACTGTCTTCTATGGCGAACCCAGCATTGGTTACCAGACTAAGACTTAGCAAATCCAATGTTGGACAAACATCTGTATTATGCCCACTTTTGTAGGAAAACCATTGGGCGAAGGCATGTGTAATAATGATTCACTAATAAATAACGACATTGGTTACCAGACTAAACCACAGCAAACCCACTGCTGGACAAACATCTGTATTATGGCCACTTTTGTACGACAACCATTGGACGAAAGCATGTATTATAGACATTGACTTATATAATGAGCACATTGGGTGGCAGACTAAACCACAGCAAGCCCACCGCTGGGCAAACATATGTATTATGACCACGTTTGTACGACAACCGTTGCTCGAAGGCATGTATTATATAGTAAGGGCATCGGTTACCAGAGTAAACCACAGCAAACCCACTGCTGGACAAACATATGTATTATGCCCACTTTTGTACGACAACCATTGGTCGCAGGCATGTATTATAGGCATTTACTTGTATAGTGAAGTCAGATCGGACCAAGCGTTTAACTGACCCCTCATTTTGCTCATACGTAGGTCATTAGCGTGTGACATAAAAATGCAGTGTGTCTCGTATGGTATAAATCTAAACCAAACAAGTCTTTTCCTAAAACAGTGGTTTGGGAAAGACTTAACACAGAGACTGATACGCCAGTATTTTTATATGGAATTATTATTGAAGGCCAAATCTCATATTTAAAACACGTTCCAATAATTCCAATTCAACTCGTTATTTCGTCGAGGATAAAAACTTTTCGTATCATCTGTACTCCACATACGAATCACAAATCGGCCGTAATGTCAAATACATCAATATTTCCCGGGGTCAACCTAGGGGTGTTTAAGTCAAGAGTGAATAGGTTATTTCTAGGCAAAACTACCCTACAATTTGTACTATGAAGGTTAGTGTACTCAAGACAAAAAACATCGACATATTAATGAATAAAAAAAAAAAAGAAAACAAAATAATACTTCCAAAACTTAGTTATAAAATGGCTGACACCCGGTTTCTAGAAAGAAATTATCGACGTGTCACAAATTAAACGCAATAGTGATAGTTGGTAATTCATTCAACCAAACATAACAGCTGACGCATGTTTAACAATTTGTCACATTCATTTTGCGATAATTTTCTGTCTAGAAACTTGGCCTTAGTGATCAATAGATTAAATTGAATAGACTTACGTAAATATTTTATTTAAATCTATTATTTTTTCGTAATTTAGAACAAATATTTTAAAAGCTTAATTATTATTATTCTATAATTGAATCTAACCTAAGATCTTAAATTATTTAAAACATCAATGTCTCGAATTAAGTCATGACACACGTTAATATTATTTAAAACATTAAACTTGATTTTTACTTGCCTTAATAACAATAATAACACCTATGTATACCATGTTTTACGCAAATAAATTATCTTATCTTATCTTAATGCATACAATTCTTGTATATAAGCAAACTATCTTAACTTCTTAAATGTATAGGCCGAAAACCCAGAAATCGATACAAACTAACTATATCCGTATCGATTAATTAAGACGCAGATACTCCTCAGTAGCTGATTTTAATTAGAATCACGTCTAAACGGCAAGTTAGAGAATCAGCATTGTCATCCAACGTGGCAATGCTGCCAGCGTTCTGTGGTGGTGGCACTTTTCACGTTGACGCTGTCAAAATAACCTTACTCTAAGAGCTTATGATCACCCCCCTGGAATTATAGTGAGTTTATTATAAGATTGTGCTCCATTGGTGTAATTGCTGCAACGCGTTCCGGTGTGCGAGGATAAACTAATAAATAAATAGCATACAGTTTGTTCAAATCGATTTCTGGGTCAATTGTGATATCTCTCCTTTTAAACAATCCCTTTTTTGCAGCCCGTGCAATCAATTTTGACATCTATTCGATTGTTATATGGCAGCTGCATTAAACAGTTGATATTGGTAACAGGTTAATGCTTTTTTTACCGTTCTTAGGTTAACCGAATAGAACTCAAAATCGGTTGAACGGACTGTAAAAAGTGATTGTTGAAATTTGTAGTATCTTTTTGTTAATGTATTTTATTATTTGTGATTTCCAATTTGGTTGTGTCTCGGTTTGTGTTTAATTTTATTTTATTTTTTTAAATAAATTAGAAATTTTACCTATAATAATAATATTTTTCTATGATAGATCCATTAGGATGGTCCTTTAATTTTTATCGCTTTTTATGTCAAAGTCAATTAATTTATTTTAATTAGACCAAAGACGAGACGCTGACCGGCCAATGTTGCGACGCATGGGGGAGGCCTTTGTTCAGCATTGGACGTCTTTTGGCTGAAATTGTGAGACCACAGATATAAATCTAACTAGATGACGCGATTGTATGTACTTCGCGTGCCAAAAAACGGATTAAAATTACGATCAATGAATATTGAGCTGCTAAAGACTACAGACAAAAGTTGGCCGAGGTATTGGAAATGGTTTTCTGTATGTTGTAAGTAAATTTGTTTATAAATTGTGTGTGAAAAAGTGGCACGCATGGTTTTCATACAGATGGAGGGACTTGTGTTATCTAGTTAAATTTATGTCTGTGGATGAGACCATTAGAAGGTTCTTTAAAGGTATTAGAAGTTATATTGTATACAGTTTAACTTACCCCCCCCCCCTCAAGAGTCGCCACATTGATCGGTCCCGTGCGTCTCGCAACCAGCGGATTTCCATAATCTTCACCAGCGGCCTAATTGTGTAACTGCGTAAGTGAATTCGGCAAGGAAAGTGTTTTGACCGCACATCAATCAACCAATCACATGCGAGATGAAAGACGCGATGTGGATTGCCGTCTATGTGATTGGTCGATTGATGGGGACAAACCCTTTGCCTTTCCGAATTCACTTACGCAATTTGGCTGCACGTTTTTAATCCACCCTATATATTTAAAATTAGCGGACGCCTCGCGGTTTCACCCGCGTAGTTCCCGTTCTCGTGGGAATACAGGGATAAAAAGTAACCTATGTCACCCGGGGATAGTGTAGCTTCCCAACGGTGAAATAATTTTTGAAATCGGTCCAGTAGTTTTTAAGATTATTTGTTACATACAAAAATACAAATCTTTTCCTCTTTATAATATTAGTATAGACAGTATATTTGCGCCGAACTTTCTCAGAAATAGGCGACATTTATAATATAAATGAACTATCATTGTACAAAGTTTAACCATTTCCGAGCAATCTTTAGTCCAGTCAAACTCTTCATTTGTTTAAATATGTCATACAATGTATTTTTTATTCTTAAAGACTTTTTTGACTGTAACCCCCCGCATTAAGAATTTCAAGTTTAGTTCTGGACAAAATCTACATTGGCGTAAAAACCTATAAAAATTTTACATATTCTTATCTCCAAATTCTTAATTCAGAAAACGGGTGTTACAGAGATACTGTTAAGACTGATTGAGAATTCGACCATTATTGTGCCCCCAAACTTCTGCGCCGCCATGAAGTTGGCTTTCCGATGCGCTAAGCACAAAACGGTGCTGTTTTTGTGTGAGATTTAGTACTACGCAGCCATTGTAGCCAACTTCAGGGCGGCCAAGAAGCTTGGCGAGAACTATACTTCCTACTAATAATATTATAAAGACGAAACTTTGTGAGTGTGTATGTTTGTTACTCTTTCACGCAAAAACTACTAAACTAATCTGGATGAAATTTGGCACAGAGATAGATTATAGTCTAGAATAGCACATAGGATACATTTTATCCCGGGAATATGTTCCCTTGGGATTATTTTCGACATTCAGGCGGGCAAATCCGCTGGCAGAAGCTAGTTAAATTATAAAGGAAATAAAACAACTCAAATCAGATAGCTTTCTGAAGTATGAATGTAATTTTTGAACAAGCAATTTTGTTTAAATATTCATTATTCGAGAAAATTTCATTCAATTATCGACTTTGTAATTGTGTATTTAAAGTTGATTTTTAAGTGACCATTTCTATTAAAAAAGGCCTAAAAAGTATAGGTTTCAAGGAATTTCAACTTTGTTATTTATGAAATAGAGCTCTGTATTCATTTTTTTTTAATAAGTGTATTTTACTAGAAGTATGGAAATATAAGTATTCCATAATAATGAATTATTTGGATCTCATTTTTAATGTATTTTCTTTTATATAAGTTCTTTGTAGAATACTTGCTAAGATACATTTTATGTATTTATTCGTATATTTTATGCTAATTTATAATTGTATCTCACGAGTGAGGCGTGGGACAATACGACAAGCCATTAAAATGTTTTTTAATTCAAATATTAATCTATAGATAGATCCATTACTTAAATAAAAGGTTTGTCGCATCGTAGTCTCATTGTCGTGTCGTACCTTTCTGCGGGAGCCTTAAGGCTGCGTCTTGTTTATCAAGCGACAGCAATAAGCGGGCCAAAGCGATCTTGCAGTTGTAACTGTAATACAGAAAGCTTATGAGTTTTATGAATAAATTAAAAAGCCTTATAAAATGTGTGATTGATGTAACTAAAACCTCTTAGAGAATCATTATGAACAACTTTATGGCCGAAAAAATTAAATACTTCGTAAAATTCGAAGCCTAAAAAATATAGTAATCTAGGTGTACAGTTGTGTAATACCACGAGCTTCCAACGCGACGCTAAGAAAGAAAAGTTGGTTCAATTAAATTTTACTAGCTGGCGCGATGTGCGTCGATTTATTATTGAATTTTGTGTAAAATTAGTTCTAGAATTGATCATAAAAATTATATGTTCTTGTTTAATCAACTCTCTTAAGCACAAAAGTATGGAATATTGGTCTCTTAATTCACATTTCAAAGATTATTTGAACGGATCATTCAAAATTGATGCCAATAGATGGCGCGGTTTTAAATTTCTGAGGCTATTTACTCGATTTTTTATATTTGTATTGAACACATTTTGGTACAATGAAACTGTAAAAACGTGCAAAAAATACTATAAAACAAATTGTGACTGCACTTATCTATTTAAAGAAAATTATTCACGAGACCGAGTACCTAAACCCTTTTACTAGTAAATCATTGCTAACATCATCTATCGCTTGGGGCAAAAGCGACCGCGTTCGATGTATTTTTTTAGTAAAATAATCAGGCGAAAAACGCTAGTTACGTCGGCACGATTTCTGTGTATGGGATGAAGCATCCGTATGCTAGTATTATATTATCTGTCGTTGGTTCATTCGATGAATGATGATGATTTTAGTAAAATAATCAGTTTAGTCAGACGAAAAAAGCTGGTTACATCGGCGTCGGCACGATTTCTGTAGAGATGAGGCATCGGTATGCTAGTATTATATTATCTGTGGTATTACTATTTCAAAATGGATTACTAATTGCCAGACTAAAAATTATGAATTTAAGTAAAGCTTGTAAAAATCAGCTGTTTAATACTTAAGGTCGAAGAGAAAACAAAGAACTTAAGAGGTTTGTAATTATTTCAACTACACCTTTAAAAAACAGGCAAATTATGAACAATATTCTTATGTGTTTTTTCAGTACATCAACTGAACATCAGTGGCAATTTAATTTCGAATAAAGACTCATGTTGAGATGTAGGGATTAAGGCGACAGCACTTTTATGCCATAGCATATTAAGGTCGATTTTCGTAGAGCAACTGTTACCTCCTGTTTCGTTAACTGTACCTACGCCTACTGCTTGTGGACAATTTAGTTTTCAGAACAAATCAATGTATTTACCGACTTTAACTACCTATTTTAAAATGCTTTTCTATGTTTAAATGTAATAATTTTCAAAACCAAAGATAAATAATAAACTTTGTTTTTTTTTTTAAGTTGTTTGTTTTATTTATTGACTAGCTGACCAGGCGAACTTCGTTCCGCCTAACAAATTTCTAAAAATAAAGATTTTTTCTAAAATTAACGTACCCTAAGTTACTCCTTATAACATCAGCTACCTGCCAATAAAAGTCCTGTCAAAATCGGTCCAGCCATTTCAAATTTTAGCCGGAACAAACAGACAGACAGATAGACAAAAATTAAAAAAAATGATATTTTGGTTATGTACCGTATATATATTCATATACATGTAGTAAAAAACGGTTATTTCAATATTACAAACAGACACTCCAATTTTATTTATATGTAAAGATAGTGGCCTGCCCCGGCTTTGTCTAGGTCATAATAAATAGCCTTTAACTATCTGGAATGTACTTTTCAAATGATTGAATTATAGTGAAAAGATATGAACAAACTCACAAAATTCGGGCAGTCTCTTTATAGTATTCGTTAAAGACAACACTGCAATAGCCCAGGAATGGCGGAATCTAACCTAAACTCTGATTTTTAATTTCGTAGACTAAACTGACATTTGGGGGTTGTCACTTTATCGTTGCTTAAAAATAGTGTCGTATACAGCAACCGAAAGTTGATCGAAAATTGAACTATTTCACGTCAAAAAAAGTTAATTCAAAAAATCTAAAAACCCGACTACTTAAAAAGCGCACTAAAAAGACATAAACAAGATGAAAGTCATGCTATGCAGTCGAAGGATACATATTCACGATCTGGCTGACCAAAACCAGATGTATGATGTGTTAATTATACTTGAAATCACCTCTTAAAACCCTTTACTTTGATACCCCACAGGAATGGTTTGGATGAAAAAAAAAATTTTGTCCTCCCCAATATGGCGCCCAAAAGCCACCATTTTTCTATTATCCAATCTTAATCACTCGCAGGGTTCAGACAATCGATTGACGTAAGAATCATCAAAATCGGCCAACGCGTTTGGTCTCTAGAACGCCACATAGGAACAAACATACCTATATACATACATTCATTGACTGATAAACACATTACCCTCCTTCGGCAGTCGGGTAAAAAATTACATTTGTTAAGAAGAGACTATAATGTGATTTTTAATTTCGTAGACTAAAATGACATTTGGGGGGTTGTCACCTTATCGTAACTTAAAAATAGTGTTGTATCCTGAATGAATCAGCTTTAAAAACACACTGACTCGCTCGCTCATGGATGAGTACTGTCACACGTCGCTCTCTTAGTTTTTAAATAAAGGAAGTGGTTAAAAGTGGATATTGTAACAATAATATACTGTTACCTTAAAGCCAGTGAAGTGACCTATTGAACAGTGTGATTCCCATAATAATCGGCTTAACCAATAAAGAGTAATAACAAAATTAAAACTGTGGAAAAAACTCAAAATTTGAATAGTTTCATAACGAACTTTAATCCCTGACCTACGACAACCCGCGGAGTGCTCGATACCTCCCGCACTCACCGCCACTGTCCCCGTTGTCGCCTGCGCACTAGTCATCTCATTTGGATAAGCGCCATCTAGTGCAGAAGCAACAAACTTAACACAGTGATACCAACTAATAACCAGTGTTGTCATAAAGCATAAAATAAAAATGTGCTTGTGTACTAGTGACTGCAAATAAAACTTTAGGACAGAGCCATCTTGTTTGCAAACTATACACTATCGGTCAACATACTTAATGATCATAATTTTTACGACTATAACTAGAGTTCATTTGGCCTGATGGTAACTACTGTTGGATGCAAGTGAAGAGGGTACGAGTTCAAATCCTAACAAGTTATCCGAAAAATAAAAGCTCTTTTTGAGGCCAGAATAAACTTGTTTCTGATATTATTTAATATTAATTATCAATCAATAGTTAAATTATAGTAAGAAATAAGCATGAATAATTTCTTGGGAAATATAACATTCCGTGGTAAACGCGTCCGTACCAATTCGGACCCAAGTACAGATAGCCACGACAATGACGTAACATCACAGACACTAGAGTGCACCTCTAATAGCTTACCAGATATCTCCGAGGATGAGGATGACGTGAAAATACTAAGGGATATAGAATACAAAAACTTGAATCAGAATTAAATAGCGCCCATACAGAAATAGAATTATTGAACCAAGAAAATACTGAACTCAAACACTTAAATGAAGACTTAGTTAAAAAAAACTAGTTATACAAAAAAGTGACAACAAATAGCCCTATTAAGTCAAACAGAAATACACCCAAGAAAAAACCTCTCACAGACTTTGAGACAAAACAGACACAAACTGATACTTTACCAATCCAGAAAAAATATATTGAAACTCGGGATAAGCAACAAGACAACAAAAATAGCTACATACAAAATAATACTAAACGTATGACCCAACCAGTTTGTAGAAAGAAAAAAGTATGTATACTTAGCTCGGAACAGAGATTTAGTATCTTGAATATTGCACAAAAATTATTAGTAGAAGATCAAGATGAAATATGTCACTATCTAACACCGAGAGTAGGAATAGAACAACTTCTCAATGGTATTGAGTCAAAACTATCTGACTTTACAATTGATGACTATTGCGTAATACTAATAGGACCAGAAGACTTTAAAGTAACTAATGACCACCACAAAATTGTAATCTACATAAGAAATGTGTTAAGTAGAATAAAACATACAAACATTATCTTATGCTTCCCTACATAAGCATATGGAAATTATAATAGCATATACAACTGCAGGATTGAAACCTTCAATAACCTACTCTACTTGGACCTGTTGACCTATGAACACGCTTACTACCTGGAGTCAAATCGGAACCTTAAATATGACTATAGCATGTTTCGCGAAAAATCGGGCTTGATAAACAACACTGCAATGAGAACAATTTTTGAAGACATAAAACTGCTAATCACTGACATAGAATACTCTAACATGAATAACTTTAGTGAAACTGACAGCAATGCATTTGCTATTTGTGACGAAGTTTCTGCGGATAATAATAAAGATGACACCTGTAATGAGCAATCAACGACATTTTTTCGTAAATAAATATTTACATATAATGCATCAAAACATTGCAGGGTTGTTAGCTAAATCAGATGCAATAACAGTGTGCCTAGAAGAGTTAGCAGATATAAAGACATGTGTGGACATACTATGCATAACAGAACACTTTATTATGGAGGGCTATGAACGGTATCTAAATATACCTAATTATCAGCTTGCAGCGTGCTACACAAGAAAGGAAAGTAAAAGAGGTGGAGCATGCATACTTGTAAGAAACGGGCTTCAATATAAGGAATTGAAACAAATTACAAAAATGTCAGAAACTGGTGTTTTTGAATGTTGTGCCGTAGAATTAATTAACTATAAAATTTTAATAGCTTGTATTTATAGAGTTCCAAACGCCAATAATTTCAATGTGTTCATGGAAAAATTAAATATGTTTTTACGAGAACTCACAAATAAATCTTTTCAAAATGTTGTGCTGGCAGGCGATTTCAACGTAAATATTTTAAAAAAATCTTATCAAACTTTAGATTTTGAATGTCTTTTACTGAGTTACAATTTGAGATTATCTGTTAATCAGCCCACTAGAATGAAGAGTCGAACATGTATAGATAACATTGTACATAACTTTAAAAGAGCCTGTAAAGTAGAAGTTCTTGAATTTGCGTTATCTGACCACACAGCTCAATTAATAAAAGTACCCGTCAAAAACTCTTGCACTCTAAGATACTGGCGTATGAATAGGCGTGACTATAAATCAGAATATGTTTCAAAATTTCAAAATTGCCTGCGGGAGTTGTCATTCTCTGAGATATACGAAACAAGTGATCCTAACATAGCCTACAATGCATTTATACACCCTGAAATTTAATTGGTTGTTTTCCCGCGGCAGAACGACTTGCCTGAAGGATTACTTTCGAAGTATAGAGTTAAAGTAAATAAATAACGATGTTTCTGTTTTAAAATAATTAAAAAAATATTCGTCAACTCGAAAAAGTGAGTAACAATAGTAACTCTAGACGTAACTTGTAGGTACTAGGTACTACTCGTGTCACCACCTACAAAGAAAACCGATGCACAAAATAATGTCAAACCAAAATAAACTCTCGCACGTAGTGATAACTGATAAGGCATAAAATGTTTGCACGGAACAATACAAAAAAATCACCGCGATACCGACAAAGAAAAGACCGATTTAGAAATGTTCAAAGTAAAATAAGCTCTCGCGTGTAATTATACGGAATAATCTAGCCCGCGCGTAACATGATCAAACGGAGCCGCCTTCGAACCTAATCCTTTCGACGGTGACCTAGCACCCGGGTCAACGGCCTGCTGTCGTTCGGCCGTAGATATCGGGAGGTATACTATTGGTTCGTGATCGCTTTCGAGTTTAGTTTTTCACAATGTTAAATATGCCAGTTTTTGTTTCTAATATTTTATATAACTACGAAACGATTGTATTACATGGACAAAACCATGTCGCTGCGGGAAAACAACCATTTAAATTTCACGGTGTAGAAACTTTTTCGCTTTTCTACAACTTATGCTTTCCTAAAGTATCTGTAACCATACGTACGGCAAATAAATCTAAGTGGGTATCACGTGGCATCAAAATGTGCAGCAAAAAGAAGCGACAACTTCTATGGAAATATAGACGTGACCCAAATGTAACTAATAAATATAGCTTGACAAAATACTCTAGACTATTTAAGAAAATTATACAACTTACGCAATATGCACAGAATAACTATAAAATAAAACAATCTTGTAATAAATCTAAAACCAGTTGGCAAATTATCAATGACTCAAAGCTTAGCATACCACGAAATCTTATCACAAAAATAAAAGTAAACAGTGACACTATAACAGATCCTCAGAAAATAGCCAACGAATTTAACACCTACTTTATTGAAAAAGTAGTTCGACTTGTTGATTCAGGAAATCAAGTCACTTCAAATATCCCCAATAGAGAAAAATCTTTTTTTATGCCTCCTTGTATACCGCAAGATGTGTTTAGAATAATCAAACTATTAAAAAATACGAACAGCGTTGGTCATGACGGAATATCAACAAAAATAGTTAAGTTGGTGGCTCCAGAAATTTGCACGCATCTAAGCCATTTGATTAATTTAAGCATAAGTACTGGCATATTCCCTGATGATTTAAAAAAATCAATTGTAAAACCGATATTTAAAAAAGAAAATAGAGAATCCATGGAATTTTACAGACCTATTTCGATTATAAGTGTTTTCTCCAAAATTTTTGAAAAGTATATATATAAAGAATGAAGTGCTTATTTAGAAAAAAATAATATACTAGTTAACGAACAAAAAGGATTCAGAGAAAACCGAACCATAAATATGGCTGTTTATGATTTCCTACATAAGGTTATGGTAAATGTAGATAGAACCAATCCCGTATGTACCGTATTCTGTGATATGACCCAGGCGTTTGATTACGTCAGGCATGATATTTTAATGAATAAGTTGGAAGCATACGGTATAAGAGGCAATATTCTAAAATTAATAAAAACGTATCTTGATAACAGAAAACGGAGATATCTAGGATAAATATTAAAACGAAATGTGAAGAAATATTTCATTCGCACGAACAAATAGTCAAGTATGGAGTCCCCCAGGGTAGTGTGATGGGTCCCCCACTATTTATAGTATATATAAATGACTTACCTAAACATGTAGACCAACCAGTTACGCTCTTTGCTGATGATAGCACTATCACTATTCAATGTAATTCTAAAGAAAGCTACAATGACGACATTAATAATTCTCTGACATCAATAATAAATTGGATGAATAATAATAATCTAAAAATTAATCTTAATAAAACTAATTTAATGCACTTCAGTCAACGTTTATCAACTACGACTGATCTTAACGTCCAATATAGTAATATAATTATTAGAGAAGTTGACAACACCAAATTCCTTGGAGTCACAATTGATAAAAAGCTAAACTGGAAAGCACACATAGAAGAACTGAGTAAAAAAATTAGTAATTCTTGTTATGCGCTGTTCAAACTGGTCCCAGTGCTTAACATTGAGTCATTGCTCTCGGCTTATCACGGTTTGGTTTCTTCACATTTGAGATATGGGATAATTTTCTGGGGAAACTCAACCGACAAGGACATACCCTTTAAAGCCCAAAAAAGATGCATCAGGACTATGTTTAAGTTACAGTCAACCGAAAGTTGTAAGCCCTATTTTAAAAAATATAAAATATTAACTCTGCCTTGCCTTTACATTTCAGAAATTGTCGTGTTTGTAAAATCAAATCGACACTTATTTCCACGTCAATCAGAAGTGGTCGATCGCAACCATAGTAGACGCGATGACAGTATTATTTGTCTACACAGCTCGAAAACAGCATTAATGCACAAGAGTGTTTTCTGTATGGCCCCTAAAGTTTTTAATAAACTTCCAAATAGTTGGAAGGAGCTTAATGTCCGTCAATTAAAAAATAAATTAAAGATACTGCTAGAAGGGAAAGCATACTACAGTATTCTAGAATTTCTGAATGACAACATCTAATGCCGTGTGGTAACCAATGTTATCAATACATCTTTGACGTAATCTGTACTTAAAGCAACTAACAACAACTAATTAAAATAAATACATTTGATTTGACATTTGACACTGGATAATTTTAATTATAATTGACATTTGACATTGGATAACTTTAATTGACATTTTACATTGGATGATTCTAATTGACATTTAATAATTGTTACTTATCTATGACCATTTGTTTGATTTATTTGTTTTAGAAATTGTTATTTACTATTTTGTTCTTATTTAATCCATAATTTATTCAATGACTTTTATTACTCAAATTTAAATATTTGTACGCCACTAAGGCCAAACATGACTGATCTTAATCTATAATGTAATATAATAACTTGCATGCTCTGTATGTGTACTCATGTTTCCACAAATAAAGAATCTTGAATCTTGAATCTTGAATCTTTAAATATTTTGATTCAATTGTTTTCATAAAAGTATTCAATTGTTTTCATATAACATCAGTTAAAAGAGTGAATGGGAAAAATAATTAAAAAACTAAAATATAAGAAATATATACAGTCTTTTCCAAAAAAAAACGGGTACCTAAGGAAATTTACATTCTAAGATCGATTTGAGTTAATTAAATGAAATTTTATTGTATCTGTATGAAATTGAAGAGTATCTAATTAATCGTAGTCTGTATACTTATAACCGTGTAAATTAATACTCGTGAAGTGAATTCTGGCAATTTATAAAAAAAAAACGATGAATTCGTTATGTTGAATTGTCGTTTGTAGGGCTTTTCAGATAATTTCGTATCCAATTTATTTTTCTTTTCATTGAATACGTATTTAAATGCGTTATGTGCCATTGTCTTCTCTGTGACACCCAGAGAAGTGGGGCGTCTCCTTTTCTTAGGAGACACACCAGCACAAGAGGTGCTCGGTTAAGCGTCTTCCGTGAAGGAAAAGAAAGGTTTTGCCACCAGACAGACAGACAGCGAAGTGATCTTATAAGGAATCCTTTTATAATACTCACAGCGGTTCTTTATGCCTCTGAAATTGGCTGCAAGACTCTGCGCAGCAGTTACTTTTGTGACAATGTTGAAGATGAAGATAGCATTGTATAAATGTCTCTTTCACTCGCTTACGTTTGTTACATATTCCTATCTCGCTTACTCTATTCAGTATACTCGATGACAAACTGTTTCTTGCGCAATCCTTCGCACAACTTCAGAGACACAAATATCTGCTGTGACTACTATACTCTTTTGACGAACAGAATCCTAAAAGCAACAAACACAAAGCAAGAACAATAAAAAAAACCAGGCGACCAACTGATGTGAATGGAGAGCGAAGAAAGAAGACGAATTACGAGACGCAGAAACGCGCGTAATATTTTCGACTATGACGTATTTTTTGTCACCTTAATATTATGTAAGGTCGTAACGTAATTTGGCCGCCGCCTCCGTAACTGCGGAATTTCCGCGAAACACCTACGCTTCCGCATCCGTCTCCGAAAACTTATTGCAGAGTTGCATATGAAGTTAGCATTTATTTTATTGTCAATTTCTTATTTATTACAAGGACAGTTTATGTATTATGTTTATTAATAGTTATTGTTATTGGTGATGCGGATGCGGTTAAAACGAAAATGCGGGAAAAATATATGAGCGGAGGAGTTAAGATACGCCAAATAAAAACCCAATCAGACAAGCGTTAAAGAAAAGCAATCAACTCACCATGCAATGCCGCCACGATGTCCTGAAGCTTCTTCTGAGCGACAGCGAGCCCAATGCACACGCACAAGCGGTAGATAATCGTCTTCAGTATGTGTGATGGTCGCGGAAGGTGGCAAGAGCAAGCGAGGGTTATAGGTTTTTGTTGGCACGGAAGAACAAACAAAATATGGATTTAAAAATGGCGGTGCGTGGCGGCGCGGAGCGGCGACTTTATTGAGCGGCGAACGATGTACAACTGGCTCGCTCCGAATATGCGCGCGAGCAATGAATGAGTGAATGCAATCTTCACCGCCGTCCAATTGAATGATATTGGCGCAACCATCCTCCCCCCTTTGGAAATCCGTAGGATTTACGAAACAAAAAGGAAAGGATAAGGAAAGGATCTTAAGTTAAAGCTGAGCGAAATCAAATGAATTGACGTAAAGTTAAAGGTTACAAGAGATGAACATTGAAGGTGTGGGTTAAATTACAAATAATACTTAAGGTTAACGAATTATAACTGTGCTAATCGGTGGATTAAGTTTAAATTATTGCGAAGGAAGGGGGCACAACTTAACGACGGGGCGTTTGAAAGGCCCTACTGTAGTGCGTTCTAACGCGACTCGCACGATTCCATCTTTACCCAGATATACTTGCCAGTAGGCCAGCGAAGCGGCGGTGAATCATCCTGGTGGATGAGAACAAGGTATAGGAGGAGTATTCCATTTTTGCCTCAGTTGAAGTGTACGCAAATAATCTACATGCCATTTTTTCCAATAGCTTTGGACTAAACTGTCTAACAGTTTTTTCCTATTATGAAGGCTCACAGATGCGTCCACCTCATAAGCAGGCAACGACTGCAAAGGAGTTGTGTTTAGAAAATGCGCAGGAGTTATAATCGTATGCGGCTGGTCAGACAGCGCACATAATGGGCGAGAATTTAAGACGCTCTCAATTTGAATTAATACTGTCAACAATTCCTCATAGCACAGTAATTGTTGCCCTATGCAACGATATAAATGAGTTTTTATACCTACATTTTATGTTACTTTCCCAAATTCCTCCCCAGTGGGGTGCGCGAGCAGAGATATTACGCCATGTTATTTTACGATTATTTAATTCAGTTTGAAATGCGGTAGAGGTATCTTTAGAAGAAAGGAAAGTATATAACTCGTCCAATTGACGCTTTGCACCGATGAAATTTGTCCCGTTATCGGAATAAAGAACAGATACTGGACCTCGCCTAGACAGGAACCGCTTGAAAGCGTCAAGAAACGTTTCTGAACTCAAGTCTGAGCCAATTTCAATGTGTATGGCTTTGGTAGTCAAACACACGAAGAAACAAATATACGCCTTTTGGCTTTTAACGCCCCTCTTTCGCGTGATAGTAATATTTATAGGACCAGCGTAATCAACGCCAGTGTGGGTGAAGGCCTTAGCTTCTTGCACTCGAGAAGGGGGTAAACTTGACATCATAGGCGTAGGATGAGAGGGCGCAACTTTAAAGCAAAAGTTACATTGGCGTATGCGTTGCCGAATAATATTTCGAGCGGAAATGATCCAATATCGTTGCCTTAAAAAAGACATAAGAATATGTGAACCGGTATGGCAATTGGATCGATGACAATCATCTATTAGTAAATCGATTATGTGATGTCGACGGGGAAGCAACAATGGATGCCGACTTTCATAAGGTACATGAGCATTTGTTAGTCGACCACCCACGCGGAGAAATCCGTTGTCATCAACAAACGGATCGAGCTTTCTTAAAGAAGGCGAAGGTAATCTAACCTTTTTAATATTTTTTATTTCATCAGCAAAGTGTTTGCTTTGTAACTCGCGAAGAATCAGGAGTTCAGCGGTTTCAAGGTCAGAGACCTGAATTACCAGACCAGGAGGTAACTTACGCAGAAAGCGCAAGACATATACCAGAATGCGTAATATTTTTTTCCAAGACGAGACTCTGAGAGTTAGCTCCAGAAACATCGAAGTATCCAAATCCAAATCAGGAATGACTGTTAGTGTAACAGAACTCTTTGCTTCAGGTATAGAACCTTCAACACAGGACGGTTTGAATGGTGCAATTGACCATTCAGCGGGTGGATGGCAAATCCAAGGTGGATCGTGCCACCACAGCGGATGATTAATGAGTTGCGAGGGTAATAAACCTCTTGATAAACAATCACTGGGATTTTCTATCCCACTTATGTGAAAAAAGCGGTCAGGAGATAAATTTTTCTGTATCTCAGTCACACGGTTGGCTACGAATACTTGCCACCGGTGTGGAGAGGAATGAATTCATGACAGAGCGATTGTAGAATCACTGAAAGCGAAAATCTCTTTTATAGAATAGCGATTATCAAAGACCGTATGTACTTGTTTGACAAGTTTAGCCAGAAGTAGCGAGGCGCACAATTCAAGCCTTGCCAGCGAAACAGTCTTTAGCGGAGCCACTTTGGACTTAGCGTATACTAAATGAATTTATATATTACCGTTGGGGTTCGTAACGTGCAGGTATAGGACGCAGCCGTAAGCCTTCACACTAGCATCTCCGAAGCCAAGCAAATTCACTACACAGCCGGCAGCGACACCTAAGTGGCGGGGTATTTGTAAATTAGCTAATAATGGTAATTCAGATTTGAGTTTAACGAAACATTCAGTAATGATTTCCGGGGGCTCTTCATCCCACCCCACCTTAGCAAACCAAAGATCCTGTATTAGAAGTTTTGCGTAAAGGATGACCAGGTGCGACGAACCCTAGCACGTCAAATAGGCGAGCAATAGTGAACAATATAGCGCGTTTAGTGTTACAGGTAGTCGCGGAGGATGTGGCGAACGAGAACACATCAGAAGTAGGTATCCATTTTAGACCTAAAATCTCCAGTGTGTCATCATCATCTGTGAACTCGATCACAGCACGATACGACTCCGACAAGTGAGCGAGAAGTTCCGATGAGTTGCTTGCCCATTTGACGAGATCAAATCCACCGACCTTGAATAAAGCGAGCAGCTCTTCTGCTAAAAGAGTACCCTCTTCGACAGAGGGTACAGACGTAGTTAAATCGTCCATGTACAGTTCTCTCATGGCGACATCTGCCGCGAGAGGAAAGCGTTCGCGATAGTCCTCCGACAATTGACGGATGGTACGCATCGCCAAAAATGGACTCGAGCGGAGGCCAAAAGCCACAGAGTTAAACTGGAAAATACGAATAATCTCGGTATCGTTAAAGCGATATAATATTTTTTGATATTTACGATCGTTATCTGACAATAAAATTCTAAGATACATTTGACGTATATCAGCGGTAATTGCTACCTTAAAATATCTAAAGTTAAGCAAAATCGAAAAAAAGTCTGCCTGCAAATTAGGCCCTGTATGCAACAAGTCGTTGAGCGACTTGCCGCTATCAGTTTTAGCGCTTGCATCTAAGACGATGCGGGTTTTTGTTGTTCACTTGTCAGGCCGTACAACAGCGTGGTGCGGGATGAAGTAGCCTTCATTTATAGCGGACAATGAATAAGGTATTTCAGAAAGATAACCCTTATCTATATAATCATTAATTACATCGTTATAAGCTTGACGTAAAGCGGGAAGCGAAGACAATCTACGCTGAGCGTGAATGTAGGAGTTACCTAAAGACTTAGGTTCACCCTTAACAGGTAACGACACAACATATCGCCCACATGAATTTCGTGAAACGGTCGATTTATAAAAATCTTCACATTCTTGATATTCCGGACCTTTTTTGTTAACAGTAGGTACTTCCTCTATTTCCCAGAATTTTAAAATTATATTATTTAAATTATCTACTAACGGGCCGAAGGACCAGGCTACACTGTTATGGTTGACAGAAGGTACCTCACCCATGACAATATAGCCAAGCGTGGTTTCTAAAGCATGAGGTATGGAGCAAGCGCTGACCGCAGAATCAGCTGATTGAGAGGTAGATGCTGGTATAACCCTTTTCCCGAGCAAAACAAATGCGAACATTTGCGTACCAAGAATCGCGTCTATATTTCTAGGCACATCCCAGCATTCATCTGCAAGCGGTAAACTCTTGAACTGATCCATCGCGGACCTTTGTACCGCGCGAACAGGTAACGGATCAGCTATATGATCAATCACTAACATTGTCAATTCGTATTGAGCGTCACTTACGCGCGATTGTATTGTAAGCGACACGTAACCCTTAATGGGAGTGGAAATCGTACCTACTGATTTTAAGGATGAGTTAACAAGCGGTTTAATACTTAGTTTTAATTTTTTACAACATGCGAGGGTGATAAGATTATTTTGAGAGCCACTGTCTACTAAACATCTTATAACAAAGCGTTTTCCATTTATCGGAACATAAACTTGTGCCGTTGGTAAAACAACGGACGTATTCAACTGGTCACAAGCTAAATCTATATTATTACGCGACGTCAACGCGATCGAGATATTAGAATTAGTACATTCATTCAACTCGGCGCACGAAGATGTCATGACCGGCGGCGCGGCTGAGTTTACATGCATACACACTGACTGAGCGCCGCTATCCAGGGCGCTTGCACCCGGCAAGGACGAGGCTCCTAATACGTTATGTTGTGATTGTTGGGAGGTTAACTCGCGATTATTAAAATGCAACAATGAATGATGCTTTTTGCTGCAATGTTTACAAGTGTTTGTAGAATCACAATAAAAGGTGGTATGTTTATTACTAAAACAATTGATGCACATTTTATTATCCTTAATGAACTTAAAGCGATCTTTCACATCGAATTTTTTGAATTCTGAACACTCGTATAAATGAGTATGTTGCGAGTTTTTACAAAAATTACAAGCGGGTACATTAATATTACTAACCTCCTTTTCTGTTAATGTGAAGGTATGCGAAGTTTTCGATACTGATGAACGCGGCCGAGTTTGTAAGTTAGTACCCTGATAAATTTGAGGTGCTGTGTTCTGACGAACAGCAGGTGTTCGTTCAAGAACTTTGATGTGACGCCTTACGAAATTTATTAAATCATCACTTGTAGGTAAATCTTTGTCGCGGACGGATAACTCGAAGCTTTGTAGTACCTGAGTATCTAACTTTTTTAAAACGAGCTGAGTAAATATGAAATCGGATAAATCGCTAATGTCTAACTGTCTTAACGCGGACCAAGATGAATGAACCTTTTCAATAAAATTATTTAATTGACGGGGTGAACCCGAGGTTGGTTTTATGTCGAGTATATTATTTAAGTACATAGACCCAAGTAACCTGTTGTCTTGGTATTTTGTCACTAACGAATTCCATATCGTAAGATAGTTAGATGCATTAGGAACTATTCCCGCGAATACATTTTTTGCGCTGCCATTTAATTTACTAACCAAATACTGTACACGCTGATCATCAGTCAGATTTTTTTTATCATGAATGTTCGTTTTAAAGCATTGGTAAAAGAGGGGCCAAGTTTCTGGCTGGCCAGAAAAACTTGTTAATTCCAATGGCGGTAGGCGGCAAAAGTAAGATTCGACCGCGGGCTTATCTGCGTTCGCGCGGTTAGCGTTAGACTCGATTAAGTTATTAGTTATTACGTACATATTGAATTTCTGAAAATAATGTTTCGAAAGAACTCCAATTACTACAACTTATTTCATAATCAGGGTCTATTTCTAACAATAATGTATTATGTTGATCACAAAGATCGTTAAAGTTATTATGTAATTTTTCGATATTCGAAGAAGCGGCTAGAAATTCATGCTTACTTCTAGTATTGAATCAATATTTGAAGGAATTATTCTCTTTGCAATCTTGAATAAGTCATTGACTTTTTCGAAAATAGTTTATTTTTGCAATGATATTATCAATTTTGCTTTCGACGCCATTTTGTGGCGTCACCTAAGTTCCCGGTATTCGAGTTATAATTTATAGAAAATGTGCTATTTATGGATTATTGAACAAGTAAATTAGATGATTGATATTTAAAAACGTTAAACTGAATAATATATGGAATCTATTCACTCGCTACGTCGATAAGCCAGTCGAAGCACGGTACGTGTAACGTGGCTTCTTTGTTAAGTTATAGATGCGTATTTTACTTGAAAAGCACAGTTATAAACGTAATTATTTAGGGATTACTTAGGTAGGGAAATAGGGAATTATTTTAAAAGGTATGTACTGGCTCAGTCCGACTCGAATGGACCAAAAATTATGGTGATGCGGATGCGGTTAAAACAAAAATGCGGGCAAAAATATATGAGCGAAGGAGTTAAGATACGCCAAATAAAAACCCAATCAGACAAGCGTTAAAGAAAAGCAATCAACTCACCATGCAATGCCGCCACGATGTCCTGAAGCTTCTTCTTAGCGACAGCGAGCCCAATGCACATGCACAAGCGGTAGATAATCGTCTTCAGTATGTGTGATGGTCGCGGAAGGTGGCGAGAGCAAGCGAGGGTTATAGGTTTTTGTTGGCACGGAAGAACAAACAAAATATGGATTTAAAAATGGCGGTGCGTGGCGGCGCGGAGCGGCGACTTTATTGAGCGGCGAACGATGTAAGTACTTACAACTGGCTCGCTCCGAATATGCGCGCGAGCAATGAATGAGTGAATGCAATCTTCACCGCCGTCCAATTGAATGATATTGGCGCAACCAGTTATAATTAATTAATGTTTGAGGTAATATGTGATGGTAAACAACTAAGAAAAATTAAAGTTTGGAGTCGTGTCACAACGATTAAATAAATCATTTTAGAATCACATACTACAACACTTTGTTTCACGCTTGCAACATTTTAAGAAAAAAACGTCGATTGCTGCTGTCAGTTTAGTCTGCGAAATTAAAAATCACAGTATAGTCCCCAGGAATTTGAAAAATAGGTATTTGAAGAAACTATTGCCGTCGACTTCGCCCGTCAAAGCGAGATATCAAGTATTGTATTTTTGTGCGTAAGAGCGTGCCGCAGCGGCCGACCGATACCGGCGCGCGCGCCCTCGCCCCGTCTCGCTTTTCACTTTACGAAAAAACCAAAACCAAAAACCGATTCAAAATTAGATTTTTTTCTTTGAATGCCTTATAGCCAGAAATAATTGCTGATCATATACCACGAAATTTACCTGTAAGTGAAAAGATTGAAATTACGACAGAATAAATGCACATTTTTACACGACTGCCCAAAAAAGGAGTGTTATGTTTTCAGGGCTCCTGTATGTTTGTGAGTTTCTTTATTACACCAGAACTTCTAAACGGTTTAACCGATATCAATTTATGTGGTATCATTCATAAAACATTTATTCACTTTCACACCAATTAGTAAAATCAAATAGTAGTCATGTCACATCGATTCGATGAATCCTTACCTACAACACTATGCTCCGCGCTTGCAATATAAAAAAATTTAAAAAAATTTAATTGTCAGCTGTCAGTTAAGTCAACGAAATTAGAAATCATATTATAGCCAGCCTATAATGTTCTCACTGCTGGGTCACAGGCCTGCTCTCTATGAGTGGGAGGGTGAAGGGTCCCCTAGATTTGTAGGTATCTACCCTATAGCAATGATATTCTAGTAAACAGATACGTTATACACAAAACAACCGAAAAAAGAGTTCCGCGCAGCAGCGGCAGCAAACATACTTTTCATTCCTCTGAAATTTCACTACAAGTCGAAAGGGATGGCTTGATAAAAAACAACAAGAAAAAAAGAGACAGCTAGTGTTTGTCACTTGCGTGTGAATGTAAACAAATATTGTACTAGCCACCAATGTATTTACCGTCTCTTTCTTTTTCTAACCTCCAAATATCAGAATATTAGCACAGAATAAATAATAGACATTAGGAAAAAAATTGTAATAAATTTGTAAATTGAGGTGTACTGCGTACTTACACATTATATACGAATGCAATGGAAATACTTAGGTTCGAATCGGAGGTATTTAAAAAAAATTAAACCGACTTCTAAAGCAAAACAATAAAGGCGAAAAATAACAACTTCACTTTCCGAAGTCGGTTTCGAAAAACAAAAGGTACTTACCAAAGACACCGACTTCGGAAAACAAGTAATTTTTCACTTAGTACCTAGTGTTTTGTTTTAGAAGTCTGTTTAAATAGTTTTTTTTTATTGTAACATTTATAACTTAATACTTCATAAAAGATGACGCTACTTTAGCCAGCTTGAAACCTGGTTGAATTAATAATTGATCCCCTTTACTAGTAATATAATTATGTCTGTCGCCGTTTTTACCAAAAATATGTAATTTGTTTCTAAAGTACATGGTATTTTCAAAAACTAAAGGCGAAGATTTTCAAATAAGATTTTACTAAACTTAACGCTGATTGGCCTAGCCTGTAATGCTCAAGTAATGTTTCATGATTTACGCATTCATACGCCAGGTCGCAGAAGATACCTATGGTATCTTGTGTCTCTCCCATGCACCAAAGATGTATTGTAATAAGTGCACCAGCTTCGGTTGTACAACGTCGTTTGGTAAAACCGTACTGTTTATCGTGTAGGATGTAATTCGTAAAATGAATGAGCATTTAATTTAGCATTATCTTTTGAAATACCTTTCTGAAAACCGGCAGCACAGCTGGTCTATAATTAGAGAGAACCATGAGTGAGTACCATGTTCCTATTTTTCAAGTGAAGGAATTTACCTGTTAGTGCTTGTAATACTTATATGTAGTATAGTAGTGCTAGGTGTATCGTCCTCACGTATATGAATTTATAAATGTATGTACTTTAATATTGTAAAAGCTTTTTTTTTTTAAAGAGTATGTATGGAGTTTCTTGAGCATTCTTCTCCATAACAATCTACTTTTCCGAATGCACGGTAGAATCAAATTTTATAACTCGTTAATTTTAATTTTTAACGTTCGAAAGTGCCGCTTAATGGCCTAGTCGAAATAAAAACATTTGACTTTGAATTATTTGTGTCTTTAATGTCCCCGGATTTAAAAAAGTGGTACCTTACTATGTTTCATTAGATTCGCAAGACTCATTACCTACACACACATTAAAAATTATAGCCAAGTACGGCGCTATAGTCTGAATAATGGAGGTACAAACTTTGACGGACATTCCCCTAGATCTTCAGCCAGTTTGATCTTGATTTTCCAACCGATCACTGAAAACGTACATTAGGATGTAAGAACTTGAAGTTACGAGTAAGTATTTCTTGCGGATTGCGGTTAGGATTTTATTTTAAAACTTTAATTTTGGATAGTCTAATTATAATATAATAAATTAATAAAAGTCTAATATAATAAATTTTACCATTCACTTTTAACCACTGACCAACACTTGTGAAACAAAGGAAAAAATGCGCGTGTAATTATAATAAGCAAGCAGACATTAGCCGGCGCACGACGATAGGTATAAAGGCAAAATAAGTTACGTCCTTCTTCTAGCGTGTTGTGCATGCCATGCAGCGCGGCACCAGTGAATAGCCCACCCAAAGCTTAGAGAAAATGGCGGCACCGTGCACTTTGTAAAATCCAAAATTCTTCTTCGAATCCTGTCCGGTCGCCAGTTGTCGGAGCTGTTATTAACGAGCAGCTCTTGGATTGAGTAATAGGGTTCTTCTTAATTAAAAAGATTCCGTACAAACAATATACTTTTATTTCGTGTCTGCATTGTCAGTTATATTTAGATATATAGATATTAGACGTAGTCTCACTGAGCTCGTTCATAGCGGTGTGTACACGAATATGTTTTGTTACCCTTTGCTGAAAAACCACGCTGACATATTTCGCAATTGTAAGGTTTTTTCCTAAACACACTTTACTGAAAATCTACGCTGACAAATATCACATTTGTAAGGGTTTTTCCCCGTGTGTACACGAATTTTTGCTTCTATACTAATATTATAAATAGGAAAGATTTGTATTTTTGTATGTACCGAATAAACTTAAAAACTACAGGACCGATTTCAAAAATTCTTTCAACGTTGGGTAGCTGCACTATCCCCGGGTGACATAGGCTACTTTTTATCCCTGTATTCCCACTGGAACAGGGAAGTACGCGGGTGAAACCGCGAGGCGTCCGCTAGTTTATTTATAATCACCAATTATAACATCTTTACAGATTGCTCCAATATGATGCTCAAATCCAGAAAATAATATAAAAGTCACAAATCCACAAAATAATATAAAACTAAAATCACGCAGCAAATTTGCACACAATAAAATAATAATAAGTATTCATAGATACATCAATAGATTAAATTAACCATGCCAAAGTCTACTGGCCTCTTTCAATAATTATTTGAGGCCTTTGGAGAAATCTCCGTAGGCTCTGCCCAAATACAAATTATTTACCAATACGGTCTGAAAATCCTAGTTCTTCTACTGTACACAACAGTACACATATTATCTTTGAATTTAAAATTTGTAAATATTAAATCTAAGCATGTAGTTGTGTTTGGCGTTACACGTGTAGGGCTTTTCATGTATTGGGTAAATTTATATTCCTCCATTAAATTTATGAATTCGTTTTGATTTAAGGTTATCTGATAGTATGTTAATATTGATGTAGCCTCATATAATTATATTTATTTTAAAATATTTATTATTTATCAACTTTAGAATTAGTTTAAGTTGCTTATACAAAAACTTCTTCCTCTCTTCTATTCCAATACATAGTTATAATTAATAAGTTTTCTTTATGTAATTCAGTAGCACATAACTCTATCACATATTCTATAAATTTGTCTGTTACATCACTTCTATGTATGCAGTCGATATGTTCTTCAAGCAGAATACATACTCCACCGCCTGTTCGGGTACTGCGACAGTACGATGATGCAAATTTGTAGCCGCTGATCTTAATTAGTTAGTAGTAGCAGATAGAAGTTTTTTTCTGTCAGCCAGGTTTCCGAGATATATACATACTTATAACATCATCAAATCATGCCTTGTTTCCCCGAAGAAGAAACTGTAGAAGTGTACTCATAGTATTTACACATGGCTACATATCAAGCTATACATTTCCAGTATAAGATGATTTTGCATTATGTAGGATTTACGTACAATAAGAGGTCAGCTTATACTCGAAATGTGTAGCTTAATATGTAGCCGTGTGTACACCCACATTTCTCCATATATATAAGTTCCATGTAATAGGGGGCAAGCCTATTGCCATCAACCGGGCACAAATGCAAACTCAGGGCTGCTACTAAAAAAATCGTAATGGAAAAACCCAATGACACTTCTCATGACTCCTGAGCATAAAAAGACCTCATGCTCAGCAGTAGCGCTTGCGACCATTAGACCGACGAGGCAGTACATACTTAAGAGTCCTAAGTTATCTTGCGATATGTTAATAATTATAAAAATATCCAGAAAAAAGTTGTTCAAAGCCACTAAGCGCATACAAAAACATTGTTAGCAATTGTTCTGAGAAGAAAAGATGTAAATAATAATGTACAGGCGTTTAAATGGCTTTTAACCGCCTGTACATTAACTTTTTGATGTGAAACATCTATAGGCGCACGTGAGACCGATTTCTGGCGTGGCGACGCGTCGCCACGCGCAATCGACTGTGCGTTTCTCTCTCACTCGATCCGGCGTTAAGCCATCTCTTTCGCTCCACTGAGCTCGGATACCTATAATGTATACTCTGTTTATTACAGTACTCATAACCTGTGTTTTTCTGGTAAATAAATCATTTTTCTGTTCTGATAATAAAATGTCTGACCGTGATAATTTAGAGAGTGGAAGTGATCAGCCTCCTGCAAAGAAAGCAAAATCACACTATGACACATTATCAAGTCATCAGTAAGTTAATTATATTTTTATAATTAAAGTATGCATTTATCTGTGCATTTAGCACGCGTATATTTGGTGTGTATTGAGCGCCAGTAAATGTAAAATCTACTCTCTAGGTAGATTAAAATTCACATAAAGGACATGGCCAGATTCTGCCCTGGAATCAATTTAGAATACGTAAATGTACAGTAATTCTTTATATTTGAAAATTATTTGTAAAATAAATTAAAATTAAACGCAACAATTACATTTCTCTAGAACAGGCGACAAAAAATTCCAAAAAATATGTATGTTAATTGTTTTTGAGCGGATTGTATGCAATGCATTTGCGTTTGGATACACGAGTAAGACAAACACTGATTCTGAAGTACGCCTGAAGGTCAGATTAAAATATAATACAACTACAACAGCATGAATTGTTTTGCTACGATAAATACCTCTAAAATAAAAGTTAAGATTTTATGAATATCGCAGACACCATTTTTCATGCTGCCGCGCGTCACCATAATGATTAATGCATCGACATCTGTGATCGACATCGACAATATGTTCCAGTGTGTATCCGAACGTCCTAGTCATTTTGACGTTTCTAATTTATTTTATTTTATTGACATTTTTAGTTCCTACCACAATCTGTTCTTTTCTGCATACTACTTTTACGAAATAACGTCGATGTTTCACATCTACCAGGCGTCCCGTGTTATAGGAGCTTCTTACAGGTGTGTAAAAATTTATATGTTAAGGTAGCAAACAGGTAGTAAATATTTACATTGACAACGCGGTTAATACAACTCTAAAACTATGTACTAACTATGAACTTGGAAGTGGTCAGCCAACATGACGTCAGAATGGCTGACCATTTTATTTCTTTGATATATTTCTTAACGCAGAGGTAGCGAATAGTGCAAATAGTAGCAAATAAGATTTTCCCTAGTTGGCAACTTTTTTCGGCATCCTGCACATAGGGAAGCTTACGCCATCTCGTAGACAACTTGTTTTTCGTATAAGTTTTGAAAAAGGTTCGCAAAGCTACTGCCTTCTGATGATAGATGGCGTTTAAACACAGTATTTTTTATATTACTTATTTGGATGTTATTGCTATAAAATAAAAAAATGTGTACCTTTTCATTATATATCCTTCTTAAATTTGCCAAGATTGTCGAAAATACATTTCTTTTTGAAGAGACTATCACTTTTGAATTCTATAGTCGTTATTCTTCTTACATTTTTTGTTGATAATAGTCAATTATATTGAATATTTTGCACGTACAACAACATCACTCACTTTTTGTCACTAATGTTTTCTTGTCAACACTATTTCTTCAATAAATAATCACTTATTCTATTTTTAAGAATTATTTTTACAGAGCAGATTGATTGTTTACGCACATCAGCTGTATAATGCCTTCTGATGATAGATGGCGTTTAAACACAGTACGTGAAGTAAGGATGACTTGTAATTTTTTATATTACTTATTTGGATGTTATTGCTATAAAACAAAAATATATGTTCCTTTTCATTATATATCCTTCTTAAATTTGCCAAGATTGTCGAAAATACATCTCTTTTTGAAGAGACTATCACTTTTGAATTCTATAGTCGTTATTCTTCTTACATTTTTTGTTGATAATAGTCAATTATATTGAATATTTTGCACGTACAACAACATCACTCACTTTATGTCAATAATGTTTTCTTGTCAACACTATTTCTTCAATAAATAATCACTTATTCTATTTTTAAGAATTATTTTTACAGAGCAGATTGATTGTTTACGCACATCAGTTGTATAATGGCCTTGCTTTGTCATCAGGGCATTATACAGAACTTTTACAACAGCAATGTCGGTGAAATCCTTACACTGACTTAATATGAAACCGAGTTTTCTGAAAGCCCTGCCGTACACCTCAACTATTTGTCTCCGGAACGTCAGCTCCGACATCATCTGAACGCCCAAGTCTCGTACATGTGAGACATGCGGCATAACTACCCCGTCCATGTCGTACTGATGCTGCAATGGAGCACGCGCGTGTTAGAATCACGAATGGAATTCTATATAAAAGTATTGGTATCTACCAATAATGAATGAAAGAATGATTGAATGTCAAGATGGTTGTTGGATATTTACTGTATATTAGAGTTCCAATGTATGTGGTGTGTAAGGATAGGGTTTTATGAATAAAAGCACAGAAAGACAAGACTAGGTATTTATTTAAGTAAGGCTTGTCAATTAATTCATATTTAGAAGGCTCATTGAGCTTACCGCCCGTTCGCTAATCTAGTTCTCGTGGGGAAGAAGGGCAACAAACCCCACGGAAGCTCTTTCATAGAATCATATGATAGAATCAAAATAACAAGGATAAGGCAAAGGACATAAACTAGCCCTTAAATCAATATAATATATTAGGAATAAAGGCCATAATATGATATAGATAGAGTTTCAACACAACCATTAGCAATAATAAAGTTATAATATCAAATAACTTACGTTAGCCTTGTGTAGTCGATCTAACACCAAGTATTGATAATAATATATTGTGACCTCCACCCGTTGCCGCTGGCCTGTACTGGCTTGTAGTTTACAAAAAAGTAAGTCAGCTTATCCATTACACAATATTTTATAATCTCGGGTCTATCTGTGTCTCAATACGTACAATATGAGTAAATGGTATAATCTATGTAATAATCTCAAAATTAGGTCAATAATCCATTATCAATTGTAATGAAACCATTTTAAAAAGTAACAAGACAATTAAGAAATTTAATATCGCCTATTTAGTCATTCTTAATCAATATTCGAAAGAATATTGATACTAACAGACAGTATTTTACTAATTGTTTCAAATGACATAGCAAAATAGCATAATGAATATAGCAATATGAAATCATTTGTAATGATTCGAACGTAATTTGTAATGATCATTGTGATGTAGGATACATCACAATGATCATTACAAATTACGTAATAATTTATAGGAATATCATCAATATGGCTTCAATAGTCATTTCAATTCAAAGTCATTTCGATTTCCTGTACACAAAACAATATTTGATTAGATGGGTACTCTTTTACAGTTGTAGGTAGTTGAAAACAATAATAATTTAGGTAAGTACTTAAGACATTTGTCGGTAGGTGATTAATAAATATGACAGGTATGTAATATGTAGCAAACCATTGCGACTTAAAAATGAAAATTCATGATTTAATGACGTCACACATACTTCAAATTCTAACACGCGAGACTGTAGCTCATGATACAGCATTTAAAAACATTGAAATGCAGGTTGTTGGACTTACTCTATTCGACTACATTATCAATATCAGACTAGAGTCTATTACAGTCAGCAGTATCTTTAATATTCATAAATAATTTCAAGTCATCTGCAGACACTCTTTTATGACTGTAGGCAGATCATTGATCATGAAAATACAATACCATAGGTCCAATATTACTGCCTTGACTTACCCCATAGAACGTGTAATAAGGAGACGATTCACGTCCCGCATACTCAAAATACTGTCGGCACTTGCTTAGATAACTGGCAAAGAGTTTAAGTAAATGCGGTGTAAATCCCAAAGTTGAGAGTTTATGAAGAATGAATATGATGATGATGACTCTTTACTGAAAAGCTATGCTGACAATCAAATCACAATTTATATGGCTTTTCCCCCGTGTGTACACGAATATGTTCTGTTAAACTACCCTTTACAGAAAAACTACGCGGACATATTTCACATCTGTAAGGTTTTTCCCCAGTGTGTACACGAATATGTTTTGTTAAAACACCCTTTTCTGAAAAACTACGCTGACATATTTCGCATTTGTAAGGTTTTTCCCCAGTGTGTACACGAAGATGATTTGTTAAAACACACTTTACTGAAAATCTACGCTGACAAATATCACATTTGTAAGGTTTTTCCCCCGTGTGTACACGAATATGCACTGTTAAATCATTCTTTTTCGAAAAACTACGGTGACATACATCACATTTATAAGGTTTTCCACCCGTATGTCCATAAATATGTTCTGTTAAACCACGCTTTACTGAAAAACTACGCTGACATATATTGCATTTGTAAGGTTTTTCCCCAGTGTGTATACGAATATGTCCTGTTAAAGAATTCTTTTGCGTAAAACTATGGTGGCATATATCACATTTATAAGGCTTTTCCCCTGTGTGCACACGAATATGTTTCGTTAAATTAATCTTTTGTATAAAACTACGCTGACATATATCACATTTGTAGGGTTTTTCCCCCGTGTGTACACGAATATGTACGGTTAAACTACTCTTTACTGAAAAACTACGTTGACATATATCACATTTGTAAGGTTTTTCCCCCGTGTGTACACGAATATGTTCTGTCAGACTACTCTTTACTGAAAAACTACGCTGACATATATCACATTTGTAAGGTTTTTCCCCCGTGTGTACACGAATATGATTTCTTAAATGACTTTTTCCTAAAAACCTACTCTGACATATTTCACATTTGTACGATTTATCTTTATTACATAATCTCGGATGTTTATTTATATCATTACTATCTTTACCTTTGTCACTATGATTACGGTAATTTAAATCCACAGGAGTATTATTAATACTTTTATTAAGGCTGGGTACAATATTCTTCAAGTGCGGTTGTTCAGTTTTCTTTTGCTGGATTGTAATTTTATCTTCTTGTTTTGTTCTTCGAATGTCTATTTTTGGTTTCTTTGCAACGGTTGCACCTGTAATTAAATTATAAATATGGTAAGCACTAAAGCCAAGATTGTTGTTGGTAAAATAAAAAAGTGCATGATATTTTATATGTATACTTTTATATATCACACCAAATTGAAAAAAATGTAGGCAAAAACGTCTACAATCTTTTTCCAGACCGAAATATTAATGTGGAAGGACTCTGGAACCCACCACAATTAATCTCCCAAGAAAACCTGCCTTGATGAGGTTTTCTTGGGAGATTAATTGATATCCGTGACTATCAACGGCAATCGCTTCCATATTTGGTAAATAATTACTACTCAATTGGCCGGACCACCTTCAAATTCGATTTTCTCGAAAAAAAAGATAAACTACTACTCGGAATTTTAATTCGATTGCAGATTTGACAATTTCAGTGTTGCAACGTTATGACAAGTACTAAATAGTGACGTTGCGAAATTATTCGATATGGAAATGGAATATTTCCGGATCGATTCTTCTCGTTTATACTTTTACTCTCGTAAACTAAGTATATCAGGAAATTAAATATTTCTGAACCGATAATTTAGTTTTGACGATTAATTAATGATCTGAGACTTTTCTTTTATAATTGTGTGTGAAATAAATAAAAAAATGTGATCATGAAGGAACATGACAAATAAAACAGATAGATGTATTATGGTAATAATTTATTTTATAAATTGTCGCCGTTATCGCTATCGCAATCGCTGTCACTTTCTGTAACATTTATTATAAATGTGTCTATGATATTGTCAATTAACATATCTAGCCTACTCATTTTTTCCTCTTCTTTGACAACATGGGATACGCATTTAGACCATTCGGTAGCCGTAATTTTTTGAATGCCTTCCTGAAATAAATTTCTCACGTCTGTCAATTTGAAGGTTTTATTATTTTGAGCTACATGCCCCTTTACCTGCGCCCATATCAATTCGATAGGGTTTAGCTCGCAATGGTAAGGGGGCAGTCTTAAAACCGTGATCCCATGTTGGGCTGCCATTTCGTCTACAGCGTACTTATTAAAAGACTCGTTATGTGGAACCAGTTCTAAAAGCGTAGCTTTAACCATATCTGGTTCGTAATGAATATTTTTATTTAAAAGCCAATCTTGAATGGCAGCTTTTTTCCAGCTCATTTTTGGTGCCGTTTCCAATTTTCGGGAGTGGGAAGGTGCATTATCCATCACCACAATTGAGTTTGGTCTTAATTTTGGTAAGACTCCAGCGAACCACTCCTCAAAACAAACTGCATTCATCTCATCATGGTAATCTTCACAATTTTTCTTTGCTTCAAAAATCATGAGGCCCTCTTCCAGGAAGCCTTCTTCACTACCTATATGGCTAATTATGAGACGTTTGCCTTTTCCAGATGGATTTTTTAATCCAGTGGTCAGTCCCTCCAAAAACGCTTGTCGAGATGATGTGACTTTCTTGTCCACCCAAGTTTTTTTTACAGTATGACCTTAAAATAAATATAGTACATGAACATTCAATATTACTATTAAATTTAATGTAAAATGTATATAAATTCATTTTGTGTATAAATGTTAGCCTTACCTGCGTTAACCCAAGTTTCATCTTGATAATATATATGTCTCCCTTCTCGTCGAAACTGACATATAAATCGCAAGTAACGCTGGCGCCATGTTATTATATCATTTCGATCAATAAGTGTGCTCTTGCGTGACCGTGCAACAAATTTAAAATTAAGATGCTTCAAAATTTTTCTGAGGGTGTCTTTGGAAATCTTGGGCATTTCTGAATCATCGTTCATCACTTGTAAAATCTAAAATAGTAAATTTTATAATAGCTTGGAATCATTACTTATATATAAAAGATGTAGGTATAAAATAATACTGTCTGACTGATTGACTAACCTTTGAAATGGTTGGAGGTTCATTCCGGTAAAAGAACTGATGAACAATTCTTCGTATTGCAGAGAATGTAAATTCATCAATTTTATCTTTGAAACCTCGCTTTGGTCCAGTTTTTTTAGGAGGAGTTGGCGGCGCACCTTTATTTACTTCCTTCAAAACGTTACAAACAGAGCGTGAGGTTATTCCCAATATGTCAGAAACTTTGCTCATACATTCATTTTCTTCCACAACTTCAAAGGCCTCCAATTGCGCAGAAATTTCATTTTTCACGTATTTGTAGGCGTTGCGGATCATTACTTTTTCAGTAACAGTGAAAGCTTTTCGTGGACGTTTTTTTCTTGGGGACAAGAAAACATCCACGTCTTTTTGTGATGTACTTGGCTGAGGATCCATTTTGATGGAAAACCAAAACAAATAGATTCACTCAAAGTTCACAAAAAACTATAAACGTAACAACAAACACAACGTAACAACACTATAACAAAAACCCAACAAAATAACAAAATATCGATTCGCAATGAAATAAGATATTCGTGCAGTCAGACTGGGAGAGTGAAGCCGAATGACACGATAAACAAAATGGCGATAGCTGCAATACTGAAAACTATCTAGGCTCTTTTATTATAAGTTTTGTTTTTAATATAAAAACAAAAATATTAACTTTTTATAAAATAGAGCAGCGATTACTAATTAATAAATAATTATTATGAATAATTATGTATTTATTTAAATAAAAATCAATAATTTAGTCTTTAATTGGCACACTGATGGCACACACACTGATTGTTTATCGATTTTTGTGTTCATCACTACACTATTATATGTGGTATCATTATTTCACAAAATGACAGTAGCTAATGTCAAATCTGGAAACGAATTAAAATTCTGACTTTAATGTAACAATTTTGTTGTTCGAGTACTAATTGATACCAATAGATTAGTAATTTTCTACCAAATATGGAAGCGATTGGCGTTGGTGGTCACGGACATGATTAGTTGTGGTGGGTAAACTACTCTTTACTGAAAAACTACGATGAAAAATATTACATTTGTAAGGGTTTTTACGGTGACTTAGAGTCCACCACAATCTCCCAAGAAAACCTCATCAAGGCAGGTTTTCTTGGGAGATTAATTGTGGTGGGTTCCAGAGTCCTTCCACATTAATATTTCGGTCTGGGAAAAGATTGTAGACGTTTTTGCCTACATTATTTTCAATTTGGTGTCATCAAATCATTTATGTGCAACAAGAACAATAATGCTGAGAGTGCTTCACCTTCGACCACATCATCACTTAACATCAGGCGAGATAGTGGTCAAACGCGAGCCAATAACAAAAAAAAAAAAAAATAAAGTTCCGATCCCTGAGGGACCCCGGTGTTGATATGCAGTTGGTCAGACGAGCGGCCATCAATAACCACTCGTTTAGACCGGTCCCTCAGGAAGTCTGCGATCCAACCGTACAGACCACAGGGCAGACCGAATGAAGGAAGCTTACCAATAAGGCTCTCGTGCCAGACCCTATCAAAAGCCTTCGATTTGTCGAGGGAGACGGCAAGCGCTTCCCTGTGTCTCTCGATGGCCTCACTCCAGATGTGAAATACCCCCTAACTTTATCGCAACTTGCGCTGACCAACTGGCAAACCCCCTATGATATTCAACAAATCTCTCAGCGCTGGTATTTTCCCTAAAAAATGGGAGCTGGCAAAGGTGGTACCGATTTATAAATCAGGCGCTGATGATTTGGTAGGAAACTATCGACATATGCCAAGGTTTTTGATGCAAAAGTATGCCCCGAGATAAAAAACTATTTTAGGAAATATCTGTCTGACCACCAGCATGGCTTTACTACTGCAAGATCCACCTGCAGTAATCTAGTAGCTTCCGTTGAGGATATTGCTGCTTCACTAGACTCGACGCCATATACACTGATTCAGCAAGGCTTTTGTCAAAGTTTCCCATGAAGTGCTGATTCAAAAACTTCCTGCGAACGGCTTTGCTGGTTTTCTTTAGTGGCTGCACTCTTACCTAACGGATAGATTCTTTTATGTCGTGGCCAATGGTTATAAATCTGAAACCATGACCGGAGGTTATGGTCATGGTTTCAGATTTCCCATCTGGACCCCGTTATATTTATTATCTTTTTAAACGACCTTAATTATTGCTTCTTTATCTCCACGCAATTCTTATTCGCCGATGATTTGAAAATAGTCCGCGTTATAGATTATTTAGCCACTCAACATTACTTCAGGATGACTTGAACAGACTTTTGAACTGGTATAAGGATAATACAACTCAATGTAGAAAAATGTTCCCAAATTAAGTTTACTCGCAAGTCTAACTTTATTAATTTTAGTTACAGTATGAATAGTACGTACCTCAGTAAAGTTGAAGTGATCAGAGATTTGAGAGTCCTTCTTGATCGTAAATTAACATTTATTCCCCTAATGGGCAACATCATTAAAAAAGCTTCAAATACACTCGGTTTTGTGTTACGTAATGCTAAATGTTTTCGCAAGCTTAAAACTAAGATTTTTCTTTTTAACTGTCTCGTACGTAGTGTAATAGAATACCATTTTTTTTTTCATCTTTGTTCCTACTGTGTTTCTAAAACTACCCACTAGTTGTTGTAAGTGTTATTTCTGCACTATTATTGTAATTTTATGGATGTTGTTATAATTTTGTTTTTGCATGCTGTGTCTATCGCATCATATTGTATACTATGCTTGTATCACATTGCTTGTATTATTGGAATAAACAGTGTAACAATTGTAGATAGGCCAAAAAATTAAAAAATGGCAAACGCTAGAAGATCCCCAGTTGATCGATTTCGGCGGCAGCCATATTGACTGTCACTGAGGACGTCGTTAGCTTCTAGGTATGCCAGGAGCTTAGAGTTGAGCACGTAACTGAGATGGGTCTGCAGTTGGCTGGGTCAGCCCGACTGCCCTTCTTGGGCACAGGCTGAACGTTAGCTTGCTTCCAAGCATTCGGTACTTTTCCAGGCTCATATGAAAGGCGAAACAGGCGTGTCAGGATCGGAGACAGTTCAGGCGCACAAGTTCTCAGAACAATTCGGGGTATCCCGTCGGGCCCACTAGCTTTGTTCACGTCAAGGTTTCGCAGCACCCTACGGACGTCCTTCTGATGGATGCGAATGCCCGACATACTCGTTACCAGAATCCAGGCGTGAGGATTCCGCAAAAAGAGAGGCAAACAAATTTGCTTTTTCCTCAGCAGAGTGGGCCAGCGTTCCGTCGGGTTTCAGCAGTGGTGGTAGTGAGGGCCGGCAGAAGTTCGATTCAAGCAACTTAGCAAGGGACCAGAACGCTTTACTACCGGCTGGATAGGAAGCAAGTTTGGTCCCACGGCTTATGTGGTCAAATCGAGCCCTTCGCAATATCCTCTTGCAGGACTTGGCAGTCCTTTTGAAGGGTCTCGTCACCACTGGCTCACGTCGTTAGCTCTGCGCGTCCGAGCGTCGACCCATGCCTGGTACGCCTCATGTTTAAGCGTATTGGCACGACTGTACTCGGCGCCAAATCATGGCCGGTCAACGCTAGACATTGCTACGTCAGAGAACGGAATGTTCGCGTTCAGCGTTCTCGTGACTGCAATGTTTATAGATATGACCAAAGCGTTTGACTAATTATACCATGAAACACTTCTGAATAAACTGTACAATTATGGAATAAGGGGCAATGTCCATAGCTTATTAGAATCTTAAGTGGTAGATATCAGGTTGTAGAAATAAATGACATCAGCTCTTTAAATGGCACAGAACAAAAACATCAATCTAAACCTAAAAAGTACTATACGGTGTACTACAAGGTAACGTGCTAGGGCCACCCTTATTCTTAATTTACATGAACGATCTGCCTAAAGTCGCACAACACCCTATTATTATTTTTGCTCACTACAGCAGTTATTTTTACTGGTGAAAATATGGATACTTTTGAAGCAGATGTAAATAATACCCTTAATGTAATAATTAACTGGCTGACAAATAACAGCCTGGTCATCAATTTAGAAAAAACTAAATTAGTCACACTTCCGCGAAAGAGTAATAACAATATCAACATTCAACATGATGGTATAGTAATTGAACAAGTCAACTGCGTAATTTTTATTAGGTCTATTGATAGATAATGATATGACTTGGCAAACTCAAATTGACACAGTATGCAGTAAACTGAACCAGATGCTCTACACAAATTATCTAAAGTTGTCGATCAATCAGCTCTATTAACTGCCTATCGTGCCTAGTATATAACTCTAAAATTCGCAATTATATTCTGAGGCAACGCCACAAATAAAGAATCAGTATTTAAAGCGCAAAAAAGATGCGTTCGCGCAATTGCTGGTATCTTTGTTCCTGAATCATGCGAACCATATTTTAAAAAGATTAAAATTCTGATCTTTCCATCAGCTTACATCTATGAAGTTGCAGTATTTGTTAAAGTAAATAAAATTCTATTTAGTGAACTAAAATCAAAAAGATACATTCTTAGAATATCTAGTATCTAGTAACACATAGAACTGCTCTTCTGAGCAAGTCTTTTCGGAATGGCATCTAAAATTTACAATAGGATACCTGTGGACATTTTAAACAACAAGGAACTGCCACTATTCAAACATAATTATTGTATGCCCCCTAGGCAGGACATAATGGAACTGTAATTTACCTCTGTCAGTACGAGTATAACCTATGCCCACAATAAAAAGATTTGATTTGATCAAATTTATTTACGATTAATTAATATAATAGGTACAAAGAAAAATGAATAATGTTATGAAACATCCTGTTAATAATGGTTACGTTTAAAACAGAGGAGCATACATAGGTATACCTAGACTTTCAGCCAATGAGATGCTCTTGTCCTTTGAATTTGATTAGTGCCATGCCCCACCCGTTTCACTACAAAAATAGGTGAAGGTCAGTTGCATGCAAGCTTGAAACCATAGACTACTATAATATACAGGAGCATAGACAGGCAACCCCACCTTTTTTAAGGGTTTAAATGCAGCACCATCTAGTTTTTCGTAAAGGGAATTAATCAATATAAATATGTATATAATTTCGTACGAATTCGAAAAGGAAAACAACAACTAAATCATTTTATATTTATTACAAACAAAATTACACTTTACATAATTTCGTGTTCTCCTTTTTCTCCCTTTAATATTTTCGTAGAAGTCCAATGTAACTTTGCAAGTTCTGGATAATGTTTACAATATGGCGTCACACTGAGGCGGATACACAACTAAACTGAACGGAAGGTCAACATAATAATAATTTGGCGATTACTCAACTTTTTGACGATGTACGTTCAAAATAAAAATTGATATCAATTTATCTCATTATTATCTAGCCCTATAAGGAAACAATAAAGTATAAAATAATAATTTGAAAGTTATGTGCGTCGAAAATTCCATATTTCAACACAAATTTTAACGCATCTTCGGGTGGAACTAAATACCATAAGAAGAAGGAAAATTGCAAAACAGCCACCATACCGGGATAGATTAGTAGTTCAACTATGCAAATAATTTTATTTTGAAAATATACATTACGTCGTTTTTTCATGATAACCATACTACCAAAGGCCTGTTTGCAAAATTGCTTAGTCGTACGCGAATTAGCTTCTTACTGCTCATCATAGCATCTATCTCTTTTGCACGTGTTTTCGGATCAGATAGCATACATTTTAACCCCGCGTACAAAATAGCGTGCCGTCGACTAGGGCAACCTTAACGACCAGTGCCTGCAGTCTCGACATAGTTAGCAATCGCTAACTCCTACCGGTAAGTCCTAACGATCGGAAGATAACGATTTTTGGTAGTCTCGACTGTCAAAGCTATCGATTGTCATCGCAAACTTAACGAATATTGTCGCTAAGTTAACGATTTATCGGTATGTTATCGACTTTCCTAGCGAGCATTTTTGACAGCCCGCTAAGTTTTCGTTACGATCGTTATCATTGGTTTTAGAGGTTACAAAAACAATAAATAAATAATAATTAGAGTAATTTGGCTGTATAGTATTTAGCGTGGGCATTGATCGTGCTCGAACACAGACTCGATATGATAATGCGGTGGAAAAATGCACGAAACCGGCGTGAAGGTGAAAATCCTTTGGACTTGAAGACGGCCAATTTCTCTATCTTTACCGAAATAAACAAGGACATGTTTCATGAGCTCGTTGTTGAGCTTCGCCCATCTATTCAAAGACGAGGGCCTTACTGACTTTCTGTGGAGTTTCAAGTGAGTGTCTTTGTGTTGGGTAGCTACCGTGCCAATAATATTTCTATTTATTTTTCCTAATATCCAAGATGTACTTATAATTTTCTACTTAATAGTCAAGTGGGTGCTACCAACTACCGATTGGCATGCAGTGGTGCTGCAGCATAAGCCAAAAGTCAGTAAGCCGAGTAATACATACTGTAACTTTGGCTATCAATGAAAACCTTTTAAGAAGATATGTCAAATTTCCCATGACCCAAGAAGAACAGTGTGCAGTTAAAGAGAAGTTTAGAAATGCTCCACAGCCATTCCCTGATGTGATTGGAGCCATAGAATGAACACATGTAAATATTTTGTCAATGGGGACCACCGTACATGGCTGCTTGGTAACTAATAATAAATGTTCATTATAATCTGTCTGGAACAGGTTGCCCATTAGACTGCTGAAAGTACATTCTATGTTTTATCTTTAAGGTGATGATGGATATCCTCTGGAACCATGGTTGATGACTCCTTTAAAAAATCAACGCCTAGGGACACCGAAGTATCAATACACAAATGTTCATTGTTCAGCCAGGAACGTTGTTGAAAGATGCTTTGGTGTGCTGAAGTCTGTTTTTCGGTGTCTTTCCTACCAATTCATGAAAACACATATATAAAATATAAATTACATGAACCAGAGGCCACCAAGTTACAGGTACCTAATCAAATGATTTATTTTAAGGAATTCATTTAATGTTTTATTATATTATATTTGCAGTAGATATAATTTTCCCCAGATCTTTATACCTATTTCATTGGCATCTCCATTTATTTGAACCAAAAATGATACACAATGGCTTATAGCATCAAGTCCGACTTATGTAACACCATTGTATGAATAATCCTAAAATCTTGTTTTTGTTATACAGGACTTGTATCGCGCAATGGTCTAGCTGTTGCAGAGTGCATAAGAAGACTCATTAATACTAGTTTTACATAATTTTATTTTATTGACCCTCTGTGATTTAAATAAAAAACATATTATATCATTTATTATTTTTATTTATAAAAGCATCAGCTATTTTATTTGCAGCCTACGCAAATAGCACCCATGCCTCGGCTTGTACCTTGGATACCTCAGCTTGCATCTTGGCAGCGTCTGCTTGCACTTGAGTTGCAGCTGCCATCAACTGTAAAAAAAGTTAGATTTACTAAAAATGCCTCTTAATGCTCTAGCGTGCTAGTGATTCTAATAATAAAAAAGGAAATGGCATAGCGTCCGGGCAGTCAGTGTCAAATGTGCAATCTACACTAATTAAGGATGTTATTGTGTCTCACCGCCTCAATCAAAAGAGCAGTGAAGCCGCCTAGGTTGCCATTTTGAATGATTTCTTTTTATATTTTCCACCTTTATGCAGGCGTGGCTTTTTAAGTATCTCCAAACCTGTAATTAGGATACCTAATGTATTCCACTAAATATAAACAAAACTGACGAGGCTTGTACTTACATTTCAAAACCAACTTGAGATTTGACATCATGCACTGATCGAGCAACTTGATGGATCCGTTTGGGAGTTTGTTAGCTCCTCGGCAACCTTCTTCCAGCCTGTTTCAAAATTTGTCCGTTTGTAGATATGGTTGGGCTTCTAAAGTCGCCAAAAGCGCATCAATCTGCCCCGAAGTACGCCTAAAACATTTAAGATATTCATTGAGTAAACACAAACTACTTCGGACATACGCAAAGTATTCAATTTAGTATCAAAAATAGTAATCGAAAATTGATGTAGGTTGTAATTACCTGATACTCACGCTGCTGGCACTCGGGCTATATGCGCCTGTGTCACTGTTTTCCACCATAGAAATACGGTTCTTTTCCAGTTTTTTCAATTCCAATTCTATCTTATTGTCGCATCTTGTTTACAAACAAACTTGACATTGACAGTTTGTTTCCCATGTTCAACGTCTGTGTTGCAAGGAAGCGAACTATTTTCTTCTTTGTTAAGCGTATTCTTAAAAACAGTATAAGCTACTTACACGTTTCAATGCAAATAAGTGTTAACATGGTAAGGTTTACCTATCTTCTGTACAATTTTCAAAAAATAATAGTTATTTGATCATATCTTGTCCAACAATTTTCCCTATAATACAAGATTTTTTTTCAACTGCCATTATTTTACAATAAAATCACCGCACTATGAATACGAACTTCGTTAGCGTACCGACACACATAGGAGTATTTGGCTAATAAAACCGGACAAAAGTCGGAATCAGTAAATTAGTCAAAAGTCTCACTGAATCTATTGTTCATCTAGCTAGGTAACCGGTCCATCAAATGACAGCCATTCAATCCCCGCAAGCTTCAAACTTGTTTACGTAGGTCAGTCGAAACTCATTCGTTCGCAGAATCGCATGTCTTTGTTTTCGACGCTCTCGGTTGCAGTATTACTTTGTTTTGTTATTGTGTTCTCGTGTTGTGGAGTTTTAAAAGAAAAACTTTTGAATATGGAAGATGAAGGTATGTACTGTATTTTAAAATATCAATTAGTTGATCTGCTGCTTAAATTTTATGTTTAAAAAGGGTATGATAACAGGCATAATTTGTATATATTTTTTTACTTAAATTTATCAGAAAACAGTGTTTTTGTTTATGTGTCCTGTCTTGTCCCGCTATCATTTATACATGGTCATAATAACCGGTCTTCCGACAATTGCACACCGTAGTTAAACAGTCCGCCCACGTCCGCCATTTTGTTTTGTATTACTTTAAAGTTAATGAGTGAAAAATGTGAATTATTTTAAATCATTATTTTTTATGTTTTTTTTCTACAGATTCTTCGGGAACTGTCAAGAAATTTACCAGAAGAGCATTGTATAACATCCTGAATGAATTTAAAGGAAAGAAAATGGAAGAAAAGTTTTTATTATTAGAAGAGAGACTTCTGAAACTGGCTAATTGTCCAAATAATGAAAAATCAAATTTTATCCGTTCTTTGAGGTGTTTCAAGACCACATTCAAGAAAAAATGGAAAGATGCTACTTACAAAGAAGAACGTTTCTTGAAAACTAATGAAGGCTGGCTCACATCTTCTATTGAATTGCCTTACTGGACGGAAATACCTACTCAAAAACCAGGACGACCATCAAAAACATTCGAAGAGCTTTGCGATCGCAGCAAACGACGAAAAACTAAAGAACTACGGGAGCAAGTACCTGTGGAGGAGTTGACGTATGCAGCTGGCGTGAGTCAGCGTATTTCAGGAAATACGGACGCATCAAAAATAATTAAAGAAATTATTGCTTCACCAACGAGAGCTACAAAAATCCGCAAAGTTATTACTAGGTCCAGAAAGCAAACAATTGTGAAGAAACATACACCAGAAGAAGCACTGGCCATCTTCGTTGAAGGTGACTTTACTAGGAGACAGTGGGAAATAATACACAAGTCTAATAAAAACATCTACCCCTGCTATTCGCTCATTCAAAAGGCCAAAACGGAATGTTATCCTGATAAAGAATCCATGCTCGTGACTGAGACATGCTCTGAGATTCGACTTCAAGCATTACTTGACCACACTGCATTGCGCCTGCACAAATATGTAGCAGAGGTTGTAGAAACGTGTTCAGAGCAAGAAAAGCAGAACATGGTTTTAATAACTAAATGGGGATGTGATGGGTCACAGCAAACTCAGTATAAACAAAAATTTGAGAACAACACTGACAGTGACGCTAACATTTTTCAGAGCTCACTTGTGCCTTTAAGACTGGTAGTTATTATTGAGGAAGAACAGAAAAAAATATTGTGGCAAAACCCAGTCCCATCCTCAGTAAGATACTGTAGACCTATAAGAATACGGTTCATACAAGAATCAAAAGATGTAACAAAGGAAGAAATCCTACACATCGAGAACCAAACCGATCAGCTTAAGAAAACAGCAGTGGACGGAGCAGGCAAAATAAAACATAAGCTTATACTTACAATGATTGACGGCAAAGTCTGCAATGCTGCCACTGATACTGCATCCACAATGAGATGCTATATTTGTGGACAGACATCGAAAGATTTCAATAAATTAATTAAAAAAGAGGTAAATGTAGAAACGCTTAAGTTTGGACTCTCAGTTCTTCATGCAAGAATACGCTTTTTCGAATCATTACTACATTTGGCCTACAAATTACCATTGGAAAAGTGGCAAGCGCGTTCAGCTGAAGAAAAAAAAGTTGTGAAAGAAAGAAAAGAAAAACTTCAAAAAGATTTCAAAGAAGAATTAGGACTACTAGTAGATGTTCCCAAAGCAGGATTTGGGAACACAAATGATGGTAACACGTCAAGGAGATTTTTTGCCGACCCAGAATGTGCATCTCGAATCACTGGCGTCAATGTGTATTTAATAAAAAGATTTAAAGTCATCTTAGAAGTGATTTCAAGTGGACACAGCGTTGATGTTGATAAGTTTGAAGCCTATGCACATGAAACTGCGAAAATGTACACAAATTTGTATGGTTGGCACCCTATGTCACCAACAATTCACAAAGTGTTAATGCATGGAGCTGAAGTCATATCTCATGCAATCCTTCCTATTGGCCAGTTATCAGAGGAGGCAGCTGAGGCGCGTAACAAGCACTTCCGGCAATACAGATTGAATTTTGCACGAAAATTTTCACGGGTGGATTGTAATAGAGACATATTACATAGACTGTTACTAAGTTCCGACCCATATCTGAGTAGTAATCGACCAAGGCAGCACAAAAGAACTCAGCCGTTTTCGCAAGAGGCAGTCAGTCTGATGATTGCAAGTACTCCTCATGAAGAAGATTACGGTGAAAATATAGACGGTGAAGAAGATGAAGACAAAGATGAAGAAAATGAAGACGAAGAAGCTGAAAATGAAGAGTTTTAATGAGATTAATTGTTAATGCACACTTATTTGTAATAAAAAATAATGTTTAAATCGAATTCATATAAAAAAACGCCTCAGATATTTTTGACCGGTTTTATTAGCCAAATACTCCTATGTGCGACATCGCAAAGTCAAGATTGTGACCGATTTTGCTCGCTATCTCGGCTGTCGAGACTTGCATTTATCGATAGCGTCGTTACGGCAAGCGAATTTTTTCGTTAATATTTAACGATCGTTACTTTGCGACGGTGTCGCTATCTAAGTCGAGACTGCAGGCCCAGGCTCCTCAAGTCTCAGCCGTCGTGCAGGATTCAGCTGTCATACAAGTGTCTCGTGTACGTTCTCAGCGCACCAGGAAATAGTTGATTATTCGGTATATTATAAATAGATTTAAATAAGTTATAACTGATTTTTATTAGTTGTTATAGGTATGTTATTCTTGCTTGTCAACAGGTTTCAAAATTAGTGTGGAGCAGTGATATGTATGTGCTTGCCGCTCACACAGAGGTAGTCCATATGTTGTGAATGTGTGAGTGCCCTGTCAAACACTCGGTATTAAACTAACCATAATTTGTGACTACCGTGTTCTTATTTCCGCACCTCCCAGTTGAAAATATATCAGTTACGCAAACGAGGTATGATGATCCCGCAAGTGCTAGGACTGCAAGTTATTTTAGCAGCAAAAGATTACCAGCCAACCTGTACTAAACGACTGTATGTACTGTATACTATATAAACCGATGTACTAGACGACGTAAGCGTGCATAATATCAAATACTGCGTTTGAAAAAGTGATATCTCAAGGATAATGAATTGAAGGAAAATAAATATAACAACGAATTTGAAGGTAGGCAGAGTGCCGTCGACGCGCCCGCTTCACAACTTAATACTGCCCTCACAATGTATCGCCCCGTACCAGGGCCTGCAGTCTCGACTTAGATAGCGACACCGTCGCAAAGTAACGATCGTTAAATATTAACGAAAAAATTCGCTTGCCGTAACGACGCTATCGATAAATGCAAGTCTCGACAGCCGAGATAGCGAGCAAAATCGGTCACAATCTTGACATTGCGATGTCGGTACGCTAACGAAGTTCGTATTCATAGTGCGGTGATTTTATTGTAAAATAATGACAGTTGAAAAAAATTCTTGTATTATAGGGAAAATTGTTGGACAAGATATGATCAAATAACTATTATTCTTTGAAAATTGTACAGAAGATAGGTAAACCTTACAATGTTAACACTTATTTGCATTGAAACGTGTAAGTAGCTTATACTGTTTTTAAGAATACGCTTAACAAAGAAGAAAATAGTTCGCTTCCTTGCAACACAGACGTTGAACATGGGAAACAAACTGTCAATGTCAAGTTTGTTTGTAAACAAGATGCGACAATAAGATAGAATTGGAATTGAAAAAACTGGAAAAGAACCGTATTTCTATGGTGGAAAACAGTGACACAGGCGCAGGCCCTAGCCCGAGTGCCAGCAGCGTGAGTATCAGGTAACTACAACCTACATCAATTTTCGATTACTATTTTTGATACTAAATTGAATACTTTGCGTATGTCCGAAGTAGTTTGTGTTTACTCAATGAATATCTTAAATGTTTTAGGCGTACTTCGGGGCAGATTGATGCGCTTTTGGCGACTTTAGAAGCCCAACCATATCTACAAACGGACAAATTTTGAAACAGGCTGGAAGCAGGTTGCCGAGGAGCTAACAAACTCCCAAACGGATCCATCAAGTTGCCCGATCAGTGCATGATGTCAAATCTCAAATTGGTTTTGAAATGTAAGTACAAGCCTCGTCAGTTTTGTTTATATTTAGTGGAATACATTCGGTATCCTAATTACAGGTTTGGAGATACTTAAAAAGCCACGCCTGCATAAAGGTGGAAAAATATAAAAAGAAATCATTCAAAATGGCAACCTAGGCGGCTTCACTGCTCTTTTGACTGAGGCGGTGAGACACAATAACATCCTCAATTAGTGTAGATTAAACATTTGTCACTGACTGCCCGGACGCTATGCCATTTCCTTTTTTATTATTAGAATCACTAGCACGCTAGAGCATTAAGAGGCATTTTTAGTCAATCTAACTTTTTTTACAGTTGCTGGCAGCTGCAACTCAAGTGCAAGCAGACGCTGCCAAGATGCAGGCTGAGGTATCCAAGGTACAAGCTGACGCATGGGTGCTATTTGCGTAGACTGCAAATAAAATAGCTGATGCTTTTATAAATAAAAATAATAAATGATATAATATGTTTTTTATTTAAATCACAGAGGGTCAATAAAATAAAATTATGTAAAACTAGTATTAATGAGTATTCTTATGCGCTCTGCAACAGCTAGACCAGTGCACGATACAAGTCCTGTATAACAAAAACAAGATTTTAGGATTATTCATACAATGGTGTTACATAAGTCGGACTTGATGCTATAAGCCACTGTGTATCATCTTTGGGTCAAATAAATGGAGATGCCAATGAAATAGGTATAAAGATCTGGGGCAAATTATATCTACTGCAAATATAATATAATAAAACATTAAATGAATACTTTAAAATAAATCATTTGATTAGGTACCTGTAACTTGGTGGCCTCTGGTTCATGTAATTTATATTTTATATATGTGTTTTCATGCATTAGTGGGAAAGACACCGAAAAACAGACTTCAGCACACCAAAGCATCTTTCAACAACGTTCCTGGCTGAACAATGAACATTTGTGTATTGATACTCCGGTGTCCCTAGGCGTTGATTTTTTAAAGGAGTCATCAACCATGGTTCCAGAGGATATCCATCATCACCTTAAAGATAAAACATAGAATGTACTTTCAGCAGTCTAATGGGCAACCTGTTCCAGACAGATTATAATGAACATTTATTATTAGTTACCAAGCAGCCATGTACGGTGGTCCCCATTGACAAAATATTTACATGTGTTCATTCTATGGCTCCAATCACATCAGGGAATGGCTGTGGAGGATTTCTAAACTTCTCTTTAACTGCACACTGTTCTTCTTGGGTCATGGGAAATTTGACATATCTTCTTAAAAGGTTTTCATTGATAGCCAAAGTTACAGTATGTATTACTCGGCTTACTGACTTTTGGCTTATGCTGCAGCACCACTGCATGCCAATCGGTAGTTGGTAGCACCCACTTGACTATTAAGAAGAAAATTATAAGTACATCTTGGATATTAGGAAAAATAAATAGAAATGTTATTGACACGGTAGCTACCCAACACAAAGACACTCACTTGAGACTCCACAGAAAGTCCGTAAGGCCCTCGTCTTTGAATAGATGGGCGAAGTTCACCAACGAGCTCATGAAACATGTCCTTGTTTATTTCGGTAAAGATAGAGAAATTGGCCATCCTCAAGTCCAAAGGATTTTCACCTTCACGCCGGTTTCGCGCATTTTTCCGCCGCATTATCATATCGAGTCTGTGTTCGAGCACGACCAAAGCCCACGCTAAATACTATACAGCCAAATTACTCTAATTATTATTTATTTATTGTTTTTGTAACCTCTAAAACCAATGATAACGATCGTAACGAAAACTTAGCGGGCTGTCAAAAATGCTCGCTAGGAAAGTCGATAACATACCGATAAATCGTTAACTTAGCGACAATATTCGTTAAGTTTGCGATGACAATCGATAGCTTTGACAGTCGAGACTACCAAAAATCGTTATCTTCCGATCGTTAGGACTTACCGACCGATCGGTAGGAGTTAGCGATCGCTAACTATGTCGAGACTGCAGGCACAGCTAAGTTTTCGTTACGATCGTTATCATTGGTTTTAGAGGTTACAAAAACAAAAATAATGAATAATTAGAGTAATTTGGCTGTATAGTATTTAGCGTGGGCTTTGGTCGTGCTCGAACACAGATTCGATATGATAATGCGGCGGAAATTTGCACGAAACCGGCGTGAAGGTGAAAATCCTTTGGACTTGAGGATGGCCAATTTCTCTATCTTTATCGAAATAAACAAGGACATGTTTCATGAGCTCGTTGGTAAACTTCGTCCATCTATTCAAAGACGAGGGCCTTACGGACTTTCTATGGAGTCTCAAGTGAGTGTCTTTGTGTTGGGTACCTAACTACCGTGCCAATAACATTTCTATTTATTTTTCCTAATATCCTTAAAATTTTCTTCTTAATAGTCAAGTGGGTGCTACCAACTACCTATTGGCATGCAGTGGGGCTGCAGCATAAGCCAAAAGTCAGTAAGCCGAGTAATACATACTGTAACTTTGGTTATCAATGAAAACCTTTTAAGAAGATATGTCAAATTTCCCATGACCCAAGAAGAACAGTGTGCAGTTAAAGAGAAGTTTAGAAATGCTCCACAGCCATTCCCTGATGTGATTGGAGCCATAGACTGAACACATATAAATATTTTGTCAATGGGGACCACCGTACGGTTCACCCATAGATATAATAAACAAGGAGATATGTCCGGTAGACGAAAATATATCGGAAACCAGTGTCTCCAGTTTGCCCCTACCACACGGCAACTACTACACATGCAGTTCAGTAAAGGCAATAGATACGCAGTCGCGCACACACCCGCATTTCTTAAATGAGAACGTACTACACAATAAATTATAAACCTTATCCCTTCAAGCACAGTATATATACCAATCACCGTACAAATTACGCACACAAAAACATCGGCGCTTTCGTTGTGCTTTGCAAAAGCAATTTATTTTACATACACGCTAGTGATTGACTAAATCGGAAAGTTATCGATTCGCCCATTTATTATTATACAATTTTTTTTTGGGTACTTGAAAATATATAAAAAACGGTATGTCCAGAAAATGTTATAGTTAAAACAAATATGCAGCTAAAAGTATAAATTATTAAGTAAATCAAAAAATTCAAACAATCAAAAATCCGGTTACTTTGGTTTAGGCTTTCATAGCTTGAAACAGGAGGTATTGTCAAACCCTGCTAGTGCTATGGTGTTTAATCACTGACCTGTAAAGTGGAGGTATTTGTGCAGCACTTGACACTTTGATATTATTGGGGTTGCATATTTGTCAAAAAGTTGGTTACGCATTTCTCTACTACGCTTTAAAATAATCAAAATAAGTAATAAACATTATTTCACATCGATCTTCCAACCGGGTTAAAACGGTTAACAATTTGAAAAATAAACTATAATAGCAATATATCATTCGAAAATCGACATTGTTGTCGATAGCCTAAGTTAGTGGATCTGCACAAGCACATCACTAACTCGTCGCAAGAAGCAGCGGCCGTACTACGCGATGCGTTCGCTTAATAAAGTATCTTTTTGTGATTTTTACATTGCTTGTCCAGTTACTTAGCGACAAACTTAGGTAGTGTTTAAGAAGCAATGTATTTAACTCAAAAATAGTACAGTCGTTGTGATATTTGAAAACAAAATAACATAGTAGAACCAAGAAATATTTTACGATATGTTGTTTTTCATGAATTTAAAGACAAATATAGAAAAATATTTGTACTTACATATGGTAGGTGATTCCATGATTTTTAAAGTTTTGGTTTAGGCTTCGGTTTTTACAAGAAACCTCCTTACAACACGGCATTCCTTTAATTTTTCACGATCACGCTCGAAAGCGCACTAGTTCGCGGAGACGGCCATTTGTCTAGTACATGCACAGTCAGACCACGTCGCGCGGACACCGACACGCCCCCTTGCCACTTCTCCTGTATTTTATATTTATACTTCGTGCCTCGTCTCTTGAGATTAGTACCTTAATTAATATTGATTATTTACAATGTAGTAACGCGTAGAGGCGGCTACCCAATTCACTATGTTTTAGAGAAAATATTTTTTTTTTTTTCCTTGCAACTCTTTATTACACATCACTCATCACTCTTTATTACTTGTCATTCGCGATTATAGTGCGTTGCTACTCAACACATATCTAAACTTTTAAATAAAAAGAACAGTTTTTAAAAGTGGAAAATGCCAAAAAGGACACATCATCGTCAACCGAGGAACACCTACAAGAGAATCAGGAGAAAAAGCTTGGGAACAATTTAAAAAGTGCTCGAACCGAAGTAAAACAAAATCGTCTCAAGAGTCGACGCCATATTTAGACCCACAAGGTACCTAAATCTGTTAAAATATATTATTATATATATCTACTACTATTTTACCAATCCTACGCCTTAATCTTGCATCTCAAACAAATAATGCATTTCGGGCAAGCCAAAAGCAAAATAATGCATTGGGGCTGTCTCACCGCATACTTACGAGATCATCATAATTTAATTCTTTTACCTAACGAATGTAATCGAGCAGGAGTCATCGTACTGCCTCACAACATTCAATAATTCTGAAAAAAATAATACATTCGGACATGCCATCGGGCTGTCTCACCGCATACTTACGAGATCATGAAATATAGGTAATTCAATTCTTTTAACAAACGAATGTACTCGAACAGGTCATCGGACTGTCTCACAACATTCAATAATTCACTGGTTTCGTTCAATTCTTTGGAATTGCTACACCCACCAGATTGCATAACTCGGTTATCAACCGGAAGGAAATGAAACAATGGTTTGTAATCATTCCAGGCCAAGTCCTAGACGACGACGCCACGCTCACTGGTTTCGTTCAATTCTTTGGAATTGCTACACCCACCAGATTGCATAACTCGGTTATCAACCGGAAGTGAAACAATGGTTTGTAATCATTCCAGGCCAAGTCCTAGACGACGACGCCACGCTCACTGGTTTCGTTCAATTCTTTGGAATTGCTACACCCACCAGATTGCATAACTCGGTTATCAACCGGAAGTGAAACAATGGTTTGTAATAATTCCAGGCCAAGTCCTAGACGACGACGCCACGCTCACTGGTTTCGTTCAATTCTTTGGAATTGCTACACCCACCAGATTGCATAACTCGGTTATCAACCGGAAGTAAAACAATGGTTTGTAATCACTCCAGGCGAAGTCCTAGACGACGACGCCACAAATGAAATGGAAACAATTGAAGTCGGATACGACCAAGAAAATAACCACAAACACTAGTAATCTTCCTCACAATCCTAGCCTGGACAAAACACAGATGTTCTCAAAATTTTGGGGTTGACTCAACATTGAACACGGAGTATGGTGATGGGGCCGAACTCCTCAAGGAAGTGGCCAGCTGTCTGGAACATCTTGTAACATGAGGCCTGTCTCCCTAGAGACCACAGGCGGGTATTTCCCCTTCAACTCCTTCCGCAGGGAAAATAACCGCTGACATTGAACGTGACAAAACTTGGGGTTCTTATACCATACAGCAAAATTCCCAAATTATTGATAAACAAGGCCATAGAAGCAAAACAAAGACTACTCAGCACCATCTCCTGCCTAGGAGCAACATTATCCAAACTACTGGATACTAAAGAAAATGATACAGATCTACTAAGTTAAATAATACCACTTGCACCTTATGTGACTAGATGCAAATTTAGCTGCAGCTCAATTAAAAAGGATCTTGAGGACCAAGTTCAAAAAACAATGATAGAAAAATATCTGTTCGGGTAAACACTTGCTGAAACTCTTCGAGCTGGTAAAGCGGTTTCTAAATCAGGTGGTGTAAGAGCACCCCATGACAAGAAAAAACCCAACACATTCCAAGCTAAACACTGGAAAGCTCCACCACCGCCACAAGGGCGACAGGAGAACAGGGAGCCTGTATATAGCCTGAGCCAGCTGTAAAATACCCTTTAAGCGGTTGTTACATGTCAACCTTGACGCCGCTAAACTCAATAAGGTACGCCGGTCGGTTATAATTTTTTTAAAAAACATTGGTAACTTATCACTGACGATAAGACCATATAATCATGGATTGAGGGTTTCACGGGTACCCACAACACTAGAGACAATCAACTAATTGATCTAACCATTGGTGCATTATCTAAGTGCCAGCATTGAAAAGGGAAATTTGTCTCAAGTGTTTCTTAAGACAAAAAACCCAATGGCAATAAAGCCTTAATAAGTTCATTGATGCAAGCCATTTCTAACCTGAAGACTTGTGCACAGAGTTAAAGATGATATCAAATGATAGTTCCATGGCCATACTTTACATAACATACATTAAAGATGCATAGCTTCTTATAAAATATCACAAAAATTCTAGCAAATATCTAGAATTCCCTCTTGGAAAATTGTAGAAGGATACATTTTCACTAAAGTCATGAAATCTGCCAACAAATTACTAAGATCCTGTGGCTTTTGATTGTTAACTGAAAACATTCAAAATACTAAGAAGTTAATATCAATTAGTAATTAACAAACTTAAACCCACTAATACTGGTACATTTTTGGGATATATTATTGACAAAAGACTTATAACTGTCATGTAACATTACCTACAGATAAGAAAACACATATCAATTATGAAATCAGACAATTTACATGTTTTGTAGGACTTCACTCAGCATGCCCTACTATTATGGATGTCTTTATATATACTACATAGATATCCTTACAATAATTGCCTAAATGGCATATTCCGTTCAAAATTTAGTAAACAAAATCAAACCTAATTATGTAACCGAAATCTTTTCTGACGCCTCAACCAAGGGGGGGGATACTGTCTGTGGGGATGAGATTGAATATGAATATTTAATGAATTTTATTGGATTTATTAACATCATTCTTTGATTTAAAAAATTTGGCAAACTTTTCAATAATTATGAAATACTGTTATGCATAGACAATTCAATAGCAATATAGGCTGCATTAATCAAAGGAGTGGAATTCAAAATCCGCGTCTCTTCAACTTAGCCAGCAGCATTGGTGTGAAAACCATTACATTTTCATTTTCGCTCCTTACCTACATTAGGTCGATTGAAAATCTACGTAAGTAGCTGATACTTTATTGCAGATGTCACATCCCGATGTAGACTGGGAACTGAAAGAAAATTCATATGAACAATTATTGAAAGATAAATTTGGAATTCTGAAATTTACCTATTTGTAAGACACATTAACAAAAAATATGACAAATACATAACAACCAAAATGCCTTTACAATTGACCCATTTACAGTAGGTATACAGGTAACCAATTTTCTTTTATGTGTTCTCACCATTCTCAAACATATTAAAAGATCTATGAAAAATCATAATGGATAAAGCTAAGGGCATCATAGTGGTCACCATGGCCAACTCTGCCCTGATTCCCTTTACTTAAGGAACTTCCCATATTTCAGAGATCATACTCAAACCTAATGAAAATATAATAATAAAGTATCTCACAGCAAGGGAAAAATCCATACCAACCTTACTCTGGCTGTCGGAGTCTAATGTGTAGGTAGTGAAATCTATTGTGACGAAGCACACTACCAAAATCAATAGAAATTTTGATAGCATATCTATCAGAAAAGTTCTCAAACAATTGACACATGTTTAATAAACTGGTTTAACTTTTTAGAAAATATAATCTTGAACACCAACAGTAATAAAAAATAAAATTTCTTAACAGATCTTTCTAATTCCAGTAAAAAATAAAACAAATGCTTGACTGTCACAAATCGGCATTATCACTGCTAATACTATAATAAATATTAGAATGTCATCTGATGATAGATAAAAAATTAGTTTTAAGGGCGTGTTCAGACTACGACCACATGGCCAAAAATACAATGTCACCTGGGAAACATGCCAGATACTGGAAGTATTAGGAATTTGAAACCAAAATGAGATGCTGTCTCTAGAACAACTGTCATAAATAAAATCAAAGTATAGAAATACAATCAATGCATATAACCATCAAAATTTCAGACCTCAAAAAATCTCTTATATAGGAACTAAATAATCAATCAATACTTCAGACAAAGAACAAAAATATATCTAGCTGAAACCCTTATAGCCTACATTAATAAAACCTCTAACCATAAACATAAAATAATTATTTTAGGCACCAAGAAACCATACCACAGAAGTGTCCAAACAGACTATCAGTCGTTGGATTAAGTGTACTTTAAAGACTAGCAGTATTGATGTACACGTATATTTAGCTCACAGCACACGCCACGCTGCTACTTCTAAAGCCAGGTGTGACAATTTATCAGATACTAAAAACAGCAGGCTGGAGTTAAAACTCAAGTGCATTTGGTAAACTTTATAACAGACCTTTAGTGTAAAGGATCAAAATGATTTAGCAAGATAAATCTTTAGCTGTGATTAAAGATATCTTATTTAACTTAGGAAGGAGTATGAGTATAAATGTATTGATAAGGAAACTAACAATAGCAATAAGAAAGCAAAACTGCATTTTATTAAAACAGATATATTTATAATATTATCTGAATGGTTAATTAAGAACTTTAGTTTTCCAATGACACCTATGATTGTTATTCTTTAAACAAACTTTAATATTGTTATTAAGTGGGCATTAAATATTCTGTTAAAAAGATGATTAAGAATATATATAAACATTTTGGTTAAGAACCAATATTACTTAAAATAAACTGTGATTGTTAGTCTATAAAAAACTTTAATACTTAATGACAATAAATAGGCAAAATATACTTTGTTAATAAAGATAATTAAGATAAGAATAATAATTAAGAAAATGACTGAATATGAACCTTTGTTACCTAATGACAACTGTGATTGTTAATCTATAAACATTATACTCGTAACAATGAGAATAAGAATGTAAATAATAAATTTGTCAAAACAGATAATTAAGAACATATCTTAATAAACTGATTAAGAACCTATGTGTGAAACCTATGGACAACCATGCTGGTTAGTCTATAAAAATATAATTAAGAATTTTAAAGAAAGTTTTTACTTCAAAAATTCATCATAGTTTATGTGATAATTCCAGAACTTAACTCTCAAAGTCTACATTGTAAATAATCAATATTAATTAAGGTACTAATCTCAAGAGACGAGGCACGAAGTATAATTTATGATTAAACGAACTTACCCTAAGTGAAGTTCTATCATAATTATACGAAGTGCCTCGTCCGAAGAGATTAGTAACACCCTCCCAACGCTAAGGTATAACCCAGAAGCGTTCTGGAAATATCTATAAAACATAAGTAACTCTAAACTAAATGACAAGTGGACAAATAAAGAGTGGCAAGGAAAAAAAAAAAAATATTTTCTCTAAAACATAGTGAATTGGGTAGCCGCCTCTACGCGTTACTACATTGTAAATAATCAATATTAATTAAGGTACTAATCTCTTCGGACGAGGCACTTCGTATAATTATGATAGAACTTCACTTAGGGTAAGTTCGTTTAATCATAAATTCTATGGGTTCACCCTTGTTTGATAGAACAACGTTTGATATAATATTACTAAATCGAACAACGTTTAAGAAAATCATAACTTTGTATAATATCGTTTGACAGAATTTTCAGTTCATCGAATATTTATTTGCTATAACAACATTTGCGCTAATGATCAAAAGGTATAATGTTCATTTGATGTAATGTTCAGATGGTATAACCATGTATTTTATCGAATATTCAATTGGTGTAATGTAATGCAGAAATAAAACATTGTAAATATTTGAAAAATTATTTATTTTGAACAAGAAAACAGTTAAACTAATCTTAAATTACTTGCAATTGCTTTTAGTAAATCCAGTTCTGTATACGTTTCAAAATTGCGCAATATGGTCTCAATATTGTCATTTTTTTTAGTGCAAATCTTCTTCTGCTTTGCACTAGGTTCTCCATTTAAAATACACTGTATTTTTCCTTCAACTATATTCATTTCGGCAAGCAGTATAGTAGACAGTTCATAAAATCCGGGGTTTCTTTTATCGACTATACTATATAACCTGTGGTGCCACGCTTCCACATTATTTTGTGTGCGTGGCAATTTTAAATGGTTCAAATCATGACAACTCCATAAGCTAGGTGGAAACTGGGGGGTTTGCCATTCTTTCCTACGACATAATTTTCTGCAAACCATTTGGCAATTAATGCACTTTTTTCTGAACAATTTTCTTCCCAAACTTTGAAGTACTGTGGTATTGTTGAATGTGGTAGGAAAGATAAAGCCATGAGACACTTAATTTCCAAGCTGAAGCTGTAATCCGTTCCAATGATGTTCTAACAATGTTAGTTTATAGACGATGAAAGAAACGAATTATTAATGAACTAAATATTCGATACGATGTTTCGACTAAATCATTATTAGTGTAGTGAAACATTAGTTTAAATAAAATTAGTGCATTTGAAAATTCGGCGAAATGAAATTAGTTCAAATGAAATTAGTTCAAATAAATAATTACGCTAAATAAAAATTTACCAATAAATTACTCGGTCAAATGAATAATTCTTCGAAATGACTTTATTGCAACTAAAATTCGATTTAGTAATATTATATCAAACGTTGTTCTATCAAACAAGGGTGAACCCCACCGTACATGGCTGCTTGGTAACTAATAATAAATGTTCATTATAATCTGTCTGGAACAGGTTGCCCATTAGACTTACAGCAGCGGCGGTACCCTTTCGCCCAATTAGTGTTACTGGGGGACTTTAATGCCCACCACCAGGAGTGGCTCTTCCCATACCAGTGCACTGACCATGCTGGGAGGGAGATGCGAAAGCTTTCGCTAGCGCTCAACCTTACCCAGCTGGTCCAGGGAGCAACGAGGGTACCGGATGTTGACTCGCACACGGCCAATTGCTTGGACCTTCTGCTGACAACAGATCCAGACCGATACTCTGTGTCGATAACTTCACCTTTGGGTAGTTCCGACCACTGTCTGGTGAAGTCTGTGTCCGTCTACTCCCCGCCCGATCCCAGCCCAAGAGGCACCCGGCGGGTTTGGCGGTACAGGTCAGCAGATTGGGATGGCATGCGATCTTTCTTCGCATGCTATCCTTGGCAGCCTACTTGCTTTTCTTCGGCTGATCCTTCGTCGTGCGCGGACGCCGTGACGGGTGTGTTGCGTCAGGGAATGGAGTACTACATTCCGTTCTCTGACGTAACAATGTCCAGCGTTGACTGGCCATGGTTTGGCGCCGAATGTCATCGCGCCGACGCCCTTAAACATGAGGCGTACCTGGCATGGGTCGACGCGCGATCTCGCAAAGCGAGTGACGTGGGTCAGAAGAAGAGGGCCTTTAACAGAGCTGCCAAGTCCTGCAAGTTGGTGTTGCGAAGGGCTCGGTTTGACCACATTAGCCGAATAGGGACCATACTTGCTTCTTACCCAGCAGGTAGTAAAGCGTTTTGGTCCCTGGCTAAGTCAGTCGAGTCGAACTTCTGCCGTCCCTCACTACCACCACTGCTGAAACCAGATGGGTCGCTGGCCCACTCCGCTGAGGAGAAGGCAAATTTATTTGCCTCTCTTTTTGCGGAATCTTCGCGTCTAAATTCTGGTGATTCGCGGCCCGCTCCTCCTTTTGTTGGATGCGAGACGAGTATGTCGGACATTCGCATCCACCAAAAGGACGTCCGTAGGGTGCTGCGCAACCTCGACGTGAACAAGGCTAGCGGCCCTGACGGAATACCAGCTATAGTTCTTAGAACCTGTGCGCCTGAACTGTCTCCGATCTTGACACGCCTATTCCGCCTTTCATACGAGACTGGAAAAGTGCCGAATGCTTGGAAGCAAGCCAATGTACAGCCCGTGCCCAAGAAGGGCAGTCGAGCTGACCCGGCTAACTACCGACCCATCTCTGTTACGTCCATACTCTGTAAGAGTATGGAGCGTGTACTAAACACTAAGCTCCTGGCATACCTAGAAGGTAACGATATCCTTAGCGACCGCCAGTACGGCTTCCGCCGAAATCGGTCTACTGGGGATCTTCTAGCGTATGCCATTCACATATGGAGTGAGGCCATCGAGAGGCACGGGGAAGCGCTTGCCGTTTCCCTCGACATCTCGAAGGCTTTCGATAGGGTCTGGCACGATAGCCTTATCGGTAAGCTTCCTTCATTCGGTCTGCCCGGTGGTCTGTGTGATTGGATCGCAGACTTCTTGAGAGATCGGTCCATTCGAGTAGTTATTGATGGCTGCTCGTCGGACCAACTGGATATTAATGCCGGGGTCCCTCAGGGGTCGGTACTCTCAGCAACATTGTTCTTGTTGCACATTAACGATCTGCTTAAACCCGGCACCTTTGGGTATGCAGACGACAGCACTGTTGCTGAGAGATACTTGTCCAACGCACGGGCTACCGGGCCACAGATCCGGTCTCTTCGTGAGGCCATGGACGAGCGCTTGAACTTGTCCTTGCAGGCAGTCTCCGAATGGGGTGATGCCAATCTGGTCAAGTTTAATGCTACTAAAACCCAGGCGTGTCTTTTTTCAGCTAAAAAGAGCCAATTTCACCCGGCTCCAACTTTTCGTGATGTAACCGTGCCAATAACGGACCATCTTGAGCTTCTTGGCGTTACGTTGACATCGACTCTCAATTTTGGGCCTTACATTGAGGCAAAGGCTCAGCTGGCTTCCAAAAAGTTGGGGATCCTTGCGAAGGTGAGAAAGTACTTCACGCCGGAACAGCTGCTCAACTTGTATCAAGCGCAAGTTCGATCGTGCATGGAGTACTGTTCTCACCTCTGGGACGGTTCTGCCAAATACCAGCTTGATGCACTAGAGTTGATCGAAAAGCGGGCCAAGAGACTTATCGGCAATGAGGCACTGGTCAAATCAAAGCTCCAGAGCCTAGAACATCGTCGCCGAGTTGCCAGCTTGTCGGTTTTTTATCGGTTACATTTCGGGGAGTGTGCGATGGAATTGCATGATTTAATTCCGCCCAGCCCGTTCCATCATCGGACAACCAGACGCACGGCGATGCGTCATCGGTACATGGTGGACATCCCACCCATACGCACAAAACGTTTTGGGGACACTTTTATTATACGTACAGCTAAGGAGTGGAATTCCCTGCCGGAGTCTGTGTTTCCCGATAGCTACAATCTAGGGGTCTTTAAGTCAAGAGTGAATAGGTTACTTCTAGGCAAGCGTGCTTCACCGTCGACCACATCATCGCTTACCATCAGGTGAGATAGTGGTCAAGCGCGAGCCAATATACAATAAAAAAAAAAAAAAAAAGACTACTGAAAGTACATTCTATGTTTTATCTTTTAGGTGATAATGGATATCCTCTGGAACCATGGTTGATGACTCCTTTAAAAAATCAATGCCCAGGGACACCAGATTATCAATACACAAATGTTCATTGTTCAGCCAGGAACGTTGTTGAAAGATGCTTTGGTGTGCTGAAGTCTGTTTTTCGGTGTCTTTCCCACCAACTAATGAAAACACATATATAAAATATAAATTACATGAACAAGAGGCCACCACACCCACACAATGATGGTAGAGGTCATGAAGATGGCCTAGAAGTTACAGGTACCTAATCAAATGATTTATTTTAAGGTAGATATGAATATTTGCAGTAGATATAATTTTCCCCAGATCTTTATACCTATTTCACTGGCATCTCCATTTATTTGACCCAAAGATGATACACAACGACTTATAGCATCAAGTCCAACTTATGTAACACCGTTGTATGAATAATCCTAAAATCTTGTTTTTGTTATACAGGACTTGTATCGTGCACTGGTCTAGCTGTTGCAGAGCGCATAAGAAGACTCATTAATACTAGTTTTACATAATTTTATTTTATTGACCCTCTGTGATTTAAATAAAAAACATATTATATCATTTATTATTTTTATTTATAAAAGCATCAGCTATTTTATTTGCAGTCTACGCAAATAGCACCCATGCCTCGGCTTGTACCTTGGATACCTCAGCCTGCATCTTGGCAGCGTCTGCTTGCACTTGAGTTGCAGCTGCCAGCAACTGTAAAAAAAGTTAGATTTACTAAAAATGCCTCTTAATGCTCTAGCGTGCTAGTGATTCTAATAAAAAAAAAGGAAATGGCATAGCGTCCGGGCAGTCAGTGTCAAATGTGTAATCTACACTAATTAAGGATGTTATTGCCTCTCACCGCCTCAGTCAAAAGAGCAGTGAAGCTGCCTAGGTTGCCAGTTTGAATGATTTCTTTTTATATTTTTCCACCTTTATGCAGGCGTGGCTTTTTAAGTATCTCCAAACCTGTAATTAGGATACCTAATGTATTCCACTAAATATAAACAAAACTGACGAGGCTTGTACTTACATTTCAAAACCAACTTGAGATTTGACATCATGCACTGATCGGGCAACTTGATGGATCCGTTTGGGAGTTTGTTAGCTCCTCGGCAACCTTCTTCCAGCCTGTTTCAAAATTTGTCCGTGTGTAGATATGGTTGGACTTCTAAAGTCGCCAAAAGCGCATCAATCTGCCCCGAAGTACGCCTAAAACATTTAAGATATTCATTGAGTAAACACAAACTACTTCGGACATACGCAAAGTATTCAATTTAGTATCAAAAATAGTAATCGAAAATTGATGTAGGTTGTAATTACCTGACACTCACGCTGCTGGCACTCGGGCTAGGGCATGCGCCTGTGTCACTGTTTACCACCATAGAAATACGGTTCTTTTCCAGTTTTTTCAATTCCAATTCTATCTTATTGTCGCATCTTGTTTACAAACAAACTTGACATTGACAGTTTGTTTCCCATGTTCAACGTCTGTGTTGCAAGGAAGCAAACTATTTTCTTCTTTGTTAAGCGTATTCTTAAAAACAGTATAAGCTACTTACACATTTCAATGCAAATAAGTTTTAACATGGTAAGGTTTACCTATCTTCCGTACAATTTTCAAAGAATAATAGTTATTTGATCATATCTTGTCCAACAATTTTCCCTATAATACAAGGATTTTTTTCAACTGACATAATTTTACAATAAAATCACCGCACTATGAATACGAACTTCGTTAGTGTACCGACATCGCAAAGTCAAGATTGTGACCAATTTTGCTTGCTATCTCGGCTGTCGAGACTTGCATTTATCGATAGCGTCGTTACGGCAAGCGAATTTTTTCGTTAATATTTAACGATCGTTACTTTGCGACGGTGTCGCTATCTAAGTCGAGACTGCAGGCCCAGGGCTGTGCCTTACCACACGTTGAACGGAAGTGTTCCGGGGTGGTCTTTCAAGAGGTAACGGGGACTGTATGTGCTGATGGTGATCACCGGGTTGGTTTTAGTGAGGTAAAACCCCACACTCCCTGGATTTTGTAGCCAAAACTCCAGGCGTCTTTTGAAGGACAAGAAAAATAGTAAATTTCCAGCAAACGATTGTAGGCTTGTGTTGTTATTTCACTAGCTTGCCACCATTCTTATAGAACCCAATTTCGAGATGCAATAAATTTCCAGGTCAGACTTTTTTATGACCGAGTTTTATCACTACTCTCTTTTATTTTAACACCATGTTTAGCTTTTCTTATATTGTACTGTTAACAGATGTTTTATTTTTTTATACTCCTCGCAACGTTCTCATTGGCAAACTCATTCTCTATGTGATTTCAATAATAAATTACATAATTTAAAATATTTAAAAATAACATAATATTTAAATTAAAGTTTCGAAATTACGAATTTTAGGGGTATCAATTTCGAAATCAGTAAACTTGCAAATATGGTCCGCATGCATGCCCAAGCGCGTAGCTGCAGAATATTCCTGTGGAGCTAATGGGTCCAGGGAGGAACGCCTACGTCTACGCTCTCATGGACGAAGGAACTACTTTCATGCTGATAGAAGACTCAGTAGTCAAGAAGATCGGAGCACATGGACCAGAAGAGGAGCTGAGCATAGAAGGCGTATTCGGCCACCGCATGGACAAGAAGTCCACGAAGATTGACGTCAAGATCCTCGGGATGTTCGGCCGTAACACCGAAAAGTTTTCCGGATACTTAGTGAAGAATCTGCTCTTGACACCTCAGGAAGTCAATGAAAAGGACTTAGAAGGATGTGAGCACTTCGAAGAGATAAAGGATCAGCTGAAGAGCTGTCGGTGCTCATCGGTCAAGACAACTGGAATCTTATCATCTCGCAGGCAATCAAGCATGGCCACCGCAAACCAGTCGCATCGAGAAAGCAACTGGGATTAGAGCTACACGGCGTGCGGTCAAGAAGCAGCGATCCAGTCAGGGTCTTGAATCACCTCGTCACACATTCCAGCTCCAAAGACGATTACAGGGAATGGCGATGAGTGCCCACAGAACACTCAGCACTAGAAGAACACGAAGGAGGAACGTGATCCAGCTTGAAAGAAGTCACAGAAGAAATACAAGACGTCGGTCATTATGAAAAGACGCAGGGAAAACCAAGAAGATCGGCATAGTATACAGGTTCATTCCCCCAGGACCCACACATGGGTGGCTCATGGGAACGGCTGGTGCGCACCGTCAAGACCGCACTAGCAGCGACACTCCACGAAAGAAGACCGAGGACACAGGTCCTGCACACCCTGCTACTGGAGGCAGAACACATGAACAGGTCAACTCGCGGCCACTATTCTCCGTGAGCACCGACCCCAACGAAAAAGATGCACTGGCCCCAACCACTTCCTTATCGGGAGGCACAGCGGAACCCACATGTTTGGCTCATTCGACGACGCCGAGCCCAACGGTTCTCCATCCTGGAGGACATTCCAGCGCCTGGCCGACCATTTCTTGGCCAAACGGGTGCGAGGGTACCTACTAACGTTCTCGCCTCGGTACTTCCAGGGTCCCCATTACCGGGATCCCACCGTCGGCGGCCTCGTCCTTCTAGTGGACCACACATTGCCACGTTGCTCGTGGCAACGAGGCGAGATCAGCGCGACCTACCCCAAGCCAGATGGAAGAACTCGGATTGCCGACGCCCACAACCCGGCGGGCGTTCTGCGGCGGCCAGCATCCCGGCTGGTTGCCGGTATCGTCCCCCTGCACGCTGAGGTGCAAGGCATCAAGGGGCTTCTTATGGTTCGCCATAAGTTCCACCTGGGGTAGACAGCCAGGGTGCCTTGAAGCGGCGATACGTTCAGAACGCAAGCCGCGGCGCGACTTCAGATATATACAACAAGCAACCATCAGAGTGAGCGCGAGTTGCCTTACCAAAAAGTTCAGGCGATTTCAACACGCGCCCACAAAAATGTTAGGTTTTAACTACCACCGAGCGACGGGCTCGTACTTGCGAGCTACAGTATCGCTTTGCGGCCAGGTTTCATAGCTCCATGACCGCTCGCCGGGCGAGGCGGGGGCGACGCCTCTTCCAGAAGTGCCAAAGCCTCTTTCATCTGCGAGCACAACCACCAAAAACCAAACTATTTCCTCAGTAGTTGACCTGGTTTTATTTGGTTGTCCTCAGCAGCCCGTATATTGATGACCGGACTATTTAACTAAACTAATTTCTGTCATAATGATACATCGGTCCAAATATATATTCCGTGTAATGTGGTCCCCAAAAAATAACGACTATCAACCAACAGCTGGTCTTTCACTTCGTTCAACCTCACCCCTATGATATGCAAAAAGGGACTGGTGCATATCTTCCAAATGTGTCCCTAAAACATATTCCCAGGAGAGAATCCGAGCAAATTCAAATTTAAAATATCGCGAGCTGTAAGGTTTATAATATCAGGTTTTTCAGCAGTGTGCAAATGTATATGTTTTGTTAAATCTCTCTCTTATCATTAAAACAACGAGGAGATATTTCACATTTATAAGGTTTTTCCCCCTAGTGTACACGAATATGACGTATTAAAGACTCATTTCCGAAAAACCACGGTGACATATTTCACATTTGTAAGGTTTTTTCCCCGTGTGTACACGAATATGACTTGTTAAAACACCTTTTACTGAAAAATTACACTGACATATTTCACATTTTAAGGTTTTTCCCCCGTGTGTACACGAATAAGTCCTGTTAAATTACTGTACTGAAAAACCACGGTGACATAGTTTACATTTGTAAGTTCTTTCCTCCGTGTGTACACGAATATGTTTTGTTAAAACTCTGTTTGCTGAAAAACTACGCTGACAAATATCACATTTTTAAGGTTATTCACCCGTGTGTAAACGAATATGATCCGTTAAAATACTGTTTACTGCAAAACTACGCTCACATATTTCACATTTTTAAAGGCTGTCCCCAGTGTGTACACAAATATGTTTCGTTAAAACACTTTTTAATGAAAAACTACGCTGACATATTTCACATTTGTAAGATTTTTCTCCAGTGTGTACACGAATATGATTTGTTAAATAACTCTTTTCTGAAAAACCACGGTGACATATTTCACATTTGTAAGGTATTTGCCCCGAGTGTACACGAATATGTTTTGTTAAATAACTCTTTTCTGAAAAACCACGGTGACATATTTCACATTTCAAGTTTTTTCCCCCGTGTGTACACGAATATGATTTGTTAAAGAACTCTTTTCTGAAAAACGACGGTGACATATTTCACATTTGTAGGGTTTTTCCCCCGTGTGAACAAAAATATGTTTTGTTAAATTTATCTTTTCTGAAAAACGACGCTGACATATTTCACATTTGTAGGGTTTTTCCCCAGTGTGAACACGAATATGTTTTGTTAAATGACTCTTTTGTGAAAAACCACGGTGACATATTTCACATTTGTAGGGTTTTTCCGCAGTGTGTATACGAATATGTACTTTTAAAGAACTCTGTCGCATAAAACTACGGTGACATATTTCACATTTGTAGGGTTTTTCCCCCGTGTGAACAAAAATATGTTTTGTTAAATTTATCTTTTCTGAAAAACGACGGTGACATATTTCACATTTGTAGGGTTTTTCCCCAGTGTGAACACGAATATGTTTTGTTAAATGACTCTTTTGTGAAAAACCACGGTGACATATTTCACATTTGTAGGGTTTTTCCGCAGTGTGTATACGAATATGTACTTTTAAAGAACTCTGTCGCGTAAAACTACGGTGACATATATCACATTTATAAGGTTTTGCCCCTGTGTGTACACGTATATGATTTATTAAAACATCCTTTACTGAAAAACTACGCTGACAAATATCACATTTGTAAGGTTTATACATCGTGTGTACACGAATATGATTTATTAAATGACTTCTCCTTGTAAAACTACTTTGACATATTTCACTTTTGTTCCGTTTATCTTTTATACATAATCTTGGATATTTATTTATATCATAGTCTCCTTTGTCATTATTATTACGGCGATTTAATTCCACAGGAGTATTATTAATACTTTTACTGACGCTGGGTATATTATTCATCGAGTGCGGTTGTTCAGTTTTCTTTTGCTGGACTGTAATTGTATCTTCTAGTTTTGTTCTTAGAATGTCTATTTTTCGTTTCTTTGCAACAGTTGCCCCTGTAATTAAATTATAAATATGGTACTAAGGCCAAGGTTGTTGGTGATGTAGCGGCACCAACTAACGCCGCTACTAACGAATTAATGACATGACGTCACGCAAAACCTGCATCGCGAAGGCAAAGTTTTCGGCGCGATTTGAGCACATACAACAGTCCGACAATAACCGTCGAGCAGTTGCCCGGAACAGACACCCGTCTGGTCGAAAGATCCGATCCCTTGTCAATGCAGGTTTGTGGGAGTTTTTACCCTGTACAACATACCCTCCAAACTGGTGACCCTCGAACAATCAGCGCAGCCTTCGTGCAGAGTTTACCGTGACGTCATCATCACTTCCTCAAGCTTTCGAGCTGTGAGTCACACAGCCAGCCAGTACCCACGACATCTACGGGAGTTTCCTGACCACCACCATGCAGCGAACGCGCATTCCTGGTCATCACTCTCAGCTTCTATCATCACCCTCAACCTCAACAGAGTGGGGTAAAAATTAATTGTGAAAACAAGTAACAATTAACAATTAAATTGCCAAATTTAGTTGCAACTAACAATTAATTTGCTTCTAAAACTTTGCAATTACAATTAACAATTAATAAATGTCAGTACCTGAAAAACATAATGCATACAAGAGCATTCTTCTTAATATTATCAAAGGTACTCGTATGTAAAGCCAGTACATAACGTAAAAGTGTAGCACAGATAGGTACCTAACTAAAATAATTCAGGATTCGATGGTTAAAGGAAACAAGGATAAACCATAGCGAGTGAGGCGCACAAGACGAAAAGAGATGAGGGACTACGCTACGGACTCCTGCTATAATTGCATTTATCAAATACATAGTAATAATATGAGTCTGATATATTAACTGTTTAAAACAATTAATTTATTTTCGATTAAATTTTTAATTGCAATTAAATTAATTGGAAACCACAATTAACAGATTTAATTGCAATTGATTTTAATTGCATTCCACAAGTAAAAAGTAATTGAATTAATTTAATTGCAATTAACTAGTTAGAATAAAAATTCTAATTGTTTGCTACTAAAATTAAAAAACTAATTCAATTGTGCCCAACACTGACCCTCAACCACATCAGCGACCCTGGCACAGCACACTGCACCTTCGGCCGGTAAACAAGCAGACCCTTGAAGATGCTCTCCTGGTTGATGCCAGCAGTCAAGCCTCTACGCCGCTCAGCACCACTCCGACCCACTGAAGTCAGCAACATCGCTCGGACCCACTGGAGCCAGCAGCACTGTCGCTCACTGGGATATCATCACCCCGAATCACTGGGGCACAACCGCATACATTTCCGACTAACCGCGAACTCTGCGTCTTCCGGTTCCCACTCACGGTCCGACAGCTTCAGATGTACGGACGACTCAACCTGCTATCGACCTCCGGCCTCTGGAGGGGAGTAATGTAGCGGCACCAACGAACGCTGTCACTTACGAACTAATGATATGACGACACACAAATCCTATATAGCGAAAACAATGTTTTCGGCGCGTTAACCATTGGGCAGTTGCACGGACCAGACAAAACACCCGTCTGGTCGGAGAATCTTTTCTTTTCTTTGCAGGTTTGTGGGACCTTACACCCTGTACCACATACCTCCAAAGTGATAAAATAAAAAGGTGAATGATATTTCATAATTTACAGGGCTACAGGTTAAGTCGACCTAGATCCTTTAAGAGGTTGTAGTTTCCAATATCCCTGACTGATTTCAAAATATTAGACACACATACATTTTTTTTGTCTATTATGTTTTGTTTTTTTTTTGCCTTTAATTTATTTGTATTTGCGATTTTTGTGTAGTAGATAAGTTGCTTTAATATTCTCAACATTAAAATTGCAGTTAACTGAACCAACTGGGTCGTAGTAGAAGTTTGAAAGTTATAAAATGAAATAAATTCGATAGTTAAACAATAACAAAACAACAACAATACAACAACTGAACGAGCATCGCCACATGATATATTGTATTGTTTTAGTTTTTACTTGAACAAGCATTTGGTAATGCACCGATTCCTTGTGTACATTCGCTGACTAAGCTATCGCACCCATCACAAGTAACCTTCTTTATGTATGAAGACAGAAAGAAAAGATATTTATTTGTGACCCGCACAGGAGACACGGGATAAGCAAAACACAAACAATAATAAAAAAATTAAATAAATATCCTCGTGCGAGACCAAAAAGGATAATACATTTCCATGATTTTACAAATAAAAAATCGAAGTCGGTGTCCATAACGAATAAAATTGGTACCTACCAAAGACACCGACTTCGAAAAAGAAAGTAATTTTTCACTTTGTAGTGTTTTAGTTGGAAGTCGGTAGTATTTTTTTTGTAAAAAAGAATTTTTATTTTTCACTTTTTAGTTGTACCTATTAAGCAACTTGCCTTTAGTGAGGTACTTATAATGCCAGAATAGATTATCCGAATGCCATGAAACTTGATCATAACCGGTGAAGTGAGAGTGTATTAAAGTGAACTGTACACATCTGCGTACCCCTTTAGAGCGTACTGGCGTGATTTTATGTTATGAAATGGTATAAACAATAAACAGACATGCGGTTGCAGCAATCCCGAGAGATTTGCCGTCATTTATTGAAGAGTTCTGCTGCATATATCCGAAGGTCTTCATCAGATGTTCACTAAATTAAAATGGGACCAATTTCGAAACATAGTCTAACAAACAAAAAAAGAATTTTCAAAATCGGTCCACAATTGACGGAGATATCAGTGAACATACACAAAAAAGAAAAAAAACATACAAAAAGTCGAACATAGAACCTCCTCCTTTTTGGTAAGTCGGTTAATAAATTGTCAATCATTAACGGACACATAACAGTGATTTTATTTCCTGTACATTATACCTAAAAAAATCCCTAATACAAAATCCCTCTGTTTTTATTCTGTGTGATTCGTCCACCTACATACTAAATCTCAGTGTACGCAGTTACTGCCCGTACATTTTTGGTCCATCGAGCCGGATCATCAATACTGGATCCAACAGTCCTGCAAATCGCACAGGTACGAAGTGTTTCAACTTACGATAGCGAATCGGTTTGGCTGGTCTTCCACAAGCGGATCGCCCCAGTCAGATTGAGAAGAATTAAATTTATCTCGTTAATTTCGTCAATTAAGCGTTCGAATTTCACACGATACTCATCTATCATTTCCGATTCCGCCATAAAATTCTCATTCGATCTTGACTCAAAGTTCGAAATATTCTTAGACAAACCGTAAACATTATTCAGCCTGTTAAAGATAGCCTCCTTTTTACATATCAATATTTTCAACTTAGATCCAGATACTGACGTACTTTGAGAACTCTGGTTTAATGCCATTTTAACAAATAATCGTTACCTACCGAATACAAGGCAAATATCTATTCCAAAATATCGAGTAGGTAAATACCTACTTGTACCTACTAATGCAATATCACGATCATAAATACACAAATGATGCACCTATAAAAACTTATTGCTACTACACATAGGCCATTAACATACCTAGGTAAGCTACAACGCACAAGCGTATCTGCGATCGTAGGTAGTTATAAGTACATAATTTTGTAATTATCAGATACACAAACACAAGCCAATCGAGAAGGTAAGTAATTAGAAAACAATCACAAAACCAAATCCCGTAAGAAGAGGTACGTACGACACTTACTACATCGGTAAGTAAAGAAAGGTACAAAGTAGAAGATGTACTAAATACTATGTACTACCTACTTGCACGTAAAACAAATAAACAGTTAGAATTATTCTGTGTAACATAGATAGGCACTAAGAATTATGTACCGTTTACAATTATTAATTTATTACTTGTATGTACTAAATAATATGTACTACCTACTTGCACGTGTAAGGCGTAAACAGTAACAACTTTAAGTAACGCAGATAGGCACTAAGAATTATGTACCGATTACAATTATTAATTTATTACGTAATACCTTTAGGTACAAAGTAGAAAATGCACTAAATAATATGTACTACCTACTTGCACCGTAAGAATTATTTTTTGTAACGCAGGTAGGCACTAAGAATTATGTACCGATTACAATAAAATTATTGCGTATTATTTTTATTAAGTAAATCTCAGATCGTTTTGTATCTAAGATTTATTGTATGTAAGTACTAACAACTTATGTACCTACTCCAATTTAACATCTGTTGAGTACCTACTAAGATTATGCATTACACAACATTGTTTAGCTGGGACAATCCGTCTCGTTAGGACCATAATATGGTGTGGCGTGTAAATAGCCAACACCTATTTTGTACTTGCGTACTAAATTAATTTTCGGGAAGACCTATAAAAATGGCTGAACCTTTAGGTATCCAACAAGAAACATCAGTATTTCCATAGTGCAGTATTAAATGCGCTCGCTCACCTTTATCATCGAACCAGTGTCGCTTCCAATACTCCTCGAAAGAAGACCACGAGGATGAGCAGGACTCGAGTTGCGTGAAATCGCCGGCGAAGTCCAAATGAAGAATAGCAGATAAAGTTCACAACCAACACCAATATCAACTGAATTAAACTCACAAGGCACGGCCGCGCTATTAATAAATGCAACAGAACAGTTTGTAATGTCTCTTGTGGATAGGGTTATATTATTTTTCACAGCAAAAGTTCACATCCGTTCAAATTGAACGAGACCACTAGAATCTTCTATTACCGACGCCAAAAACAGAGCGAAGTCGAGGCACACGCGACCAATCACGTCGCAGATAACTTCATCAAAACGCGATTGCTAACGCCATCTCTGAGCTCGATGGTTACAACTCTTGAACGAATCCAATGACAAGTGAGCGTTGTACAGTACTAAAGTTTTCTTGCTGGATATGTATTTATGGATGTAAATTAAATAAACATCTGATAAAAATATGAATATTATGTAAATTACTATTTCAATTTTAAAGAAGCCATGGCGCTTCTCCAGGGCCTGTGACCTTAAACTCGGAATTGAGGATTGGAGTGTCATCTAGTGGTAGCTTGTATGTGTCGCAGCCATCTGGTTAAATTAGCCAGCTAATTGGACACCTAGGCCGTTCATTAAATGCCGCCGGATCCAATTAAATTGCTGAAAGACAACTAGCCACGTCATTGAGCACGTTTGAGCTTTTGAGCGAAGCGCAAAAAACTGAACTAAATTTAAATCACTTGGCTTCGTCTTGGCCAGTCATCTTTAAAGGGCTGACTTTCAATTGAAATTCAAGTTGAATGATTCTAGTTCAATTACTATCGGCCTGGACATCCAATTGACATGCATGCATAAATGGGAGTACCTTCGCACTCGACAGCATTGATCAAAAACTTAGTTGAGGATGGAGAGTCGACTGTCAGGGTCAATAATGTGGTGTCGGGGCTTTTTTAAACCAGAGAAAGGAGTACGCCAAGGATGTATTCTATCCCCTCTTCTTTTCATCATCTTTGGCAAAAGCATCATTAGAAGAGCCTTAGAAAGAGTGCGAGGGTGGCATAACGGTAGGTGGCAATAAGATCAGTAATCTTCGATATGCAGATGACACAACATTGTTTGATAAGTCCGCTAACTTCATCTTAACCTGAAAATTTAGGATGTCTAGATTTTATCCACACCAAAACGATGAGGGAAAAGGTAGGTAGTGCACGCTTCTTGGTCTCGTCTTGGCGGGGACAAGGCAGTGATATACAGATATAGTACTTACTTATCGTCTTGTTAGCTTTTCGTTTCTTCTTGGACACTTCTTGTTCTTCTTCCAATGCATTTCTAATTTCCATCAAAGGGACGTCATCTTCTGGTTCAGAATGGTAGGATTTCATGTTTACATTTTCTTTGTGTTGATATTCATGGTCTAACTCTGTGAAGAAACAAAAAACAGTCAAGAGGAGTCAATTTTTAGCCTCAATGGTGTTTATTTTCATTCGATTTCAAAAAGATGGAGGTTCTCAATTCAACTGTATGTTTTTTATGTTCGTTACGTGATTAATCCGCCAATTATGAACCATACCTACAATTAGATTTTTTTTCTTGCTTACCAAAGCCAGCTGGTTTTTCATCATCTTGTCCCTCACAAACATCTGGTAATTCTTCTTTGATGACATAACTTTCTGTTTGATAGTCATCAGGAATACTGAAGTATTCCGTTGGACTTATAATGTATCCACTGAACTCTAACTGGTCACGGTTTATTAGAGGTTTAGTCTGTAAAAGGTTGTTAACATTATTAGCACAATAGATCCCAATGGGTCGAAGTGTCCGAGTTATTTCTCGGTCCCTCCACAAGAAAAGATAAGATAGGGTTAATTAGATCTTTACTTCACTATCGGCCAAATTCACCATGACCGAGGATTGACTGGATTGAATAAGTTATCACCATACATCTATCAGGGTTTGAATTAGTTTATTACAGTATGTACATTTTATGGCTGAAGCCGTAATCAATATATCGGCTGTCACTACCAAATTTGGCTGACACGGGGTACGCTCGTGGTCAGTGACCTTAATCTCAAGGTCAGATTCATAAAAACACCCCTTTTAACCTAACCTGTCCAAGTCGGAGAGCCCCAAGTCTCAAGCTCACTTCGCTCGCTCTTGGACCAAGTTGCTTACAGGGCAAAGTCGGAGCCCCGCTTCGCGGGGCTTAATGGTCATAACAAAAATAACCATGAAGGAAATGGCGGGGTCTGTTCGCTCGCTTTGCTCGCTCACTGGACCCCGCCATCCCCTTCTAACCTAACCTGTCCAAGTCGGGGTGCCCCATGAAACGAGCTCAAAAAAAAAATCATGGGGAAAAGTTGTTTCTTTTGATGTCATATGATAGAACCATAAAAAAGTATTATGAAGTTTGAAATTCGCATGAATCTTTAGTCGATGGAGACCGCTGCGTCGGCTCTCGTTACGGTAAAGTTTCAATCAATATACCGATGGTAAAATTTGTTTGAATTATTCGGAATTCTCGATATTTCTCGTGATTCTCGGAGTTTCGGATTGCTTTTCGCTGCTTTTTATATTGTTATTTGTTGTTTTATTAGTTAGGTAGTTTGTTTGTTCGTTAGTTTATTTTATAGTTTTTTAATTAGTTATTACTTTTTTATTTCTCATTTTGTATATTAGTCGTTAGGTTTGTTTTAATTTGCTTTATAGAATATTTTACTTTATAGTCTAGTTGTAGTTGTAGTCTAGTTTTAGTCATAAATCCTAGAAATTTAATTTTAGCACGTCATTTTAACATATGGAATTACGCTGCTAGCATCAATAACGAAGAGCAAGCAATATTAGCTGCTCGTGCTTGGCTTTTAATGCCAAGCAGGGTGGCGCGCTGCCCTAATTGTAGGCAGAATATGTGGCGCCCTAATTATAATTTTGGCTTCCGCTGGAGATGTCGGCGTCGTGGCTGTAACGAAATAATTTCGTCAGTCAAGGGTACTTTCTTTGAAAAGTCGAAGGTTTCTATTTAATCGACCCTTCGATTTCTTTATGATTTTTTTAGAAATGATAAAGTTACACAAGCAGCAAGGGATGTGGGAGTGACAAAGAAAACGGCAATTCAAATATATCACTACCTGCGTGAGGTGTGTGAAGTGGCGGATGCCCATGACCATCAAATGATAGGGGGTCCTGATGACATTGTGGAAGTCGATGAAACACATATGTACACAAATAAATACCACAGGGGACGACTTCTGCAACGTCAGACATGGTCATTTGGATGTGTGGTTGCTTCTGTTTCAACGAATTACAGAAAAAATACCTTTCTCTTGCGTGCAGCGCATGCATTCAATAACATGCCAAAAGACTTAGATGTAGATCTTTTTTGTACAAAAACTAACACAGTAAAACGCTTACTAGCAAATAAATTCTTTATAGATGACTCCCGTATATGAATGTCGAACTTTTATAATGAAGATTTTTTTAATGTGTATATGTCACTATATAAATATCTATATACTTATTTATTCCACTAAATTGACGATGTTTACTTTTTGTCGATAGTGTTGTTGTGTATGGTTTGTCTCATTGAAACAATGTATACAGCAATGTTTACCTTTTCTGTAACTTCCACATTATGTAGTCATTTAACGGCGGAAGCTTGTTGCTAACAAATTAAGAAATACATTGTTATTAAAATTATGATTAATCTGTAAGCTTTCCTAAGAATAAATAAATAAATGAGTCGCCTATCAAAAAAGATAGTCGTCGAACTTATTCCTAACAAATCACGGCTGACACTTGACCCTATAATGGCGGCTAATGTACGACAAGGGTCATACATTATGTCCGATATGCACCGAGCATATCATGGAGTAGATTTACGTCTTAATATGGGGGGACACTATGCTGTAAACCATAGTTTAAATTTTGTCGCAGGCACTGTCGATATCCCGGTGCATAGAAATTTTGGTACCCCGGTCTCCAATGGAACAGGTAAAGTCAGGGTAAAATTCATACTAACACAATAGAGCGGCAATGGCTAGAATTAAAACGCCATTGCCGCACCTGCAGGAGCCAGAACAAATTGAAGTGGTACATGGGCGAGTACATGTACCGTCACAATATTTTAACAGAATTGCCATCAGAGGCCGCCCGATTTAGGCGTCTTTTAAAAGATATTTGCCGCTTATACCCGGAAATAGGGAGACGGGGTATCAGAGCGACTAATTGTAGATGCAGGTCATGCCGTTAGCTGCCCGCCATTTTTTTGTTCGTAAATTTCATGAAAATTTTTCAAGTCCTAGACGCCTTCATAAAGAAGGCTAAATTTTGCCTCCAATCTTAGCGGTCATTGACCTCACGAAAAAAAATCCGGAGAAAAAGTTGTTTCTTTTGATGTTCTCCATACGATGAAACCATAAAAAGAAAGTATCATTAAGTTTAAAAAATTTCATCAAAATTTTTTTAAGTGCTTTTTCCTCTACATTTTTTAAGTCCCAGACGGGACACGGGGTACGCACGCTCGTGGTCACTGACCACGAGCGTACCCCGTGTCTGCGTCTTTGTTAATTTGACCTTGGCGTCAAGGTCACTGACCACGAGCGTACCCCGAGTCAGCGACTTTTTTAATTAGACCTTGACATTAGGGTCAAGGACACAGACCATGACGTCAAGGTCACTGACCTCGAGAGTACCCCATGTCTGCGTCTTTTTTAGTTTGACCTTGACCTTGGCCTCAAGGTCTCTGACCTTGGCGCCAAGGTCACTGATCTCGAGCGTATGACAGACGCCCTCACAATGAGAGTTAAATTTTGCCTCCTAGCTCAGCGGTCATTGACCTCACAAAAAAAAATCCCGGTAAAAAGTTGTTTCTTTTGATGTCCTCCATACGATAAAACCATAAAAAGTAAGTATTATTATGTTTGAAAAATTCATCAAAAATGTTCTAGTGTTTTTTCCTCAGTGCCCCGTTACGTACACTCCAACCCAATCCTCACCTCATAGTCCTCATTCAACATCTGAGCAAACAGCTTCTCAGCTTCCAGACATTTTCTCTGTAAACGGCTGCATTGCTGCAGTTTAGTGCAGCAGAAGAAACATGCGAGCATCGGACGTCTGTCTTCAGTACAAAACTGCAATAACACAAGAGAAAATAAATTGTTTAGTTTGATACACTCGAAGTAATATCGTGGTAAATAAATTGTATGTTCTTAAATAATATGTTGTTATATTGCCCACATCAAGTCAAAAAGTTCTGGAGCGGTAGCAATACAGCATGAATAAGGCCCTCAAGGTAGACAGATAACCTGGAGACAGTCACAGGCTTTCACCAGGTGTGACAAGCACAGGTCTGATGAATGTGGTGAATCTTGAGAGAAGGTCCAAGGGTCATTTTGAGCATTTGTTTCATCATCTGCTTGTATATTAAAAAACGATCTTACAATTATTATATAACTAGAAGCCTGCATAGTGGTTTGTAGATTAAGTGTGTATGACTGAGAAACATCCATGCTCACAAGTTTTAACATTTATAATATTAGTAGGCTACCAGCGACCCTCCCCGGCTTCACCTGTGACAAATTATACACAACAGCCTTCTTTGTTTCTCACTCTTTCTATTGGTGAAACCGCATGAAAATGCTTTCAGTAGTTTTTTGACTTTATCACGTACAGACGCGGCGGAAGACCTTATTTTATAATATGTAGTGATGATACACTTACTCGAATATCTGTCAGCTTCTCATATATGTCCTGCAGGTTCTTGTTGGCAACCACATACATGGTAGCATTCTCCACTAGACACATCCTACACATTGGCAGTTTTTCCATCTCCATAATATTATAAAAATTACTGCAGACTTTTATTAAGTAGCTTTTAGAACAATCTTTTTTAGGATTATCTACAAAAGGTACTTTTTCTAATAAAAGCTTGGTAAATATTGTGTATGCTTCCTTCGTGGCTCTCAGTAAGTCAGGCTATCTATAAAGGGCAGGATAGAGATCTGCACTTACTATTTATCTGCAGGTCGTAGTAACGATTCAATAATATTTACAAGAAAGAAAGGATTTCAAAATTTTATTTTTTGGAGCAGAGCATCCACCTAGTATTTCAAACCAATTATTATTATCATATAATAATACTACAATCAACAATCACAACTTCACAAGTCAAGTCACAACACATCAAAGTTTCTCTGTGATTTCTGTGAATCAAACTCTCCAAAACTCCAAACTTACATTTAGTGGCATTGACAGCTCAAATCAAAAACTAATAGTTTGTGATGAAATGAAATAATGTGGTTCCGATTCGGTTTCTTTAACAATCGACGAAATTTTAATCGAGTTAACAATTTCATATTTTATTTTTGTATTATTTGAAATCAAATCAGTATCAAATTTATACCATTCCCCTTATGAAAAGTGGTTTTATTGTTTGAATTTAGAACACACCAATATATTCGACCAATTTTTTTTTTTTTTTTTAGCATCTGGCTTCTCACAGTTAGACCAAAGTGGTATGCTTCTGCTTAACCGGACTTCCCTGTGGAGACTAATCTAGTTAGCCTCCAGCCAGGCTTGTATTCGACCCCCATTTCAATGCTATATAACCTCCTTGCGCAAAAAATACTCGATACCAAACTCCTTGTGCAAAGAATACTCGAACATAAACTCCTTCATCGATTTTAATTTTAAGTTTGTTTATATTTTGGATTTTAATTATAATTTCAATTTTGCCATAAGGTGGTCACTGGCCCGTGAAACACAAGTGCTGTTACCTAGCTAAGGAGTCAGGGTCACTCATTTTTTGTATATTTTGAAGCTATTATACAATTTATTATTATTTCTTGTGCTTTTGGCTTATATCTTCCTTTTTCTCGTACTCATGGTATAAAGTATAGTATGCAACTCTTGAATAAAACGGATTTATTTCGAGGGCCATGAATCACTCGCGTCGCTCAGGATTCTAACACTCGAATCACGCGAGTGTTTTAATACCTAATTGTATGCCGTAGTGTATGCAACTATTTTATCTTCACTCATACATTTGAAATAAAACAAAAACGGAAAAAATATGTGGTATGGCGGGCAATTTAGATTCTCATCAGGGCGCGCCTCCGCTAATCATCGAAAAATTACGTAATCGCTTGTTACATTGAATAATCGGCATCAATTTATTTCGGTTGGCTACCCTAGCTGGTATTCATTCTCTTCATTCACTACTATAACGTAATCAGTAACTTTAAAACTTTTAAATAGTATTTTATCTTGAGCGGCTGGGTTGGTGTAGCCGCCAAGTTAAGCAAACCTCACCAAGGACGGTTTTTGGATGGGTAAACACGTTTTAAATCTCTGATTTACTTGTTTTTGGTGGTGATAACCTTAGTAAATGTTGCTTAACCTGTGCTGGATGCACAGTTTAAGCAACATTTATTAAGGTTAGTCTTTGTATGGGTGACCACTTTTTTTTGGTTCGTTTGTTTTTGGATGGCTAACCCCGCCAGGGTAAACAACACTTACCACGGTCAGCCTTTGGATGGGTGACCACCTTTTTTTGGTTTGCTTGTTTTTGGATGGCTGACACCGAAAGGGTAAGCAACGCTTACCAAGGTTAGTCTTGGGTTGGGTGACCAGTTTTTTTTTGGATCAATTGTCTTTGGATGGGTGACCTTGGTAGATGTTGTTTAACCTAGCGGGGTGACTTTAGAATGGGTGACCAAAATTTATGTGGCGATGGTCACCCAACCCATGACTGACCTTGGTTAGTGTTGCTTACCCTGGTGGGGTCACCCATCTAAAACAATCGAACCCAAAAAAAAGTGGTGACCCATCCAAAGACTAACTTTGGTAAGTGTTGTTTACCCTGGCGGGATCAGTCATCCCGGCCGCAAGTACTAAGTACAGTCAACATTAATGTGCGTGTGAGGAATTTTCGATTCCCAGATCAGTAACAGTTTTGTTTTTTATTTTATTTATATACAAAATAATTTAATTAATTTAAAAAGCTTGTAATAACCTTCCTTTTTTTTTTAATCTTGATAATCAAGTCGCATTTGGGTGTTGAGAAACTGACCCCGCGTTTCTCAGCTCTAAATTATCGCAGAATTAATGTAAGCACGCGTTATCTGCTGTGATTGGTTGAATGAATTTTAAACAGCCAATCACAGCAGACAACGTGCTTGACAATTTGTCACATTAATTATGCGATAATTTAGAGCTGAGAAACTCGGGGTGAAAGTAGAATCAACAGGCGATTATTCGTCGACTACGATAACAGCCCGATAATTGTGAGCTAAGAAACCGGCAGTTAGAATATTCACGTGTTTTTAAGCTCAATTTTTTTTTAATTTTTACTGATTCACAGAGTGCTCTTCTAGCCATCAGTAAATCCCATTTCGAACACAAATTTCAGTCTCCTATAGTAGACTCCTATAGTAGACCTATAGAGAACCTTGCCTGGATTCTGGTCCATTCTGGAATCCATGGCAACGGTGTAACTGATGCACTCGCTGGTGACGCGATGTAGGGACTTAGTTCCATATAAGAACTTTAGCTATGACCTCGAGACGTTGCCATAGAATTTTCTTCGGGACACTTGGAAGGTAGCTTGGGATATCAGCAGCAAATCCAAGGGCCGTTACTTTTCTTTTATCCAACCCGAGATTCCAGGAAAACCGTGGTTTGGCAGGGCAAAGTTTGGTAAGGTGGAGACCTCCATTGATTCGGTTGAGACTGGGACATGTATGCTCTCCAGCCCACCTTGCCAAAATTCATATCATCGACGACCCCAATTGCTCGTGTGGCACAGACGTAGATGACTTAGATCACATATTTTTCTCCTGTCCTTTATAATATGACCGTTCCTCCTTTCTCTGTGACTTCTTGTCCCTTCGTATTCCTTTTTCTACCTCAATACTTTCTTTACTTTGTAGAAATAGCTTTCCTGTGTATAAATGTATAGTCTCATTCATCACCTTACATAATATAAAGCTGTAATTTTGTCATTGTAATTTGCTCATTATTTACTTGTTATATTGTCATTACCATTAAAATATACTGATACTATATATCCATCGTTTCCTAAATTCCGTTAAATTTAATATATACATTTTTTTTTAATTTGGTTTCCCTACCTTTATTTAATAACAAAACAATCTGACGTGACATTGGCTGAATGCACAAACCGTGCGAAGACAAAATAGGAAAAAAAAAAGAGTAGAGACAAACATTTGGTTTATATTTATTTGTTACATGTTATTTACATTTAAATTACGATTATTTGCGAAGTTTTGATTGTGGTATTATTTAATGTTAAAAATATTTGTTTTCTAAATACTAGGTGGATGCTCTGCTCCAAAAAATAAAAACATAAAATTTTGGAACCATTTCTTTTTTGTAAATTTTGTTGAATCGTAACTACGACCTGCATACAAATAGTGAGTGTAGCTCTATAGGCCTGCCCTTTATAGATAGCCTGACTTACTGAGATCCACGAAGGAAGCATACACAATATTTACCAAGCTGTTATTAGAATAGGTACCTTTGTAGATAACCTTAAAAAAGACGTTGGTCTAAAAGCCGGATAGTAAAAGTCTGCAGTAATTTTTATAATTATGGAGATGGAAAAACTGCCAATGTGTAGGATGTGTCTAGTGGAGAATGCTACCATGTATGTTGTTGTCAACAAGAACCTGCAGGACATGTATGAGAAGCTGACAGATATTCGAGTAAGTGTATCATCAATATCACTACACATTATAAAATAAGGCCCCGCCGAGTCTTATTCAAAAACTACTGAACAGATTTTCATATGGTTTCACCAATAGAAAGTGTGAGGAACGAGGAAGGCTTTTGTGTACAATTTGTAACGGGTGAAGCCGGGGCGGGTCACTTGTAGCCTACTAATATTATAAATGTGAAAGTTGTGAGCATGGATGTTTCTCACTCATACACACTAAATCTACTAATCACTACGCAGGTGGCTGCTAGATATATAATAATTTAAAGACCAGTTTTTAACATAATAGGTAGGGGAAAAAATTTCCATCTTTTTTAAGAAAATTCAAAACATTTTTTAATATAGTTTATTTACATTTAACTAAAGTATGTAGGTACCATTTTGTTTGATAACTTTTTGCCATTTTGTAGGTAGGGCCATGATCCCATTGCTATAGAAATTTTGGGACTTCTGATCAAAAGACCAGGAAAGTGGTTTTGGCAGCCCTCTTGTGATGTTAACCTGACAATGCCTAAAGAATTCTGAAGAGACCGAAACAGGTGGAAATCTGAAGGTGCAAGGTCAGGACTATACGGCGGATGCATTAACACCTCCCAGCCAAACTCTCTTAATTTTTGCTGAGTGGCTAAAGATGTGCGAGGTCTAGCATTATCATGATGAAAAACCACACCCCTTCTGTTGATTAATTCCGGCCGGTTTCTCTCAACTTCTTGCTTTAATCTCATCAGTTGTTTGCAGTAGAGTTCAGAATCGATGTTCGTGCCTGGCAGTAACAGCTCATAATGAATAATGCCCTTCCAATCCCACTACACACACACACACAGCATCACCTTGTTGCGAGTTAACCTGGGTTTCGCCACAGTCTGTGAAGCCTGACCGGCCTTTGCCCACGACCTTTTTCGCACGTTCTTGTCGTACGTGATCCACTTTTCACCAGTTATCAGCTTCTTCAAAAATGGTTGAAAAATGGTGATTCTTTTTTACGTCGTAATAAAGAGTCACAAATGAGTACACGTTCATTAGGTTTCTTTCAGTGAGCTCGTGAGGTAGGTACCCAAATATCGAGGTTTTTTGTGTACCCAATTTTTTTCAAATGCACCAAAACTGTTTTGTGGTCAATTCCCACTTCTTCAGCTACGTCGTAACTACTGATATGCCGATCTTGCTCCACTTTTTCAAAAATGGCATCCATTTTATCCGTAATAGGGCGACCAGAGCGACGTGCATCTTTGACATCAAAATTTCCGGATTGAAAACGCTTAAACCAAATTTGTGCTACTCTCACAGAAACTGCACTAGGTCCATAAACATCGCAAATTTTTTTCGCGGCTTGCTTTGCATTTTTACCTTTTTTGTAGTAAAATTTTAAAATGTATCGAATTTCGTCATTAGATTCACCCATCTTGACAGTACGAAAAACAAATGAAAATCACAAAACCCCAAAACCAGCCAGATACAAATAGTATGGCCAAAGAGATTTTATTACAAGTTCATACATACTATAATGCGAAAAGACTTTTTCCCCAACCTAATATAAGCAGATGAAACAAATGCCCAAAATGACCCTTGGACCTTCACACTTCTCTCAAGAGTCACCACATTCATCAGTCCTGTGCTAGTCACATCCAGTGAAATCCTTTGGCCGTCAACAGGTTATCTGTCTACCTTGAGGGCCTTATACACACTGCATTGCCACCGCTCCAGATCTTTATGAATTAATGTGGACAATATAACAGTATATTATTTAAAAATATACTTTTTATTTACCACAATATTACTTCCAGTCTTTATAAAAAGTAAACAATTAGTTTTCTCTTGTTTTATTGCAGTTTTGTACTGATGACAGACGACCAATGCTCGCTTGTTTCTTCTGCTGCACTAAACTGCAGCAATGCTGCCGATTGCAGAGAAAATGTCTGGAAGCTGAGAAGCTGTTTGTTCAGATGTTGAATGAGGACTATGAGGTGAGGATTGACTGGATTGAACAAGTTTTCACCATACATCTATCAGAGTTTGAATTAGTTTCTTACAGTATGTACATTTTATGGCTGAAGCCTTAACCAATGTATTGGCTGTCACTACAAACTTTGGCCGATAGTGAAGTAAAGATCTAATTAAACCTAAGGAACTCAGTTCAAGATACATAGTTAACTGACTGGACCAAACCTTATGGTGCGAGGATGTGCCGCGCCCCCAAGGCAGAAAACGCGCCAAACTTGGCTTGGGCTTCGTATGAGCGTGAATTCGCGAGTGAGACCGAGACACACCAAGACCGCTAGACAGTCTGGCTACCGGACGACTGGCGTCGCCTCGGTCTCGCATCGCGGCACGAACTCGTACTTTATGGAACCAGTAACCCTATACACTGGCCTATAAACAGGATAACTGGTAACACAATTCTCATCAGGATATGATTGTGTGTCACTTCAACTATTAACAAAATCTTCTCAAGAACTTCTGTCCAGGGGTTTGAACTTTTTCTATGTTATCAAATTTGCAGCACACTATGAATATTGAGAAGTCATTCACACAAATTAGGCAGACAGCCAGCACTTGGCGAATATACTCTTGTGTTCAAAACAGAGACCAACCGTCCATATCATGTAAATAGTTGTTGATAGAATAGTTTGCATTCGAATAAAGTTTGATTTAACTTAAACTTGCAATGCATTCATAAGAAAGTCAAGAATAGAGAAGGGGTAGCTTGTTGTAGATACCGAGCCCCACAAATGAGCCCTGGACTAAGATGGTGGGCAGGTATTTTGTGCTTGTTTCTGTATATTTAAGCTAAGAAAACAACCTAACTTAACAACCTTTTACAGACAAAACCTCTACTAAACCGTGATCAGTTAGAGTTCAGTGGGTACATTATAAGTCCAACAGAATACTTCAGTATTCCTGATGACTATCAAACAGAAAGTTATGTCATCAAAGAAGAATTGCCAGATGTTTGTGAGGGGCAAGATGATGAAAATCCAGCTGGTATGTTCTTAATTTTAATTAAAGATATTATGATGATGATTATGAGATTTTATTTTTTAATTGACTTTGGTCAGCAAGAAAAAAGAAATATCTATGTGTAATAAATAAACTATTTATACAAAAAAAAATTAACCAGCTTCCATAACGAAACAATACAAAGCGAAAAATAACTCTGTTTCCGAAAGTCGGTGTCTATGGTACCTACTACTTATTTCGTTTTTGACACTTCCTTCCGAAAAATAAGTTATTTTTCGCTTTGTAGTGTTTTGTTTTGAAAATCTGTTTATTTTTTTTGTTAAAATGTTTTTAATTTTTTTCTTTTTAGTTTTGGTACCTTATATTACCATGAAAATACGCATTATTATAACTTGAAACAACTCGTCAGATCTTGTTGGGACCACAATAGAATCACCAGTTACAAATAAAAAAAGAATCATTCAAATCGGTTCATAATAATTGTTGGAGTAATCGCATGACAAACATACAAAAACATAGTCCAATTGAGAACCTCCTCCTCTTTGATATCGGTTGAAAATAAACACCGCTGAGGCTGAAAATTTAGTGCTCTTGATTGTTTTTGTTTCTTCACAGAGTTAGACCATGAATTTCAACACATAGAAAATGGAAACATGAAATCCTACCATTCTCAATCAGAAGATGACGTACCTTTGATGGAAATTAGAAATGCGATGGAAGAAGAACAAGAAAAGTCCAAGAAGAAACGAAAAGCTAACAAGAAGATAAGTAAGTATCTCTGTATATCACTACTATGGGCCAGGCCACAACAGTGCGTTGCGGCGTCGCATCGCAAAAATCAACGACGCCGCACAACGCATCGTGGAAATTTCCGATGCGCTGCCGCAACGTACAAATCTGCGATGCGACAACGCTTTGCCGTTTAGTCGGTGTCCATACTTTGAACGACCTGCACGTGTTTTTTAAGCGATATGGCGCAGTACGATGTCGACCACCTGATATCTTTAATTTACGAACGTCCCGTCCTTTGGGACAAAACTATATCACAATTCAAAGACAAATTTTTAAAAACAGAAGCATGGAGGGAAGTGTGTACAAGTTTATATTCAAATTTTGAGGAGTTAAATAGTGTTGAAAAAACAAAACTCGGTAAGTACTTATAAACATTTATATTTTTGTTAACTGCCAACTAAGACCTCCAATGTTACTATTAAAATAATTACAAAATTCGTTTCTGATTATGTTAGCTCCTGTTCTACTTTCATGTGTTGTTTCGTGTAAAATTTGCAAAGAATCGTCAATAATCATTTCTTCAAACGTTTGTGCGCCATCAAAATCAATCAAAATCAAAATAGTTTATTTCAAATAAACCTTAAAGGTACTTTTGAATTGTCAAACAACAAAAAAATATGACTCTAGTTGCAAATTCGCAAACGTCAGTAGATCTCAATCTCGATTCAATACAAAGTTGTGTAATACACAGCATGCTTTTATAATGTCTATTGTGAAATCGTAAGAAACATTAATGGGTCGATGAAATATGCGCCATTTATTTGCGAGTATGCCAAAAGCGCTCTCAACATATCGTCTGGCTCGGCTCAAACGATAATTAAAAACTCGTTTTTCTATCGATAAAAACTTCCCAGAATATGGGCGCATTATATTATTTGTCAGTGGTAATCCTTCATCCGCCACGAAGACAAAAGGAATTTCTTTTTGAAAGCCAGGTAACGGTTTTGGCGGAGGTATAGATAATTGACCTTTTTTTAATAAATCGTATAGATTTGAGTTCTGAAAAACAGTGGAGTCACTTTCCTTACCATATGCACCTATATCGACATATATAAATTTGTAATTCGTATCAACAAGTGCTAATAGAACAATGGAATTATAATTTTTATAATTGAAAAATAGGGATCCACTGTGATCCGGGCTCAATATACGAATGTGTTTTCCATCTAGCGCTCCTATACAATTAGGAAAGTTGGTCTTTTTTTCATACTCTTGAGCAATTTGTTCCATCAGCTCTGTTGTAATTTTTGGTAATTCCAACCTTTTAAGAATGTTCCATACAATACGACAAACAAATTTTATTATTCCTGTTATTGTAGATTTTCCACGATAATATGTGAAATGCATATCTTTAAAAGTATTTCCCGTCGCCAGGTACCTGAAAGAAAACAAAATAAATCATTATTCGTCATATTTTTTTAGGTAACGATGTCATAAAGAAATGGAGAGGAATCAAGGATAATTTTACAAAATACGAAAAAAAATTAAACGAGCAATGTAAATCCGGAGCTGGGGCCAAAAAAATTAAACAATATCATCTATACGACCAGCTCCTATTTCTGAAAAAGAATTCTCAAAATAAAACAACATCAAGTCTTGACGATGAAGAAATAAGACCAAGCACCTCAACCCAACAAAGCCAGCAACCTGTCATGCCACGTTACCAGCCTGCATCGCGTAAAAGAAAAATTGACGAAGACGAATTTGAGAAGAATATTATAGCTGCTTTAAAAACACCTGAAAGTAGACATTTATCTTTTTTTAAAGGAATTTTGCCATCATTGGAAAAATTGAATGATAATCAAACAATAATTTTCCAAAGTCGTGTCCTACAGATATTAAGTGATTTACACCAACCATCATACTATCCCAGCCACTATCAAACTTCACAAACATCCGTCCAAGCAAACTATCAAACATCTCAAACAACTGTTCAGACTGGCTATCAAACAGCTCAAATGTCTATGCAGAGTGGCTACCAATCAGCTCAAATGCCTATGCAGAGTGGCTATCAAACATCCATTCAACGCAGTGCCTTCCAAAGCGGATGCGAAACATCACCGGCACCTATGCAATCGTCTCCACAAACGCCAAGGAATGATGATGTAAATGAGCCAGAACAAATTCATTTCGATGAGGAACTAACAAATTTGACGAATGACACACAATCGTTATACGAGTTTGGCTAACACTAAATTATGAAAATGATTAAACAGTATGATTATAGTAAAAATAGTTTATTTTTTTCTTACCTTACAGTTAATCCCAGCATCTCCAGAGGTTCGATGGGTTTTCTAAATATGTATTTCTTTTGTAAATGAGGCTTTATCAAACTAAGAAGTTCTTCAAAACTTACTACACTCATCCTAAAGTAATCGAAAAATTTAACCTCGTCCACTTTTAGCGCCTCATATTTCCTTTTGAAGTGGTTTCCATCTTTATTCATAATTGTCAGTAATGGGTGCACCCAGTACTTTCTTTTCTGTTTCTTAATACGCCTTAACGCAAGCAGAAGTAGAACACGCGCAGTGCGGTCCATGTCTCACTAGAAACTGAACTGACGGTTAGCGTCTTGTCGTACGATGTCGTATCCGATGAAATTTTTGCGTTGCGACATCGCATCGCATAGCTGTGCAATGTTGTTTTTGCGATGCGACGCCGCAACGCACTGTTGTGGCCTGGCCCTATGTCCCCGCCAAGACGAGACCAAGAAGTGGGGCACTACCTATCTTTTCTCGAAGCATTTCATCGAATTTTCGAACCCTCATCGTTTCGGTGTGGATAAATCTAGACATCCCAAATTTGCAGGCTAATATGAAGGTAGCGGACTTATCAAACACACGTAGTTACATTTGTCTAGCCTGTACTGTATTAGACTTATCAATAATAAAATACGTCGTTTTGTCACTGACTTTTTCACTTTTCTTCTTCATATTCCTTGTGTTCATTACTGAAGATCGTGCCCGTTTTGGAAAGCTTCGACGGAGTCATTGAAGAGCTGCTTCCAAGCCACTCTGTCTTCTGCTCTTCACAGGTAATCGCCTTGATCTGGTCTGACCATCGAGCGTCTGCGTGGCCTGATAGCTGTCGCAGCAGGCTATCGAGGAGCATCAACTCAACCAGTATATTTATAGCCTTCAGACAGACCTCGCTTGAAAGCGCTTATCTGAAAATTAGCGGCCAATCTTATGAAATTGCGCGATCTCACAACCTTACAAGTTGATGTCTCCCTAAACCATCTTAGCGATCTTCACCGTAAAAAGATGGTTCTATGTGCGCGCCAGCAGTCTACCGAAAGGTTATAGACGTACTTCATAAAGTACGTCTATAACCTTTCAGGCACCTATACTCCATTTGCGATAATATTAGACCTTTAAATTAGCCCATTTTACAGCCCGTTCAACCGATTTTGATTTCTATTGCGTTAGTGATACGACATATCGTAGCTGTAGTAAACAGTTGGTTTTGGTAACAGGTTTATGCTTTTTATGTCATCCTTATTTTTTTTTTTTTGGTACAATCCCACCGCACTATTCCCAAACCACTGCAACTCCTGAAAGCCAGAACCAACAGTGGCGACCACCAGAAAAGCGCCGAGGCAATAAAGCTCGACGAAGTCGCGGAGAATGAATTTAACTGTCTTGGATCCCGCAACGAAATTAATCACAAAAGAATAATGGAGGAGTAGGAAAAATTCAAATTTCCACTTCCCTCCATATCAAGCAGGAGACAGAACAAACAAGACCAATAGGCACAAAGGGTCGTTTACAACTGGGTTAAAAACGGTTGAACGAACTGTAAAATGATTTGGAAACATGTCTAATGTTATTTCAAATGGAGTTTAGTGCACCTGAAAGCGACCAGCCCGCTAAAACGCGTAAAGAAACCAACATATAGGTTCGTACAGACGCAAACCACCCTAATACGACCGTGGAATCGCACCAAAACCGATACATGTTAATGTTTAACGTTAATGAATTTTGTACCTTAGCACACACCTAATAAGGCCCCACACAACTCAAGACGTGGGATAGTTGTAGGTTTGATCGGTGCAACCTTGGTTTTCGCGACTAAAAGCTGAACACGCACAATCCTCGAGTTACACACAGACCCAATGTAGACGCATGCGCCATACGCACTTTGAGAAGCATCTGTGAATACATGGATTTCAATCTTAACGCAAAGATCTCTAGGAAACCATCGAGGAATTTGTAACATATTAAGACAGGGTAATTAGATAACAAATGAAGACCAGAGATTTAAAATGTCTGACGAAACTTCTTCGTCCCGAGAGCTTTTATTGACCCATAATTTCTGCATAATCGATTTAGCTTCGACGCGACGCATGGACCTACAAGCCCTAATAGGTCGAATATTTGGCTTATAACAGAAAGTATGTGGCGTTTAGTAACCTTCTCATGAAGTTCAATGTTACTTGAGAAAGTCAAGTTATCCTGCTGACAAAGCCGTAAAGTTTTATTTATGTTATTATCTGATAGATCTAAAAATGTGTTTGAATCTATAGTTTTACCTGAGAACAGCTCGTTAAGAATTAACGAGTTATTTGATTTCCATTTGTGAATACTGAATTTTGCTGCATTTAAGGAGGCAGTAATTCCCTTACATAACTTGATAGCTCCACTTTCAGTACAGGATCCACTTAATAAATCATCACAGTAAAAGTCGTGCGATATACTGTATTTAACGCTATTATCGTTAACTGTGTATGCCAGACTACTCAAACATTTTGTCGCGAGATATGGCGCTGCTGCAGTCCCCTGACAAACTGTGTTAAGTGTGTAGGTTTTTAAGCGATGAGAGACATCATACCTAAATACTATTTGCTGTAACGATCGTGGACGGGGTACTATGTCAATAGATCTAAACATTTTTTCAATGTCTGCCAATACTACAAATTCATGCTGGCGGAATCTGAGGGGAATCGATAGGAGATCGTCTTGAACAGTAGGACCGACCATCTGAATTTCATTGTAAGAAATTCCTGAAATAGTAACGGCAGAAGCGTCAAAGACTGTACGCAACTTAGTTGTTGTTACTGGACTCGTCATGTAGTGACTCCCGAAGTACGCCACGATGAGGAAGATAGTAGTTGGCCGTGACTGAACAGTTGGGTCACATCACTGAAAATAAAACCATTTGAATATGAACATATTCTTTCATGAAGTTTGAATATTTTTCCTTGAATATTGGTTCTCGTTCGAATTTTCTCTCAAGCGATAAAAACCGCGGTCGGCCATCTCAAAAGAATCACCCAAGACTTGGGATATTGCTTGAAAGGAATGGTGACGACAAAGCGACCATCGTCATTACGAGTTGTGTTGACGGCAAAACTATTTTAACACGTGCGTTCCTCTGCGGATTGAGAATACACAAGAGAAACACTATCTACTTCCCAAAAACGAGTGAGAATATCAAGTTGACCTTGAGTAAAAAAACATTGACTGAATTTACTTTTCGGACTCGTGATGTGAACAGTGACTATCCATCTCTGCTCTGAACTACGTAACATAGGTTGATTCTTGCCTAGGCTAATCTTTTTGCAACCTAGAATATCCCAGAAGACGTCTGCCCCGATAAGAAGACCGACCTTAGAAGGAATGTTATAAGAGGGTTCAGATAGACATAAGCCTGCTGGGATTTGAATGTGTTGTGTGTCAATATATGTAATTGGTACTGCTGTGGTGAATCAATGATGTTCCCATAGCTAGAATTCAATGACTCAATTGTGACATTGCAAGGTTTTAATAATCATGTATCCAATAGGTACTATTGAATACATGATTATTAAAACCTGATACCATGGAGCTCACGTTCTGCCTCAGCAAACCCAGTTTACTGCAGAAAGTTTCGGAAACGATATTTATTCCACTACCGTTGTCCAAGTTCGCTCTGGCGGTGTGTTTGTTACCCCTGTCGTCAACCACACTCACTAACGCTGTAGAAAGGAAAACACGCATCGGAGTCCACTCTTTGAAGACGAATCACGAGAAACTGATTGCTCAGATTTTTCTACGTGCAAAAGTGTGTTATGCTTTTCTTTGCAGTGTGACAAAAAATATTTCTTTGCTCCATGACCGAAACGTAAACAGTTAAAACAGACCTTGAACTCCTTTACTTTAGAAAGCCGAGAATCTAGTGGTAGACTTCTAAAAGATTCGCAATTGAACAGCTGATGTGACTCATCGTCGCATAATGGCCATGATTTTCGTTTGAAATTTTTATTTTTGCTGTTTGAGCTATTATTTATTTCCAAACTTTTCGCTTTTGTTGATATTGATTTTATTTTATTACGTATTTTATACGTAGCCTAAGTTACTCCTTATTACATCAGCTACCTGCCAATAAAAGTCCCTACAAAATCGGTCCAACCATTTCAGAGATTAACCGGAACAAACAGACAGACAAAAAATGTTATTGTGGTGTATGTACCCTACATATATTCATATACATGTAGTAAAAAACGGTTATTTCAATATTAAAAACAGACACTCCAATTTTATTTATATGTATAGATTTTTATTGTTTTCCTCTAATCTTTCTAATAAGTCTGCTCTGTTATTTAAAATGTTATGAACTGTGATAGGGTTGGGGATGAAGTCAAAGTATTCCGATGTTCTTCCCACTCTCAACCCGTCACAATGTCAAATTTAGTCGACATCATATAAATTCAGAGCGTGTCCCAGTACTGGATGAGTTCTTTGAATGATGCGAGAGCCCTGATGTTTTTGTTATATTTACATCAATAAGATATTGAATCGACTTACATGATTTTGATCGAATAGGATCTGTGTTAAACAATGATTGTAATTTGTTATAAATTAGTAAGCGACTAATATCAAATCGCTCGCACAATTTTATAGTTGTCACTTTTAAAATCGATGTTTTTAATAATCAAAGCGGCACTTCCTTTAAGAGAAACCTGTAAATAGTGGCATTTATTGATGTTATCTATGCAATCACTGTTATGTATAAGAAGAAGGAATGTTTCTTTAAATTCAAGCCAGTCTTGATAGCCACCACTGAAATGTGGTAAGTAAATTTTCGGTACCCTAACCAAATTTCTCACTCGCCCACCTTGATTCTGCATCGCTGAACTCCATCACAGACCCGCTGCCCTTTCCTCCAGCAGCAAGCAGGTGCTTGGCTTTGGCCACCGGCGGGTAGTACTCGTTGTCAAACTGCACACGGTCCACTGAAACTACATCGGTTGGTGGCTCATCAGATTGGATCTTGATTTCAGTCTGTCGCGTCAAATTCCTCGCATAAGGGCTCAAATTTTCGTGAGCGAGACTCTAAATATATGATTTGTAATTCTGTTAATGTTTCAGAAGTTTCTATTAATTTAATATGATTGCCAAAAATAGTAAGTTTTGATTTTATTGCTGAGCGTTTTTTAATTAATGTTTCAAGTCCAAACCCGATCACAAATCTTATTTTTGAAACAAGCTTTTTTCATATTCTTCTCAGTAAATTTCATTTGATACCCATATCATGGCAGTGCACAAAAAATAACGAGTTCGCCATCTTGGGCCGTCCGCCATATTGGATTTAGAATGACGTCACTTAGCTAACCTTGCATTGTCATCCAAACTAAAGGTGTATGCAAAATTTCATCTCAATCGGTGGACGATAACAGAAAAATTAGAAAAAAAAAATCAAATTCAGTTGCAAGATTTGCCCCGAACACACATACATACATAAATACATACATACATTGCAAGTTAATTAAAAGCTTGTAACAAAGAAATTTGACTTTGGTATGACGTGAACGAGGTGAAGCGTGAAGCTCAAGACCGATCGCAATGGAGAACTACTGTGACGCCCTCTGTCCGCTTCAGAGGACATAGTACATTAATTCAAGTCATAAATTTGATCGCGCTTAGTGTTAGTTTTTGTCGGATGAGTGGACCATCTTTATATGACGAATAAAATTCCACGGTTTATAACTGTCACCTATCACTATTTTATACAGGTTATGGATTACACAGGTTATGTCTATTTTGATGACATGTTTTACTGTAGCGATTGATTGATGATACCGGGTGGGACCCGAGGACGAACTTGCATATGTTGTTAAAATAAAAAAGCGACACCATTTTCTGGTCTGTGTTACCAGCGCTGGTCTTGAAATGCCCTTGTCCTCTCATATGAGTCTCGCAGACGCCTGTTCGCCCACTATCTACCCACATAGTATATTAATTTATATATCATACAAGCTCACTCCATATACTAACGTAATTGTTATATTTATTTATATATCTAATACCTTTAAACGAGCAATTATTGTATATATGTATATATATAATCTGAATCTCGGAAACGGCTCCAACGATTTTCATGAAATTTAGTATGCAGGGGTTTTCGGGGGCGATAAGTCAATCTAGGTTTCATTTTTAGTAAACGTCGTTTTATCTATTTACACCCGAGCAGAGCTCGGTCGCCCAGGAACTTATTATAATAACAGTACCACACCGTCGATAGACATTCTCGGCATCGTATGTCATTTACGATATAATGTCGGCTGATGTCTGGTTGAACGCTACCGCCAACTGCCGCGGCTGTACTGCACCGCGAGCCTACCTTCCTTCCACCCGCACTGAACAAAGTTAGTCGGTTTGCAGCTCCCGCTACGGCTTTCGCGCTCACGTTAACTTATTGTTTACGCGACCTGTGCTAGAACTATATGACTATATCTGTGTTTCTGTTCTGTTTGTAATGTGCTGTGGTGTACCTAATTATCGTGAATCCATCGCCTATTCTCCTTCTAACTGTACTGTTCTGTTAAGTACCTACCATATTTATAATTACAGGGGCAACCGTTGCAAAGGAATCAAAAATAGACATTCGAAGAATAAAACTAGAAGATACAATTACAGTCCAGCAAAAGAAAACTGAACAACCGCATTCAAATAATACTAAACCCAGCGTTAATATAAGTATTAATAATACTCCTGAGGAATTAAATTGCCGTAATAATAATGACAAGTGTAAAGACAGTAATGATATAAATAATCCAAGATTATGTATAAAAGATAAACCTTACAAATGTGATATTTGTCAGCGTAGTTTTTCAAAAAAGTTTATTTTAAAAAATCATATACGTGTACACACAGGGGAAAAACCTTATAAATGTTATATATGTCACCGTAGTTTTACGCAACGGAGTACTTTAACAGGGCATATTCATGTACACACGGTGGAGAAACCTTACAAATGTGATATTTGTCAGCGTAGTTTTTCGTTAAAGAGTATTTTAAAAAATCATATACGTGTACACACAGGGGAAAAACCTTATAAATGTGATATTTGTCAGCGTAGTTTTTCAAAAAAGGGTATTTTAAAAGGTCATATACGTGTACATACAGGGGAAAAGCCTTATAAATGTGATATATGTCACCGTAGTTTTACGCAACAGAGCACTTTAACAGGACATATTCGTGTACACACGGTGGAAAAACCTTACAAATGTGATATTTGTCAGCGTAGTTTTTCAAAAAAGGGTATTTTAAAAGGTCATATACGTGTACATACAGGGGAAAAGCCTTATAAATGTGATATATGTCACCGTAGTTTTACGCAACAGAGCACTTTAACAGGACATATTCGTGTACACACGGTGGAAAAACCTTACAAATGTGATATTTGTCAGCGTAGTTTTTCAGTAAAGGGTATTTTAAAAAGTCATATACGTGTACACACAGGGGAAAAACCTTATAAATGTAATATTTGTCAGCGTAGTTTTTCAGTAAAGAATATTTTAAATAGTCACATACGTGTACATACAGGGGAAAAACCTTATAAATGTGATATTTGTCAGCGTAGTTTTTCAGTAAAGGGTAGTTTAAATAATCATATTCGTGTACACACTGGGGAAAAACCTTACAAATGTAATATATGTCGGCGTAGTTTTTCAGTAAAGTGTAGTTTAACTAATCACATTCGTGTTCACAATGGCAAAAAACCCCTACAAATGTGATATTTTTCAGTTTAGTTTTAAAGTAAATAGTGTTTTAACAGATTATACACACTGGGGGAAATCTCATAAATGTGAAATAGTCAGCGTAGTTTTTCAGAGAATTGTTTAAAAAACCATATTCGTACACACACTGCCTTATGCATGTGAAATATGTCACCGTGGTTTTTCAGCGAAGAATCATTTAACAGTTCATTTTCGTGTACACACAGGGGAAAAACCTTACAAATGTCTAGTATGTCAGCGTATTTTTCAGAAAAGGATGTTTTAACAAAACATACACAAACTGGCAAAATTAGCGGCACAAGAAACAATTACCGCAAAACTTTTTTTACCATTTCACGGTGGTTTTCTTTTGTTTCATAATAAAAAAAATTATTCCTAATTGCTAAAACAATCGAACTTCACTTTTTAAGCGATTGTTTTCATTTTATATGATCTTACATCATTTGGAGAGAATATTCCTAAAGCCACTTTATGGTTTTATTTAAATTTTTGTAAATTTTGCATTAACATACTGGGGTATTTGTTTCATCTTTAATGTCTTAATCTTTTTCGAAGTTAAGGACATCGTTGTGCCCAACTTTACTCAAACTGAGATGGTCAGGGCACTTGAGATGAGAAGAAATGATAAAACCTACTGAGTGCTGTACGTAATTCACCGTTTACCCGTTTCAACCATTCATAGCATTCAGAGAGACTAATGCTTTTGTGAAAGTATCGGGACAAGGCAGAAAACTCATACTACTAATAGAAATAATCGTTTTATTTAGTTTCGCTTATGCAAAATCCCGCTTTTAAAAGCCGTTTAAGCCAGGAATGACCTTCTGTTCAGGAATATCGACTTTGGTCCACGGACTAATGGAGTTTACTATTGTTCAGTGATGAGTGTTGAATTCATTTAAATGGAAATGACGGACGGCAATAAATTTGTAGACATAAACAAGAAAATCGTAATCTGTCATTTTTTAAACTACAGTGCCATATGTTAGAGGAACAATGTTGGATTCAGGTACGATATGTGGAAGCTCATACGGACTTGTTCGTGATCGATGGAGGGAATCTTATTGTAAATCGCTATAGAAGTGTTATTTAAAAATAAAACGTGGTACTATTTGCTGCTTTATCAGTGGTCACTCCGTTTTGATCCAGGAAAATGCTCGGTTCCATACTACTTTTTTCAACTCCAGTCTATCTTAATATTGTCAATACTGTAGTTTTGGTGGTGCCGCCGATATCACCAGATATGCATCCTATAGAACACGTCTTGGATCTGCTAAAACGATGAGTTGAAAGTTCAAAAATCAAATAATTTTATTTTGAAAATATACATTGTCGTTTTTCCATGATATCCATCTCTCAAAGGCTTGGTTATTAAATTTCGCACGCTCGTTTTCGTCCTAAAGCATCATCCATTTCGCTACAAATATATATCGCATATATCCTATACAACATGTATAGGAAATATGCGATATAATGTGATATGTTCTTATTGTAAAAATATTTGTTTTAATGAACTTTTTAACTTTCATTGGTAATCTTGAAAAAAAAAACAACAATAATATCCAGTTTTCTCATTAAGTCATGTTACTCACAAGAAATGTACTAAATCCGATCTCATTTTTATTTCAAAAGGTGTATTTTTAAGCAAGGAAAAATGTCTTTAATAAGGTTATAAAATATATTTTTTTTTAAATCGGCGTTTTTGTTTTTTTTCCGATAATTGTTGCCGGTGTGTGTATTTGTCTACACATGGGGGAAAACCTTTTATTTGTTTTTTACAGACTACATTGTTAGGATCTCTGTTGACGTATCCATAGATGTAATTAATGGTTGGTATATTTCCGGTAATGACATAATTAGGTAAGTGACCTTGTCCCATCGACCATACAGCCCCTAGACACCTAATGCTTGATTTAATACATCAAAACAATTCTGTCAACTAGCTGAGGTATGAAGCACGGGGTACTGCGTTCTGATTGGTCCATACCAACGTCATTTCGCCGAACTAGGGATAGGACAGGTTTAAATAAAACTACGAAGGTGTCGATATTTTTTTTAATTGTTAGTGTACTTAATATTTTTATTTATTAATGTTAGCTAGTTTTATTATTGATTAAACATTAATAACATAAAATGCAAAAAGGAAAAACAAAATATCAAAATTCTAATTATAACATATTTTTTCGGCGGTTGTTTCATAATATTAAATATTAGTAAAAAACAATTAGTAGAAAAATACCTAAATTCCAAAATCAAAATAATTATCTTTAAAATACAATAATCAGTCTATAATATTTCGTAACTACTTATTATTACTTATTATTATACTTATTTCCTTACTACTTTCTACTATCTTCTTCCGTCACTCATTTAATTTAAAGGGTTAATTCATTCGCAAAATCTCTTTCGCTTGGGTCGTGGGCCATGAGATTAAACGGAATACTCACCAAAAGAGGCAAATACATTGTTGGTACTGCCGAACTTAGTAGTCGGCGACGGCACCGGTTTTTCATAGCCATAAAACAATCTTCAGTAAAATGCCGTGAACATATTAGACTATATTTTGTGGGGAACTAGTTATTTCGCTTGGTTGCAATAATCCACTTGCTTTTTAATTCGGCATCTTGTGGGTACCTAAAATCAATATTCGTTTCACAATTAATTTAACTAATAATAAACTATTTAATTTAATGTCTCTTTGTAAAATAGTATGTAGGTTTCTAGTTTTATCGATAACAGATTTGGTCATAGAATATGGTGCATCACTAGTTTTGTCTATCATATTATAGAGGAAAAGAGATAGAGAAAAAAGTACATTAAAAAGAAAGAGACGAAACACCAAAGACATCAACGCGCGCGACAAAATTTGTGCTGTTGCGGTTTTCACCTACAATAATGACTAGTACAAAATGAACTCCGATAAATAATATCAGAAAATAAATCTGATTATGATTATGTAACTATTAACTTACCGATAAAATGTTATGCCATTTTTCGGGAAACTCGAGTTCTGGCTGTTGTTACCACACAAACGTATTGTACACGGGACCATCGTAATATTTATTTTACCAATTTTTTATTGCCTGACACGGAAGGGTTTACGGCTCACAGAAATGGTCGCTACTAATTCGAAATTGTCGAGTGGACCTGTATATGATCTTGTAGTCATATGTGTTGACAGACATCGCTCGCCTGTTGTTAGGCGTCTAGGGGCTGTATGGTCGATGCCTTGTCCGTTTCTTCCATTTCAGCAATGTGATCAATTTCTCTTACAATTTTATCATATTTATAGAAGTAGTCTTTCAGATTCTCTTCTTCCTTGCACTTCATACTTAAAAGTTGTTTTCTCAGAAATATGTTTGTGAGTGTACAAAACCTTTCATAAACAGTTTTTAGTTTTCAATCATCTTTCTCGCTGTTTTTTCATCTTTAATATATTCAAGTTGATTGTCCGTCAACGCTTGTGTGATTATGTTTCGCGCCTTCGTGTCCATTTTGTTGTAAGTATCTTGGGTTATACTTTCGCTTTTTGGTGAAAGTGCTTCTAAGCATTCTTTCAGTTTCATGAAACTTTTTATGCGGAATAGCAAACTGGAGAAATTTTCACCACTAAATATTGGTAGTGATATTGGGAATGTAGATGAGGACGCCTATTTCCTTCTGTTCCGTGAGTTTAAAAAAAAATCTTGTTTTTGCAAAACAAACTTCTAGGTCCTTACAACTGTGCCATCTGGCTGTTTCTTGGGCCCATGACCTTTTAGCGTATTAGAACTGCAGGACTTATTGTTCCAAACATTAAGGCGTCTTTTAATTATTTATTGCAATTCACATTTTCACATCATGTTAGAACAGTATTACAGATTGAGCATAGAGCCAACATGGCAGCACACTATCGGTGCGTTTAACAGTATTTAAACATACAATTAGGTGCGTTCATAATATTTAACAGACTCCTTCGTCGTAATGTTTCTTTATGTTGCCAAAATAGTATGTAGTACTCCTGCTCCTATAGTCTTAAGTGGTTTTCTTGAACTCGCTGAAAAACATGGTCCAATGTTTTCTTTCTTTCGTTGATGTATTTTTCTGTTTTCCTTGTGTGCGAGTCCTTTTTTATGTTTGATAATACGCTTTTGATCTCATTGTAATCCGCTTCCTGGCTCCTGATTAGTTCGTTAACTTCCTGTATTTCCATAGTGCTCTTCTTTCTTGTTCCCTAACGGCCCTACCCTAATTTAATGGTTAGACTGTACTAGTTGTATCTGCGCTCTTGTTAAACCTGTGCGACTTCTCAATCAACTGGTTAAACCCGCTTGTGGGAGGCCAGTGACCGATCCGTAACGAGAGGCTTTCTGGCAGAACACCCTAGTACAACGTACTTCAGATCACTGAAAACTGATGCTTTGTTGAGGACACCAACCTCCAGTTCCCTGAAGTTTCAGTCTGTCGATCCCTACGATGGGCAAGGGACCGCGTGATTCAAATGATCGAAGGACCATAATGTACGCCCACCCTAACATACGTCACGTAAGGCCGCAATAATGTTAAGGGTGTGACAGTACATGAAAGTATATGATAAGTTAAAGGACCTAATAAGACCTTACAGCCTAACAGTCCCTACGACCCTAAGACCTATAAGCCCTAACCTACCATATACCTAGTGTGTGATAAATAAATATATAGATAAGTTCAGGATGTCTGCACCATGCGACCTCAGGTTACAGACGGATAGTGGGCAGGAATTCTAGGTTCGGGAAGGGTAGACTCACTGCCAGTCCAGCGGACTCACAGGACTGATCAGAGATGGCTCAAGGTGTCTTGGCCACAGTGAGGGGTAATGAGACAAGACTATAAATTTAAAACTGATTTATTTCCAATGTTTACAGCTTATATACTATTTTGTCTTAATACACACTAATGTACAAATTTATTTGTGTTCTATGCGTGTAAGATGCAACCAAACAGTATTTTATTTGGGCAGCGCATCAGCCGGGCCGAGTGCTGAGTCAATGTCCAAAGGTAACATTGAACATAGTTCTAGTTTTGTATATGGTTCTACCTAGTTACCTACTAGTACCTAGGCGTATCTTAGTCCAATTTAGCATAATATGTTGATTTTGAAGTAATTATAATTTGACTGATATTACAACTTGTTATCTAACTGTGATCTGTAACTTACTAAAACTTATTCGATTTATAAATGTGTTTTTTTTTTTAATTCACTCAATTATAACCTAGCTCTAACAATGTAAGTATTGAATAGGTAAGGTCAGCCAAGGTCCACAGATAATGTCATCGGAAATTTGATACAAATTGTATCATACAATCGATTTCAGATACTGAAAAAATACATACCTATTACTTAAGTAATCCTTTTATACTCATGTTATTATCAACATAATATTACTGCAGAAAATTTGCTACGTAGGTACTTGAGCTTGCAGCAATGGTAAATAAGTAGAAAAAAATATAAGAAATACCTATCGCTCTTTAATAATATTCATGTAACAACACAGAAGGTAGGAATGAAGGAAGGTAGCCACAACCACTAGGGCGCAAAAACAAGTGATATGAAGAACATTATTGTTTTGAAGTATTTTTGGACCTGCTGAATACTGTATGAATTTATTTGTATTATATAACTGCACAGCACGCATGCGAGTACTATGTACCCAACTGTAAATCTACCATTTGCTGTACCTTTGTGTCGTTCGTTGACTTGTGTGTGCCCTGGCAGTTGAGTGTGTCATGCTCTCTCAAATGACTCTCTGATGGTGGCGCGTGTGTTGGATCATTCTGTTCCCTTCATGATGGTTGAGCTGGGTGGTGCCGATTCATGCGTCATGTTCGTGAACGGGCGCCGTCAGTTGGGATTGGTCATAAATTAACTGCTTCGGATGTTAATGTTTTTCTAGTACCTATTATAAAATTGCACAGCACATGTGTGAGTACTTTTAATGCTTTATACCTGTACGTAATATAGTGTGTAGTGAGTCTAGGTGCATTGTCCTCACATATGTGAATTTATTAATGTATGTACTTATTTACCTAAATATTGTGAAAACCCTTTTTTTTAAAAAGAGTAAGTATGGAATTTCTTGTGCGCTCTTCTCCATTACAACTACTTTCCGAATGCACGGTAAAATAGTTTTTTTATTCCTTTTTAACACGCTTTTATAAGCTTGGGTTGTATGTATGTATCTATGTATGTAACGGAATCTTTGATCTTAATTTTCACCAATTTCCAGAAGTCTGATTAATTTGAAACTTTGCATACGTATCAAGGACCGATGACAATGCAATAATTTGATAACAGTTTTCCATTATTACGGTATTCTTCGGATTGAAGAACTCGATTGTTCTAAGTTAACAGGAAAAAGCCCATGCAACAGTGAAGCTTTGAATGAAATGATGAGATTGCGAAATGATTTGTGAGAAATTTCAATACCACATGTCAACAAATAACTAATTGATAAATTGAACTAAAAAATGAAAAATAAATAATAGTTTAAAAAAACTAAAAAAAACACGCTTTTATAGCTAACCAAACTAAAAAATAGATGGGGTGCATTTTACTACTTTTCATAACTCTCCTCTCATAGATAGTTGCCAATAGAATAATTGTTACATTTACTTTATCAAGCACCCCACACTTTTTACTCTGAATTGAATTCTATTGTTAATAACTTAAACTTTATTATAATTTTATTTTGAGGTGATAAATTCTGATTGATTGTTCGATCTTCTACTACTGTAATATAAACTCTTTGAAATTAAAAATTATTTTCTATTTTTAGTTTGGTTAGCTATAGAAGCGTGTTTTTTTTAGTTTTTTTAAGCTATTTGAAACAAAGGATAACGCAGAACAATTTTTAGATTGTAGGTATTTATTGTATAAATTATAATCAAACAGAGTTTCGGCATGTGCGTGTGGATTGAGAGATCTTTTCGAAAAACTCTTCCAATCCCAACCAAATTATAAGAGCATTTAGGAAATAATTGTGAAAACTTCATGGTAAGGTATAAAATTTGTGAAACCTAAACAAAGAAAGTTAGAACTCATTAACTGGATCTCTCAATCTGGACAACTGAAGAAAAAGCCATAACGCGTATCCAAGAATATACTGCCTATGTGTTTATAATTTGCATTTTAAATAATTGTGAAGGATTTGTGAAAGCTGCTAAATAAATTTCGATTCGTTTTAAAGCCACGTATAAGATTTATAACGGTTTAAATGGATCACTCAGAGTGGACAATTTTCATTTGAGTGATCTTGTAAAACACGACCTCATACTGAAAAAGTATGAATAATTAGCATGTTTATTGCAAATTATGCTTCTGGGAAAATTTGTGAAACAAAAATCGTGATTGAAATCTTACTGGTTCAAGAGAAAATGAAAATCTTGTTTTTTGTCGATCGTCCCAACTGAGAGATCTTTATTTTGAAATATATTTAATAAACCAAAACTTATAGGTAGAAGATAAATGCATCAGAAATTGTGAAAAATGTTGTCCTAAAATTTGACGCTTCAGTCGTCCCTGTAAGTGTTATACTTAAAAAGATAAATCATTTTTTACAATCCTTAAGGAAAACGTTGAGTAGGGTAGACATACTTTTTTATTTTGTCGGATTTTTTTCAACTACCCTATTCATGCTAACATTGTCTATATTCATTGCAATTTGCGAAGCTGGCGTTGTGCAGTGCATTTAGTGCAAGTTTTTTTAATAGTTTTGTGCTATAATTATTAATAACATAATCAGTGTTTCCGTTTAGTGATAGTGAATAACAATGAAGGTATCTTATTCAATATTCAAACTGTCATTATCATTAGTACATTTTTGTCACACTAATGTTTTTTTAAATGTGGTACATATTAAAAAGGACGTGACTACGTTTTTTTGACATAAGAAATGAAATGTGGAAATAAGGACAAAAGACTGTAACAGGGGACATTTATAGACATTAATCGGTGTCGTTTCCCCCAGAATCCTCACCATTTTTTTCGATGGAATTCGCTATTCCAAGTATGCCAAAAATAGTATTGAAATAGTGCTAAATAGTGCTACTATGCACAAGCCAGCTTCGCAAATTGCAATGAATATAGACAATGTTAGCATGAATAGGGTAGTTGAAAAAAATCCGACAAAATAAAAAAGTATGTCTACCCTACTCAACGTTTTCCTTAAGGATTGTAAAAAAATGATTTATCTTTTTAAGTATAACACTTACAGGGACGACTGAAGCGTCAAATTTTAGGACAACATTTTTCACAATTTCTGATGCATTTATCTTCTACCTATAAGTTTTGGTTTATTAAATATATTTCAAAATAAAGATCTCTCAGTTGGGACGATCGACAAAAAACAAGATTTTCATTTTCTCTTGAACCAGTAAGATTTCAATCACGATTTTTGTTTCACAAATTTTCCCAGAAGCATAATTTGCAATAAACATGCTAATTATTCATACTTTTTCAGTATTAGGTCGTGTTTTACAAGATCACTCAAATGAAAATTGTCCACTCTGAGTGATCCATTTAAACTGTTATAAATCTTATACGTGGCTTTGAAACGAATCGAAATTTTGTTAAGCAGCTTTCACAAATCCTTCACAATTATTTAAAATACAAATTATAAACACATAGGCAGTATATTCTTGGATACGCGTTATGGCTTTTTCTTCAGTTGTCCAGATTGAGAGATCCAGTTAATGAGTTCTAACTTTCTTTGTTTAGGTTTCACAAATTTTATACCTTACCATGAAGTTTTCACAATTATTTCCTAAATGCTCTTATAATTTGGTTGGGATTGGAAGAGTTTTTCGAAAAGATCTCTCAATCCACACGCACATGTTTCGGCTTAGGCTAGGTTCTAGATCAGAATCATCACCAAATGCGCTGCGCGACCTATTTATAAGTTTACCCCGACTCTCAATCGAGGAGGGGATCGCCGCTCGGTAACGCCCATCGCGTTAGGTTGACAAGCGCACGTGACGTGCTAGTCAATTGACTTTTTCTTTGCAGTGGCTGCCGTGGCGTACTTGGTTGTCATGGCTATGGCTTTGGCTGTGGCTGTGGCTTTGGCTGCACCAAGACGACACGGCATGGCATGGCTTTGGAATGGCTGGCAATCGGGTGACCGTTACAGTCGGCCATCCTGAAACAATTGCTCCCGCAATGGGAAAAGGGAACACAATTAGCTTTCCAGTAAATCAATTAGGTCCTCTGCCTCTAACTGCTCATCAGAGCTGCTGGCACTGTCAGATACAGGAGCTACACTTTGATAGGGTCGCAAGGAGTCAGCAGATACTAAACCTATGAAGTTCTTATATCCTCTCAAACCTTTTATACTCCTAATCCTGTATCTGTCCTTACCAACAACTTTTGTGACAATATACGGCCCTGAATAGAGATCATCTAGTTTAGTACTGACTTTAGCCGCGCTACTTGTAGGAGCCTGTTTCCAAAGTACTAAATCACCCTTCTTATATGTGGACATGGTTTACGACGCTTATCAAAATGGTGTTTCATTTTAGCGCTAGCTTTTTCAATGCGCTGCCTAGCCTTGGTGCGTTTCACGTGAGTCGATTCGACTACCCGCCCCGGAATAGAAACATCACATGCCTACTAATCCGTGAAAACATCAAGTCGTAATGTTTGTATCCGGTTGTGTCGTTTAAAGTGTTGTTTATACCCCAGATTACGTCAGGTAAATTATTAGACCAATTGTTCGCGGCATACTAGGATCGGTAGCTCGTAATGCGTTCAAAATGGTTCTGTTGGTACGTTCAACTTGACCGTTAGCTCGAGGACAAGCTATAGCAGTTAAAGTATGCTTGAACTGTTTGTCTGTAGCAAACTTCTTAAAATATCTACTAGTAAAGGCTTTTCCGTGGTCCGACACTACTCTATCCGGGTATCCAAACAAAGCGAAAATTCGTTTTATTATCCTGACCGTCTCGATTGAGTTTACTGTTCGAGTTGGTTCCGCAATTACAAACTTTGTAAATGAATCGGTTATCACTAGCATGTACCCATAGCCTTTCTTCGTCTTACAGAACGGTCCTAAGTGATCTACATGTACTGTTCTGAACGGTTCAGTTGGTTTGGGAATTTCATAGGATGCAACATACCCTCCTTTTTCCCGTGCTCCCCTTTTCCGTAAGCGCAATGTAAACACGCCGCAACATATTTCCGAATAAACCGCGTCATTCTCGGAAACCAGTAGTCATTTTTAATAAGCTCGCTGTAGCGCTTGAATCCTACATGGCCTATTTCATCATGGTGCATTTGAACAATTTTCCACCTAGCTGGTCCCGGCACTACAAGACGATTACCGCAAAGTGTTTTCCGGTATAACCTATCATCTATCAGTACGAAATCCTTTGTTAAGTCGTGTTCTGCTGAACCAGATTTTAATCGAGCAATTATGTTTTTGACTTTGTCATCTTGATACTGAACTGTAAAGAACCAATCAGATACTTCTAGGCGATTAACATTAAGCGCGTCAACAGGATTTCGACTAAGTGCATCGACATGTCTCATGCGCTCACCCGGCCGGTATTCTACACTTATATCGTAATCTTGAATCATCAACCACCATCTGGCTATCCGCGGAATAATGTCACGTTTTGTCAAAGTGGAACGCACCGCGGTACAATCCGTAACAATTTTTACGTAAACTCTCTGATTGTTCACTACCCCAATCCCATGCAACGTTTTCCTTTGTTAAATTTGTTAAGGCACGAGCAATTTGAGCAAATTTATGAATAAACTTACGGAAATAGCTACATAACCCGATAAACTGTCGAACTTCGTGTACATTTTTGGGCACCGGAAACTGTGACACGGCGGTTAATTTTGACTCTGCCGGTTGCACACCACTTTCGGAAATTTCATGTCCTAAATACGTTACTCGAGTTTCTAAAAACGTACACTTTTTCATATTTAATTTCAGATTCTCGGTTTCGAATTTATTTAACACAACCTCTAACATGTCAAGACCAGATTTAACGTCGACTGAGGGTACCAATATGTCATCTAGAAAAGCTAAAATCTCGCATGAATCGCTACTACCTAGACATGTGTAAGTAATGCTAGTGATGTATTACGAGTAATATTACCCGACCGAGTACTGTAGCATTACACATTACTCGACTAAAACAAGCATCACACATCACTTCCTAACATGACGCGCGATGATTCGCAGACGTGTGCACTGTTCTGCCTGCCTGGAATGTTTCGTTTCAATCGGACGGAATCGTAAATATTCGAGAGACCGAGCGGCGAGCTAGCCCCGCCTCCGCAGCCGCACGATTCGGTTTGCTAATTTTATTGATCTTTGATTTAGAACTGTATTTTTTAAAACATAAGGATTATATTTTTTTAAGCCACTCGTCGTAATTCATGTATGCTTCGTAATTTCGACGACATTTTTTTTTTATTCTACGACATTATTTGAATACGCATGGTTTAAGTATGAAGGGAGATCAACTGTAAATAATATTACACTTTTGTAAATTATGTCTCGACTGTGGCGTATTTCATAGGCTATTCAGTTCAGACACATCACATTAGCACATCACTCGCTAAGGCTCTCTATTATATTCTGTGCTATGTGATAAACCTGAACATTGCATTAGAATACCTATCACGACAGTGATTATGGCCTCCATATTTCACCATATGATGCAACATTACAGGTGATGTTTGAAGTGATTGTAAAATGTAATATTACTCGGTACGAAATGTAATGTCATATCACATTACTTCGGGAAGCACTGTTTTGCGCATGTCTAACTACCGTCATATTGGGAAAAATGGATGGTGTTCGCATTCAATTAGTGCAACAAATGTTTTATAAAAATTAGTTCCGTTTTTTCTAACTAGATGGCGTTGTTAGTTTAGACCTCATTTTTGAAACGCGATGTTAGGATTCTCCGCCAGTTATATATAGGTTTTGTCATTAATGTTTTTGTTGAGTTTGAGTATTGAGATCACGCTAAGATCTGAGTTGATACTAAATACAACCTACTATCCGGTATCCGGTGTTTTATTTATCCGAGTTCCGCGAAGTGTTCTTCATGGTCCTTCGAGCCGGATCCGCCCGCGTCAAAACAATGTAATTTAACACTCGCTGATATTCGATGCGCCACTAACATAATTATAAAACATGTATAAAACGAACATTACGGACAAGAAATCCAAGATTTAAAAACAAAAGGAAGGGTAAGCAACAATAGGGGACTTCAAAAACTTTGCCCTTACCTAGATGTAAATAACATATTACGCGTCGGAGGTAGATTACAGAATTCAAACCTACCGGAAGAAACAAAACACCCTGTAATCATCCCAAAAAACAGCAAGCTGGCACACCTTCTCATTGCCCGTGCGCATGTTACAACACTACACGGTGGAGCGAGACTAACTATGGCTACATTGAGACAAAAATATTGGATAACAGGAGGAAACAACACGGTTAAAAAGTACCTGCATGACTGTGTAAAATGTTGTCGCTTCAAACCATCGAAACAATACCAATTAATGGCCGACCTACCTAGTGAGAGGATAACGCAATCACCACCATTCTATCACACTGGAGTGGACTTCACAGGATTTTTTAGTGTTAAACTAAACAAGGGTCGAGGCGTCAGAACGAGTAAAGGTTATGTCGTTGTATTCGTATGCATGGAAACAAAGGCGGTGCATTTAGAACTTGTATCAGATTTAATGTCACAAACATTAATTTATACTGGCTCTCAACCGCATTATTGAGGACTTTGAGAGGCTGCAGTTAAGTCTATGAAATATCACCTAAAGCGAGTTCTAGGAGAGCAAAAGTTGACATACGAAGAGTTTTCAACACTGCTTACTCAAATCCAAGCATGTATGAACTCTAGACCACTTTGCACATATCTTTTTGGCACCTAACCGCCACAAGACATACGCCACTGGAAGAAGCCTCTCAAGAACCCTTGCTACAAGACAACTATTGTCAATAGTTAGTTCGTTTAGAGTTAACGACCCCAATAGGAGAACCAGTCTAACACCGAACTAAAAGGTTTTTAATTAAAGGTCACTAGATCTACAGAAACACATGGTTAGCGAGTACGTCAACTGACCAAGTAAGTCAATTGACGATATACCAGAATTTAAATGATCAGCATCTCATTTAGAGCACTAAACTTGTGATATGTTTAGGTGAAAATGATCACAACCCTGACCTAGTAATGTCTCAATTGCGAGATATCTTAAATACATTTTCAAATAACACTGTTATTGTATTAAATGTCATCAATAACGTATATCTCAATGTCCGGAAGTTGAACTATTCTATAAAAAATATATGTATAAAAATGCCACTGAAGAACAGCGAGAATCTGACAAGTATTTCATAAATGAAATTTATGATACTACTGAAGAAACATACATTTTCCACAAAACGCAATTAAGAGAAGTTTTAAATTTATATAGCGATTGCAATTTAGATCGAAGTTCAAGGACAAATGTCGACCACACAACATCAAATAGTGTCAGATTACCAAAGATAAACATTCCAAAGTTTTCGGGCAATTATGCAGAGTGGACAACATTCAAAGATTTATTCACATCTTTGATACACAATAACGATAGTTTAGAAGACGTGCAGAAATTACATTATTTAAAGGGCTTATTGTCGGGAGAAGCCGATCAACTTGTTAGACATATTGCGGTTACTTCAGATAATTACAGAGAATGTTGGTCATTGCTTCATAGTAGATTTAACAATAAGCGATTTCTGTCGAATTGTTTATTAAAGCGCTTATTGAGTCAGACTAATGTTACAGAATGCTCAAATAGTCTTAAATGTTTATTGGATACCACATTGGAATGTCTAAATGGTCTAAAAAATCTCGGAGTTGACGTTAGCACGTGGGACATCATAATCGTTTTCATAATTAGCTCCAAACTTGATTCCGAATCACGAAAGCAATGGGAGACTAAAATTAGCTCCAAAGACGAATTACCCGTGCTCTCGGAGTTCAAAGATTTTTTGGAAGCCAGATTTCGTGCGCTCGAGTTTTTAGACACTAAGTCAAGTAGACCGAAACCTAAAGTTCACCATGTAGTTAGTATCGACAATAAAGCCGCTCCAACAACTTGTCCATTCTGTAAAGAAAATCACAAAATTTCTCTGTAAGAAGTTTGCACAGGAGAGTTACGAATCTCGTCATAGCTTTGCACAAACCAGGCGCTTGTGTTATAATTGTTTAAATGCGAATCACTCCATTAAGTTTTGTCGACAAACTACGTCGTGTCATATATGTAAGCGAAGGCATCACTCACTACTGCATCCAATCTCGGTCTCAAACTCCACAGTAGTTAGTGAACGTTCTAATACAGCAGCTGAAGTTAAATCAGCGGTGTCTACTGTTCAGGCATCGTTATCAGAGAGCGAACCATCAACTTTAGTTTCACATTTTTCTAAGGGATCCGTACCTAATCAAGTCTTGTTGGCTACTGCTCTTGTCGAAGCACAGACAAGAAGTGGCTCTACACAACTGATGAGAGTGCTATTAGATCAGGGATCTCAGGCATCATTCATAGCAGAATCAGCAGTGCAGCTACTTGGACTTAAGAAGAAGCCGACCAAGTCGGTAATATCTGGAATAGGCGGTGAGAGAAGTGCCTTTGCTTCCAAGTTTATAGTCACGTTGACTATTAATTCACGCTTAGATCCAAATTTTAGAGTCCATGCGTTTGTATTGGGTACCATAACGTCGCTTTTACCCACAGAAAAATTAGAGCATTCTTATTGGCCCGAGCTAAAGGGCATAACTTTAGCTGATCCAGAGTTCCATACGCCAAACAAGATAGACATCTTACTTGGTGCGGAAATATATGGTCAAGTTCTTAGAGATGGTTTAATTCAAGGTCCACCAAACTTACCGGTAGCTCAGAATACTGCCCTGGGTTGGATCCTTTCGGGACAGATCCCATCAAGCTGTGATTCTATTCATTGTCATCACGTCATTCACAGCAGCTTAGATCAGGCTGATGACAACGCACTTTTGCGACAGTTCTGGGAAATAGAGTCTACAATCCCAGATAAGAAGATCCTTTCTGAAGAAGAGCAACGATGTGAGGATATTTATGCACAAACTACGTATCGTGATGAGGAAGGTCGTTATGTGGTTAACCTCCCTTTTCGCAATCAAGATCCGCAGTGTCAATATGGACGTTCGAGAGACCTTGCCATGAAAAGATTTCATCTTCTTGAAAATAAATTCAAGAAGAATCCGACACTTAAAGCCCGATACTCAGATGTGTTCCAAGAATACATCGATCTTGGCCATATGGAGCCTATACAGGGTGATGAGCGAAATATGAGTACAGCTGTTTATCTGCCACATCACGCCGTGGTACGTGAAGACAAAGCCACAACCAAGGTCCGAATAGTGTTCGACGCTTCAATGAAAGGGTTAAATGGAGTATCTCTGAACGAAGATCTCATGGTAGGTCCCATGTTGCAACCTCCGTTACGTCACATCATTATGAGATGGAGAATGCATCCCATAAGTCTCTGTGCTGACATCATAAAAATGTACAGACAGGTGAAGGTCTCTCCTGAACATGCAGAGTTCCAGCAAGTAGTGTGGCGAGATGATCCAGAATCTGAAATAAAAGAATACAAATTAGTAAGAGTTACGTTTGGTACAGCAGCGGCTCCTTACCTTGCAGTAAAATCCTTACAGCAGGTGGCAGTTGATGAAGACGGACGCTATACTGAAATAACTGACCTCATAAAGAATGAGTTTTATGTTGATGATTTAATGACAGGATGTCAAACAGTTGAAGAAGGTTTACACATACATAGAAAATTAACAGAGTTACTTACCAAAGGTCAATTTCAACTACAGAAATGGGTTAGCAGTTCCGATGAATTAAACAAGAAAGTTCAAGAAAACACGGTAAGACAGAATGGAGTGGAACAGGGAAAGAATATCAGGGTAGACTCGGTTATCAAAATTTTAGGAATTTCGTGGGATCAGGAGAGGGATGAATTTAAATATACAGTTCAACTGGAGCCACAGCAGGCTCCAATCACCAAAAGAAAAGTGATTTCAGATATCGCACGCCTGTTCGATCCGCTTGGATGGGTGGCACCTTGTATTATTACCTCCAAAATTTTCATTCAAAAGCTTTGGCTTGCTGGCCTAGAATGGGATCAAAAATTACCACCAGAACTGCTTTCTGAATGGGAAACTTACCGTTCAAGCCTTGTAGAGACGAACAAGTTCAGTATCCCCAGATGGGTAAACATGAAGTCGGACGACATATCGTTAGAATTACATGGATTTTGCGACGCATCGATTGCTGCTTATGCCGCTGTCGTGTATGTAAGAATCATAGATGCCCAAAAAACCATACACGTCAATTTGATCACCTCTCGAACTAAGGTTGCACCAGTCAAGCAGCAGTCGATTCCGCGTTTAGAGCTGATGGGGGCAGTGTTGCTGTCCCAACTCATTTCGGAAGTCGCTGAAGTAATGAAAGTCGCACCCCCTCAAATACACGCCTGGACTGACTCGTCAGTGGTTTTGGCATGGCTCAGTAAACATCCCAGTAACTGGACTACTTTCGTTGGAAATAGAGTGTCTACTATTCTCTCTCGCGTCGACAACTCACATTGGGCTCATGTCCAATCTACGCATAACCCAGCAGATTTGGCATCCAGAGGTGTGTCACCAAAGGAACTTGTATGCAACTCACTGTGGAGTCAAGGACCCTCATGGCTTCACGATGAAACTATAGAATACACAAGGCCAAAGTCAATTACCACCAACACAGAGCAAAGATCAATCAAGGTTCACATCGTAACTGAACCTCTTCAGGACGATTTTTCTGGACAAAGTATTCAACATTACAAAGGTTAGTTCGGGTTATAGCGTACTGCAGAAGAGTTTTGAGTTGGAAGACAAGATCACGTGGTGAAAAGAGATTTGAAAGGTATCTTACCAAGGAAGAAATACAAGAAGCAACAAAAACTTGCATAAAACTTGTTCAAAATCAAGAGTTTTCTGAAGAAATTAAGGATATAGGAAAGACAGGAAGTGTGAAAGCGAAGAGCAAACTTAAAAGTCTCTGTCCAGTCATCGATGATGAAGGCGTTCTCCGCGTCAGTGGACGCATTCACAATGCAAATTTAGACGAGGCTGTCAAACACCCCATCATTCTACCACCCAATAGTCACTTCACCAATCTAGTGATTGATGAAGCCCATAAGAGGACTTTACATGGGGGACCAACACTAATGTTGAGCCAGCTGCGTACAAGATATTGGATCCCTTCCGCCAAAACAAAGGTAAAAGCTCATGTACACAAATGTGTAAAGTGCAGGCGGTACTCGTCATCTATTCAAACCCCGCTCATGGGTCAGTTACCGTCTAGTCGAGTCATTCCAGCAAGACCATTCCTAAAAAGTGGTGTGGATTTTGCTGGTCCTATCAGTATCCGAACATCAAAGGGTCGAGGCCACCAATCATACAAAGGGTACATTTGTGTATTTGTATGCATGGTGACCAAGGCAGTTCATTTAGAAGCCATCAGTGATTTGACGTCGCAAGGTTTTATCGCTGGCTTTAAAAGATTTGTGGCTCGGCGAGGTTTTGTTAGTGACATTTGGAGCGACAATGGTACTAATTTTGTTGGCGCTTCCAAAGAGCTTCAGCATTTAGTCGCTGCTGAAAAGTCTTCTGTAGCGGTAGAGATTGAGGAGTGGTTAAGCAACAACGGCACTTCTTGGCATTTCATTCCGCCTCATTCCCCTAATTTCGGTGGCTTGTGGGAGGCTGGGGTGAAATCGACCAAATTCCACCTAAAACGCGTAATAGGTAATTCCACACTCACTTTCGAAGAAATTTCAACACTTTTTTCCCAGGTGGAAGCGTGCCTTAATTCAAGACCGTTGTCAATGTTGCCTGATAATTCCATAGATCCAAATCCTTTAACACCAGGTCATTTCCTGATAGGTGAGCCTCTGATAGCAGTGCCTGAACGTAATTACGAGACTTCTAACATTAGCAATCTGAGACGTTGGCAGGTTACACAACGCATGTTGCAAGACTTTTGGAGGCGATGGTCAGATGAATACTTGGTTCATTTGCTACAGCGTTATAAATGGACAAAAAATATTCCGGAACCAAGTATCGGAGATGTAGTTTTAGTCAAGGAGGATAACTTACCTCCTGCCCGTTGGCTTTTGGGCAAAGTCATAGAAAAGCACTCTGGTTTGGATAAGGTTACACGAGTGGTGACCCTCAAGTGTAACGGATCTTCAATCAAACGACCTACGTCAAAATTGTGCATTTTGCCAATTGCAAAATGATGTAAATCTTATAAAGTACAAGTTAAGATTTGGTTAAGCTATTTTATGTAAATTGCCATAAATTTAGACAAGTTTATACAGTCCACAAAGTATTGTAAGTTAGATTAGTTTTAAGTTTATATAGAATATAAGTTTATAAAGAATTATATTTTTTTGTATCAAGAGATTTCTTACGTCATCACTTGTCGTTGCACACATAATTATTGTTTTTCTAGTTTGAGCCACTGACCTCATGGTGGGCGGTTTAGTGTTATGAAGGACATATCATAATGTCCTTGGTGGGCGGTATGTTCGCATTCAATTAGTGCAACAAATGTTTTATAAAAATTAGTTCCGTTTTTTCTAACTAGATGGCGTTGTTAGTTTAGACCTCATTTTTGAATCGCGATGTTAAGATTCTCCGCCAGTTAGGATAGGTGGATAGGTTTTGTCATTAATGTTATTGTTGAGTTTGAGTATTGAGATCACGCTAAGATCTGAGTTGATACTAAATACAACCTACTATCCGGTATCCGGTGTTTTATTTATCCGAGTTCCGCGAAGTGTTCTTCAGATGGAGTTTACTATTTTGTTAATTAACGTATGAAAACTGACGGAGAATTAGCTAAACCGAATGGAACACGGACATATTCAAATTGACCGGCCTGACAAATAAATGCTTTTTTATGAGTATCTTCGGTTTTAGCGCCAATTGATGGTAACCTTGAGACATATCTAAGCACGTAAAATATTTTTTCCCGGCCAACTTAGAAATATGATCTTCAATATTAGGTAACGGATATCTGTCTTTAACGGTTATGGCGTTAAGTGCGCGATAATCTAAGCACAGTCTGCTATCGCCGTTCTTTTTTTTTACCAATATCACTGGAGAAGCGTAGTTGGACTCTGATTCTTTAATAATACCGGCTTCTAATAATTCAGAGACTTTAGATTTTACTATTTCTTGTTCACAGTGCGATAGTCTATATGGTTGTCGATAAACGGGCTTATCGGTAGTCAAAGTAATTGGCATTTGAATTAAATTTGTGCAGCCGTGATCTTTAGTGCTGGCTGCGAAACTTTGTTTGAATCTAATTAGCAATTTGATTAAATCTTTACGTTCCATTTCACTCAAATTGCCTATTTTTATGTCGTCTAACAAAACTCCACCTATGCTCAGATTTGAATCTTTATCCACAGACAAAACAAAAGGCATATTTTCCGGCACGGTTAATTTAGGCAAATCACATGAAATAGGCAAATCAGAAGGCTTTAAAGGCAAATATGGCTTGGCTTGGCTAACCTGACTTATGGTGGGTGATGTGTCGCAGCTCTCGGCGCGTGTGAGGACCTGGCCAGCCTCCCACACGATGTGCTCAGCCCCGGTGTTGATGACCTTGATGTGTCCGCTGTCGCCTCGAAGGAGAGTGGCGGGCAGGGAGTAGGAAACTCCTTGAAGCTCGTAGTGGCGTGAAGCGGTACAGATATCGTTGTTCTGGCGGTTGCCCACTATCTGGACCTTGATGATGGAAGCTCCTGGTGGTAACGTTTCTCGCATAGTCGTTACAATCTTGAACTTGTGGAGCTCTTCAACCACATCTTCCTTTGGCATGGAGTCAGATTCGCGCTTCAGTGTGGCTGTTCCGTTGCTTACGACGAGTGCAATGTCGCTGGCATTGATGACGGGTTGACCGATGAGTAAATGAATGTCACCCATCTCGATGTCTGACAGATACGCATCGCAAGTAAATTGAATACCGTCTATTTCCAGATTAAATTTTACTTCTCCACGGGAAGTAATTAACCCGCCGGTAAAGCCTTTTAGGATCGTACTCGTAGGTATGACGTCGAGAGATAATAATTTGGAGATCCGACTGGTCATGACGTTCACCTGGCTTCCGGTATCGATCTAGGTCTTCATGTTGACTCCGTTGATCTTGACTATTTTCTTGTAGGTATCATTGTAGTTTTGGATTATCTTAATGTCCCTGACGCTGTTGTTCTCATTAAACTTAGATTTTTGAAGGGTGGTTGCAGATGAATTATTGCAGCGGGTAGCGATGTGGCCTTGCTTACCACATTTAAAGCACACACGTTGATCGGGAAGCGTACAATTTCGCAACATGTGACCCGTCTTCTTACAGCGTGGGCACGGATCATTCTCCGTAAAAATCTTCTTTTCGGCAGGCATTGGGCGAGGAGCCTTACTCGGTAGGCGAATTTCTGGTGCGGGGCTGCGGTAGTCGTCGAGGGCACAGAGAAATGCTTCGTATAGTTCGTCAGGGCGGTCACATTGGAAAGCACGTGCATTTGGTTGCAAAGATGAGGGTAGGCCTCGAATAATGTACGAGACACTGGCGCTGTCTGATAGCTTACAACGGAAGCACATGGATACTTTATCCTGATAGTACTTGGTCATCGTTTCATTTGTCATCTTCCGTCTTTGCATCTGACACATCGACGAGATGTCTAACAATGCACTGTAGTCCCGATGTTTTGGAAAGGCACGCAGCAGCATCTGTTTCCACTCGTCCCACGAGTAATTATACTCGTCGAGTCGGTTGTACCATTTGCGAGCTTGTCCCCGTAGTTTGTCTTGCAGATGGAATGCCTTTATCTCATCGCTCCAACGATGTATGTCGCCGAGTTGATCGATTTTTCTTAACCATACTGATACTGTGCAATCTCCGCCATCCGGGTCGAATTCAGGAATGAGGGACGCAGCACGATGATTTTTGGATGTACTGATGTCTGAATCCAGTTCGCGGACGGCCTTGTCGACCTCATTTTGCAGGAGGTGTTTCAGAATTTTTCTAGCGGGCGGTGGTGTAGAATCGCCGTCTTCATCTTGCTCGGTGTCGCTCGAGGGGTCCCATCCGGGTGGACCCACCCCACGTCCATGAAGTTCACGGCGATTTCGCTTCATTCCACTTCTGAGTGAAACAAAGGATAACGAAGAACAATTTTTTAGATTGTAGGTATTTATTGTATAAATTATAATCAAACAGAGTTTCGGCTTAGGCTTAGGTTCTAGATCAGAATCATCACCAAATGCGCTGCGCGACCTATTTATAAGTTTACCCCGACTCTCAATCGAGGAGGGAATCGCCGCTCGGTAACGCCCATCGCGTTAGGTTGACAAGCGCACGTGACGTGCTAGTCAATTGACTTTTTCTTTGCAGTGGCTGCCGTGGCGTACTTGGTTGTCATGGCTATGGCTTTGGCTGTGGCTGCGGCTTTGGCTGCACCAAGACGACACGGCATGGCATGGCTTTGGCATGGCTGGCAATCGGGTGACCGTTACAATTATTTATAAATGTTAATGTAACTAAAGAAAAATAATTATTAGAGTACCCACCTACCCACGTCATTAACAAAGGTATTATAAGCCATGGGTAACGATATGTTGGGATTTGAACCCAATACTTGCGGCCAGCGCGCGCCGTCTGCACTTTGAACAATCGCGCGCGGCCCTCGCAGCATCGATGTGTGGGTGAGCGGCGCGACACCAACGTAGCGCAGCGCGGGTCGAGCAATACTCGCTACAACGGACTCCACCGCACCAGTCGACGCCTCCGCCTAAATTCTCATTGTTTGTCCGGGACAGTTCAAATTTGTAATTATAACAGTATTAAACCATTCGCCTAAAAATACAGTCTATTTATTTTTATCCACGAGCTTACAGATAAGTTATTTTTTTTTCTGGTTATGTGTCTAGATAAACAGTTTCTACAAAATTATAGGTAGATAGTGAACTGTTTTTATTACTATTCCGACATACTTAACCTTATGTGCACGAGTGTACATCTAAACAGCTCAAAACCATTGACAACTTAATTTGGTCGGGTTATACGCAAATATTTAGTATGGAAAAGTAATGAAAGCTAATTTCTCTTAAAATACAACACTTAGGTTTCTAGAGTTTTGGTCGCTTTAACTTCTTTAAGAGTAGGTAGGATTTTTTTTTAAATTTGGGAAGAAATCACAGAGTTTATAATAGAGAAATCTTGAAATGAAAAATCTCTTAAAATACTGGAGTACCAGTTGTGAATCTTAGGTACCGATTTTATCTTGCAGGGTAGTAATTTTCTATGTAGGTTTGAGGAAGGCGACAAGCTCCTCAAACTTGGAATCAACATTCAAAGTCGTGGTCCTGTTGAACGAGCGAGCGAAAGTTGTCATCGTTGATTTTTCGGTAAATACAAATGTTTCAGTTCTGTTTTTTTTTTCGAAATGAATCTCATTTATGGGTAGCAATTATTTGTATAATTAGAACAGTTATAGCATGGGCCCTTTTTCGGCGCTTAAGGGGTCCTGCTGAATGGAGCGTGACGGTGGTCCTGCGGTAGTCACACTCAATTCAGCAGGACCACCATGTGCGCCTAAAAAGGGGGCATGATACAGCTATTCTAATTAGGTAGTCACGAACATGGGCAAAATGGAATTTAAAATACCCCGAGCTGTAATCAAAGTATCTTACTGAAATTACCTTTTAGAGAAGTCCAGAAAGTTCTATATTGTCGCGTCGCGTCTCCGTGTGAGCTGAGGTTCTAAGCATACCAGTGTAAATAAGAAAATGTTTTTCAAGTATAATTTGCAAAATATCTTTGACAGTAAGGGGACAAGGTCACATACCTAATTATGTCATTACCGGAAATATACCAACCATTAATTACATCTATGGATACGTCAACAGAGATCCTAACAATGGAGTCTGTAAAAAACAAATAAAAGGTTTTCCCCCATGTGTAGACAAATACACACACCGGCAACAATTATCGGAAAAAAAACAAAAACGGCGATTTAAAAAAATATATATTTTATAACCTTATTAAAGACATTTTTCCTTGCTTAAAAATACACCTTTTGAAATAAAAATGAGATCGGATTTAGTACATTTTTTGTGAGTAACATGACTTAATGAGAAAACTGGATATTATTGTTGTTTTTTTTTCAAGATTACCAATGAAAGTTAAAAAGTTCATTAAAACAAATATTTTTACAATAAGAACATATCACGAAATTATTTGTAGCGAAATGGATGATGCTTTAGGACGAAAACGAGCGTGCGAAATTTAATAACCAAGCCTTTGGGAGATGGATATCATGGAAAAACGACAATGTATATTTTCAAAATAAAATTATTTGATTTTTGAACTTTCAACTCATCGTTTTAGCAGATCCAAGACGTGTTCTATAGGATGCATATCTGGTGATATCAGCGGCACCGCCAAAACTACAGTATTGACAGTATTAAGATAGACTGGAGTTGAAAAAAATAGTATGGAACCGAGCATTTTCCTGGATCAAAACGGAGTGACCACTGATAAAGCAGCAAATAGTACCACGTTTTATTTTTAAATAACACTTCTATAGCGATGTACAATAAGATTCCCTCCATGTCCATGTCCCGTGCTTCATACCTCAGCTAGTTGACAGAATTGTTTTGATGTATTAAATAAAGCATTAGGTGTCTAGGGGCTGTATGGTCGATGCAGTAAGGGAAGGTTTTTCACCAGTGTGCAAATGCATATATTTTATTAAATCTCTCTTATCACTTATACAACGAGGAAATGTTTCACATTTATAAGATTTTTCCCGATTGTGTACACGGTTACTAGCTTATGCCAGCGGCTTCACCCGCGTGAAAGTTGAAAATTATCCTATCAAATTATATATTAAAGATAATGTTGTTTGTAAGAATTTACCCCCGCCCCTAATGTATACGTCTTGATTTCTTAGATGAATCTTTTCTGAAAAACCACGGTGTCACATTTCACATTTGAAAGAAAGAAAGAAAAATTGTTTATTTGCGCCAGGGACGACGCATACCATAAAAAGAACAAAAAAACTTAAATACAATAATAACTAAGTATGTGTCACAACTACGCAAAACGGTCATCGCTCAGCATAATGCTGGGACTCGTGTGCGAGACAGAGCCACATCGCTGGTTTTCAGCGATAGCCGGTGTCGACTGGGTGACTCCGAAACAATAAAACCTTAGTGGCAAGTGACGGAGCGAACAGTTTTATTTATGAATAAAAAATAAATAAATGAATAAACAGTAATAGGAAAACAAGCGTTTGAAAGTTCAAACATAAAATTTTGTTTAGTGTAGTTATGCTTTTAGTTTAAAGTAGGTAATATAGGCAGCTGCGAAGTTTAAGTTTAAAATTCGGCCAAATGACGTCAGCAGGGAAAAATACGTCTCAATTAGAAATCACTGCAGTAAGGTGTGTAGAATCGCAAACCGCCAATATATCCATAGTTTAGTTCAGAACGGTGATCCAGCCAACGTCTGGAAGTTTCTCAAATCATTAGGTATCGGAAAAAAGTCTCACAATACGATTCCTAAAGACTTGGATTTCAATTTACTTAATAGTCATTTTTCTACTTCACCTGTATTGGATGGGGTCACTAAAGCTACTACGCTTAGTAATCTTTCAAACATTCCGGTCCCTAATTTTCCCCCTTTTTTCATAAGTCAATTCACTGCTTGTGATGTTAAAAAGAGTATTGTATCGATTTCGTCCAACGCTGTTGGTAGTGACTGTGTTAGCCGTAAAATGATCATCCCCATCCTTGATGAAATTATTCCTGTTATCGTTCACATCCTAAACTTCTCTGTTTCCAGTGGTGTCTTCCCTCAAGCCTGGAAAGATGCCCATGTTATTCCTCTTCCCAAAAAATCTCATCCTGCATCTGTCTCTGACTATCGTCCCATTTCTATTCTTCCTTTCCTATCCAAATTCCTTGAAAAACTTGTCCACCATCAACTCAGCTCGTTCCTTTCCAAACACAAGCTGCTAAATCCCTTCCAATCTGGTTTTCGTCCGGGACACAGCACTACCTCAGCACTTGTACATATTACGGACGACATAAGGTCAGGCATGGAAATGGGAAAGTTAACTGTACTTGCCCTACTTGACTTTAGCAATGCCTTCAATACGGTTGACTTCGACATTTTGCTGGGCGTCCTGTGCTCTTTTGGCATATCTCCTTCGATAATTTACTGGTTTCATAGTTACCTGTTTGGCCGCCGGCAGCGTATTTGCATTGAGGAATCTTTCTCTTCTTGGTGTCACACCTCTGTCGGTGTGCCGCAGGGTGGCGTTTTATCTCCTCTACTTTTCGCACTCTTTATTAATGCTATCACTCAACGGCTATCTTCTTTCTACCACCTTTATGCTGATGATCTCCAAATTTATACTCAAGCTCCTCTCGGCGAGTTATCAGACGCTATTGAGACTATTAATGTGGACCTGGCTCGAATAGGTGACTGGAGCACTGAGTTTGGGCTGAAGATCAATCCGACGAAAACTCAAGTGGCTGTTGTGGGAAGTTCCCGAACGGTCTCTAGAATTGATTGGGCGACACTTCCCCAGGTTTCTTTCAACAACACCATTGTTCCTATACCTCACACTGTGAAGAACCTGGGAATTTACATCGACTGCACCCTTTCCTGGACTAAACAACTGCAGGAGGTCAGTCGTAAACTGTTTGCGTCTGCGGGCTCCCTGAGACGCCTTCGTAACTTTCTTCCCATCACCACTAAAATTGCGATAGCACAATCTCTTCTTCTCCCTATCCTGGACTATGCTGATGCCAGCTATCTCGATCTCACCCAAGACCAATTGGACAAGCTTGAGCGACTTCAAAATCTCTGTATCAGGTTCATATTTGGCTTGCGCAAGTATGACCATGTTTCTGAATTTCGAACCAAGCTCAAATGGCTTCCTATTCGCCTTCGCCGGAATGCCCACATACTTTCATTGCTATATAATGTGCTCTTTAATCCTTCTAGTCCTTTTTATCTTAAAGAACGCTTTCAGTTCCTCTGTGACACACATTCTCGGTCCTTGAGATCATCGGAAAACCTAAAATTAAGCATTCGTATGCATTCCACATCCTTCTTCGACAAATCTTTCACGGTTCAAGCAGCTCGTTTGTGGAATGCATTACCTATTGAGGTAAGGCGTGCGCAAACATTACCTTCATTTAAAAAAATGGTGAAGGCTGCTTTCTTTGTAACTATTCTTCTCCTTTCTCTGCCCATTTTTTTTTTTTTTTTTTTTTTTTTTTTTATGTATTAGTATATTATTTTATTTGTATGTATGTATTTTATGTTGTTCTATCTAATATTATTTAATATAGTTTTTGTACACTGACAGCCCTATGTCTATCTCCTCTCGTTTTGTCCATCAAAGGTTGTCTGGAAGAGATTGCCTTGTGCGATAAGACCGCCCATTGTACACTGATCTTTATAATGTTTTTACCTGTAATCATTTAAGTGGTGTACAATAAAGTATATAATAATAATAATAATCTGTGGCCTGACCTGTCAAGTGTGACATAAAATTTTATCTCCAAATTTTCCTATATATTTTAATAACATTTTAACATAGAAAAATAGAAAAACAACAAGAAAAAAATTAAATGGAACAAAACTATAGTATGTACATAACCCACTCAACCAACAACATGATAATATTTTTGACATGCTGAGATGAAAACGCTATGTTCACAAGAAGCCAGGCCCGAGCACTAAACACACGCCCAACATCTTCGGGTTCGTCGCTCAGCTCCGCCTCGCAGCCGCCGGGACAACCTACAATCGTGAGTCAAGCGATCCCGGACGCTGCAGTTGCGTCGAGCTCGAGTGACGAATACTTCTCTCCGCCGACGACACCACCACCTGCGCGTCGACGGGGAGGACGCCGGCCGCCGGACAGCCTGGGACCTCGAGGCCCATCGGCCTCTGACAGGGTCCCCGCTCCCGGTGGAAGTGTGCAGCGCATGCGATGGACACAATCGATTAACGAAAACGTCATGCGCGCATACTTTGGGGCTACAGAGGGGGAAGTAACCTGACTGCGTACCGTGGTCGAATGCTCTCTCTGTTTCAGGTGCTTGAGCCAGCTGTCAACGTGTCGGCCCAACGTCTATCGGATCAGGTGCGGGTCATCCAACGTAACCGTATGTTGGATGACGCTGTACTTGATAGACTGCGTGAGGAATCACGGAGTAGCCGTGTCTCGCCTGCCTTGCCACCGGCCGCGGTGCAGCCCAGTGTTTCACCGCGACCCGACCGTGTTGGAGAGGATGACGACGACAGGGCTATATCCGTGAATACCCAATGCAATGCACGATTGAGGAGCGCTTTGGAGTGTGCGTTCCGGGAGTATCGTTCCACACCGCCTGAGCTTAGACCTCGTTTACCTCGTTTGCCTATGCATAGAAAAAATAGGGCGCTGGTGTGTGCTCTAGATTCGCAGCTATCAAATGTTTTTGATAGCAGCAAAGACCTTACCGATACCCATTCGATCTTGTACTGTGCGGCTGCAGCGGCATGTCGTGTAGCTAACGTCAAGTTTCCCAAAACTGACAGAGCTACACGACCAGCTATACCAGCTTGGCAGTGCAGGATTGAGCGTCGTATCGGTGAGGCTAGAGCACTCATCGGCAAGCTTATCTGCTTTAGGGAGGGCAACACTCGCCCTAGAGTGATGCGCTTTGTGAGGCGGGCGTTCTCGGGGACTGATATCAGTTCTCGAGATTATATGTCCCGCGTCGCAGAGCGTATTGACTTCCTGAAGCAGAAGATCTATGCATGGGCAAACCGTATTCGTCGGTACAAGCGGCGAGTGGAGCGATACACTCAGAACCGCACATTCCAGAGTAACGAAAGGTGGGTTTATAGGGCTTGGGAGCGACCCGATCAAGGTGTGACTGATACGCACCTACCGGATAATGACGCCATGTGTTCGTTCTGGCGCGATATCTGGTCGGTGCCTGTCAGTCACACCGAGGGTGACTGGACTCGGGAGGTCGAGCAAGCGTGCGATCCGATACCACAAATGGGGGCAATTACCATCAGCCCCCAAGATGTAGCTCGTGCAGTCCGTCCGTTGCCCAACTGGAAATCTCCAGGGCCAGACGGACTGCAAAACTTTTGGATTAAATGGTTCGAAAGATCGCACGCTCGTTTGGCATCTCAGTTCCAGTCCGTCTTGGAGTCAGGGTTGCTGCCCCAGTTCCTAACGACAGGAATAACCCACCTGCTCTATAAATCGGGTAGTACTGCGGATCCTAAAAATTATAGACCGATAACGTGTTTACCGACGGTCTATAAAGTTCTTACATCCATGCTGAGAGCGAAAATTAATCAACATATTGACAATAACGCCATCTTGTCTGCTTCCCAGAATGGATGTAGGAACGGGTCCCGCGGTACTAAGGAGCTGCTCCTCATCGACATTGCCATTAGCCAACAGGTTCGCCGTTCCCACAAGGATCTGGCGACATGTTGGATAGATTACAAGAAGGCCTATGACTCAGTGCCACATACATGGCTCATGAGGGTCCTGGAGTTGTATAAAATTGATGCAACTCTGCGCACCTTCCTGACGTCATGTATGGGGCAATGGAGGACGGTCCTTCACTATCCAGGATGTCGACAGATTCAGGAAAACAGCGAACCTATAAGGGTTGAGCGCGGAATTTTTCAGGGCGACAGTCTGAGTCCTCTGTGGTTTTGTTTAGCCCTGAACCCTCTCAGTACACTACTGGAGGGTTCGGGCCTGGGCTATCGGTTGAGGAGAGGTGGTCAGGTCATATCACACCTCCTTTACATGGATGATCTGAAGCTCTTTGCCCCCAACAACTTGCAACTGATGAAGCTACTGAAGGTAACAGAAACCTTCAGTGACGCCATCAGGATGGAATTTGGTGTGGACAAATGTGCAGTCATGCATGTAAAGCGAGGGGAGATTATGGAATCCGTGGGAATACAACTCTCGGATTCCATACACCTTCGATCCCTTTCCTCAACCGAGGCTTACAAGTATTTGGGTATGTCGGAAGCACTAGGCATCAATGCTACTGACGTGAAACAGTCGTTGAAGGAGCGCTTTTTTAGCCGCCTGAAAAAAGTACTAAATAGTCTTTTATCAGGCGGGAACAAGGTGCGCGCCTTCAACGGCTGGGTCTTAATGTATTCTTTCGGCATACTCAAATGGACTCAGACAGAACTTGACGCCCTGGATAGGAGAGTCCGCACATTGCTTACCGCAAATCACATGCATCACCCACGTTCATCGGTTATGAGACTGTATATCCCGCGGAAGTGCGGCGGTCGTGGCTTTTTAAATGCTAAGACCCTGCACAACCGCGAGGTATGCAGTCTTAGGGAATACTTCCAGGCCGCCGACGTGGGTATGCATCGAGATGTGGTAGCGGTGGACAAGGGCCTTACCGCACTCTCCTTGGCTAACGAGAACTGGCGCAAACCTATTGTATTAGATACTAATGACCGCAGGGAGGTATGGCAGAACAAGGAGCATCACGGACGCTTCTACCGGGTCCTACATGGACCCGATGTAGATCTTTTAGCGTCCGTGGCCTGGCTGCGATTTGGTGACCTTTTCGGGGAAACCGAAGGTTTTGTCTTTGCGATTATGGACGAAGTTATGATGACGAACAACTACCGGAAATACATTGTGAAGGACGGCACGGTTGACATCTGTCGGGCATGTCACCGACCGGGGGAATCAATCCGTCACATTATCTCCGGTTGTTCTAGCCTGGCTAACGGAGACTATTTGCATAGACACAACCTTGTAGCCAGGATTATCCATCAGCAACTTGCTCTAAAATACAATCTTGTGGAATCAGAAGTGCCTTACTATAGGTATGTGCCCGACCCAGTTCTCGAAAATGGCAATGTCACGTTGTATTGGGATCGGTCTATCATCACTGACAGGACTATTTTTGCCAATAAGCCTGACATAGTGGTGATAGACCGACTAGAGCGTCGCGCAATGATTGTTGATATAGCGGTCCCCCATGACGAGAACCTCGTGAAGGCTGAGAGAGATAAGAAAAGCAAGTATCTTGATCTGGCTCGCGAGGTTGTCGACATGTGGGATGTGAATACGGCAGTCATTGTGCCGATAGTCGTGACGGCCAATGGCATAATAGCGAAGAGCCTCGACGAACATCTGAGGAGGCTCTCGTTGGGCAGCTGGATCAAGGGCTTGATTCAGAAAGCGGTACTCCTGGACACGGCGCGTATCGTTAGGAGGTTCCTCTCTCAGGAGCCCTGACCACCGGTAGCTTGGACCCTGTTCCCGATACCGGTGGGCTACTATTTTTGTATTTTTAAATGTTTTTTCTTTTTTTTTTTTTATAGAATAATATTTAAAAATGTAAAAACATGTATATAAAATGAATAAATGAAATAATAATAATAAAAAAGCTAGCAACCCTAAATTGTCAACATGTCAATTTTTTTCCTGCACTGTTTATTTATTTACAAACTCATAAAAACATCAAACTTAGAAACCATTTACACCAAAATAAACCAGTTGTAAAATACCCATAATATACAGTTGAATAAATCCACAAGAAATACAATAAAAAATCTCTAAATTACAAGAAACCAGTTGAAGTCGTCACTGACAGACGTCAACTAAGGAATATATATGACGGGGGACGGGCCCCCTGGTTATTTTTAAAAAGAGTGACGTCAGCATTGCTGACGTCACTATCTCTATTATCATCATGGTGTTGGTGCTGGTGATGGTTACTCATGTTGAAAAATGAAAGACATGACTTCAAGAGTTTCACCTTATATTCTTCTTAATAGGTAGCACACAATAATGACACACAATGGCGTACAATAAATTAGGATCAACAATAAACAATGACTCACAATATTCCGGAGCTCCGTACCGTCCGACGACTCGACTGAGAATGAATTGTGAGCGGTCGGGCGGTCGTATTTATACGGAACTTCGGTTAGAGTCGTTACAAGTCTATTGACTAAGTCAATAGACTGTCTTTGTTTGTTGTCTGTTTATAAATTCTAGTTTCTATTTTACAAATCATAAACTGAATTATGAAGTACAGATTAATTCGTTTTTAATAATAAAATGAGTAAATATAATCACATAGTCATTTGAGCGATTAACTTAAATATTCAAATAAGCAATCACACGTTATTTGAACTTAAAATAATCGATCATAATTTATTCGACGCTCGATTACGCCCTCACGCCGGTATTAACGTCGATTTGGCGCCGATACGGCCATTCTGACAGGCGGTGCGCGCTCTGCACCAGCCTGAATGTAGATCACGATCGTCTTCTAAATCTGAAACACATAATGGTATTTCTCTGAGATTGGTATCCGTAGGCAACCTACGTTGCACTATGGTTTATAATTTAAATGTTAGTAGGGTCTCGGAGGGTCTCGTTGAGTTCTCGGAGGGTCTCGTTGAGTTCTCGGAGGGTCTCGTTGAGTTCTCGGAGGGTCACGATCGTCTTCTAAATCTGAAACACATAATGGTATTTCTCTGAGATTGGTATCCGTAGGCAACCTACGTTGCACTATGGTTTATAATTTAAATGTTAGTAAGGTCTCGGAGGGTCTCGTTGAGTCTCGTAGAGTTCTCGGAGGGTCTCGTAGAGTTCTCGGAGGGTCTCGTAGATATCTCGGAGGGTCTCGTAGATATCTCGGAGGGTCTCGGAGGGTCTCGTAGAGTTCTCGGAGGGTCTCGTAGAGTTCTCGGAGGGTCTCGTAGATTTACATTGTTACTCAAAGGTTTTTATAAAAATGATAAGAATGTTGTTGAAATACTCACAATTTATTCTGATGATATTTCACCTCCATCTCTGGTATCTTCGACGTGTTGTGCAGGCTGTCTTTCTCGTGAAGTTGATGGCACGGGGTCCACTGGCTCTGCGTTTCGTGGTGTAGATGTTTCTCCATGCGCCGATACGGTCTCTTGATCACCGGGTTGTGGAGCACGGCGAAGTTGGTCATGAGCGACCTTGCGTGGGCGGCCTCTACCGACCACTTTCTTCACCAAGTATCGATCATTCTTTAAAATTCTGCAGATCTCATGCGGTTCACTGAATTTAAGGTCCAGTAATGTCTGGTTTCGTGGGTTATTCTTTATCAAAACATAATCGCCTCTTTGGAATGGATGAATTTTTGCTTACCGTTGGTTGAAGCGCCGTCTGTCCTGTTCTGAAGACTTTATCATTTTTTTGTTGTGCATGTTGAGTGAGCGCTTCGATGTCAACAGTTGCTTCATCAATATCTACCATGTTTAGAAGTTCCGGCGGAACGCAGTAACGACGTTGTGTGATGAGCGTGAGGGGAGCGATGCCGGTTACACGATGGACTGTACAATTCATTGCTAGTTGAAGCGCATCGAGTGTTGTATGCCACGGTTCAGCTTCATAATTTTTCATCATGATTAATGCATTCTTCAGTGTTGCTACTAATCTTTCAACCTGCCCGTTCGCTCGGCTGACTCCTGGCGCGATAGCATGGATATTCATTCCAAATTGGTCACAGTAGTCTTTGAACTCTCCCATGAATTCCCTTCCTCCATCAACAATGATTTGGACAGGTGTACCGAATAGGTACACAGTGCGTTTCAAAGCAGCAAGCGTGCTTTGAGGGCTTTTGTTGTTGGCGTAATAGAACATCACATACTTCGTGACAATGACATATTGATTTTCGTTTCCCAGTTTACCAGTAATATCCATATGGATTACTTGAAACGCGGCGGTTGGCTTCTGGATGGGATGAATTTGTGCTTGTACAGCACCCGATGGTCCTTTCGATGTTCTACATACTATGCAGTTGTCGACAAATCTTCTTACCATTGAACTCATTTTGTCAAACCAGTAAGTTTCCTTGATTTTCTGCAGCGTCTTGAACGGCGTCTTTGAACGAGTACTGCGCCAAAACCAAGGCTACTGGCATCAGTAGCCAATTGAGTGGGTGCTGCCTCTTGAAACAATGTCAGTACTGGAGTCGATGTTAAGCATTATATTATCGTACTTCTAGCATTTTCATGTTTTTCATCCCATTCCCATTTTGCACCTTGTTTTGTTAATTCGTACAGAGGCACCATTATACGGGAAAAGTTTGGGATGTATTTTCTGAAGTAATTAGCTAAACCGTTGAACTGCCTTACTTGTTTGACGGTTTTGGAACTGGTGCCTTGATGAGAGCTTCCACCTTCCTAGGACTTGGTTGCACTTGCCCGTCTGAGACAATGTTGCCCAGACACTCGATGGATCGCTTGAAGCAGCTGCATTTGTCCGCATTGCCAGCAAAGCCAGCTTGTTGAAGCGCCATCAAAATGCATTCAAGGTTTGACAGCCCTTCAGCGAATTCTGTACATTTGCTCAGTACATCATCAACATATACCTGCGCGACCGAGCCAAGGAGTGGACACAAGGCCCTATTGATGCAACGCTGATAAACTGAGCAAGCATTGCTCAATCTCAATGGCATCGTGAGGTACTCGTAGAGTCCGTCTGGTGTAACGAAGGCAATCTTCTCAATTGACCCTTCTGCATCGTGTCCATCATCTGCATAAAAAATTGTGATGGTACACCAATAGGCGGATCACGGCCCGGCGCATGAATCTTCTCATGATGAGTTTGAGATGGATAGCCCAACGAAGTGGTGGGAATCGGTATTGGTTCCATTCGTTGAGCAGTAACAGTTCCAGGTTGGTCAGCTGGAGACCAAGCTGATGATGAGGTGGTTTGGATTGGACGCTGTTCCAATCCCACTTCTGATGACGGGGGACGGGCCCCCTGGTTATTTTTAAAAAGAGTGACGTCAGCATTGCTGACGTCACTATCTCTATTATCATCATGGTGTTGGTGCTGGTGATGGTTACTCATGTTGAAAAATGAAAGACATGACTTCAAGAGTTTCACCTTATATTCTTCTTAATAGGTAGCACACAATAATGACACACAATGGCGTACAATAAATTAGGATCAACAATAAACAATGACTCACAATATTCCGGAGCTCCGTACCGTCCGACGACTCGACTGAGAATGAATTGTGAGCGTTTTTTTTTTTTTTTTTTTTTCTATGTGGCGTCTCACAGATAGACCAAAGTGGCCTGCGTCTGCTTAACCGGACTACCCTGTGGAGACTAAGCTATATTATAGCCTCCAGCCAGGCTTGCAAATTTCTAAGACTAAGCGACTGCGCTGAGGGCTACCCCAGTTGGGGTCGGACCTCGGCTCAGGGCGTCGCTGGGGGGACAACAACTAGGCTGGATCTTAATAAGGTGATTCTACCATCCGTTCGGAAAAAGCCTACGTGGAGAAGAACGGACAAGAAACTCCGATATTTTCTAACGTTAATCTAACTACTATTGCACAGCACGCGGACTGGCTTGTAGATCTTGACTGGGATTTCGCGACGGGCCTCGGCGGCGAGGACGGAACGAGTTCGGTCTGTGTTTTCGATTTGTGCTGGTCTCTTTGTTGCTCTCTTGGAGCAGGGTAGTGGCGTCATCGGGGATGGAGAGTACGAGCCTTGGACGGCGAATTTTGGAAATTTGGGACGGTTCGTAGCGGGAGGCCGCTCGAATTAAGGGGTTTGGGTGATTGACAGCAGAGTCGAAAAAGCGCGTGGAATTGCGTTTCAGAAACTGCTGGATTGTGGGGATTTTTAGATCGACATGGAGGTCCTGATCTCGTGCGTACCAGGGCGCTCCTGTGATCATGCGGAGGAATCGGTTTTGAATAACCTGAAGCTTATGTATGTGATGGGGCTTTGCGTGTGCGAAGACGGCGCATGCATAAGTCATGATGGGACGTATGACCATGGTGAAGGTGCGCAGCTTGCACCTAAGTGACAGTTTGCTGCGTGCGTTCACCATCCCATGGAGTCTGCCTACAGCAAAATAGGCCCGCGAGCGTGCCGCTTTAATGTGCTTGGCGAAAGTGAGGTGATTATCTAGGGTGACACCTAGGTACTTGGCTTGCTCTTCCCAGGGGATCGGCTTGCCGTACATGGTGATGGGTTTTGGGGGGCGGGGGCTTTTATAACGGTTGTTATATTTTCGGTCAGGCCTTGAGAAGAGGACAGCCTGGCTTTTGTCGGGGTTGACTTCTATTCTCCAGAGGCGGAACCACTTGGCCAAGGAGTTGGCGGCTCTCTGGAGTTTTAGGGCTATGTTCATGGGGCTTCGGCCCGAGTAATAGAGGGCTGTGTCGTCGGCGAAGAGTGCCAACTGGCTCTCCTTACTCTTTGGAATATCGCTGGTGTACAGCGTGAAAGCTAGCGGGGATAATACGCAGCCTTGGGGGACTCCGGCTCGTATGGGATGAGGGGAGGAGAGTTCTCCCTCGACACGATAGCGGAAAGTTCGGTCCGACAACCAGTCTCGTAAGATGAGCACGAGACGATCTGGCACGCCAAGTTTGTATAGCTTATAAACTAAGCCATTGTGCCAGACTTTGTCGAACGCTTTCGCTATGTCGAAGAACAAAGCACCCGTCAAATTTCCACGCTGGAAACCAGCACTGGTGTGTTCGACGATTCGGTGAACCTGTTGGACGCAGGAATGTTTGGCCCGAAAGCCGAATTGCTCGTCAGGGATTAGACTTTTCCGCTCGACAAAGTCCTTGAGCCGCTTATAAATAAGCCGCTCATAGACTTTCCCGAGCGAATTGACTAAACTGATGGGCCGATAACTGGTTGGCTCCGATTTGGGTTTACCCGGTTTAGGGATGCCTAACACAGTGGCTTGTTTCCAAGCTTGAGGGAAGATATTTTTGCTTAATGCAGCGTTGAAGATGGCCGTCATTAGCAACAATATGTGTTGAGGGAGGAGTTTTAACACCTTATTGGTGATCCCATCCAAGCCTGGGGCCTTTCTGGGGTGGAGCCTTTTGATGACCTCCTCTACTTCGTCTGGGGTGACGGGAGGTAGCGGGTCATCAGGGTCTTCGACGGGGGGGAGGGAGGTCCTACGTGTGACTTCAGCGTCCACCATGTCTAGGTGAGCTTGGTCCACTGGTTGGGAGCTGGGTGTGCATTGATTTTCGAGGCTGTCAGCCAGACATTCGGCTTTTTCAGTGTTATCGAATGCAACACTCTTATCGGGGCGAATGAGCGGGGGTAAGGCTGACTCTTCAGTGGAGCGTAATTTCCTCTGAAGGTGCCAGAAGGCGTGATGGGTGGGCTCAAGCTCGCTCAGCATCTTATTCCATGCCTCAGAACGATGCTCAGCAGTGCGCTCCTTTACAGCACGCTGCAAGTTGCGCATGTGAGCCTTGTTTGCGGCACAGGGAAAGTTGCTGTAGGCACGGATAGCTGCGTTCTTCTTTATTAAAATCCTTGTTGACACATCACGAGACTTCCGGGATTTAACCCGTCTCCTAAAGGATAGGAACATACCGTTCCACACCTATACCCTCCCGGAGGACCGGCCCACCCGAGTGGTGATTCGCCGCATCCCCAAGGAGATCCCGACGGAGGATATCCGAAAGGATCTCATCTCTCAAAACGTCCCCGTCCTCGAAGTCCACCGCTTGCATAAAGCGAGAGGAGGACAAAAGTACGACATGGTACTGGTTGTATGCAGCCGTACCGAAACCCATAACCCCGTCTTCGGCGTCAAGACGGTATGCTCCCTGTCGGGCATATCGATTGAAAAGCCCTATCGCCCCCACGTCGTTGGTCAGTGCCATAACTGCCAACTTTACGGCCACTCTCAGGCCAACTGTTTTGCCACCCCCAGGTGCGTAAAGTGCCTAGGGGATCATGGCACCAAAAACTGCCCCCGACCAAAGGATCGCTCAGAATGTACGGAGCCTCCCAGCTGCGTACTCTGCGGCCAAGTAGGGCACCCCGCCAATTACCGGGGTTGCCCGAAAGCGCCCAAGCTTGCGCCTAAAATGGCCAAGCGTCATGAAGACCGCCAAACTCGCGAAGCTCCCACTTCGCAAACCGCCCCTCCCACACAAGCCCCCACCCGACTAGCCCCTCAGAGACCTTCTCCCTGGGGTAAACTGAACCACACTAGTGTGGCACCTCAGTCGTCCCAGCCCATTCCGGCGCTGATGGATCTTAGGATCCCAGTGCCCAGCCAAATCTTGGCCACATCGGCCCCAGCGCAAACCAACAAGGTGGCTTCCACCACCGCTGTCGGTGCACGTCTGCCCCCTGTAGCCCAACCCGCCCAGAGCTCCTATCGCTGCAATCTTGAAGTTATCTTCAATGCATACGCGATCTGGATGACTCCAGAGGCCAATGCCCTTTGCGCTGAGTTGTCAGACCCAGCCAATCCCATTAATGGCATATCGAGCCTACAAGTCTTTACGAAATACCCCACCATCACCCAGGTACTTGATAAGTACATCTTTATAGACGGACAATGGGTACACAAATGAGAAGTAATTGCCTCAAACCCAGATCCCTTAGGTTAGGTTTCTTTAATGCTAATAGCATTAATACCCAGCGTGGTGAGATTGCAACGTTTCTTCGCGATCACCAGCTGGATATCTTCCTTGTGCAGGAAACTCTTTTAAAACCATGCAATCGCTCCCCCAAAATTGCCAACTACAGGATAGTTCGCAACGATAGGACTCGATCCCACGGTGGAGGCACCCTCATTTACTTCAAAAATGAGCTCCACTGTAGCGAAATCACCCCTCCCAACCCCATTTCGAATCTGGAATATTCAGCCTGTCGGCTAGGAATGACTGGTCATCAATCGATCACCATCATCTCCGCCTATTGCCCTCCACACTCTTCGGCGTCATCGGTTACGAACCCAGACGATCTTAAAAAAGATCTTACCGCCCTCTTCAACATGAGTGACTCTGTTATCCTAGCAGGTGATCTCAATGCCAAACATCCAGCCTGGAACAGTACCGTTACTAACCCTAGGGGAAAGTTGGTGCTGAACCTTGGCTCAGTACTCAATTACGATGTACTCGCCCCGATGAGCTTCACTCACTTCCCGAACAATCTTGCGCATAACCCAGACATTCTCGATGTAGCGCTGCTTAAGAACGTTAACCTTCGGTTACGCTCCATAGAAGCGCTAGACGAACTTGACTCCGACCACCGCCCTGTGGTTATGCTCCTAGATAGTAGGTCAGGCCTACCAGATTCAGGACAGCCTCTTCCCACTAGACTGGTCACCGACTGGAGGAAAGTAAGTGATAAACTGAAATCCACCGAGTCACCCCCGATCCCCGAGCACTTTCACTCGGTCGCTGACACGACAGCGGCGATCGACTCGCTTACAACACACGTACAGACCGTCCTGAACGAATGTTCAAGGGAGGTACCAGTGCTGGACGTCCAGCAAGGGAAACTCCCGGACGCTGTACGGAGGTTGATAACCGAATTGTGAGCGGTCGGGCGGTCGTATTTATACGGAACTTCGGTTAGAGTCGTTACAAGTCTATTGACTAAGTCAATAGACTGTCTTTGTTTGTTGTCTGTTTATAAATTCTAGTTTCTATTTTACAAATCATAAACTGAATTATGAAGTACAGATTAATTCGTTTTTAATAATAAAATGAGTAAATATAATCACATAGTCATTTGAGCGATTAACTTAAATATTCAAATAAGCAATCACACGTTATTTGAACTTAAAATAATCGATCATAATTTATTCGACGCTCGATTACGCCCTCACGCCGGTATTAACGTCGATTTGGCGCCGATATATACAATGGAAAAATGTATGGGAAAAGTTAAAGAATGTTGACCAGAGCAGCAGCCTATCGCGCACGCCATCCACCCCCGGACTCGTCGCTCAGCTCCGCCTCGCCGCCGCCGGACCTCGGATCACCAGTATCATCGGCGGCTGCAGTTGCCTCGAGCTCAAGCGACGAGTATTTTTCCCCGCCGACGTCGCCAACACCTGTACGTCGGCAGGGGAGAGGCCGGCCACCGAGGAGCTTGGGATCTAGGGGCCAACCGGCCCCGAGCCGGGTCCCCGCTGCCGGTGGTTGTGTGCAGCGCATGAGATGGACTCAAGGTATGAATGAGAACGTCATGCGCGCATATTACGGGTCTACAGAAGGGGGAACTAACCTCACTGCGTACCGTGTTAGGATGCTGTCTCTGTTTCGGGACCTAGAACCAACGGTAAATGTCTCGGCCCAACGATTGTCGGATCAGGTGCTATATTATGCTGGATGACCCCAGCATAATCACTGGTTGGACGACGCCGCACTTGATAGGCTGCGCTCAGAAGTGCTGAGCAACCAAATCATTTCAACCCCGACACAGACCGTGGCACCGCCAACCACTATTGTAGTCCCGCCACGGTCCATTCAAGTTGATGTTGAGGAAGATGATAGGGTTGTTTCAGTAAGTAGCCAGTGCAACGAAAGGTTGAGGAGCGCACTGGAGGATGCGCTCCGCGAGTACAGATCCACTCCGTCTGAACTTAGACCCCGATTACCACGGTTGCCTATGCACAAGAAAAATAGGGCGCTGGTGTGTGCTTTGGACTCGCTGCTTGAGAACATCTTTGAGAGCAGCGAGAACCTCGTTGATACGCACTCAATCCTGTATTGTGGGGCTGTTGCAGCATGTCGTTTAGCCAAAGTTAAGTTCCCAAATGAGGCTATTCGACCAAAGCCTGCTGTGCCAGCCTGGCAATGCAGGATCGAACGGCGTATCGATGGGGCCAGGGTACTCATCGGCAAACTATACTGTTTCAGGGAGGGCAATACACGACCACGTGTGATGCGCTTCGTGAGGCGGGCATTTTCGGGGACTGGAATCAGTCCTCGAGAATACATGTGCAGTGTCACGGAGCGCATCGACTTCCTGAAGCAGAAAGTTTGTGCATGGGCCAGTCGTATTCGGCGGTATAAGCGGCGGGTTGACCGGTACTCGCAGAATCGCATGTTCCAGAGTGATGAGAGGTGGGTATACGCAACTTGGGAGCGACCTGAACGAAATGTGACTGACGTGTGCCGCCCGGATGATGTCGCCACGAGTACATTCTGGCGAAGCATCTGGTCGGTACCCGTCTGTCACACTGAGGACAGCTGGATGCGTGATGTTGAGCGCGTGTGTGAAGCTATACCATCAATGGAAAAAGTGATCATCAGTCCATCTGATGTAGCCAAAGCAGTTCGTCCACTACCGAACTGGAAGTCTCCGGGACCGGACGGACTGCATAACTTCTGGCTAAAATGGTATAGCAGCTCACACGCGTTTCTGGCATCTCAATTCCAGTCATGTTTAGAGTCTGGGTCGCTTCCGCAGTTTTTAACAACAGGCGTTACCCATCTTCCCCATAAGACAGGTAGTCCCGCGGAAACCAAGAATTATAGACCGATTACTTGCTTATCGACGGTTTATAAACTTCTTACATCCATCCTGAGAGTAAAAATTGTTAAACACATTGAAAATAACTCAATAATGTCTACCTCTCAGAATGGATGTAGGAATGGGTCCCGCGGCACTAAGGAGCTACTCCTCATTAACATGGCCATAAGCCAACAGGTTCGTCGATCCCGCAAGGATCTGTCGACATGCTGGATAGACTACAAGAAGGCCTACGACTCTGTGCCACATACATGGCTCATGAGGGTGCTGGAGTTGTACAAAATAGATGCAACTCTATGCACCTTCCTTGAGTCATGTATGGGTCAGTGGAAGACAGTCCTTCGATATCCGGGATGTCGACCGATTCAGGGGGATGATGAGCCTGTATGGATTAAGCGGGGATATTTCAGGGCGACAGTTTGAGTCCACTTTGGTTCTGCTTAGCCCTGAATCCTTTAAGTACACTGCTGGAGGATTCAGGTTTAGGCTATCGGTTGAGAAGAGGTGGTCAGGTCATATCTCACCTCCTTTACATGGATGATTTGAAACTCTTTACTCCCAACAAATTCCAACTGACGAAGCTACTGAAGTTAACTGAAACATTCAGTAACTCCATCAGGATGGAATTTGGTGTGGATAAATGTGCAGTCATGCATGTAAAGCAAGGGGAGATTATGGAATCCGAGGGAATTCAACTCTCTGAATCCATACACCTTAGACACCTCTACTCAACTGAAACTTACAAGTATTTGGGTATGTCGGAAGCGTTGGGCATCAACAGTACTAACATGAAGCAACTGCTTAAGGAGCGTTTCTTTGGCCGCCTGAAAAAGGTATTAAATAGCCTTTTATCAGGCGGAAATAAGGTGCCCGCCTTCAACAGTTGGGTCATGCCGGTTTTGATATACTCTTTCGGCATACTCAAATGGACTCAGACCGAGCTCGACGCCCTCGATAGGAGAGTCCGGACACTACTGACCGCAAACCGGATGCATCACCCACGATCATCGCTGATGAGACTGTACATTCCGCGGAAGTGTGGGGGTCGAGGCTTTTTAAACGCCAAGACTCTTCACAACCGCGAAGTGTGCAGTCTCAGAGAATACTTTTTAAAAGCTGAAGTGGGTATGCACCGGGATGTGGTCGCAGTGGACAAGGGATTCACCCCGTTGTCTATGGCTAAAGAGAACTGGCGCAAACCTGTAATACTAACTATTGATGAACGCAAAGAGGTATGGCAAGGCAAGGAGGTACACGGGCGCTTCTATCGGGCTCTCCATGGGCCCGATGTAGATTTTCAAGCGTCTGTGTCCTGGCTACGTTTCGGTGACCTTTTCGGGGAAACTAAAGGTTTTGTCTGTGCAATTATGGACGAAGTTATCCTGACGAATAACTATCGGAGACATATAATGAAGGACAGGACGGTTGACATGTGTCGGGCATGCCACCGTCCGGGTGAATCCATCAGACATATAGTCTCTGGTTGTTCTCGTCTGGCTAACGGCGAGTACTTACACAGGCATAACCAAGTGGCCAGGATTATTCACCAGCAACTTGCTTTGAAGTACAATCTAGTGGATTCTGAGGTACCGTATTACAAGTATGTGCCCGACCCAGTTCTAGAAAATGACCATGTCACATTGTACTGGGATCGGTCTATCATCACTGATAGGACTATTGTCGCTAATAAGCCGGATATAGTGGTGATAGACCGATTAGCGCGCCGCACAATGATAATCGATGTCACCATCCCGCATGACGAGAACCTCGTGAAAGCTGAGAAAGAGAAACAAATCAAGTATCTCGACTTAGCACACGAGGTTGTCGACATGTGGAATGTGGACTCGGCGATCATTGTGCCGATTGTTGTTACGGCCAACGGCCTGATGGCCAAGAGCCTCGACGACCATCTGTCGAGGCTGTCATTACACGGTTGGATCAAGAGCCTGATACAGAAGGCAGTACTCCTCGATACGGCTCGCATTGTGAGGAGGTTCCTGTCTCTGGAGTCCTAACCACCGGTAGCTTGGACTCTGCTCCCGACACCGGTGGACCACCATTATTTTTTATATTTTTAAATGTTTTTTTTTTTTGCATTTATAAAGAAATATTTAAAAATGTAAATAGTAGATGTGTAAAAAATTGAATAAACGACATAATAATAATAATATAGTAGTGGATATAGTAAATATTATATTCAAGCAAAGAAAGGTATGTGTACGCCCACCCTAACATATGTCACGTAAGGCCGCAGTAATGTTAAGGGTGTGACAGTACATGAAAGGATATGATAGTTAAAGGACCTACCAAGACCTTACAGCCTAACAGTCCCTACGACCCTAAGCCCTATAAGCCCTACAGCCCTAACCTACCATATACCTAGTGTGTGATAAATAAATATATAAATAAGTTCAGGATGTCTGCACCATGCGACCTAAGGTTACAGACGGATAGTGGGCAGGGATTCCAGGTTCGGGAAGGGTACACTCACTGCCAGTCCAGCAGACTCACAGGACTGATCAGAGATGGCTAAAGGTGTCTTGGCCACAGCGAGGGGTAATGAGACAAGAATATAAATTCTAATCTGATTTATTTACAATATTGCACAGCTTAAATACTATTTCATCTTAATACACACTAATACACATATTTGTTTGTGTCCTATGCGTGTAGTATGCAACCAAACAGAATTTTATCTGGGCCGCGCGTCAGCCGGGCCGAGTGCTGAGTCAATGTCCAAAGGTAACATTGAACATTCTGGCGACTCTCAGGCACAGGACCCTAGTTGGTACAGCTCGATGATCTCGTATGGTCTGGCTCGGCCTTGTTCAGGTTGTTGTGACTGAGCGGGCATGCTGCGTGGCATGCCGTACGGCTGTTGCGGTCGTAGCCTGTGTGCTGTGCTGCTGACAATCGTTGGTTGCCGTACAGGTGGTGCAGTGCTCCTTCTCGCTGCAATGTAGGCTCGAAGTCGGTTCAATGCCTGTGGACCGAAGGAAATTATAATAACAGCTAAAGTTATAAAAATAAGTGAAATACTGATGCTAGCTATGTATGTATGTGACTCTAATTGTTTCCAAATCGTGTTTTCTAGATCAGTTTGTAAGTTTCTTTCGGATGTGACTAAATGGTCGAAAACTCCTTTTGACCTGTCTAACACTAATTCTTCTTTGGATATTTCCTTTAATTTTGTCGGTACAATCTGCGTATTAAGGGAGAAGTTCGTTGTTTTGGAATAAGATGCTAGCACTGTCATTGTAGTTGTTCTCTTGGCAGCAAGTATGTTATTACGTGTTTTAATGACGCAATTCTCGGAGATATGTAGAACTCCGACATCTTGAATCGTCACTTCTTTTCTTTGGCCGTCACACACAATCGATACGGTAACCGATTTTGTTGTAATGAAAAGCCAAGTGTTTTGCATGTATAATTGCTTCCATAAAACATCTGTTGATAATTTGTAGGTCGTCGACGTGCATTGAGTTTGGGTGTAGTTTTCGGTTTTAAATAGTTGTTCAACTATGCAATTTTTATTTAATTGCATGTTCTTGACAGCCACAGGATAGCAGACGAACTCTGTGTTAGTATTAAGACAGTCTTTAAATTCTTCTTGACTTAGGTCAAAGTAACGCTCGTTGTTATAATCAAAGCCCATGAATGTCTGCTGAATGGTCAAACACTCGAATGATCCATCAGCTTTCCTCTGTGGAATGGGCGTAATGTGTATAAGAGTATATTTTGTTACATCATGTATTGGAAAGTATGCGTACACTCTTATGTGGGTATTATTTACATTCATCTCTGTCTGTATTATTTGACCCTGAATAATTTTTAAGTTTGATGGTAGTTTTTGATTAGCTACTTTTATTATGTTGCTGATGTGTCTTGGTGTTAAAATACTATACACAGTTGCTTTTTGCAAATAAATTTCCAGTAACCCTGTATAGTAGTCCATAATTTCATTTATATAATTGTTTGCTAGTTCGTAAGCTTGCATCACTTGTATCTTAATATGATTTTTGTCAATAGATTTATACCAAACGTTGTTTCTATTCATAAACGATATTGCTTCATTTAGTTTTGCTTGAAACTTATCTAACTTTTTCTGGATTTGCTCTTCAGTTTGGTTTACACCTGCGATGGTAGATATCATTATCTTTGTTTGATGATTGGCAGCGTCTATAAGTTTCTGTTGATTGTTATTTAATGTTTCTATGTCTCTGTATACTTCATCATTAACTCCAAACACTGATGTTAAAAGTTGTCCCAAGATGCCTCGTTTCTTCCTAGTATTCCTTATCTCTGTTAGGTATTCCTTTGTTGTGTCAAACTTAGTTTTTTCTTCGTTTAAATGGTGATAAAATTCATTGCAGTGTGTCTCGTACATGATGTTTTGAGTATCCTTGCAAAGTTGTTGAAATTGTAAAGTTATTTTTTCAATCTTTTTTTGGTCTCGTTCCAAATTTTCTCTGTCGTAATCAGTTTCTATTCTAAAAGTTCCCCGGTTAATTGTTGTGGTTCCTATTTTTTCAACATATAGTCCTGGATTTATTCTTTTTAATGTGTATGTGGGTGTACTCGACACCGTGCCAATTAATAGAATAATTATTGTATGTAGTAGTAATTTCTGTATCCAATTTTTTGGTGTGCGTATGCCTTTTTTGTTTATTATGGCAGTTGAGATGTTACATTGCGTTGGCGTAAACGTTTGTTTGTCATAGCTCGTTGTATCAATATCTTGGTTTTCGTTTACAGGGAGCGGGATCAAAGTATGAATTGATCTTTTCTGACAAGCGCCTGTTGATTTCTGAAGAGTTACAACTCTAACTACGCCATCAACTCCCGGGTGAATTTCTTTGATTTTTGCCAACGGCCATTTACTTGGACTTATATTGTCATCTTTTATTAGTACAATATTTCCAATTTTTGCATTGTCATGTGCTTGTTTCCATTTGTATCTTTGTTGAAGTTGGTGTAGGTATTCTTTTGTCCAGCTGTTCCAAAAATCTTTTTTCATTTTTTGTATCTGTTTCCATCTGTTTACTAGGTCAGTATTAATATTTTCTATCGGATCTGGTACTCCTACTGCTTCACGGCCAATAAGAAAATGGCTTGGAGTTAATATTGTATTGTCATTAACATCCTCAGTTTGCACACACAATGGTCTTGAATTTAAACACGCTTCAATTTGGTGGAGGAAGGTTGTCATTTCCTCGTATGTTAGTGTTGAATCCCCGATTACTCGACGTAAATGATGTTTCACTGATTTTACGCCAGCTTCCCAGATGCCACCGAAATGTGGTGATGACGGAGGAATAAAATGCCATTGGGTTCCTATGTTTGTTATTGCGTTTTGAAATTGCGGTGATTGCGTTATTTGTAATATTTCCTGATGTAAGAAGTTGGCTGCTCCTACGAAGTTTGTTGCATTGTCACTGTATATGTGTGATACGTGACCTCTTCGTGCCATGAATCTACGTAGCGCTGCAATAAAGGTTTCGGTTGTTAAATCTCCCACCAATTCTAGGTGTATAGCTTTTGTTGCTAAACATACAAAAACAGCAATGTATGATTTGTAGGACTTGTGACCTCTACCTTTCATAGTTCTTGTTTGTATTGGTCCCGCATAGTCAACTCCAGTATGACTGAATGGGTAGGATTGTGTCACTCGTGCCTTTGGTAGTATTCCCATTTTTTGAGAGTTTGTGTCTGCTTTGTATCGTATGCACCTCACACATTTGTTAATTATACTCTTCACTTTCCTTTTTCCGCTAACGATCCAGTATGTTTGTCGTACATATGCTAAAGTCAATTTGTTACCTCCATGCAACGTTTTTAAATGTGCGTCTTGTATAATTAACGACGTTACATGATGATTATATGGTAAAAGTATTGGATGTTTCTGATTGTAAGGCAGTTCGGAGTTTTGTAACCTGCCTCCAACTCTTAGTAGTCCATCCTCGTCGATAAATGGGTCTAAAGCGGATAGTTTTTTGTTTTTATTCAATGGTTGTCCACTTTGTATAGTTTTCATTTCATCTGCGAATTCCTCTTGTTGTAATTTCATAAGTATTCGTTTTGTCGTCACTCTCAGTTCGTTAGTAGATACTGGTTTATTTATTGTTTGTTTGTTTGCGTATCTATAGCAGTAAGACAAAACCCTTGTCATTTTATCTAAACTGGAAAATCTATTCCAGACATCATTCTTCTCAATCTCAGTTGTAGTTATATTGTGACACAACTTGATTTCTTCCTTCGGCTGTGGCATACTTCTCGTGGTGGGAATCTGATCAGTTCTTAGCCACTGTGGACCGTTCCACCATAAAGAATAGTTGACAAGTTTTTCTGGTTCCAGACCTCTTGAGATGATATCAGCTGGGTTCTCAGCAGAAATTACGTGGTTCCATTTTGCGTTTGGTAAAAGTTGTTTAATTTGTGACACCCTATTGGCTACGAACGTTTGCCACCGTACAGGCTCTCCTCTTATCCAGCCTAAGGTGATCATAGAATCCGTCCAACAAGATATCGTAATATTCTTGCAATTAAGCGCTTCCTTCACCTTTTCCACCAAACCGGCTAGTAGCAGTGCAGCACATAACTCAAGTCGAGGCAAGGTAGTTTTTTGTTTCTTTGGTGCTACTTTCGATTTTGCTTGTAATAATGTAATGTGGTAGCTGTTATTGATTTTTACCCGACTGTATACCACCGCTCCGTATGCTTTTTCGGAAGCGTCGCTGAAACCATACAACTCAATCTCTGTGCTGTCTGTTATGTAACACCACCGTGGCACTTTAATTTTTTCTATGCTTTTCAGATGTTTTTGTAGTTCTGTCCATCTTTTCTGAAGTAGGTCATCAACAGGCTGATCCCATCCTATGTCATTTGTCCAGAGTTCTTGTATAAGCAGCTTCATTGTAATTATAATAGGTGCTAACCAACCCAGCGGGTCGAATATTTTCGCAACTTCTGACATAATAAACCTTTTTGTTGGCTTTTTATTTTCCGTTATAGTTATTTGGAAATAAAAACTGTCTTCACGTGGTGACCATGTTATGCCCAACGACTTCCTGGTCTCGTCTAACGGTAGTTTGAGCATCTGATCGTCTTTATCTTCCGCTGGTATGTTTTCCAGTAGTTCTGAACTGTTTGACGACCATTTTCGAAGTTTAAAGCCGCCCTTGTTCAACATGGATATTAGCTGTTTCTGTAACTCTTTCGCTGCATCTTCCTGTGACTCCCCGGACAGAATATCATCCACGTAGAAATCTTGTAATGTAGCTTGACTTGCGATTGGGTAATTGTTTTGTTCGTCTATTGCCAGTTGTTGCAATGTTCGTACCGCAAGAAAGGGGGCGCTTGTGGTACCGTAGGTAACTGTTGTGAGTTCATATTCGCTAATTGCGTGTTTGGGAGAAAATCTCCATAGTATTCTTTGATGTGCGAAGTCTAATTCATTTATTTTTATAAACCGGTACATTTTCATAATATCCGCCATAAAGGCGAACTTATGTTTTCGCCATCGTAAGAGTATAGTGGATAAGTCTTGTTGTAATCGTGGACCTTTATACATGTTGTCGTTAAGGCTTATTTTTGTGCTGCTTTTACTGCTCGCATCAAAAACCACGCGTAGTTTTGTAGTGAGTGAGTCTTCTTTAATTACCGCTTGATGTGGTATGTAGTATTTTCCTAAGTTGTAGTTCGTTGTATTTACTTTCCTCATATGACCCATATGTAAATATTCATTCATAAATTCAATGTATTGTTGTCGTAAATTTTCGTTTTTTGCGAATTGTCGTTCTAGTTGTAATAGTCGTGCAGCGGCTTTTCTGCGTGATTCGCCGTTTAAGTTTAGGTTTATGTTTGAATCCTTGAAAGGAAGTCGTACAGTGTAAGTTCCGTCTGGGTTTCTTACAGTTGTTTCTTTATAGTAGTTTTCACTGGTTTGGTCATCCTGTGTAAGTTTGTAGTTTTGTTGAACTTCTTCTAGTTCCCAAAATTTTGTAAGTTGTCGTACTTCTTCGGTGCAAGCCACCATACTCAGTATTTTAACTCCATTCTTCGTGTCATTGGGATAAAAGCCGGATAAAATCCACCCTAATTCTGTGTTTTGTGCGATTATCCCATCCCGTAGCCTTTCGAAACCCTGTAGTAATATTCTGCTATACTCTTGGGCACCTAATATTATGTCAATTGGTCCCTTTTTATAATAAGTTGGGTCTGCCATAAGTGCGTTATCCAAGCTTTTTTCTTGTAGTTGTTGTAAATCATTCCTTGGTAATGAACTTGTTAGTTTTGGTAGTACTATTAGCGTTACCGGCAATTTGTAATCGCTAGAGTACCTTGGTTGTAAAGTAATGTTGATTGTGTAATTTGACGTTTTTGGTTTTTCATCTCCAATACCTTTTATTTGGGCTTGGATCTTTTGTCGTGGGTAAGACAACAATTGTGCTACTTCTTCAGTGCAAAATGAAGCTTCTGATCCTTGATCACATAATACTCTCAACATCTGTGGCATTCCATCATATGAGGTTGTCTTTACTATGGCAGTAGCTAGTAAAGTTGTGTTTTTTGCGTCGGAATTGGTTGCAGACAAATTTAATCTTGCTATATTTTGTGGTTTTTCTGTCCCTGTATATTTTGATACGTATTTTTTAGCGTTATTACCATTTTGAAACGGCCTAGATTGATGCAATAATGCGTTGTGTCCCTTATGTTGACAAATTTCACATTGTTTATACATTGTACTCACACATTGTTTATTATCGTCGTGATTTAAGCAACGTTTGCACATTCTTTTTTCCGCCACGGCCTTGTATCGGTCGTTGACGCATAACGCCTTGAAACTAGGGCAATAATGAATCATATGATCATTCTTTTGACAATACCAACAGCGTTTATATTTTTCTGATGTTTGTTTATCACGAGATAGTTGACTGTTAGCATATGGAGTGGAACCGTCAAAAGACTTAAGGCAATTAAAACGGTTTTCCATGAATTTCATCATCTCGTCAAAGGATTGTATTTTATTTCGGTTTTGCAGTTGATCTTCATACTTCGTATTTGTTTCTTCGTCCCATTTTCTACTGACTATTCTTATTAATAGAGGGCCCCAAGACGATGTGTTTACGCGTTGATTGTTTAGTGCCTCAAGACATTCATTTATAGTGTCATGCATATCTCGTAATTGTGCCGCGTTTGCTCGTTGCATTCTAGGCAAATCTAATAATTTGTCCATAAACTTAGTCGCAATCATGCGCTCGTCTTCGTATCTCTGCGTAAGCAATTTCCAAGCTGTTTCATAATTTACTTCGCTTATTGTTAGGTGACGTATTAATCTTGCTGCGTCGCCCTTTACGTGTGTTTTTAGATACTGCATTTTTTCTGTAGATGATATTGTTTTATCTTCGTGAATTATTTTTCTAAATAAATCTTGAAATGTATTCCAAGAGTCGTAGTCCCCCGCGAATATAGGAATATTTATTCTTGGAAGTTTTCCTGATGACACAGCTTTTTCATTTGTGTTACGAAAAATTCTTTCTTCTAACAACTCCGTAGTAATGTCATAATCTTTCTGTGTATTTTCGAAACAATTATCTTTAAAGTAGCTATTGTCCAATGTACTTTCGGCCATCAGCAGTTCGATGTGTGTTTCTTCGATTTCTTGCCATTGTTTATGTAAGGTTTGTAATAGTGTTTGTAAGTGCCATATTGGCTTGTCTTGAGTAATGGATTCCTTAGCCTGAGATATTTTCTTAGATATCTGTGACATTCGGAATAGCTGTATAAACAGTTTTGGGCTACTGACAACGTTCTTGTTTTCATCTTCATCTAAAGGTCTTGGTTCGTAAACACTTTGCACAAGTTGCAGTCTTTCTTCGCACTTTGTAAGGTAGTCGATTCCTTCGTCGTAATGTTTCTTTATGTTGCCAAAGTAGTCTGTAGTAATATATTTGTGAGTTGATAACATCGCCTGCTCCTGTAGTCTTAAGTGGTTTTCTTGAACTCGCTGAAAAACATGGTCCAAGGTTTTCCTTCTTTCGTTGATGTATTTTTCTGTTTTCCTTGTAGGCGAGTCCTTTTTTATGTTTGATAGTACCCTTTTAATCTCATTGTAATCCGTTTCCTGGCTCCTGATTAGTTCGTTAACTTCCTGTATCTCCATAGTGCTCTCTTTTCTTCTTCCCTAACGGCCCTACCCTAATCGAAAGGTTAGTCTGTACTAGTGGTATCTGCGCTCTTGTTAAACCTGTGCGACTTCTCAATCTACTGGTTAAACCCGCTTATGGGAGGCCAGTGACCGATCCGTAACGAGAGGCTTTCCGACAGAACACCCTAGTACAACGTACTTCAGATCACTGAAAACTGATGCTTTGTTGAGTATACCAGTCCCCAGTCCCCTGAAGTCTCAGTCTGTCAATCCCTACGATGGGCAAGGGGACCGCGTGATTCAAATGCTCGAAGGACCAAATGTACGCCCACCCTAACATATGTCACGTAAGGCCGCAGTAATGTTAAGGGTGTGACAGTACATGAAAGGATATGATAGTTAAAGGACCTACCAAGACCTTACAGCCTAACAGTCCCTACGACCCTAAGCCCTATAAGCCCTACAGCCCTAACCTACCATATACCTAGTGTGTGATAAATAAATATATAAATAAGTTCAGGATGTCTGCACCATGCGACCTAAGGTTACAGACGGATAGTGGGCAGGGATTCCAGGTTCGGGAAGGGTACACTCACTGCCAGTCCAGCAGACTCACAGGACTGATCAGAGATGGCTAAAGGTGTCTTGGCCACAGCGAGGGGTAATGAGACAAGAATATAAATTCTAATCTGATTTATTTACAATATTGCACAGCTTAAATACTATTTCATCTTAATACACACTAATACACATATTTGTTTGTGTCCTATGCGTGTAGTATGCAACCAAACAGAATTTTATCTGGGCCGCGCGTCAGCCGGGCCGAGTGCTGAGTCAATGTCCAAAGGTAACATTGAACAGTATGATTATAAAGAAATTTAAGCTAGGTTAATAAGAAAAATATTATGACACAACAGCAACACCTGACAGGGGACCCGTTAAAGCACTCAGTGACACAACAGCACCACGGATCTGTTAAAGCACTCAGTTGCTTAAAACTACGGTGACATATATCACATTTATCAAATTTCCCTTGACCTTGGCCGTTTTTTTTGCACGTTTTCACAGATTTATTGTACCAAAATGGGTTACAGATTGGTTATACAAATTTAAAAAGCGCTGGGACCCCGTGGTTGTGGTATCACAGTGTGACATTTTAAATTGACAGGATTTTTGGAATCGCAATCTGTTTTCCATAAGCCCGGTTTCAGAAACTCATGAAAAATTTCGAATCCGCTGACAATTTTTCACAAATGACTAAGCCAGTAAGTAGTTGACAACCGTTATTTTTGGGTTTCTTGAAAGAAGATCAGCGAGAACTTACCTAATCAATTATAAAAATCAATTATATAAAAAAATATTGCCATATTTATTAAATTTATTCCTTCTGGCTACTCTAGACCTAGTAGAATGAATGCATTCCGTTCATTCTCAAAAACAGCGTAACCATAGCGCTGCCATAGCGAAACTAAAATGACTGACAAAAACCTGGTTTTTGTTTTAGCTCCGCTTCCACGTGCACTTACCACGCATAAGGCTGCCCCTTTCGCTTGCTTATGTTTGACATATCAATAAATACGTAACTCCGGCCTGAAACGCGACGATGTAAAACTAAATAAAAAAATAAAATGTTTATTTCATCAACTTATGTATATAGTGAAGACTATGTAACTGTCAAGCAAATCCATTATTTGCATGGGTTCTTTTTGGGCTAAGAGTGCTAGACAAACAAACTTTTTCGCTCGTATGTACCTAGGGTCACAATGAAACTAATCACGTAGTTTGATCTAAACGAACAATAAGTAACTCTCACTGTATTTCTCCTTAACTTTTATCACGAATCGACAACTCAATCCGCCGTATTCTCACTCGATCTCCTGTCCGATCACTCCGATCTCTCCGTGTTTGTGCCAAAAACTAGTGCTTAGTGTTACGTCAAGTTGACATCTGTCATTGTCATTCGAAACCATAGCTGTCTACCGACACGTAAATTACACATTGTTGTTGTTGTCATATTTGTTTTGCTGTCATTAATTATTTTTGTTGTTTTGTGAAAAAACTTTCGCTTAGAGCTATGTTTTGATAATCAATGAATCTTGAAAAATACACGTATAGACAAAATGACTGTCCTACAATACATAGTGAGTATCAAAACTTATTTTTTAACCAAATTCAATCCAATAATGTGATCATGTTTTTAAATTGTAAAATTCTATAGTTTTAGGTCCAAGATAATGTATAAATAACTGGAAGGCTCATTCGTCAAGACGACCCACTGACCAAGGAAACCATGAATTATAATGCAGCACAATGTATCAGCTCATTGGAAAATAAAAAACTTTTTTACTTTGTAGTTTTCTTATTTGGAAGTCGGTAGTATTTTTTTGTAAAAAAGTCTTCTTTTTCACTTTTAGTTGTACCTACCTAATAGGCAAGTTGTTTAGTAAGTTACCTTAACACCAGAATAGATAACCCGAATATCATGAAATGAGAGATCTGCGTACCTCTTAAGAGCGTACTGGCGTGATGTTATGTTATGAAATGGTATATTCAATAAACAGACATGAGATTGCAGCAATCCCGAGAGATTTGCTGTTATTTATTGAAGAGCTCTGTCGTATATCTTAGGAGTTCTTCATCACATCTTCACCAAATTAAAATGGGACCAATTTCGAAACATACTCTCTCAAACAAAAAAAGAATTTTCAAAATCGGTCCACAATTGACGGAAATATCGGTGAACATACTAAAAAAAAACACAAGAAGTCGAACATAGAACCTCCTCCTTTTTGGTAAGTCGGTTAAAAACTACAAAAGGAAACAATGGTTCATTCCACTGGGAACTTAGGAAACTAAACTACTATACCTAATAAAGTCATTGAACGTAAAGCCTGAAGCATATAAACGTGTGAAAATCATGGTGCGACTTCTCAACCAGCCAAACATAACATCCTCCGTTCATCGTCCTACATACTAATAATTTTATTAACGTCTTGCTTGGTGCAATATGATAATGTCATGAACAGATCAATAGAGTACGTAACTTACCTTTTGTGGTTGCTACTGTGAAGAGCTGGCTGAACCGGCTGGCAGGCGGAATCCTGCTGTATTGTGACCTGAACGATGACACACCTCGCAGCATGGAACCCTGCAGTCTTTGCCTCGTGCCCTTGACGTCTGCAGTCGTAGCATTTCTTCGGCAGTAGTTCGTTATCTTTGAATCAGGAGAAATATTCCACCCTTTCTTCCAAGTTGAAGTCGGCCGTGGTTGTTTGCTTCAAGTTGCCAGCTTCCACTTGCAACCTCGAGCGGATCCACGAAGGCGAATTAGCATGATGAACTGGCGATCCTTGATGTTCCAATCCATAGAGATCGCCTGATTGTTTGATGTGCAGCTCCATGCCTTGACGTTGCTTGATTTTCATACGGCTAGAACTTTGTAATGACTTCAGCATCGGTTCGGATAACACGGTCCCTTGAGTGCCTTTTGCGTTGAAGGTACTTATCCCTTATTGGTTTCCTCGAGATCAGATGAAGAAGCAAACAAAACTGAATTTTTGAGTCTTCTTTATTTTTGGCGCCAATAGATTGGCCAGATTCATCCCACTTCTCAATGTGAACCAGTGGTCAGGACAGGCTGGTCACATAACAGAAACGGCACTCGTATAATTTACAACATGTTTATTCCCAGTTATTAAAAAAAAAACAATCTGTCTACCGTTCGTCTTACAATTCGTAGCATCAACAATGGCGGTCACCGCCAGCAATTAGAACTGCCTAATACATATATTGATCTAGCTTCTGCTAGCGACTTCGCCCGCGTGAAAGTTGAAAATTATAATAAAAAATTAATAATAATATATTTTTTTTATTTATCTCGACATCAAAATACATAACCTTGTATGGAGAAGGGTGTCTGAGATAGATAAGGCCCTGTGTTACATCCATTCTACGTTCAGGAATTGAAATAGTTTGTGTGTAGTACACTCTTTACAAAATTGAAATATAAGTTTAAAGAAGAATACAAGGATTCAGTGGAAATATAAAAAAGAATTATCTTATTCACTAATAAGTATGTACAAATAATAAGTACCTATGTACGAGGCATGCCTTTTAAGTTCTGTCGTTTCCATATTTCCCGGCAATTTTGAATTTGGAACTGTTCTATATTCGAATGTGTTTAAATTTTGAATCTCAAAACAGTTGAAAGTATTAGGATTAATGCTACTGTTTAGTCACAGAGTCGATTGGAATCTGTCAGGTTACGTACGAAAATGAATCTTTCTAAGGAAAATGTTCGTGCAATAATTTTCTACAACTTTAGAAGAGGCCTGACACGGCTTCAGTGTTTTGAAGAGCTAACATCTGTGTTCGGTGATGAAGCCCCATGTCTGCGGACTGTCGAACGCTGGTATTTAGAATTCCAGCGTGGACATACCAGTGTTTGTTATATTATTTATGTGTATGTCAACATTGTGTATGTATGCGTGGGTTGCGTCACTGCACTGCTCTAACCTGAGAATAAACCAGTGTGCTCATAGCTGTCAATCGTTTCACTTGTCCCTACGCACCTACTTAACATTGGCGACGAGTTTACACACAATCGGAAACAAAATAAATCCTTTGTTGAAAAATGGCACAGTCATTTTGTGGAATTTTAACAACCTTCGATCATAATGTTAATGATTGGAAGACTTACAAAGGTCGTATCCCGCAGTGGTTCATCGCTAATAGCATCGATGCGAAAAATGATGCGGCGGGAACCAGGAGGCGAGCCATACTACTCAGCGCACTCAACGATGGTACCTACAAATTGGCAGCAGACTTAGCCCTGCCCAAAGATGTACAAGAGGTGCCATATGAGGATCTACTGCAGTTATTGGATAACCACTTCACTCCGAAACGTTGCGGGCTTAGTGAGCGACACAACTTTTATGCAGCTTCGCAGCAGCCGGGCGAGACATATACTCAATGGGCAGCAAGGTTACGAGGCCTGACGTCATTCAGCAAAGTTGAGGAGGTGCTGCGTGATCGATTTGTGATGGGAATGGTAGCGGGTCCAGAACGAGAGAAACTGTTTGCCCAGTACTTGGAGACCTTAAGCTTGGTGAAGGCGGTGGAGTTAGCGGAGAGCACAAGATGCGCAAAGCGGGAGCAGGCGCTGCCGCTACTGCTTCTTCATCAGCAGATCAAGTACAGGTGTTCAAGATCACGAAAGGACAAAATAGTGCCAACCCGAGCAATAGTGCTGCGTAAGAAAAGTGTTCGGTGTGCGGTCGGGCTAGTCACAAATCGTCTCAATGTCGGTTCGCAAATTATAAGTGTAAAAAGTGCAACAAAGAACTACGTGTCATCGGGGGATGTGAGCGAGGACGACGATGGTAAGGATTAGGCGCACAATGCCACATTCGCAAAATGACATTTTGAAATTTCGCAAAATGTCACATTCTCAAATTGTCATATTCCGAAAACGCCACATCGCAAAACGTCACATTAGCAAAATGCCATTTTCGCAAAATGTCATTTTCGCAAAATGCCTTATTGCAAAATAACATTTTCGCACAATGTCACTTGGGACACAGTCGATTTTTTTATATTCAAACATTAAATGTTTTTATGAATAACTCCACCTAGCTATAACTTAAGAATGACTTGATTAAGCAAATCGTATAATCAATGCTGCAAATCAATTTACCCTAAAGGTACACTGGCAATAGATGGCGCATGCGGAAAAATACTTTACAAAAACCCAAGCCAAGCCAATTTTACAAAAAATGTAAGCTATTTTGAAAAAAGTTTTTTTTTTTTTAAATTATATTTTTGATTCTCAGCGACATATATTATTTCAGTTTACATTTTTAATTTATTTTATGTTAAAATAAATGAAAATCAATAAATAATGTGATTAAATACGTAATTAAATTTGTTTTATTTTTTATTCATAAATCATCGGCTCAGAAGTCACTAAGTGGATTTAACTTTTAAGAATGTGTAATTTTGAGAATGTGTCATTTTGCTAATGTGGCATTTTGCTAATGTGGCATATTGAGAAATGACATTTTGCGAATGTGTCATTTTGCTAATGTGGCATTTTGCTAATATGGCATATTGAGAAATGACATTTTGCGAATGTGTCATTTTGCGTCAATATGTCATTTTGCGAATGTGGCATTGTGCGCCTAATCCGATGGTAAGTCGCTTTATAACATTAGTTCAGCTCTAGGGGAATCTATGACAGAAACGGTCACAATAAACGGTCAAAAATTAAAATTTCAAATTGATAGTGACAGTCATATCTGAATATTTATAAAAAGTTATTTGCGAATATACCATTACATAAATCACACAAGATATTTTATAGTTACACAGGTAACCAAATGCAGTGCGCAGGCTATGTGCCTTTAGCAATAACATATTCTATTTTCCAGCGCGCAATGGAATCTGTTTTGTCCGGATTGGACGGTGTGTTATGCCTGTTAGATGATGTGTTGATAACAGCAAAAACAAAAGATTTGCATATGGAAAAACTACATATAGATCTCAAAAGAGTTTAGGAAGCGGGACTAACATTGCGAAAGGACAAATGTGAATTTTATAAAGACGAAATACGTTATTTAGGGTATATAATCAACAAGGACGGACTAAAGAAAGATCGATCAAAAGTAAAGGCAATTGTTGGCGCTCCCCTACCTACTAATGCTAACACTTTACAATCATTTTTAGGACTTGTTAACTACTATCAGAATTTTGTTCCTCAAGCATCGAGGAGGAGGAGTTAAGTGGCAAAGGAGTTAAGTAGCATTGGACAGCAATTCATCAGAATGCATTCAATAAAATAAAAAAGGCTTAACGTCAGCATAAGTGTTAACACATTTTGACCCAAATTCTAAAATCATTTTGACGGTAGATGCATCTCCACACGGGTTAGGCGCTATTTTATCGCAAGTAGGTAATTACATGTTAGAACGACCTATATCATTCGCGTCCCGCACGCTCGCGACAGTCGAAAAACGATACTCGCAAATACAGAAAGAAGCCACAGCAATTATATTTGGTGTAAGGCGTTATCATCAATATTTATATGGCATATCCGAACCATTTGTATTACATACCGACCACAAACCCTTGATTTCTATTTTTGGTCCCCATAAGGGCGTACCAGAGGTAACGACTAACAGGTAACAAAGATATGCAATGTTTTTAGGCGCATATAATTATACGATCGAGTACGTTCGGACTGCCGTGCGACGGCGTCGCGGGCGCGCACGCCGCAGCAGCCGTGGCGCCTATCAACCGGGCCACTTACGTTAACTTTGTGGTTGAAGGCAGTATGCCAGTGACACTGGACAAATTGCGAAATGAAACTGCCAAGGATATCATATTAACGAAAGTAATTAAATACATTCATCAAGGTTGGCCTAGACATTCATTGTCGGTTTTAAGTATTAAGCCCTATTATTTATGTAGGACACAACTATCACACGAAAATGGTTGTCTTATGAAAGGACATAAGGTATTCTTCCAGAAACGTTGCGCTCAAAACTTTTACACGAGTTACATAATACGCATTTGGGCATTGTGAAAACCAAAGCTGAGGCTAGGTCACGGTTTTGGTTACCAGGGGTTGACGCGGCGTTGGAGAAAATGATCAACTCGTGTGATACCTGCCAACAGATGAGCCCCTCCCCGCCGTGAACGCCGATTGCCCCGTGGCGGTACCCGCCAATGCCATTCTATAGGATACACATTGATTTCCTAGGGCCGTTGAATAATCAAATGTTTCTCGTGGTAGTAGACGCGCATACCAAATGGGTGGAGTTGTACGACGTTACTATGTCAACAACTTCCACATCCGTCGTAGGAAAGCTATACGACTTTATGTCCAAGTACGGCCTACCACAGACAACGGGACCGCGTTTACGTCATTTGAGTTTAAGAATTTTTCTACAAAAAACGGCATCGACCAATTGACGTCACCAGCCTACAATCCAGAAAGTAACGGGCAAGCGGCAAGTTTCGTCAAAATCGTGAAAAAGTGCATTAAATCATGTGTTATCTCTTCGCGCAATAAAAGTGATTGCAAGTTAAAAATATTAAAATACGACAAAACTTATCAAACGACAAAACTGAAAAGGCATGCCTCGTAACTATAAAAAAATTGTTTAATACAAAAATGAGAATGGGTAAATGAGAAAGACATGTGCATGAATGATTGTATAAGTGTAATGTGAGGGTTTAAATGCAGTGTTGCCAGTGGCAGATAGTCAAATATTACATGAGACATCTCAAAAAGTTACGTTTTCATTAGAAAAGTTACACTACCTTAATTTTATGTGGAAAACGACACTAAGGCTTAACACGGGTTGGGATTTAAGATTATGGTTGCACGCGTACTAAATCTAAGTAACACGCATTGCGGATAAAATACCACGCGATTTTTTTCTTTCTACCTGTTCATTGAGCTCAAAGTATTACACATCCATCCATCCAAACTTTCACATTTATTAGTTTTCTGAAAAACTACGTTGACATATTAAACATTTGTAAGGTTTTCCCCAGTATGTACACGAATATGTTTTGTTAATATATTCTTATCTGAAAAACTACGCTGACATATTTCACATTTGTAAGGTTTTTCCTCAGTGTGTACACGAATATGTTTAATTAAATGACTTGACTGAAAAACCACGGTGACATATTTCACATTTGTAAGGTTTTTCCTCAGTGTGTACACGAATATGTTTAGTTAATACATCCTTATCTGAAAAACTACGCTGACATATTTCACATTTGTAAGGTTTTTCCTCCTTGTGTACACGAATATGTTTTTTTAATGCATCCTTAATTGAAAAACTACGCTGACATATTCCACATATTTAAGGTTTTTCCCCAGTGTGTACACGAATATGTCTTGTTAAATGACCCTTGTCTGAAAAACCACGGTGAGATATTTCACATTGGTAAGGTTTTTCCCCAGTGTGTACACGAATATGTCTTGTTAAATGACTCTTTACTGAAAAACTTCGGTGACATATTTCACATTTGTAAGGTTTTTCCCCAGTGTGTACACGAATATGTTTTGCTAATAGATTCTTATCTGAAAAACTACGCTGACATATTTCACATTTGTAAGGTTTTTCCCCAGTGTGTACAAAAATATGACTTGTTAAATGACTCTTTTGAGAAAAACCACGGTTACATATTTCACATTTGTAAGGTTTTTCCCCAGTGTGTACACGAATATGTGTAATTAAATAACTCTTGACTGAAAAACCACGGTGACATATTTCACATTTGTAAGGTTTTTCCTCAGTGTGTACACGAATATGTTTTGTTAAAGCACCCTTAACTGAATAACTACGCTGACATATTTCACATTTGAAAGGTTTATCCCCAGTGTGTACACGAATATGTCCTGTTAAATCAAGCTTATTTGAAAAATTACGCTGACATATTTCACATTTGTATGGTTTTTCCCCCGTGTGTACACGAATATGTCTTGTTAAAACACCCTTATTTGAAAAACTATGCCGACATATTTCACATTTATAAGGTTTTTCCCCAGTATGTACACGAATATGTTTTGTTAAATCACTCTTATTTGAAAAACTATGCCGACAGATTTCACATTTATAAGGTTTTTCCCCAGTATGTACACGAATATGACTTGTTAAATTATTCTTGATTGAATAACTACGCTGACATATTTCACATTTGTAAGGTTTTTCTCCAGTGTGCACACGAATATGATTATTTAAATTACCCTTTTCTGAAAAACTTTTTTGACATATTTCACATTTGTATGATTTTTCACCCGTGTGTACACGAATATGTCCTGTTAAAGAACTATGTTGCGAAAAACTACGGTGACAAATATTACATTTATAAGGTTTTTCCCCGGTGTGTATACGAATATGTTTTATTAAAACACCCTTTTGTGAAAAACTACGCTGACATATTTCACATTTGTAAGCTTTTTCCCCAGTATGTACAGGAATATGATTATTTAAACTACCCTTTACTGAAAAACCACGGTGACATATTTCACATTTGTAAGGTTTTTCCCCAGTGTGTACACGAATATGATTATTTAAACTACCCTTTACTGAAAAACTACGCTGACATATTTCACATTTGTAAGGTTTATCCCCCGTGTGTACACGAATATGTCTTGTTAAATCACCCTTATTTGAAAAGCTACGCTGACATATTTCACATTTGTATGGTTTTTCCCCCGTGTGTACACGAATATGTCCTGTTAAAATACTCTGTTGCGTAAAACTATGCTGACAAATATCACATTTGTAAGGTTTTTCCAACGTGTGTACACGAATACGATTGATTAAATGACTTTTCCCTGAAAAACTACTCTGACATATTTCAAATTTGTTTGGTTTACCTTTTATACATAATTTTGGATATTTATTTATATCAGTACTGTCTTTAACTTTGTCATTATTATTACGGCAATTTAATTGCACAGAAGTATTATTAATACTTTTACTAACGCTGGGTATAGTATTCTTCGAGTGCGGTTGTTCAGTTTTCTTTTGCTGGGCTGTAATTGTATCTTCTAGTTTTTTTCTTCGAATGTCTATTTTTGGTTTCTTTGCAACGGTTGCCCCTGTAATTATAAACATGATTGTTGCAATGAAAAATTCAATCCATGTCAATATTTGCATTGTGATCACATTAAACAATTCGATCTTGTAAAATGCAAGTTTCAAAAGTTTTATAGAAAGAAGATTAGGGATAAAGTGTTGTTAATAATGTATTATGCAAACATGATATGATTGTTGTGAAGTAACTTATATTTTGTGCTTTATTAACCAATGTATTCTTTTCATGTCGTGTAAATGAATACGGTCCAATCTAGAAGGAATTTGCGATCCGCGCTGGGCATCGAAATAAACTGAATAGGATTAATTATTTGAACGATTTATCTGTATATGTTTTGATGAAATTAAATACTCCTCTGTCTTGTCTTTATTTACAAAGTAGGATTAACTTTTGGAATCGCAGACAAAGACCAAATACAAATCCATAAGGACTAAGTCTGAAACAGTCAAATATTAATAGAAAGAGTCTTTGTTAAGGTAAATAAATGCTATGGAAGCATAGTTGTCATTTTAAGAAATGGTTTGACACGTAGTGCCACAGATAACACAAAAAAGCACAGTGTCAAAAGTAAAGCATAGTTGTCATTATAAGAATAGACCACACCATAATTAGATTTAATTATACTCTGCGCCGTTTTAGCCACAAATTTGTTAGGCCGGACCATAGATAAGAGAATTAAAGTCCATTCCAGATATTTATAAAATTGGAAAATAAGTGATCTAAGGCTAGTTATACATGTAAATAAATTAAAATCGTTTAATGTAGATATAGAGCTAGTATAGATATTTGTAAACAGGTTAAGGTTTTATAACGTCTAGGGTGACTGTATAGTAAAAGGCCCGTTGCTAAATTTAAGAAAAATAAAGGAATTAGGGATGGGAAAGTAGGAAAATTGTAGATCGTGGCCAAAGACCAATCTGGACGATTCGGTCACCAAAGAGGAGGTGGTGGCGGCGGTCGCAGCCATAGGGGGCTGCGACGTCGCAGCGGTGCAAGGCCGGGGCATCAGGCCCGGCCGCGGCGGCATGGGCGCCATTCGCCTGGAGTGCCCAGTCGCCGCCGCCAAAGCCGTCCTCGATAAGGGACGGCTAGCCGTCGGCTTCAGCTCGGGTGTAGTCCGGGCACTTGCAGTACAGCCCCTGCGGTGCTTCAGGTGCTTCGGCATCGGACACACCCGGGCCCTCTGTCCGTCCAGCGTAGACAGGACGGACAGCTGCTACCGCTGCGGCAAGGAGGGCCATAAGGCCGCCTCCTGCAAGGCCGCCACGCCGCACTGCGCGGTTTGTGCAGCCAGTGGCCGCCCAGCAGGCCACATTATGAAGGGGAGGAATTGTAATCCTCCCCCGAAGAGGGGCAAAGTGCAGGCGACGACCCGGCCTGTCACTGCCACCGCCGTCCCAGAGGCTAGGACCACGGCGGCCGTGGAGGAGGGGGGTGCGATGTCCGACTAATGCAAAGGGTCGAACATCGCATCCTCCAGGCGAACACCAACCACTGCAGAGCGGCCCAGGATCTGCTGATGCAGACCGTGGCTGAGTGGTTGGTGGACGTGGCGGTGGTTGCCGAGCCGTACTCGATACCTGGCCATTGGCTGGGTGATCGGGACGGCTTGGTGGCGTTGGTGTCGCGGCCTGCCACGGACTCCCCTCCCCTCTCGCTTTTAGAGAGGGGACCGGGATACGTGGCCGCCGCGTGGGGAGACATAGCCCTGGTTGGGGTCTATTTCTCCCCTAACCGCCCTCTAAGGGACTTCGAGAATTTTCTCGAAGTCCTAACGGCAGTCGTCGGGAGGGCGGCACCGCGTCAGGTCGTCGTGTTGGGTGACCTGAACGCCAAGTCAGTGGCCTGGGGCAACCCGGCCACCTCTTGCAACGTCCGGGGACGCGCTGCCGAATTTTGGGCGGCGTCGTGCGGTGTGTCCCTCCTAAACAGGGGGGATGTTCACACGTGTGTGCGGCAGCGGGGAGGGTCAGTGGTTGACGTCTCGTTTGCCACCCCCGTGCTAGCCGCCCGCGTTGTGAACTGGCGGGTGGAGATGGTGGAGACCATGTCGGACCACCGCTACGTGCGGTTCGACATCTCCACCCAGGGCCCGCGGGGAGTTATGGCCCGTTCGGGCCAATCTCCCTTCCCGCGATGGGCTCTCACCCGCCTAGACCGAGAGGCAGCTCAGGAGGCGGCGTTCCTCCAGGACTGGCTCTCGCCCCCTGTGGAGGCCCTGGACGTTGACGCCGCAGCGGTCCAGCTCCGAGGGTCCCTGACCGAGGTATGCAACTCTAGCATGCCTCGGTCACGCCGTCCGCCTCCACGTCGCGCCGTATATTGGTGGACGGAGGAGCTGGCGGGGCTCCGGGCCGCCTGCGTGGCGGCCAGACGGGCCTACACGCGGAGTCGGCGGCGCACCAACCGATCACAGGCCGGGGAGGACCGCCTCTACGCCTCCTACCTGGAAGCAAAGACGGTCCTCAAGTCGGCGATGTGCGCCGCCAAGGACTCGGCGAGGGCTGAGATGCTGGAGGGCCTCGACAGGGATCCGTATGGGAGGCCATATAAGGCGGCGCGGAACCAACTGCGCCCCTTTGGTCCCCCAGTGACGGAGACCCTGGAGCCGGCGTTGCTGGATGGGGTGGTCCGGTCCCTGTTTCCGCGCAGGGCCGACTTCACCCCACCAACGATGAACCCCCCAGGGGGGGTGGTGGCAGCGCCGGAGGAGGAGGTCCCTCCGGTATCGGTGGAGGAACTTCGCGCGGGGATCCTGAGCCTCCGCGCGAAGAAGACGGCTCCTGGACCGGATGGCGTCCCCGCACGGGTGGTGGCCATCGCAGCGTCCCTCATGGAGGAAAGGTTTCGGGACCTCTTCAGCGCGTGTCTTACGGCTGGGAGGTTCCCGAAACTGTGGAAGGAGGGGCAATTGTGCCTCCTCCGGAAAGAGGGACGCCCGGTGGACTCCCCCTCGGCATACCGGCCCATCGTTCTGCTCGATGAGGTCGGTAAATTGTTCGAGGGGATCATCGCCACCCGGCTAAATAGCCAGTTGCGGGAGGTAGGGCCGGACCTGTCGGACGCCCAGTTCGGATTTCGACGGGGGCGTTCGACGGTCGACGCCTTGGCCCTGCTGAAGGTCCAGGTGCAGGAGGCGGTGGAGTCGGGGGGCGGAGTGTTGGCGGTGTCATTCGACATCGCCAACGCCTTCAACTCCGTGCCCCACTCTACCATATTGGAGGCACTCCGATACCACGGAGTGCCCCAATATCTGCGGGTGATCCTGGCCAGCTACTTGGAGGACCGAGAGGTCCTCCTCGTGGACAAGACGGCCAGGATCAGGCGCTACGGCGCGGAGTCCGGTGTTCCGCAGGGGTCGGTTCTAGGCCCTCCCCTGTGGAACATCGGTTTTGACTGGCTCCTGCGAGGAGCCCTCCTCCAGGGCACGGGTGTCATCTGTTACGCAGATGACACTCTCCTCACTGCCCGGGGGAGGAGCTTTGGGGAGGCGGCCTGTTTGGCCTCGGCGGGCGGATCCTTGGTCGCAGAGAGGATCCGCCGCCTGGGATTGAGGGTGGCGCTGAACAAGACCGAGGCCGTGTTCTTCCACGGGCCTCGGCAGCGCTGCCCTCCAGATGCCCACATCGTCGTGGAGGGCGTCCGAATAGCGGTGAAGGCCCAGATGAAATATCTGGGCCTAGTGCTGGACAGCAGGTGGCGCTTCGGCCCGCACTTTAGCGGGCTGTCGACGCGCCTGCTGAAAGCCGCGGACGCCCTCTCATGGCTCCTCCCCAACCTCGGGGGGCCGAGCGGACGGTGCCGGCGACTGTATGCCGGCATCCTGCGCAGCATGGCCCTGTATGGGGCACCCATCTGGGCGGACTCCCTCCAGAGGAGGGAGAATGCAACCGCCATCCGCAGGCCACAAAGGGCCATTGCACAGCGGGTGGCGAGGGCCTACCGCTCAGTGGGCTTCTCGGCGGCGTGCGCTCTGGCGGGCACCCCTCCCTGGGAGTTGGAGGCATGGGTGCTCGCCAGAGTGTACGAGTGGACGGCGCGGCGTAGGGCGCAGGGAGAGCGCCCCGCCGCAGAAGAGCGGGAGGCCGTGCGGCGGGAGGCGAGGGACGCCATCGTCCTCCATTGGGCGGAGGACCTCGCCACCGCCGCCTTTGGACGCCGGACGCTGGACGCGCTCGGGCCAGTCTTGCAGGGCTGGCTCGAGCGGCCACATGGTTTCCTCTCGTTCCGTTTGGTGCAGGTGTTGTCCGGACATGGTTGTTTCGGAACGCACCTGCACCGGATCCGGAGGGAGGAAACCCCGGCGTGCCACCACTGCGGCGCGGCAGAGGACACGGCGCAGCACACCCTCGAGGTGTGCCCAGCTTGGGCTGAGCTGCGCCGTGCCCTGATCGATGTGATCGGACAGGACCTCTCGCTTCCCAGCGTGGTCTACTCCATGCTGGGGAGTGAGGAGGCCTGGGCGGCGGTTGCCTCCTTTTGCGAGGTCGTGATGTCGCAAAAGGAGGCGGCGGAGCGGGCGCGGGAGGACGATCCTCTCGCGCCGCCGCACCGCAGGCGAAGAAGGGGTGGGAGAAGGCGGTTGTACGATCGTCTCCTCCCACCTCCTGGTGGTGACTAGCGGGCGACAGGCGCGGGGGCGCCTTCGCTCGCATTGCACGAGTCACCACCCTCGTCGGGCGGGAACGGCCGAGCACTCGCGGTCGTTCCCGGGCCCCTCCACTGAAGGAGGGGCGTGAAGGCCCCGCTGTAAAGGCGGGCGGTCGTCGGCGGGGGACTGGACGTAAAGGCTCTGCCAGTTTCCCAGTCCTCCTCCAATTCAAGACGATGCGGGAGTGCCGCTGGGTTATTTTAGTGGGTATACCGGATTCATTCCGGGGAGTCCCACATACCCCCCCCATTCCCCCAATGGGTGGGTATGCGTAATGCATTTTTTCCCAGCGAGATCAAAAAAAAAAAAAAAAAAAGGCCAAAACAAAGTTTGCCGGGTCAGCTACCTGTAGTGCTTGATACTAAAGACCGCAGGGAAGTATGGCAGAGTAAGGAGCTTCACGGACGCTTTTTCCGGGCCCTACATGGGCCCGATGTTGATCAATCAGCGACCGTAGCCTGGCTGCGTTTCGGTGACCGGTGACCTGCGTTTAGGGAAACCGAAGGTTATGTCTGTGCAATTATGGACGAAGTTATCATGACGAATAACTACCGGAGATTTATTGTGAAGGATGGCACGGTTGACATCTGTCGGGGATGTCACCGCCCGGGTGAATCAATCCGCCACATTATCACTAGTTGTTCTCGTCTAGCTAACGAAGAGTATTTGCATAGGCAGAACCTTGTACGTCGTAGCCAGGATTATCCATCAGCAACTTGCTCTTAAATACACTCTTGTGGCATCGGAGGTACCGTACTACAGGTATGTGCCGACCCAGTTCTCGATGATGGCAGTATCACATTGTACTGGGATCGGTCCATCATCACTGACAGGACTTTGGCCTGACATTATGGTGGTGGACCGAATCGAGAGGCGTGCAATGATTGTTGACATTACCGTCCCGCATGACGGGAACCTCGTGAAAGCCGAGAAAGATAAGCAAATCAAGTATCTTGATTTGGCTCGCGAGGTTGTCGACATGTGGGATGTGGACACAGCGATCATTGTACCGATCGTGTCGGCCAATAGCTTAATAGCCACGAGCCTCGACCAACATCTTAGGAGGCTCTCGTTAGGCGGCTAGGTCAAGGGCCTGATCCAGAAAGCAGTATTGCTGGACACGGCCCGTAATTTTAGGAGGTTCCCCTCTCTGGAACCCTGACCGCCGGTAGCTTGGACCCAGTTCCCAATACCGGTGAGCCTCTATTTTTTATATTTTTAAATGTTTTTTGCGTTTGTATGTTTTATAAAAATATTTAAAACTGTATTCAATAAGAAACTAGTTAAATAAAGGACATAATAATAACGATTATTGGTTCAAATATGTTATGTTAACAATATGAACACTCACTTAAACTAGGTTGCCGTGCTATAAGCAACAGTAACAATTCGTGGTTGATCTATTTACTCAAAAACAAATTATTGTGCAACAATCCGTTATTATCATAAATTAGTTAAAGTACATATCCGGTAATTCGTTTGTCATGACTTAAGCCTTCCCCTTATAAGGATCGTACCTCAATTGTAAATTAACTCATCCGTTAGAAGTTAGTAGTTCAAAACTTAGAATGGAAGAACTTCGGGTCTCCCTTGTTTTACCGAAAAGAAATTGCCAAATTATCACTTCCCAAACAAATTTTCGCATAACTTCATTTGCCAAATTATTACTTACCAAACAATCTCTTTACAAATAATTGTTACGAAAACCTATGTTTGGCAAGTGAACGTTTGAACAATAACTTGTTCACCAACTAGTACTTTTACCATTTTTTATCTAGTCAAATATTTCAGTTGGTATAACATATTTTACGCAAAATTAAATAAGCCAAATATTTGGTGTCGTCAGTTTTAAACTTACCATTTCTGTTTAGTCGATTGCGTAGCCAATGACAAAAATTTTGCATCTATATGTTAGTTGCACAGATTATACAAATTAAATTACAATGTGTAAATAAGTGGGTAGATGGTAAATCATAAATGTCGCGCGATGTGGGTAAGTCATGCAAAACACTATCACTGTGTTTTGTAGCGGAAGTTTATTGAGATTGTTACGATATATGTATTATTTTGTAGATAATTGTTGTTAAAAGTATAACGTAAATAAAGTTTACGATGAGTGAATGTAGTGATGAGTGTGAAATTTTTAAATCTACACGAGGTTGTGTAAAGTTGTTTCGAAACGGATTTACATATGAAAATAATAACAAAGTGAATGATACCTATTATTGGTACTGTGAGTACAGGAAAAATAAATTGTTTAAATGTACTGCATCCCAACAAACTACACTAAAAGATGGGATTCATAAGGTATTAAAGAGCAATGAAATTCACAATCATGAACCAAATCCTGGGAGAAAAATAACCAGTGACCTTATAGAAAAGATCAAAAGTGAGGTTTCATCTGGAACAAAAATATGCAAAATAATACAAAATAACAAAGCAAATGCTCCTTTGGACTTTGTAGATAACTTGCCTTCAACTTCGGCTCTAAAGCAGAGGATGTATCGACTACGAAAAAAACAAGAAGTAACAATAGAACCAACTGATGTACATTTCCAGCTAAATTTATCACAAACATCTATCAAGGGTGTAAATTTCATAATAAAAGATAAAACTTATGATGAAAATAGAAGAATATTGGTAATGTCAACACTAAGTTTAATGACCACTTTAAGTCACAGTTCATACTGGATTTTAGACGGAACCTTTAAAGTGGCACCAAATATCTTTAAACAATTATACACTATACATGGCAATGTATTATCTGATAACAATAAAACATTTCCACTTTGTTTTTGTATGTGTACCAACAAGGATAAACGTACGTATGACTTAATGTTCGAATTAATAATGCACTACGGAAATGAAAATAATATTGACATGACGCCAAAAGTCTGTATATTAGATTTCGAAAAGGCAGCCATTTCAAGCATAAGATCTAACTTTGAAGACGTTTTATTACAAGGGTGCTTTTTCCACTTGGGATAAATTCTAAACAGGTAATAATAATGTTATTATAATTATATTATTTCTCTCGATAGCCTCCTAAAAATAATCTCTTTTTTCCATATTTTTTTCTATATAATCTAGTCGTTTCTGGCACTCGCCGGCCGCTGCCGCGGCACCGCTCGCTACGCTCGCTCGGCTCGTGCGTAGGTGGTCACAGTTTTAACCTAACCTAACCTAACCATTTTTTTTAAATTAATAACCTACTGTAACTAGTTCCATAAATAACCTAATGTCCATAAATTTGACTTGTTTCAGACAAATTCAAGCACATAAGCTTACAAAGAAATACGCAAATGACATCAAATTTAACAAACAAGTAAAATGTTTACTGGCTTTAAGTTATTTGCCAGAAAATGAAATCATTCTATATTTTAACAAGCTAATAGAAGGTATAGAAGATTCTGATTGGAAGCAAATCGCGAATTGGTTTGAAGAAAATTATGTTAGCGGATCATGGAACACGCAACCGAAGTATCCACCAAGCTTTTGGAGTTGCCATGTTGTAAACGAAAGACAAATACCTAGAACTTCAAACTCAGCTGAGGCGTGGCATCGTAGAATAAACATTCTCATTGATAAACACCACCCTGGAGTGTATCGCTTAATTAAAGAATTAATAAATGAAGTTTCTTCAAATTTAGCTGACATTGAGATTATACTATCAGGTGAACCGCCACAAAAAAAGAAAAAAAAATATATGGATAAAGACGACAGAATTAATCGAGTTCTGCAACACAAGTCTGAATACTCCGAAATAAATCTGCTAATGTCCATTGCAAAAAAATTAAAATTGTAAGTTACAAATATTTTGTACTAGCTTTTGCTATTTTGTACTCGCGTTAATAAATGATTACCTATATTAAAATAAAATTGCATTTTTAATTATACAATTCCCAAAAAAATCTTATTTTTGCCTTTATATTTTTTGTCATAACAAATCATTTGACTAAACGTTTATTGTCTAAATATTGTTTGCTGTAATAAATCATTTGATTAAAGACCAAAAACCTTAATGACATTATCCTTGGTAACAATCTGCCAAGTAAACATTTGACCAAATGAAAATGTGCGTACTAAAATTATTCCAAATATTACATTGGTATAAAAAAAGGTTGCTAAAATTTGTTTGGGTAATGAAAATTTGGCAAAATCTTTTCGGCAAAACGGCAGGATCCCAAGAACTTCATATGATTCTGCGCGTCTATACGCTTCGAGAATAGGTAGCTCATGTGAGGACTCTGCCTATATAAAAGGGAAACTCCTTGCCTATAATAAGACTGGCAACAGATAACTTAGTTTTGAAAGGTAATTGAAATTCGAAAATAAATAAATAGGTGAAGATGTTTTTGCTAGGCTTTGATTGTCAATTCTAGAGAAGCCGCCTAAAGACAGGCATGTTGTTGAAATAATTATATGATATGAAAGTAATTTATGCTTTTAAATTAGCTCCCTGAGCTACCCTCCTCGCAGTAGTGCCCCACTTCTTGGTCTCGTCTTGGCGGGGACAAGGTAGTGATATGCAGAGTTACTTACTTATTGTCTTGTTAGCTTTTCGTTTCTTCTTGGACACTTTTTGTTCTTCTTCCATCGCATTTCTAATTTCCATCAAAGATACGTCATCATCTGATTCAGAATCTTCATGGTCTAACTCTGTAAAGAAACAAAAACAGTCAAGAGCAATCAATTTTTTAGCCTCAGTGGTGTTTATTTTCAACCGACCTCAAAGAGGAGGAGGTTCTCAATTCAACTGTATGTTTTTGTATGTTTGTTACGCGATTACTCCGCCAGTTATGAACCGATTTTAATGATTCTTTAGTTATTTTTCGCTTTGTAGTGTTTTTTTTTTTTTTGTAAAAATATTTATTTATTTATTGCACATAGATATTTCTTTTTTTCTTGCTGACCAAAATCAATTAAAAATAATCTCATAATCATCATCATAATATCTTTAATTAAAATTAAGAACATACCAGCTGGATTTTCATCATCTTGCCCCTCACAAACATCGGGTAATTCTTCTTTGATGACATAGTTTTCTGTTTGATATTCATCAGGAATACTGAAGTATTCTGTTGGACTTATAATGTAGCCACTGAACTCTAACTGGTCACGGTTTAGTAGAGGTTTTGTCTGTAAAAGGTTGTTATCAGTATTAGCTCAAATATACAGAAACAAGCACAAAATACCTGTCCACCATCATAGCCCAGGGCTCATTTGTGGGTTTCGGTATCCGCTTCTACAACAAGCTGGGGTAGCTTCTTTATTCTTGACTTTCTTTTGAATGCATTGCAAGTTTAAGTTAAATCAAACTTTATTTGAAGGCATACTATTCTATCAGCAACTATTTACACGATAAGGACGGTTGGTCGCTGTGTTGAACACAAGATAATGTTCACTAAGTGCTGGCGGTCTGCCTTATTCGAGTGAATGACTTCTTATTTCTCATAGTGTGCTGTAACTTTCATAACATAGAAAAAGTCAAAACCCCTGTTTAGAAATTCTTGAGAGGATTTTGTTATTTAAAGTGTAAAAGACACAATCAAAGTGTATAGGGTTACTGGTTCCATAAGGCAGGGGTTCTTAAACTTTAAAGATGACGGAAAACCAAACTAATACCTTTTATTTTATGGAACCCCATATGAAATGATGACAAATCAACACAGGAATTTTTATAAGAACATTTTTTTTAAGAAATTGGTAATATAATTGAAACACATTATCCTTAACTTAAAGTTTTAATGTGAAGAATGAAATTGTTTTACTGTTTTTTGAATAATTGTTTTATAGTTCGGTATTATATCCGACATCATCATCATCATCAGCCTTATAATGTTACCAAAGCTGGGACACAGGCATCCTCTCTATGAGAGAGGTTAAAGGCCTTAATCACTCATGACCTACGATACGAATTAAAAGAAACAATTGATGGTGACAACTGAGGAACGGGAAGCGGCTGGGGGACGACCCTAATAAAGAACTTGCCTATTATAGGTACAACTAAAAATTGAAAAATATAAAAATATTTAAAAAAAAATACTACCGACTTCCAAAGAAAATAACTTTCTTTTTGGATGTCGGTGTCAAATTCAGATTCATTTATTTGCCAGAATGTTGGTTTACAAACTATGATCTTAAATCGTGCAAAACGAAAAAAAAATTTTTCACTTTGTAGTTGTACCTAATAAGTCTTTTTTATATTTTCGTTTCGGTGTGGGTGTTCTAGAAGGCGCGCAGCAAATCTGTCCTTACTTTTTTCGTATGAAGTCGATATTTTTCTCACTAGAGTAAATAGTATTCTGTGCAGCGAACGCTCGATCTAGATAGGTAGAAAGGTAAGTAAGGTAGGTAAGTAGGATAGGTACAGGTAAATAGGTAAGTAGGGTAGGATACAGTTAAAGGGAGCGAAGCCGCGGGCACAGCTAGTAATAAATAATTTTGGCGGAACTCTGATGACTATTTTACGGAACCCTGTTTGGGAATCCCTGCCATAAGGTACTGAGTTCGTGCCGCGATGCGAGACCGACACACGCGACGCCACTCGATCTGTAGCGAGACCGCCTAGCTGTCTTGGCTGTGTCTCGGTTTCACTCGCGCCCATACAAAGCCCAAGCGAACGACAAGTAGTATCGCGCGTTGCCTGCCTCGGGGGCGCGGCGCATCCTCGCACCATAGGGGTTGGTCCAGTCAGTTAACGGTGTATCATAAACTGAGTTCCTTAGGGTTAATTAGATCTTTACTTCACTATCCGCTAAAGTTGGTTGTGACATCAGTTACGGCTTTAGTCATAAAATGTACATACTGTAACAAACTAATTCAAACACTGATAGATGTACAGTGAAAACTTTTTCAATCCAGTCGATCCTCACCTCATAGCCTTCATTCAACATCTGAGCAAACAGCTTCTCAGCTTCCAGACATTTTCTCTGCAATCGGCAGCATTGCTGTAGCTTAGTGCAGCAGAAGGAACAAGCGAGCATTGGTCTTCTCTCTTCAGTACAAAACTGCAATAAAACAAGAGAAAACTTATTGTTTATTTTTGATTAACACTGAAAGTAATATTGTGGTAAATAAATTGTATGTTCTTAAATATTGTTATATTGTCCACATCAAGTCAAAAAGTTCTAGAGCGGTAGCAATGCAGTATGAGTAAGGCCCTCAATGTAGATTGTAGACAGATAAACTGGTGACGGTCACAGGGTTTCACCGGATGTGACTAGCACAGGACTGATGAATGTGGTGACTCTTGAGAGAAGTGTGAAGGTCCAAGGGTCATTTGGACATTTATTTCATCTGCTTGTATAATTAAAACTAGTCTCACAAGTAATATAACCAGCAGCAATCTGCATAGTGGTTAGTAGATTTATCCTCAGTTTCCCAGCTCAAAATTAATGCAGAATTAATGTGACAAATTGTCAAGCACGCGTTATCTGCTGTGATTGGCTGTTGAAAATTCATTCAACCAATCACTGCAGATAACGCATACTTGACAATTTGTCACATTAATTCTGAGATAATTTTGAGCTGGGAAACTGAGGGTTAGTGTGCGTTAGTGAGAAACATCCATGCTCACAACTTTCACATTTATAATATTAGTAGGCTACCAGCGACCCGCCCCAGCTTCGCCCGAGACAAATTATACACAAAAACCTTTCTTATTTCTTAATCTTTCTATTGGTAAAACCACGTGAAAATCAGTTCAGTAGTTTTTGAGTTTATCATGTACAGACGCAGCGAAATTTATTTTATAATATGTAGAGATAATAAACTTACTCGAATATCCGTTAGCTTCTCATATATGTCCTGCAGATTCTTGTTGGCAACCACATACATGGTAGCATTCTCCACTAGGCACATCCTACACATTGACAGTTTATCCATCTCCATAATTATAAAAATTACTGCTGACTTTTACTATCTGGCTTTAAGACAAACTTTTTTTAAAGGTTATCTACAAATGTACTGGTAAATATTGTGTATGCTTCCTTCGTGAATCTCAGTAAGTCAGGCTATCTATAAAGGGCAGGCCTAGAGAGCTACACTTACTATTATTGTATCTGCAGGTCGTAGTTACGATTCAATAATATTTACAAGAAAGAAATGATTCCAAAATTTTACGTTTTTATTTTTTGAAGCAAAGCATCCACATGGTATTTAAAACCAATTATTATTAACATTTAATAATACCACAACTAACAATCACAACTTCACAAGTCAATTCAGAGTCACAACACACCCCTCAACTGTGATGAAACCTGAATCAAGTGTTTAATAAAAAATCAATTGTTTAGTACCTAATTACCACACACAGTCTACAGTTTATTGTGATTTCTGTGAATCAAATCAAACTCTCCAAAACTCCAAACTTAAACTTACTTTTTTTTTTTTTTTTTTTTTGTTCCTAACGGAACAGGCTAAGGTCTGAGACCATGCTGCCTAGTCATCAGTATTTTTTTTCTTCTTGAATTCTTTAGTATGCATTAGAATGCGGATGTAACAGATTCTAATGCTTTTTTGGAGTATTTGGCAACAAATTGTATCGAATCAGCCTTCCCAGTAAGCTTTGCAGAGGTAGTCAATACTACGATAAAATTCTCCGCTCCACTATCCCGAGATCGCTTCTGTTAATGATTTCACATATTGTCCAGTTGCATAGACAGTTGAGACACAAAATTACACCAATTTTATATCACAATATCCACTAGGAATCAATTTGCAAATAATATTAACAGCCGCTGAACTACACTCGAAAAAATCCCGCCAAAAACTCCTCAAGTCGTCAAGCGTATGTGTTAAACTTACAATTATTTGACATTGACAATTGACAGGTCAAAAACTTTTTTTTTGTTGCCCTTCGGGCTGGCTGTAGTCTTTCAACCATACTGCCTAGTCTTTCGTAGGTATTTTTTTCTTACATAATAGATTTAGAAATCATGTCTTTCGTTTTTTTTAAATCATGTTGTAGTCATTTTAAGTTAGTCTTCGATTAGTCGTTAATATCTTTTTACACAATTCAGTTTTTTTATTTTATTATATGTCAATTCCAGGGTAAGCGTCAATTCCATTTTATGTCATCATTTAATGTACAGTCCTACCAACTTAAGACGGAAACACACTTACGTGGCGTGGCGTGTCGTGGCGCCTTCCAACGCAGTTGATTGGCTACAAAACTCGTAGCGTTATGACGTAGGCTGGAACAGAGTCGTTTGATTGGTGGATCCCGCGCCACGCCATGCCACTACACGTAAGTGTGGTTCCGACTTTATCTGTGAACTAAAAGTGGACGGCACCGTCGATTCAGTGTTGCTAATTAATATAAGGTGCCCAAAATTTAGTAAGTTTTCAAAAAGGAAATTTCACATTAGACATAATCGTTTAATAAGAATTACAGTTTTTACAAATTAAAAACAATGCTACCTATATAAAAATAATCAAATAGGTAAATAAAAAGAATTTGATAATTTACAGTTACGTAGGTACGCTAACAGTTTAGTCTCCCAGCAATAAACAATGGCTTTATCTAAAAAGTAATCCAATGAAGTGGAAATTCAGCAGATAATATGTTCCACGGGGGGGATACAACTTTCATTTAACGCGAAGTTCAGTAGGTACCAACCTTGCAAGAGGTATCTGGATGTCTAGCATAGCTGATATTTCATTACGCTCCACAAGAACCTTCCGATTGGATTGAGAATTTTTAAAACGAAATCCCACCTTGTGAAGCAGCTTTCGCAGACTTTCTCGCTGTCAGGTGTAATGTTATAGATATTTCTGTTTTTTAGACCTCTAGAAGCTTTTTAACTGTAGGGTCCTCTTTTTTAGCAGAATAAAATTCATGTACTTTCCTCCGTATAACTCTCATGTCAAAATCATCAACATGCACAAATCCAGTTTTAATTTTTCTCTCCTTGCCTGGTGTCCGAATTTTTGTACCAGTTTCTTCTGCTGCATGCCCTTCCTAAACTATTTTTGAAATAAGTCCTTGACTCACACCTGAAATATAAGAGAATAAAATAAATGTTAGTAGAAATTTGAAATCTGGCAGGTTAGTTTGCTCACTCACTTAGCAGGTTACCTAATAGATGTACGTTACCGTTACGCTAACCTGCAGCAAGAATAGAAACGAATATTTCGTGGACTTAAATAATAAATTAAGCATCGGGAATTTATAACAAGAAGGTTGACAACACTAACCTGTCGCTGCCGAAATTCGTTTGTATATTTGATTAAATGGAATAATCGGAGACCCCGCCCGAGCTTCTTTTTCAAAAAAGGTTTTAAACTTTAGAATAATGTTTTGAGAATCACTTTTAATAGCTTTCGGCTATTTGGATATTTAACTTTATAAATTCAGCAATATCACGACAAAACAACCAGAGAACCCGAATGTAGTAGACACTGACAATCGAATAACATTTCAACATGACATTTCACAGATAAGTTGGTAGGACTGTACAAATTTTTAAGAACACATCTTAAGCTGCTACCGTTTTAAATATACAAACTTCATAAATAATAATAAAACGGTAATATCTATAAGTTATATATACATAGGATCAAGTAACAGAACCATTTAAATCTCATTTACGGTCTCCAATATGTATCTATACAAATATATATAAGTTGAAGCCTTCCTACGCAAATCCAGTGTGCACAGCGGGACCCTAATAGGTTTTTTACAAATTCAACTTATCATTTGTGATGTTTTTTTTTCATATTTTATTCATGACCATAGATACAAGTCTTTCAGTCGGATACATAGATGGGTTAAACTTATACTACAATAGCTAAATACAATAATGTTATGGCACGTTTTTCACAGTAAATAATAATATTTGGTTTACCTATGAAATTGGCAGACCTGCAGAACAAGCCCCGTGGACGGCCGGAAACCAAAGTTGATAATGAAGAATTGAAAGCTATTGTGGAAGCGGATCCATCGCAAACCACGTCCGAGTTAGCTGCAGGCTGTGGTGTTAATGATAAAACTGTTTTAATCCACTTGAAGCAAATTGGGAAGGTGAAAATGCTTGAAGGTGGGTGCCTCATGAATTGAGTGCAGCAAACCGACAAACGCGCGTCGACTGCTGCGTTACATTACTCAACCGGCACAATAATGAAGGGATTTTAAATCGAATCATTACCTGTGATGAAAAGTGGATCCTGTACAATATCGGAAACGCTCATCGCAATGGCTGAACCCTGGCGAAATAGCCAAATCCTGCCCCAAGCGAAAATTGACTCAAAAAAAATTACTTGTGAGCATTTGGTGGACTAGTGCCGGTGTCGTTCACTACAGCTTTCTTAAATCTGGCCAGACGATTACGGCGGAAGTCAATTGTCAGCAACTGCAAACCATCTTGGAAAATCTAGCTGCTAAACAGCCAAGGCTGGTCAATCGCTCTAGGCCATTGCTGCTTCAGGACAACGCTAGACCACACACTGCACAACAGACAGCTACCAAATTAGAGGAGCTTCAATTGGAATGTCTAAGATATCCACCGTACTCCCCGGACCTTGCTCCAACAGATTACCATTTTTTTAAGAACACATCTTAAATCAACTCCGATGGGGCAGTCCAAAGCGCCTTCAAAGATTTTATACATTCCCGTCCGAATGGTTTTTTAGTAAAGAGATCAATGAACTACCTATGAGATGGCAAAAGTGCATAAATAGCAATGGTACATACTTCGATTAAATAAATTTATTATATTAAAAAAAAAACAACTTTATGTTCCTTCCTTACAAAACGCCAATTTCATATGTAATACCTATTATTAAATCAATCCGTTTTTACATCAATATTTTTCATTAACAATATTATTATTATTATATTCATATTAAATCTACTTTCTTCCCTTTCGAGTTGGGTCTAATAAACTTAAGTACATAATTATATGAATACAAAATTATTATTTTTTTTCTACCGTATTACAAATATATTTATATAATACACGAAAATATTTCGTAATTAGTAATAAATCCTGTAGAAAAAAATATTAGGATGTGGTAACATCAAAAATTATCCATCAAAATCAAATTCAAAATGAATTCGAAGCGGTCTGATGTCTCTGCATCAAGGGTAAGTTTTTCTAGACTTTTTTGGTTTGGACTTGTGGTTATTTGGTTTTACATTGCATGGTGACATTATGAATAATATCAATCATTCATAATTTTGTGTGTCAATTACGTAATCACAATTTTATGAAGTCGAAACTTTGTGTGTACTCCGTGATTACCGTTGCCAAGTACGTATAATAGTAAAGAACACAAAATAGACTTCGGTAGACACGAAGTACATTGCCAAATACTCAAAAAAATGCAAACTGTTTATTTGTTTGTTTTATACAAAATAGCATCAGTTGAGGAGTGAAGTACAGCATGTTCTTTGCTGGCTTCTATACAGGCGAGATGGTAGACCTACAAAGTCTCTAAAAGAGTTTAGGCTTGGTTTATTTGAAGGACTCTGTCGGGCTGGGAAAATCACCAAGTCAAGTGAAAGTATGGAGAAGATGAAAGAGGGAACCATTTCGAAACCAACAGCTGAACGGCCGGTGGACAGCGTCAGATACGATGCTGTAGGACTTTTCCCAGAATCGGCCATCACGCTGTAGGTTTTGCAAAGAGGGAAGAACCAAAGTATTTTGCGTGAAGTGCAATATGCATTTGTTTTGCGGTAGGTGAAAATAATAAAAGAAATCGCTGCCGCCAATTTCACACCCAATAAATGAGAATTGTAATTAATAAAGTATTGACTTGTGTTTATTTAATATCTTGGCACCGTGCTCCACGTAGTACAAACATAAGAAGACATACTTTACACTATAGCTGGCAATGTACTCCCTGGAGTACATAGATTTTCGCGAAAACTGTTTTTTTTCAGTCCTCTGGGATTACAATAAACCAGGAAATAACAAAAAATAAATTCATTTGCCAATCCAAGGGTTGTGTACAAGACTATTACAAATTAGTCTCAGTCCCATATTTTGAATTACATCTAATTTTCGTAACAAGCAGCTATAGGCATTCATATAAGCTAAAGTGCTGTAATCAAAATGGCTTCTCAATATACTTTTAACTCATAACTTTGTGGTCAGATCATTACAGCATACTCATAACTTTGTGGTCAGATCCCCAAAAACTGCCTGCTAAATGCCTCAAAAGATTAATACCATTCAGTGCTTTGTTACTAATATGTTTAATATGTTCATCAAATTTTAATTTATCATCAATAATGACGCCTTGAAATTTATGTTGCTTAGCAACAGGAATTCCTGCATTATTGTATGAAATTTTAACATTGCTGAGTATTTAATTTTTACTGATAATTAAAACTGTACTCTTTTCTGCTAATTTAAGTATATGTATTATGGTAATAGCTGTATAATTGAGACAAGGCAATGATAGTCTAGTAAACAGATATGTTATGAGCGCGCACATTGTGAAGACTCGAATACGTCCTAATTGGGACGTAGTCTTTAGTCTATGTCACGCATGGTCACGAAGACAGAAGAGCGATACGCTTTGTTGAAACAAAAAGAAAATTAAAAAAAATGCCATCCTGTGTTTAGAAAGTGTACCAATTATGATATCAAGTACATAAAACAGAAGGGATCTCATACCATATGTAAGTACGCAATACACCTCAATTTACTAATTTATTTATTTTATTTCCTAATAATCTGATAATTGGAGGTTAGAAAAAGAAAAACATTGGTGGTCAGAATAATGTTTGTTTACATTCACACGCAAGTGACAAACACTAGCAGTCTCTTTTTTTCTTTTGGTTTTATCAAGCCATCCCTTTCGACTTGTAGTGAAATGACAGATGAATGAAAAGTGTGTCTGTGTGCTGCCGCTGCTGTGCGGAACACTATTCAGTTGTTTTGTGAGTGTATAACGTATCTGTTTACTAGAATATCATTGGACACAGCAAAGAGTATGTAACACTACGTTTAGGACAAAGCCTTAATTATATTAGACATTACTATATCTATGTTTTGATTTATGCTGAACAAATGCAAGTCATCTGCAAATTGCTAGATATTTACACCTGGTGCATCTACATATTTTAATATTTCAGAAGTATACAAGTTATAAAGTAAAGGAGACAAAGTTGCTCCTTGCATTGTGCCTTTGTTAACAGTCCTGGGTCCATGTAAATTATTATTATATTTAACAAATACAGTTCTATTGTTTAAAAAATAATAAAGCCATTTTAGAATATAACCAGGTATACCAATATCGTAAGATATTTGAATAAGTTCTTCTATATTTACATTAGCAAAAGCACCTTTTAATAAGGTACATACCCATCGATAGCAGTAACTAGGAACTATGTAATCAATTGTCTGCTGACCAAGAAATAGTAGAAGTCAAAAGGTTTAAAAAGAAATCAGGGGAAGAGATGGTACCCATTACTGCTATCTCGTAACATTTGTAGGGACCTCGCTGCCACAATACATATATCTCGATAACTGGAGATATAAAGTATCAGAATATATCCCATTAGTTTTGCAGTGCTATCGTTGCATGAAATTCAATCATGTAGCGAAAGCCTGCCGAAGTGAGCAGGAATATTCACGGTGTGCTGGATCTCATACTTATAAAGAATGTAAGGAAGATGCTCAACTAAAATGCATAAATTGTGGGGGAACACATTTAGCTATATCTATGGATTGCCTTTTTAAACAAAACAAGATTGTCAATAAACGATCATATGTAAATGTAGCAAAATTAAATAATGCAAATTATCCAGCTTTGAGTCATTCAACATCAACAGTCATTCCATCTGCCTCTATAACTAGAAAGACTCCAATAAGTATTCAGAGTACCACAATTATTAATAATATACCAAGTCTAGCTAGAGTGAACACCTGCTCAAAATACGAGTAGTAATCCCATGAGCAAATTCAAAGATCATATAATTAATGATGAGAATTTAATTAATATAATAGTAAAAACATTAATCTCTCAAGGGAATTCCAAGTCAGCTACCACTGTTTCCCACATAAAGGAAGCTTTTTTTAAAGAATTGCAAAATGTAATGGGAAATCTCAGGATAGCCCTACATAATATTCAAAGCATAAAAAGTAAAAAACCAATGCTGAAAAAGTTTTTAATGGAAAATAATATAGACATACATTACATACATTTAGAAGTCGTCAGTGACATGACTTCCCAAGCCTTTAAGTGCTTTACAGCGAGGAGAGGCCTGTGGTGAGATGTGGGTGGTGGTGGATGTCGAACTAGGGTGACGTAGTGTTGGTTATGGAAGATGATATTCCACCTGCAAGATGGCTCTACCGAAAAGCATACTGGCTCGGACAAAATCGCAAGAGTGGTTAACTTGCGCTGTAAACATTCTATGATTAAAAGACCTGTGTCGAAGTAAATTGTACTTTCTATCATCTCATAAATAAGTAGCATTATCTTGTTAATTTTAAGGATTAATTAATTGTTGGTTAAGTTACTATGTAAGTTTAACATTAAGAGTTTATGTTCCTTTGCTGTTTATTCAAAATAGTTTATTTCAAATAAACCTTAAAGGTACTTTTGAATTGTAAAACAAAAATTATGACTCTAGTTGCAAATTCGCAAGCGTCAGTAGATCTCAATGGAGAAGAATTTGCAAGAAACTCCACGGACACTCTTTTTCTTCAGTTTCAATTTCAAGTTTTTGGTTACATCATTCTTGTTGAAAAAAAAATACATAAATGTGAGAACGATGCAAAAAGACGTGCACGTAAAAACGTCTAGAGTAACAAACAATTTCAACATAAAAATGCAATAACAGGCCGAGGCAGCTAAGTTATGACCAATCCCAAATGATGGCGCCCGTTCACGAACAAGACGCATGGATCGGCACCACTCAGCTCAACCATCATGAAGGGAACCGAATGATTCAACACTTGTGCCACCATCAGAGAGAAATTAGAGAGAGCATGACACACTCAAATGCCAGGGCACACAGAAGTCAACGAACGACACATAGGTACAGTGAATGGTAGATTTACAGACGGAACATAGCACTCACACATGTGCTGTACAGTTATATAATACTAAAAGAAATTGAGTTTATACAATACAAATATATTCATACAGTCTTCAGCAGGTCCAACAATACTTCAAAACTTTTCTGCCCATCACTAATTGTTCTTGCGCCCTAATGGCTGCGATTATGATGTTTCTTTGTAGGTTAGTTGTTATTTTTGTTGTTCACATACAGTCCACTTTTTTTGTTTTCACATCCCACCAAATGTTGTGTTTTGTTTCATGGTGGGCGGTCAATTAAATTTCTAGTTAGATTTAAACCAAGTTCTGACATTCTGACCATGGTGGGCGGGATGTTCGATCGCAAGTTTTACCCAACGCTCGATAGATGTCGTTGTACCATTTCTGTATTTTCCTAATCACGCAGTTAAGAATCTCCGCGCTATATCTACAAAGATTATAACAACATATTTTTATGTATTTGCTTTGGAAAGAAGTTGTTTCATTTATACTACAGTCCTCGGTCAGTTGTCGAGTGCCGATCACCCAGAGTGTACACGAATATGTTTTGTTAAATCACCCTTTTGTGAAAAACTATGCTGACATATTTCACATTTGTAAGGTTTTTTCCCAGTATGTACACGAATATGTTTTGTTAATATATTCTTATCTGAAAAACTACGGTGACATATTTCACATATTTAAGGTTTTTCCCCAGTGTGTACACGAATATGTCTTGTTAAATGACTCTTGACTGAAAAACCACGGTGACATATTTCACATTTGTAAGGTTTTTCCCCAGTGTGTACACGAATATGATTATTTAAATTACCCTTTTCTGAAAAACTACGCAGACATATTTCACATTTGTAAGGTTTATCCCCAGTGTGTACACGAATATGTCTCGTTAAATCACCCTTATTTGAAAAACTACGCTGACATATTTCACATTTGTATGGTTTTTCCCCCGTGTGTACACGAATATGTCCTGTTAAATTACTCTGTTGCGTAAAACTACGCTGACAAATATCACATTTGTAAGGTTTTTCCAACGTGTGTACACGAATATGATATTTTAAATGATTCTTTCGTGAAAAATTACGCTGACAAATATCACATTTGTAAGGTTTTGCCACCGGCTGTACACGAATATGATTGATTAAATGACTTTTCCCTGAAAAACTACTCTGACATATTTCAAATTTGTTTGGTTTACCATTTATACATAATTTTGGATATTTATTTATATCAGTACTGTCTTTAACTTTGTCATTATTATTACGGCAATTTAATTGCACAGAAGTATTATTAATACTTTTACTAACGCTGGGTATAATATTCTTCGAGTGCGGTTGTTCAGTTTTCTTTTGCTGGGCTGTAATTGTATCTTCTAGTTTTTTTCTTCGAATGTCTATTTTTGGTTTCTTTGCAACGGTTGCCCCTGTAATTATAAACATGATTGTTGCAATGAAAAATTCAATCCATGTCTGCCTTAGATGTAACTTTGTACTAGGATATTTGCATTGTGATCACATTAAACAATTCGATCTTGTAAAATGCAAGTTTCAAAAGTTTTACAGAAAGAAGATTAGGGATAAAGTGTTGTTAATAATGTATTATGCAAACATGATATGATTGTTGTGAAGTAACTTATATTTTGTGCTGTATTAACCAATGTATTTTTTTTCATGTCGTGTAAATGAATACGGTCCAATCTAGAAGGAATTTGCGATCCGCGCTGGGCATCGAAATAAACTAAATAGGATTAATTATTTGAACGATTTATCTGTATATGTTTTGATTAAATTAAATACTCCTCTGTCTTGTCTTTATTTACAAAGTAGGATTAACTTTTGGAATCGCAGACAAAGTCCAAATACAAATCCATAAGGACTAAGTTAGAAACAGTCAAATATTAACAGAAAGAGTCTTTGTTAAGCCCCTAAGGTTAATAAATGCTATGAAAGCATAGTTGTCATTTTGAGAAATGGTTTGACACGTAGTGCCATAGATAACACAAAAAAGCACAGTGTCCAAAGTAAAGCATAGTTGTCATTATAAGAATAGATTTGGCACGTAGTGCTATAGACAACACAATAAAGCACAGTGGTCATCACACCATAATTAGATTTAATTATACTCTGCGCCGTTTTAGCCACAAATTTGTTAGGCCGGACCATAGATAAGAGAATTAAAGTCCATTCCAGATATTTATAAAATTGGAAAATAAGTGATCTAAGGCTAGTTATACATGTAAATAAATTAAAATCGTTTAATGTAGATATAGAGCTAGTATAGATATATGTAAACAGGTTAAGGTTTTATAACGTCTAGGGTGACTGTATAGTAAAAGGCCCGTTGCTAAATTTAAGAAAAATAAAGGAATTAGGGATGGGAAATTAGGAAAAATGTATCGATACTTTTCTTGTCGAGATTTTCAAATAGCTTCGATATATTTAATTAAATGCATTTTCTCCGTTGCATGTGCTGATATGCTGATGAGTTGTATGCCGCTGGGCGAAGAAGAGGCTGGCAACATTAACAGTGCATAGAAAAAACGTCGATTTATATAGTAAGCAAGTTCGTATAGTTAGAACTACAACCAGTGCACCTTTATTCAAGATGAAATACAATTTCTCTTTGGTGGAAGAAGACGAATGGTTGTAACTAAAACCGACTTTGCTAACCGGGCATAGCCTTTGCAAAGGATGTCGAGTTGACACCATTGGTCCAGTTAATAACTGTTGTTTAAAAAAAGTAAATCTGTATATATAAAACCTTAATCCCTATTTTCCTTGGTCATGGCGTCACGCGTGAACGTCTGGACCGATTTCGCTTATACTTTTTTGTTGTGTTTGTTATTGTAAGGAGAAGGAACTTATGAAAAAAAAAATAAGAATAAAAAAAATCGTACCTTACCTACATAGGTAGGGTAGGTAAGGTAAGGTAGGGTACGGTAGGTAGGGTAGGTAGGGTATGTAAGGTACAGAGGGTAGGTAGGGTAAGTAGGGTTAGGTAGGGTAGATGAATGTTTGATGTTTTTTTGCCAAAACAAAGTTTGCCGGGTCAGCTACCTGTAGTGCATGATACTAAAGACCGCAGGGAAGTATGGCAGAGTAAGGAGCTTCACGGACCCTTTTCCGGGCTCTACATGGGCCCGATGTTGATCAATCAGCGACCGTAGCCTGGCTGCGTTTCGGTGACCGAAGGTTTTGTCTCTGCAACTCTTTGGGGAAACCGAAGGTTTTGTCTGTGCAATTATGGACGAAGTTATCATGACGAATAACTACCGGAGATTTATTGTGAAGGATGGCACGGTTGACACCTGTCGGGGATGTCACCGCCCGGGTGAATCGATCCGCCACATTATCACTGGTTGTTCTCGTCTAGCTAACGAAGAGTATTTGCATAGGCAGAACCTTGTACGTCGTAGCCAGGATTATCCATCAGCAACTTGCTCTTAAATACACTCTTGTGGCATCGGAGGTACCGTACTACACGTATGTGCTCGACCCAGTTCTCGATGATGGCAGTATCACATTGTACTGGGATCGGTCCATCATCACTGACAGGACTTTGGCCTGACATTATGGTGGTGGACCGAATCGAGAGGCGTGCAATGATTGTTGACATTACCGTCCCGCATGACGGGAACCTCGTGAAAGCCGAGAAAGATAAGCAAATCAAGTATCTTGACTTGGCTCGCGAGGTTGTCGACATGTGGGATGTGGACACAGCGATCATTGTACCGATCGTGTCGGCCAATAGCTTAATAGCCACGAGCCTCGACCAACATCTTAGGAGGCTCTCGTTAGGCGGCTAGGTCAAGGGCCTGATCCAGAAAGCAGTATTGCTGGACACGGCTCGTAATTTTAGGAGGTTCCTCTCTCTAGAACCCTGACCGCCGGTAGCTTGGACCCAGTTCCCAATACCGGTGAGCCTCTATTTTTTATATTTTTAATGTTTTTTGCGTTTGTATGTTTTATAAAAATATTTAAAACTGTATTTAATAAGAAACTAGTTAAATAAAGGACATACCTAATAATAACGATTATTGGTTCAAATATGTTATGTTAACAATATGAACACTCACTTAAACTAGGTTATGGTACCCGTGCTATAAGCAACAGTAACAATTCGTGGTTGATCTATTTACTCAAAAACAAATTATTGTGCAACAATCCGTTATTATCATAAATTAGTTAAAGTACATATCCGGTAATTCGTTTGTCATGACTTAAGCCTTCCCCTTATAAGGATCGTACCTCAATTGTAAATTGACTCATCCGTTAGGTAAATGTTCGGGTTAGGATAATGTAACCTTTCAAAACTTAGAATAGAAGAACGTCATATGATTCTGCGCGTATATACGCTTCGAGAATAGGTAGCTCATGTGAGGACTCTGCCTATATAAAAGGGAAACTCCTTGCCTATAATAAGACTGGCAACAGATAACTTAGTTTTGAACGGGAATTGAAATTCGAAAATAAATAAATAGGTGAAGATGTTTTTGCTAGGCTTTGATTGTCAATTCTAGAGAAGCCGTCTAAAGACAGGCATGTTGTTGAAATAATATATGATATGAAAGTAATTTATGCTTTTAAATTAGCTCCCTGAGCTACCCTCCTCGCAGTAGTGCCCCGCTTCTTGGTCTCGTCTTGGCGGGGACAAGGTAGTGATATGCAGAGTTACTTACTTATTGTCTTGTTAGCTTTTCGTTTCTTCTTGGACACTTCTTGTTCTTCTTCCATCGCATTTCTAATTTCCATCAAAGATACGTCATCTTCTGATTCAGAATGTTCATGGTCTAACTCTGTGAAGAAACAAAAACAGTCAAGAGCAATCAATTTTTTAGCCTCAGTGGTGTTTATTTTCAACCGACTTCAAAGAGGAGGAGGTTCTCAATTCAACTGTATGTTTTTGTATGTTTGTTACGCGATTACTCCGCCAGTTATGAACCGATTTTAATGATTCTTTAGTTATTTTTCGCTTTGCAGTGTTTATTTATTTATTGCACATAGATATTTCTTTTTTTCTTGCTGACCAAAATCAATTAAAAATAATCTCATAATCATCATCATAATATCTTTAATTAAAATTAAGAACATACCAGCTGGATTTTCATCATCTTGCCCCTCACAAACATCGGGTAATTCTTCTTTGATGACATAGTTTTCTGTTTGATATTCATCAGGAATACTGAAGTATTCTGTTGGACTTATAATGTACCCACTGAACTCTAACTGGTCACGGTTTAGTAGAGGTTTTGTCTGTAAAAGGTTGTTATCAGTATTAGCTCAAATATACAGAAACAAGCACAAAATACCTGTCCACCATCATAGCCCAGGGCTCATTTGTGGGTTTCGGTATCCGCTTCTACAACAAGCTGGGGTAGCTTCTTTATTCTTGACTTTCTTTTGAATGCATTGCAAGTTTAAGTTAAATCAAACTTTATTTGAAGGCATACTATTCTATCAGCAACTATTTACACGATAAGGACGGTTGGTCGCTGTGTTGAACACAAGATAATGTTCACTAAGTGCTGGCGGTCTGCCTTATTCGAGTGAATGACTTCTTATTTCTCATAGTGTGCTGTAACTTTCATAACATAGAAAAAGTCAAAACCCCTGTTTAGAAATTCTTGAGAGGATTTTGTTATTTAAAGTGTAAAAGACACAATCAAAGTGTATAGGGTTACTGGTTCCATAAGGCAGGGGTTCTTAAACTTTAAAGATGACGGAAAACCAAACTAATACCTTTTATTTTATGGAACCCCATATAAAATGATGACAAATCAACACAGGAATTTTTAAAAGAACATTTTTTTTAAGAAATTGGTAATATAATTGAAACACATTATCCTTAACTTAAAGTTTTAATGTGAAGAATGAAATTGTTTTACTGTTTTTTGAATAATTGTTTTATAGTTCGGTATTATATCCGACATCATCATCATCATCAGCCTTATAATGTTACCAAAGCTGGGACACAGGCATCCTCTCTATGAGAGAGGTTAAAGGCCTTAATCACTCATGACCTACGATACGAATTAAAAGAAACAATTGATGGTGACAACTGAGGAACGGGAAGCGGCTGGGGGACGACCCTAATAAAGAACTTGCCTATTATAGGTACAACTAAAAATTGAAAAATATAAAAATATTTAAAAAAAAATACTACCGACTTCCAAAGAAAATAACTTTCTTTTTGGATGTCGGTGTCAAATTCAGATTCATTTATTTGCCAGAATGTTGGTTTACAAACTATGATCTTAAATCGTGCAAAACGAAAAAAACATTTTCACTTTGTAGTTGTACCTAATAAGTCTTTTTTATATTTTCGTTTCGGTGTGGGTGTTCTAGAAGGCGCGCAGCAAATCTGTCCTTACTTTTTTCGTATGAAGTCGATATTTTTCTCACTAGAGTAAATAGTATTCTGTGCAGCGAACGCTCGATCTAGATAGGTAGAAAGGTAAGTAAGGTAGGTAAGTAGGATAGGTACAGCTAAATAGGTAAGTAGGGTAGGATACAGTTAAAGGGAGCGAAGCCGCGGGCACAGCTAGTAATAAATAATTTTGGCGGAACTCTGATGACTATTTTACGGAACCCTGTTTGGGAATCCCTGCCATAAGGTACAGAGTTCGTGCCGCGATGCGAGACCGACACACGCGACGCCACTCGATCTGTAGCGAGACCGCCTAGCTGTCTTGGCTGTGTCTCGGTTTCGCTCGCGAACTCGCGCCCATACAAAGCCCAAGCGAACGACAAGTAGTATCGCGCCTTGCCTGCCTCGGGGGCGCGGCGCATCCTCGCACCATAGGGGTTGGTCCAGTCAGTTAACGGTGTATCATGAACTGAGTTCCTTAGGGTTAATTAGATCTTTACTTCACTATCCGCCAAAGTTGGTTGTGACATCAGTTACGGCTTTAGTCATAAAATGTACATACTGTAACAAACTAATTCAAACTCTGATAGATGTACGGTGAAAACTTGTTCAATACAGTCAATCCCCACCTCATAGCCCTCTTTCAACATCTGAGCAAACAGCTTCTTAGCTTCCAAACATTTTCTCTGCAATCGGCAGCATTGCTGCAGCTTAGTGCAGCAGAAGAAACAAGCGAGCATTGGTCTTCTCTCTTCAGTACAAAACTGCAATAAAACAAGAGAAAACTTATTGTTTATTTTTGATTAACACTGAAAGTAATATTGTGGTAAATAAATTGTATGTTCTTAAATAACATATTGTTATATTGTCCACAACAAGCCAAAAAGTTCTGGAGCGGTAGCAATGCAGTATGAGTAAGGCCCTCAATGTGGATTGTAGACAGATACATAAACTGGTGACGGTCACAGGATTTCACCGGATGAGACTAGCAAAGGACTGATAAATGTGGTGATTATTGAGAGAAGTGAGAAGTTCCAAGGGTCATTTTGGACATTTGTTTCATTTCACTAGCAGCAATCCGCATAGTGGTTAGTAGATTTAGTGTGCATGAGTGAGAAACATCCATGCTCACAACTTTCACATTTATAATATTAGTAGGCTATTTACCATGTATATTTATGTCTGATTTAGGTTTTGGGGATTGTCGAGAGCCTGGAATCCAGTGGTTCAACTATGTAAAGGTCGTCAAACTACTGAACATGTGTCAAAATTGGATACAGTGAGTATCGTCTGTCGTGAACAATGTCGAGTAACTGGTGAGACGAGTTCTGGTAGTAGTGGCGTCGTGCGCGGAAAACTAGTGAGAAAGAGGTTAGACAGATATTTCAGCTCGTAAACAACACCCTCCCGCAAAGACTTTAGTTCTCGTGATCATGGTGCTTGTAACGGTGCCAAAATATCGAGCTCTCATCCAAAACCTATATATACATGGTAAATATCCCGAAACAAATTTTAATTCTAATGATTGTGACCATGTCAGCTTAACTTATATTAGTATACTACTGACCCGCCCCAGCTTCGCCCAAGACAAATTATGCACAAAAACCTTTCTTATTTCTTAATCTTTCTATTGGTAAAACCACATGAAAAGTTCAGTAGTTTTTGAGTTTATCACGTACAGACGCGGCGGAGGAATTTATTTTATGATATGTAATGATAATACACTTACTCGAATATCCATCAGCTTCTCATATATGTCCTGCAGGTTCTTGTTGGCAACCATAGCATTCTCCACTAGACACATTCTACACATTGGCAGTTTTTCCATCTCCATAATTATAAAAATTACTGCTGACTTTTACTATCTGGCTTTTAGACAAAAGTAAATATTGTGTATGCTTCCTTCGTGAATCTAAGTAAGTCAGGCTATCTATAAAGGGCAGGCCTAGAGAGCTACACTTCCTATTATTGTATCTGCAGGTCGTAGTTACGATTCAATAATATTTACAAGAAAGAAATGATTCCAAAATTTTACGTTTTTATTTTTTGAAGCAAAGCATCCACATGGTATTTAAAACCAATTGTTATTAACATTTAATAATACCACAACTAACAATCACAACTTCACAAGTCAATTCGAGTCGCAACACACCCCTCAACTGTGATGAAACCTGAATCAAGTGTTTGTCGGGTTTAGTCAATAGTACGGACGTCAAAACAAATCACGAGCACGCCACCTGTCGGCAAATCAAGAACAACTACGCTGTGGCGCGCTTCCTCTAACGACCTGTGTGGTGGGGACACAGAATATAAGAGTTGAGTACTGACCGCCCTAGAGCTAAGACGTTGTAGAATCGGTATCGATCAGTAATATTAGTGAGCAAGATTGTAACTGTGAACTATTTAAATAAACCCAGTGTATCGAATAATTTATGTTATTTCATTTGCACGACTGTACCCACCGACCTGCCCATACACGATGTCTTAACCTAAGGGAATACATCCTGACTTCCCGATGGTTTGCATATATCGGCCAGCCTTGATGCGACATCAGAATTGGGATTCGGTCGTGCTAATGAGATCACATGTAAAAACAATGCTAGTGAAAATGGCGGTTACATTCTGGCAAAAAAATGCGGTGTCAGTTGAGAAAAAAAAAACAGTAGTGGTTCGTTTCTGCGACTACCCTCAGACTAGAATAAAAAAAAAACAGTCTAGAGCGGAGCAGCAAGGAAGCTAGCAACAACCAAGGAGCTGGACAGGTCAAGGAGGAGCGTGTGGACGTGTGGAAAGATCCATACACATGGATCTTTAAGCCAATCTGGTGAGTCGTTTTCATTTTGTTATTGACTATGGCCAAGAGTGTGCATTATTCAAAATTCTGGTTTTGTGGCGGTCAATGGATCGTCGGGGTGGCCCGTGTTAGGTTATAATTTCATGTTAGTTAGCGATGGTCAAGTTGGGTGTTGTTGAAGGGTTATTATTCTACTATCACTGGCGGTAGCCCTTGACTGGCCTTGGCTGACTATCATTGTTTGGAGGTTAGAATACCTACCTGGGCACTTGGGACATTGTAATGTGTGGTTCATGTTTTGGACAGGGTCTCTGCATTCACATTCAGTGTTCATAATAACCCATTTTGCCGTGCCGGTTTAGGTTACTACACCGGTTAATTTCCATCAAAGCTGTGTATGGTTAAGATAACCGTGTAAACAAGTACTCTCGTAGTGTTTTTCATGTTTCAGATACCATATTGTGTCGCAGTGGAGCCTCTGCTGCTGCTAGCAGTTCAGATGCTGTATGCGAAGGCTGACCTGTCAACATCTTAGAGGTTAGGAGGAACGGCAGACTAGCAGTTTGAGGTTGGGAGCGCGCAAGTTTGAAATGGAATACTCGGTGAGTCGCTTCCATGTTATTTCGATAGTGAGGTGGAAAGTTCTTTACTGAAGAGATGCTATTTCGAGTTTTAAGTGTTCATGTTTGATCACTGAATTGGTAGTGGTTATATCTAGCACTATCACTAGGTAATTAAGACACACTTGTAAAAAGCAAGTAGTTAGGTAATGAGTTTTCTATTGGCAGTATAGTTTCAAGATTTGGTTCAATACGAACCTTAGGATGAGATATCTCATAAGAAGGAGATTTTCAGTAACAAAGCCAGTTAGTAATGACGTAGGGCCATCGCAATTGTATCGAGTTAGTAACGGTACTGGTCATTTACGTGTATTCAGAACAAATCTTATGTTGCGTCACGATTTACGACCACCGTCTTCAGATCTGAATTCACTTGCTTACTTTCAAAGTAACATTAGGATAGCAGTAGATCTCGCGATCGTTTTCCTTACATAAAAACTGAGGTAGTGAGCGATAGTAAATGGTTACTGTTGATATTTAATTTTAAAGATTTTGATCCGAATTAATTCGTGAAGCTCCTTAATGTTATCAGGGTTAGTTGTTTCCCTTTTGTTAGCAGTCGGTATGTAAATCTTTGAGTAAAAAGTGCGAATCTTTTGGGAAGGATCCTCGATCACCAAGTTCCTTGAGAATTAGACATCATAGTTGATGACAGTGGTAGTGAAACCAAATTTGATTAACATGTCTACTCATGCGACAAATTCTGGACCGTCCCTCATGAGTAACATGTGGCGATGGGTCTACGAAGAGGTGTCGTTGAGTTTGCATTGCCTTTGAATTATGGTAAAGATTAACGGAAATGTTACAATTACTTTATTTAGTTGTTGATCGTCGGATCTTTTTCTAATCAAGTATTGTGTGGGAAACTCTAGTGTGAAAACTAAATGGGACCTTTATTAAGTCCGCGATAGGTTATTATGACAGGACAGTGATAGTTATACAATGAAAGCTTTAAATAGGAACGCTTAGGACCTACAAGTATGCACGCGGTAGGTTAGGGAAGATGCCAACGGGTCATGTACCAGTCGATGTTGATGTTAAAGGAATTTTGATGATGATGAGCAAGCTTAAAGTGTCTAGTAATTCAGTCTATCGAATGTATTATGATTGACCGTACCAGTGGATTCTGGTGGAGGTCGGGGTCTAGAGACCGTTGTGAGAGCAATACAATTGCTGGTCGGCTAGAGGGCCGTGGCATTGAAGATTTTACTCGAGGGTTTCTTTAAGCTTGACAGTTTTTGCAGCTGTTGCAGTTTTTTAAAGTTGGTTTGGATCGATTTGTGGTACATGGCCCAGGGTAATGATTCAGTTAAAGAGTAGAGTTCTAAAATTTCCCTATTTTCACGAACCCAATGATCTATTTTGGTCAGATGTAGCCGAGCGTTGTGTGGCAGCTGTTGACCTGTGTGGCAACTGTGAGCCTGTGTGTCAACTGAAGGCCTGTATGGCACCTGTAAGTCTGTGTGACACTATGTCTGGTGTGAATGTTCATGTTTATGTTAGAGACCTTGCAGAAGGTTCATTTTGAGTTATGACGTTGAAAGAAGGTAAACTCACATAGTTACGCCAGAGGTGAGGTCACCATGTTAATGTTGATGACGTTCGAATCGTCAAGCCCTCATTACGATAATTTAAATAATTTTGGTATTCTAATTTTGATTAACAGAATTTATAAAATTGCTAATAAAAATTTAAGGGTAGTAAAATTTAAGTAAGTACCTAAAGGGCAAGAAGGTTATTTGGAAATTTGCGAAAATGATGGTGATGATGATGATGAATGGACCGTGACGGCAGATGATGAGTTCGGTATGTCTTTTGTACCTGTAATTAATAATACGCCCTCGGAGTCGGAGGAAACATTTTCCATATGCTCTCGCACCTTAAGTGTAGATAATTCCGAAGCTATAATAGAATCTTTGGAATGATCAATTAGTATGTGGTCTTTTCTACTTTTGTGGAAGATGATCATTTTTGTAAATGGGATGTCAAGATCACTCCTGCTGTTGTGGGTGTTGATCTGTGATGCGCTGTAGGAGTCTCACCTGCTTTAGTGGGTGACGATTCAGACCAGCTTGATTGTAACTGCGCTGTAGGAGTGTCACCTGCTTTAGTGGATGACGATTCAGACCAGCTTGACTGTAACTGCGCTGTAGGAGTCTCACCTGCTTTAGTGGGTGACGATTCAGACCAGCTTGACTGTAACTGCGCTGTAGGAGTCTCACCTGCTTAAGTGGGTGACGATTCAGACCAGCTTGACTGTAACTGCGCTGTAGGAGTCTCACCAGCTTTAGTGGGTGACGATTCAGACCAGCTTGACTGTAACTGCGCTGTAGGAGTCTCACCTGCTTTAGTGGGTGACGATTCAGACCAGCTTGACTGTAACTGCGCTGTAGGAGTCTCACCTGCTTTAGTGGGTGACGATTCAGACCAGCTTGACTGTAACTGCGCTGTAGGAGTCTCACCTGCTTTAGTGGGTGACGATTCAGACCAGCTTGACTGTAACTGCGCTGTAGGAGTCTCACCTGCTTTAGTGGGTGACGATTCAGACCAGCTTGACTGTAACTGCGCTGTAGGAGTCTCACCTGCTTTAGTGGGTGACGATTCAGACCAGCTTGATTGTAACTGTAGGGGTTTTCTGTTGTAAAGAAATACCTAGACCAGTGATCCTTTCGAGGTGCTGCAGGAATCTCACCTGCATTGGTGGGTGACGATTTAGACCAGCTTGATTGTAACTGTAGTGGTTTTCTGTTGTAAAGAAATACCTAGACCAGTGATCCTTTCGATATGTAACTATGCAAAATGTTTCCTCACTCACCTAGAGTATGAGTCAGGATTGGACGAGCGAATACTGTGTGGAGATTTTGTGTGTTTCAGAAAACTTCCCTTGTATGATGGGAGACTGGTAGAACGGAGTGGATTAAGAACGTGTAGCGCAACACGACATGAGATGGCATGGAGCAAGGACAAGAAGATAATGCCTGCGGGTGATAGATTTGGGGAGTCTGTCACCTGAGAGAGGCCCGAGAAGGCGACGTGCTGTGTTCCACGCTCGCCTCTCAATAGGAATTACGGCCTAGAGAACACCATGTGGTTTTAGTCAGTAAGAGTCTGACAGACCCCTCAGCTTTCCCCAAGGGCTGAGGACATCCATTGAGGATTTCCACATGATTCGATACACTGTTAAAACCTGACAATGAGGAACAGACGAGGACGCCTGTATTGCAGGATGGCCGTGTCGGGTTTAGTCAATAGTACGGACGTCAAAACAAATCACGAACACGCCACCTGTCGGCAAATCAAGAACAACTACGCTGTGGCGCGCTTCCTCTAACGACCTGTGTGGTGGGGACACAGAATATAAGAGTTGAGTACTGACCGCCCTAGAGCTAAGACGTTGTAGAATCGGTATCGATCAGTAATATTAGTGAGCAAGATTGTAACTGTGAACTATTTAAATAAACCCAGTGTATCGAATAATTTATGTTATTTCATTTGCACGACTGTACCCACCGACCTGCCCATACACGATGTCTTAACCTAAGGGAATACATCCTGACTTCCCGATGGTTTGCATCTATCGGCCAGCCTTGATGCGACATGTTTAATAGAAAATCAATTGTTTCCTAATTACCACAGACAGTCTACAGTTTTTTGTGATTTCTGTGAATTCTGTGAATCAAATCAAACTCTCCAAAACTCCAAACTTACAATTATTTGACATTGACAATTGACAGGTCAAAAACTTGTTTTTTGTTGCCCTTCGGGCTGGCTGTAGTCTTTCAACCATACTGCCTACTCTTTCGTAGGTATTTTTTTTCTTACCTAATAGATTTAGAAATCATGTTTTTCGTTTTTTTTAAATCATGTTGTAGTAATTTTAAGTTAGTCTTCGATTAGTAGTTAATATCTTGTTCTTACACAATTCCGTTTTTTTATTTTATTATATTTATTTATTTAAGGAAAAACAAACAGTAGCTCAATAAAACATAGGTCATAATATCTTAAATATAACATTTAAACAATTATGCTACCCACTACGTTCTCCACAGATTACAATTATAAGTATTTAAAACTAGCTAGTAACACAGACACAATACCTATTTAATACAACAGTCATTGTCCCAGAACTCTTTAACTGGATTCTTAAATTTATAAAAGGAAAAAAAAATTGAAATTTTTACAAGTAAATTTGTTAAAGTAGATTTGTGTGCGTACATTATTAGACATAAAAAAATTATAAATTACTTTGCTGGTTCTGTAGGGTTGCTTGGATTTGCTTCTTAAATGCATTTATACTATGTTTTTAATTTTTATATGTCAATTCCAGGGTAAGCGTCAATTCCATTTTATGTCATCATTTAATGTACAGTCCTACCAACTTAAGACGGAACCACACTTACGTGGCGTGGCGTGTCGTGGCGCCTTCCGACGCAGTTGAGTTTTGTAGCAAAACTCGTTCCGTCATAACGCAACGAGTTTTGCTACAAAACTCGTTGCGTTATGACGTAGGCTGGAACAGAGTCGTTTGATTGGTGGATCCCGCGCCACGCCATGCCACGACACGTAAGTGTGGTTCCGACTTTATCTGTGAACTGAAAGAGGACGGCACCGTCGATTCAGTGTTGCTAATTAATATAAGGTGCCCAAAATTGAGTAAGTTTTCAAAAAGGAAATTTCACATTAGACATATTCGTTTAATAAGAATTACAGTTTTTATAAATTAAAAACAATGCTACCTATATAAAAATAATAAAATAAATAAAAAGAAATTGATAATTTACAGTTACGTAGGTACGCTAACAGTTTAGTCTCCCAGCAATAAACAATGGCTTTATCTAAAAAGTAATCCAATGAAGTGGAAATTCAGCAGATAAAATGTTCCACGGGGGGGATACAACTTTCATTTAATGCGAAGTTCAGGAGGTACCAACCCTGCAAGAGGTACCTGGATGTCTAGAATTTAGTTATGACCGTACCGAACCCATAACACCAGACTTAGCTCTCAAAGCTGATATTTCATTACGCAAGAACCTTCCGATTGGATTGAGATTTTTTAAAACGAAATCCCACCTTGTGAAGCAGCTTTCGCAGACTTTCTCGCTGTCAGGTGTAATGTTATATATGATATTTCTGTCTTTAAGACCTCTAGAAGCTTTTTAACAGTAGGGTCCTCTTTTTTAGCAGAATAAAATTCATGTACTTTCCTCCGTATAACTCCCATGTCAAAATCATCAACATGCACAAATCCAGTTTCACGTTTTCTCTCCTTGCCCGGTGTCCGAATTTTTGTACCAGTTTCTTCTGCTGCATGCCCTTCCTAAACTATTTTTGAAATTAGTCCTTGACTCACACCTGAAATGTAAGAGAATAAAATAAATGTTAGTACAAATTTGAAATCTGGCAGGTTAGTTTGCTCACTCACTTAGCAGATTACCTAATAGATGTACGTTACCGTTACGCTAACCTGCAGCAAGAATAGAAACGAATATTTCGTGGACTTAAATAATAAGTTAAGCATCGGGAATTTATAACAAGAAGGTTGACAACATTAGCCTGTCGCTGCCGAAATTCGTTTGTATATTTGATTAAATGGAATAATCGGAGACCCCGCCCGAGCTTCTTTTTCAAAAAAGGTTTTAACCTTTAGAATAATGTTTTAAGAATCACTTTTAATAGCTTTACTTTTAGGCATATTTAACTTTATAAATTCAGCAATATCACGACAAAACAACCAGAGAACCCGAATGTAGTAGACACTGACAATCGAATAACATTTCAACATGACGGCCGTAGTTCCAATTTTCGGCATTTCACAGATAAGTTGGTAGGACTGTACAAATTTTTAAGAACACATCTCAAGCTATGCTACCTTTTTAAATATACAAACTTCATAAATAAGAATAAAACGGTAATATCTATAAGTTATATAGACATAGGATCAAGAAACAGAACCATTTAAATCTCATTTACGGTCTCCAATATGTATCTATACAAATATATATAAGTTGAAGCCTTCCTACGCAAATCCTGTGTGCACAGCGGGACCCTATCAGGTTTTTTACAAATTCAAAAACTTATCATTTGTGATGTTTTTTTTTAAATGTTTTATTCATGACCATAGATACAAGTCTTTCAGTCGGATACATAGATGGGTTAAACTTATATTACAATAGCTAAATACAATAATGTTATGGCACGTTTTTCACATTAAATAATAATATTAGGTTTACCTATGAAATTGGCAGACCTGCAGGTCAAGCCCCGTGGACGGCCGGAAACCAAAGTTGATAATGAAGAATTGAAGGCTATTGTGGAAGCGGATCCATCGCAAACCGCGTCCGAGTTAGCTGCAGACTGCGGTGTTAGTGATAAAACTGTTTTAATCCACTTGAAGCAAATTGGGAAGATGAAAATGCTTGAAAGGTTACCCACCTTGACAAAAAACCTCATGAATTGAGTGCAGCAAACCGACAAACGCGCGTCGACTGCTGCGTTACATTACTCAACCGGCTCAATAATGAAGGGATTTTAAATCGAATCATTACCTGTGATGAAAAGTGGATCCTGTACAATATCGGAAACGCTAATCGCAATGGCTGAACCCTGGCGAAATAGCCAAATCCTGCCCCAAGCGAAAATTGACTCAAAAAAAATTACTTGTGAGCATTTGGTGGACTAGTGCCGGTGTCGTTCACTACAGCTTTCTTAAATCTGGCCAGACGATTACGGCGGAAGTCAATTGTCAGCAACTGCAAACCATCATGGAAAATCTAGCTGCTAAACAGCCAAGGCTGGTCAATCGCTCTAGGCCACTGCTGCTTCAGGACAACGCTAGACCACACACTGCACAACAGACAGCTACCAAATTAGAGGAGCTTCAATTGGAATGTCTAAGACATCCACCGTACTCCCCGTACCTTGCTCCAACCGATTACCATTTTTTTCGAAATTTGGATAACTTCTAGCAAGGGAAAAAAATCAACTCCGATGGGGCAGTCCAATGTAGAGATGGGTCGTACTGGGTGAATTTTGGACTAGGTGCACCTAGTCCAAGTCCGTACAAATACTCGATCCAAATACCTGTTCCACCTAGTCCTTGAAATTTGCATAAAAGGGCTGCACTAAAAGTATCGGGAATGGAATATTTCCACTGTTCCTATCATATTAAAATCTTTTTAATTGAAAACTCCTTGGTTTTAAAAATCGAATACCATTTATTTATTTAATTGCCAGAACTTAAATTAAAAACTGTTGCAATGGAATGTCAAGTAGATACAGACTTAAGCTTATTTGATAGATTTTCTTCTTTAAATCGTTTAAAACGCACAATGGCGTATGTGTTGCGCTTTATTTCAAATACAGGAATTAAATTAAAGTCAAACCGTTCGCTCGGCGCGTTATCATCTGCGGAGTTAAATAACTCAATGATAGCTTTGTCTCGCTTGTCACAAAAGGAATCTTTTCCTTGTGAATATGAATGTTTAAAAAATAACTTACCAATAAAATCTAATCGTAATTTATCTGGTCTTAATTTATTCTTAGATGAAATCGACCTTATGAGAGTCGGCGGTAGAATTAAAAATTCTTTTGAGTTCGGTTTCGATAAGAAACATCCTATAGTTACTTTTATTCAAATACGAACACCAACGGTTGTTTTATTTGGTCTGCAACCAAATAAAAGGCAAAACAATAAAGGCTCAGATGGGCAACTTACCAGTAAAGAGATTAGAATCAGAGCTTCCATGTTATAGCTGCGGTGTAGACTACGCCGGACCACTGTTCATGCTTAGCCGTAAAGGGAGAGGAGCTAAATTGGAAAAATGTTACATTTGTCTGTTTATGTTTTTCAACAAAGGCCATTCATTTGGAATTAGTCACTAGTCATGCTACCGAAGCCTATATACTCGCTTTAAAAAGGTTCATGTCTAGACGAGGCAAACCTGCAGAGATATTCTCTGATAATGGGAAAACCTTCGTAGGAGCTGCAAGGGAATTTAGTTCATTCTTAAATAATAACTATAATTCTATCATTAATTATACAGCTAATGAAAGCATTAGGTCCTCATTCATTCCGCCATACACGCCTCATTTCGGTGGCCTCTGGGAGGCGGGGATCAAGTCTTGCAAATACCATCTCCGTCGAGTGGTGGGTAATGCTCATTTAACTTACGAAGAGTTCAGTACAGTTTTAGCATTAATCAAGTCTATTCTGAACTCACGTCCTATATCCCCACTGTCCTCTGATCCCACCGACTCACTCCCACTGACGCCGGCGCATTTTCTCTTCTGTCGACCACTCACTGCAGCCGCCTCTGATGACTTCACCACTAAGCCAACACTACGTTTGTCTCGGTACGCAAGAGTGGAACAATTAAGACAGCACTTCTGGCAGAGATGGACGAAAGAATACATTACTGAGCTTCAGACGAGAACTAAATGGAAAAATAAAGAACAAGAGATCAAACCTAACACTCTTGTTCTTATAAAGGAGGACAACTTGCCACCACTCAAGTGGCGCCTCGGCAGAGTCACGAGCACCTTCACTGGAATCGATGGCATCTCCAGAGTCGCTGACATCAAAACAGCGACTGGGCTGATCCGACGAGCTTACACAAAGCTATGTCCATTACTACCCGATGATGATGTCGGATGTTCCTGAGCAACTTCGTGGCACCACTGCACTCCATTGGAAGCGGGTGCTTCCAAGGCGGGGGCCATGTTCACGCGTCTACGTCGCGACACTACAACAGCTGACAGCAGGCGAACGCGGGGATAGCAAGCTCGAGGGAGCGGGGGCAGGAAAGTACAGCGCGCGCGCGTCGCCGCCGCCGCGCTGGACGAGGCACTCGGCATCGACAGCGCGCAGTATTATCTTATCTTATCTTATGGAGGGGCCGAGAACTAACTCGGACACTTCGACCCATTGGGATCTATTGTGGTCCCCTAGATACTTTACTCCTCCCCAATCTCGTTGAAAACTCTTTTCATGAGTTTTACAACGAGACTAGGTGATATGAGCCTATAGTCTTCCGGTTTTGGATATCCAACCCCTAGGAGACTCATTCGCTTACCAGCCAGTGCATCGCATGTGCACAGAAGGTGCTCCATGCGTTCCGTATGTTCCCCACACAACCTGCACATGGGTGTCGCGGCCAGACCCATCTTCATGAGCATGTCGTTGGTTCCAAAGTGCCCAGTAAAGGCCCCAAGCAGGTAGCGGATTTGCCCCCTGCTCATATTCCAAATGCATTTCCGGGCTTTGAAAGTAGAGCCTAGAAATTTCTTTGAGTGTTGTAGACCGGTACTAGACAGCCAATATGTTCGTTGTCTGTGATCTGCAAACTCCCTAAATGCGGCTTTTACGAGACACGTCGAAATGCCTACACATGGTTCTGGGCCTACAAAATCATTTGCTGAGCCCTCTCTTGCCAGTTCATCTGCCACTTCGTTACCATGGATTCCTTTGTGCCCAGGGACCCATATCAGTCTTACCCTGTTATGCTTCCCAAGCCTGTTTAGGGTCCGGATAGCATCCAGAACAAGTCCGGAGTCCACTTTGTAGGATGCCATGGCTTTGAGTGCAGCCTGACTGTCACTAAGAATATATATGGATTTACCTCTGGTGCCTCTTATCTATATTATCTTGAGCACAGGTTATTATGGCATATGTTTCTGCTTGGAATACAGTTGCCATCTTACCTAAGCTTTTGCTACATTTGTAACCTTTTGCGAATATTCCCGCTCCTGTACCTGATTCCATTTTGGATAAGCGCACAGTATTAGTCGCTTCATCATATCTACTTACCTCATATGAAGTGCAATATGCATTTGTTTTGCGGTAGGTGAAAATAATAAAAGAAATCGCTGCCGCCAATTTCACACCCAATAAATGAGAATTGTGAATAATAAGGTATTGACTAAATTAAGATGTGTTGATTTAATATCTTGGCACCGTGCTCCACGTAGTACAAACATAAGAAGACATAGTTTACACTATAGCTGGCAATACACTCCCTGGAGTACATAGATTTTCGCGAAAACTGTTTTTTTTTCAGTCCTCTGGGATTACAATAAACCAGGAAATAACAAAAAATAAATTCATTTGCCAATCCAAGGGTTGTGTACAAGACTATTACAAATTAGTCTCAGTCCCATATTTTGAATTACATCTAATTTTCGTAACAAGCAGCTATAGGCATTCATATAAGCTAAAGTGCTGTAATCAAAATGGCTTCTCAATATACTTTTAACTCATAACTTTGTGGTCAGATCATTACAGCATACTCATAAGTCATAACTTAATATAAACTAGCTAACTACTACTAATATAACTTAGTATAAATGTACAAATTAAAGAAGACAAGATTGAATTAGTAAACAAAGTTAAATTTTTAGGGATAAACATAGACGTGTATTTAAACTGGAAACAGGAGTTGGCTGCTATTGACTCTTCCATTTCATCAGCGTGCTATGCACTTAGGAGCCTTAGAGATATTTTGGATCTAAAGCAACTCAAGGCCGTATATCACGCACTGATAGAATCTAGAATAAGATATAGCGTCATGTTTTGGGGTAATAGCTATAGTTATAACTGTCAGAAGGCATTTGTCTTACAGAAACGTGCCATAAGGACTATAGTCAGGATCTCACAAAGAGACTCATGCAGAGAACATTTTAAAGAACTGAAAATATTGACAGTACCAAGCCTATACATATTGGTAATCCTATCTCACTTTGCTAAGTATATCTATCAATATGAATCACAAGAGGAACGTAAAATTAGAGAAAGCACCAGAAGGAAGGAATTCAAACACAAATGTCACCAAATTTCAATATAGCTAAACATTGCTACCAATACCAAGCGGTGGAAATATTTAACAGGTTACCGACTGAGTTAAAGTTATTAATTTATAGTTTGCACTTATTTAAAATTAAATTAAAAGCCTTCTTGTTAGAAAAATGTTTGTACTCGGTGTCAGAATTTATGTCAGTTAATGATAAATAGATACTTGCTGTTAGAAATAGCAGTAACAGTTTTTTTTAATAAAGCTTGACATTATTTCTTTTGACATATTTAATTAATTTGAACTCACAATGTTTTTGTGACTTAAATTTGATGAAACATGACATTACATTTTTTTTTTTTTTTTTTTTTTTTTTTTGACGTATATTGCTTTACCTTGATGTTTATTACTTATGACATATATCGTATTAATTTGGAATTATATCTTCTTGTAATATATATTGTATTAACTTGACATTATAATTTTTTGTGACATATATTAGTTTACCTCGATTATTACTTGTGACATTTTCGTATTAATTTGAAATTATAATTTTCATGTAACATGTAATTGAAATTATAATTATATCTAATGATTTAATTTACTTTCAATTGTAACATAATAATTCTATTTTTTTTGTTATTATAATTATGTAATGTTCGACACAATGTAAATTGTTTGAGAATAAATAAATGAAATGAAATGAAAACTTTGTGGTCAGATCCCCTAAAACTGCCTGCTAAATGCCTCAAAAGATTAATACCATTCAGTGCTTTGTTACTAATATGTTTAATATGTTCATCAAATTTTAATTTATCATCAATAATGACGCCTTGAAATTTATGTTGCTTAGCAACAGGAATTCCTGCATTATTGTATGAAATTTTAACATTGCTGAGTATTTAATTTTTACTGATAATTAAAACTGTACTCTTTTCTGCTAATTTAAGTATATGTATTATGGTAATAGCTGTATAATTGAGACAAGGCAATGATAGTCTAGTAAACAGATATGTTATGAGCGCGCACATTGTGAAGACTCGAATACGTCCTAATTGGGACGTAGTCTTTAGTCTATGTCACGCATGGTCACGAAGACAGAAGAGCGATACGCTTTGTTGAAACAAAAACAAAATTTAAAAAAATGCCATCCTGTGTTTGGAAAGTGTACCAATTATGATACCAAAGTACATAAAACAGAAGGGATCTCATACCATATGTAAGTACGCAATACACCTCTATTTACTAATTTATTTATTTTATTTCCTAATATTCTGATAATTGGAGGTTAGAAAAAGAAAAAACATTGGTGGTCAGAATAATGTTTGTTTACATTCACACGCAAGTGACAAACACTAGCTGTCTCTTTTTTTCTTGTTGGTTTTATCAAGCCATCCCTTTCGACTTGTAGTGAAATGACAGATGAATGAAAAGTGTGTCTGTGTGCTGCCGCTGCTGTGCGGAACACTATTCAGTTGTTTTGTGAGTGTATAACGTATCTGTTTACTAGAATATCATTGGACAAAGCAAAGAGTATGTAACACTACGTTTAGGACAAAGCCTTATTGATATTAGACATTACTCTATGTTTTTATGCTGAACAAATGCAAGTCATCTGCAAATTGCTAGATATTTTACACCTGGTGCATCTACATATTTTAATATTTCAGAAGTATACAAGTTGTAAAGTAAAGGAGACAAAGTTGCTCCTTGCATTGTGCCTTTGTTAACAGTCCTGGGTCCATGTAATTTATTATTATATTTAACAAATACAGTTATATTGTTTAAAAAATAATAAAGCCACTTTAGAGTATAACCAGGTATACCAATATTGTAAGATACCTACTTGAATAGTCTTCTTTATTTACATTAGCAAAAGCACCTTTTTACCTGGAGAAGTCAGGGGAAGAGATGGTACCCATTACTACTATCTCGTAACATTTGTAGGGACCTCGCTGCCACAACACATATATCTCGATAACTGGAGATATGTAGTATTCGAATATATTCATTAATTTTGCAGTGCTATCGTTGCATGAAATTCAATCAAGTAGCGAAATCCTGCCGAAGTGAGCAGGAATGTTCACGGTGTGCTGGATCTCATAATTATAAAGAACGTAAGGAAGATGCTCAACTAAAATGCATAAATTGTGGGGGAACACATTTAGCTTTATCTATGGATTGCCTTTTTGATCAAAACAAGATTGTCAACAAACGATCATATGCAAATGTAGCAAAATTAAGTAATGCAAATTATCCAGCTTTGAGTCATCCAACATCAACAGTCACTCCATCTGCCTCTATAACTAGAAAGACTCCAATAAGTATTCAGAGTACCACAATTAATAATATACCAAGTCTAGCTAGAGTGAACACACCTGCCCAAAATACGAGTAGTAATCCCATGAGCAAATTCAAAGATATAATTAATGATGAGAATTTAATTAATATAATAGTAAAAACATTAATCTCTCAAGGGAATTCCAAGTCAGCTACCACTGTTTCCCACATAAAGGAAGCTTTTTTAAAGGATTGCAAAATGTAATGGGAAATCTCAGGATAGCCCTACATAATATAAAAAACATAAAAAGTAAAAAATCAATGCTGAAAAAGTTTTTAATGGAAAATAATATACATTACATACATTTAGAAGTCGTCAATGACTTGACTTCCCAAGCCTTTAAGCGCTTTACAGCGAGGAGAGGCCTGTGGTGAGATGTGGGTGGTGGTGGATGTCGAACTAGGGTGACGTAGTGTTGGTTATGGAAGATGATCTTCCACCTGCAAGATGGCTCTACCGAAAAGCATACTGGCTCGGAAAAAATCGCAAGAGTGGTTAACTTGAGCTGTAAACATTCTATGATTAAAAAACCTGTGTCGAAGTTAATTGTACTTTCTATCATCTCATAAATAAGTAGCATTATCTTGTTCAGTTTTAATTTGAATTAATTTTAAGGATTAATTAATTGTTGGTTAAGTTACTATGTAAGTTTAACATTAACCGTCTTATTAATAAAAATGGCGTATTCCCAGCTTACTCCGAAGTTACTCTTGGACTAGCTAATCCCGGAGTAACTAAGGATTAACATAGATCTAGCAATGTTATTAATAAACATGGAATAACCTCGGACTAACTATTCATTTCTTAGTCTTGGACTTACGCGTAAACTCTGGCAACCCAGTTGAATTTAAAAGTAAAAAGAATGAACTAGTGAATGAAAATAAGCAAGTTGAAGACATTATGTAGAAAAAAAAAACTAAAAATGACATCTGCCTTAGAGATTTCACAGTAAAGGCGAAGGAGGGAAAATTTAAATTATCTTAATAGCTTTAAACTTGCCTACCTTAACAAATATCTATTTATTAAGGTGGTTTTCAGTCAATCTTAAAACCTTAATCAAATCAGTTAAAAACAGTTTTACTGTATTCAATTCAAACAACAACAATGTCACTGGATGCATATAAATATTTAATATCCGGTTTGCTTTGATAGATCTGATGCAGAGTATACCCCTCATACTAATGTTAATAAAATACCTAGGTACTCTTAGTACCTACATCTCCTTGTCAATCCTTGAATTATTGTTTCCTGTACAGTCATTTTGTTATTATATTACCAGAATAGGAATGGATAAACAATAAAATAAGAAATGGTTGTAAATGTGCGGAAATATACATATATTATTTATAGTAAACTAAAAAATTTCATTAATAAATGCTGCCCGTGACGCATTACCTCTAATATTATTATATATTGTGTGTGTGTCACTGGTACATTGCCGTCATCTTGTGCATCTACATCCACAAATAGATCTTGTCTATGTATTGCAAATATCCGTGATTTGTAATTTCGTTGTCTAAAGCTAAACAGCTGCAAATGACCTTATTTTTTTTAATGTTTCACATAAACTAAATAAAAAATCAGAGTTTATGTAATAATTGTGGTTGAGAGAGTTTTTGGCGGGATTTTTTCGAGCGTAGTTCAGCGGTTGTTAATATTATTTGCAAATTGATTCCTAGTTGATAATGTGATATAAAATTGGTGTAGTTTTGTGTCTCAACTGTCTACGCAACTGGACAATATGTGAAATCATTGACAGAAGCAATCTCGGGATAGTGGAGCGGAGAATTTTATTGTAGTATTGACTACCTCTGCAAAGTTTACTGGGAAGGCTGACTCGGTACAATTTGCTGCCAAATACTCCAAAAAAACATTACAATCTGTTACATCCGCATTTTAATGCATACTAAAGAATTCAAGAAGGATATTATACACTGAAGACGAGGCGGTATGGTCCAAGACCTTAGCCTGCCCGAGTAGGGCGAAGGAAAAAAATTGTGGTTGCCATAGTTACACTACTCTTATTCCGACCTTAAACTAGCTGGCACCATGGTTTAACTTTTAGTCCGAGACTAGTGTCAGATTAGTATAATCCCTCCTTATTCCGTGTTTATTAATACGAAAATTTGTTAGTACCAACCTAATCCTTGGAATAAAGTTAATCTTACCTTAGTCCACGTTTATTAATAAGACGGTAAGAGTTTACGTTCCTTTGCTGTTTATTCAAAATCAAAATAGTTTATTTCAAATAAACCTTAAAGGTACTTTTGAAATGTAAAACAAAAAAAAAATTATGACTCTAGTTGCAAATTCGCAAGCGTCAGTAGATCTCAATGGAGAAGAATTTGCAAGAAACTCCACGGACACTCTTTTCCATCAGTTTCAATTTCAAGTTTGTGTTACATCATTCTTGTTGAAAAAAAAATACATAAATGTGAGAACGATGCAAAAAGACGTGCACGTAAAATCGTCTAGAGTAACAAACAATTTCAACATAAAAATGCAATAACAGGCCGAGGCAGCTAAGTTATGACCAATCCCAACTGATGGCGCCCGTTCACGAACATGACGCATGGATCGGCACCACTCAGCTCAACCATCATGAAGGGAACCGAATGATTCAACACTTGTGCCACCATCAGAGAGAAATTAGAGAGAGCATGACACACTCAAATGCCAGGGCATACAAAAGTCAACGAATGACACATAGGTACAGTGAATGGTAGATTTACAGTCGGAACATAGTACTCACACATGTGCTGTACAGTTATATAATACTAAAAGAAATTGAGTTTATACAATACAAATATATTCATACAGTCTTCAGCAGGTCCAACAATACTTCAAAACTTTTCTGCCCATCACTAAAGACACGAATAACGGGGACAGTAAAGACACGAATAATTATAGACCAGTATCGGTGCTGCCGGTTTTCAGCAAAATATTTGAAAAGATAATGCTAAATCAAATGCTCATTCATTTTAATACGAATAACATCCTACACGATAAACAGTATGGTTTTACCAAGGGACGTTGTACGACCGACGCTGGTGTCACCTTATTAAAACACATCTTTGATGCGTGGGAAGAGGCACAAGATGCTATAGGTGTTTTCTGCGACCTGTCGAAAGCGTTTGATTGCGTTAATCATGTAACATTACTTATGAAACTTGAGCATTACGGGCTAGGCCAATCAGCGTTGAGTTTAGTAAAATCTTATTTAAATGATAGACAGCAATTAGTTCAAATAAACGGTGCCAATTCGTCCGGGTTAACCGTGAAAATGGGGGTACCCCAGGGTTCAATTTTGGGTCCTTTCTTATTCCTAGTCTACATTAACGATTTACCCCATCTATTGAATAACAATTTAAACATGGTTTTATTTGCTGATGACACTTCTTTGATTTTTAAGATAAATAGACGTACGAGTAACGTTGACGACGTAAATGACGTCTTGCGACAGGTTCAAAATTGGTTCACGGCTAATAATTTAGTTTTAAATGCTAAAAAGACTAAGTGCGTAAAATTTGCCTTGCCGAATGTCAAAAGTACTGATTGTGACATTATCTTGGGTAGGGAGAAGCTAGAATTTGTCGATAAAACGGTATTCCTGGGGATCACGCTAGACTCAAGGTTGCAATGGGGTCCTCATTTAATATCACTTGCAGGGCGGCTAAGTTCGGCAGCTTATGCTGTTAGAAAAATTCGTCAGTTTACTGATGTAGATACCGCGAGGCTAGTCTATTTTAGTTACTTTCATAGTATAATGTCTTACGGTATCTTACTATGGGGAAGGGCTGCAGACATTGAGTCAATTTTTATTCTGCAAAAACGAGCTATCAGAGCGATATACAATCTTCGCCGGCGCGATTCTCTAAGGGAACTGTTTAAGGACATTAACATCATGACGGTACCTTGTCAATATATTTATGAAAACATCATGTACGTTAGAAAAAATTTACATCTTTTCAGTAAAAACGGCGACAGACATAATTATGTTACTAGAAATAGGGACCAATTAATCCAACCAGGTTTCAGGCTGGCTAAAGTAGCATCATCTTTTATGGGGTACTGTATAAAATGTTACAATAAAATACCTCACCACATTCTAGAACTGAATGAAACGAAATTTAAAACTTGTATAAAACGCACACTATGCAGGCAAGTATATTATAAGTTGGGGGATTACATCGCTGATAAAAATGCTTGGCTAAATGCTGGTCCCGCTCCGCAGCCATTAGGGCGCAAGAACAATTAGTGATGGGCAGAAAAGTTTTGAAGTATTGTTGGAGCTGCTGAAGACTGTATGAATATATTTGTATTGTATAAACTCAATTTCTTTTAGTATTATATAACTGCACAGCACATGTGTGAGTACTATATTCCGACTGTAAATCTACCTATGTGTCGTTGGTTGACTTCTGTGTGCCCTGGCATTTGAGTGTGTCATGCTCTCTCTAATTTCTCTCTGATGGTGGCACATGTGTTGGATCATTCGGTTCCCTCCATAATGGTTGAGCTGAGTGGTGCCGATCCATGCGTCATGTTCGTGAACGGGCGCCATCAGTTGGGATTGGTCATAACTTAGCTGCCTCGGCCTGTCATTTCTATGTTGAAATTGTTTGTTACTCTAGACGCTTTTACGTGCACGTGTTTTTGCATCGTTCTCACATGTATTTATTTTTTAACAAGAATGATGTAACCAAAAACTTTTAATTGATACTGATGGAAAAGAGTGTCCGTGGAGTTTCTTGCAAATTCTTCTCCATTGAGATCTACTGACGTTTGCGAATTTGCAACTAGAGTCATATTTTTTGTTGTTTGACAATTCAAAAGTACCTTTAAGGTTTATTTGAAATAAACTATTTTGATTTTGATTTTGACTAATTGTTCTTGCGCCCTAATGGCTGCGATTATGATGTTTCTTTGTAGGTTAGTTGTTATTTTTGTTGTTCACATACAGTCCACTTTTTTGTTTTCACATCCCACCAAATCTTGTGTTTTGTTTCATGGTGGGCGGTCAATTAAATTTCTAGTTAGATTTAAACCAAGTTCTGACATTCTGACCATGGTGGGCGGGATGTTCGATCGCAAGTTTTACCCAACCCTCGATAGATGTCGTTGTACCATTTCCGTATTTTCTGAATCACGCAGTTAATAATCACCGCGCTATATCTACAAAGATTATAACAAAATATTTTTTTGTATTCGCTTTGGAAAGAAGTTGTTTTATTTATACTAAAGTCCCATCACCCAGAGTGTACACGAATATGTTTTGTTAAAACAACCTTATCCGAAAAACTACGCTGACACATTTCGCATTTGTAAGGTTTTTTCCCAGTGTGTAAACGAATATGTTTGTTAAAACATCCTTAAGTATCTGAAAAACTACGCTGACACATTTAAAAGGTTTTTCCCCAGTGTGTACACAAATACAGCTTGTTAAATGACTCTTGTCTGAAAAAACCACGGTGACATATTTCACATTTGTAAGGTTTTTTTTTCTCCAGCGTGTACTCGAATATGATTTGTTTAAACACCTTTTTCTGTAAAACTACGCTGACATATTTCACATTTGTAAGGTTTTTCCCCAGTGTGTACTGGAATATGTTTCATAAAAACATCCTTTTCTGAAAAACTACGCTGAGATATTTCACATTTGTAAGGTTTTTCCCCAGTGTGTACTCGAATATGTTTTGTTAAAACACACTTATCTGAAACACTACGCTGACATATTTCGCATTTGGTAAGATTTTTCCAGTGTGTACACGAATATTGTTGAATACAGGCCTGCGTATCACAAGCCAAGAGGCAACACTAGGGCCCATGAGCAATATTGGGAATCTTGGACCCTACAAGGACTATATCCGCGAAACTGAGATATGCGGCAGCGGTAATTAGGGGTTTGTCTATTGGGATACCGATTCCCATATAAGTGGAAAGTGATACAAGCAAACACAACTTACAGCTATAACTTACATTTGTCCCCGTGGTGGTCTCCTGGTCTCGTTCAATCCCGTGTCCAGTCGAGGGTTATAGGGGGAAAATATATATAATAATAAGGGACAACCGACGTGGTAGACAGCTAGACACTTTTCCGACAAAAGTACTTCGCTGCGCGCGAAATTTATACACAAATCAATGCACGGGCGATTCACAGTACCACTCGCGGATCACGAACGTAATTTCGAATAACGATTGGTATTGTTATAAACCAATTTAAACAAAATTAAATAAAGATCAACGTTTTACATCTCGCGATATCAATGACAATTTTACAACTGTTGCCAACTTCAACCCAACCAAAAACTGTCAATATCGATGACAGCGAGTTGACACAATGTTGCATCAAAATAACAAAAAAAAGGACGAAACCTATATTGGTTTAGAACAAATATGTTTTGTTAAAACATCCGTATCTGAAAAACTACGCTGACATACTTCACATTTGTAAGGTTTTTCCCCAATGTGTACACGAATATGTTTTCTTAAATTACTCTTGATTGAAAAACCACGGTTACATATTTCACATTTGTAAGGTTTATCCCCAGTGTGTACACGCATATGTTTTGTTAAATTACTCTTGAATGAAAAACCACGGTTACATATTTCACATTTGTAAGGTTTTTCCCCAGTGTGTACACGAATATGTTTTGTTAAAACACCTTTTTCTGAAAAACTATGCTGACATATTTCACATTTGTAAGGTTTTTCCCCAGTATGTACACGAATATGACTTATTAAATGAGCCTTGACTGAAAAACCACGGTAACATATTTCACATTTGTAAGGTTTTTCCCCAGTGTGTACACGAATATGTTTTGTTAAAACACCCTTTTCTGAAAAACTACGCTGACATATTTCACATTTGTAAGGTTTGTCCCCAGTGTGTACACGAATATGTTTTGTTAAAGCACCCTTAACTGAATAACTACGCTGACATATTTCACATTTGTAAGGTTTATCCCCAGTGTGTACACGAATATGTCTTGTTAAATCAATCTTATTTGAAAAATTACGCTGACATATTTCACATTTGTAAGGTTTTTCCCCAGTGTGTACACGAATATGTCTTGTTAAATCACCCTTATTTGAAAAAGTATGCTGACATATTTCACATTTATAAGGTTTTTCCCCAGTGTGTATACGAATATGTTTTATTAAACTATACTTTACTGAAAAACTACGGTGACATATTTCACATTTGTAAGGTTTTTCCCCAGTATGTACACGAATATGACTTGTTAAAAGACTCTTGACTGAAAAACCACGGTGACATATTTCACATTTGTAAGGTGTTTCCCCAGTGTGAACACGAATATGATTATTTAAACTATACTTTTCTGAAAAATTACGCAGACATATTTCACATTTGTAAGGTTTATCCCCAGTGTGTACACGAATATGTCTCGTTAAATCACCCTTATTTGAAAAACTACGCTGACATATTTCACATTTGTATGGTTTTTCCCCCGTGTGTACACGAATATGTCCTGTTAAATTACTCTGTTGCGTAAAACTACGCTGACAAATATCACATTTGTAAGGTTTTTCCAACGTGTGTACACGAATATGATATTTTAAATGATTCTTTCGTGAAAAATTACGCTGACAAATATCACATTTGTAAGGTTTTGCCACCGGGTGTACACGAATATGATTGATTAAATGACTTTTCCCTGAAAAACTACTCTGACATATTTCAAATTTGTTTGGTTTACCTTTTATACATAATTTTGGATATTTATTAATATCAGTACTGTCTTTAACTTTGTCATTATTATTACGGCAATTTAATTGCACAGAAGTATTATTAATACTTTTACTAACGCTGGGTATAGTATTCTTCGAGTGCGGTTGTTCAGTTTTCTTTTGCTGGGCTGTAATTGTATCTTCTAGGTTTTTTCTTTGAATGTCTATTTTTGGTTTCTTTGCAACGGTTGCCCCTGTAATTATAAACATGATTGTTGCAATGAAAAATTCAATCCATGTCTGCCTTAGATGTAACTTTGTACTTGCATTATATTTGCATTGTGATCACATTAAACAATTCGATCTTGTAAAATGCAAGTTTCAAAAGTTTTATAGAAAGAAGATTAGGGATAAAGTGTTGTTAATAATGTATTATGCAAACATGATATGATTGTTGTGAAGTAACTTATATTTTGTGCTTTATTAACCAATGTATTCTTTTCATGTCGTGTAAATGAATACGGTCCAATCTAGAAGGAATTTGCGATCCGCGCTGGGCATCGAAATAAACTGAATAGGATTAATTATTTGAACGATTTATCTGTATATGTTTTGATGAAATTAAATACTCCTCTGTCTTGTCTTTATTTACAAAGTAGGATTAACTTTTGGAATCGCAGACAAAGACCAAATACAAATCCATAAGGACTAAGTCTGAAACAGTCAAATATTAATAGAAAGAGTCTTTGTTAAGGTAAATAAATGCTATGGAAGCATAGTTGTCATTTTAAGAAATGGTTTGACACGTAGTGCCACAGATAACACAAAAAAGCACAGTGTCAAAAGTAAAGCATAGTTGTCATTATAAGAATAGATTTGGCACGTAGTGCTATAGACAACACAATAAAGCACAGTGGTCATCACACCATAATTAGATTTAATTATACTCTGCGCCGTTTTAGCCACAAATTTGTTAGGCCGGACTATAGATAAGAGAATTAAAGTCCATTCCAGATATTTATAAAATTGGAAAATAAGTGATCTAAGGCCAGTTATACATGTAAATAAATTAAAATCGTTTAATGTAGATATAGAGCTAGTATAGATATTTGTAAACAGGTTAAGGTTTTATAACGTCTAGGGTGACTGTATAGTACAACGACGATATAACCACTTGACGGCGCATACAGTGCCCCGACGCACGAAAACTATTAGTATTTTGTCGCCTATATAAAGGCTTCGGTACTAGTAACCATTTTAGTCGTGTCCAATTATTAGACCTGTATGCACGCTAAATAAATAAAAATTGTTTTATCTTTTTATTAAAATTATAACGTATCGAAATGCCTTCATGCGCGGTAAAGTGGTGTGGGAAACATTCCAAGACATCTAGTTACAAAAAGGATGGCATAACTTTTCATCGGTAAGTAAACAGTACGAAAATTATTTTTGATTTTATCAGATTATGAGACACCGCAGGGATCTACTTAAAATGGTGGATGGGGTAAACGAGTACACTTTTGATTTCCGCGTTGATGTCTTTTGGAAAAGTCTCGCTCTTTCACTAGACAATTCTAATGCTTTTATCCCTTTCTCTCCCTTTGTATTTTTATCGTAAATATCTGTGCTGTTACTTTTAATAGCTGAAGTTGATATCGATAATAATTTAATTTAATTTAATAAAAAATGTATAAAAAAATATCGATCTACTTTTAACCGACTTAAAAAAGGGGGTTCTCAGTTCGTCGGATTTTTCTTATGTATTATGTTCCCGGATTACTCGTAGACGGCTTGACCGATTTGGAAAAATACTTTTTGTTTCTCTATGTCCCCGACCCAGGACCGATCGGTCCAGGATAATCTCCATAACGTCAGGCACCGCTGGGACCGATCGGTCCCAGTGTGGTCGGGCGATTTTACACCCAATTATTACTAAATGTTATGTCTTAAATCGTTCATGAATGGTTCACTTCTATGGCCAATAATATTTCCAAGCCAGAGATAACAACAATTTAGTATAAGTTTCACTTAGATTGGCTAAAGTTTCGTTCGTCGGTTGTAAAATCATGTCATAGTGAATTTGATAATGCACTATGAATTTAATAATGTTCTATTTTTTGTTGTTTTGTACACCTAGTTATTTTTCACTTTGTAGTTTTTGAGGGCGGTGGGCTTTGATGTAAAACAAGTTTTCTGTGTGTTGTCGTATCTGTGTGTTTGACATACCTACATGTTTTCACTTTAGATTTCCGAAGATTCCGGAACTAAAAGAAAAGTGGATAGATAAGGTTAACAGGGAAAATTGGTTTCCTACAAAATACAGCGCTTTTTGTTCAAGGCATTTCACCCCCGATTGTTTTGAATATTTAAAACAACGCCGCCGTTTATTTAGTTCAGCGATACCAACATTGTTTCTGCCTATTTTGGTAAGTTTTGTTTTTATTGAAATAATGTTGGGAAAAGTCAAATCGTGAAAATATTAAAAGTAGCATTCATTCTTTATAGGCTTCACCAAATAGTATAACTGAATCTAATACTAATGTACCTGGGCCTTCGCATAAAAATATCGCCCTCGTAAGTTAATTTGTTTTTATGATAAGTACTTGGGTTAAATTTTATGTATAGTTCTCGCCAAACTTTTTGGCCGCCCAAACTTGTTGGCTTTTGGATGCGCAAAGCACGGCGCGGTGCTGTTTTGTTTGAGATTTACTACTGCACAGCCATTGTAGCCAAATTAAAGGTGACAGTTATACTGCGATACCTGACATTTTAATATTTACAGAGTTCATTATCAAACACACAAGTGCATGCTGAAGCTAATACACTAACTGAAGACCAGACTTCTGCGCAGTGTTTTCCATTTGATGATATTAACATTTTTAGGCCTTCCTGTGATAACGAAATCCCCGTAAGCTTCATTTTTAAATTCTTCTCAACTAAGAATAAATCAATATTAATATTTCGTATTACCTCTTCCTTTTGTTTTTTATTATTATTTTCTTGTGTATTATTATTTTTCAGAGATCAACAATAACTAACAAAAAAATAGCAGATCCAGCCATTGTAGACCTGACTCCAGGTAAACGCAAAATGAAACGTCACATAGACCATCTCATAAATTCTCTAAATAAAAAAAAAGAAAGATGTTAAGAGGCTTCAAGATAAAAATAGATTATTGATTAAGAAAAATGCGAATCTAAAAGAAATTTTGAATACTTTGACTAATAAATCTTATATTACTCAAGAAAATGAAGACATTTTAAGTCGCATAGGTGTTCAAAATCAAGAAATTGTTAAACGCCAAATATTAAAATCACAAAAAGGACATATACCTAAAATCAAATACTCACCGGAATTACGAGCATTCTCCTTAACATTGCATTTTTATTCCCCGAAAGCGTATAATTTCGTAAGACGAACTTTCAGCACATGTTTACCGGCTACAAGTACTCTGAGAAGTTGGTATCAATCCATTGACGGTAAACCAGGATTTACAAAGGAGGCAATAGATACTATCAAAATGAAAGCCAGAGAATCCAAGAACAAAATTTACGCCACTATCATATTCGACGAAATGGCAATCAGAAGCGGTGTCGAGTATCATCCGCAAGGCAGAAGGTACTATGGCTTCGTAAGTTTTGGCGCCAGTTTACAAACGGATTGTCAAGACGAAGCTAAAGAAGCCCTTGTTTTCTTGTTGGTGCCAATTAATGCATCCTGGAAAATTCCAATAGGATATTTTTTAATAAATGGCATTAATGCAGAACAAAAAGCCGCTCTTCTAACACAGGCGATCCATTTGGTAGAAGAGGCTGGTGTAAACGTCAGAGCCATTACATTTGACGGCTGCCCAGCAAATCTTACTACTCCACCTTTCAAAATCCCTGCAATACTTCAAAAATAGCGGTGTTTTTAGATCCGGCACACATGATCAAGTTAGTGCGAAATGCATTCGAGTTTTATAAGAATTTGAAAGACGAACGAGGCAATATTATATCGTGGCAATACCTGGTTAATTTACATAATCTACAAACAGCGGAAAATTTTCATTTAGCTAATCGACTAAGGGCGGCTCATATATTTTTTTAAAGTAAAATTATGAAAGTAAGCTTAGCAACCCAAATTTTTAGTAAAAGTGTATCCGATGCACTCATATTTTGCAGAGAAAAACTTAATTTACGTGAGTTTCAAGAAGTCACATCCACAGCACAGTTTCTGGATATGATGAATGACCTTTTTGATATTCTGGACTCACACACCCATGGAAATGATTTAAAACGAGCAGTCAATGCAGAAAATGCTGAAAAGGTTATATTTAAATTAAAAACAGCAAGAGATGCAATACGAAATATGTCCACAGATATAATTGTAAGAAAAGTTAAACAGGAAGTTCATCTCGTTAAATCACCTCGATATACCGGATTCATAGGATTGTGTGTGTGTATAGAAAGTGCCATTGCTCTCATCCAAGACTTGGTCCTGAACTCAGAGTGTGCCTTAAAATATCTACCTCTACATAAAATAAGCCAGGACCACTTGGAACACCTGTTTGGAAGTATAAGATGCCACGGTGGATCAAAAACAATCCTAGTGCTAGGGTATTTGAAAGCATATACAAGAAACTCCTGACCTACGCGCAAATAAAAAATAGCGGTAGTGGAAATTGCAGTGCTCTTGTTCAAATTTCTATTTTACAATGCTCTTCTGCAGTTAACCGCATCAATATTACTACAAGATACAAAGACCAAAACATAGATCATGAGACTGAGAGCCCGGATTTTTCAGTCCTTGAAAGCCTGTTACCTAATTCTGAATTCGGTGAATAAGTAGTAGAATATATGGCCGGATACATTGTCCATGCTCTGTTAAAGAAAATTAAATGCCAAACTTGCATTGGAGCGCTGATTGGAGTACCAAATCAAAACGCTTTACAATTTCAAAAGGACACTAAACACAAGTTATTGTACGGATCAACCACAGTAATAGAAATTTGTCGTCGTTGTGAAATTTATATTAAGAGAGCGTTCAACGAGACTGGTTCGAAAGTGCTGTCTTCGAAATATAATACAGATTATTTTATAAGATCGGTTTAAACATCTCTGATTGGGTATAATTTATTTCCGGATATTAATTTCCATCAGTTTGAAATAGAATCGACAAATCATTTAATTGAATTAGCAAGATGCATAATTCAGAAATATGTAGATGCTCGCTTATCATTTTTTACAAAGAACCGTCAGGACCCTAAAACTTTAATTCGTAAAACATACCAAATTAATACATTTTAAAAATCAATAGGTAAAAACAGCATACCTACTCATTATTTTTGTAATTGATTGATTTTGATTAAATAATATTTATCTGATTTAAATTGAGTATTTTTCATAATGTTAAAATCCATTTTATCGATATCGACTATTTTTCCTTAATCAAGTTGCTCAACCCTAATGTTAGCCATACCTACGCAACTTACTTTGAACTGACCAATAGCAGCCGCGCGTTCTTCCTCGTCTCCCGGCCCGTGGTAGTGAGTCGTGTGCTTAGAAGAAATCGGCCTATAAGCTCTCTAGTGGTTATATTCTCTTTGGTATAGTAAAAGGCCCGTTGCTAAATTTAAGAAAAATAAAGGAATTAGGGATGGGAAAGTAGGAAAATTGTATCGATAGTTTTCTTGTCGAGATTTTCAAATAGTTTCGATATATTTAATTAAATGCATTTTCTCCGTTGCATGTGCTAATATGCTGATGAATTGTATGCCGCTGGGCGAAGAAGAGGCTGGCAACATTAACAGTGCATCGAAAAAACGTCGATTTATATAGTAAGCAAGTTCGTATAGGCAGAACTACAACCAGTGCACTTTTATTCAAGTTGAAATACAATTTCTCTTTGGTGGAAGAAGACGAATGGTTGTAACTGAAACCGACTTTGCTAACCGGGCATAGCCTTTGCAAAGGATGTCGAGTTGACACCATTGGTCCAGTTAATAACTGTTGTTTAAAAAAAGTAAATCTGTATATATAAAAATAATCCCTATTTTCCTTGGTCATGGCGTCACGCGTGAACGTCTGGACCGATTTCGATTATACTTTTTTGTTGTGTTTGTTATTGTAAGGAGAAGGAACTTATGAAAAAAAAAATAAGAATAAAAAAAATCGTACCTTACCTACATAGGTAGGGTAGGTAAGGTAAGGTAGGGTACGGTAGGTAGGGTAGGTAGGGTATGTAAGGTACAGAGGGTAGGTAGGGTAAGTAGGGTTAGGTTAGGTTAGGCCAAAACAAAGTTTGCCGGGTCAGCTACCTGTAGTGCTTGATACTAAAGACCGCAGGGAAGTATGGCAAAGTAAGGAGCTTCACGGACGCTTTTTCCGGGCCCTACATGGGCCCGATGTTGATCAATCAGCGACCGTAACCTGGCTGCGTTTCGGTGACCGAAGGTTTTGTCTGTGCAACTCTTTAGGGAAACCGAAGGTTATGTCTGTGCAATTATGGACGAAGTTATCATGACGAATAACTACCGGAGATTTATTGTGAAGGATGGCACGGTTGACATCTGTCGGGGATGTCACCGCCCGGGTGAATCGATCCGCCACATTATCACTGGTTGTTCTCGTCTAGCTAACGAAGAGTATTTGCATAGGCAGAACCTTGTACGTCGTAGCCAGGATTATCCATCAGCAACTTGCTCTTAAATACACTCTTGTGGCATCGGAGGTACCGTACTACAGGTATGTGCCGACCCAGTTCTCGATGATGGCAGTATCACATTGTACTGGGATCGGTCCATCATCACTGACAGGACTTTGGCCTGACATTATGGTGGTGGACCGAATCGAGAGGCGTGCAATGATTGTTGACATTACCGTCCCGCATGACGGGAACCTCGTGAAAGCCGAGAAAGATAAGCAAATCAAGTATCTTGACTTGGCTCGCGAGGTTGTCGACATGTGGGATGTGGACACAGCGATCATTGTACCGATCGTGTCGGCCAATAGCTTAATAGCCACGAGCCTCGACCAACATCTTAGGAGGCTCTCGTTAGGCGGCTAGGTCAAGGGCCTGATGCAGAAAGCAGTATTGCTGGACACGGCTCGTAATTTTAGGAGGTTCCTCTCTCTGGAACCCTGACCGCCGGTAGCTTGGACCCAGTTCCCAATACCGGTGAGCCTCTATTTTTTATATTTTTAATGTTTTTTGCGTTTGTATGTTTTATAAAAATATTTAAAACTGTATTTAATAAGAAACTAGTTAAATAAAGGACATAATAATAACGATTATTGGTTCAAATATGTTATGTTAACAATATGAACACTCACTTAAACTAGGTTATGGTACCCGTGCTATAAGCAACAGTAACAATTCGTGGTTGATCTATTTACTCAAAAACAAATTATTGTGCAACAATCCGTTATTATCATAAATTAGTTAAAGTACATATCCGGTAATTCGTTTGGCATGACTTAAGCCTTCCCCTTATAAGGATCGTACCTCAATTGTAAATTGACTCATCCGTTAGGTAAATGTTCGGGTTAGGATAATGTAACCTTTCAAAACTTAGAATAGAAGAACGTCATATGATTCTGCGCGTCTATACGCTTCGAGAATAGGTAGCTCATGTGAGGACTCTGCCTATATAAAAGGGAAACTCCTTGCCTATAATAAGACTGGCAACAGATAACTTAGTTTTGAAAGGTAATTGAAATTCGAAAATAAATAAATAGGTGAAGATGTTTTTGCTAGGCTTTGATTGTCAATCTAGAGAAGCCGCCTAAAGACAGGCATGTTGTTGAAATAATATATGATATGAAAGTAATTTATGCTTTTAAATTAGCTCCCTGAGCTACCCTCCTCGCAGTAGTGCCCCGCTTCTTGGTCTCGTCTTGGCGGGGACAAGGTAGTGATATGCAGAGTTACTTACTTATTGTCTTGTTAGCTTTTCGTTTCTTCTTGGACACTTCTTGTTCTTCTTCCATCGCATTTCTAATTTCAATCAAAGATACGTCATCTTCTGATTCAGAATATTCATGGTCTAACTCTGTGAAGAAACAAAAACAGTCAAGAGCAATCAATTTTTTAGCCTCAGTGGTGTTTATTTTCAACCGACTTCAAAGAGGAGGAGGTTCTCAATTCAACTGTATGTTTTTGTATGTTTGTTACGCGATTACTCCGCCAGTTATGAACCGATTTTAATGATTCTTTAGTTATTTTTCGCTTTGTAGTGTTTTTTTTTTTTGTAAATATGTTTATTTATTTATTGCACATAGATATTTCTTTTTTCTTGCTGACCGAAATCAATTAAAAATAATCTCATAATCATCATCATAATATCTTTAATTAAAATTAAGAACATACCAGCTGGATTTTCATCATCTTGCCCCTCAAAAACATCGGGTAATTCTTCTTTGATGACATAACTTTCTGTTTGATAGTCATCAGGAATACTGAAGTATTCTGTTGGACTTATAATGTACCCACTGAACTCTAACTGGTCACGGTTTAGTAGAGGTTTTGTCTGTAAAAGGTTGTTATCAGTATTAGCTCAAATATACAGAAACAAGCACAAAATACCTGCCCACCATTTTAGTCCAGGGCTCATTTGTGGGTTTCGGTATCCGCTTCTACAACAAGCTACCCCTTCTTTATTCTTGACTTTCTTTTGAATGCATTGCAAGTTTAAGTTAAATCAAACTTTATTTGAAGGCATACTATTCTATCAGCAACTATTTACACGATAAGGACGGTTGGTCGCTGTGTTGAACACAAGATAATGTTCACTAAGTGCTGGCGGTCTGCCTTATTCGAGTGAATGACTTCTTATTTCTCATAGTGTGCTGTAACTTTCATAACATAGAAAAAGTCAAAACCCCTGTTTAGAAATTCTTGAGAGGATTTTGTTATTTAAAGTGTAAAAGACACAATCAAAGTGTATAGGGTTACTGGTTCCATAAGGCAGGGGTTCTTAAACTTTAAAGATGACGGAAAACCAAACTAATACCTTTTATTTTATGGAACCCCATATAAAATGATGACAAATCAACACAGGAATTTTTATAAGAACATTTTTTTTAAGAAATTGGTAATATAATTGAAACACATTATCCTTAACTTAAAGTTTTAATGTGAAGAATGAAATTGTTTTACTGTTTTTTGAATAATTGTTTTATAGTTCGGTATTATATCCGACATCATCATCATCATCAGCCTTATAATGTTACCAAAGCTGGGACACAGGCATCCTCTCTATGAGAGAGGTTAAAGGCCTTAATCACTCATGACCTACGATACGAATTAAAAGAAACAATTGATGGTGACAACTGAGGAACGGGAAGCGGCTGGGGGACGACCCTAATAAAGAACTTGCCTATTATAGGTACAACTAAAAATTGAAAAATATAAAAATATTTAAAAAAAAAATACTACCGACTTCCAAAGAAAATAACTTTCTTTTTGGATGTCGGTGTAAAATTCAGATTCATTTATTTGCCAGAATGTTGGTTTACAAACTATGATCTTAAATCGTGCAAAACGAAAAAAAAATTTTTCACTTTGTAGTTGTACCTAATAAGTCTTTTTTATATTTTCGTTTCGGTGTGGGTGTTCTAGAAGGCGCGCAGCAAATCTGTCCTTACTTTTTTCGTATGAAGTCGATATTTTTCTCACTAGAGTAAATAGTATTCTGTGCAGCGAACGCTCGATCTAGATAGGTAGAAAGGTAAGTAAGGTAGATAAGTAGGATAGGTACAGGTAAATAGGTAAGTAGGGTAGGATACAGTTAAAGGGAGCGAAGCCGCGGGCATAGCTAGTAATAAATAATTTTTGCGGAACTCTGATGACTATTTTACGGAACCCTGTTTGGGAATCCCTGCCATAAGGTACTGAGTTCGTGCCGCGATGCGAGACCGACACACGCGACGCCACTCGATCTGTAGCGAGACCGCCTAGCTGTCTTGGCTGTGTCTCGGTTTCGCTCGCGAACTCGCGCCCATACAAAGCCTAAGCGAACGACAAGTAGTATCGCGCGTTGCCTGCCTCGGGGGCGCGGCGCATCCTCGCACCATAGGGGTTGGTCCAGTCAGTTAACGGTGTATCATGAACTGAGTTCCTTAGGGTTAATTAGATCTTTACTTCACTATCCGCCGAAGTTGGTAGTGACAGCCGATACATCGGTTACGGCTTTAGTCATAAAATGTACATACTGTAAAAAACTAATTCAAACACTGATAGATGTACAGTGAAAACTTTTTCAATCCAGTCGATCCTCACCTCACAGCCTTCATTCAACATCTGAGCAAACAGCTTCTCAGCTTCCAGACATTTTCTCTGCAATCGGCAGCATTGCTGCAGCTTAGTGCAGCAGAAGAAACAAGCGAGCATTGGTCTTCTCTCTTCAGTACAAAACTGCAATAAAACAAGAGAAAACTTATTGTTTATTTTTGATTAACACTGAAAGTAATATTGTGGTAAATAAATTGTATGTTCTTAAATAACATATTGTTATATTGTCCACAACAAGCCAAAAAATTCTGGAGCGGTAGCAATGCAGTATGAGTAAGGCCCTCAATGTGGATTGTAGACAGATAAACTGGTGACGATCACAGGATTTCAACGGATGAGACTAGCAAAGGACTGATAAATGTGGTGATTCTTGAGAGAAGTGAGAAGTTCCAAGGGTCATTTGGGACATTTGTTTCATTTCACTAGCAGCAATCCGCATAGTGGTTAGTAGATTTAGTGTGCATGAGTGAGAAACATCCATGCTCACAACTTCCACATTTATAATATTAGTAGGCTATTTACCATGTATATTTATGTTTGATTTAGGTTTTTGGGATTGTCGAGAGCCTGGAATCCAGTGGTTCAACTATGCAAAGGTCGTCAAACTACTGAACATGTGTCAAAATTGGATACAGTGAGCATCGTCTGTCGTGAACAATGTCGAGTAACTGGTGAGACGAGTTCTGGTAGTAGTTGCGTCGTGCGCGGAAAACTAGTGAGAAAGAGGTTAGACAGATATTTCAGCTCGTAAACAACACCCACCCGCAAAGACTAGTTCTCGTGATCATGGTGCTTGTAACGGTGCCAAAATATCGAGCTCTCATCCAAAACCTATATATACATGGTAAATATCCCGAAACAAATTTTAATTCTAATGATTGTGACCATGTCAGCTTAACTTATATTAGTAGACTACTACTGACCCGCCCCAGCTTCGCCCAAGACAAATTATACACAAAAACCTTTCTTATTTCTTAATCTTTCTGTTGGTAAAACCACATGAAAAGTTCAGTAGTTTTTGAGTTTATCATGTACAGACGCAGCGGAGGAATTTATTTTATAATATGTAATGATAATACACTTACTCGAATATCCGTCAGCTTCTCATATATGTCCTGCAGGTTCTTGTTGGCAACCACATACATGGTAGCATTCTCCACTAGACACATTCTACACATTGGCAGTTTTTCCATCTCCATAATTATAAAAATTACTGCTGACTTTTACTATCTGGCTTTTAGACAAACTTTTTTTTAAAGGTTATCTACAAATGTACTGGTAAATATTGTGTATGCTTCCTTCGTGAATCTCAATAAGTCAGGCTATCTATAAAGGGCAGGCCTAGAGAGCTACACTTACTATTATTGTATCTGCAGGTCGTAGTTACGATTCAATAATATTTACAAGAAAGAAATGATTCCAAAATTTTACGTTTTTATTTTTTGAAGCAAAGCATCCACATGGTATTTAAAACCAATTGTTATTAACATTTAATAATACCACAACTAACAATCACAACTTCACAAGTCAATTCAGAGTCACAACACCCCTCAACTGTGATGAAACCTGAATCAAGTGTTTAATAGAAAATCAATTGTTTCCTAATTACCACACACAGTCTACAGTTTATTGTGATTTCTGTGAATCAAATCAAACTCAATTCAATTCAATTCTTGATTAATGGCTTTTGTGGAAGAGTAACCACAATCCTGCCAATATCCCGTACTTATAATGACAGACCATTAAACGAAGGAAACTCTCCAAAACTCCAACACTTACAATTATTTGACATTGACAATTGACAGGACAAAAACTTTTTTTTTGTTGCCCTTCGGGCTGGCTGTAGTCTTTCAACCATACTGCCTAGTCTTTTGTAGGTATTTTTTTCTTACCTAATAGATTTAGAAATCATGTCTTTCGTTTTTTTTTAAATCATGTTGTAGTCATTTTAAGTTAGTCTTCGATTAGTAGTTAATATCTTGTTTTTACACAATTCCGTTTTTTCATTTTATTATATGTCAATTCCAGGGTAAGCGTCAATTCCATTTTATGTCATCATTTAATGTACAGTCCTACCAACTTAAGACGGAACCACACTTACGTGGCGTGGCGTGTGGTGGCGCCTTCCAACGCAGTTGATTGGCTACAAAACTCGTTGCGTTATGACGTAGGCTGGAACAGAGTCGTTTGATTGGTGGATCCCGCGCCACGCCATGCCACGACACGTAAGTGTGGTTCCGACTTCATCTGTGAACTAAAAGAGGACGGCACCGTCGATTCAGTGTTGCTAATTAATATTAGGTGCCCAAAATTTAGTAAGTTTCCAAAAAGGAAATTTCACATTAGACATAATCGTTTAATAATTAATTATTTAATAATTAAAGAATTACAGTTTTTTACAAATTAAAAACAATGCTACCTATATAAAAATAATCAAATAAATGAAAAGAATTTGATAATTTACAGTTACGTAGGTACGCTAACAGTTTAGTCTCCCAGCAATAAACAATGGCTTTATCTAAAAAGTAATCCAATGAAGTGGAAATTCAGCAGATAAAATGTTCCACGGGGGGGATACAACTTTCATTTAATGCGAAGTTCAGTAGGTACCAACCCTGCAAGAGGTACCTGGATGTCTAGAATTTAGTTACGACCGTACCCAACCCCTAACACCAGACTTAGCTCTCAAAGCTGATATTTCATTACGCTCCACAAGAACCTTCCGATTGGATTGAGATTTTTTAAAACGAAATCCCACCTTGTGAAGCAGCTTTCGCAGACTTTCTCGCTGTCAGGTGTAATGTTATATATGATATTTCTGTCTTTAAGACCTCTAGAAGCTTTTTAACTGTAGGGTCCTTTTTTAGCAGAATAAAATTCATGTACTTTCCTCCGTATAACTCTCATGTCAAAATCATCAACATGCACAAATCCAGTTTTACTTTTTCTCTCCTTGCCTGGTGTCCGAATTTTTGTACCAGTTTCTTCTGCTGCATGTCCTTCCTAAACTATTTTTAAAATTAGTCCTTGACTCACACCTGAAATGTAAGAGAATAAAATAAATGTTAGTAGAAATTTGAAATCTGGCAGGTTAGTTTGCTCACTCACTTAGCAGGTTACCTAATAGATGAACGTTACCGTTACGCTAACAAAGCAGCAAGAATAGAAACGAATATTTCGTGGATTAAATAATAAGTTAAGCATCGGGAATTTATAAATTTGCCGAAATTCGTTTGTATATTTGATTAAATGGAATAATCGGAGACCCCGCCCGAGCTTCTTTTTCAAAAAAGGTTTTAACCTTTAGAATAATGTTTTGAGAATCACTTTTAATAGCTTTCGGCTATTTGGATATTTAACTTTATAAATTCAGCAATATCACGACAAAACAACCAGAGAACCCGAATGTAGTAGACACTGAAAATCGAATAACATTTCAACATGACATTTCACAGATAAGTTGGTAGGACTGTACAAATTTTTAAGAACATATCTTAAGCTATATGCTACCGTTTTAAATATACAAACTTCATAAATAATAATAAAACGGTAATATCTATATGTTATATATACATAGGATCAAGAAACAGAACCATTTAAATCTCATTTACGGTCTCCAATATGTATCTATACAAATATATATAAGTTGAAGCCTTCCTACGCAAATCCTGTGTGCACAGCGGGACCCTATCAGGTTTTTTACAAATTCAAAAACTTATCATTTGTGATGTTTTTTTTTTAATGTTTTATTCATGACCATAGATACAAGTCTTTCAGTCGGATACATAGATGGGTTAAACTTATATTACAATAGCTAAATACAATAATGTTATGGCTCGTTTTTCACAGTAAATAATAATATTAGGTTTACCTATGAAATTGGCAGACCTGCAGAACAAGCCCCGTGGACGGCCGGAAACCAAAGTTGATAATGAAGAATTATAGGCTATTGTGGAAGCGGATCCATCGCAAACCGCGTCCGAGTTAGCTGCAGGCTGCGGTGTTAGTGATAAAACTGTTTTAATCCACTTGAAGCAAATTGGGAAGGTGAAAATGCTTGAAAGGTGGGTAAGTACCTCATGAATTGAGTGCAGCAAACCGACAAACGCGCGTCGACTGCTGCGTTACATTACTCAACCGGCTCAATAATGAAGGGATTTTAAATCGAATCATTACCTGTGATGAAAAGTGGATCCTGTACAATATAGGAAACGCTCATCGCAATGGCTGAACCCTGGTGAACCAGCCAAATCCTGCCCCAAGCGAAAATTGACTCAAAAAAAATTACTTGTGAGCATTTGGTGGACTAGTGCCGGTGTCGTTCACTACAGCTTTCTTAAATCTGGCCAGACGATTACGGCGGAAGTCAATTGTCAGCAACTGCAAACCATCATGGAAAATCTAGCTGCTAAACAGCCAAGGCTGGTCAATCGCTCTAGGCCACTGCTGCTTCAGGACAACGCTAGACCACACACTGCACAACAGACAGCTACCAAATTAGAGGAGCTTCAATTGGAATGTCTAAGACATCCACCGTACTCCCCGGACCTTGCTCTAACAGATTACCATTTTTTTAAGAACACATCTTAAATCAACTCCGATGGGGCAGTCCAAAGCGCCTTCAAAGATTTTATATATTCCCGTCCGAATGATTTTTTAGTAAAGAGATCAATGAACTACCTATGAGATGGCAAAAGTGCATAAATAGCAATGGTACATACTTCGATTAAATAAATTTATTATATTAAAAAAAAAACGACTTTATGTTCCTCCCTTACAAAACGCCAATTTCTTATGTAATGACCTATTATTAAATCAATCCGTTTCGTTGTCCCCGTTAACGGGGACATGGCCAACGGGGACAACGGGAATACACCTTTACATCAATATTTTTCATTAACAATATTATTATTATTATATTCATATTAAATCTACTTTCTTCCCTTTCGAGTTGGGTCTAATAAACTTAAGTACATAATTATATGAACACAAAATTAATTAATTTTTTTCTACCGTATTACAAATATATTTATATAATACACTAAAATATTTCGTAATTAGTAATAAATCCTGTAGAAAAAAATAATAGGATGTGGTAACATCAAAAATTATCCATCAAAATCAAATTCAAAATGAATTCGAAGCGGTCTGATCAAAGGTAAGTTCATCAAGAGGTAAGTTCATCAAAGAGCATCAAGGGTAAGTTTTTCTAGACTTTTTTGGTTTGGACTTGTGGTTATTTGGTTTTACATTGCATGGTGACATTATGAATAATATCAATCATTCATAATTTTGTGTGTCAATTACGTAATCACAATTTTATGAAGTCGAAACTTTGTGTGTACTCCGTGATTACCGTTGCCAAGTACGTAGTAAAGAACACAAAATAGACTTCGGTATACACGAAGTACATTGCCAAATACTCAAAAAAATGCAAACTGTTTTTTTTGTTTGTTTTATACAGAATAGCATCAGTTCAGGAGTGAATTGCATGTCGTACAGCATGTTCTTTGCTGGCTTCTATACAGGCGAGATGGTAGACCTACAAAGTCTCTAAAAGAGTTTAGGCTTAGTATGGAGAATATGAAAGAGGGAACCATTTCGAAACCAACAGCTGAACGGCCGGTGGACAGCGTCAGATACGATGCTGTAGGACTTTTCCCAGAATCGGCCATCACGCTGTAGGTTTTGAGGGAAGAACCAAAGTATTTTGCGTGAAGTGCAATATGCATTTGTTTTGCGGTAGGTGAAAATAATAAAAGAAATCGCTGCCGCCAATTTCACACCCAATAAATGAGAATTGTGATTAATAAAGTATTGACTAAACTAAAATGTGTTTATTTAATATCTTGGCACCGTGCTCCACGTAGTACAAACATAAGAAGACATACTTTACACTATAGCTGGCAATGTACTCCCTGGAGTACATAGATTTTCGCGAAAACTGTTTTTTTTCAGTCCTCTGGGATTACAATAAACCAGGAAATAACAAAAAATAAATTCATTTGCCAATCCAAGGGTTGTGTACAAGACTATTACAAATTAGTCTCAGTCCCATCTTTTGAATTACATCTAATTTTCGTAACAAGCAGCTATTGGCATTCATATAAGCTAAAGTGATGTAATCAAAATGGCTTCTCAATATACTTTTGTACAGCATACTCATAACTTTGTGGTCAGATCCCCAAAAACTGCCTGCTAAATGCCTCAAAAGATTAATACCATTCAGTGCTTTGTTACTAATATGTTCATCAAATTTTAATTTATCATCAATAATGACGCCTTGAAATTTATGTTGCTTAGCAACAGGAATTCCTGCATTATTGTATGAAATTTTAACATTGCTGAGTATTTAATTTTTACTGATAATTAAAACTGAACTCTTTTCTACTAATTTAAGTATATTATGGTAATAGCTGTTTGAGACAAGGCAATAATAGTCTAGTAAACAGATATGTTATGAGCGCGCACATTGTGAAGACTCGAATACGTCCTAATTGGGACGTAGTCTTTAGTCTATGTCACTCATGGTCACGAAGACTGAAGAGCGATACGCTTTGTTGAAACAAAAAGAAAATTTAAAAAAATGCCATCCTGTGTTTAGAAAGTGTACCAATTATGATATCAAGTAGGTACATAAAACAGAAGGGATCTCATACCATATGTAAGTACGCAATACACCTCAATTTACTAATTTATTTATTTTATTTCCTAATATTCTGATAATTGGAGGTTAGAAAAAGAAAAACATTGGTGGTCAGAATAATGTTTGTTTACATTCACACGCAAGTGACAAACATTAGCAGTCTCTTTTTTTCTTGTTGGTTTTATCAAGCCATCACTTTCGACTTGTAGTGAAATGACAGATGAATGAAAAGTGTGTCTGTGTGCTGCCGCTGCTGTGCGGAACACTATTCAGTTGTTTTGTGAGTGTATAACGTATCTGTTTACTAGAATATCATTGGACAAAGCAAAGAGTATGTAACACTACGTTTAGGACAAAGCCTTAATTATATTGGACATTACTATATCTATGTTTTGATTTATGCTGAACAAATGCAAGTCATCTGCAAATTGCTAGATATTTACACCTGGTGCATCTACATATTTTAATATTTCAAAAGTATACAAGTTGTAAAGTAAAGGAGACAAAGTTGCTCCTTGCATTGTGCCTTTGTTAACAGTCCTGGGTCCATGTAAATTATTATTATATTTAACAAATACAGTTCTATTGTTTAAAAAATAATAAAGCCATTTTAGAATATAACCAGGTATACCAATATCGTAAGATATTTGAATAAGTTCTTCTATATTTACATTAGCAAAAAACCTTTTAATAAGGTACATACCCATCGATAGCAGTAACGAGGAGCTATGTAATCAATTGCCTGCTGACCAAGAAATAGTAGAAGTCAAAAGGTTTAAAAAGAAGTCAGGGGAAGAGATGGTACCCGTTACTGCTATCTCGTAACATTTGTAGGGACCTCGCTGCCACAATACATATATCTCGATAACTAGAGATATAAAGTATCTGAATATATCCCATTAGTTTTGCAGTGCTATCGTTGCATGAAATTCAATCATGTAGCGAAAGCCTGCCGAAGTGAGCAGGAATGTTCACGGTGTGCTGGATCTCATACTTATAAAGAATGTAAGGAAGATGCTCAACTAAAATGCATAAATTGTGGGGGAACACATTAAGCTATATCTATGGATTGCCTTTTTAAACAAAAAAAGATTGTCAACAAACGATCATATGCAAATGTAGCAAAATTAAATAATGCAAATTACCCAGCTTTGAGTCATTCAAAATCAACAGTCACTCCATCTGCCTCTATAACTAGAAAGACTCCAATAAGTATTCAGATTACCACAATATACCAAGTCTAGCTAGAGTGAACACACCTGCTCAAAATACGAGTAGTAATCCCATGAGCAAATTCAAAGATATAATTAATGATGAGAATTTAATTAATATAATAGTAAAAACATTTATCTCTCAAGGGAATTCCAAGTCAGCTACCACTGTTTCCCACATAAAGGAAGCTTTTTTTAAATAATTGCAAAATGTAATGGGAAATCTCAGGATAGCCCTACATAATATTCAAAGCATAAAAAGTAAAAAACCAATGCTGAAAAAGTTTTTAATGGAAAATAATATAGACATACATTACATACATTTAGAAGTCGTCAGTGACATGACTTCCCAAGCCTTTAAGCGCTTTACAGCGAGGAGAGGCCTGTGGTGAGATGTGGGTGGTGGTGGATGTCGAACTAGGGTGACGTAGTGTTGGTTATGGAAGATGATCTTCCACCTGCAAGATGGCTCTACCGAAAAGCATACTGGCTCGGACAAAATCGCAAGAGGGGTTAACTTGCGCTGTAAACATTCTATGATTAAAAGACCTGTGTCGAAATTAATTGTACTTTCTATCATCTCATAAATAAGTAGCATTATCTTGTTCAGTTTTAATTTGAATTAATTTTAAGGATTAATTAATTGTTGGTTAAGTTACTATGTAAGTTTAACATTAAGAGTTTATGTTCCTTTGCTGTTTATTCAAAATAGTTTATTTCAAATAATCCTTAAGGTACTTTTGAATTGTCAAACAAAAAAAAAATATGACTCTAGTTGCAAATTCGTCAAGCGTCAGTAGATCTCAATGGAGAAGAATTTGCAAGAAACTCCACGGACACTCTTTTCCATCAGTTTCAATTTCAAGTTTTTGGTTACATCATTCTTGTTGAAAAAAAAAACATAAATGTGAGAACGATGCAAAAAGACGTGCACGTAAAAACGTCTAGAGTAACAAACAATTTCAACATAAAAATGCAATAACAGGCCGAGGCAGCTAAGTTATGACCAATCCCAACTGATGGCGCCCGTTCACGAACATGACGCATGGATCGGCACCACTCAGCTCAACCATCATGAAGGGAACCGAATGATTCAACACTTGTGCCACCATCAGAGAGAAATTAGAGAGAGCATGACACACTCAAATGCCAGGGCACACAGAAGTCACCGAACGACACATAGGTACAGTGAATGGTAGATTTACAGTCGGATCATAGTACTCACACATGTGCTGTACAGTTATATAATACTAAAAGAAATTGAGTTTATACAATACAAATATATTCATACAGTCTTCAGCAGGTCCAACAATACTTCAAAACTTTTCTGCCCACCACTAATTGTTCTTGCGCCCTAATGGCTGCGATTATGATGTTTCTTTGTAGGTTAGTTGTTATTTTTGTTATTCTGTGAGGGAGAGTATATAAAACCATGTAATCATCTAATAAAGCGCAGTATTTACTCATCAATTGTCGTGTCATTTACTCCCGAACCTTTACACAAACACGCCATCCGTACATGGCGACCCTGCCAGCGCAGTAAGTGCGAGACGCGATGTTTACATATCTTTGACCAAATCGGGACACTTAGCTTCACAATGCAGTGCATCAAATGCAATCTTTGTTCAACTATCACTACGTTTTTACCTTATCTTTTGAATAATCTGAAAAATGGGCACCACTAACACCAAGGAAGAAGTAATAGTACCCCAGAACGCAGCAGGAGGTAATAACAGCGCGGACATTCAACAGCTGGCTGTGCAAGCCAGTTCGACCAACATTATCTTGTTGGTGTTATTGCTAATAACATCATTGGCGTTTTTGTATGGTATCTTCACCCTATATAGAAGATGTCATCGACAATGGATGGCTGACGAGATAAGGCGAGACAGATTACGATTCTCGTTACGGAGAAGAAGAGCAGATAGAGAAAGGGATCCGAGAGACCAGCCGGAGGCGAGAAGTTACAGGAAAGGGACTGAGGACATCATTTGAGTTACGAGGCGGAGAAAATATCAGTGCAGTGAAAATACCAGTGCGTGGAAATTTCGTGTTGCTTTGTAGTGCGCGGAAATGTCGTGTGTTGTGTAGTGTACGGTAAATATGTATCCTACGTTATTATAAAGGACATAGTTAAGGGTAAAGTATATAATCATAGATATAATAATCACTTAAATGTATGCATATGATAGTACATAAATTTATAACCATGTTATAAATAATATATCTTAATGGAAGAAAACTTAAGGGGCTTATATGACAGTCTGTTTGAAATAAGAAAATAATTAAGATTGGTTCGGAGAGACGAAAGGGTAATATTGTTGTAGTTAAATTGAAGGAAGCTGACAAATTATTAAGTGAATATAATCTATTTTTAGAATATTATACTTCAGCCAAAAAATCTTTAAGTACAACTGAATGTTCAGTCATTCATGATTTATGTGCTAGTTTTGATAAATTATATAAACAAGTTTTCGATTTATGCTCAAAGAGACCCTGTGAATCAGTAAACATGGCAGAGACTACTAAGTTTGATCTTAAAGTTGCGTTAAATTTATTGCCAGTTTGTAAAGATGATGAGGCTAGTGTACGACAGTTTATTGAAAGCGTAGAATACTACAAATCCGAATTAGACGTAAGCTCGCAAGCAAAGTTGTTAAATTTTGTATTAAAAAGTAGACTTTCCCCAGCCGCGAAACTGAAGTTATCTTCATCGTACCCTAATATTGATGAGTTTATAGCAGATATGAAAACACAATTATTGGCCAAAAAGTGTGCTACTGCAATACAACGTAGGCTTCAAAATATTAAACAAAATAATTTATCCATCGACGAGTTCGGTAAACAGATAACGGAAATGTTTGTCGAATTAACAATTTCGCAATCAGATGGCAACGATGCAAGTTTTAAAGTCCTAAAACCCCTAAATGAAAAGCAGGCCATTAAGTACTTTGCAGACGGGTTAAGAAATCGCCGTCTAAGCACGATAATTTCTGCCCAAAAATTTACGTCACTAAAGGACGCCATACAATCAGCTGTAGACGAAGACTTCACAACTCCATCGACTTCCAATGACATTTTAACCCTAAATTATAGAGGCAGATCATTCCAAAATAGGCCACAGCGTGGAGGCCGCCCCTTCTTTGCGAGGAGAGGACGCGGGCGAGTCGGCTATCAACCGGCTACTCGGTACGGTGATCAGACTCAGGTACGGAGAGGACCACAGGCGAACGGGCGCAGGGCTACTGGGACATTCCACGGAAACAGAGGTAGGTCCAATTTTTATTAACCAAGGTACCAGCGTTCGCATTATTCGCAAATACATACTTTGAGTAACTCAGACCCGCATCAAAGTTCAAATACCACGGAGAATGAACAAGAAGAAAACCAGTTTTTTCGGGACTGACAACATTATTTTATCATGTAATAGTGTAGGCTACGTAAATCTTAAATCTCGTGATAATTATTCTTATAACTTGTTAGTTGACACCGGCGCATCCATTTCAGCCATTAAACATAAACATGTGCAAGAGCAAAACATTCCGATCCATATCGAGAAAAGTTTTGTAAATGGAATTGGAGGCAAAGTCCAGGCAATAGGATACGTTTATCTGAACTTTGTTATTGAAAATCATACTCTCAACCATAAATTCTTTGTTTTTAAATCATTGCCATGTAAGGGCAGTGGTATTCGAGGGCAGGACTTTTTAAGTAAGTATAAATCGGTGTTGAATTTTGGTAATCGGACTTTGTTACTATGGAATAACAATTTAAAGATATCTTTACCTTTGATGATGACGAATAATAACATAACTATACCGGCGAGATCAGAGTCGATTCATTTTATTCCGGTATCTGAGACTGATGAATGTTTAGTCAATGCAACAGAACTGCAAGAAGGGATCTTTATTGCGAGTAGTCTAGTTAAGCCCACAAATGGATTAATACCCATTCGCGTTTTAAATACGTCCGAGTCTGACTTAGTTTTAAATTCTATACACCCCACTCTTTATAAAGCGAGTGAATATGATATATGTTCGTTTCATGAAACCACTAATAACGCTGATCGTGTTAAGAAAGTATTTTCTTTATTATCGCTTAAACATTTAAATAAGGAAGAACAATTATCAATCGAATCCGAAACGAACGCCGAACCCGAAAAATATATCCGAACGCGAAATATTCGGATATATTTTTTCTTCCGGGTGATAAGTACAACGAGTTTATATGAACACACAATTACTTTGAAAGCGAATGTAGCCCCCGTATATGTCAAGCCCTACAGATTGCCGCATGCTCAGAAAGCTGAATTAAAGAAACAGGTGGATAATTTACTGGAACAAGGAATTATTGAGCCTTGTTCTAGTGAATGGTCTAGCCCAGTTGTCTTAGTGCCGAGAAAATCTGACTCTAACGGAGAAAAGAAATGGCGGTTAGTCATAGACTACCGTAAACTTAATAATTGCATACAGGACGATAAATTCCCTCTGCCCAACATTTTTGACATATTAGATTCCCTGTCTGGATGCATTTACTACACGCATTTAGATTTGAACCAAGGTTTCTTTAATGTAGGACTTCAGAAAAGCTGTAGAAAATATACATCATTTTGTGCAGACGGTCAATACCAGATGACTAGGATGCCTATGGGGCTCAAGACCAGCCCGAGTTCATTTTCGCGTATGATGACGATAGCAATGGCCGGGTTATCATATGACAAGTGCCTAGTGTACCTTGACGATTTAATCTGTATGGGGCGCAGCCTTTCAGATCACAATAAAAATTTAATACAAATATTTGAAAAATTACGCAGCACAAAACTAAAGATAAATCCTTCAAAATGCGATTTCCTTAAGAAGGAAATTCTATATTTGGGCCATGTGGTGTCAGGCAATGGTATATTGCCCGATCCAGACAAAATTAAGGTTATGGAAAACTACCCAGTTCCCAAGAGTACGGATGACGTTAAACGTTTTGTTGCCTTCGCGGACTATTACAGAAAGTTCATAGCAGATTTTGCAAACAAAACATACTATTTAAATTGTTTATGTAGGAAAAATTCAAAATTTGTTTGGGACGAAAATTGCCAAAAATCATTTGAAAGTATTAAACAAAGTATTATGTCACCTCCAATTCTACAGTACCCAGATTTTTCGGAACAGAATAAATTCATAGTGCAAACTGATGCTTCTGGGTATGCAATTGGTGCTGTTTTATGTAATTCAGATGGCCGGCCTTTAGCATATGCTAGTAGAAGTCTCAATAAAGCGGAAATGAACTATCCCACTATAGAAAAAGAGCTCCTAGCTGTGGTTTGGGCCGTAAAATACTTCAGACCTTACCTATACGGTCGCACATTTATAATTCGTACTGATCACAAACCCCTAGTTTACTTATTTAATTTAAAAGATCCCTCTAGCAGACTGTTTAAATTTAGACTTATTTTAGAAGAATATGATTACGTAATCGAATATGTGAAAGGAAAGGAGAATGCGGCTGCAGACGCATTGTCCAGAATAAAATTGACTTCAAAGGAACTGAAAGAAATGAATGAATGCTTGCATGCCATGGTCATGACGCGCGCTCAAAAGAGACAGTTAGACGCTGCTCCTTCGGATGATATGTTGCCCACCAACGACTGGCCTGATCAACCAAGAGTTGTGGAAACCCATATCAAGCCAAAAGACGCAGTAGAGCTAAGATTTACTGACATTAGTAATTTAAATAAACTTAGAAGTGATAATTTAATAACATTTGAAAGTAATTTATTATTCTATGTTGCGCAACAGAAGACAATATTTATAAAGCCAGCGTCTCAATCACAAATTACGCGAGCCGAATTTGCGAGAGACCTGAGCGATTTTTGTGAAAAAGTTAATATTGATGAAGTATATTTTATTAAAAATCAAAATAACTAAGTATTTGTAGAAAAACTAACAAGTGAAATAAAAAAGTGTAATAACTGGAAAGGGCCTAGATTATGTATCTTACAAGACGTCGAAAGAATAGAAAGCAAGGATGATAGGAAAGTGATTCTAAATGACTTTCATCTTTTGCCCACGAGTGGCCACGCGGGCATGAGAAGAATGTTAACTAACATTAAAAAATATTATTTTTGGCCTGGCTTAGAAACTGATGTCCAAAATTTTGTTAAAAAATGTCCCCAATGTCAAAAGCATAAGTGACTCTTCAAGTACACCAGAGATAATTAAGGCTCTAATTAAATACTTTAGTTTTTATGGAATACCTAGGAAAATAAATAGTGACCCGGGGACCGAATTTAACAATAACCTCGTCAAAGAATTACTAAATTTATATAAAATTAATATGCATGTAGGGACACCTAATAACCCTAACTCCATGGCCATAGTGGTGAAAGAGCCCATGAAAATTACGTCGACAGCTCATTCGGCCTTTGATAAAATCTTTTTAGATTTAGTAGGACCACTAGATAAAGACAGCTATGATTATACTTACATCCTTACATTACAGTGTGAGCTATCAAAGTATGTATGTGCCTATCCCCTAATCACTAAAACATCAGCTGAAGTAGCTCGTACCTTTGTGAATAATTTTACATTACAGCATGGCGTACCAAGGGAGATAGCTACCGACAGAGGTGCAGAATTTATGTCTGAAACCATCGAACAGGTTTGCAAATTACTTAATATTAAAAAATTAAATTCAACTGCATATCATCACCAAAGCATCGGAGCGCTAGAAAATACTCACAAAAGCCTCGGCGCCTTTTTGCGAATCCAAACCGAAGAAAAACCCGAGTTGTGGAGTACTTGGTTACCGTTCTGGTGCTTTGCTTATAATACGACAGTTCACACTTCAACGAAATTCACACCCTTCGAACTTGTTTATGGTAAGAAGTGTAATTTGCCAAATAATTTGTTAAAACGCGTAGAACCTCTTTATAATTACGATAGCTACCCACTGGAACTTAAATACCGACTTCAGGTTTCCCAAACCGAAGCGCGAAAAAATTTAGTTACTAGTAAAGTAGACAGGAAAAGTAGATATGACAGGTATGTACGCTATAAGCCTAATGACAAAATCTTAATTAAAAACGAAACTGGCAATAAACTTAAACAACTGTACTCTGGACCATGTACTGTAATTAGAGATTTGTCACCCAATGTAGAAGTCGAAATAAAAGATAAAACAGACATCATACACAAAAACAGAACCAAATTGTTTTATGTTTAGAACTACATACTGTTTAGTAAGTATCTATTTTTAGCCTGTATTGACAAATGTGTTGTGACGCATACAGTGTCAAATTGCTTGGGTCAGTCCGTAGACTCAGTGGTAAGCGGAGACGGACCGCAGTCGCGAGACTGTAGGTTCGAGTTTAATTATGTTATGTACTGCAATGTATGTGTTAATCGTATGTCTAATTACTCATATATTGTGTTTATATTCTAAGGTTATGTACGAGAGGAATACACATCATTTAAATACGTATATAATTTGTACTCAATAAATTAAGGTCATGTATTTTGTATTTTAGTAATAAAATAAAATGTAATTTTTATTTTATTTTTGTAATATGGGGGAGATGTGAGGGAGAGTATATAAAACCATGTAATCATCTAATAAAGCGCAGTATTTACTCATCAATTGTCGTGTCATTTACTCCCGAACCTTTACACAAACACGCCATCCGTACAATTCACATACAGTCCACTTTTTTTGTTTTCACATCCCACCAAATCTTGTGTTTTGTTTTATGGTGGGCGGTCAATTAGTTTTCTAGTTAGATTTTATTTTATTATTTTTATTTTTATTTTATTTATTAGGGAAAACAAACAGTTGCACAATACAGTAACACATAAATAAAAATTGACATAAAAAGGAAGACAAATGCACAACTAACAACATTTTCCACAGAATACAAAAAAAAAGAAATACAAATAATAACGACGTGCGCTTACAAAGTAAAAGAAACACAAAAAAGAAACAAATAATTGCAAAAAAAAAGAATATAACAGAATAAATTGAGATAGGTACAATAAATATTTTTTTTTTTAAAGTATAATGAGGCAACATTTTGATAAAACTAATAAAAGCAAGAAGTTCGACAAATTTTCAACAGGCTTTCAAAAATTAGAAACTAATCAAATAAAAAGCTCATAGTAAATATAAAACTAAATACAACTAAATACATATATCAGTCAGAATTATTAAGAGTTTCACAAACTAGTCGTCTAAATTGTCCTGATGGAACAGCGAATATATCAATATCAATAAAAAGTTTATTATATTGATCAGCCAGGCGACGCAAGGGTGCTCGTAAACCTGCATTCGTACGTGTAGATGATATGGCAAACAAGGGCCGCGTACGTACCCCACGGCATATGGTTGTTCTTGGTACTACGTAGCTGATCTTATTGATAATGTCAGTACAATCATATGTGTTATTGCATAATTGATATAGAAGCATTGTTTCCAAAAATATACGTCTAGTTTTGAGGTTTTGAAGCTTGTACTTATTCAAAAGATCACCGTAAGATGCGTAAGTGCGAAAACAACGGCAATGCATGGCTTTCAAAAACTTTCTTTGAACGTTTTCAATTGCGTCTGAGTACTTACTATACAAGGGACTCCAAACCGCAACCGCATACTCTAACTGAGACCTGATTAACGATTTATAGAGATATATATATGTATAAGGACGGACAAATTCAGTGGCTGATCTCATTACAAAACCGTACATGCGGAAGGCATTATTTACAATTTTTGCTATATGAGAGTCAAGGTGTAATTTATCATCTAACAGAACTCCAAGATCGCGAACCATTGTTTCTCTGGTTAAGATGATGTTATTCAATGCGTAAGGGAATTTTTTAACATTTTTGTTTTTCGTAAAACTTATACAGCAGCATTTGGATACGCTAAGTTGGAGCTTATTCTTTGAGCAGTATGAAGAAAACCTATTTAGATCTTCTTGTAAAAGGAGACAATCATTAATGTCTTTAATAGGCCTAAAAACCAAGTTCTGACATTGTGACCATGGTGGGCGGGATGTTCGATCGCAAGTTTTACCCAACGCTCTATCGAGCGTTGGGTAAAACGTTGTCGTTGTACCATTTCTGTATTTTCTGAATCACGAAATATAAACGAATTGATGTTCTGTAATGATCCTGATGCAATAACTGATGTACTTATAGAAAAACTTACAGAAACTATCAAGAATAATACTACAATAAGAATTATTCCTAACAACAAACGTATCATCAAACCATGGATAACCCCGGGGATACTCCGCTGTATAAATAATAGAAATAAACTACAAAAAAACTCACGGGCTGACCCACATAATGAAATTTTAAAAATCACATATAGCCGATACAGAAACTACTGTAATAACCTCATTAAAAAAATTAAAAGAAAATATGAAAAAGAATTACTAGCTAACTCAGTCTCCAACACGAAATTATTATGGAAAAACATAAAATCAATTACTTATACAAATAAAACAAAAAATCAAAGTGCAGAATTACTAAATATCAAGTCTACTCCGACTGAGTCAGTAAACTACGTAAATAATTATTTCGCGAATATAGGTAAAGAACTAGCTCAACAAATACAACCTAGAAATAACAACAGTCCTGATCACCAACGAAAAGAATTACATACACAAATAAATTCATTCGTGCTCTTAGATACTGACACAGAGGAAGTAGAAGTAATCATAAGGAACTTGAAATCGGATAGTGCCCCTGGCTGGGATGGTATTTCAACAAAATTCCTAAAATACTGTAGTAAAGAACTCGCCCCTGTTATTGCTCATCTAGCTAACCTCTGTTTCAGAAACGGAGTATTCCCAGCTCCCCTGAAACAATCCGTTATTACTCCAGTCCACAAGGGAGGGAACGGAAGCGATGTCAATAATTATAGACCTATCTCGGTATTGCCAGCCCTGTCTAAAGTAATAGAAAAATTAACCAACTCTAGATTAATTAATTATTTAAATAAGTTTAAAATTATATCTTCAACACAATTTGGCTTTAGGAAGGGAGTTTCCACCGAGGATGCAGTTAGTGCCCTCACCACGCTAGTAACTAAGCATGTGGATAGCGGGAAAAAATGTCTGACGGTATTTCTAGACTTAAAGAAAGCTTTTGACACCGTCTCCGTTCCCACCCTGGTGACCAAATTAGAAAAACTTGGAATAAGGGGAACCCCTCTAAATTTTTTTATAGACTATCTCACAAACAGGAAACAAAGGGTAAAGATTGGAGGGTTTATTAGTGATGATGCTGATGTGTCGTTCGGTGTACCCCAGGGTAGTGTTCTGGGACCCACACTTTTTCTAGCCTACATTAACGATCTTTGTGAATTAAAAGTTGAGAACGCACATGTATTTTCCTACGCCGACGACACTGCTGTTGTCTTCCACGGGCACAGCTGGTCCGATGTTAAAATTAAGACAGAGGCAGGTATGTACCAAATCGCGAATTGGCTAGATAATAACCTTCTCACATTAAATACAGCGAAAACTAATTACATGTGCTTCTCCATCTATAAAAGTTCGCAACCAGATGATGTGTTTAACATTAGAGTACACTCTTGCGATAAAGCTGAAAACAATAATTGCGCTTGTCCCTTAATTAATAAAGTTTTGGAAACAAAATATTTAGGTGTAATTATTGACCACAGATTGTCATGGTACTCTCATGTTGAACATGTTACTGGAAGGATTAGGAAATTGGGGTGGATTTTTAAAACATTAAGATATATTGCACCTATAAATATAAAAAAGAAATCAGGCTCCAACAGAAACTTATTAAATGAAATATATATCTCTCTAGCACAATCTATTATAGCCTACTGTATCACAATATGGGGTGGCGCAGCAAAATCAAAGTTTATACATGTTGAACGAGGACAACGCGCCGTAATAAAAATAATGTATTTCAAAAAGATAACATACTCTACAGAAAGTCTCTATCAGGATAGTGGACTGCTTTCTGTCAGAAAGTTATACATCGTTTATACCGTTCTAAAAAAACATAAAAATCTACCATACGATCAAAATACAATAACAAGAAGACGGAAAGATCTCATAGCACAGGTTCCACAAACTAAAACAAAATTTGCTGACATTCAATACAACAAACTATCATGTCAACTATATAATAGGATAAATAAAAAGATATATATACACAACAAACAATTACACGAATGTAAAAAAATTCTAACAAATTGGATAATGACACTAAATTACGCAGACACTGAGGCACTATTGCAACATACAAAATGAAATACACACATGCACGCGCACGCACACACACACACACACAAACACCCACATACATACACACACACACACACACGCACGCAAACATACTGGTTATATCTAAGGTACTGAATTAATTGTATATTGCTGTGGAAGAGCGGAGTCTCCTAACACAGGCATTACTTGCTTAAAAGGAGGCTCCAATCACCAACGAATGTAAAACTTTTTGGTTCAGAAATAAAGATTTTTGTATTTTTTTTTTTTTTTTTTTGTACGCAGTTAAGAATCTCCGCGCTATATCTACAAAGATTATAACAACATATTTTTTTGTATTCGCTTTGGAAAGAAGTTGTTTTATTTATACTAAAGTCCTCGGGCAGTTGTCGAGTGCCAATCACCCAGAGTGTACACGAATATGTTTTGTTAAAACACCCTTATCAGAAAAACTACGCTGACATATTTCGCATTTGTAAGGTTTTTTCCCAGTGTGTAAACGAATTTGTTTGTTAAAACATCCTTATCTGAAAAACTACGCTGACACATTTAAAAGGTTTTTCCCCAGTGTGTACACAAATACAGCTTGTTAAATGACTCTTGTCTGAAAAAACCACGGTGACATATTTCACATTTGTAAGGTTTTTCCCCAGTGTATACACGAATATGTTTTGTTAAAGCACCCTTAACTGAATAACTACGCTGACATATTTCACATTTGTAAGGTTTATCCCCAGTGTGTACACGAATATGTCCTGATAAATCAAGCTTATTTGAAAAATTACGCTGACATATTTCACATTTGTATGGTTTTTCCCCCGTGTGTACACGAATATGGCTTGTTAAAACACCCTTATTTGAAAAACTATGCCGACATATTTCACATTTATAAGGTTTTTCCCCAGTATGTACACGAATATGTTTTGTTAAATCACTCTTATTTGAAAAACTATGCCGACAGATTTCACATTTATAAGGTTTTTCCCCAGTATGTACACGAATATGACTTGTTAAATTATTCTTGATTGAATAACTACGCTGACATATTTCACATTTGTAAGGTTTTTCTCCAGTGTGCACACGAATCTGTTCTGTTAAAACACTCTTTTCTGAAAAACTTTTTTGACATATTTCACATTTGTATGATTTTTCACCCGTGTGTACACGAATATCTCCTGTTAAAGGACTCTGTTGCGTAAAACTACGGTGACAAATATTACATTTATAAGGTTTTTCCCCGGTGTGTATACGAATATGTTTTGTTAAATCACCCTTTTGTGAAAAACTATGCTGACATATTTCACATTTGTAAGGTTTTTCCCCAGTATGTACACGAATATGTTTTGTTAATATATTCTTATCTGAAAAACTACGCTGACATATTTCACATATTTAAGGTTTTTCCCCAGTGTGTACACGAATATGTCTTGTTAAATGACTCTTGACTGAAAAACCACGGTGACATATTTCACATTTGTAAGGTTTTTCCCCAGTGTGTACACGAATATGATTATTTAAATTACCCTTTTCTGAAAAACTACGCAGACATATTTCACATTTGTAAGGTTTATCCCCAGTGTGTACACGAATATGTCTTGTTAAATCACCCTTATTTGAAAAACTACGCTGACATATTTCACATTTGTATGGTTTTTCCCCCGTGTGTACACGAATATGTCCTGTTAAATTACTCTGTTGCGTAAAACTACGCTGACAAATATCACACTTGTAAGGTTTTTCCAACGTGTGTACACGAATATGATATTTTAAATGACTCTTTCGTGAAAAATTACGCTGACAAATATCACATTTGTAAAGTTTTGCCACCGGGTGTACACGAATATGATTGATTAAATGACTTTTCCCTGAAAAACTACTCTGACATATTTCAAATTTGTTTGGTTTGCCTTTTATACATAATTTTGGATATTTATTTATATCAATACTGTCTTTAACTTTGTCATTATTATTACGGCAATTTAATTGCACAGAAGTATTATTAATACTTTTATTAACGCTGGGTATAGTATTCTTCGAGTGCGGTTGTTCAGTTTTCTTTTGCTGGGCTGTAATTGTATCTTCTAGTTTTTTTCTTCGAATGTCTATTTTTGGTTTCTTTGCAACGGTTGCCCCTGTAATTATAAACATGATTGTTGCAATGAAAAATTCAATCCATGTCTGCCTTAGATGTAACTTTGTACTAGGATATTTGCATTGTGATCACATTAAACAATTCGATATTGTAAAATGCAAGTTTCAAAAGTTTTATAGAAAGAAGATTAGGGATAAAGTGTTGTTAATAATGTATTATGCAAACATGATATGATTGTTGTGAAGTAACTTATATTTTGTGCTTTATAAACCAATGTATTCTTTTCATGTCGTGTAAATGAATACGGTCCAATCTAGAAGGAATTTGCGATCCGCGCTGGGCAACGAAATAAACTAAATAGGATTAATTATTTGAACGATTTATCTGTATATGTTTTGACGAAATTAAATACTCCTCTGTCTTGTCTTTATTTACAAAGTAGGATTAACTTTTGGAATCGCAGACAAAGTCCAAATACAAATCCATAAGGACTAAGTCTGAAACAGTCAAATATTAATAGAAAGAGTCTGTTAAGGTTTGTTAAGGTTAATAAATGCTATGAAAGCATAGTTGTCATTTTAAGAAATGGTTTGACACGTAGTGCCACAGATAACACAAAAAAGCACAGTGTCCAAAGTAAAGCATAGTTGTCATTATAAGAATAGATTTGGCACGTAGTGCTATAGACAACACAATAAAGCACAGTGGTCATCACACCATAATTAGATTTAATTATACTCTGCGCCGTTTTAGCCACAAATTTGTTAGGCCGGACCATAGATAAGAGAATTAAAGTCCATTCCAGATATTTATAAAATTGGAAAATAAGTGATCTAAGGCTAGTTATACATGTAAATAAATTAAAATCGTTTAACGTAGATATAGAGCTAGTAGAGATATTTGTAAACAGGTTAAGGTTTTATAACGTCTAGGGTGACTGTATAGTAAAAGGCCCGTTGCTAAATTTAAGAAAAATAAAGGAATTAGGGATGGGAAAGTAGGAAAATTGTATCGATAGTTTTCTTGTCGAGATTTTCAAATAGTTTCGATATATTTAATTAAATGCATTTTCTCCGTTGCATGTGCTGATATGCTGATGAGTTGTATGCCGCTGGGCGCAGAAAAGGCTGGCAACATTAACAGTGCATCGAAAAAACGTCGATTTATATAGTAAGCAAGTTCGTATAGGCAGAACTGCAACCAGTGCACTTTTATTCAAGATGAAATACAATTTCTCTTTGGTGGAAGAAGACGAATGGTTGTAACTGAAACCGACTTTGCTAACCGGGCATAGCCTTTGCAAAGGATGTCGAGTTGACACCATTGATCCAGTTAATAACTGTTGTTTAAAAAAAGTAAATCTATATATATTAAAATGAATCCCTATTTTCCTTGGTCATGGCATCACGCGTGAACGTCTGGACCGATTTCGCTTATACTTTTTTGTTGTGTTTGTTATTGTAAGGAGAAGGAACTTATGAAAAAAAAAATAAGAAAAAAAAATCGTACCTTACCTACATAGGTAGGGTAGGTAAGGTAGGGTACGGTAGGTAGGGTATGTAAGGTACAGAGGGTAGGTAGGGTAAGTAGGGTTAGGTAGGGTAGATGAATGTTTGATGTTTTTTTGCCAAAACAAAGTTTGCCGGGTCAGCTACCTGTAGTGCTTGATACTAAAGACCGCAAAGAAGTATGGCAGAGTAAGGAGCTTCACGGACCCTTTTCCGGGGTCTACATGGGCCCGATGTTGATCAATCAGCGACCGTAGCCTGGCTGCGTTTCGGTGACCGAAGGTTTTGTCTCTGCAACTCTTTGGGGAAACCGAAGGTTTTGTCTGTGCAATTATGGACGAAGTTATCATGACGAATAACTACCGGAGATTTATTGTGAAGGATGGCACGGTTGACATCTGTCGGGGATGTCACCGCCCGGGTGAATCGATCCGCCACATTATCACTGGTTGTTCTCGTCTAGCTAACGAAGAGTATTTGCATAGGCAGAACCTTGTACGTCGTAGCCAGGATTATCCATCAGCAACTTGCTCTTAAATACACTCTTGTGGCATCGGAGGTACCGTACTACAGGTATGTGCTCGACCCAGTTCTCGATGATGGCAGTATCACATTGTACTGGGATCGGTCCATCATCACTGACAGGAATTTGGCCTAACATTATGGTGGTGGACCGAATCGAGAGGCGTGCAATGATTGTTGACATTACCGTCCCGCATGACGGGAACCTCGTGAAAGCCGAGAAAGATAAGCAAATCAAGTATCTTGACTTGGCTCGCGAGGTTGTCGACATGTGGGATGTGGACACAGCGATCATTGTACCGATCGTGTCGGCCAATAGCTTAATAGCCACGAGCCTCGACCAACATCTGAGGAGGCTCTCGTTAGGCGGCTAGGTCAAGGGCCTGATCCAGAAAGCAGTATTGCTGGACACGGCTCGTAATTTTAGGAGGTTCCTCTCTCTAGAACCCTGACCGCCGGTAGCTTGGACCCAGTTCCCAATACCGGTGAGCCTCTATTTTTTATAATTTTAATGTTTTTTGCGTTTGTATGTTTTATAAAAATATTTAAAACTGTATTTAATAAGAAACTAGTTAAATAAAGGACATAATAATAACGATTATTGGTTCAAATATGTTATGTTAACAATATGAACACTCACTTAAACTAGGTTATGGTACCCGTGCTATAAGCAACAGTAACAATTCGTGGTTGATCTATTTACTCAAAAACAAATTATTGTGCAACAATCCGTTATTATCATAAATTAGTTAAAGTACATATCCGGTAATTCGTTTGTCATGACTTAAGCCTTCCCCTTATAAGGATCGTACCTCAATTGTAAATTGACTCATCCGTTAGGTAAATGTTCGGGTTAGGATAATGTAACCTTTCAAAACTTAGAATGGAAGAACTTCATATGATTCTGCGCGTCTATACGCTTCGAGAATAGGTAGCTCATGTGAGGACTCTGCCTATATAAAAGGGAAACTCCTTGCCTATAATAAGACTGGCAACAGATAACTTAGTTTTGAAAGGGAATTGAAATTCGAAAATAAATAAATAGGTGAAGATGTTTTTGCTAGGCTTTGATTGTCAATTCTAGAGAAGCCGCCTAAAGACAGGCATGTTGTTGAAATAATATATGATATGAAAGTAATTTATGCTTTTAAATTAGCTCCCTGAGCTACCCTCCTCGCAGTAGTGCCCCGCTTCTTGGTCTCGTCTTGGCGGGGACAAGGTAGTGATATGCAGAGTTACTTACTTATTGTCTTGTTAGCTTTTCGTTTCTTCTTGGACACTTCTTGTTCTTCTTCCATCGCATTTCTAATTTCCATCAAAGATACGTCATCTTCTGATTCAGAATGTTCATGGTCTAACTCTGTGAAGAAACAAAAACAGTCAAGAGCAATCAATTTTTTAGCCTCAGTGGTGTTTATTTTCAACCGACTTCAAAGAGGAGGAGGTTCTCAATTCAACTGTATGTTTTTGTATGTTTGTTACGCGATTACTCCGCCAGTTCTGAACCGATTTTAATGATTCTTTAGTTATTTTTCGCTTTGCAGTGTTTATTTATTTATTGCACATAGATATTTCTTTTTTTCTTGCTGACCAAAATCAATTAAAAATAATCTCTTAATAATCATCATAATATCTTTAATTAAAATTAAGAACATACCAGCTGGATTTTCATCATCTTGCCCCTCACAAACATCGGGTAATTCTTCTTTGATGACATAGTTTTCTGTTTGATATTCATCAGGAATACTGAAGTATTCTGTTGGACTTATAATGTAGCCACTGAACTCTAACTGGTCACGGTTTAGTAGAGGTTTTGTCTGTAAAAGGTTGTTATCAGTATTAGCTCAAATATACAGAAACAAGCACAAAATACCTGTCCACCATCATAGCCCAGGGCTCATTTGTGGGTTTCGGTATCCGCTTCTACAACAAGCTGGGGTAGCTTCTTTATTCTTGACTTTCTTTTGAATGCATTGCAAGTTTAAGTTAAATCAAACTTTATTTGAAGGCATACTATTCTATCAGCAACTATTTACACGATAAGGACGGTTGGTCGCTGTGTTGAACACAAGACAATGTTCACTAAGTGCTGGCTGTCTGCCTTATTAGAGTGAATGACTTCTTATTTCTCATAGTGTGCTGTAACTTTCATAACATAGAAAAAGTTAAAACCCCTGTTTAGAAATTCTTGAGAGGATTTTGTTATTTAAAGTGTAAAAGACACAATCAAAGTGTATAGGGTTACTGGTTCCATAAGGGTTCTTAAACTTTAAAGATGACGGCAAACCAAACTAATACCTTTTATTTTATGGAACCCCATATAAAATGATGACAAATCAACACAGGAATTTTTATAAGAACATTTTTTTTAAGAAATTGGTAATATAATTGAAACACATTATCCTTAACTTAAAGTTTTAATGTGAAGAATGAAATTGTTTTACTGTTTTTTGAATAATTGTTTTATAGTTCGGTATTATATCCGACATCATCATCATCATCAGCCTTATAATGTTACCAAAGCTGGGACACAGGCATCCTCTCTATGAGAGAGGTTAAAGGCCTTAATCACTCATGACCTACGATACGAATTAAAAGAAACAATTGATGGTGACAACTGAGGAACGGGAAGCGGCTGGGGGACGACCCTAATAAAGAACTTGCCTATTATAGGTACAACTAAAAATTGAAAAATATAAAAATATTTTAAAAAAAAATACTACCGACTTCCAAAGAAAATAACTTTCTTTTTGGATGTCGGTGTCAAATTCAGATTCATTTATTTGCCAGAATGTTGGTTTACAAACTATGATCTTAAATCGTGCAAAACGAAAAAAAAATTTTTCACTTTGTAGTTGTACCTAATAAGTCTTTTTTATATTTTCGTTTCGGTGTGGGTGTTCTAGAAGGCGCGCAGCAAATCTGTCCTTACTTTTTTCGTATGAAGTCGATATTTTTCTCACTAGAGTAAATAGTATTCTGTGCAGCGAACGCTCGATCTAGATAGGTAGAAAGGTAAGTAAGGTAGGTAAGTAGGATAGGTACAGGTAAATAGGTAAGTAGGGTAGGATACAGTTAAAGGGAGCGAAGCCGCGGGCACAGCTAGTAATAAATAATTTTGGCGGAACTCTGATGACTATTTTACGGAACCCTGTTTGGGAATCCCTGCCATAAGGTACTGAGTTCGTGCCGCGATGCGAGACCGACACACGCGACGCCACTCGATCTGTAGCGAGACCGCCTAGCTGTCTTGTCTGTGTCTCGGTTTCGCTCGCGAACTCGCGCCCATACAAAGCCCAAGCGAACGACAAGTAGTATCGCGCGTTGCCTGCCTCGGGGGCGCGGCGCATCCTCGCACCATAGGGGTTGGTCCAGTCAGTTAACGGTGTATCATGAACTGAGTTCCTTAGGGTTAATTAGATCTTTACTTCACTATCCGCCAAAGTTGGTTGTGACATCAGTTACGGCTTTAGTCATAAAATGTACATACTGTAACAAACTAATTCAAACTCTGATAGATGTACGGTGAAAACTTGTTCAATACAGTCAATCCTCACCTCATAGCCCTCATTCAACATCTGAGCAAACAGCTTCTTAGCTTCCAAACATTTTCTCTGCAATCGGCAGCATTGCTGCAGCTTAGTGCAGCAGAATAAACAAGCGAGCATTGGTCTTCTCTCTTCAGTACAAAACTGCAATAAAACAAGAGAAAACTTATTGTTTATTTTTGATTAACACTGAAAGTAATATTGTGGTAAATAAATTGTATGTTCTTAAATAACATATTGTTATATTGTCCACAACAAGCCAAAAAGTTCTGGAGCGGTAGCAATGCAGTATGAGTATGGCCCTCAATGTGGATTGTAGACAGATAAACTGGTGACGGTCACAGGATTTCACCGGATGAGACTAGCAAAGGACTGATAAATGTGGTGATTATTGAGAGAAGTGAGAAGTTCCAAGGGTCATTTTGGACATTTGTTTCATTTCACTAGCAGCAATCCGCATAGTGGTTAGTAGATTTAGTGTGCATGAGTGAGAAACATCCATGCTCACAACTTTCACATTTATAATATTAGTAGGCTATTTACCATGTATATTTATGTCTGATTTAGGTTTTGGGGATTGTCGAGAGCCTGGAATCCAGTGGTTCAACTATGTAAAGGTCGTCAAACTACTGAACATGTGTCAAAATTGGATACAGTGAGTATCGTCTGTCGTGAACAATGTCGAGTAACTGGTGAGACGAGTTCTGGTAGTAGTGGCGTCGTGCGCGGAAAACTAGTGAGAAAGAGGTTAGACAGATATTTCAGCTCGTAAACAACACCCTCCCGCAAAGACTTTAGTTCTCGTGATCATGGTGCTTGTAACGGTGCCAAAATATCGAGCTCTCATCCAAAACCTATATATACATGGTAAATATCCCGAAACAAATTTTAATTCTAATGATTGTGACCATGTCAGCTTAACTTATATTAGTATACTACTGACCCGCCCCAGCTTCGCCCAAGACAAATTATACACAAAAACCTTTCTTATTTCTTAATCTTTCTATTGGTAAAACCACATGAAAAGTTCAGTAGCTTTTGAGTTTATCACGTACAGACGCGGCGGAGGAATTTATTTTATAATATGTAATGATAATACACTTACTCGAATATCCATCAGCTTCTCATATATGTCCTGCAGGTTCTTGTTGGCAACCATAGCATTCTCCACTAGACACATTCTACACATTGGCAGTTTTTCCATCTCCATAATTATAAAAATTTCTGCTGACTTTTACTATCTGGCTTTTAGACAAACTTTTTTTTAAAGGTTATCCACAAATGTACTGGTAATTATTGTGTATGCTTCCTTCGTGAATCTAAGTAAGTCAGGCTATCTATAAAGGGCAGGCCTAGAGAGCTACACTTCCTATTATTGTATCTGCAGGTCGTAGTTACGATTCAATAATATTTACAAGAAAGAAATGATTCCAAAATTTTACGTTTTTATTTTTTGAAGCAAAGCATCCACATGGTATTTAAAACCAATTGTTATTAACATTTAATAATACCACAACTAACAATCACAACTTCACAAGTCAATTCGAGTCACAACACACCCCTCAACTGTGATGAAACCTGAATCAAGTGTTTGTCGGGTTTAGTCAATAGTACGGACGTCAAAACAAATCACGAGCACGCCACCTGTCGGCAAATCAAGAACAACTACGCTGTGGCGCGCTTCCTCTAACGACCTGTGTGGTGGGGACACAGAATATAAGAGTTGAGTACTGACCGCCGTAGAGCTAAGACGTTGTAGAATCGGTATCGATCAGTAATATTAGTGAGCAAGATTGTAACTGTGAACTATTTAAATAAACCCAGTGTATCGAATAATTTATGTTATTTCATTTGCACGACTGTACCCACCGACCTGCCCATACACGATGTCTTAACCTAAGGGAATACATCCTGACTTCCCGATGGTTTGCATCTATCGGCCAGCCTTGATGCGACATCAGAATTGGGATTCGGTCGTGCTAATGAGATCACATGTAAAAACAGTGCTAGTGAAAATGGCGGTTACATTCTTGCAAAAAAATGCGGTGTCAGTTGAGAAAAAAAACAGTAGTGGTTCGTTTCTGCGACTACCCTCAGACTAGAATAAAAAAAAACAGTCTAGAGCGGAGCAGCAAGGAAGCTAGCAACAACCAAGGAGCTGGACAGGTCAAGGAGGAGCGTGTGGACGTGTGGAAAGATCCATACACATGGATCTTTAAGCCAATCTGGTGAGTCGTTTTCATTTTGTTATTGACTATGGCCAAGAGTGTGCATTATTCAAAATTCTGGTTTTGTGGCGGTCAATGGATCGTCGGGGTGGCCCGTGTTAGGTTATAATTTCATGTTAGTTAGCGATGGTCAAGTTGGGTGTTGTTGAAGGGTTATTATTCTACTATCACTGGCGGTAGCCCTTGACTGGCCTTGGCTGACTATCATTGTTTGGAGGTTAGAATACCTACCTGGGCACTTGGGACATTGTAATGTGTGGTTCATGTTTTGGACAGGGTCTCTGCATTCACATTCAGTGTTCATAATAACCCATTTTGCCGTGCCGGTTTAGGTTACTACACCGGTTAATTTCCATCAAAGCTGTGTATGGTTAAGATAACCGTGTAAACAAGTACTCTCGTAGTGTTTTTCATGTTTCAGATACCATATTGTGTCGCAGTGGAGCCTCTGCTGCTGCTAGCAGTTCAGATGCTGTATGCGAAGGCTGACCTGTCAACATCTTAGAGGTTAGGAGGAACGGCAGACTAGCAGTTTGAGGTTGGGAGCGCGCAAGTTTGAAATGGAATACTCGGTGAGTCGCTTCCATGTTATTTCGATAGTGAGGTGGAAAGTTCTTTACTGAAGAGATGCTATTTCGAGTTTTAAGTGTTCATGTTTGATCACTGAATTGGTAGTGGTTATATCTAGCACTATCACTAGGTAATTAAGACACACTTGTAAAAAGCAAGTAGTTAGGTAATGAGTTTCCTATTGGCAGTATAGTTTCAAGATTTGGTTCAATACGAACTTTAGGATGAGATATCCCATAAGAAGGAGATTTTCAGTAACAAAGCCAGTTAGTAATGACGTAGGGCCATCGCAATTGTATCGAGTTAGTAACGGTACTGGTCATTTACGTGTATTCAGAACAAATCTTATGTTGCGTCACGATTTACGACCACCGTCTTCAGATCTGAATTCACTTGCTTACTTTCAAAGTAACATTAGGATAGCAGTAGATCTCGCGATCGTTTTCCTTACATAAAAACTGAGGTAGTGAGCGATAGTAAATGGTTACTGTTGATATTTAATTTTAAAGATTTTGATCCGAATTAATTCGTGAAGCTCCTTAATGTTATCAGGGTTAGTTGTTTCCCTTTTGTTAGCAGTCGGTATGTAAATCTTTGAGTAAAAAGTGCGAATCTTTTGGGAAGGATCCTCGATCACCAAGTTCCTTGAGAATTAGACATCATAGTTGATGACAGTGGTAGTGAAACCAAATTTGATTAACATGTCTACTCATGCGACAAATTCTGGACCGTCCCTCATGAGTAACATGTGGCGATGGGTCTACGAAGAGGTGTCGTTGAGTTTGCATTGCCTTTGAATTATGGTAAAGATTAACGGAAATGTTACAATTACTTTATTTAGTTGTTGATCGTCGGATCTTTTTCTAATCAATAGTGTTGTGTGGGAAACTCTAGTGTGGAAACTAAATGGGACCTTTATTAAGTCCGCGATAGGTTATTATGACAGGACAGTGATAGTTATACAATGAAAGCTTTAAATAGGAACGCTTAGGACCTACAAGTATGCACGCGGTAGGTTAGGGAAGATGCCAACGGGTCATGTACCAGTCGATGTTGATGTTAAAGGAATTTTGATGATGATGAGCAAGCTTAAAGTGTCTAGTAATTCAGTCTATCGAATGTATTATGATTGACCGTACCAGTGGATTCTGGTGGAGGTCGGGGTCTAGAGACCGTTGTGAGAGCAATACAATTGCTGGTCGGCTAGAGGGCCGTGGCATTGAAGATTTTACTCGAGGGTTTCTTTAAGCTTGACAGTTTTTGCAGCAGCAGAATTTTTAAAGTTGGTTTGGATCGATTTGTGGTACATGGCCCAGGGTAATGATTTAGTTAAAGAGTAGAGTTCTAAAATTTCCCTATTTTCACGAACCCAATGATCTATTTTGGTCAGGAGTAGCGGAGCTTTGTGTGGCAGCTGTTGACCTGTGTGGCAACTGTGAGCCTGTGTGTCAACTGAAGGCCTGTATGGCACCTGTAAGTCTGTGTGACACTATGTCTGGTGTGAATGTTCATGTTTATGTTAGAGACCTTGCAGAAGGTTCATTTTGAGTTATGACGTTGAAAGAAGGTAAACTCACATAGTTACGCCAGAGGTGAGGTCACCATGTTAATGTTGATGACGTTCGAATCGTCAAGCCCTCATTACGATAATTTAAATAATTTTGGTATTCTAATTTTGATTAACAGAATTTATAAAATTGCTAATAAAAATTTAAGGGTAGTAAAATTTAAGTAAGTACCTAAAGGGCAAGAAGGTTATTTGGAAATTTGCGAAAATGATGGTGATGATGATGATGAATGGACCGTGACGGCAGATGATGAGTTCGGTATGTCTTTTGTACCTGTAATTAATAATACGCCCTCGGAGTCAGAGGAAACATTTTCCATATGCTCTCGCACCTTAAGTGTAGATAATTCCGAAGCTATAATAGAATCTTTGGAATGATCAATTAGTATGTGGTCTTTTCTACTTTTGTGGAAGATGATCATTTTTGTAAATGGGATGTCAAGATCACTCCTGCTGTTGTGGGTGTTGATCTGTGATGCGCTGTAGGAGTCTCACCTGCTTTAGTGGGTGACGATTCAGACCAGCTTGATTGTAACTGCGCTGTAGGAGTGTCACCTGCTTTAGTGGGTGACGATTCAGACCAGCTTGATTGTAACTGCGCTGTAGGAGTGTCACCTGCTTTAGTGGGTGACGATTCAGACCAGCTTGACTGTAACTGCGCTGTAGGAGTCTCACCTGCTTTAGTGGGTGACGATTCAGACCAGCTTGATTGTAACTGTAGGGGTTTTCTGTTGTAAAGAAATACCTAGACCAGTGATCCTTTCGAGGTGCTGCAGGAATCTCACCTGCATTGGTGGGTGACGATTTAGACCAGCTTGATTGTAACTGTAGGGGTTTTCTGTTGTAAAGAAATACCTAGACCAGTGATCCTTTCGATATGTAACTATGCAAAATGTTTCCTCACTCACCTAGAGTATGAGTCAGGATTGGACGAGCGAATACTGTGTGGAGATTTTGTGTGTTTCAGAAAACTTCCCTTGTATGATGGGAGACTGGTAGAACGGAGTGGATTAAGAACGTGTAGCGCAACACGACATGAGATGGCATGGAGCAAGGACAAGAAGATAATGCCTGCGGGTGATAGATTTGGGGAGTCTGTCACCTGAGAGAGGCCCGAGAAGGCGACGTGCTGTGTTCCACGCTCGCCTCTCAATAGGAATTACGGCCTAGAGAACACCATGTGGTTTTAGTCAGTAAGAGTCTGACAGACCCCTCAGCTTTCCCCAAGGGCTGAGGACATCCATTGAGGATTTCCACATGATTCGATACACTGTTAAAACCTGACAATGAGGAACAGACGAGGACGCCTGTATTGCAGGATGGCCGTGTCGGGTTTAGTCAATAGTACGGACGTCAAAACAAATCACGAGCACGCCACCTGTCGGCAAATCAAGAACAACTACGCTGTGGCGCGCTTCCTCTAACGACCTGTGTGGTGGGGACACAGAATATAAGAGTTGAGTACTGACCGCCCTAGAGCTAAGACGTTGTAGAATCGGTATCGATCAGTAATATTAGTGAGCAAGATTGTAACTGTGAACTATTTAAATAAACCCAGTGTATCGAATAATTTATGTTATTTCATTTGCACGACTGTACCCACCGACCTGCCCATACACGATGTCTTAACCTAAGGGAATACATCCTGACTTCCCGATGGTTTGCATCTATCGGCCAGCCTTGATGCGACATGTTTAATAGAAAATCAATTGTTTCCTAATTACCACAGACAGTCTACAGTTTATTGTGATTTCTGTGAATTCTGTGAATCAAATCAAACTCTCCAAAACTCCAAACTTACAATTATTTGACATTGACAATTGACAGGTCAAAAACTTGTTTTTTGTTGCCCTTCGGGCTGGCTGTAGTCTTTCAACCATACTGCCTACTCTTTCGTAGGTATTTTTTTTCTTACCTAATAGATTTAGAAATCATGTTTTTCGTTTTTTTTAAATCATGTTGTAGTAATTTTAAGTTAGTCTTCGATTAGTAGTTAATATCTTGTTTTTACACAATTCCGTTTTTTTATTTTATTATATTTATTTATTTAAGGAAAAACAAACAGTAGCTCAATAAAACATAGGTCATAATATCTTAAATATAACATTTAAACAATTATGCTACCCACTACGTTCTCCACAGATTACAATTATAAGTATTTAAAACTAGTAACACAGACACAATACCTATTTAATACAACAGTCATTGTCCCAGAACTCTTTAACTGGATTCTTAAATTTATAAAAGGAAAAAAAAATTGAAATTTTTACAAGTAAATTTGTTAAAGTAGATTTGTGTGCGTACATTATTAGACATAAAAAAATTATAAATTACTTTGCTGGTTCTGTAGGGTTGCTTGGATTTGCTTCTTAAATGCATTTATACTATGTTTTTAATTTTTATATGTCAATTCCAGGGTAAGCGTCAATTCCATTTTATGTCATCATTTAATGTACAGTCCTACCAACTTAGACGGAACCACACTTACGTGGCGTGGCGTGTCGTGGCGCCTTCCGACGCAGTTGAGTTTTGTAGCAAAACTCGTTCCGTCATAACGCAACGAGTTTTGCTACAAAACTCGTTGCGTTATGACGTAGGCTGGAACAGAGTCGTTTGATTGGTGGATCCCGCGCCACGCCATGCCACGACACGTAAGTGTGGTTCCGACTTTATCTGTGAACTGAAAGAGGACGGCACCGTCGATTCAGTGTTGCTAATTAATATAAGGTGCCCAAAATTGAGTAAGTTTTCAAAAAGGAAATTTCACATTAGACATATTCGTTTAATAAGAATTACAGTTTTTATAAATTAAAAACAATGCTACCTATATAAAAATAATAAAATAAATAAAAAGAAATTGATAATTTACAGTTACGTAGGTACGCTAACAGTTTAGTCTCCCAGCAATAAACAATGGCTTTATCTAAAAAGTAATCCAATGAAGTGGAAATTCAGCAGATAAAATGTTCCACGGGGGGGATACAACTTTCATTTAATGCGAAGTTCAGTAGGTACCAACCCTGCAAGAGGTACCTGGATGTCTAGAATTTAGTTATGACCGTAACGAACCCCTAACACCAGACTTAGCTCTCAAAGCTGATATTTCATTACGCAAGAACCTTCCGATTGGATTGAGATTTTTTAAAACGAAATCCCACCTTGTGAAGCAGCTTTCGCAGACTTTCTCGCTGTCAGGTGTAATGTTATATATGATATTTCTGTCTTTAAGACCTCTAGAAGCTTTTTAACAGTAGGGTCCTCTTTTTTAGCAGAATAAAATTCATGTACTTTCCTCCGTATAACTCCCATGTCAAAATCATCAACATGCACAAATCCAGTTTCACGTTTTCTCTCCTTGCCTGGTGTCCGAATTTTTGTACCAGTTTCTTCTGCTGCATGCCCTTCCTAAACTATTTTTGAAATTAGTCCTTGACTCACACCTGAAATGTAAGAGAATAAAATAAATGTTAGTAGAAATTTGAAATCTGGCAGGTTAGTTTGCTCACTCACTTAGCAGGTTACCTAAAAGACGTACGTTACCGTTACGCTAACCTGCAGCAAGAATAGAAACGAATATTTCGTGGACTTAAATAATAAGTTAAGCATCGGGAATTTATAACAAGAAGGTTGACAACATTAGCCTGTCGCTGCCGAAATTCGTTTGTATATTTGATTAAATTGAATAATCGGAGACCCCGCCCGAGCTTCTTTTTCAAAAAGGTTTTAACCTTTAGAATAATGTTTTGAGAATCACTTTTAATAGCTTTACTTTTAGGCATATTTAACTTTATAAATTCAGCAATATCACGACAAAACAACCAGAGAACCCGAATGTAGTAGACACTGACAATCGAATAACATTTCAACATGACGGCCGTAGTTCCAATTTTCGGCATTTCACAGATAAGTTGGTAGGACTGTACAAATTTTTAAGAACACATCTCAAGCTATGCTACCTTTTTAAATATACAAACTTCATAAATAAGAATAAAACGGTAATATCTATAAGTTATATAGACAAAGGATCAAGAAACAGAACCATTTAAATCTCATTTACGGTCTCTAATATGTATCTATACAAATATATATAAGTTGAAGCCTTCCTACGCAAATCCTGTGTGCACAGCGGGACCCTATCAGGTTTTTTACAAATTCAAAAACTTATCATTTGTGATATTTTTTTTTAAATGTTTTATTCATGACCATAGATACAAGTCTTTCAGTCGGATACATAGATGGGTTAAACTTATATTACAATAGCTAAATACAATAATGTTATGGCACGTTTTTCACAGTAAATAATAATATTAGGTTTACCTATGAAATTGGCAGACCTGCAGAACAAGCCCCGTGGACGGCCGGAAACCAAAGTTGATAATGAAGAATTGAAGGCTATTGTGGAAGCGGATCCATCGCAAACCGCGTCCGAGTTAGCTGCAGGCTGCGGTGTTAGTGATAAAACTGTTTTAATCCACTTGAAGCAAATTGGGAAGATGAAAATGCTTGAAAGGTTACCCACCTTGACAAAAAACCTCATGAATTGAGTGCAGCAAACCGACAAACGCGCGTCGACTGCTGCGTTACATTACTCAACCGGCTCAATAATGAAGGGATTTTAAATCGAATCATTACCTGTGATGAAAAGTGGATCCTGTACAATATCGGAAACGCTAATCGCAATGGCTGAACCCTGGCGAAATAGCCAAATCCTGCCCCAAGCGAAAATTGACTCAAAAAAAATTACTTGTGAGCATTTGGTGGACTAGTGCCGGTGTCGTTCACTACAGCTTTCTTAAATCTGGCCAGACGATTACGGCGGAAGTCAATTGTCAGCAACTGCAAACCATCATGGAAAATCTAGCTGCTAAACAGCCAAGGCTGGTCAATCGCTCTAGGCCACTGCTGCTTCAGGACAACGCTAGACCACACACTGCACAACAGACAGCTACCAAATTAGAGGAGCTTCAATTGAAATGTCTAAGACATCCACCGTACTCCCCGTACCTTGCTCCAACCGATTACCATTTTTTTCGAAATTTGGATAACTTCTAGCAAGGGAAAAAAATCAACTCCGATGGGGCAGTCCAATGTAGAGATGGGTCGTACTGGGTGAATTTTGGACTAGGTGCACCTAGTCCAAGTCCGTACAAATACTCGATCCAAATACCTGTTCCACCTAGTCCTTGAAATTTGCATACGAGGGCTGCACTAAAAGTATCGGGAATGGAATATTTCCACTGTTCCTATCATATTAAAATCTTTTTAATTGAAAACTCCTTGGTTTTAAAAATCGAATACCATTTATTTATTTAATGAATTGCCAGAACTTAAATTAAAAACTGTTGCAATGGAATGTCAAGTAGATACAGACTTAAGCTTATTTGATAGATTTTCTTCTTTAAATCGTTTAAAACGCACAATGGCGTATGTGTTGCGCTTTATTTCAAATACAGGAATTAAATTAAAGTCAAACCGTTCGCTCGGCGCGTTATCATCTGCGGAGTTAAATAACTCAATGATAGCTTTGTCTCGCTTGTCACAAAAGGAATCTTTTCCTTGTGAATATGAATGTTTAAAAAATAACTTACCAATAAAATCTAATCGTAATTTATCTGGTCTTAATTTATTCTTAGATGAAATCGACCTTATGAGAGTCGGCGGTAGAATTAAAAATTCTTTTGAGTTCGGTTTCGATAAGAAACATCCTATAGTTACTTTTATTCAAATACGAACACCAACGGTTGTTGTCTGCAACCAAATAAAAGGCAAAACAATAAAGGCTCAGATGGGCAACTTACCAGTAAAGAGATTAGAATCAGAGCTTCCATGTTATAGCTGCGGTGTAGACTACGCCGGACCACTGTTCATGCTTAGCCGTAAAGGGAGATGATGAAATGAGAATAAAGGCAGTTTAAGCAACAAGACTATTTTATTTAAAGGAAGTTAATTTTACAACGTGACTGACAGTTCACAATTACATGGAAGAGAGAGCCTCAATATTATATACAGCAGACATGCGCGCATTAGACACATTGCTATTAAGTTTAGCGTAGGCGTTCATAGTTCCAACATCCTCTCCTGGACGCTGACGCTTTAAAATTAAACCCATTGATGTGGTGAAGTTTTCATGCTTCGGTCGATGGAGTCCTTTTGTCAAGATATCGGCGACCATGTCTCTAGTGCATTTATATTGAACCACGACTTGTTTGGCAGCAATCTTCTCTCGTACAAAGTGATAGCGGACGTCTATATGCTTACTGCGTGCGTGGTAGGCAGCATTACCTGAAAGACTAATCGCACTCTGATTATCGCAATAAAGGGTTAAAGGTGTACCTTTAAATTCTGGTTGGAACTCGTCTGCCAGCTGTTTCAACCAAAGAGCTTCCTGAATGGCCGACGATAGAGCCATATATTCAGCCTCACTTGTAGAAAGAGCTATGGTCTGCTGTTTCTTAGAATTCCAGCTTACTGCGGCACCCTGGAATAAAAATATGTAGCCTGTGCATGATCTTCTATCCTCATCATCACTTGCCCAGTCTGAATCGCAATAGCCTGAAATTCTTCCATCAACATTCCTTTTATAAACCAGTTTCATAAGCATTGTAGCTTTCAGGTACCTCAAAACTCGTTTTAGAGCCACCCAATGTTCATTAGTAGGTTGACTATTGTACCTACTCAGAGAATTTACTACATAAGTGATGTCGGGTCGAGTCCCTTGTGATAAATATAATAAGCAGCCAATTATTTCTTGGTATGGAATGTCCTTTAAAATCTCCTGTTGACCTTCACCCTTCTTCATTTTGACATTGGCATCAGCTGGTGTCCACATTGGCTTACAATTGTTCATACCAAATCGTGTAAGTATATTTTCTACATAAATAGATTGATCAATAGAAATCTCATTTTCATCTTGTGAAATTCTAAAACCGATGCAATGTTTGGCTGGTCCTAAGTCCTTCATGTAGAATTTTTGTTTTAACTTCCCTTTTATCAATTGTGCTGTTTCATCATTATTAAAGAAACAAAGTATATCGTCAACATATACTGTTATAAGAAGCATATCATTTTCATTTAAAATTCGGTAGTAAATGCATGGATCTATGTTTGAACGAGTCATTCCAATTTCTAATAAGGTAGTATTTAATTTCATATTCCATTGTCTACTGGCTTGTTTAAGTCCATATATTGACTTGTTTAGTCTACATACTTTATTTTGATCTTCATAGCCAGGTGGAAAGGACATGTAAATTTCTTCATTGATGTCACCTTGTAGAAATGCTGTGACTGCGTCCATTTGGTGTATTTTGAGTCTATATTTAGCAGCAAGACCAATGAGGTACCTTATAGATGTATAACGTACCACTGGAGCATAGACCTCATTGTAATCAATGCCCTTGACTTGTTTATATCCTTTAATTACCAGTCTAGCTTTATAACGGGTAATAGATCCATTGCCGTCTGTCTTAGTTTTATAAACCCATCTGCAGGGAATTACTGATTTCTCTTTTGGTAAGTTAACTGGTGTCCATGTATTATTCTTAATCAATGACTGATATTCTTCATCCATAGCGCTCCTCCATTCATCAGCTTTTTTACTGTTTAGAGCTTCTTGAAGACTTTGTGGATCATTGTTTAATAAATTCATTGTTGATTCAACATTAAGACACATTAGTGATGAGGGACTTTGCTGAATATCATTATTGTGGCTTCTCATTCTTTGTGGCAGCGGTCTCAAAGTTATGTTTGATACCGATGGAGAGTCAAGTGTCCCATCAGGTAAGTATGTCTCATCATTAACATCCTCAAATTGATCAGAATCCTCTGAAATATAAATACTTTGAGATTCATCCTGTGTTTCTCCTCTGTCATGAATTTCATTATCAAAATTTCTTTCGACAGGTTCTTCAGGTCCACCATCAGGTAAGTATACAGTTTTCTTTTCTTTTACTTTATTACAACTTTCCTTTACATTTTCATTTTTATTTTCCTCTATCTCCATGTCATTTTTACTAATGTTCTTTTCTTTTTTAGGTTCATCATTCACAATATTTCTTTTAATTGAAGCCTCTAGAAACACCACATCTCTACTTATAATTCCTTTTTTTGTTTCAGGATCTATGAATCTGTAGCCTTTTGTACTGTTACTGTAGCCAACAAATATTAACTTACGTGACTTCACATCAAGTTTGGTCCTGTTTTCCTTAGGAACAAGCACCATTGCAGGACATCCAAAAATCCTCATGTGACTTATGTTTGGCTTCTTTCCAGTCCATATTTCATAAGGCGTTACATCAGATAAGGTGCTGGTGGGAGATCGGTTGACAATGTATGCAGCTGTAGCAACCGCTTCTGCCCAGAATGTGACCTGCAATTCAGCATTTATTATCATACATTTAGCGCGTTCTATCAAAGTCCTATTCATTCTTTCACTGAGGCCGTTCTGTTCAGGAGTGTATGGATTGGAAGTTTGGTGCAGTATTCCATTTTTCTTCAAATAAGCATCAAAATTATTATTTTTGTATTCTGTTCCATTATCGCTTCTAAGAGTTTTAATTTTTGTACTTAGCTCATTTTCTACTCTATTCTTAAATTCTACAAATTTTTCAAATACTTCACTCTTGTTTTGAATAAAATATACATGTACTTGCCGAGAGAAATCATCAATGAAGGTAACAAAATACCTTGCCCCTCCTATAGAAGTATGCTTCATCGGTCCACACACATCACTGTGGATTAGCTCTAGCAAGCTGGTTGCACGGGAGCCTTCAGTGGGGAATGGTTTTCTTGTTTGCTTACCTTCAAGGCATGTTACACAAATGGAATTCTCTATTCTTGATGACAGCTTTACGCCTTCTGTACATTTAGGTATTTTAATTAGATTTGTGAAATTTAAGTGACCCATCCTTTGATGCCACAAGTAAATATCATCATCAGTTTTAGCCAACATGACTTGTATGTCAGACGGCATTTTTTGATTTCTACAAGTATTTAACCGATATGTCTCATAGATTAAGTCTGCCCTTGCAACTAACTTGTTGCTTGGATTGTAGATTAGACACCCACTTTCATTAAATGTTATTCTGCATCCACTTTTAATGATTTTGCTAACTGATAACAAATTTGTCTTTAAGTCTGGTACATATAAAACATTCCTCACCTGTATGTAACTGGTGCTGCCATCTTTTGCATTTACCTTAATACTTGCATTACCGCAGCATTCTACTTTTAGTACTTTGTTGTTAGCAATTCTTATGCTCGGTACAGATGAAGGAGTGATATCAGTGAGCCAATCCCGGTGCTGAGTCATATGCATAGATGCCCCTGAATCAACATACCAAAAATTAGAGACATTTGCTGTGGATGCTGAAAAAGCTGCAACATATCCTGTTTCTTTATCGTTTTTTTTTATTAGTACTTGTATTTTTATGCCAACAATTTCGACTAAGATGTCCGTACTTATTACAATGAAAGCACCTTGGGCCTTTTTTATTTTTAAATTGATCACTTTTGGGCTGATTATTTTTTGTGTTTGTATAAAGTGCGGTAGTGTCTGATGTCTTTACTTCCTGTAGTAACTTATTTTTGACTAAATCAGCACTAATCTTCATACCGGAACTTTCCAAGCCCATAATCATGGGCTTGTACATTTCTGGCAATCCTGCCAACATTAGTGTGCCCAACCACTCATCGTCCACGTTGAATTTTATATTCCTTAACTTGTGCGCGGCTGTCATTATTTTATTCACATAGTCTTCAACCGATGTACTGTTTTCCAAATTGGTATTAATAAGCTCTTTTAATAACCCTACTTTACGAGTTAAGCCACTGTCTTCAAATGCCTTTGCCAAATTGTCCCATACTTCTTTTGCATTTTGGGCTTTTTGTATATGTACGAATAAAATTGGATCAACCAATAAAATCAACTTTGACTTAGCTTTGGTGTCTTGTCTAACTGAGTTAGGGTCAGCGGCCTTCGGTTCTTGCAAAATACAGTTGTACAAATCTTCATGTTGCAAGTATGCCTTGACTGCAAAACTCCAACTCGCCCAATTGCCACGGCCATTCAGCTTTTCAATTGATATCATTGGATTATTTCCAGCCATAAATAGATATTAAATGTTCAATCTGTAAAAGAAAATTTTCACTCGCGAGCGCGGTAACTAAGTGAGGTTATACTCGTGATTTTACTTTTACTTTTACTAAAACTATTCAAATGGCAAAGATAACTTTTAACGACAGGCTAGGCTGGGCCCATAACCTGATGAAATGAGAATAAAGGCAGTTTAAGCAACAAGACTATTTTATTTAAAGGAAGTTAATTTTACAACGTGACTGACAGTTCACAATTACATGGAAGAGAGAGCCTCAATATTATATACAGCAGACATGCGCGCATTAGACACATTGCTATTAAGTTTAGCGTAGGCGTTCATAGTTCCAACAGGAGAGGAGCTAAATTGGAAAAATGTTACATTTGTCTGTTTATATGTTTTTCAACAAAGGCCATTCATTTGGAATTAGTCACTAGTCATGCTACCGAAGCCTATATACTCGCTTTAAAAAGGTTCATGTCTAGACGAGGCAAACCTGCAGAGATATTCTCTGATAATGGGAAAACCTTCGTAGGAGCTGCAAGGGAATTTAGTTCATTCTTAAATAATAACTATAATTCTATCATTAATTATACAGCTAATGAAAGCATTAGGTCCTCATTCATTCCGCCATACACGCCTCATTTCGGTGGCCTCTGGGAGGCGGGGATCAAGTCTTGCAAATACCATCTCCGTCGAGTGGTGGGTAATGCTCATTTAACTTACGAAGAGTTCAGTACAGTTTTAGCATTAATCGAGTCTATTCTGAACTCACGTCCTATATCCCCACTGTCCTCTGATCCCACCGACTCACTCCCACTGACGCCGGCGCATTTTCTCTTCGGTCGACCACTCACTGCAGCCGCCTCTGATGACTTCACCACTAAGCCAACACTACGTTTGTCTCGGTACGCAAGAGTGGAACAATTAAGACAGCACTTCTGGCAGAGATGGACGAAAGAATACATTACTGAGCTTCAGACGAGAACTAAATGGAAAAATAAAGAACAAGAGATCAAACCTAACACTCTTGTTCTTATAAAGGAGGACAACTTGCCACCACTCAAGTGGCGCCTCGGCAGAGTCACGAGCACCTTCACTGGAATCGATGGCATCTCCAGAGTCGCTGACATCAAAACAGCGACTGGGCTGATCCGACGAGCTTACACAAAGCTATGTCCATTACTACCCGATGATGATGTCGGATGTTCCTGAGCAACTTCGTGGCACCACTGCACTCCATTGGAAGCGGGTGCTTCCAAGGCGGGGGCCATGTTCACGCGTCTACGTCGCGACACTACAACAGCTGACAGCAGGCGAACGCGGGGATAGCAAGCTCGAGGGAGCGGGGGCAGGAAAGTACAGCGCGCGCGCGTCGCCGCCGCCGCGCTGGACGAGGCACTCGGCATCGACAGCGCGCAGTATTATCTTATCTTATCTTGTGGAGGGGCCGAGAACTAACTCGGACACTTCGACCCATTGGGATCTATTGTGGTCCCCTAGATACTTTACTCCTCCCCAATCTCGTTGAAAACTCTTTTCATGAGTTTTACAACGAGACTAGGTGATATGAGCCTATAGTCTTCCGGTTTTGGATATCCAACCCCTAGGAGACTCATTCGCTTACCAGCCAGTGCATCGCATGTGCACAGAAGGTGCTCCATGCGTTCCGTATGTTCCCCACACAACCTGCACATGGGTGTCGCGGCCAGACCCATCTTCATGAGCATGTCGTTGGTTCCAAAGTGCCCAGTAAAGGCCCCAAGCAGGTAGCGGATTTGCCCCCTGCTCATATTCCAAATGCATTTCCGGGCTTTGAAAGTAGAGCCTAGAAATTTCTTTGAGTGTTGTAGACCGGTACTAGACAGCCAATATGTTCGTTGTCTGTGATCTGCAAACTCCCTAAATGCGGCTTTTACGAGACACGTCGAAATGCCTACACATGGTTCTGGGCCTACAAAATCATTTGCTGAGCCCTCTCTTGCCAGTTCATCTGCCACTTCGTTACCATGGATTCCTTTATGCCCAGGGACCCATATCAGTCTTACCCTGTTATGCTTCCCAAGCCTGTTTAGGGTCCGGATAGCATCCAGAACAAGTCCGGAGTCCACTTTGTAGGATGCCATGGCTTTGAGTGCAGCCTGACTGTCACTAAGAATATATATGGATTTACCTCTGGTGCCTCTTATCTATATTCTCTTGAGCACAGGTTATTATGGCATATGTTTCTGCTTGGAATACAGTTGCCATCTTACCTAAGCTTTTGCTACATTTGTAACCTTTTGCGAATATTCCCGCTCCTGTACCTGATTCCATTTTGGATAAGCGCACAGTATTAGTCGCTTCATCATATCTACTTACCTCATATGAAGTGCAATATGCATTTGTTTTGCGGTAGGTGAAAATAATAAAAGAAATCGCTGCCGCCAATTTCACACCCAATAAATGAGAATTGTGAATAATAAGGTATTGACTAAATTAAGATGTGTTGATTTAATATCTTGGCACCGTGCTCCACGTAGTACAAACATAAGAAGACATAGTTTACACTATAGCTGGCAATGTACTCCCTGGAGTACATAGATTTTCGCGAAAACTGTTTTTTTTTCAGTCCTCTGGGATTACAATAAACCAGGAAATAACAAAAAATAAATTCATTTGCCAATCCAAGGGTTGTGTACAAGACTATTACAAATTAGTCTCAGTCCCATATTTTGAATTACATCTAATTTTCGTAACAAGCAGCTATAGGCATTCATATAAGCTAAAGTGCTGTAATCAAAATGGCTTCTCAATATACTTTTAACTCATAACTTTGTGGTCAGATCATTACAGCATACTCATAACTTAATATAAACTAGCTAACTACTACTAATATAACTTAGTATAAATGTACAAATTAAAGAAGACAAGATTGAATTAGTAAACAAAGTTAAATTTTTAGGGATAAACATAGACGTGTATTTAAACTGGAAACAGGAGTTGGCTGCTATTGACTCTTCCATTTCATCAGCGTGCTATGCACTTAGGAGCCTTAGAGATATTTTGGATCTAAAGCAACTCAAGGCCGTATATCACGCACTGATAGAATCTAGAATAAGATATAGCGTCATGTTTTGGGGTAATAGCTATAGTTATAACTGTCAGAAGGCATTTGTCTTACAGAAACGTGCCATAAGGACTATAGTCAGGATCTCACAAAGAGACTCATGCAGAGAACATTTTAAAGAACTGAAAATATTGACAGTACCAAGCCTATACATATTGGTAATCCTATCTCACTTTGCTAAGTATATCTATCAATATGAATCACAAGAGGAACGTAAAATTAGAGAAAGCACCAGAAGGAAGGAATTCAAACACAAATGTCACCAAATTTCAATATAGCTAAACATTGCTACCAATACCAAGCGGTGGAAATATTTAACAGGTTACCGACTGAGTTAAAGTTATTAATTTATAGTTTGCACTTATTTAAAATTAAATTAAAAGCCTTCTTGTTAGAAAAATGTTTGTACTCGGTGTCAGAATTTATGTCAGTTAATGATAAATAGATACTTGCTGTTAGAAATAGCAGTAACAGTTTTTTTTAATAAAGCTTGACATTATTTCTTTTGACATATTTAATTAATTTGAACTCACAATGTTTTTGTGACTTAAATTTGATGAAACGAGACATTACATTTTTTTTTATTTTTTTTTGACATATATTGCTTTACCTTGATGTTTATTACTTATGACATATATCGTATTAATTTGGAATTATATCTTATTGTAATATATATTGTATTAACTTGACATTATAATTTTTTGTGACATATATTAGTTTACCTCGATTATTACTTGTGACATTTTCGTATTAATTTGAAATTATAATTTTCATGTAACATGTAATTGAAATTATAATTATATCTAATGATTTAATTTACTTTCAATTGTAACATAATAATTCTATTTTTTTTGTTATTATAATTATGTAATGTTCGACACAATGTAAATTGTTTGAGAATAAATAAATGAAATGAAATGAAAACTTTGTGGTCAGATCCCCTAAAACTGCCTGCTAAATGCCTCAAAAGATTAATACCATTCAGTGCTTTGTTACTAATATGTTTAATATGTTCATCAAATTTTAATTTATCATCAATAATGACGCCTTGAAATTTATGTTGCTTAGCAACAGGAATTCCTGCATTATTGTATGAAATTTTAACATTGCTGAGTATTTAATTTTTACTGATAATTAAAACTGTACTCTTTTCTGCTAATTTAAGTATATGTATTATGGTAATAGCTGTATAATTGAGACAAGGCAATGATAGTCTAGTAAACAGATATGTTATGAGCGCGCACATTGTGAAGACTCGAATACGTCCTAATTGGGACGTAGTCTTTAGTCTATGTCACGCATGGTCACGAAGACAGAAGAGCGATACGCTTTGTTGAAACAAAAACAAAATTAAAAAAAATGCCATCCTGTGTTTGGAAAGTGTACCAATTATGATACCAAAGTACATAAAACAGAAGGGATCTCATACCATATGTAAGTACGCAATACACCTCTATTTACTAATTTATTTATTTTATTTCCTAATATTCTGATAATTGGAGGTTAGAAAAAGAAAAAACATTGGTGGTCAGAATAATGTTTGTTTACATTCACACGCAAGCGACAAACACTAGCTGTCTCTTTTTTTCTTGTTGGTTTTATCAAGCCATCCCTTTCGACTTGTAGTGAAATGACAGATGAATGAAAAGTGTGTCTGTGTGCTGCCGCTGCTGTGCGGAACACTATTCAGTTGTTTTGTGAGTGTATAACGTATCTGTTTACTAGAATATCATTGGACAAAGTAAAGAGTATGTAACACTACGTTTAGGACAAAGCCTTATTGATATTAGACATTACTCTATGTTTTTATGCTGAACAAATGCAAGTCATCTGCAAATTGCTAGATATTTACACCTGGTGCATCTACATATTTTAATATTTCAGAAGTATACAAGTTGTAAAGTAAAGGAGACAAAGTTGCTCCTTGCATTGTGCCTTTGTTAACAGTCCTGGGTCCATGTAATTTATTATTATATTTAACAAATACAGTTATATTGTTTAAAAAATAATAAAGCCACTTTAGAGTATAACCAGGTATACCAATATTGTAAGATACCTACTTGAATAGTCTTCTTTATTTACATTAGCAAAAGCACCTTTTTACCTGGAGAAGTCAGGGGAAGAGATGGTACCCATTACTACTATCTCGTAACATTTGTAGGGACCTCGCTGCCACAACACATATATCTCGATAACTGGAGATATGTAGTATTCGAATATATCTCATTAATTTTGCAGTGCTATCGTTGCATGAAATTCAATCAAGTAGCGAAATCCTGCCGAAGTGAGCAGGAATGTTCACGGTGTGCTGGATCTCATAATTATAAAGAACGTAAGGAAGATGCTCAACTAAAATGCATAAATTGTGGGGGAACACATTTAGCTTTATCTATGGATTGCCTTTTTGATCAAAACAAGATTGTCAACAAACGATCGTATGCAAATGTAGCAAAATTAAGTAATGCAAATTATCCAGCTTTGAGTCATCCAACATCAACAGTCACTCCATCTGCCTCTATAACTAGAAAGACTCCAATAAGTATTCAGAGTACCACAATTAATAATATACCAAGTCTAGCTAGAGTGAACACACCTGCCCAAAATACGAGTAGTAATCCCATGAGCAAATTCAAAGATATAATTAATGATGAGAATTTAATTAATATAATAGTAAAAACATTAATCTCTCAAGGGAATTCCAAGTCAGCTACCACTGTTTCCCACATAAAGGAAGCTTTTTTTAAAGGATTGCAAAATGTAATGGGAAATCTCAGGATAGCCCTACATAATATTCAAAGCATAAAAAGTAAAAAATCAATGCTGAAAAAGTTTTTAATGGAAAATAATATACATTACATACATTTAGAAGTCGTCAATGACTTGACTTCCCAAGCCTTTAAGCGCTTTACAGCGAGGAGAGGCCTGTGGTGAGATGTGGGTGGTGGTGGATGTCGAACTAGGGTGACGTAGTGTTGGTTATGGAAGATGATCTTCCACCTGCAAGATGGCTCTACCGAAAAGCATACTGGCTCGGAAAAAATCGCAAGAGTGGTTAACTTGAGCTGTAAACATTCTATGATTAAAAAACCTGTGTCGAAGTTAATTGTACTTTCTATCATCTCATAAATAAGTAGCATTATCTTGTTCAGTTTTAATTTGAATTAATTTTAAGGATTAATTAATTGTTGGTTAAGTTACTATGTAAGTTTAACATTAACCGTCTTATTAATAAAAATGGCGTATTCCCAGCTTACTCCGAAGTTACTCTTGGACTAGCTAATCCCGGAGTAACTAAGGATTAACATAGATCTAGCAATGTTATTAATAAACATGGCATAACCTCGGACTAACTATTCATTTCTTAGTCTTGGACTTACGCGTAAACTCTGGCAACCCAGTTGAATTTAAAAGTAAAAAGAATGAACTAGTGAATGAAAATAAGCAAGTTGAAGACATTATGTAGAAAAAAAAAACTAAAAATGACATCTGCCTTAGAGATTTCACAGTAAAGGCGAAGGAGGGAAATTTAAATTATCTTAATAGCTTTAAACTTGCCTACCTTAACAAATATCTATTTATTAAGGTGGTTTTCAGTCAATCTTAAAACCTTAATCAAATCAGTTAAAAACAGTTTTACTGTATTCAATTCAAACAACAACAATGTCACTGGATGCATATAAATATTTAATATCCGGTTTGCTTTGATAGATCTGATGCAGAGTATACCCCTCATACTAATGTTAATAAAATACCTAGGTACTCTTAGTACCTACATCTCCTTGTCAATCCTTGAATTATTGTTCCCTGTACAGTCATTTTGTTATTATATTACCAGAATAGGAATGGATAAACAATAAAATAAGAAATGGTTGTAAATGTGCGGAAATATATATTATTTATAGTAAACTAAAAAATTTCATTAATAAATGCTGCCCGTGACGCATTACCTCTAATATTATTATATATTGTGTGTGTGTCACTGGTACATTGCCGTCATCTTGTGCATCTACATCCACAAATAGATCTTGTCTATGTATTGCAAATATCCGTGATTTGTAATTTCGTTGTCTAAAGCTAAACAGCTGCAAATGACCTTATTTTTTTTAATGTTTCACATAAACTAAATAAAAAATCAGAGTTTATGTAATAATTGTGGTTGAGAGAGTTTTTGGCGGGATTTTTTCGAGCGTAGTTCAGCGGTTGTTAATATTATTTGCAAATTGATTCCTAGTTGATATTGTGATATAAAATTGGTGTAGTTTTGTGTCTCAACTGTCTACGCAACTGGACAATATGTGAAATCATTGACAGAAGCAATCTCGGGATAGTGGAGCGGAGAATTTTATTGTAGTATTGACTACCTCTGCAAAGTTTACTGGGAAGGCTGACTCGGTACAATTTGCTGCCAAATACTCCAAAAAAACATTAGAATCTGTTACATCCGCATTTTAATGCATACTAAAGAATTCAAGAAGGATATTATACACTGAAGACGAGGCGGTATGGTCCAAGACCTTAGCCTGCCCGAGTAGGGCGAAGGAAAAAAATTGTGGTTGCCATAGTTACACTACTCTTATTCCGACCTTAAACTAGCTGGCACCATGGTTTAACTTTTAGTCCGAGACTAGTGTCAGATTAGTATAATCCCTCCTTATTCCGTGTTTATTAATACGAAAATTTGTTAGTACCAACCTAATCCTTGGAATAAAGTTAATCTTACCTTAGTCCACGTTTATTAATAAGACAGTAAGAGTTTACGTTCCTTTGCTGTTTATTCAAAATCAAAATAGTTTATTTCAAATAAACCTTAAAGGTACTTTTGAAATGTAAAACAAAAAAAAAATTATGACTCTAGTTGCAAATTCGCAAGCGTCAGTAGATCTCAATGGAGAAGAATTTGCAAGAAACTCCACGGACACTCTTTTCCATCAGTTTCAATTTCAAGTTTGTGTTACATCATTCTTGTTGAAAAAAAAATACATAAATGTGAGAATGATGCAAAAAGACGTGCACGTAAAATCGTCTAGAGTAACAAACAATTTCAACATAAAAATGCAATAACAGGCCGAGGCAGCTAAGTTATGACCAATCCCAACTGATGGCGCCCGTTCACGAACATGACGCATGGATCGGCACCACTCAGCTCAACCATCATGAAGGGAACCGAATGATTCAACACTTGTGCCACCATCAGAGAGAAATTAGAGAGAGCATGACACACTCAAATGCCAGGGCATACAAAAGTCAACGAATGACACATAGGTACAGTGAATGGTAGATTTACAGTCGGAACATAGTACTCACACATGTGCTGTACAGTTATATAATACTAAAAGAAATTGAGTTTATACAATACAAATATATTCATACAGTCTTCAGCAGGTCCAACAATACTTCAAAACTTTTCTGCCCATCACTAAAGACACGAATAACGGGGCAGTAAAGACACGAATAATTATAGACCAGTATCGGTGCTGCCGGTTTTCAGCAAAATATTTGAAAAGATAATGCTAAATCAAATGCTCATTCATTTTAATACGAATAACATCCTACACGATAAACAGTATGGTTTTACCAAGGGACGTTGTACGACCGACGCTGGTGTCACCTTATTAAAACACATCTTTGATGCGTGGGAAGAGGCACAAGATGCTATAGGTGTTTTCTGCGACCTGTCGAAAGCGTTTGATTGCGTTAATCATGTAACATTACTTATGAAACTTGAGCATTACGGGCTAGGCCAATCAGCGTTGAGTTTAGTAAAATCTAATTTAAATGATAGACAGCAATTAGTTCAAATAAACGGTGCCAATTCGTCCGGGTTAACCGTGAAAATGGGGGTACCCCAGGGTTCAATTTTGGGTCCTTTCTTATTCCTAGTCTACATTAACGATTTACCCCATCTATTGAATAACAATTTAAACATGGTTTTATTTGCTGATGACACTTCTTTGATTTTTAAGATAAATAGACGTACGAGTAACGTTGACGACGTAAATGACGTCTTGCGACAGGTTCAAAATTGGTTCACGGCTAATAATTTAGTTTTAAATGCTAAAAAGACTAAGTGCGTAAAATTTGCCTTGCCGAATGTCAAAAGTACTGATTGTGACATTATCTTGGGTAGGGAGAAGCTAGAATTTGTCGATAAAACGGTATTCCTGGGGATCACGCTAGACTCAAGGTTGCAATGGGGTCCTCATTTAATATCACTTGCAGGGCGGCTAATTTTATTCTGCAAAAACGAGCTATCAGAGCGATATACAATCTTCGCCGGCGCGATTCTCTAAGGGAACTGTTTAAGGACATTAACATCATGACGGTACCTTGTCAATATATTTATGAAAACATCATGTACGTTAGAAAAAATTTACATCTTTTCAGTAAAAACGGCGACAGACATAATTATGTTACTAGAAATAGGGACCAATTAATCCAACCAGGTTTCAGGCTGGCTAAAGTAGCATCATCTTTTATGGGGTACTGTATAAAATGTTACAATAAAATACCTCACCACATTCTAGAACTGAATGAAACGAAATTTAAAACTTGTATAAAACGCACACTATGCAGGCAAGTATATTATAAGTTGGGGGATTACATCGCTGATAAAAATGCTTGGCTAAATGCTGGTCCCGCTCCGCAGCCATTAGGGCGCAAGAACAATTAGTGATGGGCAGAAAAGTTTTGAAGTATTGTTGGAGCTGCTGAAGACTGTATGAATATATTTGTATTGTATAAACTCAATTTCTTTTAGTATTATATAACTGCACAGCACATGTGTGAGTACTATATTCCGACTGTAAATCTACCTATGTGTCGTTGGTTGACTTCTGTGTGCCCTGGCATTTGAGTGTGTCATGCTCTCTCTAATTTCTCTCTGATGGTGGCACATGTGTTGGATCATTCGGTTCCCTCCATGATGGTTGAGCTGAGTAGTGCCGATCCATGCGTCATGTTCGTGAACGGGCGCCATCAGTTGGGATTGGTCATAACTTAGCTGCCTCGGCCTGTCATTTCTATGTTGAAATTGTTTGTTACTCTAGACGCTTTTACGTGCACGTGTTTTTGCATCGTTCTTACATGTATTTATTTTTTAACAAGAATGATGTAACCAAAAACTTTTAATTGATACTGATGGAAAAGAGTGTCCGTGGAGTTTCTTGCAAATTCTTCTCCATTGAGATCTACTGACGTTTGCGAATTTGCAACTAGAGTCATATTTTTTGTTGTTTGACAATTCAAAAGTACCTTTAAGGTTTATTTGAAATAAACTATTTTGATTTTGATTTTGACTAATTGTTCTTGCGCCCTAATGGCTGCGATTATGATGTTTCTTTGTAGGTTAGTTGTTATTTTTGTTGTTCACATACAGTCCACTTTTTTGTTTTCACATCCCACCAAATCTTGTGTTTTGTTTCATGGTGGGCGGTCAATTAAATTTCTAGTTAGATTTAAACCAAGTTCTGACATTCTGACCATGGTGGGCGGGATGTTCGATCGCAAGTTTTACCCAACCCTCGATAGATGTCGTTGTACCATTTCCGTATTTTCTGAATCACGCAGTTAATAATCACCGCGCTATATCTACAAAGATTATAACAAAATATTTTTTTGTATTCGCTTTGGAAAGAAGTTGTTTTATTTATACTAAAGTCCCATCACCCAGAGTGTACACGAATATGTTTTGTTAAAACAACCTTATCCGAAAAACTACGCTGACACATTTCGCATTTGTAAGGTTTTTTCCCAGTGTGTAAACGAATATGTTTGTTAAAACATCCTTAAGTATCTGAAAAACTACGCTGACACATTTAAAAGGTTTTTCCCCAGTGTGTACACAAATACAGCTTGTTAAATGACTCTTGTCTGAAAAAACCACGGTGACGTATTTCACATTTGTAAGGTTTTTTTTTCTCCAGCGTGTACTCGAATATGATTTGTTTAAACACCTTTTTCTGTAAAACTACGCTGACATATTTCACATTTGTAAGGTTTTTCCCCAGTGTGTACTCGAATATGTTTTATAAAAACATCCTTTTCTGAAAAACTACGCTGAGATATTTCACATTTGTAAGGTTTTTCCCCAGTGTGTACACGAATATGTTTTGTTAAAACACCCTTTTCTGAAAAACTACGCTGACATATTTCACATTTGTAAGGTTTGTCCCCAGTGTGTACACGAATATGTTTTGTTAAAGCACCCTTAACTGAATAACTACGCTGACATATTTCACATTTGTAAGGTTTATCCCCAGTGTGTACACGAATGTCTTGTTAAATCAATCTTATTTGAAAAATTACGCTGACATATTTCACATTTGTAAGGTTTTTCCCCAGTGTGTACACGAATATGTCTTGTTAAATCACCCTTATTTGAAAAAGTATGCTGACATATTTCACATTTATAAGGTTTTTCCCCAGTGTGTATACGAATATGTTTTATTAAATTACTCTTGATTGAAAAACCACGGTTACATATTTCACATTTGTAAGGTTTATCCCCAGTGTGTACACGAATATGTCTCGTTAAATCACCCTTATTTGAAAAACTACGCTGACATATTTCACATTTGTATGGTTTTTCCCCCGTGTGTACACGAATATGTCCTGTTAAATTACTCTGTTGCGTAAAACTACGCTGACAAATATCACATTTGTAAGGTTTTTCCAACGTGTGTACACGAATATGATATTTTAAATTATTCTTTCGTGAAAAATTACGCTGACAAATATCACATTTGTAAGGTTTTGCCACCGGGTGTACACGAATATGATTGATTAAATGACTTTTCCCTGAAAAACTACTCTGACATATTTCAAATTTGTTTGGTTTACCTTTTATACATAATTTTGGATATTTATTAATATCAGTACTGTCTTTAACTTTGTCATTATTATTACGGCAATTTAATTGCACAGAAGTATTATTAATACTTTTACTAACGCTGGGTATAGTATTCTTCGAGTGCGGTTGTTCAGTTTTCTTTTGCTGGGCTGTAATTGTATCTTCTAGTTTTTTTCTTCGAATGTCTATTTTTGGTTTCTTTGCAACGGTTGCCCCTGTAATTATAAACATGATTGTTGCAATGAAAAATTCAATCCATGTCTGCCTTAGATGTAACTTTGTACTTGCATTATATTTGCATTGTGATCACATTAAACAATTCGATCTTGTAAAATGCAAGTTTCAAAAGTTTTATAGAAAGAAGATTAGGGATAAAGTGTTGTTAATAATGTATTATGCAAACATGATATGATTGTTGTGAAGTAACTTATATTTTGTGCTTTATTAACCAATGTATTCTTTTCATGTCGTGTAAATGAATACGGTCCAATCTAGAAGGAATTTGCGATCCGCGCTGGGCATCGAAATAAACTGAATAGGATTAATTATTTGAACGATTTATCTGTATATGTTTTGATGAAATTAAATACTCCTCTGTCTTGTCTTTATTTACAAAGTAGGATTAACTTTTGGAATCGCAGACAAAGACCAAATACAAATCCATAAGGACTAAGTCTGAAACAGTCAAATATTAATAGAAAGAGTCTTTGTTAAGGTAAATAAATGCTATGGAAGCATAGTTGTCATTTTAAGAAATGGTTTGACACGTAGTGCCACAGATAACACAAAAAAGCACAGTGTCAAAAGTAAAGCATAGTTGTCATTATAAGAATAGATTTGGCACGTAGTGCTATAGACAACACAATAAAGCACAGTGGTCATCACACCATAATTAGATTTAATTATACTCTGCGCCGTTTTAGCCACAAATTTGTTAGGCCGGACTATAGATAAGAGAATTAAAGTCCATTCCAGATATTTATAAAATTGGAAAATAAGTGATCTAAGGCCAGTTATACATGTAAATAAATTAAAATCGTTTAATGTAGATATAGAGCTAGTATAGATATTTGTAAACAGGTTAAGGTTTTATAACGTCTAGGGTGACTGTATAGTACAACGACGATATAACCACTTGACGGCGCATACAGTGCCCCGACGCACGAAAACTATTAGTATTTTGTCGCCTATATAAAGGCTTCGGTACTAGTAACCATTTTAGTCGTGTCCAATTATTAGACCTGTATGCACGCTAAATAAATAAAAATTGTTTTATCTTTTTATTAAAATTATAACGTATCGAAATGCCTTCATGCGCGGTAAAGTGGTGTGGGAAACATTCCAAGACATCTAGTTACAAAAAGGATGGCATAACTTTTCATCGGTAAGTAAACAGTACGAAAATTATTTTTGATTTTATCAGATTATGAGACACCGCAGGGATCTACTTAAAATGGTGGATGGGGTAAACGAGTACACTTTTGATTTCCGCGTTGATGTCTTTTGGAAAAGTCTCGCTCTTTCACTAGACAATTCTAATGCTTTTATCCCTTTCTCTCCCTTTGTATTTTTATCGTAAATATCTGTGCTGTTACTTTTAATAGCTGAAGTTGATATCGATAATAATTTAATTTAATTTAATAAAAAATGTATAAAAAAATATCGATCTACTTTTAACCGACTTAAAAAAGGGGGTTCTCAGTTCGTCGGATTTTTCTTATGTATTATGTTCCCGGATTACTCGTAGACGGCTTGACCGATTTGGAAAAATACTTTTTGTTTCTCTATGTCCCCGACCCAGGACCGATCGGTCCAGGATAATCTCCATAACGTCAGGCACCGCTGGGACCGATCGGTCCCAGTGTGGTCGGGCGATTTTACACCCAATTATTACTAAATGTTATGTCTTAAATCGTTCATGAATGGTTCACTTCTATGGCCAATAATATTTCCAAGCCAGAGATAACAACAATTTAGTATAAGTTTCACTTAGATTGGCTAAAGTTTCGTTCGTCGGTTGTAAAATCATGTCATAGTGAATTTGATAATGCACTATGAATTTAATAATGTTCTATTTTTTGTTGTTTTGTACACCTAGTTATTTTTCACTTTGTAGTTTTTGAGGGCGGTGGGCTTTGATGTAAAACAAGTTTTCTGTGTGTTGTCGTATCTGTGTGTTTGACATACCTACATGTTTTCACTTTAGATTTCCGAAGATTCCGGAACTAAAAGAAAAGTGGATAGATAAGGTTAACAGGGAAAATTGGTTTCCTACAAAATACAGCGCTGTTTGTTCAAGGCATTTCACCCCCGATTGTTTTGAATATTTAAAACAACGCCGCCGTTTATTTAGTTCAGCGATACCAACATTGTTTCTGCCTATTTTGGTAAGTTTTGTTTTTATTGAAATAATGTTGGGAAAAGTCAAATCGTGAAAATATTAAAAGTAGCATTCATTCTTTATAGGCTTCACCAAATAGTATAACTGAATCTAATACTAATGTACCTGGGCCTTCGCATAAAAATATCGCCCTCGTAAGTTAATTTGTTTTTATGATAAGTACTTGGGTTAAATTTTATGTATAGTTCTCGCCAAACTTTTTGGCCGCCCAAACTTGTTGGCTTTTGGATGCGCAAAGCACGGCGCGGTGCTGTTTTGTTTGAGATTTACTACTGCACAGCCATTGTAGCCAAATTAAAGGTGACAGTTATACTGCGATACCTGACATTTTAATATTTACAGAGTTCATTATCAAACACACAAGTGCATGCTGAAGCTAATACACTAACTGAAGACCAGACTTCTGCGCAGTGTTTTCCATTTGATGATATTAACATTTTTAGGCCTTCCTGTGATAACGAAATCCCCGTAAGCTTCATTTTTAAATTCTTCTCAACTAAGAATAAATCAATATTAATATTTCGTATTACCTCTTCCTTTTGTTTTTTATTATTATTTTCTTGTGTATTATTATTTTTCAGAGATCAACAATAACTAACAAAAAAATAGCAGATCCAGTCATTGTAGACCTGACTCCAGGTAAACGCAAAATGAAACGTCACATAGACCATCTCATAAATTCTCTAAATAAAAAAAAAGAAAGATGTTAAGAGGCTTCAAGATAAAAATAGATTATTGATTAAGAAAAATGCGAATCTAAAAGAAATTTTGAATACTTTGACTAATAAATCTTATATTACTCAAGAAAATGAAGACATTTTAAGTCGCATAGGTGTTCAAAATCAAGAAATTGTTAAACGCCAAATATTAAAATCACAAAAAGGACATATACCTAAAATCAAATACTCACCGGAATTACGAGCATTCTCCTTAACATTGCATTTTTATTCCCCGAAAGCGTATAATTTCGTAAGACGAACTTTCAGCACATGTTTACCGGCTACAAGTACTCTGAGAAGTTGGTATCAATCCATTGACGGTAAACCAGGATTTACAAAGGAGGCAATAGATACTATCAAAATGAAAGCCAGAGAATCCAAGAACAAAATTTACGCCACTATCATATTCGACGAAATGGCAATCAGAAGCGGTGTCGAGTATCATCCGCAAGGCAGAAGGTACTATGGCTTCGTAAGTTTTGGCGCCAGTTTACAAACGGATTGTCAAGACGAAGCTAAAGAAGCCCTTGTTTTCTTGTTGGTGCCAATTAATGCATCCTGGAAAATTCCAATAGGATATTTTTTAATAAATGGCATTAATGCAGAACAAAAAGCCGCTCTTCTAACACAGGCGATCCATTTGGTAGAAGAGGCTGGTGTAAACGTCAGAGCCATTACATTTGACGGCTGCCCAGCAAATCTTACTATGGCAAAAAAGTTAGGCTGTTCGTTTGAAGTTAATAAAATAAACTCCACCTTTCAAAATCCCTGCAATACTTCAAAAATAGCGGTGTTTTTAGATCCGGCACACATGATCAAGTAAGTGCGAAATGCATTCGAGTTTTATAAGAATTTGAAAGACGAACGAGGCAATATTATATCGTGGCAATACCTGGTTAATTTACATAATCTACAAACAGCGGAAAATTTTCATTTAGCTAATCGACTAAGGGCGGCTCATATATTTTTTTAAAGTAAAATTATGAAAGTAAGCTTAGCAACCCAAATTTTTAGTAAAAGTGTATCCGATGCACTCATATTTTGCAGAGAAAAACTTAATTTACGTGAGTTTCAAGAAGTCACATCCACAGCACAGTTTCTGGATATGATGAATGACCTTTTTGATATTCTGGACTCACACACCCATGGAAATGATTTAAAACGAGCAGTCAATGCAGAAAATGCTGAAAAGGTTATATTTAAATTAAAAACAGCAAGAGATGCAATACGAAATATGTCCACAGATATAATTGTAAGAAAAGTTAAACAGGAAGTTCATCTCGTTAAATCACCTCGATATACCGTATTCATAGGATTGTGTGTGTGTATAGAAAGTGCCATTGCTCTCATCCAAGACTTGGTCCTGAACTCAGAGTGTGCCTTAAAATATCTACCTCTACATAAAATAAGCCAGGACCACTTGGAACACCTGTTTGGAAGTATAAGATGCCACGGTGGATCAAAAACAATCCTAGTGCTAGGGTATTTGAAAGCATATACAAGAAACTCCTGACCTACGCGCAAATAAAAAATAGCGGTAGTGGAAATTGCAGTGCTCTTGGTCAAATTTCTATTTTACAATGCTCTTCTGCAGTTAACCGCATCAATATTACTACAAGATACAAAGACCAAAACATAGATCTTGAGACTGAGAGCCCGGATTTTTCAGTCCTTGAAAGCCTGTTACCTAATTCTGAATTCGGTGAATAAGTAGTAGAATATATGGCCGGATACATTGTCCATGCTCTGTTAAAGAAAATTAAATGCCAAACTTGCATTGGAGCGCTGATTGGAGTACCAAATCAAAACGCTTTACAATTTCAAAAGGACACTAAACACAAGTTATTGTACGGATCAACCACAGTAATAGAAATTTGTCGTCGTTGAAATTTATATTAAGAGAGCGTTCAACGAGACTGGTTCGAAAGTGCTGTCTTCGAAATATAATACAGATTATTTTATAAGATCGGTTTAAACATCTCTGATTGGGTATAATTTATTTCCGGATATTAATTTCCATCAGTTTGAAATAGAATCGACAAATCATTTAATTGAATTAGCAAGATGCATAATTCAGAAATATGTAGATGCTCGCTTATCATTTTTTACAAAGAACCGTCAGGACCCTAAAACTTTAATTCGTAAAACATATACCAAATTAATACATTTTAAAAATCAATAGGTAAAAACAGCATACCTACTCATTATTTTTGTAATTGATTGATTTTGATTAAATAATATTTATCTGATTTAAATTGAGTATTTTTCATAATGTTAAAATCCATTTTATCGATATCGACTATTTTTCCTTAATCAAGTTGCTCAACCCTAATGTTAGCCATACCTACGCAACTTACTTTGAACTGACCAATAGCAGCCGCGCGTTCTTCCTCGTCTCCCGGCCCGTGGTAGTGAGTCGTGTGCTTAGAAGAAATCGGCCTATAAGCTCTCTAGTGGTTATATTCTCTTTGGTATAGTAAAAGGCCCGTTGCTAAATTTAAGAAAAATAAAGGAATTAGGGATGGGAAAGTAGGAAAATTGTATCGATAGTTTTCTTGTCGAGATTTTCAAATAGTTTCGATATATTTAATTAAATGCATTTTCTCCGTTGCATGTGCTGATATGCTGATGAATTGTATGCCGCTGGGCGAAGAAGAGGCTGGCAACATTAACAGTGCATCGAAAAAACGTCGATTTATATAGTAAGCAAGTTCGTATAGGCAGAACTACAACCAGTGCACTTTTATTCAAGTTGAAATACAATTTCTCCGGGCATAGCCTTTGCAAAGGATGTCGAGTTGACACCATTGGTCCAGTTAATAACTGTTGTTTAAAAAAAGTAAATCTGTATATATAAAAATTAATCCCTATTTTCCTTGGTCATGGCGTCACGCGTGAACGTCTGGACCGATTTCGCTTATACTTTTTTGTTGTGTTTGTTATTGTAAGGAGAAGGAACTTATGAAAAAAAAAATAAGAATAAAAAAAATCGTACCTTACCTACATAGGTAGGGTAGGTAAGGTAAGGTAGGGTACGGTAGGTAGGGTAGGTAGGGTATGTAAGGTACAGAGGGTAGGTAGGGTAAGTAGGGTTAGGTTAGGTTAGGCCAAAACAAAGTTTGCCGGGTCAGCTACCTGTAGTGCTTGATACTAAAGACCGCAGGGAAGTATGGCAAAGTAAGGAGCTTCACGGACGCTTTTTCCGGGCCCTACATGGGCCCGATGTTGATCAATCAGCGACCGTAGCCTGGCTGCGTTTCGGTGACCGAAGGTTTTGTCTGTGCAACTCTTTAGGGAAACCGAAGGTTATGTCTGTGCAATTATGGACGAAGTTATCATGACGAATAACTACCGGAGATTTATTGTGAAGGATGGCACGGTTGACATCTGTCGGGGATGTCACCGCTAACGAAGAGTATTTGCATAGGCAGAACCTTGTACGTCGTAGCCAGGATTATCCATCAGCAACTTGCTCTTAAATACACTCTTGTGGCATCGGAGGTACCGTACTACAGGTATGTGCCGACCCAGTTCTCGATGATGGCAGTATCACATTGTACTGGGATCGGTCCATCATCACTGACAGGACTTTGGCCTGACATTATGGTGGTGGCCGAATGATTGTTGACATTACCGTCCCGCATGACGGGAACCTCGTGAAAGCCGAGAAAGATAAGCAAATCAAGTATCTTGACTTGGCTCGCGAGGTTGTCGACATGTGGGATGTGGACACAGCGATCATTGTACCGATCGTGTCGGCCAATAGCTTAATAGCCACGAGCCTCGACCAACATCTTAGGAGGCTCTCGTTAGGCGGCTAGGTCAAGGGCCTGATCCAGAAAGCAGTATTGCTGGACACGGCTCGTAATTTTAGGAGGTTCCTCTCTCTAGAACCCTGACCGCCGGTAGCTTGGACCCAGTTCCCAATACCGGTGAGCCTCTATTTTTTATATTTTGTCTATTTCTGTTTTTTGCGTTTGTATGTTTTATAAAAATATTTAAAACTGTATTTAATAAGAAACTAGTTAAATAAAGGACATAATAATAACGATTATTGGTTCAAATATGTTATGTTAACAATATGAACACTCACTTAAACTAGGTTATGGTACCCGTGCTATAAGCAACAGTAACAATTCGTGGTTGATCTATTTACTCAAAAACAAATTATTGTGCAACAATCCGTTATTATCATAAATTAGTTAAAGTACATATCCGGTAATTCGTTTGGCATGACTTAAGCCTTCCCCTTATAAGGATCGTACCTCAATTGTAAATTGACTCATCCGTTAGGTAAATGTTCGGGTTAGGATAATGTAACCTTTCAAAACTTAGAATAGAAGAACGTCATATGATTCTGCGCGTCTATACGCTTCGAGAATAGGTAGCTCATGTGAGGACTCTGCCTATATAAAAGGGAAACTCCTTGCCTATAATAAGACTGGCAACAGATAACTTAGTTTTGAAAGGTAATTGAAATTCGAAAATAAATAAATAGGTGAAGATGTTTTTGCTAGGCTTTGATTGTCAATCTAGAGAAGCCGCCTAAAGACAGGCATGTTGTTGAAATAATATATGATATGAAAGTAATTTATGCTTTTAAATTAGCTCCCTGAGCTACCCTCCTCGCAGTAGTGCCCCGCTTCTTGGTCTCGTCTTGGCGGGGACAAGGTAGTGATATGCAGAGTTACTTACTTATTGTCTTGTTAGCTTTTCGTTTCTTCTTGGACACTTCTTGTTCTTCTTCCATCGCATTTCTAATTTCCATCAAAGATACGTCATCTTCTGATTCAGAATATTCATGGTCTAACTCTGTGAAGAAACAAAAACAGTCAAGAGCAATCAATTTTTTAGCCTCAGTGGTGTTTATTTTCAACCGACTTCAAAGAGGAGGAGGTTCTCAATTCAACTGTATGTTTTTGTATGTTTGTTACGCGATTACTCCGCCAGTTATGAACCGATTTTAATGATTCTTTAGTTATTTTTCGCTTTGCAGTGTTTATTTATTTATTGCACATAGATATTTCTTTTTTTTTTTGCTGACCAAAATCAATTAAAAATAATCTCTTAATCATCATCATAATATCTTTAATTAAAATTAAGAACATACCAGCTGGATTTTCATCATCTTGCCCCTCACAAACATCGGGTAATTCTTCTTTGATGACATAGTTTTCTGTTTGATATTCATCAGGAATACTGAAGTATTCTGTTGGGCTTATAATGTAGCCACTGAACTCTAACTGGTCACGGTTTAGTAGAGGTTTTGTCTGTAAAAGGTTGTTATCAGTATTAGCTCAAATATACAGAAACAAGCACAAAATACCTGTCCACCATCATAGCCCAGGGCTCATTTGTGGGTTTCGGTATCCGCTTCTACAACAAGCTGGGGTAGCTTCTTTATTCTTGACTTTCTTTTGAATGCATTGCAAGTTTAAGTTAAACCAAACTTTATTTGAAGGCATACTATTCTATCAGCAACTATTTACACGATAAGGACGGTTGGTCGCTGTGTTGAACACAAGATAATGTTCACTAAGTGCTGGCGGTCTGCCTTATTCGAGTGAATGACTTCTTATTTCTCATAGTGTGCTGTAACTTTCATAACATAGAAAAAGTCAAAACCCCTGTTTAGAAATTCTTGAGAGGATTTTGTTATTTAAAGTGTAAAAGACACAATCAAAGTGTATAGGGTTACTGGTTCCATAAGGCAGGGGTTCTTAAACTTTAAAGATGACGGAAAACCAAACTAATACCTTTTATTTTATGGAACCCCATATAAAATGATGACAAATCAACACAGGAATTTTTATAAGAACATTTTTTTTAAGAAATTGGTAATATAATTGAAACACATTATCCTTAACTTAAAGTTTTAATGTGAAGAATGAAATTGTTTTACTGTTTTTTGAATAATTGTTTTATAGTTCGGTATTATATCCGACATCATCATCATCATCAGCCTTATAATGTTACCAAAGCTGGGACACAGGCATCCTCTCTATGAGAGAGGTTAAAGGCCTTAATCACTCATGACCTACGATACGAATTAAAAGAAACAATTGATGGTGACAACTGAGGAACGGGAAGCGGCTGGGGGACGACCCTAATAAAGAACTTGCCTATTATAGGTACAACTAAAAATTGAAAAATATAAAAATATTAAAAAAAAAAATACTACCGACTTCCAAAGAAAATAACTTTCTTTTTGGATGTCGGTGTCAAATTCAGATTCATTTATTTGCCAGAATGTTGGTTTACAAACTATGATCTTAAATCGTGCATAACGAAAAAAAAATTTTTCACTTTGTAGTTGTACCTAATAAGTCTTTTCTATATTTTCGTTTCGGTGTGGGTGTTCTAGAAGGCGCGCAGCAAATCTGTCCTTACTTTTTTCGTATGAAGTCGATATTTTTCTCACTAGAGTAAATAGTATTCTGTGCAGCGAACGCTCGATCTAGATAGGTAGAAAGGTAAGTAAGGTAGGTAAGTAGGATAGGTACAGGTAAATAGGTAAGTAGGGTAGGATACAGTTAAAGGGAGCGAAGCCGCGGGCACAGCTAGTAATAAATAATTTTGGCGGAACTCTGATGACTATTTTA